>CM037887.1:15637586-17066491 GCA_021292165.1 Shinisaurus crocodilurus | reverse complement strand
GCCTCCATTTTTCATTGCCGTTTAATATGAGTAAGAGGACCGATTTCCCTGTGTTCAAGAAGACTGATCTCTGCTTACATTATTTCACATTTTTATGACACACAGCAGCAGAGACGAATAGCCCTTTTAGAAATTTCGATGCATCTATTATTCAGGAAGGTTAAGCAACTAATGAGGGAACATTTTTCAAAGCCTTCTTGGCAGAAGCTGTTTACAATTAAATTTCCTCATAAGGAACTGCACAGCCCCTGTTCCAGCAGGAGAGAGAGACAGAAAGCAGGAAGGATGTTGGATGTCTTATAATGAGCAGCAGTTATTTTGCTGAACACAACACAGCAAGCCTACAGTAACTTTCTGGGTCGTGTTCTGTCTGTGTATGTTCTGGGCTACATGTACATTGCGCGAAAGATCCCAGTTCTTCTCTCAAAGAAGAAGACCAGTTCTACAATAGGAATACATTTTGCACATCAACCAAATATGTGTGTGGGCACACGTGCGTGCATGTGTATATAATTGCTTTGCAAGCTCTGCTTCTGTTAGGGGAGTCATCTCGGTTTAATCATCACATTGAGCTTCCATATCACCCAAATTCAGCTCAAGTAGGATGCTTTTTAATCAAGAGTTCAGACCGTTGGCCAGGACAGTAATCCCATACCATGTAATTCAGGGGTGGCCAACTTGTGGGTCTCCAGATGTTTTGGCCTACAACTCCCATCAGCCCTAGCCAACATAGCCAATGGTGTTGGCCAAAACATCTGGAGGGCCACAAGTTGCCCACCCCTGGTGTAATCAGTGAGGGAAGATCAACGGATGTGCATGCATGTGGGCAAGCCAAAGTTTTATAGGCATGGATGCTGGTTGGTATCTTTCTATTTCTTTATCTTTCTCTAGATAAAGACTGCAACCTTCTTCTGGTTGGGATTGGTTGAGAGATGGCATCGTTGCTTCATGTAAATCCAGGATAAAATCCAAGAGGACTCTCGGGTAGTGAGCTGGGTGAGCAGAGCCTATCAATTTACAGGAAGTCCCAAAGTCCGAGACACCACAAATCATTGTTACTTCCATCTTGATGGTTTCAGCTTCTAAATTTGCTTGCTAGTCTTCATCTGGCTCACCATATTTGCCAATGTTGGTTAAAGACTGGGAACCCTA
Organism: Shinisaurus crocodilurus; assembly: GCA_021292165.1. Classification (NCBI taxonomy): domain Eukaryota; kingdom Metazoa; phylum Chordata; class Lepidosauria; order Squamata; family Shinisauridae; genus Shinisaurus; species Shinisaurus crocodilurus. The sequence continues at coordinate 17,065,339 of CM037887.1, read as the reverse complement.
AAACTGGATTCAGAATGGACAGATCAGCATATTTCTCTGGTCCATGTCAGTTTTGCATGCATAAATTCATGCGCCCATTCCATTCTGTTTCTGCATTAAAAAGTGCACAAAATACATTTAGATAGGCATTTTTGAATTGTCACAATGTTATCACAAAATACACATTCCTAAACACAGTTTCTAGGAAAATGCACCTTTCTAAACACATTTGATCCTGAAATATGCATTTTTATATGCATTTTGGTACATTTTTTGAGCCAGAAGCTGCACTGAAAAATTCAGATGTGTGAAATCTGAAGAATAATTGCACTATGTTCTGCACATTAGTCCAGGAAGTGCAGATCAGGTGAGTTCACTTTGAAATGTGGACAAAACAAAATCCTTGAGCATCCCTGACCTGGATGAAGTGAAGAGAGCAGGGTGTCTGTTTTTAAAAAAACTAACTGTGGGCTCCTTTTCTTAAGAAAGGATTAGGAAAACTACCTTTGCTGAAATTTCTTCTTCTATGCCAGCCTTTGCTAACCTAGTGACCTCCAGATGAGTTGGACAACAATTCCCACGTCTCACCAGCCCCAGGGCTGAGGATGATGGGGTGCTGTAGTCTAATACATCTGGGAAGCATTAGGTTGGGCAAGGCTGTTACAGACAAGGATACAGAAGTCCTGCCACTGTTTGCATCTGGTTGCCATCCTCTCGAGAGCAGTGGGGTCTCTCTTGCATTGTTAGAGAGACTGGGGTGCGAGCAGGATGGGAAGGGGCTCGGAGGGGATTCCCCTGTAACCATTCATATGGGGCTTGCAGGAGCCGGCTTCTGCAGGCCCTGGTGGCCAAGTCAGCTGCTCCTTTCCTGCATTGAGCAGGGGGTTGGACTCGATAGCCTTGTAGGCTCCTTCCAACTCTATGATCTATGAAATCTATGAAATCTACACCACTCATCCCATTCGGGCTGCAAATGACATGGGAAGGGGCTCGACTGGGGCCTGTAGGACTAGCTGCTGCAAGCTCTGGCTGAGTGGTGCAGGGGAATCTCCATATTATCTCCAATTCTGGTTGGCCACTCACCCTCCAAAGGGGAGTCCCTTTGTTCTCTCCAATCAGAGATAACTGATGGGGATTCTTCTCCTGCACGAGGCGGGACTTGGGGAGGGGGTGAGGTCCCCTGAGGCTGCTCAATGATCTGTGGTCTGGATTGGGCCCCAGCACGGCCCCAGAGGTTGCCCTCCCCTGCTCTAATGCATCTTACAATTGCTGCGTCATTTCTTTACTTGTTTCTAAACATATGTTTTTATCCCCTCCTCCCACGGTATAACAACAGTGACCTCATCAGCATGACAAAAATCATGACAGAACAAACAGCAGCCATTCTCGAATCTGACTGAGGATGTTAAAAATTATATATATGAAACTGAAGGTGAATATGCAGAGGCGGGCAACAAACGAAACCTATTGAAAGCAAAATGATCCACATAGAGCACTGAAGGTTTAATGTGAAACAAGAAAACACAGACGAGAAGGCTGCATATGAAGCAAACAGTACTGAATTATACATGTATAGCCCTTGGCCTGTTTGCATCCGCAGATCGTTTTCCAGCTTGAGTCAATATTTCACCTCTTCTGTTAATGACACATTTTGACAGCACTTACCTTATGGAGTATTATTGTGTTTGTGTTATTTTCAGGCTAGGCATACTTGGCTTTTTTCATCCAATCTGCTTTGCTCTCTTACAATTCTCCTGCTTCCTGAATGCTCAGCAGCTCTTGCGATGCTTGTGTACTCTGTCGCCAGCTAGCTTTGAACCATCTGGATCAGATCGGTGTTTCTTTCTCTGGAAAATCCAAAGTCTTCAAGATTTTGCTTACAAAACTAATCATGTACGCCACATGCACACGCAATATACTCGAGAGGTAAGGTGCTCATATAAAGGAGGACAGCAATTCTGCTACCTGTTAACAGATGTTTAGAAGAGGGAACTTTTGGCAGATCCAGCTTGTCGTGAGAAATCCCTTTTACACAATCACGATTCAGAAACCCTGTCCTTGCGTTTACTTTTAAGCCATCGTGTTTATCATGTAACCTATCATGGGGCTAAATTTTGTGCAACTGCCATAACATGCCGCACCTTTTTAACCTCTGACTCTGGCCTCGCTTGACTGTTAGAATTTTGATATAAAATTTTGTTGTGAACTTGATATGTACGCCGGTGTAATAGTGTATAGTAGTAATGCATGTTTTATTGATTGATTGTTTCCTTGTTTTTAATGTTATTGTTGGTTCTGGTCAATGACCGTAATGAATATTCATTCATTCATCATGTAACCTATCTCACAATTGCCGCCAGTCCTGGTATCATCTTCTTACTGTTCTCTCACACTCTGACGCATATGGGCACCCCATGGCCCATGGTACACATGCAGTCCTCGGCTGTCTTCTGTCTTCTGTGTACCCTGCAGGCCCCTTCCCCACTCCACAGCTGGCTGTCTCCCTCCTCCCCAGCAAATTGGCTTCAGAAGCAGGCAAGGAGGGTGCCTATTGGCAGGCTCTTCAGCTGTTGCTAGTGCTAATCAGGTGCATGATGGGATTGCTGCAATTCCACCATGCACTTTCCCCTGCTCCCACTACTAATCAGCTGGTCAGTAGGGAGCCAATGGCATACAATGGGGTGAAGTGTGTGTGTGTGTGTGTGTGTGTGTGAGAGAGAGAGAGAGAGAAGGCTATGTGTTTGTATGAGAGTTAGTGGTGTGTGTGACACTGTGTGAGTGAGAGAGGGGGGGATTCGAGGCTCTACCTCCACTGGCTCTAGTCACACCCACCACCAGCATGCAGCCCCCTCCCTCCAACCTGCCAGCCACCCACTGACACATGCCGCGGCCTTCGAGGCAACAAGGCTGCCCACTCCTGCTTCAAGTCTAATAGCTAGGGCTGAGCTGAACATTCTGGAGCGAACACGAACGGCAGGTGTGCAGATATAGTTTTTAAAAAGAAAAAAATTGGTTGAAGGGTAGCAAAGTTCACTTTGAGCAGCAGTTTTGCCATTTTGTCAACCTCGTGTATTTGTGTTTTTCAAAATCCGTTGGAGCCTGTCTATTCTCCTTCTTCACTGAGCAGACATCTAGTTAGATACTTTTTTTTTATTATTTCAAGAAAAAGGTTGAACAGCAGAAAGTGAGTGCCTTGCAATAAGGCCTACTGGCCATTATGTGCAGATAGACGGAAAGCACTGCTGCAGCAGAAAAAGAACTTGCGGGAGTGTAATGCAAAGGCTAAACCAGAGCCGTGGCACAGTTTGACAGAACACTGCTGAAAACCTAAGTAAAAACCTTGTCATTATTTCCAGGAACCTGAATCAGAGCTGCGCAGTCCCATCGGTCACTTCCAGTTACTTTTTTTTGAGTCACCAATAGTGGATTACACCCTGGAGCAGCAGGTCTGACTTCAATTTCCTGTAATGCGATTTGTTACACAAAAGAATGTAACCTGTAATGAATGAATTTTCGGGGAAGGTTGTTCTTAAAAGAAAAAAGAAGAAAGCACAAAAACTGTTCCTCTATCAAACTCTTGGGGCCGAACGATACAAAACGCCTACTGGATTGTTAGCAATTGATTTAAAAAAGTAAATAGAAGGTGTGGGGAGCATGATCTGGATTGAAACCATGGTGAGGGTGGTGTATGTGTATGTGTGTAGGGGGCTTAAGCTCTTTGGTTTCCACTGCTGTCCCAATCTGGATCATGTCTGTCCCCTCCCTCCCTCCCTCCCCCCCCCAATCCTGGCACTATTTTCACTGGAAGAAAATCTTCTTTTGGTGCCAGTCTGCTCCTACATCTAGGGATGGAAAAATCCAACAGTTTCACTTTAGGACAGCCATAGCACCCTGAACATGTCCTATCTTGTCTGATCTCGGAAGCTAAGCTGGGTCAGGCCTGGATAGTACTTGGATGGGTGACTGCCTTGGAACACCAGCTACCATATGGAGGGACCATTGCTCCGTGTGACAGAGCACCTGCTTTGCATGCAGAAGGTTCCAGGTTCCATCCCCGGCCTCTCCAGGTAGGGCTAGGAAAGAATCCTGCCTGAAACCCAGGAGAGCTGCTGCCAGTCAGTGTCGACAATACTGGGCTAGATAGACAAATGGTCTGACTCAGTATAAGGCAGCTTCCGATGTTCCTATGTTTTGCCCACCTTTAAAAATTAAACAAACAAAAAAATCTATATCTATCCATCTATCTATGTGCATCTATCTCAAGTTCTTTTCATCCTACTCACGGTTGTTTACGGGTTCTTTAGATGATGTTGTTGTGACCCTCCAGTTTTGCTTCTGTGTCTAACCAGCACTTTTGGTGAGTTTTTTTTTAAAGCAGGGAAAATGCAGCATTTAATTGTGAAGTGAAAGAAAGGGTGATTTCCTCTGTGTATTTGTGCTATTCCACTATACCACAGTGCCACCTAGAGGTTATGCAGCAGAAAAGCAGGAAAGGAAACGCTCATCTTGTAGTGCTCGGATCTCAATTCTGCGACGAAACTGAAAGTAGATATGGCCAATTAATAGCCTCATGTAGAAAAGCTCGATGTCTCTACATAGTGTCTTTTGGTTTCATTCCTCTAAGTGTTGCAGGGGGAGGGAGGGAGTGTGGTTGAGTGACTGACAGATCCACCTTCTAATCCCAGGGCATGTTTTACCATGGGCTCCAATCACTGTGCTTTGGCGGAGGTCAAGGATGGAAATGAGATGGCCATTATTCCAAAGACGCCATGCCACGCTATGAAAAAGCCTTAAGCTGGTTTTCAAGCATCATAATTCCCTAGCCCCTGCACCCATTCTTCTGAAACTTTGCATGTTTCTTTCCTCTAGTCCAGTGTTCTCCAACCTTGGGTCCCCAGATGTTTTTGGCCTACAACTCCCAGCGTGCCCCAGCCAGCGTAGCTGGCTGGGGCACGCTGGGAGTTGTAGGCCAAAAACATCTGGGGACCCAAGGTTGGAGAACACTGCTCTAGTCAGTGTGCAATTTTTATACAAATTGACATAAATAAATTAATAAATACCAAAAAACCACAGCAGGAGGGGTTCAGCTTTTCCGACGGAGCCTATTCACATCACAAATATAGATTCTTATCTTTGCACCAAGCTCAATAGTCACTCAGTTACCTGTGATAATAAACAATGAAACGGACTGATGTGCTGGCCTGCTCATGCCAAAGGTGCAAGCAGAGGCCCAGTTCTCATTAAAGCGGATTCACACACACACCCCTCCTCCACCTTGTGACTAAGGCATACACAAAATCCCGTATAGTATGGACCTCGTCGTACCTCTTTTCTCCTTTGATTTTTTAAATTTTATTTTAACAAAGCCATTTCTTTTGCACCAAACTGAATGAGAATGGTGGCAGAAATTTTCAGCACAACACTATATAAGAGGACAGGTGACAGAGGTGGCTTCACACAACACATTGCTAACCTACTGAGTTCACTAACAGTGATGGCCGTTAGTGCACCGTGCAACTTTTAAGGCTAGGCCATTTCATGGAGTGGGCAGATCTATGAAGAGCCGTTGGCTAAATGGGACTTCTGTGTGCAGAGACTGGGCCAAACTAGAATCATAGAATCATAGAAAAGTAGAGTTGGAAGGGGCCTACCAGGCCATCGAGTCCAACCCGCTGCTCAATGCAGGAGTCCAGGTCAAAGCATCCCTGACAGATGGCTGTCCAGCTGCACTTTGAATGCCTCCAGAGTGGGAGAGCTCACCACCTCCCTAGGTAGTTGGTTCCATTGTCTTATAGACAAAACGTAAGAGATGCACAATGATTAGGATCTCTCCAATTTTTTCCTTTGACTAATCAGCAGCCCCCATGGAGCTGCTTTTCACAACTGGGGGAAGCAGCACTCTGAGACTGGGTGCTTCATCTCTTCTTCCCGTGCCCTTTCCACAGTCTGACTCCCAGCTGAAGCTCCTATTAGCTCTACATCTGTGCCCCCACCCTCTGTGGAGCACCTAGCACAGTGTTCTCCAACCTTGGGTCCCCAGATGTTTTTGGCCTACAACTCCCAGCATGCTCCAGCCATCTATGCTGGCTGGGCATGCTGGGAGTTGTAGGCCAAAAACATCTGGGGACCCAAGGTTGGAGAACACTGACCTAGCAGCTTCAGGAAGGGGGCGGGGTTTGAAACTGGGGAAAGGGCATGGGAGGAAAGGGGTAAACCACCCTATCCCAGAGCACCACTTCCCCACTGTATAGCTCTGAATACCAGTTGCTTGCTAGAGACAAACAAGCATACAGGCCTGTGGCTCACACTGGCTCAGCTTGTCTGAGCGTGGAAAGCTAAGCAGGGTCAGGCCTGGTTATGACTTGGATGGGAGACCCCTCCTCTAGTTTCCTGCATTGAGCAGGGGGTTGGACTCGATAGCCTTGTAGGCTCCTTCCAACTCTATGATCTATGAAGCATGGGACTGTTTGCCTATGCTTCTGATCTCTGTCTGCATTTTGACCTTCGAGATGGATTTGCCACAGAGTTTGCCTCAGGAGGACTGAGCCTGAAGTGGCCTCAGCAGGACATTGGGGTTCCATCAGTTGACCGTGTTATTTGGTCATACATTTGGGCTCTTTAACTTTGGGTTTTTTTTTTAAAAAAATATTATTATCCCCAAGCATATTATTGAAGCAACCCTGGTAATGCTTGGAAGCCCTGGAGGCAAAAGGAACTTTTTGTTTCCTTTGCTGCTGACCAATGCAATTAGAAACCCAAAGGGATTCTAGCGCTGAATGCATCAAGAGGATTTCCTTTGTGTACAAATCTTCAGGCTGGCTACAAATGGATGGAAACACATTGTATGTGCATTCCTTTGGGGATGTACTGTAGGTTGCTGTCAAACTTAGTGAGTGTTAGACCTCTGACCTTTTCCTTAAAGTGTGTGTGTGTGTGTGTATGTTTTTTAAAAATACACTTTTTTTCCTAGCCATGTTGGAAAAAGGTTTTTTTGGGGGGTGGGGGGAGGGGAGAAAGAGAAGTTCATTTGCCACAACTGCCCTCCAAGCATTTCTCAAAATATTAATAGGAGCAGAAAGCAGATCTCCTGTATTTGTTGCTATATGCAGTCAAATACTCCTACTTCCTTTACAGACGTAACATGCAACAGGGGATGGCCAACTCATGGCCCTCCAGATGGGAGCTGCAGTCCGACAACATCACCTCTGAGCATTGTCAATGCTGGTTGGGGCTGATGGGATTTGGAGTAACTCCCATCAGGGACACTGGTCCACCACCCCTGGTATACTATATACCGTAAACATGTATATGAGAGTAGCGTATCTATGCCACAAACTTATATATACCACTCTAACTTTCATGATTTTCTCTGAAGATTCCTGGAAATTGTAAACTGATGAAATGATGAAAATATGGTTAGAGAGACACACCCCTTCCCTCTATAGAATCAGGTTTCTCAGATCTAGTCATGATTGAGTATATGTTACCTCCACTATCAGTGGCAGTATGCCTATTTATAACAGTTGCTGGAGAACATGGGCAGGAGGGTGCTGTTGCACTCGTGTCCTGCTTTTGAGATCCCATGGGCAGCTGGTTGGCCACTGTGTGAACAGAATGCTGGATGAGATGGACCCTTGGTCTGATCCAGCATGGCTCTTCTTCTTCTTCTTCTTCTTCTTCTTCTTCTTCTTCTTCTTCTTCTTCTTCTTCTTCTTCTTCATCTCCCCGGGGAGAAGAAATGACAATATTAAATCAGTTGTCATAGATACACCCTTAGTAGTCATGATACTCCAGCTCTACAGACAGTTTACTAGATGTGTGCTTTCTGATGTTTCCTTCTAAACAGGGAAAGCATTTTATGCAGTGCTATGTGTTAATTACATTGGCCGGTAATATTTTCTGTGAGGTCCTAATGCGAATGCATGTTGAAAGAGGCTATTGAATTTCCATCTGTGATGTGTGCTGATACGTGTTGCTTTTGATTATCCAGATACATCTGTGCACTTTTCCTGACCCTTCCAAACTCCTGACTCAAAGCTGCCTTCTCCAGAGCATAAGCACCTTTGCAAGCCAGTTTGTTGTACATATTGTGCAGGCCAGCCTGAAGTCCAGCATTTCAAAAATGCAACTCCACCTTTTGGGAGTGAATCAAGGCTTAAAGCACATTGTGCTGGTCATGGTGCAAGATCTCTTGGGAAGGCAGAAGTCTGGCAAGCCCTAAGAATGTCAGTTGAAAACCACAGTGTGTTTAAACCCTGCTATAGTGCTGTATAACCTTTAGCACTGAGCACTGTAGATAATTTAGTGGATGGTCCACTGTGGCCAGAGGCTATCATGTGTCTTGGCAGACCATTCCGGGGGCAGAAATCATTGCTAAGAGAGACTGGTGATCAGCTCAGCCAATATTACCAACCTTAATAAAAAAAGAAGAAGAGGTGACAAAGTAACTAGTTCACCATAAAATAGATTTTTAATGCATAATCAAGATATAGATTTATAGAGCAGAGAGTTGGAAGGAGCCTACAAGGCCATCGAGTCCAACCCCCTGCTCAATGCAGGAAACTAGAGGAGGGTCTCCCATCCAAGTAATCACCAGGCTTGACCCTGCTTAGCTTTCCACACTCAGACAAACTGAGCCAGCGTAAGCCACAGGCCTGTACATGTTTAGAGGGAGAAAAGTGGAACTAGAAGACACTCAGGAACCTTTAACTGATCACCCCTCCAACAGTGAAAATCATGATTATAGATAGATAGATAGATAGATAGAGCAAGCCTTTGATGTGCATAATGCTTAACAGTCTTAACAAGAAGGTAGGTGCCTGCAGGGGAGGCTGGTGACTCCTATTTTGGTGGGGCTCCTTTTCCATTACAGTTTTTGCAGGTTTTATTTGGAGCTTCATAGGAGCCCTCCATGGTGCTGAACGCCAACCCCCAAAATAGGTTCACCACCATGGAGAGCTCCTATGAAGCTCCAAATAAAACCTGTAATAGAAAAGGAGCCCCACCACAACAGGAGTCGCCAGCCTCCCTTGGGTATCTGCCCTCCGGAGCTTAAAACCCACAATTTGACACAGGGAGGTAAAAGAAGGACAGGAAGAAGATGGAGGCAGTGCTGGCTTTACTTGGTGGCAGCCCCCCACCCCCCATGGGGGTTTGGAAGCCACCATTTAAATTCCCCAGTAATTCCCTGGAGCAATGCTACGTTTGGGCATTGGTGCCCCAAGCTTGGTGCAAGGAAAGAATGTTTTGAGGGTGGCGGCGGTTTAGCACCTGCCTGAGGATGCTGGATGTTGCTGCTGCCGCACCTGGTTGGAGGCCATGGTAAATGGGGGAAGAATATTTATGCAGCTCGGTTGCATGTACTTGTTCTTTCAGCTGAAGTACTTGGTCTTTCAGCAGGCTTCCAGAAGTAACACAGTTTTGTGATACAATTTGTACAGGTGTTTTGTTGCTTCGGTTTCCCCCGTCCTCCCTGGTAGAGCTGTCAACTACAGCCTCAGAGCATCTCTGTCCCTTTAAATCTACCCGATGAAGCAGGAGATCAAGACACCTCCTGGCCACAGCTGGTGCAGGAGAGGGAGCCAATGCCAGAAAGGTGTGGAAGAAGCCATTGCTGCTTCATCTTCTTGATCAGTGGGCTGTAAAGTTAGGAGGGCTCCTCCCCAGCTGAAATGGATGCAAATGCCATCACGTTCCTTTTGGGGCCACTAGTGCTTACAGAGTTTTTCTACATTTATTTATTTATTTATTACATTTCTATACCGCCCAATAGCCGAAGCTCTCTGGGTGGTTCATGACATGAGGCTGTTAATTGCTGTATCTACTTCTGGTTTCATCACAGAACTGAGATCCCAGCTCTACACAGAGAGCTTTACCTTTCCTGCTTTCGCAGTACATAACCTCTAGGTGGCACTGTGGCTTAGCAGAATAGTGCTATTACACAAGTGGAAAAAGCATTTTCTTTCACTTTCACAGTTAATACCACATTTTTCCTGCTCTAATAAATCCCAGGAAAGTGCTCTTAAAAACAGAAGCAAAACTGGATGGTCATGACATCATCTAAAGGACCCCTTAAATAACTGTGAGTAAGGAATGATGAGTGCACAATAAATACCTCCTACAGAAAAGTTCATAGTTGTAGTCACTTCTCTGGTGGCAATCTATGTTCTGCCAAGGAGCTGAAGTGCCTTCCTTTGCATGCTGCTTCCCCTTTCACCTGCTACAGGTAAGTTTGTTGAGCCCTTGGCAGACAAGGGAAGGGGGAGGTGGCAGCAGCTCCTCACGGTGTCGGTTGTGCATACCTTGCTCATAGCCTGCTTGACTTCACTTGTACTTCCTAATGAGAAACTGAACAGGAGTGCTTGCCTTTAGGAGCACCCTGTTTGATTTCTCACGACTTCTCTGTTCATTATCGTTATGTTTAGCTTGCCTTCCCAGTGGTCATTAACTTCTCTAAAAACTACTTGAGCTAAAGAGTAGTTGTATATTGCATCAAATACCATCAAGCTAAAATTCTAATAATTAATTCCCATCAGGTTATATATATGGGGCTGATTGGAAGACGATCAACATTTTGTAGCCTTGCCAATTGTAAGTTATGACTGTGATCTTTTAGTGGCAGGTTGGTTATAAATACTCATAATAATTCTGAATTCTGTCAGGTATGGTACATTATGCTTGTAATGCATTTGGCAGTAAAAAGAATGTGGAGATATAAATTGCCTTAGTGAAGGGTGTGGGGGGATTGGCAACACTTCCATTGTGGTTTGTAGTGGAAATGATATGTCCAAATAATACTGGTGTGGGTCTATTCTAACATGAGAAGGACTGTGAGGGCTGTTTCACACAACCACTCCTTCTAATAGTAAACCCGGGTGCTGAGTGCCAATGGACTATATGGCCAAAAGGGGGCCATTGGGAAACAAGAAGGAGGTATTGGTATGCTTGGGGAAACCCCAGTGTTTGCTGAAGTGTGGAAGTTCTTTAGGGAAAAAAATTCCTAAGGGAAAGCTCCCAACCCCCACCCTCAAAACAGCCCATTGAGGACTGAGCATGCTTGTGGTCACGTAATGCTGCATCTGTTTTGAGGGGCAGTGGTGGAAAATGGGACTGGGTGGAGAAGGGGAAAGGAAGTCCACTGGAAGAGGGCATGGCTGGCTGGCTTGAACCCGGATCAGAAGCACTCCACCCTCCAATGTTTTGTTGCAGGACCCACCCACTTTTACATTTCAATTATTTGCTTCCAAGAACGCCCCGATGGGAACATCACAGCCATTTCCAGATCTTGGAGAAGCATCCATATTTAAAACTTGTGTTTATCACTCACATTTTACATATTTAGCTGTACAATTAAAAATCATGACGTGATCATACCAAATGTGTTCTCTAAACTTTTGATGACTGGCAAAGGCTCAACCCAGCATAATAGTTTCCAGAGGGGGGGGGTAACCATGTCGGTCTGTTGCAGCAAAACCAAGGAAGAATCTTAAGGCACCTTACAGATCAGCGGAGGGCAACCTCCACTCTGTGGGCCTAATCCACCCCACAGAGACTGCTCATACAATCTGCAGAGACTTGGGAAACTTCCCCTGCCTTGGCTTCAGGCTGCTGGGATCTTTGTGAGGAGGTGAGGTAACAAGGGGGTTGGGGGAGTGACCGCATCACCTGACCTGGCTCCTCTTGCCTCACATCCTTTCCCCAGTGGGAGAAGGCGGAGCAGGAGAAGCTGGTTCCTGGTGGCCACATCATGAGGATCATTCTCCTGACATGGCTGCCAGGAACCAAATGATGTCAGGACAGGAGGCGTGTGGCCACACCCTTTGCCATCCGGGTGTGGGGTCACACACCCTGATGTCATATGGCCCATGGAGGGGTGGGTGGAGGGGTCATTCGGCCCCCTACCCTGTTTTGGTTGCCCATCCCTGTTATGGACTAACAATTGATGAAGATGCAAATAATAATAATAATAATAATAATAATAATAATAATAATAATAATAATAATAAATTTATGGTTATCTATTCGTTTATTATTATGCCATAATAAACTTGTTAGCCTTTAAGGTGCCATAAGCCCCCTTCTTGTTCATACCAGCATAGAATTGATCAACAGCAATGATAGCCCCATTTTGCCAACAGTGTTGGTGGGTGACACAGGAATGACTATTTTTTGCATGTCCTGCTCCTGTGCTTTCTAGAGGCATTGGGTTGGTCACTGTGGGGAACAGGAAACCTGACTAGATGGACCTTTGGTTTGATTGAGCAGGGCTGCCCTGGCGTTCTGTACTTCCATGTGTTTGTGCCCGGGCCTTGGAGGTCCTGCTTATAGGGCTGCCATCAAGTTGAGTGGTAACTTATGGATCACCAACAAAGAGGACACAGATTTGCATAAGTGAATTTATATGCATCGATGCAGCCTTGGAAATAATTGCTATAATTTAAATAGAAATACAATGCAATTCAATGTGTGTGTGTGTGTGTGTGTGTGGAGATTGTGACCTCGGTGTGCTTGCTGAGTCTGTTGTCCAGTTGCAAACAACTGTTGATGGGCAACTTCAAATCCCCTGCTCTATGTTCATATGGTTCTTTATCTTTAAATGGGTCTTGAATCTGGACAGGCCTTCAGATACAGGGCATCTCCAAGTAGCAGACAGTCCTCTGACAGACAGCCCTTCAAAAAGAAGACTGTCCTCTGTTAAGTAAAAATGTGGAGGATCACTTGGTACACCTAAGAACAGTATTGCAGGCTATACGTGAGGCGCCGCGGGTCTAACAGTAAAACTAAGCAAATGTCAGTTTGGAATGCCAGAGGTAGTATACTTAGGGCACAGGGTTGGAAATGGTCATATCACACCTTTATGGGACAAGGTGGAAGCTATCAGAACTTGGGACATACCTACAACCAAGAAACAGGTCAGGTCATTCTTGGGATTTGCTGGGTATTACAGGAGATTTGTTCCCCATTTTGGTGAAATTGCTGAACCTTTGACTGATTTAACCAAGAAATGTAAACCTGACAAAGTTGTGTGGACTGATGAATGTCAAAGAGCTTTTGATAGACTAAAGGACATTCTAAGCTCAAAGCCTGTGTTAAGAGCACCTGACTTTGAAAAAACCTTTATTGTAGCTACAGATGCCTCTGAAACTGGCATAGGTGCAGTATTGTTACAAGACTATGACTCTGTTAAACATCTGGTAGCCTACTTGAGTAGAAAGCTTTTACCCAAGGAGAGAAACCTGTCTACAATCCAAAAGGAATGTCTGGCAGTAGTGTGGGCTCTGGACAAGCTCAAGCCTTATGTTTTTGGGCAAGAATTTACTTTATGGACTTATCATCATGCCTTAATAGATACACACAATGCAAAATACCAACTCCAAGCTTCAGAGATAGTCTTGGAAATTGCAGGAATTTCAAATGAACATTGAACATGTGCCTGGGAAGGAGAATGTGATAGTTGATGCTTTGTCTAAGAGATTAAAAAAAACAGTTGCCTTTTTGTGTAGGTTAACATTTCACAATTCTCTTCTGTAAAAGAAAATTGTTCAACTTGAGGAGAAGGGGGGGAAGATGTGAAGGATTGAGGCCTACACAGGTTTAGGTTAGTTGAAGCCTGTAGGCCCAAACACTTCCCTAAATTAGTTGAAGCCTGAAGGCCCAAACAGTTCAGGATGGGAGGGGGCATTTGTGAGTTTCAGTTCACCCAATAGAAGTTAAGTATTATTTCTCCTGTTCAAGGTCACATGGTTATAACCTTCCAATCCTGGGAAGGCTTTATTTGTGTGGGGGTGTGGTCAGCTAGAGCCAGAGAGAGACTGACTGCAGAGGAGAGAGGTAGACAGAAGTTAAGTTAGAGAACCTTGCGTTATTTGTCTGTTTAATTTTATCATACTTGCTTTTGAATTATAACTGCTCTATTGTGTAAATACTCTAATGTAATAAGTAAAGTGTTGTTGTTTAACCCATGTTGTTGGAGTGACTGATTCACCACGCCTGAAGCCTATTCCCATGCTACTGGAAACACGCAAAGGATTTGATCTCCTGGAATGGGAGAAGCTTTGAGAAGAGGCAGAGATTTTCCAAAGGCAGGTCAAGGGGTCCCTGCAGTAGCGGAACCTTGACAAGGACACATAGCCACCCTACCATCAAGATACATTTGGTTGGCAGGCATTACACAAGTGGCCTCTATGGGTGGTGATCTGTATTTATGGGAGATATATGCATGGCCCCTAGTTTGCCAGTTTCAAATGAGCCTTGAATGTCTTCTTATTTCAAGCTGCTTTTAACGAATACTTGCAGTGCTCTGAATTGTTTTCCCACTGTTGCTTCTTTAATGCTGTGTTTTAAGTTGCTTTGAATTCATGTACAAACTGCTCTGGAGTATGGTACCTTGGAAGGCAGGGTACAAATGTTGAAATAGGTAAATAGATAACTAAAAGATTTGACAAATACATGGAATGGAAGTACATAAGAAGTCAATTCTAATGGAAGACATTGAGGTGCATATTCTTGCTTTTATGCCTATTCCAACCATTTTTCTGTGTCTTCAAAGTACAGATGTAGAGAAGTTCTCAAGAAATCCTCCCCCCCTTTTATCTTTCCTTACAGTCTGCAGATGTGCCATTGTTCTTCACATCAGAGAAATGAATTCCTAGATGCTGATGCCAAAACTATAAGCGGACTTTGATATATTTTTTTTAACATCCACATGATATCAGCTGGAAATGATGAGACATGCTCAAGTCATCTTCTTGACTGAATGCCTGGTCTTTTGGACAATCTGTACATGGTTAACTGGTGGCTTGCGATGAAGGTGAAATGGCAAAGTTCCAGCTTTGTGGAAATTCAAAAGGTCCATAAATATTTTGAATCTGAGGATGCATTAAATAACAAATGCTACCTAGCATTTAGAAAGTTGAAAGGTCTTGATATGGAGAGCTGGTGCTCTGTAGTGGCTAACACTGCAGTCCTATGCATAGCTACTCAGAAATAATTCCCATTCAGTTGATTGGAACTTACTCCCAGGTGTGCATAGCAGGGGTGGGCAACTTGTGGCCCTCCAGAGGTTTTGGCCTACAACTCCCATCAGCCCTAGCCAGCATAGGCAATGCTGAGGCATGATGGGAGTTGTAGGCATTAGGTGCCTTTAGGCTATCCCCTCTTTGTCTCTCAGCCTCAGTCCCCCCACCCCAATATGGATAATAATAATAATAATAATAATAATAATAATAATAATAATAATAATATAGATGATAATAATAAATAATACTGACTTTTCTTACAGGATTGTTGCAAGCATTACAACTTGACAATACATTTGAAGCATTCAGATACAGTAATACCTTGGATTGCAAGTAACTTGGTTTAAGAACGTTTTGCAAGACAAGCAAATTTTTAAATATTTATTAATATTTTTTTTACTTGATATACAAGCGACGTCTTGCAATACAAGTACTGTAGTACGGCTTAAATTAAAAATCTCTGTACAAATTTTTTTTTGGGAATTTCGTTTTGATATAAGAGTGTTTTGGATTACAAGCACCTTTCCGGAACGAATTATGCTCTCAATCCAAGGCATGACTGTACTTGAAAGCCTTATACGAATTCCTCCTCCTCTGTAGGGCAGGGCAGTATTATCTCATTTTGCAGAAGGAATGCTCAAATTGCAGATTGCCTAAGGCCAACTAGTGGATTCTTGGCTATTTCTCAGCTCAAGGCTTGCTCTCTTAGTTCCTACATATTTCTCAGCTGTGTTCATAAATGACATAGTTACATCTCACCCTTAAACGGCTTTATCAGTTATTCCCCCCTCCAGGGAACATGGAATGTGTAGTCCTGTGAATGTTGGATGGGGATAAGGATGACAGAATTACCCACAACTCTAGATTCTTTCAGGGAAGTCACAATAGTTTAAAAACAGTATAAGCTGATAGAAGTTTGTGGAATAGATATGCTCAAAATCAGTGGGCATATCCTTCCTGCCATAAACTTCTGTTGTCCTGAAAAATAAATTCTTAACCACGCAGCATTATTAGATGTAAAGTTTGCATTCATGTTACAGATCTCGCTTGTCCATAAGAGATGTAGAATAGGAAGAGAGATGCCTTCCCTGAGGCCAACAAATAGATTGCTTTAAAGTTTGCTGTTTAGATTATTAGCACTGGAAGCATGACCATTATTTCCATTACCAGTCTTGTGGCTCCAACAAGGAAAACATCATCATGATCTGTCTGAACTAGCACCACCTTCTGGCTGAAGGATATATTGCGTCTGTTCTAGGATTCACATTTTGGGGGTGGCAGCGCCGGTGGGCGTATGGTGTGTTAATTGATAAAATATGAGGCTATTCAAATGAGCTAGCATAATTATGGTAGAAAAAGAAAGCTGAAGAAATTCAACAACTTGCAGAATCTCATGACGCACGGGGCTTTTTTAAGGCCACAAGGGCCATTTATGGACCAAAAACCTATGGTACAAACCCTTTACAATCAAAAGATGGCACCAAACTCTTAAAAGACAAAGAGTCTATTGCACTGCGTTGGAAAGAGCATTATTATGACCTTTTAAATCGTAAATCTAAGGTGGATAATGAGATTTTTTCGCAAATCCCGCAAAAACAAATTAGAGAGGAACTTGCAATACTCCCCACTTTGGATGAAGTAAAAAAAGCCATCAATCAAATGAAGAACAACAAAGCTAGTGGACCAGATGGGATTCCTGCTGAAATCTTTAAAGAAGGGCCCCCCGAACTTGTACAATATCTTCATAAACTCATCAAAAAAATATGGATAAGAGAAGAGATCCCAGAAGACTTCAGGGATGCCATAATTATCACCCTCTTTAAGAAGGGTGATAGAACAGACTGTGGAAACTATCGGGGCATTTCTCTCTTAGCTACCGCAGGTAAAATATTTGCTAGGATTCTCGCAAACCGTCTTCTATCTATTTCAGAAGAGATCCTCCCTGAAACTCATTATGGTTTCCGCCCCTCTAGAGGGACAGTAGACATGATTTTTACTGCACGTCAGCTCCAAGAAAAATGCCGGGAGCAAAATCAACCCTTTTATATGGCATTTATTGATCTGGCTAAGGCCTTTGATACTGTAGACTGAACAGCTCTCTGGACTATCCTTATGAAAATTGGATGCCCCAATAAATTTGTGAATATCTTGCGACTTCTCCATGACAACATGACAGCAATGATTTTGGACAACAACGGCTCTCATGGTGCTCCATTTAAAGTGGGATCAGGTGTTAAATAAAAATAGATGTTCAGGCAGCTGCTGTGGCTAATGGGCCTTGGCTCAGCTGATACTCCAACGGCATCCTCTCCTGGACAAAATAGATCAGGTCACTTTGACATGCCTGAGTGACTAAGAGGTGGGGAACCTCTTTTGGCCCGAGGGCCAAATCCAATTTCAGAGAAGCTCTCAAAGACAAAGGGGGTGGGGCCCCAAACCCAGCATATTGTTACTTAAAGCTCTTGGTGTTAGTAACTAAGCCTTAGGAGAGAAATTTCAATCTTTGTGGGAGGGGAAATGCCCAATGGTGGTGGATGGGGAAGACGGGTGGGGCCCGTGGAAGGCGTCGTGGCCATGTGGGGAACGCCCAGGAGGGCTGGATTTATCCCCCCCCCCCAGGCCTGAGGTTCCCCGTCTTTGCCTTAGTCATATCCAGATTTGATTACTGCAATACATGCCCCTGAAAGGAGTTTGGGAACTGAAGCTGACGTCAGCAGCTGGAGTTGTTTCTGGTGTTTTTGGATCACATCATTTCTCTTTGGTTTCATTTGCACTGGCTTCCAGCGGATTTCCAGGCTCTCTGTTCACGGTGCTGGTTATTGCATACAAAGCATTAAAAGGGTAGGGACCCAGACGTGAAATGAAATAAATAAGTAACCATTTGAAGGCCGCTTCCTCCCACATTATCCTGCCCTCCCACTGCATCTGTCGCATCAGTGGCCTCACTCTGCACATCACCACTGCCAGAAGTGCCTTTGGCTGGGATGTGGGGCAGGCCCATTGGCTGCACGAAGGCTGTGCGCAAAAGACTGCTTGAAATTCTCTGACCCACTCGTGGGTGGAGAAATTGGGGGATGGCCGGTGAACGTTTCAGCAAAATTTCTCTAGGGGGAGGAAAAATTCTCCAACCGTTTCTCCGGGGTGTACGTCAGGGGTCATAATCTTCGTCTGTAGCCAGGGGAGACCGGTGACTCCTATGTCAGCGGGGCTCCTTGTCCGTTGCAGCTTTTATTCTGAGCCTTATAGGAGCTATCCATGGTGCTCCATGGTAGCGAACCTATTTTGGGGGTGGAGTACGGCACCACGGATAGCCCCTAAGAAGCTCAGAATGAAATCTGCAATGGATGAGGAGCCCCACGGGCACAGGCATCACCAGTCTCCCCGGCCTGTAGCTCCCACCTCCATAGGGTTGCGGCGGCCATTTTATGTCCTCCACAATGCCTGGACCTTTAATCTTTCTAGGGTACATTAGAAGGAAAATGGCGGCCTCCACAAAAAAATAGTGGACATAGATTTCATAGACAGAGTTGGACAGAGCCTACAAGGCCCTGCTCAATGCATCATTTAAAGAAAATTCTGTAAAGCAGTTTTCTTTTTTGTACGTGAGGGATGAGAAAGAAAACCCTCAGAAATTTTCTCGGAAAAATGTCTTCTGATAAATTTTGGCTCAGCTGAGCTCTAGCTGCAGGCCTGCAGCCTTACCGCTCTGGAACTCCTTCTCCTGAGAGAGGCCAGGCTGGATTCCTCACCGATGACTTTAAGGTGGGTGGTGAAAAGCATTTTTTTTTTTTTTACTTCCACCAAGCCTTTGACCTGTGTTTAAACTCTGGCTTTTTTTTTTTTTTTTTTAATGTCCTTTGTGTTTAGTTTTTGTTTGTATTTTTAAAATGTTATTGTATGATTTTAATCATTGTAATGGTACAATCCTCAATGTTTCTACTCAGAAATATGTCGCAGTCATCCCACTGGGGCTTATTATCAAGTAAGCATGTATAGAATTGAGCCTAAGCCACCTTAGGGACCCCTTTGAGGACCAAACATTATTTGTGGATACACATGTTAAAAGTTTGAAATGAAATGTGTAGCCATCACTGTACCTTGTGAGAGGGAATTCCATATGTTCCAGTGTTCTCCAACCTTGGGTCCCCAGATGTTTTTGGCCTACAACTCCCAGCATACCCCAGCCAGCGTAGCTGGGGCATGCTGGGAGTTGTAGGCCAAAAACATCTGGGGACCCAAGGTTGGAGAACACTGTGTTACACTAACTAGTCTCTGTGGTGCCGTAGTCTGCGCTAGGCCTGGGTGAGAATTTTGTTTGCTTGGTTTTGTTTTTGTTTTTTTAAAATAAGAATTTACTTAATTTTCTTTTCATAAATGGGACAGAAAGAACTTGAGGAATTAAAAAAAATTGAATGTGGGTGAAAGCAAAACTTATAGATTTGTCTATTTGGGTAGAGGGCTTTGAGTGCTGAGCCCTTAAAGTCTGGGTTTGAATCCCTGTTCATTTTCAACCATGCTTGTGGTGCTGAATGAATTAGGGTTGCCACCTGTTTTGTTCCCTGCTCCTCATCTTTAACCAGGGGCAGTGCTAAGTACTGAAAAGATCCGAGGCTCAGACCCACAGGACAAAAAAAAAAAAAAGAGAGCACAAATTTGCATATGCTAATTTACATAGACTCTAAGGCAGTGTTCTCCAACCTTGGGTCCCCAGATGTTTTTAGCCTACAACTCACATGCTGGGAGTTGTAGGCCAAAAACATCTGGGGACCCAAGGTTGGAGAACACTGCTCTAAGGTCTCTCTCTCTCTCTCTCTCTCTCTCTCTCTCTCTCTCTGTGTGTGTCTTTAAGGGACCCTGTCTACTAAGGACACCCGTATTTGTAAAAAGGGATGTATGGATAGGGGAGAGGAGGGCATCTGATTTCGGGGGAAAAAGCCCTTCAGGCAGAAAGATTCAAATGGGGGGGGCAGCAGGAGGTGAAGCGCATGTGGGCAAAAGCCAGCTGATCCAGGGGGATCAGATGCAACAGAGATCATCAGGGGCCCCTGTACCTGTATTTCAGCCAGTGCCCACGGACAGCAGGGTGGTGGGGCAGAGGGCCTCCCAAATGAAAGATTCGGGGCTCCAGCCCTAGTGGGCTGCCCCCTAAGACCACCTCTGTCTTTAACAGCTATGTGGCAGCTGGGTACCACCTGGTCCTCTCTCCATGCTAGCGGCTGGTGCAGAAGTCTGAGAAATTTGTTCGGTTCAGTTTTTTTTAAAGGAACTCACCAAAATGTGGAAATATTTCCAGAAACAGGAGGAAAGACATTGAGATTAAAATTTTGAACATTGGAGAAAGCAAAATGGAACATTGAGTTTTATGAAACAGAAAAGCCAGTTTTCACAGACAAAGCCGAAAAAGGTAAAAATGAAAAACAAAAGCTCCCCTTCTCTCTGTGTGTTTTGCCAGCCTGCAAGTTCAGGAAAACATGACAATGCTAGAGCCTTTTGCACAAGGAATGTCATGGTTTCTCTTGGATCTTATGCTAACCCCGGCCCGGAGTATATGCGGATTTGATTTAATACCTTTACCCGGATAGCTACTTAAACACAATCTCTTCAGTAAATCCCATCAAACAGTTTCTACAGTGCTCTACTTAATTATTTCAAAGAATGAAAGTGACCTTTCCTCTGTATTCGCTGTTTTTGCCCACTACAGTGGAAGTAGGCAGAGTGCTTTAGGATTTGCACATGTGGGAGGTTGTGTTGAATCTAGTACGGGGGGAGGGGGGGAAAGAAAAAGGAAAGGAAAACAGAAAAAGAAAAAGCCTGGACCAATAAAAACGATCTATCATGAAACGTGGGCTATGTTGACTACTTAGGCCATTTCCAGGGCCTGCCCTACCGTTTGGCAGAGTGAGGCAACTGCCTCAGTCAGCTGATGCCAGGAGGTGGGGAGCAGCAATGCGGTGTTGGCGGGCAGAGCTGTCTGTGTGCCACGCAGCATGCCCTGTGGCCTCAACACATCTGGAGGGTACCAGGCGGGGGAAGGCTGCTCTACCGTCATTCATAGATCACCGTGTTTCTTTGGCAGGGTGGCATTCTGCTGAATCTTATCCATGGTGCCTCCACGAGCAGATGAATCATGCTAGTGGTGTGTGTGTGTGTCAGTGGAGGTTGGCGAGTCCTATTTTGGTGGGGCTTCTAATCTATTGCAGCTTTTATTCTGAGATTTACAGGAGCTATCCATGGTGCACCATGGTGGTGAACCTATTTTGGGGATGGAGTTCAACACCATGGATAGCTCCTATAAAGCTCCAAATAAAACCCGCAACTGATTAGGAGCCCCACCAAAATAGGACTCACCAGCCTTCCCTGGTGTGTGTGTGTGTGTTGTGTGTAGTGTTGTTGGGCAGGTTTGCACATCCCGCTAAGCCACCCTCTGGATCAGCCGACATGTGTTGGTTGCTCACTGGACAACCCGCAATACTCCTGACAGATGATTGGGTTTGCCATGTCTATCCCAGCCACCTTTCTGGCAGAACTCCTCCTTGCCTCGGTCCCTACATCAGAGAACCCTTTCTGAAATTGGTCCACTGGGGTTGTCAGCCACCGAGGGAAACTCTCCATCCCGCTGCAGCAGATTGTCAAGTGGAATTAAGCTCAGAGCCCTTATGAACGCAGGAACATGTTCAACCATCTTTTTTTAACAGTTGTAATTTTGTTTGGGGAATTTCGCTCTTGCGCAAGAGTGGCTCTCCGCTGTTTAGTCTAGCATACTGATATCCCTGTCTTGTCAGTGCCCTAGTTAATTTCATCCCCCGTTTTGGTGCTTGCCTTTTCAAAGGCTGCTTCGCTTTACGCTGAAGGAAGAGCACCCGCTCGCAAAATGCCTTCTCTCCAGCTGCTTTTGGATCCCTTCTCTCCTTCCTGCTTGTCGCCTCCCTCCATTGCTAGCTCTCACATATACAATGCCCTCCATTTCAGCGCTTCCCTTGCTGGTGAGCATGTTACACCAAAGTAAGGACACCTGCTGGCAAAGTGCCTTCCCACCACCAGCCCCTTTCAGCTCTCCCCTCCCGTTCCTGCTTGTCGCTTGCCTCTGTTGCTAGCTGCCACATACATATTGGTTACAGACCAGTGAGCGGGATTGGCAAACATATGTAAAATCATGTCATGGCAAAGCAGAAACACGGAGGGGGGGGGATTGTGCAAATTTCAAGGCTGAGCAGTCAAATGGGGGCAAAAATTGCACTAATCTCATGATGGAGAAGTAAAACAGAATCCAAGATGGCACACATTTCAAGGCAAAGCATTAAATGGAGGGGGGGGAATTGTGCAAATGCAAAGGCAGCTGTCATTCGCTCTTGCGCACTTGCGCAGGACTGGAAAAAAAAGTTGCAAAAGCATTCAGGACAGTCTGGTGTCCTTCTGTTGCTATTTTTAGGGGCAGAGGGCACTGAGAAGGGATTAGGGAGGATGGCGGTGGCATGAGCGAGATCGCGAGGAGCAGCCGGGCTTTTTTTTTTTTTGCCTCTTTGGCTGGCTGGGTGGCTTTCTAGCCGTTCCCAGCAACCCATGATAAAATTGCTCTGCCAGTTTCGGATGATCCAACAAGCCACTGTGGGTACCAGCAACCCTAAAGCAAGCCGTGGCTTGTTTCAGGGTGGCTTGTTCATGAAAAATAAGCCCCCCCCCCCGGCAGAAACTGCACTGGGTTCGCACACAACCCATCAACTCACCATGGCTGATCGGCATGGTGGGTTGTTGTGTCGTGTGAACCAGGTCATTGTATGGTTCAGTCACTAGATGGCACTGGACATCAATGTATCTGTGGAGAATCAGGAGTTTCCTGTTGTTGATCTGCTTTCGTTGGACAGAGACAATAAAGTTCCAAGGTTTACAGATGTACAAAAAACTTCGGGGGGGACGACCCTAAGAAGATTTTAAAATAACAACAACAACAACAACTGTTGTTGTTGTTGTCCCACCTTTCCCCCAATATTGGGACTCAAGGCAGCTTTACAACACTAAAATTTGTACAGTTAAAACATATAAATAGAGAAATACAAAAGTTAAAAAATATAATTAAATCAGCAAAAGTATTAAAATTATATAAAATATCATTTCATTTCATTTATTTCATTTCTATACCTCCCCACAGCCGAAGCTCTCTGGGCGGTTCACAAAAGTTTGTACATAAAACAACAATAAAAAAAATACAAAATAGTTAAAAAGATTAAAAAACCAAATTTAAAAACACAGTTTAAAACAACAATCCAAAAGTTAATATTTATTTATTTTATTTATTTATTTACATTTATTAATCGCCCATCTGGCCGGCAACCGGCCACCCTGGGCGATGTACATAGGATAAAAACAAGATAAAATACATTTAAAACAGTATATATATATATTTAAATCTTAACCCACCCCATATTCCCGCCTGAACAGCCAGGTTTTTAATGAGCGGCGGAAGCTCAGCAGAGAGGGGGCATGGCGGAGGTCACTCGGGAGAGAGTTCCACAGTACGGGGTTCGCCACAGAAAAGGCCCTCTTCCTCGTCCCCACCAGTCTAGCTGCTCTGGCTGAAGGGACAAGGAGAAGGCCATCTGTGGCAGATCTTGTTGAGCGGCCTACTTGATGTTGCTGGAGACGCTCCTTGAGATAGACTGGTTTAAAAGGTCAAAACCAACACCTTGAATTCAGCTCGGCAAGCAACTGGTAGCCAGTGCAGCTCCTTGAGCACTGGCGTGATGTGATCCCGCCGGCGGCTGCCTTTAACCAAGCGAGCTGCCGCGTTCTGTACCAGCTGTAGCTTCCGAACCATCTTCAAGGGTAACCCCACGTAGAGCGCATTACAATAGTCCAGCCTACTAAAACTAAGCTTACAGGTGACAATCCCCCCCGCCCCCGTGCTATATATCAAAGCTAAAACAACAATAACTATAGGAACAGTGCAAATCCATCGCTTTCTCATAGGTCCAAATTTATTCCCCGAAGGCCTGCTGGAACAAGAAAGTTTTTGCCTGCCTTCGAAAACATACCAAGGAGGGTGCCATTCTAGCCTCCCTGGGAAAGGAATTCCAGAGTGTTGGAGCAGCCACCGAGAAGGCCCTCTGCAAATTCCTGCCAGGCATGCCTGAGATGGTGGCAGAACTAAGAGAAGGGCCTCCCCTGAAGATCTCAGGGTATGGGCAGGCTCATCATAAGGGAGAATATGGGCTTTCAGAATGGGAGGGAACCCTTCAAAATGATCCAATGAGCATGCTTCGTGTCCATGGAGTGCTGTTTGTTTGTTGGAGGGTTCATGGTGAAACAGAAAGCCAGGGTGTGGGAGAGGGAATGAAATGAACTATCCTGCAAGAAGGCATGGATGGTTGGGTGGAACCCTGAACAGGAACAGTCCACACTGCAACATTTTGTTGCAGGTCCCTCTTGTCTCTGTCTACTGGTGATGATAAAAAAAAAGTGATCACCTATCTTGGGTTGAGAGGCAGACCACTGGACCATCCTTTAACTGTGGTTCTTTTGCCACTCAAACTAAAGTGGATGCACACATTTTTGAATCATCCTTCTTGTATTTTTTAAAAGGCGTTTTTTAAATGCACCACATTCTAGTCAAATGAGATCCATCTATTCTTACCCTGGGGGAGGAACAGAATCTAAAGCAGAGTTTGGGAATGAGTTAATACTCTTGCATCCTTGAAAAATATGTGTATGTGTGAGCAACTTGTATCCTTTTAAGACAACCAAGTCATTTATTTGCATTGAATGGCATTCATCTCCCAGCAGATTGTGAAATACAGCTGGAAAAGGATCCCATTTTTATATACCCCCAGTTAGTTACATTTGGCAAGAGACTGCAGTGAGTTTAGTATCTTGGGTGGCGGCATCTATCGGTATCGACTTTCATATTGAATTCCTAGATTTTCAAAGGTTTCTGGTCAAAGGATTAGCCTCTGACTGCACATTTGAAAAAGATTTACGGAGAATGTATTCCAGCTGCTTTAAGTACAGATTACGGAATCATACACAACTGGTGCCTCTCTGAATTCCATAAAAACAATGACATTTCTTTTCCTCTGAGGAATCTGGGGAAAGCTTAGCAGATGCTTTCTTACTGAGCTGCAAAGAAATATATATACGAGAGAGATTTAGTGTGAACATATATTTTGGTCTCATTAACTCCTATTCCAAGAAAATGGTGGCATCCCAGTGGGTGCCTTTGAAAGGATGTGGCCCTTCCTTAAGTCTAGATGAGGTCATTGGATTTTGGCTGCCATTAATGTTGGCAAAGCAGGAGAAGGAGAGCCCTGACCCAGGGGACTTATGCCACATGGACGTTCTCCTGCACAAAACCCATCTATGACATTTTCCCCCTGCTTTGCCTCCAATAAACAGAAGACTGTGTACATGGGTCTCTCGCCTCCCATTGTACCCGCACAAGAACCCTGAGGGGCAGATGAGGCTAAGAAGTTGTGACTGGCCCCAGGTCACCCAGGGAACTTCATGTCTGAGTAGGCATTGGAACTCAAGTTTGTCACACTCGTTGCTAGAACAGAGTTGTTTTTAAAAAAATGAGTGCTCTGATCCCATTCATTTTATTTATTTATTTACAGTATTTGTATACCGCTCCACATCTAAGTAGATTCTGGAGCGGTGAACAATAAAAAGATAAAAACAGATAACAGAAACAAAAACAATACCTTGAAAACAAAGTAACATTACAATGGTGGTTGGAGAGCAGAGAAGGTTTCCCGGAACAAGGAGGCCTTCAGCAGACGCTGAAAGCAGCACAATGTTGGAGCCTGCCTGACCTCCAGAGGCAGGGAGTTCCACAGAAATGGAGCCACCACATTGAAGGCTCCTCTCCTGGTGGACTCCAGTCGGCTCATTAGGCTATAGGGTATGTGATTTGGTTCACATCAATAGTAATCAGGGGGTGATACTAGTGTCTTTCATAAAGAGATCTCCTACCACCTACCCCACCCCAATAATTTGAGCCCAAAGCTGCTCTGGAAATTGTTCAGAGCAATTGGATTGATTTTCTGGAGCAAATTGCGTCAATATGCCCTGCCGTGTGTCCATTACATCATCACCACATAAGGCTGTAAATTTGCTGTAACTACTTTTGGCTTCATTGCAGAACTAAGATCTGAACACTACATGATGAGGGTTTTCTTTCCTGCTTTTCCACTACGTAACCTTTAGGTGGCACTGTGGTATAGCAGAATAGTGCAATTACACAAATGGAAAAAGCATTTTATTTCACTTTCACAAAACAGAAGTGAAACTTCAGGGTCATGATGTTGTCTAAACAACCCGTAAACAATGGTGAGTGGGGAATGATGAGCACACAATCAAAAAGCCTCATGTAGAAAAGCTCATCAATGCCCCAGCCAGCGCATGCTGGGAGTTGTAGGCCAAAGCATCTGGGAACCCAAGGTTGGAGAACACTGATCTAGGATCTGATTGAAGTGGGAGGTGGTTCTTACAAAAACAAACAAAAACAACACACCAGTATCTGACTTTCCTCATTCAAGTTCAATATATGGTGGCTGGCAGTGCAATTCTATGCATGTCTACTCAGAAGTAGGTACTAAGCTCAGAGGGCACAGGAAAGTCTGAGAAG
The DNA here is from genome assembly GCA_021292165.1 of Shinisaurus crocodilurus. Classification (NCBI taxonomy): domain Eukaryota; kingdom Metazoa; phylum Chordata; class Lepidosauria; order Squamata; family Shinisauridae; genus Shinisaurus; species Shinisaurus crocodilurus. The sequence goes on along the minus strand of CM037887.1, from coordinate 17,038,726 downwards.
AGTGGCAGATGACATCAGCGTCCCCCTGCTAATCAAAAAGTCCCGGGGCTGCATCCCTGTGAGTCCCAGTTCCTAACTTGCACTGCTGACTTGCTTCTTAGTAAAGGTGACGAAGAAGCCTATTGAAGCTGCTGCACAAAGTTCTCTCGGGGAGATGTTTTTGACTTTTAAATCCTTGGAGCAACATGAATACGGGGGCGACAATTTAAAAAATCTAATTAACAAAGATCAAATGTGCCCATCTAATTGAAGCAAGGAAGCTCCGCTGGAGCTCTAATAAGGTGATAGACTGAAAAGATGGATTGTTTATCTATTCCGTCGTCAGGCTCATTATGGTGTGCATGCAAATGCCGCCACCTAAAAGTTGTGGTGAGCAACAGTTTTATGCTCATCTGCATCTTACTGTAGCTTGTTAGACTCTTTCCCAGCTTTGCAGTAAACACCAGCCCCCACGATTCCTTAATAATGGGAGTTGACTGAGCCAACTTGCCTGTGAACATAATGCAACAATCGAAACACACAAACTCTTGGCCCTGGTGTCCAAATGGGCATAAGATTATATCCTCCCTCTGTCAGATATCACGGGGGTTGTAGGAGAAAATGTAACAGCGTGTGTGCGTTTGGAAGAGGGCAAGATGAACAATGAGTGTCAAGATAGAGGGCCCATTCTTTTACGTCAGCCTTCCCCAAGCTGGTGCCTTCAAGATGTTTTGGACTACAACTCCCATCACCCTTGGCCATTGGCCAGGCTGGCTGGGGACCAATGGGAGTTGTAGTCCAACACTTCTGGAGGGCAGCAGCTTGGGGAAGGCTGCTTGCTTGCTGTACACAGACTTTAGGATTGTGTGATCTGCTTTAATTTTACCAGAGCCAGGCACAAAACTGGCTTGGGCTATCCATTACTTTGTAAGCCACTGTTCCTGATTCACTAAGCGATAGATGTGCCAAATTCTGGTTCTACAGGTAGATCTCCTTCGTTGGATGGTGCACCCATCTTGCTGTGCTGCACTGGCAGTTTCATTGGCTGCCTGTACAAGAAATCTGCCTAGAGAACATTAGTTATTAGAAATGTAACAAACCAACAAACCAACAAACAAACAAGGGAAGAAGTCTTGGCTTGCGTGCCACTCTGCACAGCTTCACACATGTGCACCGTTATTATGTGTATCAAAATGCCGTCATGTGAAGGTTACAATGAGCTACCGATGCACATTCCAAAACAATTGGCTCTCTTTGGACCTGCAATTTTTGTAAGTTTACATTTTGGAGCAGGGTGTGTGGGAAACCAGCCATAGCACATCTTCGACCTCCACCGTCAATGTAGCAAAACACTAAGAGGTTTTCTGCATGAGGCTGCTAATTCGCAGTACCTGCTTCCGGTTTCATTGCAGAATTGAGATCCAAGCTCTACACAAAGAGCTTTTCCTTTCTTGCTTTTCTGCTACATAACCTCTAGGTGGCGCTGTGCTGTAGCAGAATAATGCAGTTACACAAGTAAGAAAATATGTTTTCTTATGCTTTCACAAATAATACTCAATTTTCCCCATTCTAAAACAAACAAACAAACAAAAAAAACAGAAGTGAAACTGGAGAGTCATGTTGTCTAAAGAACCCATAAACAACCATGAGTAAGGAATGAGGAGTGCACAATAAATGCCTTGTGTAGAAAAGCTCTATAGCAGGGATGGGGAACCTCTGCTTAATTTGGCTCACCAAGTCCATGTATACAGCACCTCCTCCCTGCAGGGCTAATGAGGAGGGGAATCCCCCTGTTAGGACTGATCAGTGATTAGTGATAATAATGGGGAATCCCCTTAGCATGCCACTCAGACTTTCAATTGCAGGGGTTCCTCTCCCCACTAGCTTTGCCTGCCCCACATTCTCCCCAATGGGGAAAGCCCATGCTCAGGGAAGCTGCTCCAAGCTCGCATCCCTCAAGCTGGCACCTTGCTGAGGACCCAACTTGGCTGTTCCCTGGGAAAGCCTACATGCAGCAAAGCCAGATCCTCAGCTCCTCCAGCATTGCCTCAGTTGGAGTGGCTTCACTGGGCATGGATTTTCCCCAGATGGGGAAAACCTGCACACAGGAAAGCTCAGTTCCCCAGCTGAAGCACCAGCTGGAGGAGCTCGAACCAGCATATTGGCAGGGGACAGAGTAATGTCAGAGGGTGTGGTGACATCCCTTGATGTGATTCAGCCCACAGAGGGCTGGGTGGGTGAGTGAGTCATCTGGCCCCTTTCCAGAACTATCTCACTGCCACTGCACCATGGGCTTTGTTTTTGAGGCCCCAATGTCGGCTCTTCTTCCTTGGAATGAGCAGCCATGTATAGCAGGTATGGCTTCTCTGAAGGCTATCATCCCTTTGAGCCGTTTAAACCATCGGAAGGAAACAAATGGGAAAGGGCCCATTGGAGCACAGAGAGAGGAGTAGGGACATGCGAATCAGCCAAACTCAAGCTCGCCGAAGTTCTCTGAATTCCCCCCCCTCGCCCACCCCAAAACTGCCTCCAAGCACCTATTCAGGAGTTCCACAGCCTCTCTTGGATTAGTAGGTGAAAAACAGAAGTAGAGCAGTGTGTCATCTGCATATTGGTGACACTGCAGCCCAAACCTCTGGATGACTTCCCCAGTGGTGTAATGTGGATGTTAAATAGCATGGGAGACAAGATAGAGCCTTGCTGCACTGCACAGGTCAAAGGCCACGGGGCACCGCAGAAGTCCCCCAGCACCAACTTCTGAGACCAACCATCCAGGTAGGATCAAAGCCATCCTAACACCGTGTCCCACAAGCCCAACCCAGTCAGGTGATCCAGAAGGATAGCGTGGTTGATGATATCTAAAGCCTCTGAGAGGTCCAGAAATTTCATTGAAATGTTGTCACCAAAACAATTGTCTAGCGTGCTTTTATGCTGGTAAGGCCGGCGCTGCTGGCACAGGCTTTAGCAAACCCATTGTGGACTGCCATGCATGGATCTTAGGCTGTGTTCTACTTGGGAGCTTACAAGTTGTGCAGGGCCTGGTCTTGTGGCATTTAAAGATTTAGTAGCTTAAGACCTTCGGGAACATAAATGCAGCCGCTGAAGGGGCTGATTTTGTTTTGTTTTGCGAAGTATGAAAAGTAATACCTGCTAGTCCTATTGAGAGTGTTACTTGCATCTTTAATAAGCAGACCTAAAAAAAATAAATAAAAAAAATACGTGCAGCTGTAGCAAATGATGCGTACAGCCTCCATGGTAAACAAGAAGCATGGGGATCTACAGTGCTAATGTATTCAGCACTTTGCCTTTATTTAAAGCGATTGGAAAAAAGCCAAGGTAATTTAGACTATGGGGGTGCTGCAGAGTTTCTGAGCCATGAGAAGGATTTTAGCTGCATGACTTCCATTGACTTCAAGAGCTCAGTGAAAATGGATCTGCAATGCTAGCCATGAGTGAATTAATAATACTTACTCCCTTCACTTACTTAACACTGCCAGAGACAGTTGGGAGTACAAAAGGTTGGCTTGATCTGGTCCTCGGAGTTTTGCGAGACATGCAGCAGAGCCATAAAGAAAGAAAACCGAGTCGGCCGTGTGGCGTTTTCCCTAAAACTGTGTGATAAACCAGGCTGAATAAATAACAGCAGAATCCTCTTGAAGTGAGAGAGATCATCGTTCCCTGGTATAAAAGATCAAAGGGCTGTATGTGGTGGCGCTTGGCAACCGGGTACTTGGGAGCTGAATGCGAGTCCCGTGAGAATCGGGGCTGGCGGTGCGGTGCATTGGAATGCGAGGGCAGATCTAGAGGAAGGGCTAGCATGGAAGAAGAACCAAGTGGAAGCCAGGAACTGGAACTGGGCAAGCAGTCCATCTATGGCAAGAAATATAGGAAAGCGCAAGGTCAAGACCACCTGAAGTTGTAGCCAGGCAGACAGTCCAAACACACCAGTGTCAGGTGAACCAGAGTCAGTCAAGGAGTAGTGATCAACATTGCAGTGTGGGCACTTACTATGACGGTCGCCATAGCCACGCCTCCAAGGACAGTCCGAAAATGCAGGCAGCTGTGTCGATCCGTATCAACAAACCAGTTCTGGACGTTTTGCACCTGCACCAGAAGCAGGCCTTTTATAGGGCGAATGGGGCCCATTAATGTGGCCCATTTATGACCAGGCTGCCCCAAAATACTTTGCATTGCAACAGGGATAGCTCACAGCAACATATTTTTGCTGGGAAAATCCACTTTGACCCCAGCCACTGTGGGGATTGTAGTTTGCAGCTAAGCTCAGAGGGAACCGGAAAGCCTGAGGGGGTGGCAGATGCTGCCATTGACCCAGCTAATCAAGGAGTCCTGGCGATGGCGTCTTGACCCTGTGAGCCCCAGCTCCACTACGACACTTGTTAGGAGCCAGAGACTCTGTCCAAGGAGCAGGCAGTGGGAGCTGGGAAGCAGGCAACAGAGGCCGAGGGAGGGATCTACACTAGAGCTCCTACTACCATGTGTCAGGGAGTGCCGTCGTGGTATTTACGCAAAACACATCTACCACTGTTGGGGGCACATGCTAACGGATATAGCACGATTTCCACTGTGTTTGAAAACATGATCTTGTGTCACACGCAAATGCAATTGCGGGAGGAGTTGCAAAGGTGATGTGCGCAGGGGAAGTGGCCCTTTAAGTTCCCCCCATCCTCCTGCATTCGTTGGTGCAAAGGAGCAAAGCAGTGAAGATTTAAAATAAATAAATAAATAAATTCCCAGCTCCTCCTGCTCCCGCCCAAATCATGGAGGAAAAGAAAAAGGAGGTGGGGAGGGAAGAGGGGAAGGCTCTCCGCCGTTCTCCCATGGGGTGATGCCAGTGGGACTAGCACCCCCTCTTCCCCTGCACCCAAAAGCAATTCCTGAAAGCCAAAACAAAACCCCCTCTCTTGTGCCGACTTTTGCAGGAGCAAGCCCCGTTGAAGACAATGTGATTTACTTCTGAGTATTTATTTATTTATCTATTTATTATATTTATACCCCGCCTTTTTTCCTGCAAGGAACCCAAGGCGGCGGCTTACATAATCCTCCTCCTCCTCCTCCTCCTCCTCTCCATTTGATCCTCACAACAACCCTGTGAGGTAGGTTAGGCTGAGAGTCAGTGACTGGGCCCAAAGTCACCCACTGAGTTTCATGGCCGAGCGGGGACTCGAACCCGGATCTCCTGAGTCCCCAGTCCAACACTCTCGCCACTACGTATATGTATATCAGGTGCATTTTCAGCTAGTTGTTCCTTGAGGGAAATAAAATAAAAAGAACAGTGGAGACAATTGGGGAGGCTTGGAAAGACATTCCAAATTTTATTTTTTCAAAGGCTGGGGGAGGGGAGGGGGAGGAAGCAGCATTGTATTTACTCTCCAGTTCACTGGGCAAGGCAGAGAGAGAAGCCAGTGGGGGCGGGGCGGGCGAGGGAGGTGGGAAAGCAACTGAAGGCTGTTCGAAGGCTGTTCAGTTTGTCGAGGCTGCCAGGGCCGGATTAAGGCCAGCCCAATCATGGTGCCCGCGCTCGGCCCTTCCATTGCTCAGCTGGCAAGACATTAAGACTCAATAAGCGCCGAAGGTGAAATAAGACATTAAAAACTCAGTTTCCTTCAAGGCCATCATCCCCCCATGCCAGAACACACAACTATATTAAATATAAACGGTTTTTTAAAAATTATATTTATTTAACATTAAATAGCAGCAAGCAATAAAAGCCAATTACTTTTATAACGAGGGCAACAGAAAGAAATACAAATTTTCACCACTGTTTTGTGCATTTTTTTTTTTTTTTTAAAATATTAAACTGTTACAAGGGGGAAAAGGCAAATGCAAAAATTGGTGGTACTCTGGTACTCTGTGGTACCCCCCCTTCCCTTGGTGCCTGGAGCACGTGCTTATATTGCTTAACGCAGCGTTCTCCAACCTTGGGTCCCCAGATGTTTTTGGCCTACAACTCCCAGCATGCCCCAGCCAGCGTAGCGTAGCTGGCTGGGGCATGCTGGGAGTTGTAGGCCAGAAACATCTGGGGACCCAAGGTTGGAGAACGCTGGCTTAACGGTTAATAGATGGCTGAAGCCTGCCCATGCTGAGGAGTGCCATCAGCAGCCTTCCTCACCCAACACTAGTTGAAGCCATGTGAGAGGTCTGTGTTATTCACAGATTCACACTTCTTCATGCACACATTAGCAAACACTGTTTAAAAAAAAAAAAGAGAGAGAGAGAAGAAGCTTGATTGGACACTTCCTCATTGTAGTGCCACTCGCCCCCCCCATCCCCACCACGCTGCCGAAGTCTCTCCACGCCTCCCCCCAGAACAGTACTGCAAGTTTAGTACACACTGAAATATATACTGCAGGGGGGAAAACCCCCCCCCCGCAACATATTAAAAAAGTCATATCAGAGGCAGTATGCCTGTGGACTCGTTGCTGGGGGACATGGGCGGGAGGGTGCTGCTGCACTCCTGTCCTGCTTGTGGGTTTCCCGTGGGCAGCTGGTCGGCCACTGTGCGAACAGAATGCCGGACTAGATGGGACCCTTGGCCTGATCCAGCAGGGGCTCTTCTCCTGTTCTTATGTCATGATCTAACTGGTCTGAAGAAATCTGGGATATAATGGCAGAAATAGCATGAGGAGGTTGGTTTGGGGTGTGTGTCATGTGACACGCCAGTGAGCCAGGCATTACATACGCTTGTGCGCGCGTATGCGCATATGTGCACATGGATACACATGCAGCCTCCCCAGTTGGCACCAGATGTAGCCCTTGGGTCTGAAAGGTGTGTACACCCCTGATGTAGAGGACATGCTGGAACATCCCGGCTGAACAGGGCCTCTTAGGTATGCTGCAGAACAGCTTAATGGGTATACATGGCTACATTTATCACACTAGGAGAAAGATGCACATTTCAGTGGGCAAAGACAGTTCCTTGACAGGGTACATTATATTTCAGCTTATCTTAACACATAAGGAGAAAAAAAAAAATAGCCCCAGGAAGGAACTGGCAACCTTCATGAACTCAGCAGTTTAGCATGTTGTAAGCTCACTTCAACAATTAGCGAATGACTTTGACTCTTTTTTTCATAGCTATCATAACAGCAGTGTGAAGAGAAACTCTTGTTTTCAGCATGTTGAAAACAACAACAACAACTTTTCTCTTTCAGTTTGGTAATTACTCAGTGATTCCAGCCTGAAACTGAAATGTGAATTTCCTTTTGGCCTGATGATATAGAATAGGACTGCACAACAATGTCTAACCCAGGAGCCATGTTTGTCAGCCGTGGAGGCCGGTCGGTGGCTCCAAATCCAATGTCAGCGGGGTGGCGTATCCACCCTGGGTCTTAGTCTGATCTTTTAAGGAGCTACCATGGTGCTGAACCCGATCACCAAAATAGGTTCAGCACCATGGGCAGCACCTTTAGAGTGGACTTTGCTTGGGCAGGTACCGGTACTCCCTCCTGTCAGTCTCCTGGGTCTGTCAGTCTCCCAAGGGTCTTAGCCGCCTTAGAATCTGTGCATACCGACAGGTCCAGCATCGGAGTGTCAGCTTGGGTGGGCAACTGCTGAGGGAGCAGAGGCTTAGAAGGGACCATCCCTGCTCCTGAACCTGTCAAAGCTGGGTGCCATCCTCCTTTTTGCCCTTTCTACCACCATTGTCACCAGCTGCTATTGCTCCGCACCCTCTTTCTCATTATTGCTACCACGTGCTTGCTTGACTGGCAGGGAGCCTATGAGCAAGTAGGCCGTGGCATCTACTGCTCCTCCTTCTCACCACCACAGTTGTCTGGGCCAGAGCAGAGAGGCAGGTGACTTGGATTCCTGCACTGAGCAGGGGGTTGGACTCGATGGCCTTATGGGCCCCTTCCAACTCTACTATTCTATGATTCCGTGATTCTATGAACAAGCACGTTGCAAAGGTGAAGAGAAGGAGCAAGTCCAGGGGGGGGGGCTCTTGTCAGTGGGCCCCTGCTGGGATGTGGGCCCCCAGCAGGTGCCCGAGCAATGCCTACCCTTGATGCTGGCCCTGACTTAACCGTCAACTTTATACCCTTTGCTTCCTACCACTTGCTTGCTTGACAGGCAGGGAGCCTATGAGCAAGTAGGCTGTGGCATCAACTGCTCCTCCTTCTCACCACCTCTGTTGCCTGGGCCAGAGTGAGAGGCAGGCGAAGAGGAGGAGTAGGTCCAAGGAGCTCTTGTCCATGCCCCCTTCGCTTTTTTGACAGTCCACTCAACTACTGCATTTAGATGGCTACAGGGAGGGCATGCTTGGCTAAAATGGATGTGTGTGTCAAGGGCTTGTGAATTTCATTATGGGCCCACTCCCTTCCCCCTATAAACTGAGCACTGCTTTTTAAGCTGCCATCCTGTGCACACTTGGTTGGGGGAATAGGTTCCACTGATTCCAGTAGGGCTTACTGCCTCATGCATTGTGTTCACAATTTTAAGGTGAGGCTAAGAAAATGATCCTGTTTGCCCTGCAAAAGCATCTGAGATAAATGACTGGTGAGACACTGAAGTCTTGGCATCTTCTCAAAAAAAAAGAAAAGAAAAGAAAAAGAAGAAGACGATAACAGTCCATGCCTTCTGCTCATGTAAGACACAGAGAAATCTGACATGGAAATGTTCTAGTTGAGAACTGAATAAGAACCCAAGTAGAAGAAGATGGTGTAGAAACTAGTTATTTAAAGAAAGTGGGATGTCCTCCCCCCCCCCCCCGAGTGAGGTAGAGAGAATGATGAAGAGAAGATTATCCAACTGAAAAGATGTCTCCAAGGTCACCGAAAAGCTGTAGCTTGCTTGGGAAAATGCAAGCCGTGCAAGTTAAGTTGCCTGAGGGTGCCTTCACTTCTACACTTTTATTTTCAAAGATGCAGATGAGCGAGACAAAGATTAGAATGTGTACTATATTTATGCGGGTCAGCCCCCCCCGGTCAATATTTCCGTTGCCCCCACTTCTGTTATTTTGAGAAAGTTTCTCATAAGACTGGAAGCACACAGGTTCATACAGAAAGAAATTCAGAATGACTTAAAATTGGTTCTGGATGTACAATATAACTTAGGAAAAATAATACCAAGGTATTGTGTTTATAGGCACAGGGGACCATAGCGTTAGCCCTACATACATCATATGAGTATTCAGAAAATATTTTAATATAACCCCCACCCCTTTGGTGCACTGAATAGATGAAGTTTTGGAATGCTTCAGTAGCAAATGTACCAACAATGTCTTTAGTCCCATTGATAGTGTTTGGAAGATAGACTGATGAGCAGTCACACCCTTTTTAGGGATGGTGGGAAAATTTGTTTGGTCCACATTTTTAAGGGATGTGTGACCTGAATCACACTTCCTGGACTGATATGCAGATTGGAACATGGTTCTCCTCCAGATCGAGCACCTCTCCACATTTTATGATGCAATTCTTGGCACAAAAACTGCATACACAGATGTAAATATTAGGGAAATTTGTGTATAAAAATGCCTATGTTATGAAAAGTTGTGCACAAGAACAAATGTGAATTTTCATCTCTGTGTGTTTTAAAATGGCAGACTCGTACAGAAATTGGACTGAACAGACTTATGGCTGATGCATGTGAAACTTGACATGGACCAGGCCAGAAATGAACTGATTTGGCCGTCCCTACAACCCTCTTCACCAGTGGAGGCTGGAGCAGATATGCAGCCCCTCTGACATTGGGGTCATTAGCCTCCACTGCTCTGCCCTAGGGACACTAGCTGCTCTAAGGTCATTCAGGCTGCAATCCTATGCTCAGTGACTTGTTGAGAGTAAGCCCTACTGGATTGAGTAGGATTTACTTTTAAGTCAAGATTAATGACAGTGGGCTGTGCAGCAATACAATGCACACTTTCCTATGTCTCATTGAATTTGATGAGATTTGCTTCTGAGTAAACATACTTAGGATTGCACTGCACCTCTTCCTTACCCGGAAGTAGGGGAACATGGACTGAAACAGCAGGAAGTTCTTCTGACTCCTTTAGTCCACATAGTTGGGGAGGAGCTCCTCCCATTACCTTGGGACTGCAGGGCTGAAGGGAAATACACTCTAGGCATCCATTGGCTGAGGACTAAAGGCCACTGGGAGGCTGTACCCCTTGCCTCCCAGGAAGATCACCATGGCAATGGGGAGTGTAGTTTAGACTCCGCCCTCAGCCGGAGAAGGAGTAGCTACATGGAGCTTTGCTTCCAGTCCTCCCTGCCATAGAGAACACTCCGTTCCAATTTCCACTTGCCCTGGGTCCTGCGGAAAGGAAGGGAAGTGCGCTCTGGCACCACCTATTGGCCAGAGGACTAAAGGGCTGCTGGATTGTCTGTGTCCATGTGGAAGTTCTTTCTGTTTTCTCATGCATTTTTGCTATTTGCTGTAAGCTGCCTTGAGGATCATTCAATCAAAAGGCAGTGTATAAATCGAAATAAAAATAAATCAGTTACAGCTGGGGAGAGAAGAGCACGTCTAAGCTGTAAGGTTCAGGGAAGTTTGAGATTCCTGGCACCTTATTGGTGTGTCTTAAGATGTAGCAGGGAAAATCCTGACAAAGCAAATGAAGCCAAAGCACAGGAGACCAGGATCTGGATACAAGCGAGGGATACTAAGATGCTAATTCACAATAGTGACCGCACCACTGCTGCCCTTAGCATAACACAATGGCAAGACAAGAGTACTCTTTTGCAGTCCAGGAGCCCCAAACACAGTGGGGCTGGCTCTTACCAGATTTTGAAGTAAGTCATACAATGGAGTTAGGTAATTTTAGACTCTGAATTTAACGGTCTTACAGGGGCCCCTCTTCTTTAGGTGATATCATGTATGACTGTCATACATGGTATCACCTAAAGAAGAGGACCCCTGTGAGGCCATTAAGTTCAGAGTCTAAAATTACCTAACTCCATTGTAATGAGGACTACTTTCCTGTCCCCAAACACCATCTCCACAGGTCATTTGAAAAACAACACCACAAATCACTTGTCCAGTTGTATATGTGAGTGTCTTTGTGTGTGTGTGTGTGTGTGTGTGTGGTGTGTTGCCTCAGGTGAAAAGATATCACAGGCCAGCTCTGTGCACTAATTGACAATAAAACAAGGGAATCTCTATGGAAGGAGGCTATAAAAAAGGATTTTAATGGCATTTACTGGAGTTCTTTGTTCTGCATGCTATGCCTCTGATTAGTGGTGCTGTTTGCTAAATGTTCAAATGCTCGTTCACTCATACCTGTTCAGGTATAGTTGAGGGAGACACACACACACAGAGAATATATCCTTAGATGATTTCACTGTCACAGATTTGTTGAGGTCTGGGGCTCAATTTGTGGGATAACCAGCTATTAAAAGGGTGGCGATGAGGTTGTAACCACGCGAGGGAACGGCTCAGAGTAGTTCCTGTTCTTCCAGTTACATGTGAACAAATTCTCCTTCACTTTGAACTGTCAAGACTGCTTGTTGTTTCTGGTGTATAACATTTCTGCAAACTCTGAAATTCTTAGGGCTATGCAAGGACAAACAGAAAACGTTCCATTCTCTCCTTCTCTTTGTACGCGGTAATACCAGTGCAGCTCCCAGTGCAGCTACGGCAGTGGTTTTCAAACTTCCTGGGCGTGTTCGCACGACACGGGAACCGCGGGGGAGCAGAAGTCCCCCGCGGTTCCCGTGTCGTGTGAACGCCAACCGGGGGTGCCCCTGTGGGACGGCCGCGCGCGGGACACGTGCAAAGTGACCATGGGCGGTAGAGGGGTAGGCCCCTACCGCACGTGGCCACCCTGCCGTGCGGACAGCGAGCAGCTGTCCCATGGGTGCCGCACAGAGGCGGCAGCCCAGAACGGCCGGAGCTGCCGCCGCTCCAGCCTGTAGGGGCAAGCGGCCCCTCTGGGCATCCCGGGGCCCCACCCCCTAGCGCTGGGAGGCCCACACTGTGGTGCGGGGACTGCCGGCTCCACCGGGGTCCTCCCAGACGTGCGGGGTGCAGGTTGTCTGCGGCGCCCCGCCGGACCCCGCAGATCGCCCCGTGGTGCCTCCCCCGCCCGCAGCCTGGGTCGTGCAAACCGGCCCCCTGTCTTCATTCAAGGAACCCTTTCCCTATCAATTTTATCTGTGGCCGAGCCCCCGAACATTTACCACCGAACCCATTAGAGCCACAAAGGATTCTGGGGCATGTTCTATGGTGCATGCTCAGTTGACATGTGATGCTGCCCTGGTCCCTTGGGGCTCCCTCACCAGCCCATGCCAGCTGACAGTGCCCTCTAGAACACATCCAACTTAAAAGTTTACCTTAGGTCACACAGCTCCTGGGATAAAGTAGCCATGTATCCTCCTTTGTGGTCCTCTATTTGAAGGGTTGTGTGAAGTCCAAGCCTGGTTTAAAGATTTTTATTTTTTTTTAAGGGGAGTGCAGGGGCCTTGAAATTGCCCATTGGTGGTGAGTACCAGGTCCCAGCAAACGCTTAATTCTACTGAATGTACAAAGTGACACACATGCAATCAGTGTAGATTTGTGACAGGAAGAATTGTAAAATTTAAAAAAAAATATGAATTTGGGTATATCTTGGGTTCAGCAGAGGGCACTATGAGATTATATTATCTGCCTCTCTGGAGTTTATTCTGTTGCAGTGATTCATCCAATGATCCTTCCTGTAGTGTCCTTATTAAGCTGGTGATTATTATAGGAAAGTGCAGTGCTGAAAGCCCTTGAATATGAAGCTTCCTGACCACTGGTCTGTCTTGCCCAGTATTGCCTGTTGTTGTCCTCTGGCTGGTCTCAGGCAGGGCTCTTCTCCAGCCCGACGACTGTAACCTTTAATATTTTAAAGCTGAAAATAGGGACACCCTTATTTGCTTATAGTGTGTGTCCCCCCCGTCCACACCCCTAGTGTCCTCCCCCCCATTAATGAAGGCCCTTCCGTCCTTGCTGCATGATGTGCTTATTTACTTTGCAATAGTCTGTCTTGCTGTAGGGATTGGGCCCTCTGCTCCAGCACAAGTGCCTTCAAGGGATCTGGGAGCTGCTTCCGAGTCAGAGGAGGGGTTGGAAACCGCAGCTGCCTGAGATGCCAAGGCCAGTGGACTCAGAGATAAACCAGACAGTATTTCATAGATCATAGAGCTGGAAGATGCCTACAAGGCCATGGAGTCCAACCCCCTGCTCAATGCAGGAAACTAGAGGAGGGGTCTCCCATCCAAGTCATAACCAGGCCTGACCCTGCTTCGCTTTCCACACTCAGACAAGCTGAGCCAGCGTGAGCCACAGGCCTGTATTTGGGAGTGAAGCAACTCCAGACCCTGTGAGAAGGCAGACTGAGCATGTTAATGAGGAGGAGGGTGGATTTTAATCCGAGGGTGCAGAGTCAGCTAAAGCAGCTGGACCAGCTGCGAAGTGTCAGATGTTCCAAGATGTTCCTTAGAGGTGGGGTGTGGGTAATTTGAGTTTGGAAGAGAGGAGGGGAAATTCAGCTTGGAATCAACTTCTTACTTATAGGTCATGTCACACTTCTTGAATGACTGGTATCCTAACCATGTCTGTTTCTTTTGCTATTGGCTTCTGCAACACACTTCATTTGTACTTTTAAGTCAGTTGGCCTGGCTGGCATTTAACATAATAAAGCTTAGTTAAGAAGCCATTGTTGGTGTCTGCCTGGAAGGAATGAGAGAGAAGGCTGAGGAATGAGAATGAGAGAGAAGGCTGAGGAATGAGAGAGAAGGCTGACTCTGAGATGGGTGTTTGAGAGGCTGGCTCAGCTTGTCCGAGCATGGAAAGCTCAGCAGGGTCAGGCCTGGTTATGACTTGGATGGGAGACCCCTCCTCTAGTTTCCTGCATTGAGCAGGGGGTTGGACTCGATAGCCTTGTAGGCTCCTTCCAACTCTATGATCCTATGAAATCTTTGGCTCATGACCCATACCCTTTTTTTTTTTTTAATTGAAGATAACTTAATACCATGTTTAATCCTTCACATTTCTGTTTATAGAATAGCAGCAACTCAAGACACACCAGCATCATTTGGATAGACAGTAGAGGCAGTTGTTGGCACATACGCGAGACCCCTCTTCAGGCACTCCATACGTGGATGAATCAAACAGGCACGGAGAGGGAGTGCTCCAGCCCCATCCCTCTCCAGAGGCGGTGTTAGGGGGCGGCCCACTAGGGCTGGCACCCCAAAGCTTTCATGTGGAGCCCCGAATCTCTGGGAGGCCCCCTGCCCCACCACCCTGCTGTCCGTGGGCACTTGCTGAGATAAAGGTATGGGGGTCCTGATGATCTCTGTTGCATCTGATCCCCCTGGATGAGCTGGCTTTTTGCCCACGTGTGCATCACCTCCTGCTGCCCCCTCCTCTTGAATCTTTCTGCCTGAGGTTTTTTTCCCCCTGAAATCAAATGCCCTCCTCCATTTCCATACGTCCCTTTTTGCAAACAGGGGGTGTCCTCAGGAGACAGGGTCCTTTACAGACTTTAGAGTATATGTAAATTAGCATATGCAAAATTGTGCAATATTTTTTGCCCATGTGGGCCTGAGCCCCAGATCTTTTTCGGTACCTAGCACCACTCCTGCCCCACTCTCCATCATTGCATTCAACACCCTCCCGCTTTATCCTCACAATAACCCTGTGAGGTAGATTAGGCTGAGAGTCAATGACTGGCCCAAAGTCACCCAGTGAGTTTCATGGCTGAGTGGGGACTGGAACCTGGATCTCCCGAGTCCCAGTCCAACACTCTCATCACTATGCCACACTGGCTCTCATTTCTGATTCAAGCCACCCCCTGTCCCCAAGGCCAGTAGTGAAATGTAGTAGATAAAGGTATGGGGGTCCTGAGATAATGATGAAACAGAACGATACATAAGAATTATAAAACTGCCAGAGAATGCTGGATTATTTTTTTAAGGGGGAAAGCAATAACTATTAGAAACACCATGTTTTGTACTTTGCCTACTAGCTCTACAGTGGCAGTTAATTAACAAACACAATTCTCAGAGCTGTGTTGACATTAATCGTTGATGCCTGTGCACAAACAGAGATGTTATTGGCATAAAAGGTGCTTTGGAAGTTTACATTGCGGCTGCTGCTAAGCAAAACAGCCGCATTAATTTGAGCGCCTTCCAGAATGAAGCAAAAAAGGGAAGGAAAATAATCAGCGCTTGCAAGTGGAAAAGAAGGAAAGTGGGAGGGATGCAAACATTTGAATAAAGGGCCCCCCTCTCACCCCATGGTACTTGAACATCTGAAAGAAAGCAGTGAAGTATATCCCTAACACTTGAATGTTCCCTTTTATACTATGTGGAAAAGGGTATATGAGCATGAGAATTTTGGACCATAGTAGCCATGGGAATCTTCTGAACATGCTGGTGTCAGACCCATGGTCAGCCAGGTATAAACAGGCACTGGACTTGACTTTCAGCATGTCATGGCAACTCTTTGCAAGAAACTCTATTTATTATATTTATATCCCACCATTTCTCCTCCAAGGAACCCGAGGCAGCTTACATAAGCCTCCTCCTCTCCATTTTATTCTCATGACAACCCTGTGAGGTAGGCTAGGCTAACAGTCAGTGACTGGCCCAAAGTCACCTAGTGAGCTTTGTGGCTGAGTAGGGACTAGAACCCAGATCTCCCGAGTCCCGGTCCAACACTCCAGCCACGTGCCCTGTCCTGGCCTCCCACAGACAAGGCAAATAGTCTCAGTGAATATTTTTTTATTACCACAATTCCCCTAACGAGCGAACCGCTCTTCCAGAGGCAATAGATGTCCAACAATACAGAAAGCCAATAAGTCCCGGGCTTACAAATTCTGCCCACTAAAGCATAAATTGTGCAAGAACTCCAAGTAGGTGGGAAGCTGTTCAGAATGCTGGGGCGTTGTCTCCTACAAAGGACATGGGGAGCTACCAGGGTTTATAAGCAGGGAGTGGGTACTACTAGGAATCACTATCAGAGATTGGGTCCTGGCAGGGAAACTGGCCCCTCAACTGAACCAATGACTCCCCCTGTCTGGGTGTTTCTCTCCCGCCTTCTTCTGCTGGTGATGGGCCAAAGGGCCCATCCCAGGAACACCCTCTCCTGGAGAGTCCTCCACCTGCTGCCCAGTCACCAGGGACAATGTGCCTGACTGATAAGGAGAAGCCTCCTCCAAGGCCGAGTCTTCCAGCTGAGTGGAGTTAGCCATACCAGCCTCCAGTGCCTTCCCCTGTTCACTGGGCGGTGGGAGGCCTGGCAGAACTGAACTGCCATGTCTCTGAGTACCCACAGCTGGGCCCAACTCTACCACCTCTTCCCCTGAGTCAGAATCAGTGCCTGACATTGGAGTTCCTTCGGTGCTAGGACAAGGTCCCACACCAGCTCCACATTAGAGTCATAGAGCTGGAAGGGTCCCTCTATTCCAGCCCCCTGCTCAATGCAGGATCTGTAATTATAGTGGCCACATGTCTTACTTTACAGAGGGCAGTTCTATTTTTGATGGGAGCTTTGGCTATTGGGTGTAGAAATGTAAGCAATAAACAAACAATGAGAGAACAGTCTTCTATCTGAAATAATCTTTTATTTGAAGGGCTAACCAATCCAAGCCTGGTTTAAAAATAAAGAGAGCTTTGGATATTGGGTGGTATAGAAATGCTAATAATAATAATAATAATAATAATAATAATAATAATAATAATGCTAATAATGCCATAATAAGGCAGAGCAGGGTCCTAAAATTTGCCCATCAATAGTATCTGGATAGCAGGCTGAGCCCAAGGTCACCTGGCTGTAGTCAATACATGACCTAAGAAGTTTTGTATTTGCTATTTAAACTCTAGTAATTCTTTCTAAGTTTGCATCTAGCCCTATCATGGCAGCATACACATGTCTTACGCAGATCTGCCTCCTCCATCCTCCATTTTAGCAGTGAATGAACGGCCACCCTATCTGCAAGGCAAGATGCAACCACAGCATCCCTGACAGATGGCTACCCAGCCATTTATTGTCATCTACCAGAAGGCAAATCCTGCCAGCTCTGGGTCATGGGCATGAAGGGTCCTGGTCCAGAACACCAGGGCCAGGAGATGATGGAGGCAGGAGCAGGCCAGGGGCGAGCCGAGTCCAGGAGACAGGCCAAGATCACAGCACATATCAAGCAAGAAGGGGACCAGAAGCAGGAGGCATATCCAAGAGGCAAACAGAGTCCAGGCAGGGGCCAGAGGCAAATCCAAGAAGCAGGGGCCAGAGGGCAATCCCATAAGTAAACAGGGCTCAGGCAAGGATCAGGGTTGGATGCTAGAAACAGGAACCAGCTGCAGACAACACATAGGCATGTGTTGCTGTGGCAAAGGTGTGAGAGCAGAGGAAGCCCTTATATGGAGCCTCCCACTGCTCCCAGCTGGTTTGCGTCAATGCACCTGGAAGTGCCTACCAGTCAGGGGTGGCACCCTGCGAAGAAGTACTGCAGACTGACCTGTTGTTCTCAAGGTGGCCACCAGAAGGAGCTGCAGAGAAGATCCTGACAAATCCTGCATGTAGAAGCCAGCGTGGCATAACAGTTAAGACTTAAGAGTGGTAGATCAGGACTGGGCAGATCAAATCCTTGCCTGGCCATGAAGCTCCCTGGGTAAGCTTTGGCCAGTCACTGTCTGTCAGGCTGACTTAGCCCATACCTGAGCTCCATAGAGGAAAGGTGGGATATAATACAAATACCTTGCTCGTTGACCATTTGTTTGGACTTAGCAAAAGGAAGAGTCTCAAGCAGGGCTGAAGACCTCACCCACCCACTCCCCACAACAGTTTGCCACTCTATTTGCAGATGACGAATTTCAAGGTAGGGATTTTGATGAGTTTTTGCTGGCAGAAAAGGGTTTTTTTTGGGGGGGGAAGGGCTTACTGTTGGTGGTATGGTGGTTCATTTCCCCCCCTCCTTTTAAAAAGCTATAGATTAGCTCTACCACCTGTGTCTGGTCTGTGTGGCATTGCAGTAGGCTGGAATGGATACTTTATTTTGGAGAAGAAGATTAGGTGCTAGGTACGATGGTCAAGACACTTGCATTTTTAAACTGATCAGTTATCTGATCTCCTGATGTGTATCTCTCGAGTAGTTTCCCCGGGGGGGGGGGAGGAGGAAGAGCACAGATGTTCAAAGTGTCTTGGGAAATCTGATGGCCGATTTGTCTGTGTGTTTTTTTTTCACCTCTTGGCTCTGCCTTTTCTTCTGCTTTCTGCTGTGTCGTCCTCCTGAGGTCCCCCTTCTGTTTGCAAATGACTGGTATTGTAAGAGGGCGGGGGCCCTCGTGAGAGAGGTTGTACTTGTGGGGATGTAGGTTGTGGCCACAAGCCCTTTTCACAGTGTGAGACAGAACCTGCTTTGCGTGTGGAAGGTCCCAGCCAGGTTCGATCCCCAGCAGCATCTCCAGGTAGGGCAACAAAAGAATCTTGCCTGAAACCCTGGAGAAACATTGCTGTCAGTCAGTGTCAGCAATACTGGGCTTGATGGATCAAGCCCAGTATTGTAAGGCAGCTTCCTATGTCCCATGTGGTCCCATGTGGCTCAGAAGCACATACAATGAATGCAAGGATGGGGCGGGGCGGGGCGGGGCGGGGCGGGGGAGAATGAGATCATGCCTTGCTAAATGGAGGCTGTCACTGTCTGCCATGTCACAACTTAAAAAGACAATCCCACCCCCAAAATCCATGTGCAAAGCACAGCTCTGGGGTGAGGCTACAGGGCTATACTGGAGTTCTTTGTTCTGCATGCTATGCCTCTGATTAGAGGTGATGTTTGCTAAATGTTCAAATGCTTGTTCACTCATACCTGTTCAGGTATAGTTGAGGGAGAGAGAGGGAGAGAGAGAGAGAGAGAGAGAGAATATCCTTGGATGCTTTAACTGTCACATATTCATTGAGGACTGGGGCTCACTTTGTGGGATACCCAGCTATTAAAAGGCTGGTGATGAGGTTGTAACCATGCGAGGGAACGGCTCAGAGTAGTTCCTGTTCTTTTCGTTTCAGGTGAAGAAATTCTCATTCACTTTGAACTGTCAAGATTGCCTGTTGTTTTTGTTCTTTTGGTGTGTTATGTTTCTGCAAACTGTGAAATTCTAAGGGCTATGCAAGGACAAACAGAAAACGTTCTGTTCCTTCTCCTTCTCTTCGTACGTGGTAATACCAGTGCAGCCCATTTGTCTACAAATGCAGTCCATTTGTCTACAGCAGTGGTTTTCAGACTTCCTGTCTTCATTCAAGGAACCCTTTCCCTATCAATTTTGTCTTTCCCCAGCCAGGTTCCATCCCCGGCATCTCCAGGTAGGGCAACGAAAGGATCCTGCCTGAAACCCCGGAGAGCCATTGCTGCCAGTCAGTGTTGACAATACTGGGCCTGATGGACCAAAGGTCTGACTCGGTATAAGGCAGTGTCCTGTCTTCTTATGTTCCGTGTGGTCCAGAAGCACATTCAGTGAATGATAGGATGGGGAGAATGAGAACATGCCTTGCTATCTCTGCCCACCCCTGGTCTGCACTTTTCATGGTTCCTTTGTGAATGGGGGCTACCTGCATGCAAGTTGTATGTGCACACAGGCTCCATTAACAAAAGAACCACGCATCCACGGAAGTTCAGGGGAGAGGGAGGCAGGTGCGTGATGTTCCTCCCCCCCCCTCCCGGTGCTTCCAGACTGAGCAAAAACAACGTTCATGAGTCTTCAAGAGCATAAGAAGTGCCCTGCTAGATCAGCGCTGCAGCTAGGGCTGGAGCATGAGGCCAAAGTCCAGGGCCCTGCAGGCCAACCCCCTCCCCCCAAGGATTAGCCGGAGAGAAGCAGGTGATGGGGGCACCAGGCCAGCAGAAGCAAAGTCCATTTTATTCTGGTGCTATGATTTAAGTGAGGTTAAAATGCAAAACTGCACATGCTCAGAGTTTTTTTTGTTTTTGTTTTAAATCAGGCTTGGCAAACAGTTGTTGTTGTTGCTATAATTGTTAGAATTGAACATATCAGGTGTAGAACCAGTTGTAAAACATGGAATGGAGGTTGGGGTGGTGAAGAAATGTTAGTTGTGTGCTTCACAAGTGAAGTAATACACAAGGCCGCCTTATTCCCGCATAAGACCAATACGCCCAGCCCTTAGTACTTCTCCTCCTCCTCCTCCCATTACATTTATATCCACGTCTTTCCTCTTGCAAGGAACCCAAGGCGGCTTACATAATCCTCCTCCTCCTCCTCCTCCTCCTCTCTCCATTTTATCTTCACAACAACCATGTGGGGTAGGTTAAGCTGAGAGTCAGTGAGTGGCCCAAAGTCACCCAGTGAGCTTCATGGCCGAGTGGGGACTAGAACCTGGATCTCCTGAGTCCCAGCCCAGCACTCTCACCACTACCTAGTTGCACCACTGTGCTGGATCAGACGAAAGAGCTATCTAGACCAGCATCCTTTGCCCCACAGTGGCCGACCAGATGCCTGCGGGAAGTCCACAAGCAGAACACGCACAGCAATAGCCCTCTGGGCTGGACCAAGACATTTTGCTGCCTGAGGCAAAGGACAAGATGGCGCCCCCATCGCCACTCCAGGTAGCTTAGCCAGCCGGACTGGCAGGTGAATTGTACTTCGATGCTGGCAATAGGACAGCATCCTCCACTGTACCTGAGGGCAGACTGCAGGTTTATGGGCTGCAGGGCAGCCCATGTGGCACACACAGCTCTGCCTTCCCAATGCTTCACCGCCACTCCCTCACTCTGCCTATTGGTAGGGCCAGCCTTCATAGCCCTCTTTGTTCCCAGGGCATGGTTAGGCACTAGCGGGGACCTATTGATGAGGCATTGCTCCTCCTCCTGGAGTTGCTCCTCCCCTTCACCCTTGCAACCTGCTTCTGCACCAGCCTCTCGCTCTGGCCCAGACAACAGTGGTGGTGAGAAGGAGCAGCAGCAGATGCCACTGCCAAGTTGCTCACTGGCTCTATGCTTTTCAAGCAACCAAGTGGTAGCAATGATGGCAAAGAGGATGAGGAACAAGAGCAGCTGGTAACAATGCTGGTGAGAAGGTAGGCTCACTGAGGGAGGGGGCCCATTGACGGTGTCTTGTCCAAGGGCCCTCCCGACCCTGGAACTGGTGGCACTGGTAGCCTCTGAACCTGGAGGTAGCGTATAGCCATCAAATTATAGCATAGTTTTATTTCACACTGTATAATACTATTAACTCCCCTGTACCTTTGGCACAAGGTAGGCTATAAACCTAGAGAATGCCAGTCACTCTCTAATCTTGGTCAGTGCACTGAAGTCCTCCACCATCATATTTGTTTGGGCAACTCTTTGGCATAGCAGGTGTGCGTAACTGGCTGCAAGATCTACTCTGATTCCCCCTTCATTGATCATAATTAAAAATTGGCACTCCATTAACTTGCAGCTCCTTTGTTTCAAACTTGTTGTGGGCACTCCACTGTGTACAGCTTGACTCTCTGAACTGCAGCTAGTTGTTGTTGGGTTATTGTTTTTTTTACAGCTGAGTTCCTTGTCCTAATTTTTTCTCATTGTGCAGCATGCAGTTGCAGGCACTAATCTGATGTGTGACCGTTTCTATTTACACAGCTTGGGATGCTGTCCCCAATGTGTTAATATGAACGGGGAAAAAAACACGTTTCCTTTAAACTAGAAGGAGTGAAAAGATGCCACATGAGAGGCAGAATTAATTAATGACATTCCTGCCCTATATGTCATAGAATCATAGAGCTAGAAGGGACCTCAGACACCATCTAGTCCAGTGTTCTCCAACCTTGGGTCCCCAGATGTTTTTGGCCTACAACTCCCAGCATGCCCCAGCCAGCATAGCTGGCTGGGGCATGCTGGGAGTTGTAGGCCAAAAACAAGTGGGGACCCAAGGTTCATAGATCCATTGATTATAGAGTTGGAAGGGGCCTAATAGGCCATCGAGTCCAACCCCCTGCTCAATGCAGGAAACTAGAGGAGGGGTCTCCCATCCAAGTAATAACCAGGCCTGACCTTGCTTAGCTTTCCACACTCAGACAAGCTGAGCCAGCATGAGTCACAGGTTGGAGAACACTGATCTAGTCCAACCGTTGCATAAACACTGGTTTATGAAGCCATTGTATTACCAACTTTATTGTATGCCTGCGAAACATGGACTATCTATAAACGTCACTTCCACCTCCTTGAAAAGTTTCATCAACGTTGCCTCCGGAAAATCCTGCAAATTACTTGGGAAGATAGGCGAACAAATGTCAGTGTACTGGAAGAAGCAAAGACTACTAGTGTTGAAAAAATGATCCTTCAACGCCAACTTCAGTGGACCGGTCGTGTTGTTCAAATGCCTGACTGCCGTCTCCCAAAGCAGTTACTTTATTCCCAACTCAAGGATGGAAAGCGGAATATCGGTGGTCAATATAAGAGGTTTAAATATGTTCTTAAGGCTAATCTAAAAAAATGCAATATAAACATCAAAAACTGGGAAGCTCTGGCCCATGAACGATCTAACTGGAGGTTGGCCTTTCACAAAGGTTCTATGGACTTTGAAGAAGCTCGAGTGCAAGGTGCAGCTACAACATCTCTTGACATCCAGCCTATGTCAGGCCACTGGCATACATTCAGAGTTGACCAGCATTTCCCCACCCTGAGGGCAGATTTACAAAATAATTAATTCCCTCCACTCCTTGCGTTGGGAATACAAATGAAGACTTGTTTGCTGTTTGAGCAAGTGTGTCCACCTCTAGTTTTACCATGTCCTGAAACATGTTGTAAATGTGGGTCATGTGAAGTCAAGACACAGAAATGCATCAAATGGTACCCAGGACTGGGTCAACACTCCCTGATCCCTTCCTCAATCTGATCCCTTCCTCAAGAGTTGTGCTGGATCAGACCAAAGACCTATCTAGTCCAGCAATGTATTCCCACAGTGGCCAACCAGATGCTCCAATGGGAAGCCCTCAAGCAGGACATGAGCGCAACAGTACCCTCCTGCAATTAGTATTGAGAGGCATTTTCTGTCTAAACATGCATAGGATGGTACCCTAAATTAATTAATAATAACATGCACGGGGGAGAAAAAAATGGAAATGATCAGCAGAGGGCAGTAGAGCTCTAGATTTCATGGTTTTTAGTGCAGCACAACAGGCTGAGGAAAGAGTTGACAGCAAAGTCTCGGGAGTCCCTTCCTCAATCTATCAGCCCCCAAATTTCCAAATGTATGACAGTGTCAAACTGTAGCATTTTATAAATGGGAACAAAATTCAGTTTAACAATCTGATTTTCACCCCGTCTCTAAAATGCTTGCAGACATTTTCTCCCTGACAAAACGCTGCCGAATTCACTCGGCAGTTTTGATTTAAGCAGTGTATACATACAGAGATTTTCAGTCTGGGAAAACAAAAATGTACGTCTCTAACTGGTGATGTGAAATGACAGATAAATTGTTTTATGTCCTTCGAGTATGATTTATTGTAATGGAATACTTGATACTTGGCGCTTAGGCTTCTGGTTCGTGTCTTAGCTACTGTGTAAACTGGAACGGAACAGTCTACAAAACATGCCTAAGTACAAGAACAATACATCTTCACAAGGTTTTATATATAAAGATGATCCGCGTGCATATCAAGCAGAAAAAGGACACATAAGTATCTCAATGCTCCAGTGAAGAAGGTATTTCCCCCGCTCCTCACTTGTAGGTGACTTAAGCATCCTCAAGGTCAACTGTAGGAGATGACGGTGTACTGAGACAAACACATCAGTATAGCTGACTGTATTTTCTTCCTTTCATTTAACTGCTGCATTCCAACAGGGATGGCTTATTTTTCAAGAATCCTTTACGTAGCCGTCTACGATTATATGCAACCTCAGATTAAGAGAGGCCTATGCATCACACACTGCAAGCCATCGCAGCTGGGAAACTCTGTTATGACTCATTCAGTCATATATATTCCCCTCTCCCCCCAGTTGCTTTAAGGATCTCTTAGCTTCATCCATGTTCCCAGTTTTAATTACAGCTTTCTGGGATGAGCTTATTTGATCATCTCCTGACACCTGGAGAGTTTTATAGGCCAAGGCTGCTTTTAAGTGAGCTCAGCTATGACTGCTGGACATTTGGATTCTAACTGATTGAAGATGTGATTTATATTAACATTAAAAACAATAATCCGGTGATTAGAATAAGTTTAGAATTGTGATGCAATCAGCATGGGCAGAGATGCACACAGTAGCCTGGCATGTGTAACTGAGCGCATGCAGAATTCAGTGTAGGACTGTGTGTAAATCATTCCCTCTAATAGCGAACTTGGTGTTCCCGTGCCAATAGGATTGAATCCAAATACTCTTAAAGTACAGGAATGCTGGCTCCTAAAAACAAAGAGAAAGCAGATACATATAGTAAAGAAAATAAAAATGGCTCCCATATTTTTTGGGTTGGGGTTAATAGCGGGTCCTGTGTCTGAAAGTGTTAAAGGCCTCTGTTCAAGAACATGCCTCAGGCTTCTCTGTGATGTGGCAGACAACTCCACCGAGTAGAGTGTCCTGAAGATTGCAAGTTTGAAAGTCACTTGCTTTTTCTCAAGTGCCTTTTTCTTCCTCTCTTGCCTGGTTCAGAATCAAACATTTTGTTTCTGCCAGGGGAAGGAGAATGTTGGGTTGGCAACCTGAGATGTCAGGAAACAACTTCCATGGGTCAGACTCGGCACGTGAGCATCCAGCCTTGTAGATGTGGGTTTGCAAAGCAATGTGCTGAGATGCATTTTCCCTTTCCCGTGGCACGTTTCATGCCATTTCGACATCCGTATGTGTGCCCCTCTCTCCTAAAACTAAAAGGTGAGATACCTGTTGAAATTGTGTGCTGTGGTGCCGGTTGGAGTTACTGGCAGGCTGGATAAGTTGGAGGCCAGTGGACTACACGATTTGACTTGTACCGGGGAACACTAGTAGGTCCCAACTTTCACCTAGCGATGAAATTCACTGGGTAACATATGGCAAGTTTCAGCCTAACCTACATGACAGAGATCTGAGGGGATAACAATATGGACATGATATTGAGCTTTTTAGGGCACAATCCTATGCATGTGTAGACAGAAAAAAGTCCTACAACTCCCAGCATGCCCCAGGAAACATGGCTGGCTGGGGAATGCTGTGAGTTGTAGGACTTGTTCTGTCTAAACATGCATCGGATTGTGCCCTTAGAGGAAGGGCAAGCCACAGATGTGCTGAAGAAAACATGCTAGCGTAACGGGCTTGGACAATCACTAGTCTTCAGTTGGTGGGTTGCAACTTGACATAAGGGGTTTCCATTTACTATATCTTTTGAAGCAAATAAGAGTGTGTGTGTGTGTGGGGGAAGATAGGAGGAAAAAAATGGAGAGAAAGGGAAACAGAATTTTTTTTACATTTCATAGAAAATGTAAAAATGATATACATAATTACAGACTGAAAAAATGGTTGCTGTGATGCAGGTTGGAGTTAGGGGCAGGTCCTGAGCCTAGATAAGTTTGAGGTCAGTTGACTAAATGATTCCCTGATCATTTCTTAGACTACATCATCTCTGATCACTGGCCATGCTGGCAAGGGTGATGGGAATTGTAGTCCAACAACCCCTGGGGACCCTAGGTTGGGAAAGGCTGCATTGATTGGAATCTATACAAACATAGTAAAGCTTGCTTCATTTGCATTGGTAACATAGATCCACAAGACTCACTGTATTGTTGGATGAATGCCCAATGGAATTTGCATCAACACAAACACATTCTTGGGTATTGTTGTAGCAGCTAGAGAGCCTTGATTTCCTTAGAAGTCAACTGCTACCAATGTCTGGAATCCTAACTCTATGGAAATGAGACCTGTTGAAGTTGGACAGGAAAGCAAATATAGTTTGAACAAGCACACAGACTCTGAAACCAATTACATACACATGTAACATTCCCACTTGCGCCTCAGGCTTGAACTCTTGACCTGTGGTTTATATCACTGTTTCCCCTCCTGAAAGTGCTAATGTTTGTAGGGTATTGACTAGGTTTTTGGGTTTTCTGTTACTAAAGAAGGGGGAATATCGCTAAATCCCTGAGAACTTTAAGCAGCTATACCTGAGAAAGCTGTACAAAAGCTACATAGCTAAGGTTGATATTACGCTTGTGCTCGCAGTCTTATTCTGGTATGAACTTAATGCTGTGCTCAGTTTCTTATTGCTAGGAGGGAGTTTCCTCTTAAAAACACATTCCCATAAGATTTGGAGAATGTTTCTGAATCAAAATAAATATGTTGTGTTTTCCCTGTGGTTGGTCTTTTCTTATCCTGAAGAACCCTCTACAAACGTAACACTTTTGAGTTATCTGGATCATAATCCTAGATGACACACACACAAAACGGGTTTGTTTATACAATCAGCTCTTGTTTAAGGGGTGAACCTGAGACTGAAGCCAAGTGAAAGAGAGTCATCTGCCCTTTGGCAAGGTCCTGATTGACCTCTCCTTTTCATCCTGCAGTTAGTGACCGTGGAAGTTTAGCAAAGTTGCTGGCTAATTCCAGGATGGAGGGCTCCTTGTGTTATCAATCAGAAGACGTTGTGCAGCAGCAATTCCTACTTTCTTTTCCGTAATAGATATTTTACGGTAAGAATAAAAGTGGAGGGAAGACATTGGATGGTTATGAGTGGAAGAAGTTGTTGTTGTGTGGACTCCCCATAACATTCTGTGAATGAGGACAGGGTGATGTTGCACTAAAAGCCTCATCTGGAAACGCTCTGGTAGGTGAAGCACACAACGGTGTCGAGAAGCACAGTGTTCTGCGAATGATCCAGGATAGTATCCAGTGTAGTGTGGTGAAAATATCTTCAAGTTCCCAGTGAACAGGCCCATCTCCAGGAAGGGCTGGAAAAAACTGTGCCTGAAACCCTGGAGAGCCGCTGCCAGTCAGTGTTGACAATGCTGGGCTGGATGGTCTGACTCAGTGTAAGGCAGCTTCCTACGTTCCTGTGTTCCTAATTCCACTTTCAGCTGATTGTGGAGGAGCGATACTTCAGCTGCATTAAAGCACACAGTTAAGCTATAGAATTCACTTCCACAAGATGGTCACCAATTTGGAGGGCTTTAAAAGGGGACTGGACAAATCCATGGAGGAGGAGAAGGCTATCAATAGCCGCTAGTCCTGATTGGCTATATGCTGCCTCCAGTATCAGAGGCAGTATGCCTACGTACGCCAATTGCTGCGGAACATGGGCGGGAGGGTGCTGTTGCCCTCATGTCTTGCTTGTGGTGTTCTGTGGGCAGCTGCTTGGCCACTGTGTGAACAGAATGCTGGATTAGATGGACCCTTGGCCTGACCCAGCATAACTTTTTTTAAATGTTCTTAAAAGGCCCTATTGCATTAACATGACCTTGGTGACTCTTTATGCCATCTTTCATAGGGCACAACACAATCCTATCATGTTTAGGCAGAGAAAAGTCCTACAACTCCCAGCATGCCCCAGCCAGCCATGGCTGGCTGGGGCATGCTGGGAGTTGTAGGACTTTTTTTCCTGTCTAAACATGCAAAGCATTGCACCCATAAATTCATAAATTCTGGGAGCAAGAATAAAAAGGAGGGAAACATCAGCAGTGCACCCTCCCCCATTTAATGGTTTTACCCATCTGTAGCTAAAATATTAAGTGCATTATTATGTGCTCTGCTTAACAAGAATATACTTCTGCAGGTGCATAAATATTCTGCCACTGTGGGGTTAAAACTGTAATTTACTAATGGAAGAAAATCACAAATAATAGACCTTAATTGTATCACTGATCTTACTTTCCTCTCACACATTAAGTACATTTCCTCAGAAATGACATGTTGTTACCAGCTTAGGAGTTAGACAGGCAATAACTGAGTTTAAATATTTATCTATTTTTGTAGCCATTCATTGCCAATATAAAACTCATTTTTCAGTATGTGTATATTAATAGTGGTGGGTAATCCGCCCACCACCCGACTCACTGGGTGCTGACCGGGCTCTGCTGCTGCGCCCGCCAAGCTGAGCCAAAAGCAAGCGCCACCCGAGCCGCTTGGCGGACTTTTGGGTTCCTGGCGGTATGCTTTTTATGTAGAAAATGGCATAAGGTACGGTAAAGGCGGCCGCAATTTGCATAAGGTATGCAAATTGCGGCCAGTTTTGGTGAATCTTATGCCATTTCCTACATAAAAAGTGTACTGCCGGGACAGGCCTGTGGCTCACGCTGGCTCAGCTTGTCTGAGCATGGAAAGCTAAGCAGGGTCAGGCCTGGTTATTACTTGGATGGGAGACCCCTCCTCTAGTTTCCTTCATTGAGCAGGGGGTTGGACTCGATAGCCTTGTAGGCTCCTTCCAACTCTATGATCTATGAAATCTATGAAACCCGGAAGTCGCTTCCCTGGCTTGGCTTGGGAGAATGCAAGTTGAGCCGGGGAAACAGGCAGGAGGAACAGAGTTCAGGGGGTGCGTGTCCAAGCCCGGTGAGTTCGCTGGACTTCCACCCCCCTGAACAAAATCCTCACACATCCCTATTAAACATTCCCTGTCTATGGAATGCCCTTCCCAGGGAGATCCACCTGGCATCTTCACTGCATACATTTAGAGGACCAGAAGAGGACCTTCCTCTTTAAACAGGCATTCAGGGCTGGGCCAGATGTCAGGACTAAAGCACAAGACCAGAACCAGAAGACACACCACAGCTCAGGTAACCCATGCTGCTTAAGCAAAGTTTAGCCGCAACCGGAAACTCTTTATACTCCTTCCTGCCCAGAAGGCTCCTTCCTGACCAGTGGCCAGCCTGGGTGGGAGGAGTCAGTCCAGGAGTGGAAGCTTCTTTGCAGAGAGGCCGCAGTGATGGACTTCACCATATGGGGCATTGCTCATCAGTTCCGGCAAGTAGGGCAATATATGACAGAGTATAGGCAATGACAATAATTAGGAAAGATCTCTAACCCACCCACTGCAAATGAATCAAGCAAGCATAATCTTCAGCTTAGATTGTATACTGATTGTAATGGTACCGATTTTAATCTCTTTTGGATATACGTGAAACAAGGTAACAAACTGGATCTGCAACATAATGTTGCAGTGTGGCACAGTGCTCCTGTTCAGGGCTTCAGCCACTCCATTCCATTCCTCAACCCCTATTTTCCCTTTCCTCCAGCAGTCTGTGGTCATGCTGAGCACGCTCAGTCCTCATCGGGTGGTTCTGTGTTCAGGGCTGGTGCTACCATTAGGCCAACTAGGCAGCTGCCTAGGGCGCAGGGCTAAAGGGGGCGCCAGAAATGCCTTGGAAAAAAAATACAGCGCTAAAATGCGTATTTTGATAGCCCCGTCCGCGCCCCCCAGCATTTAAAAGAACGTTGCCCCCTTCTCCAGCCGTGCTCTCCACCCCCTTCTGCTGCCCCGGCCGGATTTCATTTCTCAGTCTGCGAGCAGTGTCGCCTCGTCGAGAGGGCGCTCAGGCGGCGCTGCGTGTGTTTACTGAGAAGCGCGCCCCCTTGATCTCCACGGGACTCCCTTCTGGGAGCTGCGCCGTGAAGAAGCGGTGCTCAAGGTTAGGGGTTTGTTGGAGGCGCTTCCAGCCGGGATCGTGATGCAAGCTTCCGGCGAGGGAGTGGCTGGAACGGGCCGGCCCAAACTCTTACAAGAGAGTAAGTCCCAGTCAACTCAGTGGGGCTTACCTCTGAGTAAATGTGCCTGGCCTTGCATGGCACCAGAAGCTTTGGAGCACGGCTACGAGAGATCGGGGTGCCCGCGAGGTTCTCCGGAGCAGCAGAATTGGGCGGGGGGGGGAGGAATTGTGATCCTGCGGGCCCCGCCCCCTCATGGCAGTCCTGCTTTCCAGCCAGGTGCCTTGACAGGTTCAGCAGCTCCGCGCTGAGGGACCGAGAGCCCCACTGGAAGCGAAAGCGAAACCCCGTGAAACCCACCCACCCACCACTCCCACCCACCCCTCTTTCCTTAGAGGGGAAGCAGCAACAATGGTCCGGGCAGCGGACCAGGACAGGGCCGGATGACCCCCAGCCTCCCAGCTGCCTGGGAGCGTTCGACTGTGAGCGCCTCCGAAGCCCCCGTTTACCAGCAAAGCTGGCAGAGAGGTGGCTGGGCCCGCCAAACGCCCTCCCGCCGAGCCCCAGGGAGAAGGTGCAAGGATGCCCCTGTTGCCCAGTCTTCGGGTTGGAAGGAGAGCAGCCCAGGAGAGGTTGAGAAAGGTCGCGTACTCCTGAGCAGGGGTTGGCAACCTGGAGCCCTCCAGATGTTTTGGACTACGAATCCCATCGGCCCCAACATAGCCAATGGTCAGGTATTGTGGGAGTTGTAGTCCAAAACATCCGGAGGAAGCCAGGTCACCTTCCCCTGCTGGTGATGATTCTGGATTGTCTGCAATAGCAGGTCTGGAAACTGGGAGCAGGCTGCAGAGATCCTTTGCAGTGGAGGGTGGGCTTTGCTTGTCCTGTGCACGGCTCATTATTATGATAATAATTTTTTTAGGTTTTGCCAATTGACTTTTATTTCATAATGGGCATAGGGCTGGAGGGAGGGAGGGCTGAAGTGGGAAGGGGGGGGGCGCTAAATATCTGATCTTGCCTAGGGCACCAAACTGCCTTGCACCGGCCCTGTCTGTGTTGCTGTTTTGGCTCTATAAGCAACAGCACTTAGCACCTGAACGTATGGAATGACACAGCAGTAGTTTGGGGACAGCAATACCCTGTCCACCTCAATCTCCCCAAATGCTTTTAACTAAATACAGTACTAGTCCTTGTTGGCCAATGGGCCAATACAACACAATGGTTCTTAATAAAGTGTCCGCTTTTGCTGTAGCTACTAACACAATTAGGGCTTAGGTTATTCTTCCCCAACCTGGTGCCTTCCAGATATGTTCAACTGCAACTCCCATTATCCCCAGTCAGAATGACCATGCTGGCTGGCAATGATGGGAGTTGTAGTTCAGCACATCTGGAGGGCACCAGGTTTGCGAGGGGTGGGCCTTAGATGATTGCAGAGCTGGTCTCATAAGGCTAATTCTCACAAGCCACGATGCTCATTTTCTCCATGTGATCTAGTGGTATTAAGCTACCATGACCATGGAGGAGACTGTGGCTTTTCCCAGGAAAAGTGGCTAGTCCACATTAAACCTGTAAACCCCAGTTATGTGGAGAACATAAGCCCAGATGATTAAAGGAAGACTGACTCTGTAAATTGATGGCCACTGACACATGGAGAGTTCCCATCATGCATACCGTCCACTAGCCAACACTCTTAGCAGCCACTGGCAGGAGTGCATAGATTCTTCTTGGGACTGTGGCATGCAAGGAGCCATGGTAAACGTCGCATCTAAGGAGTGAAGAACTCACCACTCGTATGGGCAGCAGCATTGTCTTAACAATCATAGATTCATAGATCATAGAGTTGGAAGGGGCCTACAAGGCTATCGAGTCCAACCCCCTGCTCAATGCAGGAAACTAGAGGAGGGGTCTCCCATCCAAGTAATAACCAGGGCTGGCCACCTGGCCCTGCTTAGCTTTCCACACTCAGACAAGCTGAGAGCCAGCATGAGCCACAGGCCTTGTTTATACCAGCTCTCCTTACCAGATTTAAGGAGGTCATATTCTGGGTTCTATTTTGGTGCTCTAAGCCTTCTCTGTTTCTGCAAACTGACCTTTGGCCAAAGGGCACAATGTCCCATGATTCATTGCCTGAACATTTACTTTCTCTTCTGACAAGTGCCTCCTATTTTCTTGTTTCATTTCCTACCTGCCATTGTACGGTTGTGAGGGCTGTTTCTGCATGTTGCACATCAGTGCGCTGGACATTGTGAGCTGCCTTTTCTTTCTTGCTTCTGCTCGAGGCTCCAGTGGCGAAGCTTGGCTATTAACAGTTATGAAATCTGACTGAAACTCGTCTAAGAGTGTAAGAGAACATGTTGCATCAGACCAAAGGTCTATTTAGAATACAGTTCTGCTTCTACCAATGTCATGCTAGGTTCTTCTGGGCATGAAGGCAACATCCACTCCCTGTTTGTCCCCAGCAACTGGCTTTTAGAAGTCTGCAGTGCTATTACATGCTGTGGCTTTCTTAGGACGTAAACATTCAATTCCTCAATGTGAGCTATGCAGGGGTTTTTTGCTTTTAGTTTGAGCTGCAGAGATACATCAATGTAATGAAGAGGAGAGTCTCGTCCTTCATCTTCTCTCTTGGTTTCCTTGTTCTCTGTTTTGACCAGACAGTTCTGTTCATATCTCCCACATTTTCTTTATATCTTTTCTGATAGGTTTCATCTTTCCAGTTGATTCAGCATCAAAACAAAGGCCTCTTGATCCCTGATGGAATTCAGTAGATAGAGAGTGCACAGTGACTAAGGGCAGTATATTGCCCTAGGAATACCAATGAGCTGATTATCACAGATTGTGTTCTCTGTTCAGATCAACATGCGGGCATACGGCTGTCTGCTCAACATGCAAGAGATGAAAATAGTCCTTCTAGCATATAAAGAACCCCCCAACTCTTAGGAAATCCTATTTGGGCCTTGGATATGCAGGCTGCAACTTATTTATCACCTGGAGAGCGTGAAAACTGTAACCCCTCATTGGTCTGCCCTTTCTCTCTTGCTTCCAGCTGCAAAAATATTTTGCTATCTTTTAGCTATGCAGGTGTGAGTGAGGCTGGACCCCAGCGTGGTCATAAGGGCATGGTTTTGGAGGAGAAGCCATGCTGAGGGAAGGTGAGATTAGCAGCAGCAGCAGGGTACCAACAGGTCATGGTGGAAGAGGGGAGAATGAAAGAGTTGGTGGATAGAAATGGAGAGGAAGACTCGTAGGGAGTTGTAAAATCCATCCTATCTACATTTTGCAGATCGTCAGGTGGCTTTCACTCCATTGTCTGCTCACTGATGGAATCAGATTTTGCACAAAGCCATTCATAAACAAATGCACAAATCCGCCCCTCCCCCATGCGTAATTTCCCCCGAAATATGCAAATCCCCCCAAAATGCATATTTTCAAATTTAGGCTATGGGGAAAATGCACATTTTTGGTCAGTATTTTTTTTTAAAAAATTTCATATTTTTCCATGATTAAATTTGCATAAAATTATGGAAAACTTTAAAAGAAGTCTGCAAGTCCATGGAATCCACACGACTTGGGAAAAGCTGGTCTGACTTGGGAAAAGCTGGTCTGCGGCGGAATCCGCAGATTGGATTCTTAAAATTCGAACTCATTTGAGTCCATTGCAGATTTCTCTGACATCCCTAGGAAGAAGTGGAAGCCAAGAGAACAGCCTCATGCTCCCAGGTGTGACATCCCTATAAGGAAATCCACTGAAGCTGAAGCCAGCTTGGGTCAAGCCAGGAGTAAGCAGTGGAGAGACACTGCGGCCAGGAAAGTGGTTCCAGCAACAGGCAACTGTTTGGGCAGGAGCTTGAGAGGGAGGTAAATCTCCAATCCATGATGGAAGGATCTATGCATGACAGGAAGAGGTGCAGTTAATTATAATCACTGGGCCTGTAACTGCAAGCAATCAACCAAACAAAGAGGTGTTAGGCAACATTCTAGTGTGTGAGCCTGGGCTTTTTCAGTGGGGAAGAGGATGTACATGGAGTCCTTTGATGTAGCATGCCCCACCAAACCCAAAGAAGACAACAGGTTTGATTCCGCATGGCTAAACTGAAAACTGTGGCAATTAGAACCTATTCACTGAA
This sequence comes from Shinisaurus crocodilurus, assembly GCA_021292165.1. Classification (NCBI taxonomy): domain Eukaryota; kingdom Metazoa; phylum Chordata; class Lepidosauria; order Squamata; family Shinisauridae; genus Shinisaurus; species Shinisaurus crocodilurus. Next base: position 17,005,117 of record CM037887.1, on the reverse strand, counting down.
GTGAAAGGTTGGTTCTGGCCATGCAGTGAGGTCAAGATATATGGTAGGTGATTGTATAGCAAAGTGGCTGTCCAAGGCGCCATTGTCCTGGATAGTGTGATCACAGAGTCACAGAATCATAAAGGTGGAAGTGACTTTAAAGGTCATCTAGTCCATCCTCCTGCCAATTCAGGAAATCCAGTGCTTCAGCATCCCCCCAGCTGGTGGCCATCCAGCTTCTGCTGCAGTCTGTTCCGCTGTTGAACTGCTCGTACCGTCAAGAAGTTCCTCCTAACGTTTTGTCAAAATCCACTTTCTTGTCTTTTGAAGTCATTGGTTCAGATCCTTACCCTGTGGAACAACATAAAACAAATTTACTCCATCGTCTATGTGACAGCCCTCCAGATATTTGAAGATGGTTATCATAATACTTCCAAATGGTCTGTTCTCCAGGCTACGGATATCCAACTCCTTCAACCTTTCCTCATAGGATAGGATTTGGTCTCCAGGCCACTCACCATCTTCACTAGGGGATGTGTGAATCAGCAAAACTCGAGCTTGCCGAAGTTCTCCGAATTCCATCTCAAAGCTCATTCTGACTTGAGTCCGTATCAAATTGCAAGCTTTGTTTTTTTTTCTTTCCACATGAAAATCCATGCGTGCGTTCTTGCATATTTTTCCAAATGTATGTATCATTGTGTGCATCTCTGAAACGTATGCATTCTTCTCCCATTGATTAAAGCGTATTTGCGTGCATTTTTCAAACGTGTGCATTTTTTCATGCTCATTTTTCCAAATGTATGCATGTTGTCGAACACATTTGTTTGGGTCCGTGAATCACACTGCAGGCTCAGAAATGTATGGACTTTGACTGGAGATTGCGTCAGAGTCCGTGTTCAGTCTGGAAGGTGAGAACTGGGTAAATCTTGATAAAAAATGAACTGAAATGAATTTCTCATACCTCCCTAAGATTCTTCACCTTCCTCCTCTGGTCATGTCCCAGTTTCTCAATATTCTTCTTAAACCACTGTGGCCATTAATGGACACAATACTCCAGGTGAGGTCTGACAAAACATGACAGGGTGGTACCATTACTTCATTTGATGCAGTCTAGAATTACATTCACCTTCTTGTTGCCACATTGCTTAGAGCAGCCTTCCCCAACTGGGTGCCCTCCAGATGTTTGGACTACAATTCACAACATTCCTAACCACTGGCCATGCAGGTTGGTGCTGATGGGAGTTGAAGTCCAAAACATCTGGTGGGCACCCAGTTGGGGAAGGCTGGCTTAGAATATATGCTTAGAGCAGGGCTCTCCAACCTTGGGTCCCCAGACGTTGCTGGGCTACAGCTCCCAGAATCCCTTCCCATTAGCCATGCTGGCTGCGTATACTGGGAGCTGTAGGCCAGCAACATCTGGGGACCCAAAGTTGGAGAGCCCTGGCTTAGAGTATGAACCTGTTGTACAGGGATTGCAACATTTGTGCCCTACACTGTGCTCTGCAGCATGACATCATCATGCAAGAGGAAGGAACATGTGACAACATCCACCAATTAGAACTTGTATATGTTTTGTCCAACTGGCATACAAATTCATGTTGGAGCAGCTTATTCACCGTTGGCATATCATATCAAGGGAAGAGCTTACTGGGACATGGGTGGCCTTTGCAGGATCTGGTCCCTGAATTGTACATGGGAGAGCTGGATCTACAGAGCATAAGTTCAAGGAAAAGCCAGACATTAAGCTGGAAAATCAGACAGTGCCAAAGTCAAAATGAAGGATGCCCAGAAGTGAGGTGGCAGAGAGATGCTGGAATATAATATCTAGCATCTTTCAAAAAATGAGGAAGAGGTGAGAGATGGTCAGTATGCCAAGAGGAAAGATGGAAGCAGGAAGGACCTCAGAACAGTGAAAACCAGCCTGCACAATTATCCTATGAGTAACTAATCCTAGCTGGAATGACTGCAGGCCAATCATTTTGGAGGTTGCTGATTTGACTACCTTCCATATTCCTGACATGACCAGGATTGGAGTAGCTGTTGCAGAGTTGGATGGTTTTAAGTTTGATAATTGTACCCCTTATAGCTACCTGACCTCTGCATATTTTTTGAATTAATATGTTCAGGGGTAAAATGTGTCTCTACATCTTTTGTAAAGCATTTGGAGGAGAGGAGACACAACCCTTACATCTATATCAGCCTTCCCCAACGTGGTGCTTTGGCTGCTGTGCAGGTCATTCTTAGCTCTGAATCCCAGTGGGGAAAAAAAAATCCACAGTTCAGTGTAAAGTGCTTATAGAGGCTGGTTAGGTACAAAGCCTTGTATCAAAGCTGAAATGTATATTAGCTGAATCTGTGCCAGGTGGTAGGATCATCTCTGTGATAGGGAATACATTACACTATGTCAACATAAATCCTTATATTATTTTCATGGTGGGGGAAAATGTCTTATTTTTAGGTTGTCGGCTTTGCCATATATCAAGGCTGCAACATGCTGATTGACTATATTTTAAGCCCAGAAACGTTTGAGGAGATGAGATGCCCCAATCATTGTGCGGGATCTCTGGCAATTATCTGCAAAGAGTTTCTCATAGAGGTTTATTTAAGGTTTTTGCTTAGTCTAAGAAAATGGAGAACAAGGCAGGCAAAGTGGGAGGGGAGAAAAAGGAACTGACACAAGACTGACTAGCTTCACAGTGCAAATGATGGCAAGAGCTGTTCAGCTTTTCTGCAGAAAGGAGGCCAATGTGAACACATTTATTGTTTCATTTCAAGGAGGGCATATGGATGTGAGTCATCATGAAAGAACTGCTAGCAAGATGTCCACCACCATATCGACTGGGTTCAGACAACATGATGACCCACACTCAACGGCTGAGTGTGGGTTATCGTTGAACTGTGGTTTGTCGTTGAAACGTGGGTTATTGTGTTGTCTGAGATGACAAACTATGGTGAAAATCCCACTGTTCACAACCCAAAAACAAACCATGGGTTCTCTTCATGGGTTGTTTGTGGTCAACAAGCCATGACTCGTTAGCACAGCTGGGTTCAGACAACATGATAACCCACAGTTCAACAACAACCCACACTCAACCCATACTCAACCCTTGAGTGTGGGTTATCGTGTTGTCTGAACCTAGTCATTATGGGGAATGTGTGTGGATATGGAGGTATAAATTTGGGGCTACATTAGTGCCAGTGTCAAGTTTTTTGAATTACTATGTTCAGGGGTAAAATGTGTCTCTACATCTTTTGTAAAGCATGTGGAGGAGTGTAGGCATGGTTGGTCACCTGCCAAGGGCCCGCACTGACAAGAGTCCCCTGGACTTGCTCCTTTTCACCATTGCGACCTGCTTGTTCACCTGCTTCTTGCCCTGGCCCAGACAGCTGTGGCGGTGAGAAGGAGGAGCAGCAGATGCCACTGCCTGCTTGCTCCCTGGCTCTCTGCCTGTCAAGAAAGCAAGTGGTAGCCATGATGAGAAAGTGGATGAGGAGCGAGAGCAACTTGTTGATAATGATGGTGAGGAAGTAAGTTCACTGAAGGAGGGGCCCCACTGAAGGTGTCTTGCCCATGAGCCATCCAAAACCTAGAGCCTGCACTGGGTTAAGTAACTGGGTGACTGCCAGCATCAAATTTCCTTCCCACCTTTCTTTTCCCTCGGCTCCTGCCACCTACCTGTTTCCATGCAGTGGCTACCTCACCTCTGCTGCTGCTTCCTCAAGCCCTGCACTGTTATTCAGGGTGCAGACAGACAAACATTGAATCAAGATCCACTACCTGGTGGAAAGGACAATATAATCTTACACATACATGAGGGGTGGTGGTAGAGGGATTGTGCATGCTAGCCATACCCCCTCCATTCCAGTGCTCTGCATACCTTGGCCATGCTCGCTGGCAGCCATGCATTTGGCTTCAGTGTTCAGGAGACTCTTTCCTGTACAGCGGTGTAGTGGTAAGTGTGGAAGTGCTGGCACTCATCATGACAGTCCCTATTGGTCCATCTAGCCCAGTAGTGTCGGCACTGACCGGCAGTGGCTCTGCAGGGTTTGCAGCAGGAATTTTTCCAGCCCTACCTGGAGATGCCAGGGATGGACCCTGGGACTTCCTGCATGCCAATCATGTGCTCAGCTACTGAGCTATGTCCCTTCCCAAGAGTTCATGGGGCTGAACCCTGGAGAATTAGCAATGCTAAATACACTGACTGGGTTCACACAACACAATAAGCCATGGTGGCTTCTAAGCCATGTTTGTTTCAGAGTGGCTTGTGGTGTTGTCTGAACCCAGCAGCATGGCTTGTTAACCACACACCAGCCAATCTAGCTGGGTTCAGACGACAACATGACAAGGCAACTCCCCCCAACACAAAAACAGGGACAGTCAGTGATTTAGTGGGGACAGGTGTGTGTGTGTGTGTGTGTGTCTGTGTGTGTGTGTGTGTCTGTCTGTGTGTGTGTGTGTGTGTGTGTCTGTCTGTCTGCGGGCAGAACCAGAAAATAGGGGCTGTCTCTGGTTAATGGGGCCAGCTGAAGTGTCTGCTCTCCTTTCCCTACCACCAAGTTAATAAAAGAAAAGCTTATGCCTACTTTTTGCTGCAGTGAACCCTCAAGAGAATTGGTTGAGTATTCATTTTATTTAAAAGGGGAGAGGTAAGAAGGAAGGACTGAAGGAGGACTTGAGGCAAGGAATGGAGTTGCTGAAATAATTAATGGGAAAATAGCTGCTGACTGGAGCTTATTCTCCTGCACAACAGGATGTGGGAATTAGAGTTTAAGGTGTGATAGCCTTTTACTAACATTGGCACCCAAGATAATGATGATAGCAAAGAAAGCCATTGCACTTTATTATATCCCGGTAGTCGTTTTAAATGCTCCATAATAGTTTTTTCCCCCGTAGTAAAGGAGGTCTACAGAAATTTGGCTGGAAGCAATACCAGCCGGCGTCTTGACTCCAAAATGTTGCTATTAACAAGTGGGTCATTCGGGGGGGGGGGGGGAAGAGAAGCTGTTTTCCAAACAGATGGCTATTGTTTAGGGGAAAGGACACATGGACTCTGTCATGAGATGCTGGCTGCATTTCTCTCACTGGACATGAATTGTATAGTGAAACAAACAAACAAACAAACAAAGATATGCAAAAGGGAGTGTTTCCTGGCCTGCTAACAGCAGGGAAATGCTTAGGATGTAAACATTGTTGGCTCCATTTCAAACAATGTAAATTGACCTCTGATATCTCTTTGGTCCTACAGAAAGGTCATTGCTTTCTTAGGTAGATGAGGTGGGCCAAACAAGCCCTGCCATTTGGCAGAGTGAGGCAACTGCCTCAGGCAGCAGATTTTGGGTGGAGTGGAGGCAGCCCACAGTTGTTCCTTCTGAGCTCCCCATAGCCATTCCCCTCTGTTACATGGCCTGACCTGGGCTCCCTGAATTAGTCTGCTGCCTTGGGTATCGTGGAGGATGCTATTTATTTATTTGTCGCATTTATGGATCGCCCATCTGGCCGGCAAACTGGCCACTCTGGGCAATGTACAATATAATAAAATACAGCATAAAAAACATTTAAAACAGTATAAAATTTTAAAATCATAGCCCACCCCATATTCCCGCCTGAACAGCCATGTTTTAAGTGAGTGGCGGAAGCTCAGCAGAGAGGGGGCATGGCAGAGGTCACTAGGGAGAGAGTTCCACAGTATGGGGGCCGCCACAGAAAAGGCCCTCTTCCTCGTCCCCACCAGTCTAGCTGCTCTGGCTGAAGGGACAAGGGGAAGGCCATCTGTCTGTGGCAGATCTTGTTGAGCAGCCTACTTGGTATTGCTAGAATCGCTCCTTGAGATAAACTGGACCGGAGCCGTATAAGGTTTTAAAGGTCAAAACCAACACCTTGAATTCGGCTCGGCAAGCAACTGGTAGCCAGTGCAACTCCTTGAGCACTGGAGTGATGTGATCCCGCCGGTGGCTGCCTTTAATCAGGCGAGCCGCTGCGTTCTGTACCAGCTGTAGCTTCCGAACCGTCTTCCAGGGTAACCCCACTTAGAGCGCATTACAGTAGTCTAGGCGAGAGGAGACCAAGGCATGAACCACTGATGGGAGCAGATGATTAGGAAGGTAGGGATGCAGCTGCCGTATCAGATGGAGTTGATACAGCGCCGCCCGGCTCACAGCTGACACCTGAGCCCCCGTGGACAGCTGGGAATCTAAAATGACCCCCAAGCTGCGAACCTGGTCCTTCAGAGGCAAATGTACCCCATTCAGTACCAGGTCAACATCCCCTAACCTTCCCTTATCACTAGCATTGAAGTAAGATTCAAATGCCAGTCAGGTTGGCATCTATATGTGGAATGGATGGGTGGGGTTCCCTTTTGTCCTCGGCCTCAGGCGGCAAAATATTGTGGGCTGGCCACTCCATAACACAAGTGCTCTGGGTGGCTCACAAAAGAAATGCAACATTAACATACAGTATAAAACAGCCTTCCCGAAGCTCGTGCCCTTCAGATGTGTTGGACTGCAACTCCCATCATTCCCAGCCAGCATGGCTGCTATGAAACTATAATACATGAATTTTTTAAAAGGCCTTGGTTAACAACAAAAAAAAAGGTCTTCACCTGGTGCAGAAAAGACCACAAAGATGGCACCAGGCAAGCCTCTCTGAGAAGGCTGTTCCATAAGGGTGCCACTACCAGAAAGGCCCCTTTCCTAGTGGTTACCGACTTCACTTCATTTGCATCGGAGCAGAGCATCTGGAGAGAGCTGCTTAAGGTCTGGGTAGGTACAAAAGGGAGAAGTCAGTCTTTCAGGTAAGTTAGTGCAAAGCCATTTAGGGTTTTAAAGGTTAAAACCAGCACTTTAAACTGGGCCTGGAAACAGACTGGGAGCCAGTGCAGCGGATAAAGCACAGAGTGATGTGGTCAGACCACCCAGTCCCATTTAATGATCTTGTGACCCTTTCCCGGACCAAATGCAGTTTCTGAACTGTTTTTAAGGGCAGCCCCAGATACAACTAGGGAGGTATGAGAAATTTGTTTCATCAGAATTTACCCAGTTTGCACTTCCCAGAATTGAATGCAGACCTAAACACAACCTGTGGTCAAAGTCCATACATTTCTGAGCTTGCAGTGTAATGTTTTGGAACAACAACAATGCATTTGAAAATGCATACATTTGAAAAATTGCACAGGAAAAACGCTTACTTTTATAAAACGCACAGAAACATGCTGTATTCAATCGGAGAAAAACATGTAAATTTCAAAAAACGTGCACAATTGATGTGTACATTAGGAAAATGCACATGAATTTTCATGTGAAAAGAAAAAAAAATGAAACTCATAATCTGATACAGACATGAATCAGAATGAGCTTCAAGGAAGAAATTGGAGGATCTGAACATGCTGGAGTTTTTCTGAGTCACACATTCTTACAGATCGCGCATTGTAGTATGCTAAACCAGCCATCCCAGCCAGGTGCCTTCCAGAAATTTTGGACTTCAAGCCCCATCATCCTTAACAAGCATGGCCAATGTACAGAAATGCTGGGAGTTGTAGTCCAGCAACATCTGGAGTGCACCAGGTTAGGAAAGGCTGGTCTAAACCAACCAAAACATACAGTTGAATTTCCTCCAAAGGATGCTCTTCCTACCACAAAGTCATCCAAAGGAAGCAGACTAAAAGATGATCCCTCAGATTTTATTGTATAACCAGGAACATTGTCATCACAAAAGAAAACACAATTTTGACATCCAGAACTTGTAAAATGAATAATAAATATAATTGGCAATCCAGGACAAAATTTTTTTAGGAATCATCATCATCATCATCATCATCATCATCATCATCATCATCATCATCATCATCATCATCATCCATCAAAATTGACCACAATTATCAATTGCCAAAGGGAGGTTAGAACAGTACATGGGGAGCCAGATATTATTTTTGCATGTGTAAAGGGGGAAATAATGAGTCGAGACAGTAAGTATGGTATAAATTAGGGCCACATTTATTGAATAATCCAAATCTGTGAAGGGAAAGAAGTGTGGGGGTCACTAACTATACCAGCCAGTGGCCAGTAGAGGTCTTTCGGGGGACGCATCCAACCCTGAGGGGAGAAGCCTGTCAATCGCTGCCCCCCAGTTTTGCACCATCCTGGCGCTGGGAGGCTTTCCCAATGTCACCACCTCACGGAGCCGCAAAACTCCGAGCTGGCGAGGTGAGTCAGGGCCACAAATCCCTGAGCGGGGAGCGGGTCTCGCCAGCGTCGGATGCTCACCAGCCCTAACCCCACTGCCTATTCCCGCACTTACATGCCAAACGCAACCGAATTAACCACAAAATCGTAATTGAATCCCAAACCCTGCATCACAGCGTGGAGTAGGTGAAACACACACATTGCCCCTCGAGGCAATGAGCCAAGATTTCTACTCGGCCCCCAAACAGGCAACCAGCAGAGCCCACACTGCTGACAGGGAGGGAGGGAGGGAGCCACAAAAGAAAGAGGCCGAGGGTGGGGCAGCCGGGCCTAATATAATCCCTGGAGCCTCACCCTCATCGAGCCTCATTGAAGGGTGAGATCACCCCATAGTGGTCTCACTCTCATTCCCGCCACTCTCACTCTCACTCTCACTCTCACTCCCCCCCACATGCAAGATTCTCCCGAAGGGAATTCCGCAGATCTTTACCGTTTACTACATCTGGGTGGACAGAAAGTAGATCTCCAGATGTCTTGGACCAACTCCCAGCCTTCTTGACAATCGGCCATGCTGGCAAGGTTTTAGTTCAAAACACCTGGAGATCCACCTTCTGCCCACCCCTGTACTGCATTATCAGGGGACAAATGCATGGCAAGCTGACAGAAAATCAGCAGTTGAAGCTTTCTCTATCATTGTACTTCCATGCAAGGAGAAATGTCCTCTTGGATTTCTGCTGATCGTGCAGCTGTGTTAAGCCTTTTCTCCCCAGAGAAAGGCCAAACATACCTGTGTAGGGATGGACAGATTTCCTCAATTCCATTCTGTCCTCCCACCCACCTTTGCTGGACCCCTGTCCTGCAGTGAACACGGCTGGAGAATTTCTGCAACCTTTATGGGTTTCCTGTGGAGGGTGCAACACAGAAAGCCAAGTGCTGCTAGTAATGAAAATGGGTGGTGATGGTGAATATGTATGATTTGATGAGGTGGCTGATTGGTCTTTAGCTTATCTATTTATTAATTATTTTAAACAAGAGGAAATGGCTGCACTCTGTAGCTGCTTGCCAGTCACACGAAAAATCTTTTTAAGAATGGTGCTGGGAATATGACTGCATGATGATGCAGTGCAGTTCCCAGTGACATTGTATGGAGGGGGAAAAAAAGATGGCTGCTCGCAGTGGCCTATGGAGGCAGCCATCTTTTAAAAAATGTGGCTGGCAGCTGACTGCTGAGTGTAGTGCCTTCCCCTTATTTAAAGTAAACCAAACCAAACCAAAGGGGGAAAAGATAGAAAATACTCAGCCACCTCATCAAACAGAAAGTAAACCCCTTCACTCCTTGGACTACGCATTAAGAGTTTTTCTATGCAAGGCTGTTAATCTGCTGTATCTACTTTCGGTTTCATCGCAGAATTGAGATCCGAGCTCTACACAAAGTGCTTTTCCTTTCCTGCTTTTCTGCTACATAACCTTTAGGCGGTGCTGTACTATAGCAGAATATCACAATTACACAAGTAGGAAAATACCTTTTCTTTTGCTTTCAGAATTAATACTCCATTTCCCCCAATCTAAAAACCCCTGAGAAAGTGCTCTTAAAAAACGGAAGTGAAACTGGAGGATCACGTTGTCATTTAAAGAACCTGTAAACAAGCATGAGCAATGAATGATGAGCACACAATAAATGTAGAAAAGCTCTTAGGCAAGGGTGGGGAACCTGTGTCCCTCCAGATGTTGTTGGCCTGCAGTTCCCATCATCCCTGAAAATTGGCCATGCTCACTGGAACCTGCTTTAGTGTGTAATGCAAAGCTCCTTGGAAGCAACAGAAAGACCCAGACTTCAGTCACGAACCTGCTTTCTCCAAATCGGTCCCTCTGAAGCAGACTTAGTGGGATTTTGATTAGGTTTTAATTAAGCAATTAATTAGTTTGGGAATTTCTCCTCGAAGACTTCAGAATGTTCCATTTCCCTTGTGCCATTTTGAACCCACACAGTTTTTGATAGACTTTCAAGCTTATCTCCTAAGTCTATATGCTATACATCTGAGTGGCATTCATGGAAATACCTGCTGGTGAGAACATAAACCTATCACAGATAAAAAACAAGAATGTGCTTTTGAATGGCCAGGTCCTAATTGAATTTCAGGCCTAGTTTGTAACTGTGTTTCATTGTGTATGTGCCATAAAAATGAATTGAGCTGAACGGAAGTATTTCTGCACAGTAGGCGAGGGGGAACCATTGGTTTATTCTGATGTCAGAATTGGTGATTTTAACCAAGGCTGACAGGGATTTTTCCTAGAGACTTGTGGAGCCTATTGTCTCTGAATTAAAATGGAAGAATAAGGTATTCATTTATAATTATCCCAATAGTATGTCTGTTGTAAAGTGCTGCTATTAACACAAAGCCCACTCTTCTGCTTTGACCTCTGAGTAAAGCTGCATTTTAAGGTTGCTCAGAGCCTTGGCAATTCTTTCTTCTTAATTGATATGTCTAGTTGCAAATTTAGAAATAATGACTAGAAATTCAATACATATCACTATAGTGGGGGAAGACTGTGACCAAATGACTTGTATACTTGCTCAGTCTGCTGTCTGGTTACCAGTGGAAGCTGGTGACTCCTGTGTCAGTGGGGCTCCTTATCCATTGCAGCTTTTATTCTGAGCCTTATAGGAGCTATCCATGGTGCTCCACGGTGGTGAACCTATTTTTAGGGTGGTGGTGGTGGTGGAGTTCAGCACCATGGATAGCTTCTATGAAGCTCAGAATAAAGCTGAAATGGATATTTTATTTATTTAATACATTTTTATACCGCCCAATAGCCGAAGCTGTCTGGGCGGTTCACAACAGTTAAAACCATAAAATACAATAAAATATAAATATAAGATTTAAAACTACAGATTAAAAACAACAACAAAGCTAGCAGCAGCAGTTCAAATTACAATAACAGGGTTAGAACAAATACAAGATTAAAATGATTAAAATGTCTGGGAGAATGGAAAGGTCTTCACCTGGCACCAGAAAGAATACAATGTAGGCGCCAGGTGAGCCTCTTTGGGGAGCTCATTCCACAACTGGGGTGCCACAACAGGCTCACGCTGGCTCAGCTTGTCCGAGCGTGGAAAGCTAAGCAGGGTCAGGCCTGGTTATGACTTGGATGGGAGACCCCCCTCCTCTAGTTTCCTGCATTCAGCAGGGGGTTGGACTCGATGGCCTTGTAGGCCCTTTCCAACTCTATGATCCTATGATAACCCTATGAAAAGGCCCTCTTCCTGGTAGCCATCTGCCTCACTTCCTTTGGCAGGGGTTCTCAGAGAAGGAGCCCCACTGACTTAGGAGTCACCAACTTCCCCTGCCAGGTACTAACATTTGATGGGCAACTTCAAGGCCCCTGCTCTCCCTTCTAATTATGGTTCTTTACGTTTAAGCCACAGGTGGACTGAGAAACTATTCCAGCAGAAGATGCCTTCAAATAGAAGGATGTCCTCTGTAATGTAGGACACATGGCCACCCTACCCAGTAGGGATGGGTGAAAAATTAAGTGCACATGTCGATGCGAATGTTCCAGATGCACACTTCTCACACCTAAACCTCCACTGGATCACCATTTGCCACCAAAATCTGTACATTTCCAAATTTCGTGATGCACTCCACACAGAATGTGTATACCTGAAAAACATGCCCCCAAAATACTTAACACATTGGATTATTGCTTTAAAATTGCACGCGTTTGTAAAAGTATGTGCAAAAATGCACATGAAAAGACTTTTAAAAAAAATTGCAATCTGATGTGGAAATGGGATAGAATGAACTCAGAAGTGAAAAAAAATGAGAGCCTGAATGAAATCGAGCTTGACAAATGTATCCATCCCTTCTACCCAGAAGAGGCAATTCCAAAGTCTGGACACAGTAACAATTTTGTTTGTTCATTTGTTTGTCACATATATATCCTTCCATTCCTCCAAATAGCCCAAGGTGCTGTACATGACCCTCATCTCCCCATTTTATCCTCACAACAACTCTGAGAAGCAGGTTAGGCTGAGAGTCAGTGACTGGCCCAAAGTAATCCATTACAAATTCATTTTGATGGGTTTTTTTAAGCTAAGAACTGTGTTGCAACATTTGTTGAAGAGCGATATCCAGTGCATAGTTTTGTTCCATTCCGCACTATAGTCTGAGATTCCAGATCAGGTCAGTTTGTACCAGAATTCACAAAGATTGAATTCCCGAAGCATCCGGAGCTAGAAAATAACATCTCCCAGGGTTCATGTTGCATGGGTTGCTGCCATAGCAATAACTCATGTGCTGGAGAAGGTGGGATAGACTTGCTCTTGCAGCCAGGTAATGAGGTGTGCGGGGTGTGAAATGGATAGGTGAGGCTCCCAGTGGGAGTACAGGGAGCAATTTTGGCTCTGTTGCACTCTTGATGGCATAACTGGGAGTGCAGCGTTGTCCAAAATGGCTTGTAATTGGGCTCAGAGAAGTCACTGAGTTAGCCAAGCCCAATTAGTACAAATCAACCCCAGAGTGAGGGTGGGGTTTGCCCATCACTAGCAGTTAGTCAAGGGTTGAGAAGTCAAGTGATATTTCACCTATATTGAGGGAGGAAAGGACCCCTCCCCCTCCAAATAACAGCAAAATACCTGTTGATTATCGTTCTTAAGCCTGACATTTCTCCCTTGTGGTCGATGCTTATTAATTTCACTTCACAATATTAAAAATGTTAATTCAATGTTTGCTAAGTCTCTTGTTTCCCAGGGAGAATAAGACCAAGCTGTTTAATCTTTCAATATAACTCACTGTAATTTTTGAGAATTGTTATCATTTTGATTACTCAGTACTGCACCTCCCAGAACAATTAGGAACTCTGGAAGTGGAAGCTGCAGTGGGCCATTTGTCAGAGAATCCAGACTCTGTGGGACCAGCTCTTGTTGTTTTGCCTTAAAATCCACATTTCCTCACTACTAACCTTCAACGTTGATCTGTTTTGCTTTCCCTTCCTTGTAGATTGAGAGGTTTTGGGCAGCCTTTATGGAGGCCAGATTCCTTTTGGAAGTGTCTGGTGTGGTTCCCTACATACATTGCTACTGGTACAGCTGGTCAAAAGATGGATTTGAAGGCACTTCATTCCATTTATTACAAACCTTTGGTTCAAACCTCTGAAACCCAGGAATTGGGTGACTATGGAGAACCAACCACAGTTATATATATGAGTCTCCTCTAAGATCAGCTGATGCAGTCCTCCTGCATGTGCTTTCTGAGGTGGTAATGTGCAAGAGGGCCTTTTTGGTGGTGGCGACCCGGGTGAACTCCCTGCCCCAAGAGCTTAAATCAGGGTTCTATATTGTGTGGGAAGCCTACATTGGTAGGGCAGGCCCCCTGCTTCAGAACTTCAGCCCCAACACAGGGCAAGGGAATCCCCTTCCCTCCACACACAGAAACAATGATAATCACATGATGCTTCAATGCCGCATTGCCGCAATAGGGCTTGCATGTGTTATGCATGCGCAGAGGGGTGTGTCACCATGGCTGAGCCATAGGCAATTTTCAGAGTGGGAGAGAATTGGGGAAGGAGACCGGGAGTCAGAGCTGAGGAACAAAATCAAAGCTAGAACTGAGCCAACATTTCTAAAAAAAAAATAAAAAAATCAGAGAAATCTTTGAACACATTTTCTTTTTCAAGATGCTCCTGAACTGCTGGAGAATGTCAGTCTTCCCCTGGAGGATATTCAGCAAAATGGCTACCCTAATGTTGCCATCCATGAATGGAGTGGAGAATTTTGGGTCCAACTGTGGATCTGGTTGTAATCTTATTTAATATTATTTTAATATGCTTGAAGGAAGCAATGGGCCTGCCTGTCCCCTGCTCTTTCCAGTCCTGGTCTCTTGGCCTGCTGCTTCCTATCTATCACCCATCAATATGAATTAACAATACAATTTCATTCAACATTAAGTGAGCTGAAATTTCTCAGAATAATTTTCTGAGAAATGTTCTGAGAATGTCCATAGAAACTGTTGGATAATTTTACCTCCCTCCACAAGAATAGTGGGCAACCCCCCCTTTCACTACCCACACAGATAGCCTGGAGAGAATTTTGGTCGGCCATTTTCAGTAAGCCCTAACCAAAACACACCACAGCGAGGAAGACTGTTGTTGCTCGGGCCAAGTCCCAGCCCAAACAGGAAGTCCTTTTAAGGCCTTCCTGTTAGGGCCCACTGAGAGCCTAGGAATACTTCACTGCCTAGGAAGACATTCCAAACTACAGCTCTGGTGATTCATCACACAGGACAGCTATGCACAGAGCCAAAATTTCCAGATTCTTGCTTTGGTGTATCCTGACTGTTCATGTTGTGTGCGTGGGCACAGAGACCAGAGAATTCTGGGCAACGAGTATGGTGCAGTGGTGCATGGTCCCCTATTAGTATGGGATGAAGCATGACTTGGTAGCAGAAGTAAATCACTTTCCACAAGCTTTCCTTGGAACACAAAATTATGTTTTCACCTGCCGTCCTGTGGCCTGTTTTGTGTGCTGTTATTGCTCCCCAAATTTGAATGGTCTTCTATATTTTCAACAGAGGAATGGTTCCTTCATCTCCTTTCACCTGTGTAATCTCCATCCCTGACTGGTTGAAAAGCCTGAATGGAATTTCCTTAAAAAACCACTCAAGCATTCTTGTTATCACTGACTGATTTGCCAGCGCAAGAGACTCACGCTCTTTCATTTGAGTGCAGACCTCTGCAATATATTTGCAGATACTCATTATCCAGACTCCAAATGTCTGAGATCTCAATTAGAAAGGACAGTAGGTCTCTGCACACTGCTGGCTTGTCCTTTGGGGACAGTGAAGGGGGAAATACATCACAGGGCCACTGTGTGCAAAAAATAAAAAATAAATTAAAAATCATGTAATGTTCAACTTTTTACCTAATCAGTTGCGCTCCATAGCATTCCTTGAGAGACTTCGTCATGGTATGATTGTTAAAGAGTTGATTAATATAACTTGGGTAAAGATCCTTATTTGATTAATACCTGCTCACTGGAGGTCTGATTCTGTGATACATCCTGTTTTTGAAATCAATAGAAGTTTTGATTGTGTAGGGAATATGGGATCCGGTACATAATGAACATAGATTATGTGCCATACCTTATTTTAACTTGGCACGCATGTAAATGAAAGAAGAGAAAAAAAGAGATGTGAGACCTTATTAACCTAGCAAGAAAACAGTGCTAGACTATTTCATAATATGCCTGATCCGATCCTTAAGATTGGCAAGTCCTGGTTAATGCAGGTTCACCAATTATAGCTGGGGTTCTGCCTTGCCTAGTCATTCAGGATTTCAGACTAGGAATGTCTGTAGATCAGGCGTGTATAACATTATGACCCACCAAGCCAAATGTAGACTTCCAACCTGGTGGTGCAGTACATCAGTATGATTGGCCTGTCAGGCAGGGTTGCCAGGTGTAAGGATTTGTCCTGAAGTTTCAGGATTTCAGCCTCCTTCTAGAGCCATGCAAGGAAAGGAGTAAAAGCTCAGTGTGAGGGCACAGAAGCATGGGAGCAAGCTGTTATCCAGTTCAGTTCGTATTTTAATGCAAATTTTGCACTTTTGAACCAATATGCGAACCAAAACTCACACTATCTTTTGAAATCCATACTTCTCCAATTTTTGCAATGGAGTTCTCCAATTTTTTAAAAAGTGTACATTAGTGAGAATAATATTTTAAAATGCATTAGGAAAATTGCTTTGCAAAATGTGTATATTAGACAAAATTGTGTACAAAAATGCATGGTGCTCCATGGCGGTGAACCTATTTTGGGAATGGAGTTCAGCACCATGGATAGCTCCTATGAAGCTCCAAATAAAACCTGTAATGGAAAAGGAGCCCCACTGAAATCCAGCCTCCCCTGCTAATACCGATTCCTTTTCTTTTCTTTTTTTATAGGATGAAGATCACAGCAGAGATCTTACAATTACCTTGTACTTTGTCCCTGCTTTACAAGTATCTTGGCACCACCCCTAGGATAGATAATAAAAACTTATTATCACATTTTGAGTTTTTTGAGGGCTTTTCAGATGGGTTGGCCCTGAAACAGAACTTGTACAATGTAATTGACCCATATTCAGGAACACCTGAGTGCTTGATGCATCTCAGTTTTCAATACAACAAAGCATACCCTTGTGGGGGCAAGGGAGTTTTTTCTCCCTAGTTTCCAAAGGGCACACATGTAAGACATGTGGATTCTGAACTGTGCACAGTGGTCGTCAGCTGTCTTTCACGAAGAAACTGAGGACCAAAATCCTTGCCATTTTCCACTCCACTTGCCTCCACAAAATCTTTGAGAGAAGAGGGAAGTTGTCTAGACAGAAGTTCTTCTGAGCCTCTTGCACTGCTTCTGTCCATGTACCATTTTATGACATTCACCCTATTTCATTTTTATGTGAGCTGCCAGTGTTCCGTTTTAACAGGTATTGCCTCTTCTCATAAGAACTTACGAGAGCATCATGAATATGAGATTGTCGGCTTGGTTTTGGTTTATTCGCGCTGTCAACTTTATTGATTGTTATAACTCTTCTTTTTAGTGTCTCTCTCCCCCACCCAACCCCTTGTAGATAGACATCCCACAGTTTTGGATGTCCTGTTAAAATGGACTCTAGTTGAGGACTCACATTGTTCAGCATGTAGCACAAAAGGACTAAAAGTACAAAGTACACCAAGGGTTGCCTTTGGACTTCTGGGTGAAATGAGTTATCACGCTTGTCCTATTTTCACGGTGTGGGTTGCACAACAGTCTTGACAAGTTTATAACTGGGATTCCTGATACATGATCAACTCAACAGTTTATTATAAACCTGAAGAAATATGATAAAACACCCACCTACCCATCAGCTTCCTCCTCCCCTACTACCCCATTTCCAATCTATTATGGTGTAACTTTTTGGACAAGATACATTAGATGCTGCCTTTAATTCAAAACAAAGTAAGAAATAAGTAATGTCTCCATAAAATATGACGGCAGAAAACTTTAAATCCTCAAGAACTGCCCTGGTTTGCAGCTTAAAATGGAGACCTCTTGTGTCATAAATGATCTTGCATTTCTTTTTCTGGGTGTATGTGTGGCTTCCCAAGGCAATTGGAAAGTAATGATTTGTCAAACAACTTCGCAATTTGAGGCTAAGCTCTTTTCTAGAGGGGCCATTAACACATTTTAATGTTTCTGGCAGCTAGTCTGGAAGGAACTCATGGGAAGCATTTCCGTATGAGTCTTTTGTATGTTCTGCTTTCACTGTAAACTGTTAAGCTGCCCTACAGATTTAAGAAGTTTAGATGAATAAAATATTGTTTTAACCTCCTATCATTATTTGAGATATTCCTTTGAATAGTGACCATGTGTTTTTCCTAACTAGAAATCCATCAGCATCATTCACAGGGTAAAATGCTGAGACATTTGACGTCTAGACAAAGGATTATTTAAAATGATATCGAATTACTCCACAGTGTTACACACGATGGGCTAAATTTTGCTTTAAATTTATTCTTCTGGCTGAGCTGTTGGGAGCATATTGTTCTAAAACCCAGATCCAAATAGCGATTCCTTTTTTTCTTTTTTTTTTAAAGGATGAAGATAACAGAGATCTTACAATTACCCTGTACATTATCCCTGCTTTACAAGTATCTTGGCACCACCCGTAGGATAGATAATAAGAACTTATTATCACATTTTGAGTTTTTTTTGACAGCTTTTCAGATGGGTTGACTGTGAAACCGAACTTGTACAATGTAAGTGACTCATATTTAGGAAAACTAGTAATCATACAAATGCTTGATGCATCTTGGTTTTCAATACAACAAAGCACACTTTTGTGGGGGCAAGGGAGGTTTTTTTCCTAGTTTCCAAAGGACACAGCATGTAAGACATGTGGGATCTGAACTGTACACAGTGGTCGTCAGCTGTCTTGGTGCTGATTCATATAATCGCAAATAGGCTAGTTCTTTAATTCCATGCAGATTTGGTCTGTCCAGGTAGAATGTAGGGATAACAAAGATTAATATTAGACTGTCTCTGCCCTCAGAGGCTTACAATCTAAAAGACATGACACAAAAGGAAGAGGGATTGGGAGGGAGGAGGAAGAAAGCAAAACTCAGGCACCAGCTCTTAGTTACCACATTCTTAAATATATATATATTCTTTTTTCTTTTTTTCTGGCAGGGAAGGGCAAAACAAGCTCCCTGCAGCTGTTCCTTCTTTGGTCAATGTATGGGGTCAGGCTGGTCTCCTCCTTGCCGTGATGTTAGTTCTGGGAGGAAGGGGGTGCAGCCTCCAAGTGTCCCTTGGTTCTCTGGCCGATGGATGAGGCCAGAGTCTGCCATCCCAGGGAACTGTCAGTTGGAGCTGTGTGTTCCTTCCGGCGGGGAGGGGTGAAGCGAGCTCCCTGTGGCAGCTCCCTCTCCTGCTGATGTGTGGGGTCAGGCTGGTCTCCCCCTTGCCGTGATGATAATCCTTACCAGTCTGGCAGGTTCAGTCCCCAAGGGGAAAATGCTTACCACAGGGGACCAGGATGGGGGTAGAAGATGGTGACAGCTTTGGTGGCTGCATCAAAGAGAGGAGAAGCTTGGCAGGTGCCTCCTTCTTCCCCTGGGCTTCTTTGAAAACTGAAGAAGATCTGCTAGCATGTCAATGCTGCAGTGTCTACGTCCAGCTGGGATTATGGGGCAGTTGTAGTTCAGACAATGGATTCAAATGACTTCAGATTTGGCAGCTTCCTCAGACCTGTGGCCCAGTTTTTCACTTTGGGGGGTGATTTGTACTAATTTGCATTAGCACTAATGATGAGCACTTGCACAGCCTGAAACAAACTGGTGGGCCTGTCATGCCAAGAGCCTGGCAGTTTATTGGTACTAGCAGTGGTCGTGAGGGGGCCTCTTGGCATCTGGTGTGGCATATTTGTGCTGTGGATTTATCTGATTTGGGGGGGGTGTCCCACATGTATCATGGGGTGCATGTGTAGTCTGTCTGATGTGGGATCTCTGCTTTCCATGCCTGACCCTGGGCTGTCTGGCCCTGGGTTGATTTGTGAGTTAAAAAATAACTACTCATTATGAGGGTGGAACAGAGGCATCCGGTGAGGCACAGTACGTGGATTTGAGCTTGGTTTCCCTGCTAGGATTGAACGTCCAATAGTGATCTTTAGTGGTCACTCCCCTGTATTTAAAGGAGAGCAACAGACAGTAGAGTTTTTCTTTGTAACCTGGAAAGCTTCCTCATCTTACTTCCCGGATGGAACTATACACTCATTTGGATATATTCTGCATGCTGGACCCAAGTCTGTTTGAGTCTTGTGATGGAAAACTCTTAAACTGGTCCTGGACCTGGTTAAGGAACTACATTGTAATCTGTTCTCTGCTGATTGTTATTGGGACTGTAAAGGCTGAAGGCCAATTACTGGAATTACGGCAATAAACTTGAGCTTCAGTATCAGGAAGTCAGGATTCGATAGCATGCCAGTTGCTAGAGAACATGAGTGCAAGTGTATCATTGCACTCAAGTCCCTGCTTGTGGGCTTCCCATAGGCATCTGGTTGGCAACTCTGGGAACATAATGCTGGACTAGATAGGCCTTTGGTCTGATTCAGCATGGCTCTACTTATGTTCTTAAAAAAAAAAAGATTACTTGGTGCAAATGCACTGACAACCGTAGGTTGGCTATCTTTCAGGCTTGGTGTTTTCCATTATTAATGTGTACATGTTTTTTTTTTAGTATGAGACACTATATACATCTCTCACGTGGATTCAGTTGCATTGCTATTCCATTCCCACCCCCGTCTCTTCACTTCTGTTCCATCACTGCAAAGTCCTATGGCTATATATAGCAACTTTTTTTTTTTTTTTAAAAAAAGCCTGACCATAGATGTGAAGTCAGATTGTGTAGCAAAATAAAAGTCTGGCCCCCAGACAAGTTTCTGGAGAACATAGGAACATAGGAAGCTGCTTTATACTGTGTCATACCCTTGGTCCATCTAGCCCAGTGTTGTTGACGCTGACCAGGGCCAGTGCAAGGCAGTTTGGTGCCCTAGGCAAGATCAGATATTTAGCGCACCCCCCTTCCCACTTGAGCCCTCCCTCCCTCCAGCCCTATGCTCCTGGCACCCCCTTTAGCCTGGCGCCCTAGGCAGCCGCCTAGTTGGCCTAATGATAGCACCGGCGCAATCCTATGCACAGTTTAGACAGAAAAAAAGTCCTACAACTTCCAGCATTCTCCAGCCACCTGTTTTTGCTGGCCTTTCCGTAGTCTGTGTGGGCTGCAGGTTTTATCGGTGTTATCTGTTTTTATAGTATTTTTTTAGCTGAATATTTTATTTATTGCTTTTCTGTTGTATTTGATTGGCATAGTTTTGTATTGTTTTTATCCTGTGCCGCGCCTTGAGAAGCTTCTGCCCTGGAAGGTGGCCTAAATGTCATTTTAAATAAATAAATTCAGGGACGCCAGAAGAACCCCTAGATTGAGTCAGCCTAAACTGCAAGCCTTTTTCATTGGAGCCCATTCAATGGAGCCCATTCACATGTGCAGCTGAACACACGTGTAGAGAAACCCAACTGGGTTGGTGCATGTGTGAACCATGCCAAAGAGAGGAAGTTATTACCAAATACAGCCATATTAGGTGCATTTCTAAAGATCAGGGGAGGTGCCCCAAAATATCTGGGTCTCAGGCACACAGGGCAAAAAATAAATAAAAAATGCATGGTATGGCAATTAGTGTGGTGCAATGGTTAGTATGTTGGACTGGGACTTGGGAGACCAGGGTCCTAGTCCCCACTCAGCCATGCAGCTCACTGGGTGACTTTAGGCCAGTCACGGATTCTCAGCCTATCCTACCTCACAGGGTTGTTGTGAGGATAATAGAATCATAGAAAAGTAGAGTTGGAAGGGGCCTACAAGGCCATCGAGTCCAACCCCCTGCCGGATGAAATGGAGAGGAGGAGGAGGAATATGTAAGCCGCATTGGGTTCCTTGCAGGAGGAAAAAAGGCGAGACATAAAGATAATAAATAAACTAATAAATAAAGTTTAGAGAGGAAAATCAATGATCTGGGTCAGGGTACAAATTACTCATTTTATCTGAGATTATTTGGATGAGAAATGAACTGGCCGGCTTTACCTCCCATGAAATATAAAGAAATCTTCATCATTATTTCTAAGCGTGCATATATAAATAAGTTAGCACACAAAGATTTTTACGCAGATTTGTGTCTGTCTTACGGGCCTGGCCTCGTAGCAACAGCCCGGCTGTGATCCAATACACACTTCCCGGGGAGTAAGTCCCACTGAACTCCATGGGGACTCCCTTCCCAGTGGGTGTACAATGCATTGATAAGGATCTTCCTCCTCGCTGCTTAATCATTGCAACGTTCAGAGACCCAGAAGAACTGGCTCGACCGAGTAAACCTAAAAGGCAGTCCCCCTCCCCTCCCGACGCAGGCCCGTTCACACGTACGGCAAAACACCCATGTGCGCCGCCAATGCGCCCCACTCACAGGCGCAGAAGCTGCCACTCTTAACTGTTTCCAAACTGAGCGATGTTTTTTGTGGGGTTGTTGTTCTCCTTTCCACCCTCCAGGACCAAGTGGAAAAGGCAGACGGCGGTGGGCCTGGAGCTGCTGACTGAAGCCGGGAACTACTCGGCCCTGCAGCGGATGTTCCCGTCGCCCTATTTCTACCCGCAGAGCCTCGTGTCCAACTTGGATCCGGGCGCCGCCCTCTATCTCTACCGCGGGCCCAGCGCACCCCCACCGGCTCTCCAGAGGCCGCTGGTGCCTCGGATCCTCATCCACGGACGTAAGGGGCCAGCGAGCCCCCGCTGCCTCTGCCCCCACTGGCAGGCATCCTCCCCCGGGCGGCGCAGCCGCGGTGAGGGGGCGCAGGATGCTGCTGGGGCACAGCAGCAGCAGCTTCAGGAAGACAACGTGGGGACGCCGACGCTTCCTCCACGGGATCCTCTCTTGCACGGGCCTCGGAAGCCAGCCAGCCAGCCAGCCAGCCAGCGCACTCCGGATTGACTCCGAATTGGGGGGAGGGAAGGGGCAGCAGCGGATCCAAGTTTGGGGAGGGCTTGACCACGCCGCAGCAGCCGCCGCACACGCGTCATGGAGCCTTCACACATTACCCTCTTTTCTAGGTAGAAGGCCACGCACGCAGCCAGCCTGACAAGCCAACCTGTCGCAAACAGCGGACACGTGCGCCCTTTTTTCTTTTCCTCGCCCCGCTTCACACACCCTGTCGCCTGCACACAGTGCCAACACACACGCACAACCCATCACATCCTACTACCCCAGCCTGGTGCCCTCCAGAGGTAATGGACCACAACTCCCATTATCCCCAGCCAAAGGCCACAATATCTGCAGGGCACCGGGTTGAATCCCACACCGGCATCTTGCAGTCCAAGGGTCGGATGGAGGAACTGCCTTTCACCGCAGGCTCTGCCCACTCGCTCCTGGGGGATGCACTGCCGGCGGGGAGGAGCTAGGGGCCAGCTGCCCGCCACGATCCTCTTCTGGTGGCGGCTGCTGCTGCTGCTCCTGGCGTGGCTGCCTCTGCCCAGCAGTCCCTGTCGCCCAGCAGTCCTGGCGGCGGCGGCGAGGAAGAGTCGGCCGAGCGAGCGAGCTTCCTCCTGCTGCTGCTGCCGCTGGCCTCCAAGGCCGGGGAAGGGAGGGAGGAAGGAAGGAAGGAAGGAAGGCGCAGGAGCGGAGTGTTTCTGCGTCTCGTTTAGCCGTGCGCTCTAGGCAGCCGCCTAGTTCGCCTAGCGGTAGCGCCGGCTCTGACACTGACTGGCAGCAGCTCTCCAGGGTTTCAGGGAAAATTCTTTCCTAGCCCACTTGGAGATACGGGGGATCGAACCTGAGAGCTTCTGCATGCAAAGCAGGTGCTCTAACCTTCCAAAGTGGCCACCAGGATCCAGGAATAAAGAAGATGGTCATCCCTGGCCTGCTCTATCAGATATACACAGTGAACTGAAAAGGTGTTACGCAAACACATATACTTGGGAGAACATTTTCAGCGCAAACAAGGGAGTTTCGATACATCCTAATATACTTCAACTCCCTTGCATTTTTGGTGCTATTTTGCTATGTGTTTAACTCTTTGGTGCACATTTTTTAATTATTAAAAAGAGAGTTCTTCTTGCTAGTGATATGATCCAGTCAATCAAGGACCATCTAGCCAGTATGATTCCATTACAAAGCCAAATCGGAGTGAGGGCAATGCTCTCTGTTTTCAGTTTGAATGGGACAACATTGTGACAGCTTTTTGCCCTCACCCCAATAATCACTGAAAAGTGGAGTGCATTTCACAGGCCATAGTTTCTTTACCCCACCTTTCAGTACCCAATTTAGCCTCTATATTCATACCCAGGCAGAGGTACAAAGGCTTCAGAAAATAAACCAAACTAGCAAGGTAAGAAGCAAAGATAATGCAAAAATCACATCCTGATAGCAGGGGTCCTGAACATGAATACAACAGAGGAAATACATGGTTTCAGTGAGGAGGAAACCATGATCCATAACCCATATCAAAGCCCTGAGAAATGCAATCAAATTGGTTAATGAATCCCAATTCCACAGTCTCTAACTCCAGCGCTCCTTTGATTTTTGTTTTGTTTCAGTATCGTGAACTCCCAAGGTCAGAGATACGGTCCAGAGAGATTCGGCATCGATCGGGTCGTTGTACCTAGTTCCATAGATGCCCATTACATTGATATCCTCCAGCATTAACTGTTGAAGTTCACTAATCTTACTTTGTATGATGCACTGTGTAAGTGCTTATAAGCTTAGGTGTGTGTGTGTGTGTGTGTGTTGTTTACTTGCATGCTGCAGTGAGGTGCCTCCAACGGGGATAATAAAGGAGGCTGTTTAGCTTACTTTAAGCTATATAGATTCATCTATGACTAAATGTTTAAAAAGGGCACAGTGGGGGAATGACCCCCCATGGGTGAGCAGTTTGTAAAGAGAGAAGTCCTCGGCTGAAGTTACGGGTGGTGCCAGGTGCTGAAAAGATCAGGCCCACAGGACAAAAAATAAAAGCGTACAAATTTGCATATGCTCATTTACCGTACATGTGCTCTAAAGTCTGTCTGTGAATGTGTCTCATTAAAGGAGCCTGTCTCCTAAGGACACCTCTATTTGTAAAAAGGGATGCATGGACAGGGGAGAGGAGGGCATCTGATATCAGAAAGAAACCTCAGGCTGTGAACTCTGTTGAAATAGATGAGTGGTTATCAGCATATCATGCACATTTCTTTGGGTTGCTAAAATGGATTGAACAGTTTTCAAACTGACAGCAGTTTTCAGTATTTTGTCCCCCCCCCCTTATATTTAAACAATGTACGGGAAGTACATGCTCTTGTCTTTAAATATTTACAAGTATTCCAGTATTTTTTTCCCTACATAATATAACATTTAAATTGCATTAAGTGTGCTTTAATTTCCCCCCTCAAATATTTCAGGTCAAACACTTGTGGTGTATTGGGATGAAAAATTAACTTGGGGTAATTTTTTTTAAAGTTTTCTTTACTAAGGGCGCAATCTATGCATGATAGACAGAGAAAAGGCCTACAGCTCCCAGCATGCCTCAGCCAGCCATGCCATATGCTGGCTGGGGCATGCTGGGAGTTGTAGGCCTTTTCTCTGGCTAAACATGCATAGGATTGTGCCTTAAATACAAGTAGAATGAAAATGCAAAATTAGATTGCTCTCGGGCAGGTGGGGGACAACTTGAAGTCCTCTAGACATTTTGGGCTACAAGCCTACAACTTCCATCAGCTCTAGCCAACATAGCCACTGGTAAGGGTTGGTCAGAGTTGTAGGCCAAAACTCCTGGAGGGCCACAAGTTGCCAACCCCTGTGCTAGGGCATCAGAACATTTTCTTATACACACTATTCCCCCCCCCCCCTGTAAATGGCCCTAATTTGCATTGGAAAATTTTCTGATACAAACTGAACATTTTCCTATGTAAATGGCCCTATGCAAATTAACCTGCTTTGCATTGGAAAAAAATCCTGAAAATTTCCCAACTCAGAATTTTCTGGGAAACCCACATCACTGGCTTCTGGTTCTCGCCTGGGTAGCTCCTGACAGTAGGAAAAGGTGATCATTGTTATCTTTGGGCATAAGGTTACCGTGCCTGGGTTTGACAATCTTGAATATGTGCTCCCAGAACACAGCAGTGGTGCTTCCTCTCTCTTTCTCCAAATATCTCCTAAAAATACACACACACCACTTTTCCATGAAGCCTTTGGCTTAAACAATGTTGTTCCCACCCCCAAATGAAATGTTGCCAAAATACAACTACATTTGTGCATATTTATCCTAGCCTCCTTCCTAAGAGGTGCCATATACACTGGTAATTCTATGAATCTAGGATCAGACCCAGAACTTTCTAGATTCTAAACCAGTCCTAAGCAGATCCATTTGGACATGTGCCCCTGAGCCCTCCCCACTACTCTTTCCCAAACTGACCTTGGTGAAGTAGGGTAATCTTGGCCTGAAGAATTATGTGAGTCTGTCAAGGATTTTGGATCTAGGCCCTAGACACTGCTGTGACTATGGGTAGAATCCAACGTAAGTCCTTCTTAGAGTAGACTCACTGAAATGAATGGGACTTAAGTTAGTCATGGCTAACTTAGGTTCCATGCATTTTAATGGTTCTACTTGAAGTAGGACTTATGTTGGAATTTACAGTATGTGGACATGGGGATCATGCGAAATGGAGCTCTTGTGGCTCTCAGTGTCTCCAGATGCCACACCACGCATTCTTGTGGCAACATCGAAGGCTGAACAAATTCCCCACCAATGGTGGCTGGTGCCCATTGTGACTGGTGGGGCAAAGGGTAGGGCAACTATCGTCAGTAGAGCCAAAGGGTCACACAGTTATCCACAGCAGGAACTCATTGTACTGAGGGAAACTGAGGCAAATTAACTTTGATATCATGCCTGTAAAGTAGAGGATTGGGTGTGGGGAGATCCTCCACACAGCAACACAGAAGCATGCCTTTGGAGTCACATTTTTCAGGGCCAGACAGAACCCCCTTTACACAGGAAAGAGAAACTATAAGGCAGGCAAGTCATTTCAAAATCATTAGTGCAAAGCAGCGGGTGATCTCTCTTTTACACACACACACACACACACACACACACACACAATTTTACACTCTCTTACTCTCCCTTTCTTACTTTAAGCACAAAGGGCACAATCCAGATTGGCACGGCCCCACCTACACAAAGCAATGAACCACCCTTGGTCCCCACTGCCCTGCCTGCTACAATGCCCTCCCCACATCATCATCATCATAATCAGGCGATCACTCCTGACCGAGTAAGATTGCCTTTCAGGATAAAAATTTACAAAAAGGAGATTTTAAAAGGAGGAAATTCTAAAGAAGATTGTGTAGACTCTAGCGATGGGTCCGTAAGTGGCTGTGGAGGCCAATTCTAGATCCACACAGCTTCCCACAGTGAGGACACAGGTTACCAGATGGAAGACGGTCTTGTAAAGGATTCGTTTGACGTGCTTTTCGCTTAGCACGTTTCTCCCTTTCACCTTGCACTCGGGCTTCTTCAAAGTCCATGGAACCTTTGTGAAAGGCCAACCTCCATTTAGATCGTTCATGGGCCAGAGCTTCCCAGTTCTCTATGTTTATATTGCATTTTTTTTAGATTAGCCTTATGAACATCTTTAAACCTCCCCACAACCACATCCTGATAAGTATGGGGAGAAGGGCTGATGGGGAAGGGCTCATAGACAGGCCCTGCAATATGGGCCCCATAACAGGGCTGAGCATTTGGCAATATAATCTTGATCCCTTGAATTATTTTTGATAGTGAATTGGGGGTGTGGTGGAAAAGAGGGCATGCACCACTAATGAAAATCCTGCTAAATAGCGGTGCTTTTCTTATGCATGTGAATCAATACTTGCGTTCTGAAAACCTGAGTAGGAGGGGCCTCGGATTCTGCAAAGCTTACTTAGCTCAGTGAAAAGCGAGTATATGGAGAGACCACTGCTTCCCCTGCCGAATGCAAAATCTGAAGGTCATGCCTCCCATCCCACATCAGTCGGCCTAAATGAATAAATATCTGTTAGGAAGATGCCTGTGCCCACGCCTTGTCTGCCCCTCTGAGCAGCACATTTTCATTGAAATTGATTCTGAAAGGCTTCAGAATTGGGAAGCACAGTGGCCTGGCCGAGGAAGATTGCAATTTAAATTGAGATGTCAGAAAGCCAGAGAATGTTATCGGGTGCAGTTTCTTTATGTGATAACAGTAGCTGGCTAATTCCTGAAAAGACAAACCTTCTAGGCTTTGGAAACCAAAATAATAACCAACTTGTAAACAAGGCTCTGGTATGATTGGTCTTGACATTTTAATTTGCTGCTTGTTAAAAGTCCATTTTCTGTGGCCTGAACAGGCTGAATTTGGAGTGAATCTGAACACCTCGATGTGGAGTTGCTGAAAACTGTTTATGATGTGGTAAAAATGTACAACTCAAGGAAGAGGAATGAATATGCAACTGTCTTCTAGTTATAGCATCTAGTCAGCATATTGGCTCATCTGATCATTCCCCCCCCCCCCATCGGTACCTCTTTTACAGGTGACTTTCACTCTGGATTATGATAGTTTTATACCATTTTGAAACAAAGGAGTTGTCATCTGCAGACTTTGTGCATGATCCACAGCTGTGCATGTGTACAACTTTCTGGTTTCTTCTGTGAAAGGAAGGGCTCTCCCCAGGGCACAGTCACCTAAGGCACAATCTTGTGCAATCCAAGCTGGGGCATGATGGGAGTTGATGTAGGCCTTTTTTCTGTCCAAACATACATAGGATTGCACACCTAGGGTGATTAGATTCAGAGATTCATAGAATCATAGACTGGGTTCAGACAACACAATAACCCACACTCAAAGGTTGCGTATAGGTTGAGTGTGGGTTGTTGTTGAACCATGGGTTCTTGTCGAAATGTGGGTTATCTTGTTGTCTGAAGCCAGCTGCACTAACAAACCAGGGCTTGTTAACCATGAACAACCCATGAAGAGAACCCATGGTTTGTTGTTGGGTTGTGAACTGTGGGATTTTTTAGCATGGTTTGTTAGCGTGGCTGGGTTCAGACACGATAACCCACATTTCAACAACAACCCATGATTCAACAACAACCCACACTTCCCTATGTGGGGAATCCAGAGCTACAGCGTCCCCAACAAGTTGCTGCCCAGCCTCTGCTTGATGACCTACAGCAAGGGAGAGCCCCCCACCACATCGATAATTGGTTTCATTATTGAACTGCTCTTACCATCAAGATGTTTCTCCTAATGTTCAACTACAATCCTGTAGCTTCTGTAACTTAAGCCCATTAAATCTGCCCCCTAAGGCAGCAGAGAACAGGTCTTTGCCTTCTTCTGCATGTATGACTGACTTTTAGGCGTTTCAAGAATGCTGTCATCATGTTCCCCCTCAGTCTTCTCTTCTCCAGGCTAAACATGCCCAGTTCCTCTAACCTTTCCTTGTTTTCCTATGCAACTCATGATGGAAAGGAATTGAGCTTTTCCCCAGGCTCTGGAATGAGCTTCCTTTGGAAGTATATCACTGTACTTCCCTATCGGGATGCATCAGAATTCCTCCATAATATTTTTGTTTTGTTTTCAATAACCCATTGTTATTTCCAGTGGAACCAATGCATTAGGAATAGTCAGAACCACAGGATAAACTGGGAGACAAGGTTGAGAAGCAAGCCAGAAGTCAAGACTGAAGAGCAAGTCAGAACTTGGAGGACAGACCAGGAGTAAGCCTAGAGCCAGGCCCAAATAATAGCTGTCCTCCAACTCACCCAGCAAAACCACCAAACAGGTTTAAGGTTCTGGTACTTGTGTACAAAGCCTGAAACAACTTGGGACCAGGTTACCTGAGAGAGTGCCTCCTCCCATAGCAACCTGCCCAGTCACTGAGGTCATCAGATGGCATGCTCCTGAGGTGGTTCCTCATGGACCTTTGGCCTGATTGGAGTCCACCAGGAGAAGAGCCTTCAGTGTGGTGGCTCCATTTCTGTGGAACTCCCTGCCTCTGGAGGTCAGGCAGGCTTCGACATTGTGCTGCTTTCGGCGCCTGCTGAAGACCTTGTTCCGGGAAGCCTTCTCTGCTCTCCAACCACCAATGTAATTGTTACTTTGTTTTCAATGTGTTGCTTTTGTTTCTTTTACCTGTTTTTGTCTTTTTATTGTTCACCACTCCAGAATCCGCCTGATGTGGAGCGGTATACAAATACTGTAAATAACAATTACAATAATCATCTGCCCTCTGCCTCAAAGAGATAAGAATACACGAGACAATTGCATATTCATTCATTTTTCTTGCAATGTATATTTTTACCAGGTCATAAACAAGTTTCCAGCAAATCTCTGGAAACTTCAGAGATTCACTCCAAAGCAGCCTGTCCAGGCCACAGAAAATGGACTTTTAATGAGTAGCAAATTAAAATGTCAAGCCTGGCCCTGGAGCTTCGTTTACAAGATCATTATTATTTTGGTTTCAAAGCCTAGAATGGTTTGTCTCTTCAGGATTGGCAAGCTATAGTTAGCACACACAGATGTTAATTTTATTTTATTTTAAATTCGCCCAATAACCAGTGTTCTCTGGGTAGATTAAAAACAGTTAAGGGAGCAATCCTATGGCCCCTCGACAGTGTCTGAGGGACATAGGGTTGTGGGGAGTCCCCCCACTGAGGTTGAAGACAGCGCGCCGACCTTGGAAGGGGGAGTCGGAGATCCAACCCCCCTCGCAGCCAACGCAGAAAGAACTGCGGTGGCTGGCCTCTGAGGCTGGGAACTCGACCTCGGAGAGGGGGGAAAGGGGGCGTTTTGGTGGGCGGGGAAGAGAGGAGACTGGAGAGGTCAGGATATGAGCTGTCCTAAGCCTCCACCAGCCCCCTTCCCTCCCCCTCTGAAACGCCTTTGCTAGAAGGGCAAAAAACAAGCCCATCTAACAACAACAAAAAAAAAATGCAGGGAGGGAGAATGGGGAGGCGAACATCACCTCTGCTGCTCCTCCTGCCCTGCATAGGATGATAATACGCTTCCAAGTTCAGGGGCTTATGATCATCGAGGGTGCAGTCGACAGGACTGTACCCTCAAAGACGAGAATGCCATACAAATAGTTAAAAATATAAAAATACAATACAAATATTTAAAAGAATAAAGTACAATGCAAAACAACAAACAGGAATAGGTAAATCAGACATTAAAAATAATAATAATCTAGAACTAGGTCTCTAAAATGCCTGGGAGAAAGGAAAAGTCTTCGCCGGGCACCGAAAAGCTAACAACATAGGCACCAGGTGAACCTCTTTGGGGAAGGCGTTCCAGAAGAGGGGTGAGGGGAAAGCCACAAATGAGATGGCTCTCTCTCTGGCAGCAACCTGTCTAGCTTCCTTCCGCAGGGGCACCGGAGATGGCCATTCATTCCAAGGTGGTGTAACATCTAGCGTTAGGCAAGCGCAAGTGATGTACGCACTTTCAGACTGTTCAAGAGGACTAGAAGCCCTAACCAGAAACTCCTTCCACCCCATCATTTGTAACTGTAGCTCGGTGGGTTAGAGAGAGTCATCCTAAGGCTTCACATGTAACAAGATGCGTGCTTTTCTATGCCTCATATGCCTGTGCTGTCCTCTTTAATGTATAGGGCCCTTTTTCTTTCTTTATTCTTTTTATTTATTTATACCCCGCCTTTTTTCCTGCAAGGAACCCAAGGCGGCTTACAGAATCCTTCTCCTCCTCTCCATTTTATCCTCACAACAACCCTGTGAGGTAGGTTAGGCGGAGAGGCAGTGACTGGCCCAAAGTCACCCAGTGAGTTTCATGGCCGAGCGGGGGACTAGAACCCGGATCTCCTGAGCCCCAGTCCGACACTCACGCGCACACCGCATAGAACTCAGCACAAGCTTGGCTCCTTGTGGCATGTACACATGGTCAAAACGAATACTGTGCACAAATGGCCCCTTGAAATTCTCTTCACCATATTTGTGGACAGAGAAATTGGGACCATCTCACGGAATTTCTCCATGGAAAAGAGAAATTCTTCAACGGTTTCTCGTGTGGGTGAGCCTCACCATTAGCAATGGCAGTAGCACAGCTTCTCTCCGCCCCCACTCCTCAGTTGTTTTGTGAGGTGGGTTTGTTGTTGTTGCCGCCCTGTAGCAGCAACAATTGTGGCAGCCTGGTCACCGTTTTGCATCCTCCACAATGTCCTGCACTTAACATCATTTCTGGTAAGTGTAGGGGTGTGTGTGTGTGTGTGTGTGTGTGGTGATGATAGAAATGGTGCTCACACACACACACACACACACACACACACACACACATGGTGGAAAATATTCAGAGAAAATTCTACAAAGTGTCCCCCCTCCTTTTTTTTTTTTGGAAGGGGGACATGAAGAAACCTCTCAGAAATTTTCTCAGAAAAAAATGTCTTCTGAGAAATTTCGACTCGGCTCTCTCGGCAAGATGAATATGGCTGCCACATATTACAAGGAACACTGTGGGGAGACCTTGCAGTATGCAGGTGTGTGTGTACCTGTTACTTCTGCATAACTTATGGAGTTGTTCAGGTTACGATCATTCTGCTGCAGATTTAATTTCTGGCATTCTCCTCTAGAGGTGTCCCTCTCATTACCCTTTTAATTATAATTATGTAAGGGCTCGGGCAAGTAACAATGTTCATTTTGTACAGAGCTGTTCAAGAGATAAGCCTAATTTGACAAGATTTGAAACCGGAATAAGGAAAGATGATCTATTATGCTGTTAATGAAGTTGCTTCTTCCAAGGGAGGATAACCACTTTGCTAGCTGGCTTTGAGGTGTTAAAGCATTTATGCAGAGCTTGTTTTCTAAGAGCCAGCGCAGAAAGCGTTTGTTGAATTGCTTATTGGACGGTCCCCAAAAGAGGGGATTGCTTTGAGTGATGGGTGCGGCCAAAGTGTGTCAGCCTGTATCAATCACAGGAGTATACTTGCTGCATTTTAAAATCAATAAGTTCTTTAAGCACCCAGCACAAAGTGTGATCTAAAGTCTGGGTCAATTGGATCTGTTTAACAGCACTTAACAGGGACACCAGTGGCAAAATAGCCTAACTGCCTTTAAACTGGCCAACATTATGTCTGTCTGTCTTTTTTTATTTCTTTTTCTGCTTCTTTTCTGAATATTTTTGGATAGTTTGGCAAATCTGGAGTTTTGGGCAGTTCAGCACATCTCTTTGTAATACAACATAAATTCAACCATAAAAACTAATGGGGTGGAATACATCAAGGCTTTCAAAGACTTATGGCCAATGCCATATATTTTGTGCAGTGAAAGAGGCTGTAAGCCCAGGATATGTCATACAAAATTCAAGCAGAAATTGGAAAAAGAAAAGGAAAGAAAAAGAAAACTTATGCAAGGCTTTCTGGCAATTGCAATCTGTCTTGAGTAGACAATGATCTGGCTTTTATTGAAATGCAATATTTGCAGGAAACCCCCTGCTAAGCGATAGTGTGTGTGTGCGTGTGCATGTGTGCGGGGATGATGCACAAATCTTCTCACCGTGGAAAGGCTTAGCTGCTAACAAAGATCCAAGCGCATTTTGCTTGAAAAGGGAAAACCTCCAAATAAAGGTGGAAAATCTACACAACAGGACTGGTTGATAGGCAGGCTGTATGCATGTCCCTAGCAAATTCCTGCAGATATCATCTGTAGATACCGCAGGATTCTCAAATGTTTGTACCAAGCCCTCTTCCTTCTAACAATATGCCTTCTTTGAGCACAGATGCCTAATATTAAGGCTGATCTCGCTCTCTCCACTTCGAAATTTCATCTTCTGGTCTTGCCTTTATTCTAAGTGCCAAACTAAATGTTACATGCAGATGAGTATAATAACATTACTCCAGCCGCCTTTTCTTTTAATCCAAATCAGCTTTGACATGATGTGAGCAGAGAAGTGATGGAAAACAGAGGAGTACATACAGTGTGTGTGTGTGTGTGTGTGTGTGTAGCTCTTTCTCTGATGGTTATTTTCCCACTCCAAATCCTCACCCACCACCATTGGTGTCCCCCTGAAGGTTTTCAAACATGTCTTTGCTTTCACAGATACATCTTTTGTAGTCTGCAAGGGAAAATGTGGTTTGGGGGTTGATCTGGAATGGAAAAGTAGGCAAGGGTGATAAGATTAAATGACTCATATCTTCTCCCACCCCACCCCATCCACCCAACTATTGGTTGCCCTCTCCTGAAGCTGCATTAGATTTTCAGAAAGGCTCTGTTGGGTAATGCTACATGTATCTCTGTGTAACATCCAGTTAGGACCAAACTAGATTCATTTTCACTTAACCTTTAAAAAAAAAAAAAGTTGGGGGGATTTTCTATCTGCATTCTATTAAATGAGCTAATAGTTTGCTAAACCTATTTGAGCTTACAAGGAGGAGAGGGATGAGTGGACTTATGCCTGCACACCCTGTGCTGTTAAGAGTGTGGCGGCTTTTGTTGGTATAATTAAATAGGGATGCTGCCAAAACTTGAACTTAGGTGGCTTGTTCGTAGACGTGGAAATAAGGCTGGGCACGCTGCCCGAGCCTTATTTTGCCCCCCCCCCCCTCCCCGCCTCGTTTTTTTGCCTCGTTTTTACCTGGCTCCAGGCACAGATCAGTCCCATCGCGTCATTTCTGGTCCCGGAAGTGACGCGATGGGACCGATCGAGCAGAGCGGGTGGTTCTCCACCGGATTGGGTGGCTGGGGCGGCTCTCCGCGGAGTGTGCGAGCCGCCCCGAAGAGGAGGTAAGGCCTCGCCGAGGCATGAGCGGGGCCATGCTCGGCCTCGTTCTGCCCCGGCGGAGGCTCGATTTACAATTCTATTTGTTCGTAGAATCTATTATGTTCGTAATGCCCATACATGTAGGAAAACTGGATGACTATCTTACGAACTTTATTATTTTTGTTATTCAAGTTGCATAACGAAGCAACTAAATGCCCACAATGTCCTGATGTTGGTTTAACTCTTTACTTTCTGACATAAATGTATACACCCCGTTTGCACTGCCCATGCTTGTAGAATGATGCTACTTCAACCCTTTAGAGTGCAATCCTGTGCATGTTTTAGACAGAAAAAAGTCCTACACTGCACTGCTGGCTGGGGAATGCTGGGAATTGTAGGACTTTTTTCTGTCTAAAGATGCATAGGATTGCACCCTTAGTTGCTGTGTATGAAACCAATCAGTTTGAAACTGAAATCCTTCCACAAACCAATCATGCTTGAAGAAACAGCCAGGTAGGTTCGTATCCAGCCCTTGTTCAACATTTCTTCCTCACTCGCAACTTGGTTTCCTTTTCATTTCCAGCTAGTCAACCGAGGCCATCTCTCTCTCTCTCTCTCTCTCTCTCTCTCTCTGGTATCAGTTGGACATAATTATTTTTCTTGTTAGTTAAGTAAAAGTTTACTTTAGCGGGTGCCGCTGGGTGGCACTGTGAGAGGGATATTGGAGAGAGAATCCAAGAAGGAAGAGGTTGGACCAGGAGCGGGGCAGCCCAGAGCAGCTGGTGGACACGGAGGAGATCAGGGCTTTGTTTCTCAGTGAGTAACTTGCTGGAGTAGCACATTTGCATTATGCTCCTGGGAGGGGAAGAGGTGCCAGTGGTAAACTCAAGGAGGCTGTGCCAACAGTTAGGGTAAGGTGTGCAGGCGAAGATGATGGTAAAAGTGCTCCCCACATCACTAGAAAGCCACAACAAGCTACACTGCTTCCGGGAAGGAGGTTGTTGTTGTTGCTGCTGATTTTTATAGTGATGCCGTCACTCACTCATATCAACGGCCCACCCTTTCCCTGACAGATTTTTCAACTGAGTGACCGGGTTCGCATGACACGAGGGCAGTTAATAAGCCACAGTGGCTTCTTAACCACTCTTGTGTGTGACACTGAATTTACATAATTACCCTTGCCCAAACAGGCCATGGGTTCTGAGTGTTTTGTTAACCACCCCATCCACCCACCTTTGCTGGGTTCGGATGTCAAGGCAAGCCACGCCCGGCGAGGTAATTAGCTAAATCGGGTGGCTTGTGACTGGCACACGTGGGGGTGCTTAACAAGTCACTGTGGCTTATTAACCGCCCTCATGTCATGCAAAAACTGGCTTAGCTGTTTGGAGCTGCCAAGCTGAGAAGAGTTCCTCTGAAAATTGGGGGAGAAAGAGAAGGGAAAGGTGGAGCCAGGGAGGCTGGTGACTCCTATTTCAGTGGGGCTCCTAATCCATTGCAGATTTCATTCTGAGCTTTATAGGAGCTATCCATGGTGCTGAACCCCACCCCCAAAATAGGCTCACTGCCATGGAATAACCATGGATAGCTCCTATAAAGCTCAGAACAAAAGCTGCGATGGATTAGGAGCCCCACTGACATAGGAGTCACCAGCCTCCACTGGGTGGAGCATGAACTCATTACAATATTTACCATCACCATTACTGTATGAATTGGTCAAGTGTGTATGTGTAACAGAGAGAGAGAGAGAGAGAGAGAGAGGTTGTGGTGGCAGGACAGAGTTGCATACATATATGCAGTATACATATTCACCATCACCAGTAAATTCCACAGACGTCAATGGCACTTACTCCAGAGAAAAACATAGTTTGTTGTGTGCTGCTATTATGTTTAGGGTCATCATAATCAATCAGAGACTCATGATGTATTGTCCTTTCCTGTTTCGTAAATGCAGCAAAAATATCATTCAAGATGAAGCCTGGAGGGGCATCACAGCGCAGAGTCAGCGCTGGGATTGTTGTAGCAGTCATCTTCTTCAACAGCCAGGTCCTCCCAAGCCAGACCGAGCCAGGTAGGCCCACATCAGCTCCAGCAGCCGAGTCTTTAGAATGTCATAGTAGATGGAGGGTTCCTACTGAAGAGGCTGTAAAGGCAGTGAAAGAATGGTCGCTGCACTCTACCCAATCATCCCTAAATTCAATCAGGGATGCTGATGCAGGGAGGCCGTAGTAGAAGGCACATTGGGGGAAGTGACACTTTTTGAAGAAACTTCTGGTACTACAGTGCAGGATGTTGAGACACCAGCTGCACCACAAAACCTGGAAAGCACCTGCACAACAGTGTCTTCTGGAGTTCCTTCTGGTGCCACAGCATGGCATTTCCTCCGGAAGCAGCAACACACCACCACCTCCTCT
Organism: Shinisaurus crocodilurus; assembly: GCA_021292165.1. Taxonomy (NCBI): domain Eukaryota; kingdom Metazoa; phylum Chordata; class Lepidosauria; order Squamata; family Shinisauridae; genus Shinisaurus; species Shinisaurus crocodilurus. The sequence continues at coordinate 16,968,741 of CM037887.1, read as the reverse complement.
TCCAATGACACTCTCAGATCCACCTCAAGCAACATGGTGGTGGCAATAAATCCATCCTTGGTAGAGCCGGCCAAGCAAGTGTGGCAGAAAAGTGTCTTCTTTTGTACAGGAAACTTCTTACACAATGACATTGACAAATGTGCAGTGATCTGTAAGCACCGCAGAGAGTGCTTGTGCAGTTGGGGAGAGGTGGAGGATGTCCAAAGGTTGGTACTATATGATCCATGCATTGTCACCTGTCTTTGCACCATCGTGCATTACTTCCAAAGAAGTGTAGTAGAACACCTTCGCCAACATCATCCGCAGGTCCTCCTCCCCAGCAACTACTCCATGCCCAGTGGGAGGAGTAGTCTAGTTCAGTCTGGAGCAAATGCTAGCTAGGAAACAAGCCTGGCAGCCAAATGACCTGAAGATAACAAATAACTGGCTTGCAGAGTTTATTGCTAAGGGAATGCATCCATTCCCCATCAGTGACGAGACACACTTCAGGGAGTTTATTCAATGCTGTGTCCCTTGGAGCTACTTTGCAAGCACAGTGATTCCTGACCTTGCAACAGCTATTAGAGATGCACTTAGGAGCAACCTAAAATATTGCATGGGTGGAACTGTGCATCTCACAAGAGATATTGGGTGGGAAGATTAATAGATTTCATAGATCATAGAGCTGGAAGGGGCCTACAAGGCCATGGAGTCCAACCCCCTGCTCAATGCAGGAAACTAGAGGAGGGGTCTCCCATCCAAGTAGTAACCAGGCCTGACCCTGCTTAGCTTTCCACGCTCAGACAAGCTGAGCCAGCGTGAGCCACAGGCCTGTAGGAGGAGGAGGTGAGTGTGGTGGCGGGTGGTGGTGGTGGTGGAGAGAAAGTTTGGATGGGAGGAGGAGGTGAGCATGGCAGTGCCACCAGCACTGGGGGTGGGGGGATGAAGTGGGGGTGGCAGGCCAGTGCCCACAGACACTTTTTTAACATGTGAAAGGTGCCAGCGAAAAGTTGCCTACCTCCGATCCATCTATATATCTCCATCCTTCCATCTTGCAAATATGCCACTGATAGGTTCAGATTGATTTAACAAATGCTGTCACATATAACTCCAGCTGCTCCCCCACCTAGTGGCAACACAGAAGTGAGTCATTTCATTCTTGTCAGGAAGTTTCATTTGTTGTTTAGACTTTGAGCCAATATGTCAGAAAAGCTTTAGTTCCTTTCCTCATGCTGAGGCATGTCATAGTCAAGTAAGTTTGGTTCGCCGAGTGTAAATGAGCAGAATAAATTGAAAGTGGGGAGTCTTTATTTCCTTAAAAACAAAGAAACAAACAAAAACAACTCCCACCCTTTTATTTGTACAAATCTCTGGAACAGAAACTTGGCGGAAGAAGGCCTTCCTGAGTATATGTTTTAAAAGGAAGACTAGATGCTGGATGGAGGAAAAAAAACGGGGCAGTGCCAGCCATGGTCCCAGGACATGGTCTAAAGCAGGGATGGAGAATGTGTGGCCCTAAAGATGTTGTTGGACTGCAACTCCCATCATTCTTCACCACTGGCTATGCTGCCTAGTGCAGATTGGAGTTGCAGTCCAAGAACATCTGGACAGCCACATATGCCCGACCCCTAGCCTAAAGGCACAGAATGTGGCAGCCTTGCTGAATGTTTGGGTCTGGCCAGTGCTTGAATGAGAGACCAGCTTGGAACCTTATGCATGCCACCTTAGGTTCCACAGAGGAAAGGCTGGGATCTAAACATAATAAATTGGATCATCATCATCATCATCATCTACAGTGACTTCCTCAAATATTTATTTGAAATATGGTGACGACGAGCTCCATGGCTAAGTTAGGATTTGAACCCAGGCTGTACCTTCTTGATCCTAATCCAATGTGCAGCTTCCATTCCACCACACTGACTCTCAGGTCGAGATGCCACCTTGCAGATGCAAAGCATGTTTTCCACCATAGGTTCCCCACACCTGTTGTTTGAACTCTGTGTCTTGCCCATTAGCCATGTCTGTTAAGCCACCTTGCTGACATAGTACTTGCTTTCCATGAAATACGCCATATGGGCAGCAGCTGTGGTGAAGAAAATTGTATATTCCATGCCATGGATTCATAAAGTGCTTTAGCCCATCCAGGTTCCAAGCTATTTCTGAACTACAATGGATTGCCGAAAGATTTCTCTTCAATTATTGCCTTAATTTAGCTGCAAATAATCAAAAGATATAACATGAAATCATTTTTTGAAATTGGTTATGGTGAATCGTCATTATCAACCCATCTTCTGAAGGGTTGCTAATTAGTTCAGAATGGTTTCATTCAGGGTGGTAGACTGATGAACAACAGTCTACCAGCCTCTGCCGGGACAATATCAGACCAGCATCAGAGGCAGTATGCCTATGTACTCCACTTGTTGGGGAACATGGGTGGGAAGGTGCTGTTGCACTCATGTCCTGCTTGTGGGATCCTGTGGGCAGCTGGCAGGCCACTGTGTGAACAGAATGCTGGACAAGATGGACCCTTGGTCTGATCCTGCAGGAATCTTCATATGTTCTTAAAAGACTTAGAAGGCCGAAATCAGCCATCTAAGTCTTTTGCAGAGTGGGAGGAGCACAGAGGCAACTTTCGCCTCCATACGCCTCCTGCCCTTCATTAAATGCTTGTAATCCTCTGAGTTCGTAGGGTTACAGGCAGCCACATTGGATTGTGCTGCTAATGTATGAAGTATAATGTTCCAACTTTGGATTTATCTTTCATAAAAGCCCTAATCAGAAGTTTCCTTCATGAGTTGGTCCAATGTGGACCAGACAGTCCTTCAGATAGATGACTATCCTCTGAAAAGGACACATGGCCATCCTGGTTCTTTGAAAGGAATGCCTGACATTACAGGGCATTGCAATGACAATTACAATGATTTTACAAGGCATCACAATGCATGACATTACAATGATTTCTGACTGGTGTTGAGTTTGTCGTGTGGATATGCCTGTTGTCCTCCTTGTTAAAAGTGCCCTAGATTTCAGTTTTAGAGAGAAAATGCTTGGTATCTTTTGAGGATATATCTCCTAATTAGTTCTGGAAACCAACATGATATAAACAGGACCACTCCTCCCCATGAGAAAAAAAGAAAGAAACTATATGACTAACTGTAGCTGCAGTGTTATTCTTGCTCCTGATGTGATCCAGAATCTGCCATGATGGGTCTTGATCTGTATTGATCAAGTCCACCAAGGAATTATTTCAGCTCCTCAGCACAAGTTTTCCTGATAGGAGCCCTGGACCACTTGCGATCAGTTTTCTCATTACATTACATCCCAGTATGGGTGTCCTTAGAAAACCTGGTCAAAATCCACAAATGGGTCACTTCACAACATATCTATTAAATTAAGTTGGTTTACTCAGGACTATGTCTGAGAGAATTTCCCATAGCTAATATCCCCAAATTTACTGAAGGGATTTAATTCTGTACTTACAACTTGAAGTACATGAATTATTCTTTTTTTCCTACTTGGTGTTGCTTAGACCTCGAAATCCCTAATTTAATAATGTAGCATTGTGGAAATTACATTTTGCTACAGATTTGAAAAGGTAGCCATGATCAATACATTGGCATTTATTTATTTATTTATGCAAAGAAATGAATAATTTTTTCCCCTTTTCTTTAACTAGTCCTTGAAGAATTCTCCTGAGAATGTCAAAGCTGTGCAATGAATATTGTAGGATATCTCTATCTCCCTTTGGAGCTTGATGAAGAGACAGGTTTTCTTGAGAAAAAGGCCTCAGGGCAAGTTGTAGAAGTAAGAGACAATATAAGAATGTTGGGTGAAAACCATGAATTTGGGATGGGGGAGGCTGGTAGAGCACCCAAATGGACTGACAGATGGTGAACGCTGGCTTTAAGAAGGCTGGTATGTGACTCCAGGAATGGGAGACATGAAGTTAAACTTGATTCAGCAGCAGAACCTCTTGGTGCAGTTCTTCCTGGACTGTACCACTTCAGACTACAGGTGTGTGTGTGTGTGTGTGTGTGTGTGAAAATTAACATCTGAACATTCTCCATATAAATTATCCCCTGCAGAGTGAAAGCTAGCATGTCAGTCAGTCAGAGTTCTACTTAAGGTCTAACTAGATGTGACATTAATTGCATTCATGTCAACAGCAGTTCCGAGGGAGTCTGAATAGCCTTGGGAACATGGCAGTGAGCATGGGGAGTTCAACTCTTATTTCCCTGCCACAGTCACACACAAAAAAATCACCTCTCCAAAGCTGCTATTTGAAAGCCAGGGAAGCTTCCAATGACACCAATAAGAGTTTCCCTTGAAATGCAAATAACAGCCATGGAGAGGTGAGAGAAAAGGTGGAACTCCTCTGCACCCCGGATGGTACTGAGATCGCTCAGCCTTCCTTGCATCTGCTATTTATATAACACAAAAATATGCAAATTAATTGCATTCATGCAAATAGCATCACATCTAATTTGGCTCTTAACCTTGTCCCCTGATGCATCAGTTTCAATTGAGGACAGTATTTAAAAACAGTACTGTTGGGAACTGCCCCTAGTAACCTCAAGACTGGATTCCTGCAATGCACTCTATGAGCGGCTGCCCTTAAGGCTGCTCCAGAAGCTGGAGCTAGTGCCCCATTTCAGCATGCAACTCCTTTGCTGACGGAACTACACCAGCTGCCTATTCGCTACCAATCCAGGTTTAAGGTTCTGGTACTAGTGTACAAAGCACTAGTGTACCTGAAACAACTTGGGACTGGGATACCTGAGAGGGAGCCTTCTTCCTTTCCAACCTGCCCAGTCATTGAGGTCATCAGAGGACATTCTCCTGCTGCTTCCACATGAATCTATGGCCCGATTGGAGTCCACCAGGAAAAGAGCCTTCACTGTGGTGGCTCCATTTCTATGGAACTCCCTCCCCCTGGCAGTCAGGCAGGCTTTGACATTGCGTTTTTTTTTTTGGCACCTTGCTGAAGACATCTTTGTTCCAGGAAGCCTTCCTTGCTGACCAGCCACGGTTTTTGTGGTGGACCGAACCTGGTCGGTTGCACGGGTTCGGCACCTTAAGAGTTAACCGGCACGGAAGTCGTGCCCTGTATGGCTGTCAAAACCTTTACTTTTAGCCATGAGTGATATTGACAAGGAATCCCCTCAGAAACAAGCTGCAAGCTAGTCAGTTTCAAAAGAGTTTAATGGAGCTACAGGAATAGACTACAGGAATTTCACAGTATAAACATAGAAGTCAATACCGATAGGGAAACGGAAGTATTCAATTTGCTTTCTAGGCAGGCTTTGCTCGAATGCAGAATCTTACCTGACACCAGAGACTCTGACTCTGGATTCTAGCGTAGTGGTTTGCTTTGCTGATTGCCGGGCGCCCTGCCCGGGGTTGGAAGTTGCTTGGCCCTAGCCGGAGCTAGCGACCTGACCCGTGCAAGCCTGCCCCGTGTTCCCAACAACCCTTTGTTCTTTGGCACGTATCTTTTCTACCCTTCCTCACCCCCTCCCCGCCCTTGATGATCAGGTGGGCTGGTCCCGCCCCGCGGGGTGGTGGCGCCTTTCGGGTGCTGGCATCTCCTGGGTACTTTGGGGTACTTTGCAGCTCTTTGAGACTGCCCCCCCACCTCCGGAATGTTATGCGCTTCCTCGAGGGAAGTGTAAATGTGCCCCATTGAAGGTATGCAGGTGTGGCAGATGTGGCTTATGTATAACCGGTTTGCCCAGAATTGTGTCTCCTGTCCCCCTGGTGGGGATTATGCAGACAGAGGGGTGACAGCGGAAAAGGGGAAAACATGTCAGGGTTCAATAGTGTGCTTAGGCTTTCTCTCCACAGTTTTAATATTATCCTGTTTTTTAATGCATTAAAAAAATTCTTTTACCTGTTTTATCTTTTTACTGTTCACCGCTCCGGAATCTGCTGAGATATGGAGCGCTATATTGTAAATAAATAGTAAACAAACAAACAAACAAACAACAAAGAGGATAGCATTCCAATATGTGATTCCTCATGTATAACCTGAAAATGGAACAGTCCAACAAGGGCTGCATCAGATGTTTCTGTGATCATGTAGTTGTCTAATACCCAACGAGCCGCTATGTGTGTCCCCATGACCAGCAACAGGTTTGGTGGCTGGGCTCTTCTGTGCTTACTTCTTCTGACTGAATTGCCTTGAGAATCTAATGCTTCCCTGCAAAAATCTTGGATGTGTGTGTGTGTGTGTGTGCGCGTGTGTGTTCAGTAATTCTTTCAACTGCAGCAGAGTTATGCCAACGCTTAACATTTAAAAGGCTCTATCATGTTATCAGTGGGGAACTGAAGCTGTAGTAGCAAGGAGGGAGACATCAACAAAGGAGCTGAATACAATCGCACGTTGTTACTCTGTACTGTTGTATTTTGAAAAATTCAATAAAATATTTTAAAAAGAGAGGGAAACAAGAAGAAGAGTGCAGACGAGACTACAAATATGTGGGCGAATGGATGCTTTTGATTGCAAGACCATTCCCTTTATGGGCAGCAATGAGTTATATGCAATCTTACAATATGACCATTTCTGGAGTGTTGTCATGGTGGATAAAGAAACGTAGGAAGGCTCTGTTGATTATTATTTAAAAAACACATGAAGCCTTCATTTTGAGCTCCCCATTAATATCCATCATAAAGAAAAATAACACCACATACATTTACTGCTCTCACCTGGTTCCTTTCCACAGTACATGCATTCTGCAGGATATTAAAAAAAATCTATGATGCACAAGTGAGTTGTAACAGGCAAAGCAATTACATCTCTATCTCGCTTTTTATTCAGAGCACATCGGGTGTTGGGGCTGCTCAGACAAGGATACGGCATTTTCAGACAGGCAGGTTTTTTTTGTTTTTGTTTTATTCTCCACACTGCGTTGAAAATCTTTTTTGAAATGGCAGCAGCTCTGTTTTGCTAAGGGTGAGTGGATGAAGGTACAACATGGGGGGAAACCTGCAGTATGGCCCTGTTCATGTCTACTTGGAAGGAAGTCCCATAGACTTTCACGGTGCTTACTTGCAAGGAGCGATGTCACTCAGTTGCATATTTCCTGGCAGAACCAAAAATGGGTGAGGGGCTGGATGAGCCACCCTCTGCCGGCTGTATGTCATCAGGTGGGTGTGGCCATGCCCACTGACATCAGGGGATGTGGTCACACCCACGTGATGTCATTGGCTCCTTGGCTTTGCTGAGTGTGGGCTTTTCTGGTTAGGGAAGCCCCACACAGAGTGATGGGGGACTGGCCGAGGGCCCTTTGCTCCTTCCGACAGAGGAGCGATGGGGACTTGGAGAGCTCTGCCCAAGAGTCGCCCCCTTTCCCCTTACCTCACTGGAGAGGAGGCAGAATGGGCAAGGCTGAACTGGCTGAGTGCCCAGCACTCTTCTGACAGAGAAGTGAAGGGGACCCAGCTGGCTCAGTTTTGCTGCATGTGGTGGCTTCCCTTACGGATAACACTGGGGGTTCTCCTCACTGCCTCCTCCCTAGTAGTGAAACCCAGCTTGGGGTGGGTGGGTTGGGGCATTGGTGAGGCTTGTGGAACTGAGGGAGTGGGGTCTGTGAGGTGGCCGTAACCTACTGCACCCCTGCCATACAGGATGGGCTGGGATAAAATTACCTGGGATGCTCAAACATGAGGAAAAACTTACCTGGGGCAATAGAACATCAGGAGATATGGCAGGGAGGCTCAGCTCCCCTTGGCCATGCTTTCCTTTTGATGTGAAAGTTAGACCCCTCCCCTTTATATGTGAATGGGAAGGACAGGTGAGTAAAACATTATAATGTACTCATTACATCCAGTTTGACCTTGACTGAAATCCTGCTGGGTAAAAAGCATCCCTTCTTTCGATTTAAATCCGGTGGTAAAAGTCCCTTATTGCCACCAGCATGATGGGTTTTCCTGTGACCGCAATTGAGATCTCTAAGAATCCGTGCATTTATTCTGCCTTGTTGGGCCTCCACAACAACGTGCCTCTTCAACGCATTGCAGGGTTTAGCATCCAGATAATGGGTTGTGAGGTCCCCTGCCATTTCTCAGATCGTCGGTGCAAGCCCTTTTTCGAGCACTATCAGGCCTAATATATTGCTTGGAATGGAGCGGTAATAAAATTCCTTCGGAGATCTATACGTGATAAATATTCATGAAAGACAGATGATGACTTTAGGTTCTGAAATCTCCCCAGTTGTACTGGGGGAGCAGCTTTGCAACATGATTTGCTGTGTGGTTTTTTTTTTTATTTTCTTTCTTTTTTTTTCTTTTTTGGCACAGCCTTGATGTTTTATTTGTAGTATGTGGTGCTTGTGCTGCGGGACAGCGTATTCGCGAGTAGTGATGCAATTTTTTGTGTAGGAACATAGTATTTGACATTCCATCAGCTGCAAATATTTTATGTTAGGGAGATGGCTAAAGAAAGAAAGAAAATAAATATTCCCTTAACACACTCTCTCTGTGTGTGCTCAGGATGTCCCTGCTCAATTCTTTCAGTCCCAGTGGATCCTTAGTCAAAAAGTCTTGTAGGATATATTGAATTTGAGGCTAGCAGGATTCTTATGCCAACATCATCTTCACTTTTCTTTAATACTAGCCAAAAAGCTCACTAAAAGCTGGTGTGGAGAAAATGGATATTTTTCTCCCTCTCTCATAATACTAGAACCCAATGGGGGGGGGGGTGTCATCCCATGAAGCTGACTGGTGGGAAATTCAGGACAGATGAAAAGAAGTCCTTCCGCATACAGCACACATAGTTAAACTATGGATTTCAGTTCCACAGGATGTAGCGATGGCCACCAATTTGGAGGGCTTTAAAAGGGGGTTGGACAAATTCATGGAGGAGAAGGCTATCAATGGCTGCTAGTCCTGACTGGCTATATGCTACCTGTAGTATCAGAGGCAGTCTGCCTATGTACCCCAGTTGCTGGGGAACATGGGCAGGAGGGTGCTGTTGAACTCATGTCCTGCTTGTGGGATCCTGTAGGCAGCTGGTTGGCTACTGTGTGAACAGAATGCTGAACAAGACGGACCCTTGGCCTGATCCAGCATGGCTCTTCTTATGTTCTTCTGATAAGTGAGGGTGTGAGGAGTTTGGGTTTCAATCATGCCTCTGCACCATGTTGCATGCCCTTCTCCTTAGCAGGATATCTCCCAGCATGGGCTGGCCATTCATGTCCAGGATGGTGAGAGTGTTTTGCCTTTATAGCAAGTGTCTCCATGTACAGTGTTTGGTTTGTGATAGAACTTGAAAAGGTGTAGAAATGGGCCACCAAAATGATTGAGGGTTTGATGCGACTTTTCTACAAGGAAAAGGTACAGCATTTATTGCTTTTCAGTTTAGGTGGGTGCAAATGATTACAGTCTGGTCTACACATGCACTCTTACTCTGTTACATACACACACTCAGTTCCTGGAACAAGGGCAAATATCCTTCCTACAATAATGGGATAGTCCAGTCAATGTAACCTCCTTTTTCCAGGCAATCAGGTTGTGTTTCCTGTCCTGGGACAGCACATGCTGAATCTGGTGTGTCATCAGTCAGTCATCACACCCTCTTTTGGGATGATGTTGCTGCCCATGTATTCAGAACATAGGAAGCTGCCTTGCACTAAGTCAGACCATTGGTCCACCTAGCCCAGTATTGTCGACACTGACTGGCAGCAGCTCTCCAGGGTTTCAGGCAGGGTTTTTTTCCTGCCCTACCTGGGGATGGCGGGGATCAAACCTGAGACCTTCTGCATGCAAAACCTGTGCTCTGCCCCTGAGGTAAGGCTCTTCTGTATAACATAGGAAGCTGCCAAATTCCGAGTCAGGACAGTTGCCCATCTACCTCAATATTGTCGACACTGACTGGCAGCAGTTCTCCAGATGGAAGATGCTGGGAATTGAACTTGCGACTGTTTGCAGGCAAAGCATGTGCTCTGTTACTGTACCATCTGGGTGGTATTTGAATCAGAGTCGCGTTGTTCTTCACACACAAATAGAGTGATGGATACATCCAAGATGGTGCCTTGAAAAGGTAAGCCACACCTTCAGTCCCCTATCATGGCACACTAGCCTGGGGATTATTCTTCTATATGATCTAAACTTCGAACAGGGTTTTAAAATTCATATATCTTGGTAGAGCTTAGGCATATGAAACGGGGTGAAGGGCTTGCTACACGGCTAACTCTTTAAGGCAGGTTAAAGACCAATTCTGAACTGTGTCAACAATATTGTTGCAGTGTTGCTCCCTAAAATGGGCATTGGATATTGAACGAGAAGCAGAAGTACAGAAAAAGGAATCCCGTCACAGTTGTCAGTTGGTCACGCAGCCATTAATGGCTTGGTTTAATCAGCTTATATATATAATATATACACACGCTTGCGATTTTTAAATAGCTGTGATAAGAAGATTTTAAAAAAATAGCCTGGTGAGCAGCAGAATGCCAAGAATACATTTAGCAGAACTTGAAAAGAAAAAGAAAATCCGCTAGAACTTTAGATCATGCTAGGGGACCAGGCCAGGAAGCTAGATTGGCCCCGATAGTGAGCAGAAACAGGTATGCCAAAAGAAACGCATGAAGCTGTATATCCTTGACTGACTAGGATCAGTCAGGGAGCTTCTTAGGCCTAGTTCTCACATGGCAGTAAATCTGTGCTTGGGCCTGTGCATTTAGGGTGGCCATTTGTCCTATTTTATAGAGGACAGCCCTCTATTTGATGAAGTCCTCTATTTGGACTGTCCAGTCCATGTCCAGTTTAAAGATAAAGAGCCATAATAAGAAGGGAGAGCAGTGGCCTTGAAGTAGTTGCCCATCCACAGTTGGCACCTGGAGAGAAGACTGAACATGCACACACAGGTCACCTGGTCTCAGTCTTCCCCACTATATGGCAGGGATGGGGACTCGGACTCGAGGACTCGACTCGTGAGTCGGACTGAGTCCCCCCTCTGACTCGAGTCAGACTCGAGTCCCAATATTTTTAATGGGACTCGAGACTCGACTCAGGACTCGATACCAAGGACTCATGTTCCTCAAATGCAACATGGATAGGTTTTAGGAAGTACAGCAACTTTATTTTTAAAAACCATTTTCCTAAAATGCAACCTCTCAGACATTTTGGGTTTGGCTGCCTCTGCCTGCCTGTTTGGGGTTCCCAGCCTCCTCTGCCTGCCTGGTTATTTTGGGTTTGTCTGCCTGGTCTGTTCTTGCCAAAATCAGTTGCAGAGTTTTGAAATAAAAAGGCACACTTGTGCCTAGAATTTATTTAAGCCACACATCTGAAATAGCCTTATTTTGTTGGGGAAAACCCCCATTGATTTTAATAGGGACTCGTAGAGTCAGCTTTGGGAGTGACTCGGGACTCGTGAGTCACCATTTTGGAGCAAGGACTCGGACTCGGACTCGAGACTCGGGTCCAAAGACTCGTGACTCGACTCGTGACTCGAGACCAAGGACTCTTCAACATCCCTGCTATATGGGGAGAGGTATTGTAGTTTGGTGTAGCGGTTAGAGTGGTGGACTAGGACTCGGGAGATCTAGGTCCTAGTCTCCACTTAGCCATGAAGCTCACTGGGTGACTTTGGGCCAGTCACTGACTCTCAGCCTAACCTACCTCACAGGGTTGTGGTGAGAATAAAATGGAGGAGAGGATGATGATTATGTAATCCACCTTGGGTTCCTTGCAGGAAAACAAGCAGGATATAAATATAATAAATTAATAAATGTAATCATTTCTAAATTTGTGCCTATACATATGGATTAGCAAATGCAAATTTCAAGCAAATGCAAATTTTCCATGGAAAGCCTGTCACGCTTGCTTATGTTATTGGTGTAGCGCTAGAGGTCACTTACACTAGTGCTACATTAATTGCGTAGGTGGAGTGACTTAGTGTTGGAAACTGCCCTTTGTATTTGGAGTGGTACCACCCAGACTCAGCTTTACTCTTTCAGTGAGAAGACTTTGCCAGCTTCCAGTTTTGTATGTTTTGGTGGGGTGTTTTTTTTTTTTTTTAATAGGTTGGTATACACCTCTTCTGGGCTTCACAATAATAACCAGAGTACTAATTCTTAATTCAAAGGGTGATTTGCAAATCTTGGGGGTGGGTGTTCAGAACTTTGGGGGGGAAGGAGAATTGGAGGCATTTGCGCTTTTATGGTTTTAGGCAGTCTCTTTTCCCCTTCAGTGATGTAGTAAGGTAAAGTTAGACCCTGGACTTAATGGTCTTATGGAAGCCCCCTTCTTTAGCTGGTAATGTGAATTACTTCATCTGCTTCAAAATGTGGTATTTATTTATTTATTTTATTTATTATATTTATACCCCGCCTTTTTTCCTACCAGGAACCCAAGGCGGCTTACATAATCCTCCTCCTCCTCTCCATTTTATCCTCACGACAACCCTGTGAGGTAGGTTAGGCTGAGAGTCAGTGACTGGCCCAAAGTCACCCAGTGAGTTTCATGGCCAAGCAGGGACATGAACCCAGGTCTCCCCAGTTCCAGTCCAACACTCTCACCATTACGCCACACTGGCTCACACTGGTAAGCCAGCCCTTCTGCATTTGGGGGCCCTCCTGCTCATTCTGCTGACTGGGGTCCCAGATGTCTGCCCCAGTGTCCTGCTTAAACAGCACCACTGCTTCTCCTCCTGCAAAATGGCTTCTGAGTCAGCCAGTGGAGGTGGTTATTGTATACTACTCACCCCACCCTCCTGATAAAATTCTAGATTATAGAATAGGGGAGCATGCAACAAAGAGGATTCAACCCGCCCTCCCCACTTAGGACAAACAACAACAAAAAGAAATACTCCATCCATTTACAATCAGATCAAATATGTGTGTGATGAGCTTCCGGAAAGGAAACATCGGAAGAAGCACCGTAATAACAAAGACAAGGGGGAAACAGGGTCTTGAAAAAAATGCCAACTGGGCTCAAATCAAAATTGGAGTGGGCTGATGGCCTTCCATTCAAGCATTTCATTGGATGCTTGAGATCTGTGTGTATCATACGCATATATCATAAATATCCCTATATATTGGGCTAAGGCTGTCTTGTCTGGAGTACTGTCTTTATGTCCTGATTTTTTATTTGTGGCTTGCATACTTGGTGGGTGGTAATGGATTAAAGGTTAAGAATCACTGGACTATAGCAATATTAACAGCATCAGCTGCTTTTCTGGTCATTAAAGCAAAACAAAGTGCACTGTTGGATTGGAATGCATGCCTACTGGGCCATTTTAAAAGTTCATAATAGTCTCTTGGTGCATAGAATCTATAAGGCTGCAATCCTATGTGCGCCTACCTGTGAGTAAGCTCCATTGTATTCAGTGGGACTGACTGACTTCTGTGTAGACACTGCATAGGATTGTGCTGCAAATTGGTCAGGAATACAAGGTCTTCCTGCAGAATAATCACATGTGGCTTGAAACATGGAGAGAGGAGGACACTAACCCTCCTGAAATGGAGCCCCTGGTAAAATGCCATCAGTACTTTCATGTGGATGGATAAATAGGCTTTAAACATTTTGTTATGTATGGAACAGAAAGAAAAACTATCCCCTAACATTTTTTTGGTTTGCAGAGCCAAGAATGTTCTTTTAGAAGCATAATTACAGGAAGAAAACCAGCTGTTTGGGTCAGGAAGTCTCAGGAGGTAACACAATTGATGTGTAGGTGTAAGGTACTTTTTTAATGACACATCAGTGAATCAATGAATCTTGGTGTGAGGCCGCCTTGTTTATCCCAAAGATATGATTGTAATGTAAAACACTCCTTTTAATTTTTTAACCTATTCCTGGAATTTAAGTGGCATGGCTGTATATTTATTTGAGCTGCTGTGAAGTTTTCATCATGCATGCTTTTTTTTTTTTAGTGGACAATGAATTCTGTTTTTTTTTTAAATTCACTACATTTTAATCCCACCATTTCCTCTCTAGGAGACCAGGATGGTGTACATAACCCCCACGTTTTTCTCTCTCCTTACAGTAAGCCTGTCAGGTTAGACTGAGGGCCCAAACAGATATTACTTTATTTTTTTCTTTTTTCATTTTTACTCTAGGGTAGGTACAGGGCCCCCAATGCAGATTGGGGCTTGTGTGTGTGTGTGTGTGCGTGTGCGTGCGTGCGTGCGTATGGCGTAGGGGGCACTTTTAAGATCTGAATTGAGCCCCTTGCACCTACTCTAAAATAAAAGTAAAAAGAAGGCATGGCTAATAGTCCAACACTCTCACCACTACGCCACACTGGCTCTGAGACTCTGGAGATCCGGGTTCTAGTCCCCGCTCGGCCATGAAACTCACTGGGTGACTTTGGGCCAGTCACTGCCTCTCAGCCTAATCTACCTCACAGGGTTGTTGTGAGGATAAAATGGAGAGGAAGAGGAGGACTATGTAAACCGACTTGGGTTCCTTGCAGGAAAAAAAGGCGGGGTATAAATATAATAAAAAAATAAAAACAAACATATATTTAAAGTAATGTCTGTTTTGGCCTGGAGAGATAGTGGCATGGCCACCCAAAGTTGCCCAATAAGCTTTGTGGCTGAGTGGGGCTTTGAACCCAGGCCTAAGCCCAACACTGTAGCCTAGTCTAGGCATCCAACCTGTTGCCTTCCAGATATGTTGGATGGGAGTTACCATCCAACACATCTGGTAGGGACCAGGATGAGAAAGGCTGCTCTGGCCACTCCACCGCACAGTCTCCCTAGAAAGTTACCAGCTCCTGGTCAATGAGGGCTAACTATTTCCCAGGCTCCTGAAGCTTAACGCTCAACATTTCCCACAGTGTGATACAAAAATGTTTCTGTAATGTGTCAGCCGAGTTTAATAATGGGGACTCCAATCCAGCTAGGAGCCATTCAGAGATCTATGTGCATAAGTGTGCTCATAACCCACCCCTTTTGTAGGAACCCCCCCCCCCCCGGCCCCATGTAAGTGTGTAAAGGGTAGCTATTCAGTGACTTTCTGGAGGTGGCAGATTAATTTTAAGAATTTTCAGGGTGTGTGAGTTACTTATTAAAGATGAGGTGGCCATGGGTTTTTGTTTGTTTTTTAACTCAGGAAGGAGAAGGAGGGCTTCAGGCTGTGCCATATTTCTGAACAGAATGCCGCTGAGAACAATTCTGCATCGTGATGTGGTATTGTTTCCAGGAGCATTCTTGGGGGAAAAGATGGCTGTTGGCTGCCCCCATAGTGGGGAAACAAGGTGACTGCCTCGACATTCTCAGAGGCATCTATCCCAGGGGAGGAGCATGGCCAGAAGCAGACAAACTATTGCTTGAAGCATCATCCAGGCCTTGTTGTATGTGTGTTTGGGAGACACAAGTAACGCCGCATTTCCCCCGCCCTTCGAAAGACAATTGGCTACCTCTGATGATGACACTTTCATGGCCACACCTCGGACAGGCAACGGCAGTGTCAAGTTAGCATGTGCATATCCCTGTACTGCGACAGTGAACTGCAATAACGAAAACAACAACGACGCCTGTGATAAAAGTCGTCCACGAAATTACGGAAGAAAAGAAGAATGATAACGCAGGACTAACACGACCGGCACTGAAAAGGGAGTGCGTTGTGTGCCCCATAAGTCACAGTAGTGATCCATCCAGCACTGCAGTAACCATGTAATTTAGATCCGGCCTAGCTCTTTTATAAAAGTAGGACATTGGAAGTTTCACAAGTCAAGGCAATAGGCAGGATGTAATCTGAAGGAGCTACAGGTATTATGAGTTTCAGATGATCTGTTCTTAAACTTTGGGATAGATGAGTGCTGGAGGTATATGGAAAACTGAGAACAAATGCAGATTAGACAGCAGTTCTCTTTATTGCTGAGATGAACAGATGGTGGAAAATTTACAGCAAGTTGGGTTTTATTGCAAAATATGGTCTTGCTTTGAAGTCCTGACACCTGGTCTGCATCCCACTGTGAGAAAAACATCCAGGCATTACACTAATGGACTGAACAATAGTCAAAAAGAGAACATCTTTTATTGCACAGAGAAGTGGGGAACTCTATTTCCCTGGCTTCCCGCTGTCACTCTATTTACTGTAGTCTGTTGGTGTCTAAGTGGGGAGCACTCGAGGCAATACATTAAGACTTGAAAGGAACAATATATTTTACAATTAGGTTAGCAATGGTGGTGCCTCCCTGATGATAATTACAAATCAATTATGTTATTTTGAACTCCTATGGTGTTTCACTAAGTGAATTTTCCCTCTGTGAGATGGAAACTCTCCAAGGCCAAGAATTAGGAGTATGTTAGCAACAAGAATGTTTAACCCCCTAAGCAATTCTTATGTAAAAAGCAGATTAAATTAAGGTCATTTGGAGCAAATAGCTGCTAAATATGGCTCGTTTTAAGAGAGTCCAATGTTTTCCAAGGGGTAAAGCTAGTGGTGCTGATTCTGCCACCAAAAAATAAAATAAAAAATAAAAATCTATGGAATGCAGTATCTAATACCACAGAGTAATAAAACACTCTTCCCTTGTGGTTGAAGGACAGTACAGATACAGTAATTGAGTTTAATTATAGATTTCATAGATCATAGAGTTGGAAGGAGCCTACAAGGCTATCGAGTCCAACCCCCTGCTCAATGCAGGAAACTAGAGGAGGGGTCTCCCATCCAAGTCAATAACCAGGCCTGACCCTGCTTAGCTTTCTACACTCAGACAAGCTGAGCCAGCGTAAGCCACAGGCCTGTATATCAGTCCATGGTTTGACTGGAATGGAAGTAGATCAATAGAAAATAAAAATCTGAGCAACCCCTTCTACCTCTCTGGGATTACCTGGAGACAGGACTGCATTTTCAGCGGCAGCTGGTGGCTGCAATGGTACTGGGGTGGTGTATCCACTCTGAGCTTTAGCCTGAACTGTTAAGGAGCTATCTAAGGTGCTGACCCCATCCCCCAAATAGGTTAGGCACCATGGATAGCTTCTTTAAAGTTCAGACTGAAAACCAGAGTGGATACACTGCCCCGCTGACACTGGAACCATCAGGCTCAACAGTGCCTTTCACCCAGCTGACTGATAGTACTCATATGGTTCATTGGCCTGGTGGAATTTGCAGATGGCCATCACTGACCATATCAGGTTACCATATCAGTTCAGTCATTTTATCCCTGAAAGTTTCCATTATGAATAGCTGTCTAATCAGCATTTCTTCTCAACTTTCCATTTACTTTTTTTTTTAAAATAAATTTTAGTTAATTATTATAAACTACATACAAAACTATAAAACACAAACATACAACTAAAATAAATCATAAGGTGCACCCCCCCACCCGCCTAGGGACCAACTAATATACATCCATTCCCTTAATCAATTAAATTCCACATTCCAAAAATATAACATATCCTGGCAAGGCATACTCCCCTTCCCCTTTATTAATACATAGTCTAATAATTGATTCCATATATCCATAAAAGTCTTCTTCTTTAACTGTCCCCTTTTGCATTTGATACTACAAGTTAGGTTATCATTTAGGGCTATATCCCAAATCAACTTTCCATTTACATGTAATGCTCATCTATCCTGAAGTTTAGGTCAGATGGTCCAACATCCCTAGCTCCTCGAGAGCATTTGAATAGATACTGTATATCGCCTTAAACCAGGCGTGAGGAACCTCTTTCACCCTGAGGGCCGAATTCCATTTCAGAGATGCTCTCGGGGGGGGGGCTGCATTCCAGTGGTGGGTGGAGCCAGAGCCAAAGCCAAAGGGGTGGGGCCAAAGACAAAAAAAGGGCGGAGCACCAAGCACCAGCTTATTGTAGCTGAAAGTTCTTCCTGCCAATCACTAAGCCTTAGGAGGGGCATTTCTACCTTTTAAAATGAGGAAAAAGCGGCACAAAAGCTGGGAAACCACCAACGGATCAGGTTAAAGGGATGGCGCCAGAGGATGAAGGTGTGGCCCTGGAGGGCTGGACTTAGGACCCCAGGTGGGCTGGACCTGGTCCATGGCCCTGAGATCCCCTACCCCTGCATTAAGTATTTCCTTTTGTGCAGTGGAGGCTGGTGGCTCCCACGCCAGTGGGGTGGTGAGCCACCAGGCTCGGCTGCTTTCGTAACTGCAAAGCTGGGGTAAAATGGCAGGGAAGCTTAAACAGCAACAGGATCTCAGGGCGCAAGGAAGGGGAATTTAATCCTTTCCTCCCTGCCCCTGCTTTCAGCGGAAATCACCCACTCCCGAAGCTGCTAGCGCAGTGTTCTCCAACCTTGGGTCCCCAGATGTTTTTGGCCTACAACTGGCTGGGGCATGCTGGGAGTTGTAGGCCAAAAACATCTGGGGACCCAAGGTTGGAGAACACTGTTCTAGAGCATCCTTTTTTTCCAGAGTTAGGACAGAACATATGCAATCCACTGAAGGAACTCTAAAACATCTGCAGCACTTAGACTATCTGAGTTTCAAGAGTCATTAGCTGTCTCCTCATTTAGTTTAAGACAGTCTATTTAAAGTGTTGCACCTGTTTTGAAGTTCCTTGGTGGTAGGTGCTGGGAGTTGTAGGCCAAAAACATCTGGGGACCCAAGTTTGGAGAACACTGTGCTAGTGGATTGGGAGGGAAGTCTCCATTGGCACCAGTGGAGGCTTCCCTCTTAGATTTCATAGATCATAGAGTTGGAAGGAGCCCACAAGGCCATCGAGTCCAACCCGCTGCTCAATGCAGGAAACTAGAGGAGGGGTCTCTCATCCAAGTAATAGCCAGGCTTGACCCTGCTTAGCTCTCCACGCTCAGACAAGCTGAGCCAGCGAGTGTGTGTGTGTGTGTGTGTGTGAGAAGAGAGAGAGAGATTTTTGTCATGACCACAGCAGAGGGGGAAAGGGTTACGCTTTCGCTCCCCACCTTCTGTGGTCCTGATATAGCTCAGACTCCGCCACAGCTGCTCCATTGATCTTGGCCCTAAGCTGAGGATGAGGAGTCTGCATCTGCTTTTGAATGGACGAACTTTGGCAGCTCTTGTGCCTCCCAGAATAGAGGACTTTCCCCATGTTTCAGGCATAAATCTCGAGGAGATGGATGCTTATCCTCCATTGTCCCATGATTACGTCAGGAGCAAAAGCAAAAAAAACAAAGCAAAACAAAAGCCAAAATGGGGAACATGCTTCCAGCTTTCCTCAGATGTCTGAAAGAGACAGGCACGCGCACACACACACACCTGACAATAAATCAGCAAAAGGGGAAAAAAAATCAACCCGCATCTTGACAGTTAAGGTGTCCCATTGTGGATTTGCTGGCATTCCAATTGATGATGTGAGTTGCTGATACTGCAGCTTTGTGGCACTTCTCATCAGCTATGACAGGTTTTATAGTGCTTCTAAATTGAAGTGTGGAAGACTGTATGAGTCGTTAAAAAAGGGAGCATGGTAGGCAATTGCTGTACAGCATGTTGTCAGTTTTTGTTTCAGTGAAGTCTAAATACCATATTATTGTCTGTCTTATTGACACGAAATGAAGAGTGGGGGGGGGAGGAACCAAACTTGGTGGGGAGCAAGCTGTTTTATTTTGCTGTGGACACACAGGAATGGGGATAATTTTGTGTAGTTTTCTTCCAAAGGAGGAGCTGGACGAACTTTCAACCATGTGAATTAATTGTCCAGAGAGATTAAACTCTGGCACTCTTTTGAGTCAGATTTGCAGCTTTGTCATCCATGATAGCTGCCCACACAGACTGCTTGACTCTTTGATTGCTCATCCAGTGACCACTGTTGCTTGGCCTGAAATTAGTTCCCAGTGCTCTTCATTTAGAACTGTAGCTCAAAAGAAGGAAATTAACTAGGCCCAAGGGAGGTACCCTTATCCCTTGGGGCACTCTTACAGTGAGGGCAGGACATGGCCATGCAGGCAATGACCGGGTTCACATGAGCACTGCAGACAACCATGGCTTATTTAAGCCACATTGGGTTGCAGAACATGCCAGTGGCAATTTGGAATATTCAACCCCTGGCAGGGGGTTGCCATAGTTTGTCATGCCATCTGAACTTAGGCAGCAGGGGTTTTAAACAACTCTAAAATAACCCTACAATGGACCACGGGTTCACCCTCAAACGATCCCAGCTGCCCAGGTTTGGATGACATGACAAACCATGGCAGCCCCCCACTGGGGGCTGAATATTCAAAATGGCCACTGGCATTTGCTGCAGGTGGGCTGTTGTGATTGTGTGAACCAGACCTATATAGGCCATGGAGATCTAGGGTGGCCCCTTATGATTTGCCAGAAAAGGAGGAAATGTATCACCCAAAAAGAGGACAAAAGGGGGTATTGATTTGCATAACATTTCTTCTCCTTCTCCTTCTCCTACCGGAGGTTGGACATCATCATGGCTAAACAGTCTTTAGATATGGCCACTCTAAACAATGCCCCCAAACCAATCTTTAAGGTTTTTCAGCCAAGACATTCTTCTTCTTCCTACACTTCTTTCCCCATTTATTTCCCCTTGTATAATCAGCTGGATAAGAGAAGAGATCCCAGAAGACTTCAGGGATGCCATAATTATCACCCTCTTTAAGAAGGGTGATAGAACAGACTGTGGAAACTATCGGGGTATTTCTCTCTTAGCTACCGCAGGTAAAATATTTGCTAGGATTCTCGCAAACCGTCTTCTATCTATTTCAGAAGAGATCCTCCCTGAAACTCAATATGGTTTCCGCCCCTCTAGAGGGACAGCACGTCAGCTCCAAGAAAAATGCCGGGAGCAAAATCAACCCCTTTATATGGCATTTATCGATTTGGCTAAGGCCTTTGATACTGTAGACCGTACAGCTCTCTGGACTATCCTTATGAAAATTGGATGCCCCAATAAATTTGTGAATATCTTGCGACTTCTCCATGACAACATGACGGCAACGGTTTTGGACAACAATGGCTCTCATGGTGCTCCATTTAAAGTGGGATCAGGTGTTAAACAGGGATGTGTTATCGCCCCAACATTATTTGCTATTTTCATTGCCATAATTTTACATCTTGTCGAGGGGAAACTTCCCACTGGTGTGGGAATTATATATCGAACAGATGGAAAGCTTTTTAATCTCAGCAGGCTGAAAGCAAAAAGTAAGGTAATTACAACCTCCGTTGTGGAACTTCAGTATGCTGATGATAATGTGGTCTCCGTACATTCAGACGATGATCTCCAAACTATCCTAAATGCTTTTGCAGAAGCATACGAAAAACTTGGTCTCTCACTTAACATCAAAAAACCCAAAGTGCTTCATCAGCAAGTGCAAGCTAACCCTTTGATGATGCCATCTATCCAGCTTGGCAGGACAATACTGGAAAATGTCGATCATTTTCTCTATCTTGGCAGCTATCTTTCTGTTACAGCTAACATCGACAGTGAAATCCAGCATCGTTTGAGCTCTGCAAGTGCCGCGTTTTCTCGAATGAAGCGTAGAGTGTTCGAGGATCGGGATATTTGTAAGAAGACCAAAACACTGGTTTATGAAGCCATTGTATTACCAACTTTATTGTATGCCTGCGAAACATGGACTATCTATAAACGTCACTTCCACCTCCTTGAAAGGTTTCATCAATGTTGCCTCCGGAAAATCCTGCGAATTACTTGGGAAGATAGGCGAACAAATGTCAGTGTACTGAAAGAAGCAAAGACTACTAGCATTGAAAAAATTATCCTTCAACGCCAACTTCAGTGAACCGGTCATGTTGTTCAAATGCCTGACTGCCGTCTCCCAAAGCAGTTACTTTATTCCCAACTCAAGGATGGAAAGCGGAATATCGGTGGTCAATATAAGAGGTTTAAAGATGTTCATAAGGCTAATCTAAAAAAATGCAATATAAACATCGAAAACTGGGAAGCTCTGGCCCATGAACGATCTAACTGGAGGTTGGCCTTTCACAAAGGTTCCATGGACTTTGAAGAAGCCCGAGTGCAAGGTGAAAGGGAGAAACGTGCTAAGCGAAAAGCACGTCAAATGAATCCTTTACAGCACCATCTTCCATCTGGTAACCTGTGTCCTCACTGTGGGAAGCTGTGTGGATCTAGAATTAGGCCTCCACAGTCACTTACGGACCCATCCATTGCTAGAGACTACACAATCTTCTTTAGAATTTCCTCCTTTTACCCTGGAAGACAATCTTACTCGGTCACGAGTGATTGCCTGATGATGATGATGATGATGATGATGATATGATGATGATGAATCAGCTGCAACAGTCTATATTTTTCATTTCTCATTATATGACCAAAATATTTTCGTTTTCTGTGTTTTATGTTTGTCATAATCTCTTGATCTTCATACATTCTCTTTAATACTTCTTTGTTGGTCACCCTCTCAGTCCATGCTAATTTACATATCTAGATACAAATTTAGAAATAATAGTTATAATTTAAATAGAAATACTGTACATCTCATCATAGTCTGGATGACTGTGACCAGGTGACCCATGTGCTATCCAGGTGCTATTGATGGGCAACTTCAAGGCCCAGCTCTTCCTTCTGATGATTCTTTATCTTTAAACCAAACTTGGATTGGGCAGTTCTGCCTTCAAAACAGAGGACAGTCCACTGGAAGCCCTTCAAATAGAGGACTGTCCTCTGTAAAAGAGGACACATGGTCACCCTACTGCCCAATCCCCTTCTCCTGACTTTATCAGACTGGTCCCTGAACTAGTTTGTTGTTCTTCTGCTGCATGTGTCACTCACACATTACATCAAATCATAGAGTAATTTGGCTTCTCACAAGCCACCTGTCTGTCCTCTTCATCTGTATTCTACTCCTCTTCCCCTACTTCTACTGTTCCTTTAATGCACTAGAATGGAAAGTGCTCATTCACCCATTTCATTCTGCCACTTCCTGCTTGCGGTTACTTTCATCTGATGGCTTCCCCTCCTTTACAGCCACTCTTTCAGCTTCTTTACTGTTGAGGCATGAGCAGGCGAAGGGTCTCCTTGGGAACAGTTTTCCATCTCATGCCAAGGATCAATTGGCAACATAGCTCAACAAAGATCTTGATTTATTTGAGAGTAAAAATTCGACCTTTTTTGAGATGTGATTTGTGGTATGTGCTGGAGGATGGCAGGTGGGAAATCTTCAGGGCAAATATGTGCATATGGGAGGAAAACAGAAGCCCTGACGGATGTTTGGCCTATTAGGTTGGGTTAGCTGCCATCACCCATTCTCTTCATTACATTGAAAAGCATTTAAGCTGAATACCAATGGCCTGAGTTCAATGCGGTAGAAACCTCTTGGGGTTTCATAGCTCTCTTGTTGCTTGGCATTTCAATTTGGGGGCAGTGTCTATGTCACTGCATGACAAAAAGACATTGCATGCTGACAAGGCTTAAACACCCAGTTTGCTGTATTGAAAAGCACAAGATGAGAATTAAAAAAGAAGAAGCGTGGTCTATGACAGTAGCCTGCATTCATAGATTAATTTGCATTCAATTTGATGTGAATAATTGCTTTGATTGATTAGTACAGTCAACAGGTAGGGAAAGAAGAGTAGAGATACCTTGCCTTGGACCATACTGGAAATGCATCATGAGCTGGTGGTTGACTGCTTTGCATTTTGTTCATTTAGTTTCAAATTCATGCTTGAATTGCATATCATCTTTGATCAATAATTTTTATTCTATGCCAAAAAGCTTTCACAGTATAACACAGCACTTGTGATAACTATGAGTGGGTAGGATGGAGTGGGGAGGAGGCTTTTGGGATGAGGGTTGGGTAGGAATTGGACCTTGTCAAATCCTCAACCAGGGGCACCAGGGGGTCTGAACTATTTCACATTGGCTTGGATTAAGCAGAGCGATTTCCTGATTGTGGAAGAATATAGTTTTGCTTAATTCAAGCCTGGGAGAGTACACTTATCACTAATTACATTTAATAATGTCAGGCTGATGTCAAGATAAAAAAGTGAAAAGGCTAGAAAAAGATATTGGATATTCTAATTATCACCCTTACCATCTGTTACATTCCTGACCACAAATTCCTGTCGAGGTTCAGCTGCCAATACAGGAAATTGGGCTAAATCTTAAAAGTTACATATTTATCAACATAAATGAACATATATCTATATCTATATCAACATATATACAACAATGGCCAGCTTTTCTGGCCATTGAAAGGACCCTCTAGTTCTGCTTTATGAACTCTATAAAGGGAACACCATGATATATGCATAATGAGTAAGGTCTTCATAATGAGTTACACTTGGCATCAGTTTTGAACCAGAAAAGCAAAATCTTGCTTTTTGAGTTGAGTGCTGGCAAAATACAACACTCAACATGTTGGATACCTCTTTTCTTTAAAGGAACAGACTCATTGCTTACGTTTGGCCACAAAATCCTTGCACATTTTAAAAAAGTTGTACATTGCTTTTGGGAGATCTCTAAAGGAAGGGAGTGGCCATCAAGGACTCTTGTCTATGTGCTTGTGCCATGAGGCACCATCCAAAGACTATTCTCCGCTGACCATACAGATGGATGATAGAGACCATCAAAAAAGAAAAGAAAGAGAGATGCACTAGGCACATTCCACCTGAAAATTCTTCCATGTAAGCCTAATTGAAATTAATGGCAGCTGCACAAGAGTTCCCACTGTTTCACAGCACATAGAAATTCATAGTGCGTTTGCAATAGGGTATGGAGTGACAGGCTATGTGAAGAGGCTTTTACACTGTGTACATGCTGTAGTCTCCCCACTTGTGTACAGGGCTTTTTTTCTGGTGGAACTCACCAGAACTGAGTTCCAGCACCTTTTCTTCTATTAATTGCATTACAATTTAATCGCCATCTACTCCCGAGGAAATGTAATCCAAGAGTTCCGGTACCCTTTTCTCCAGAAAAAAAGCACTGCTTGTGTATATATCTGTACTGTATGGGAAGTTCCGGCTCACTAATGGGCCATGCAACATTCATTTGTGGCAAACTGGATCTAGAGCTTACTCTGAGGAAGCAAAGAGAACATAACAAATAAGTCAGCTGGACAGTTATGATCATCTCCCATCTATGTGCCTTCATCTAAGCAGAAATGATGACTTGCCCGTGAACTAAAATGTCAGCTTTTATTTATGTTAGTCTTAAATGCAAGAAGTCAGCTCTCCCTCCCGCTACCTTCGACTGAGTGGAGCCTACCCTCCACGTTCTCAGAATCATGGGTATGTGAACTATTGTAATGGGCATAAGAAAAGAGGGATGAAGGGTTGGACCCAGTCTGGATCTCCATTTTAGAGGGTACAGGATCTCCTAAAACATGTTCAGGGGGGCTGGAGGCAGACAATGGTTTGATAGAAGCATCATTGCTCATGGTATGCACTGTTGTTTCTGTTTACATCCCCCCCCAATTTTTTAAAGCTACAAAACAGTTTGTCCAGAGATGAGAATGTGACAATATGTCAAAGCAGTGACTCCTTTGTCTTGTCATTTATCTATATTTATTTATTTATTTTTTACTGACAGTTCAAAGGTTTATTCATATGTTTTCTTGGTTTTAAATGTATATCCGAAATGCTTCATTAACAGTGAAATAAGAAAATCGTATTTTATAGTAGAAGCATTCATTACTTGGTCTCATTTCTGATTCAGTGGGTCTTTGGGGAAGACAATCAAAGTCACACTGACAACGTAGAAAAGGGAAAACACCAATAATTACTCATGGGGTCTTCACATGGCAACAGATGACTAGCAACCTAATGGATAGATGGAGTTAAGGGGGCCTGAGGAATTAGATTCCAATATGAACTGATCTGCTCTGCACATCCTGGACTAATGTGCAGATTGGAACCTAGTTATCCACTGGCTTTTATGCTTCCTGAATGTTCTGATGCAAGTCTCAGCTATAACAAATATATCAAAATGCATTTAGAAATCTGTATTTTAAAGATACATTTAGAAATGCATATTTTGGAGAAATATGTTTAAAAATACATATTTAAATCCGCATTTTCATGTAGGTTTTTGAAAAGTGCAGATTAATGTAGAAACAGGGCCAAATGTGAAAGTGACATAGACCAGAAATAGACAGATTCATCCATTCCCTAAATGGGAAACACTGATTGGGCTCAGATAACATGGTAACCCACACTCAAGGGTTGAGTATGGGTTGAGTGTAGGTTGTCATTGAACTGTGGGTTGTTGTTGAAATGTGGGTTATCATGTTTTCTGAACAAGCCATAGCTTGTTAACCATGAATAACCCGTGAAGAGAACCCATGGATTGTTGTTGGGTTGTGAACTGTTTGTTGTTCACCATGGTTTGTTATCTCAGCTGGGTTCAGACAACATGATAACCCACATTTCAACAACAATCCATGATTCATCAACAACCCACACTCAAACCCTGAGTGTGGGTTATCATGTTGTCTGGGTTATCATGTTGTCACCTTAAACCCAGTCAGTGTGTTTAAGGTGATGTGAGACAACATGACAGCTTTGTCCGTGGTGCTTGTAGCTATGATGGCCTATTCATTTCACTTGATGTTAGTCATCAATGAATATACATGTGTGAGCCAGCCTTTAATTACCACCATGGGATGGATCAAATAGAAGGAGCTTCCTTTAATGGTAGGACTCCTTCCATCAGTGGAAAGGAAATTTTGGATCCAACCACATATGTCTGGGAGATAGTCAGGGAGTTTCATAGATTTCATAGATCATAGAGTTGGAAGGAGTCTACCCACACAAGGCTATCGAGTCCAACCCCCTGCTCAATGCAGGAAACTAGAGGAGGGGTCTCCTATCCAAGTAATAACCAGGCCTGACCCTGCTTAGCTTTCCACGCTCAGACAAGCTGAGCCAGCGTAAGCCACAGGCCTGTATATTTGAAGGGACCAATTTCAAGACTTTGTTTTGACTTGCCTTTCATTGAATCTCCCATGAGCAGTACTTACACTGCTATGCATCATTGGCAACCAGTTCTTGATGGGCAGACCTCAATTAAATGTAAAATCTTGAGGCAAAGAAAGCATCTTTATCATTAACATTGTGAAAAGCTTTTAAAAGTATGTCATCCATGCTGATTTAAAAGGCTGTGTTCAAGAGATGGTTCGGCCAGTGACTGAAAGAAAATCTTTATTCAGCTAATATGTTTCTATTGTGTGGAGATTACTGATATTAAAACAGATTCTTTCAGGTGTGTCCATACTTAGACAACTGAAAATAGGTCTATGTTTAAAATTGTATATTCTGTTCTGTTATTTGTTCCACAAACTATGCAGCATTGCTGACTCTCATTGTATGCCTCTCTCAAACACAAGCCACGACGTTTGGAGTCTCAAAGGGGCATTTTCAAATGTTTTCTCTCTCTGCTGTGGTGCGTCTTTGGATTGTTCTTCAATTTGGTTTTCAATATGGCATGGTGCCCTTTTAAATGTGGGTGTGATAAACAACCTGAGATGTAACTCCACACTGCAGTTTTGTGATCCCAGTGAATAGCAGACACATCATATTTGCTATCTCTTATGCTGGGCCTGGACCTGGCTCCAGCATAGGTAGTGATGGACAGACTGTTCCATTTCTGATCGGTGTCAGTTTAGCAGTTCCTAAGTCTATTCCACCTAATTTCCGCATCAAAAAAAAAAGAATCCACACTATTTTTAACACCCCCTATCCCCAGAAAATACATATTCTTGTGCACATTTTAACCTAAAATATGTATTTAGGAGCACATTTGGGTATGTTTTTTGAACACTGTATCACAAATTTTGGGGAAGTGTGAAAACCAAAGGATAACTCCCAATTGCTCCCTGAACATGAAAAGAGATTTTCCATAAGTGAGAGCCAGTGTGGCGTAGTGTTGGACTGGGACTCGGGAGATCCGGGTTCTAGTCCCCACTCAGCAATGAAGCTCACTGGGTGATTTTGGGCCAGTCACTGACTCTCAGCCTAACCTACCTCACAGGGTTGTCATGAGAATAAAATAGAGAGGAGAAGGAGGAGGAGGATTATGTAAGCGGCATTGGGTTCCTTGCAGGAAAAAGGGCAGGATATAAATATAATTAAAAAATATTAAAAATATAATAAATAAACATATATATAAGTGCCTTCTTTAATACATGATTTAGTCCAAATCCATTGCCATTTGTGCTCTACTGGGCTGTCCTTGTCTTTTTCACAGAGTACAACTCTATGGTAAAGCAGAGGGAAGCTACCCCAAAGGTTGAAGGGCACAAAAGTCCCTGGGGGCAATTATATCAATAGCCAGTGCCGATTCTCTGTTGCACGGAGCCAACTAGGTCAGTGAGGTGGCATGAAAAATTTCCCAGAATGCTTTGGAATCCAGTAAGATCTTTCAGTTGCTTAGGTCAAATCATTTTAACAGATTCCCTTCCCTACAAAGGATAAGAGACACCGAGGTCTCCACCTTCACCAAGTCATGATGTGTCCTTGAGGAAGTTGTTAGTTACATACTTTGTATTCTGGCCCAGTTCAGACATGCTGAAAATCCCTGATGGGGAGTGGCCCTGCAGCTGCTATCATGTGAGAAAGTCATGTATGAGCCAAGAAGACCACGCAGCTTCCAAGCGGTGACTTGCACAAGGGAGGTATCAATTTTTGATTTTAATTTTTTTAATTTCCCAAGCAAGCAATTTGCTGCTGAGAAGCTGCATGGTTCTGTTGGCCTATAATGGCACTGCTTCCACGTGGCTGTGGCCACAGGACCGCTCCATGTGGGGAAATGCAGCATTTATGAACCAAACCACAGGTTCCTGGGGCACAACAATCCAGGATTGCTCTAATCTGTTTTGATTCAGATTGAACTGAAGTGAGCCACAACTGGGGGATATGAATGCATTAAATTGGCAAGATCTCTCAAAAGAAAGGAAGGAAGGAGGGGAAGAAAAAGAACAGTTCATTTTTAATTCCCCGTGGACAGTTCACAAAGATTGACTTCCTGCACTGGTATCCAACAGTCACTGGCAAAGATTCAGATTATTGTTTTTTTTTTAAAAAAATTCGGAGTTCTGCTTTCAACAAATAATGCTCCCACCCCATCCCACCCCATGTTAAAATATGTTTACAGTGCACTGTAATTGTGTTAAGACAGCATTGCAGAAATGTGTTTACAGCTTATTGTCCATCCATCCAGAAACAAAAGAAGCAAGAACTGAATGGCAACACGACGGCTGAAGTCTAAATGGCTCCTTGTCGACACTAATAATATAACCAGTAGGATGGTAACATGCCGGCCGCCATTAAAGCTGTCAGCATTTAAAACAATTACGACGCAATGTTCCCTCAAGTAACAGCTGATGATGGCAGGCTTAGAAGAATGAGCCTCTGATTGGCAAATGTCAAATTCGACTTACATGCATACGCCAATGCCAAATCAGTTTCTTCAAAACATCCTTAATTAGAGAAGTAACAAATAGTATATGTATATTTATCATCGGGCTGTAATAAAACAAATTAAAGATGGGCTGAATGTATCCCCACCCCACACACACACACACACACACACTTGCAGGACTGTTCACTCCTATGGAACTGTGTTAGGGGGCAGCCCACCAGGGCTGGAGCCCCAAATCTGTCAGTTGGAGCCCCGAATCTCTGGGAGGACCTCTCCCCCACCACCCTGCTGTTCATGGGCACTTGCTGAAAGAAAGGTACAGGGGCCCTGATGATCTCTGTTGCAGCTGATCCCTCTGGATTAGCTGGCTTTTTGCCCACGTGTGCTTCTCCTCCTGCTGCTCCCACCTTGAATCTTTCTTGGGACACAAAGACCCCATTGTCCATTGCTCTGTCTTGCCGCCATTCACCACTGCCGCTAATGGTAAGCCACATGTTCCTACCTGATTGTTAAGATTGTCTTTGGAAGCTTTTCTCTGGATGCCACCACCTATAATGGTATGACAGGTGACTAGCAGGGAAAGAGCCTTCTCTGTGGTGCCCCCCCCCCCCCTGTCTGTGGAATGCCCTTCCCAGGGAGATCCACCTGGTGGCTTCCTTGTCTACATTTAGATGCCAGGTTAAGAAGACCTTCCCCTTTAAGCAGGCATTTATCCTTTAATCTGTTGCTTTGATTATTAATTTACTGCTGGCTCCTCAATGTTTTTGATGTTTAATATTGTATGAGTCTGACACTTTTATTTTTGTATTATTATTAGTTATTTTGTTGTTGCTGTTTGGTTTTATGATTGTAAACCACCCTGAGGTCATTTGTCAGTTGGGCAGCATACAAATCGAATGAATGAATGAATGAATAAATAAATAAGCCACCCCACACCAAACCCTTTAAAAAAATCCCCTGGAAAAAAGGTCTCATTTTTGCCCTCCCCCACACAAATTTGTGCAGAAAGTTTTCCATGGAGAACTCTTGGCTCAACATGTACTTCTAGCAGCAGCAGCAGCAGCAGCCTACCTCACCATGCATGCAAGAAATCTGTAACACTCCATTTGAGCTTTTTAATTTGTTCTGTAGCAAATGATTCCAACGTTTGCCAAAAATAATGACAACACACAAGCTCTTAATATCTTCCGTGATGTCTTTTCAACCATGTGGCTTACGCTGGCTCAGCTTGTCTGAGCGTGGAAAGCTAAGCAGGGTCAAGCCTGGTTGTTACTTGGATGGGAGACCCCTCCTCTAGTTTCCTGCATTGAGCAGGGGGTTGGACTCGATAGCCTTGTAGGCTCCTTCCAGCTCTATAATCTATGAAATCTATGAAATAAGCAAGAAAGGGCCTGGGGTGGGGGAGGGGGAAGAGAGATGAAGCCCAACCCAACAGTTGGAAGTAAACAAATCAGAACCATTGATCAATAATAGATGAATGTTCTTGTTAGAAAGATTTCCAATATTGACTCTGGGGGCAGCGACGTGGCGTACACAATGGGCAATAAACGTTCCTTGTTTATTCTTTGTTGACCAAAGTAAAATCTGAACAGGCATTTCAAAAAGAGTGTTAAGGAACTCTAAAGAGAGAGAGAGAGAGAGAGAGAGAATTACTCTGAGCAAATTCAACAGTCTCCATTTGGAGCGTGCTCGGATCCAGTTGGCATTCCATTAGCATCTTACCTTTTGACAGGACTAAACTGGACCCCCCTCTTCCTGGCCGCCAATCAAGGAAAACTTCAGCGGCTACAGGACTTAGACTCCAAAGGCTCCGTAAATGCTTTAGTTTACTTGGATGTGGTTTGGGGTGGCTTTTCTCCCCTGCAGTGAGACCAGCTGAGAGACATAAAAGCAGGTAACGTCTCCCTTTCCGAGTGACATAAAACAAACAATTTGGAAATGGCGATGCTTTCCAAAATTAAACAGGCCTGGTTGGCAAATTAATTCTTCCAAGCTCTGAAGTGACAGGATCCTTCATTTTCTTTGTAGTGAACCTCAGCAGTCACAGGCCTGACAAGGCCCTCCCAGGAAGCTATAAAACACAGTGATGGAACTTGGCATGTTTGTCTGAACGGCTTGCATGTAAATGATCTGTTTGTTTCGCAGTGTTTTCTACCTGTCTCTGAGCCCAGCATTAAAAAATAAATACATTTATGCCCTTGTGCAATTTGAAGAAAGCAAACAAAAACTTAGCATCCAGCGAAAGATCTCCACGGGGATTTTTCTGTCATCTGCAATTAGGGATACCAGGTATACAAATCTTGGAAGTGAGACTTTGAAGGGAATGTGTCTGAAATAAGGAGCATTTAAAAAGTGACATGAGAAGAACACAAGAAGTGCTTTTCTGGATCAGGACCATCTAGTCCAGCATTCTGCTTCCCACAGTGTCCAACACAGGGTCCTTTCACAGAGGACAGTTCTATATTTGAAGGGTTGCCAGAGGACTGCCCTCTATTTTGAAGCTGTCTCATATTTAAAGGGCTGCCCAGTCCCAGCTGAAGATAAGGAACTTTCCAAATTGAAGATAAGGAACCCAGCTGATGATAAGGAACTTTCCAAATAAGAAGGAAGAGCTGAGACTTGAAGTTTATTTATTTATTCATTTATTTACAGCATTTCTACTTCGCACTTCAGCCAAAAAAGGCTCCCAGGGTGGCTTACAGAGATTAATATTAGACAGTCCCTGCCCTCAGGCTTACAATCTAAAAGGCATGACACAAAAGGAAAAGGGATTGGGAGGGAGGAAGAAGAAAGCAAAACTCAGGCACCAGTTCTTAGTTTCAAGGTTCTTATACATTTTTTTTTTCCTGACAGGGAAGGGCAAAACAAGCTCCCTGCAGCGGTTCCTTCTTTGGCCAATGTATGGGGACTAGGTTGGTCTCCCCCTCGCCGTGATGTTAATCCTGGGAAGCGTGGGGTGCAGCCTCCCAGTGTCCCTTGGTTCTCTGGCTGATGGATGAGGCCAGAGTCTGCCTGCCACCCCAGGGAACTGTCAGCTGGAGCTGTGTGTTCCTTCTTGCAGGGAGAGGTGAAGTGAGTTCCCTGCCGCTGCTCCTTCTCTGGCTGATGTATGGGGCCAGGCTGGTCTCCCCCTTGCCTATCTACAGCCCCTGATCAGCTGACTAAGCAAGGCACACAGGTCAACTGCTCACAGTCTTCCCCACTATGCTGAGTGTCAGGATCTGGTCCCCCAGCACAGCGCCACAGAGCCATCTAGTGGCCACTGCCTTGACAGCAGCCCAGCCTACTGCTGGCTTTGCAGAATCCTGCCCCAGACCTCCAGCTGCTCCTAGGCCTGCTAATGCAGGCCAGCTGGGAGCTGTTGGAAGCCCTAAAGACGGCCTCTGCACTGCAGTCTTTGCCATAGCAACACATGCTTCTGTGTTGTCTGTAGCTGGTTCCTGTTTCCAGTGAACCATCTTGATCCTTGCCTGGTGTTTGACCCATGACTGCTCTTGACCTATGCTTCTGGCCCTGCTCTGCCTGGTATGTGCCTGGACTCTGTTTACTCTTGGATTGTGCCTCTGACCTTTGCCTGGACTCTGCTTGCTCTTTGGACTTGCCTTTTGCCTCTGGTCTTTGCCTGGACTCCACGCTTGAACCCTATTCCCCTTGATATGTGTCCTGACCTCATTCTGTCTCCTGGATCCTGCTCACCCCTGACCTGCTCCTGCCTCCATCATCCCCTGGCCCAGCATTCTGCTCTAAACTTTGCCGCCTATGCCCTGGACCATTACAGTGAGATAAACTGTATTCCTATTTAAATCATCATAAGTTATTTCTAGATTTGCATCTATACATATAAATGAGCACATGCAAATTTTAGGCAAACCAGTTTCTTCTTTTGTCCTCTTTTTTTTTTTTTTTGGTGATTCTCAAGAGGCCACCCTACCAGCTAGGTGCCTCCAGGCAGCCTATATGCAGGGCTTGAAGTAGGGGTGGGTGATCCACTCACCACCTGACTCGTGGTGCACTTGAGAAGCACTGCTGCTATGCCTGCCGTGCTGGGCCAAAAATGAGCACCAGCTGAGGTGCTCACCAGACTTCTGGGTTCCTGGTGCTATGTTTTTTACGTAGAAAATGACATAAGATATGTTAAAAGCGGCCGCGATTTGCATAACTTGTGCAAATCATGGCCATTTTTAACATATCTTATGTAATTTTCTACGTAAACAACCTAGCGCTGGGAACCTGGAAGCCGCTTCCCTGACTCGGCTTGCGAGAACGCGAGTTGAGCCGGGGAAGCAGGTATGGTGAGCAGCAGAGCTTGGGGTGTGTGTGTTGAGCCCAATGAGTTTGCCAGACTTCCACCCCCCAATCAAGCTGCGCACACATCCTTAGATGAAGAAAATATCCTCCTCTCCCCCTGTTGCTCTACATCGTTTGGCATCTGGCACAATGTCTCTGAACCCAGAGATTCCAAATAACCATCACCGATAGATCTGCCCTTTTAAAGTCATCTAAATCAGTAGCTGTCATCACATCTTGTGGCAATGCATACCACAAATTAATGTTGTATTGTGTGAAGTAGGGTTGTTGTAGAAATCCCCAAATGATTCAAATGGGATCAGATTTCTGTGAATCTGAAGTGTGGATTCCACAGCAAACTGTTTTTTTCTGAGTTGTGTGGACAGGACATGCAGACCAGTTTTTTGGGGGGGTTGGCTTTTTTTTTTGGTGAATGTCCATTAGCGCAAATGCACACTTGCAAACAAATGCAATTCTCATATAAAAAAAATCCAGTTCTTATTTATTTATTTATTTATTTAAATTTTATTTATTTATTTTTAAATGACCACAAATACAGAAAAAACCCCCCACATAAATCTACAAATCATAAACTCCAAGTGCACCCGTCACCCCGGGGCCAAAACAAATTCTATCCACATAATCCATTATTAATCTATATTCCAAAAATGCATCATATCATGACATGGCTTGCTCCCTTTTCCCTTTACTAAAACATAATCTAAAAATGGTCCCCATATATCCTTAAAATTATTTTTCTTTAATTGCCCCTTTTTACATTTAATACTACATGTTAGTTTATCATTTAAAGCAATATCCCAAACCTCTTTATACCAATCTATTATTATCTAAATACTGGTGTTGAACTTTCCAATTCCTTGCTATTAGTAATCTCCCTGCCGCTAATAAACTTACAATTAATTCCTTTTTCTCTTGTGAGCACAGAAGTTTCTCCGTTATTGATGACAATGCTAATTTTGGACAGACCTCCAAATTAATACCAATAATTCGTGAAATTTCTACAAAAAATTTATTCCAAAAATCCAATGCGCTTTTACAACTCCACCACATATGAGCATAAGTACCAAGTTCCTGACATCCTCTCCAATACAATGGAGCACAGTTACTGCCTATTTTGTTTAATCTTACTGGAGTCAGATACCATCTCCATACAGTTTTTTAAAAATTCTCTTTTATCCTTACTGACATATTTCTTAATATACGTCTCCCCCAAATATTTCTCCACCCCGCATTCGATATCTCCTCCTCAAATTCCATTTCATTCCATTCCAAAAGGTTATCTTTTTTCACTTCAATCCTTTGGAACATTTTATATATCTCCTTAGTTAACCCTCTGGAAGAAACATTCCCTTCTATAAGTTCTCTAGACAACACTTTCTTTTCAAATCTAGTAAGTTCCCTCTCATGCTCATTTCTCTTCTTCCATTTCTTAGTCCACTGATCTAATTGCATTAAATTTAACCACGAAATTCTACCTGGCCCAAACATTTCCAATATTTGTTGTCTAGTCTGAATTTTTCCCATCCAATCCAATTTGATAACCTTATTTTCCCTAAATATACCTTCCCAATGCTGTGCATTTTCTGGAAAGTCCTCCATTGCTACCACTGGAGTTAACGGGGATATCCCTGGTATAAAAATCTGTCTATTACTGTTCCAAATCCCTAACATATTTTTCAAGAAGGGATTTTCTATTCTTTTTACCCTACTATTAGTTTTTTTTGAAAATAAAATTTTTTCCATCCCAATTTCTATTTCCTGCGTTTCTAATTCTAACCACATAATATTCTTCTTAACTAAAATGTCATTATAAACCTTAACTGATTAGCTATATAATACCACTTGATATTAGGAAGGCCAAGCCCAACCTCTTTTTGGGATTTATACCATTTACTCTTAGTAATCCTCGCCTTTCCCCCCATTACAAAAATTATTAATTATTGCTTGCCATTCCTTAATTTCCTTCTCTGATAAACAAACTGGTATCATTCTAAATAAGAAAATTATCTTTGGTAAAATCTTCATTTTTATCAAAGCTATTCTACCAAACCATGAAAGTAAATTTTTTTATATTCCTCTATCTTTTTTTTTTTACCTCATTCTTTAACTTTCTAAAATTTTGTTCTCCTATTTTTTCTAGCTCTTTTAAAATATCTATACCTAAATATTTAATTATATTTTTTACCTTAATATTTGATCTTTTTTAATTCCTTCTAGCTCCTCTATTTTACTATAATTAAACAACATAATCTCAGATTTATCCCAATTTACTTGCAACCCTGTAACATCCCTAAATTCCTTTAAATGAATCTCTAGCCCATCCCATCATTTCCATGGGATTTTCAATTGTTAACAGAGTGTCATCTGCAAAAAAATTAATTTTTATCTTATCCTTTATCCCAATTCCTTTTAAAAATCCAGTTCTATTAATGAGCGGATGACGGAACAAAAGATGCCTGACTATCAGTGAAATACCCTTGAAGACGGTTCGGAAGCTGCAGCTGGTACAGAACGCAGCGGCTCGCCTGGTTAAAGGCAGCCACCGGCGGGATCACATCACGCCAGTGCTGAAGGATTTGCACTGGCTACCAGTTGCTTGCCGAGCCGAATTCAAGGTGTTGGTTTTGACCTTTAAAACCCTATACGGCTCTGGTCCAGTTTATCTCAAGGAGCGTCTCCAGCAACACCAAGTGGGCCGCTCAACAAGATCTGCCATGGATGGCCTTCTCCTTGTCCCTTCAGCCAGAGCAGCTAGACTGGTGGGGACGAGGAAGAGGGCCTTTTCTGTGGCAGCCCCCATACTGTGGAACTCTCTCCCGAGTGACCTCCGCCATGCCCCCTCTCTGATGAGCTTCCGTCGCTCATTAAAAACCTGGTTGTTCAGGCGGGAATATGGGGTGGGTTATGATTTTAAAAAATTTATATTGTTTTAATGTATTTTATTGCATTTATTTATTATTTTCTGTGTACATCGCCCAGGGTGGCCGGTTGCCGGCCAGATGGGCGATAAATAAATATTAATAATAAATAAATAAATAAATAAATAAATATAGATGGAATGGATTTAACAAAATCTGAACATCCTTGGTGTGAAGAGGGGTTGTTTTTTGGTCTGTACTGAATCGACTGCCCATCAATATATTATTGGCAAACCAAGATGCTTTTATTGTTTTGATCTGTTATACACCACTTTAGTGTTGTTTTTTATGGAAAGGCAGTCTATAAAAATCCTATAAAGACATGCATACATATACGTATGTACGTACATACATGTATACATATTAGACTATGCAAGACTGGAGACAGCCCACCTCTGACTTAGGTGGATTTCCTGGGGTGATTCACACATGCCTGTGCATTACTTGATGCTTATAGCATTATGAGTTGACTGGAGGCTTGGAAGATGGCAACAAGGGGTGGCCTTTCTAAGGGGTGGCACCCTGATTATGGAACACTCTCCCCAGTGAGGCCCGCCTGGCACCAACATTGTCATCTTTTCAGCACCAGGTTAAGAACTTCCTTTACTCCCTG
Organism: Shinisaurus crocodilurus; assembly: GCA_021292165.1. Lineage (NCBI taxonomy): Eukaryota > Metazoa > Chordata > Lepidosauria > Squamata > Shinisauridae > Shinisaurus > Shinisaurus crocodilurus. Next base: position 16,931,692 of record CM037887.1, on the reverse strand, counting down.
GTATTTGACAGCGTATGATAAAAGTTTTGAATGGGTCATAGAATTTACTGTTATTATTTGCTCACTAATTAATCGTACTTATATATCACTTAATATAATTACGTCTCTAAAATCTCCACTGTTGATTTTTAAAACTGTAATATTGGTATTATATTATGTATTTTTAGGGTTTTAAGGTTTGTAGACCACCGAGAGATCTTTGGCTATTGGGCAGTATAGAAATGGAATCAAAGAAATGAATGTGCACGCGAACCATCACAGGTCAAACCATCACCAAAAGAGCTTCCACATCACCTCAAACACAACACTTTCCAGGGGAGTCAGTTCAGGCATTATGATTATCATTTCTTTCTTTTCTATACCGCCCAATAGCCAAAACTCTCTGGGTGGTTCACGGCAGCTTCACAGAATCACAAAGCACAGATACAAGATAATAAAACCCAGCATAAAATTTCGATATAGAAAATGTAAAACCAGTTGAAACAGCTAAAAACAATCCCAACAAATGCTAGACCTGTGAAAGGCAGGTGACATAAATGCCCCATCATATGCCGTTAAATTTATTCAGCTGTGCCTCATCACATGTCAAGCACAGAGATGTAGCAAGCAAGCAGCCGAATGCAGCTGCCCCCTCCCCCCAAAGGAACACCCCTGTTCGAATGGCCGCAGACAGGATCAAGGTGGGCATGAGGAATAGGTCCCTGCTTGCTGCACTCCTGCAAGCATCCACTGGCACCCCATCCCCTGTCCCGATGGCCCATACATATGTCTGGACAGGGTTAGGAGAGAAGTAGGGATGGTGGAGCAGCAGGCTTTTGCATGTGGGATGGGACTGGGGCTCACTGGGACCAGGGGGATACAGGCATTAGTGAACTGGATCATCATTTATTTATAAAATTCAAATTGTTTCTGAAATCATGAATAGTAGTAGTAGTAGTAGTAGTAGTAGTAATAATAATAATAATAATAATAATAATAATAATAATAATAATTGGTGTTATAAGTCACAACAAAAAGAAAACTGTACAATATACAAAAGTTCCAAAGTTTTTAGATAAGAATCAACTACAACAATTATAAGCAAAAACATTTACATCAATACAGGATTAGCAAAGTGCTTATCAGTCATCGCACAGATCAATTCTAAAGTCAATTGCATAAGTGTCAAGATCCTTTTGGCAAGATTTACTGTCTTGCTTAGCATTAGCTGAAGTTAATCTGATGATGTCCTTATTGGAGTTTGTCAGTAGATAATCAATTCCCCCGGGGCCTTGCAAATCCAACCAAGACTGTCTCCTCTCCATTAACTGATAGATAAATGTACAACGAGCACAGCAGTAAGCAACTGGGGTGGGGTGGTCAGAGAAACCAGGGGGGTGGACAGGGACAGGGAGAAAAACAGGGAGCCAGGGGAACTATTGGGAGCCGGCTGGGGAAGGGTGTGTGTGCATGCATGTCTGAATGGATGATGGCTGAAAAAGAGAGGGGGGGAGAGAAAGGATTTAGGGGGGACTTTGGAGGGATCCTGAAAAAGAGTGAGTGTGCTTGCAGTGCAGAGGAGAAGGGAGGGATGTGTGTGGATGCATGTATTTTATTTATTTATTGATTATTACATTTCTATCCCACCTTTTTTCTTCTTTTTTTTGGCCAAGGAACCCAAGGAGGCTTACATGATGCTCCTCCTCGCCAATTATTTAGATCTGTGCCAGTCAGGCTTCAGGCCTGGACATGGGACAGAGATGGCCTTGGTCGCCTTGGTGGATGATATGAGGAGGGCTTTGGATAGGGGCGAATGCTCTTTTCTAGTCCTCCTCGATCTCTCAGCGGCTTTTGATACCGTTGACCACTGGTATCCTCCTGAACCGCCTGGAGGGGTTGGGCGTGGGAGGCACTGTATTGCAGTGGTTCCGGTCCTTCCTCTCTGGAAGGTACCAGAGGGTAGTTCTCGGGGAGGAGGCTTCGGACCCTCGGCTGCTCACTTGTGGGGTGCCGCAGGGTTCCATCCTCTCCCCGATGTTGTTCAACATCTACCTAAAGCTGCTGGGAGCTATCATGAGGAGGTTTGGGGTGCAGTGTCATCAGTATGCGGATGACACGCAGCTCTACCTCTCTTTAAATCCTCACCGAGGTTGGCTGTTGAGACCCTGTCCAAGTGCCTGGAGTCAGTGGGTGGCTGGATGGGAAGGAATATGCTGAAGCTGAACCCCAACAAGACCAAGGTACTTCTGGTGGGGGACAAGGGGAGGTTAGGGGATGTTGACCTGGTGCTGAATGGGGTACATCTACCCCTGAAGGACCAGGTCTGCAGCTTGGGGGTCATTCTAGACTCCCAGCTGTCCATGGAGGCTCAGGTGTCAGCTGTGAGCCGGGTGGTGCTGTATCAACTCCATCTGATACGGCAGCTGCGCCCCTATCTTCCTAATCATCTGCTCCCTTCAGTGGTTCATGCCTTGGTCTCCTCTCGCCTAGACTACTGTAATGCGCTCTACGTGGGGTTACCCTTGAAGACGGTTCGGAAGCTACAGCTGGTACAGAACGTGGCGGCTCGCCTGGTTAAAGGCAGCCGCCGGCGGGATCGCATCACGCCAGTGTTCAAGGAGCTACACTGGCTACCAGTTGCTTGCCGAGCCGAATTCAAGGTGTTGGTTTTGACCTTTAAAACCCTATACGGCTCCGGTCCAGTCTACCTCAAGGAGCGTCTCCAGCAACACCAAGTGGGCCGCTCAACAAGATCTGCCACAGACGGCCTTCTCCTTGTTCCTTCAGCCAGAGCAGCTAGACTGGTGGGGACGAGGAAGAGGGCCTTCTCTGTGGCAGCCCCCGTACTATGGAACTCTCTCCCAAGTGACCTCCACCATGCCCCCTCTCTGCTGAGCTTCCGCCGCTCATTAAAAACTTGGTTATTCAGGCGGGAATATGGGGTGGGCTAAGATTTTAAAATTTTATACTGTTTTAATGTATTTTAATGTATTTTAATGGAGAAAATGTTTTAATGTATTTTATTCTGTTTTATCTTCTGTACATCGCCCAGGGTGGCTGGTTTGCCGGCCAGATGGGCGATAAATGAATGCAAATAATAAATAATAATAAATAAATAATTTTTATCATCACAGCTGCGAGGCAGTGACCGGCCCAAAGTCACCCAGTGAGCTTCATGGCCAAGTGCGGACTAGAACCTGGATCTGCCCCAGGCCTAGGCGAACACTTTAACCACTACACCACACTGGCTCTCATGTATGTATATATGCATGGGTGCATGATGGATAGTGTGTGTGTGTGTGTGTGTGTGTGTGAGAGAGAGAGAGAGAGAGAGAGAGAGAGAGAGAAAATGTCTATGGGTGGTGATCCAAAGTGTGAGAGAGAAAGAGATAGAGCAGGGGATGAGTTGGCTGGACTGGAGGAGCGGAGGAGCGGAGAGAAAAAGAATTTGCCTTCTATCAAATAGGTTTCTCTTGGTACTGAAAACTGTGTGTTCAAAGAAGTTTTGTTTTAGTGAGTTGGGGCTCAGACCCCACCTCTGCCTTGTGCTCAGTCTTTGGGGCAGGTTACATGTCCTTTGTGACTGCACCCCCACATGGGAGCCATTTTGTGGTGGTGCCAAGGGCACTTCCTCAAATTGCCAAATGTGCCAACAGGCCCCCAAATTTAGGGATTTGTTTTGCTCTTGAAATGAAGTGTGTGTAATTTCATTGAATGTATCTTCTTCCCTTGTGTCCCCTTACATCCGACTTCTACCCCTTCCTCTGTCACCTCCCCCTGCATCAGGTTTTAGGCTGTAAGGTCCTTGGAGTGGGGACCCACCTTCTCATTTTTAATCTGTTGTGTCATTGCCATATATTGATGTAGAAATAATAATATAATTTTACTGTAATTATATTAGGTTGTACTCATCAATGTCAAGAAATGCATATCAGATGTGCAGCCTGATCCTACGCATATTTACTCAGAAATAACACTACTAGAGCTTTAGGAGAAATACTATAGTATATTACAGCAATAGTAAAATGTAACGGGGACATTATAATTAGTATGCAATGTGCCCCTCTATTAATACTGTTGTGGTATTATAGTATGCTTGCCTCACGGTCTGGAGACTAGGCACTCAGTTGGCTTAAATCCAAATGCTCTAGCTTAACTGAGTTTTGTACCTGGTTTTTCCAACACCTAAAATTTGATATAGAGCATGATCAAAGGCTATTGAAGTTAATGGAAGCATCCCCACTGGGTCCTGTGATTTACAGATCACATCCTTGATGAGACTAAAGAGCATCAGTTCTTAGGAACTGAAGCCAAAATGTCTGTCACTCTGTTGTGATTTGGCTTGGCTTCTCATAATAGGATTAGGGTTAGGGCTTTGAACTTGGCAACCATTTTTTTGTCATTACATTTTATATCCCACCTTTCAATGATCCAACATTCCATGTGGCTTTGATGTGCATGCTGAGTTTCAGTGGGATTTCCCTTTTCACACCAGTGCCAAGAAAAATGCTTAACACATGTGCAGCCTGATCCTATGAGTTTTAACTCAGGAATATGTTTCTTTGTGAGCATAGAATTGCAGCCAGGTATGATTGCAAGCACAGAACATTCCTTGGCACAGAAGTGAATGAGAAGAGGTTTCATTGCTCTTATGGGGCCTTCACATGAGCATTAGAATGTGTATATGTGCACCATCTGGACTAATGCTTTGAATCATTGTGTGGTTCAAGGGCTTGCTTGCACATATTCTTATGATAATAACCGCCCATGCAATATTCGGTAATGCACACCTTTGTTTGCTTTATCCCATCTGGGCAGTGGCAATCTATGGGTTGGATCCAGATTTAGTAATAGAGTAGACCCATTGGAATCAAAACAGATTTAAGTTAGTCATGAGTAACATATGTCCTATTGATTTCAACAGGTCTACTCTAAGTTTGACCATATTGCGATCCAGCCCCAAGTCTTTGTTTTTCTTATTTACTTTACAAACAAAAACAAATTTGCCATCCATTTTAAGTGAGACAATAAAAACATAAACTGAACCTGGATGGATCAGACCAAAGGTACGTCTAACCCTTCATCCTGCTTCCCACAGTGGCCAACCAGATGCCTCCAGGAAGGTAACAAGCAAGGCATGAAGATGAAAGTCCTCTGTAGTTGCTCTCAGCAACTTTGCTTCAGGATATAGAACTGCCTCAGAGCATGAAGGTAACATGTATCTACCATGGCTAATTGTCACTGATAGCGCTCTGCTCCGTGAATGTGTCAGATCCTCTTTAAAGCCACCTAACTTGGTGGTCATCACCATATTATGTGGCAGCAAATTCTATAAATTAATCATTTGCAAGGGATTTGCTTTTTATTTTTTAGATAGTCAGCATGGCAAAGAGTAATGATTACAGTAGCTTTTCCCAACCTTGGGTCCGCAGATGTTGTTGAATTACATCTTGCATCATCCCTAGCCAGCTTGAACAATGGTGAGGGATTATGGGAGTTGTAATCCAACAACATCTGCGGACCCAAGGTTGGGAAAGGCTGGGTTAGAGTGTTGTACCTTGTGGCGTGACCCCACAATTCAGTTCCCTGGTGTATGTCTGCATTAGTATGTTTAGTAGTAGTGAGTATAGAATGTTGAACTGAGTGGGTGTGGTTTGTGATGTCTTGGAAAGGGTGGAGGGAGGAGTATATAAGGAGCATTTGAGTGATGTCAGGGTTGTTGAGTGTGTTGGGAGTTGTGGAGTTAGGTTAGTCGGGTCATTGTCTTTTCCTTCTTACAATTATTCGTGTCTTGTCTGTCTGGAGTTTTGAGAGAAATCAGTGCTTGTCTGAAGAGTGAAAGTATTTAGAGTTATAGGGACTTAGGTTAATTACAAAGTATTTGGTGTAGGCAGGTTTAAAGTTATTTTCTGGAACTAAGATGTTGAGAATTAAAATAAACTTATTTTTATTTTGTTTGCTACCCAAATCCTACGTGTCAGCTTGGCGTTATTAACCTGCATTACTGTTAAATCTACACACACACCTTTGTACCCACAGTATCATAGACTTAAAATAGATCCTTAATAACCTGTATTAATCTTTTCCCTCATTGGTAGGGGAAAGGTTTCATTTGACCCTCCCCTCAGGTTTTTAAGTGTTGGTGCTTAGCCTGAGAAGGGTTTATGCGTCGGGTCCTAAAGTGTAAGGGCGGTGTTGTCGCAGGCCTGAACTGTGGAAACCTGGCTCAAATCCAGTTGGGATACTAGGCTTACTCAGTGACCTTGGGCTGATCATGAATCTCTGAGTCTAACCTACTTCACTTAAATCTGTTTGATTTGGGTCTACTCTGACTGTGACTAGATCTAGACCCAACACATGGATTGCCACTGTTGTGACTTGTGATGCTAAACGGAGGAAGGGTAATTCTGTCTATGTACACCATCCTAGGTTCCTTGGATCATGGTTAGGATAGAAATGTGAGAAAAAATGAATTAATGAATTAAATATATATTTCCAGGACAGTGAAAATGTGTTAAAACCACTTCCTCCACACTTGAGAATGTCTGTCTTCACCCTTGAAAATTTTGTCATTGTATCCTGTACAGTAAGCAATCAGTTCTTTGCTGTAGTGTTGACCCAGTGTGTATTCTCAGTCACTACCATTGTTCTTAGATGACTGGTTCTCTGGGCAAAATTATGAATCTCAACAGCTTTCTCAATAATGAACAAATGACCCCAAAGGCTTTCTATTATGCCAGCAGAAGTGAAAACAGATGATAAAAAAAATAGGAATGGTCTGAATCATGGTTGCGTGGCTAGAAGGGGAAAAAAATAACCCATTGGAAAAAATAATCCATTGTACCTTTAGGGGGATTATTAAAACATGTTTCATGCTGTTCCTTTATGTTAGACGATTTCATCCACTCCGGGGTTATGCATCTCCATGTATAAGAAATCTTCCCTTATAAGCAGAGAGGAGTCTGCCTAAAAAACCATTTCAGAAGTAAACAAAAGCAACAAAAGTTGTGGCACACTTCTCCCTTCTATGCAATTTTATTTTTTATTTATTACTCATACTTATATGCCACTTAATATAACAAAATCACTAAGCGGTTGGCAAGGCTTACGTTCCTTCGACATTCGGTGCTGGGAATTACAGGGCTGGTCAGCTGCAATCCATAATTAAAGGCTGTAAACTGGAACATGCTTACTGGAGAGTAAGTTCCATTGGACTCAGAGGGAGTTAGTACTTCTGAGAAAACATGATGCAGATTCTTGTTCCAGCCAGGGTTGTTTATATATTTTGTACTATATGGGCTAGCAAGATCAGCACAGGCGACAGAGCTACTTCATGCCACAGCACTCATGCCATACTCCCTTTCCAACCTGCTTGGTCACTGAGGTCATCAAAGGGCATGCCCCTGCTGGTTCCACAAGGACCTATTGCCAATTGGAGTCCACTGGAGAAGGGCCTTCAGTGCAGTGGCTCCATTTCTGTGGAACTCCCTGCCTCTGGAGGTCAGGCAGGCGCCAACACTGCATTGTTCTTGGCTCCTCCAGAAAACACTTTCAGTCCAGGAAGCCTTCCTGATCTAGCCAGTCATGGCTTTCTCGAAAAGGTTTTACTGATCTTGTTTTTATAACACATTGCTTTATTCTTTTATTGTTTTACCTTTTGTTGATCACCGCTACAAAATCTCCATACTGGAATATGGAGTGGCATATAAATCTTGCAAATTAAATAAATAAATAAATAAATACAGCAAAAAGTACTTTAAGCACATATTTCCTATTTCACAACCTGCTTCTGTGTTACCTTCAGTGCTGGGAGCAAGTTTCCACACACCCTTGGAAATTTGATGAGGTCTGGTGCGGTTGCTGGGCAGACCTTTCCCTGGGTGCATTTACTCAGCAGTAAGCCTTATTGAATTCACTGGGATAAATTCAGAGTGACTGTGTCTTGGATTAGGCTGCAGATATATGTCAATCTCACTCTTGCGACGGATCCCATTTTCTCCTTCCCTCTGTGTGTGTTAACTGATAGCATTTACTCTAGTATTAGAGCTTTTGTTCCAGGTCTTACCCCACCTACATAATTGAAAAGAAAAGGAAAGCAGACCTAAGTCATTTCTTTCCAGTGTTGCTGGGTTCTTATTGAACTAATTCATGTGGGGGTACAGGAAAGAAGTCTGTGTACTGTGGAGCTGCAATAAGACAAGGCTAAGAGTGCTTTCCCCTGTATCACCCACATATGGGGTTTAGTCACAGTTTAGTTTAGCTAACTGTGGCTTTGGCTTATTAGGTAGATTGGAATTCTGTAGCATTCTTTCAAACAAAAGAGCACTATATTGAAACATTTTGAAAGAAAACCCTCCAATCCCCTAAACCACCCACCCCAATGTTTCCCAGGGGTTTTGCTCCCCCCCCCATGCCAGATATGAAGAATTATTGTATCCCGCACAGCAAGACTGAGTGGTTCTAAACTTTTAAAAAGATTACTTGTGGGTATTTTGGCAGAACATGCAGATATTTCCATCTGTAATGTCTCTGAGCAAATCCTTGTGGGCTTCCCCCTGCCTTTTTGCCTTCGACAGCCATTATTATTGCAATCCCACTCTGCATCCAAGTTAAAACAAAAATCAAACGGTTGGGGTTTTTTTGGGTTTGTTTTTTTTTACACTTGAAAACCCCATTAATGAGATGCAGGAAAGTATTTGGGTAATGCGGTCATTTTTGGCAGCGTTCACTCCTTGAAACTTTAAACTCCAGTAAGTGGCACAGGCTACATGCTGAGTATCGGGAAACAGGATCTTTTGTTGATAAATAGCAGAGAGAGAGAGAGAGGAATGGTTCCAATTAAATCTAGGCAGCTTGAACTTTGTGGAGTTGGGTTTAGTTCTTTCTTTTTCTTTTTTGGGATTGTCCTGCTCTTTGTAAAACAAAGCCAATGGAGACAACGGTTAGGGAAAATGGGTGCTTTGCATACCTTATCACTTGCCAAAATTCCCATTGATGACTTCAGGCCCCCCACCTCCCAAAGTGACAAAAAGTTCGGGATCGAGATACACCAACCAATTGGGGACTGAGCAATTGATCAAATTAGCTGTGCAGGCAGTGAAATGAATATGTGGAGGGGAGGGACAGGATCCTGCCTCTAGGCTCCACCCTCCATGTGTTGATTGGAACTTGTGAACAGAGTCCTACATGTGTACACCCCGATGTGTGTAGGCTCCAACTCTGCAATATGTGCCTTGCCAAAGTGGGGAAGCTCTCTGGCCCGTGCAGAGCTCCAGGCATCTTGGTATGGATCTCCAGACTCTCCCCAGGTCAAGCTCTGGCTTCTTGATATAATTTACTCTTCCCACTCCACCATCTCATGTGGGTGCATGACCCTGCATAATGGTAGGACTGGTCTTGGGCAGGTTCTCTCCCCCCCCCCCCGGCCTACCTGGAGGTGGTGGGGATTGAAACTGGGACCTTCTGTATACAAAGCATGGACTGTACCACTGAACTACAGCCCTTCCCCTTCATATGTTTAGAGCAGGGCTCTCCAAGCTTGGGTCCCCAGATGTTGCTGGCCTACAGCTCTCAGAATACCCAGCCAGCATGGCTAATGGCAAGGGATTCTGGGAGCTGAAGGCCAGCAACATCTGGGGACCCAAGGTTGGAGAACCCTGGTTTAGAGCCTATGAGCTTTGAGATGCATGTGCATAGATCCCTTAGGTCCATGAGCATAAGTCCTGGTCAATCAGTGGAGGATGGGGCAGGCTAGCAGGAGTGATCCACCCCAGAGTCCATTTCTTTCACACTTGGTATAGAGCCTGCTGTTGGATTTAATATTTGTTTTTCCTCTATACTTCTCAGAAGCAGTGGTGAGGAAGCCTCAGAGGCAAATATATGTAAGGAACACACTGCCCACACCACTCTGACAGGGGGAAGGAGCAAAAATATATATGAAATTGCCTCTATTTATGTTATGACTGAGGAGTCCAGCAGTGTCATGGACTCTGAGGCTGAAGAACCAGTGGAGCCAACAGAGGAAACTTCAGGCTCAAGCACAAACTTGAGAGCTCTGAGCCTGAGCTGCCAGAACCTCCTGAGCCCCAGTGACCAGAGACCCCCTGAGCCTAGCTCCAGCGCTGGACCAGCACCCCCTTCTGCAAGAGCCCCACATTCCATGGAGCAGATGTGCCAATGCCAGCAGTACACCAGGCATGAGCTCTTGGAGAGATGGAGGAGTGCTAGATTACAGGGCAGAGGCCTGTCCCTTTAAGGCTTTCATTTTGTAGGGAATGGTGTACTGTAGTATAAGGTTTCAGGTCTTGTCAGAGCAAGTTGCTCACTCGGAGTTGTCTTGGGTGTTGCAACCTCTGGCCTGCCTAGCTGCCTGAGGGCTTTTGCTCATACCACAACAGGAGAACTTAGGCTTCATTTCAGTTAAGGGTGAGGACTAAAGTTTTAAGCTGAAGTCTCCACAGAAGAAGTGGTTGTGAGCAGTGCTTTTTTTCTGGAGAAAAGGGTACCGGAACTCTTGGATTACATTTCCTCGGGAGTAGATGGCGATTAAATTGTAATGCAATTAATAGAAGAAAAGGTGCTGGAACTCAGTTCCGGTGAGTTCCACCAGAAAAAAAGCCCTGGTTGTGAGGAAGGTAGAACTGCACAACAGGACATCTTGGCAGAACTTCCAAATATAAAGAGCAGAAAGGATGGAGCCATTTAAAGGAGAAGAGGCAGCTGAGGATGGTAGATTATGCCAGCTTTTCAGGATATGTCGTAGGAAAAGCTGGTGAAGTTTACACTCGATCCTAAATGGAGTCACACATTGTCAAGTATGGCTGCCCTCTGTGTTAAGCTATATAACTACAGTCTCTCAGAAAAGAAACTTCTTGACCTGGATTGACTTTGCCCAGCCAGGCTGGCAATCAGATCCTTCTGGTAGGAGAGAGTATAAAGGACTTCCTGTTGTAGCTGAGTCTTGCTTTAGCAATGAGGTCTACCTGACCTCTGGTTTGCTTCTCTCTTTCTAGTCACTCTTTGGCCTGAATCTTGACTATGGTCTTGCCTCTGGTTTTGTCTTCTGCTCCTGATTTGTCTTCTGTTCTCTGACTCCTGGCTTGTTCTCCAGCCCTTCCTCCTGGTCTGTCCTTTTGATCCTTACAACTCACTAAGTCAGACAGCTGGTTCCTGACTCACTCCAGATGTCTGCCTGCAGCCCTGAAACTCATTAACCAAAGCTGCAGGAGGGTGTCGGCACTGGGGCTGTGGCAGCTACAGAGGAAAATCCAAGAATCACTAGTCATGGGCACAGTTGATACTGTTGTCACCATGCAAAGTCTCAGTGTGACTTCCATGTCAGGGGAAGCCAATCAGCAGCCTGGATGGGTGAAATCATTCTGGAGACTAGGAACCCTTCATGACCAGGACAGGGAAAGCCACCTCAACCTCTACCTTTGGTTTACTGTGTGTTCCTGCCTCCGTGTGATCCTGCCTCTAGCCTAGGCTGCTCCTGACACAGGGTAAACAGTCTGGGTGATGAGTCACCTTAACATAAGTCAGGAAGTACATTTAGAGAAACCTCACCTGGGAATGTAAGCTCTGGTTCTGATTCAGCAGGCGTACCACCAAGTATTCCAGAGGCACCTTTTGGATGATGAAATAGATGAACATCAGTGTGGAAATGTCCCTGAGGTTGCCACATACCCCAGTGCATTTAGCCTACTACATTTTATAACTTTCCTCCACCTACGCAATCTTAGTAATTCATTCAGCGATAAGGTGTTGTTTCCTTTCTAAAAGCTATGAGATCATGTAAGAGAAAAATGATATTCAGCGTGACATGGGAGCAAATCTTGCAGGTACTAAGATAAAGTGACAATGTTCTTGTCAGGAAGAAAGGCTCATGCATTCAAAGAAAAGAGCTATTCTTCTTGAGTTATGCCTTGGTTGCCTAAAGAGCTTTTATCCTCCAATTCACTTTTATTAAATGGGATCATATTCTCCAATCACAGCCACATTCGCTAACATGAAGATATAATTGTCAGAACTCACAGAGAGGGTGCTGGTGCTGGTGCTGGGGGTAGGTGGGAGTGGGCCAAGCCCTTCCTAAAGTGTAGATTCATTCTGAGTCTCTCCAATCCATAGGAGGCTTCTAAAACATACACCTGAAAGGAGAACGACTCTTCAGAAAGATTCATTTGGAGCAATACAGAAGTTTCCTTGAGAGATCTGTATAAGCTCAGCTGTTTTTAGTGCAAAAAGAACCCATTTTTCATTGCAACCCATGTGGGGAGGGAAAGTAAAGGTCTAGGTGAGAAATCTACGAAGTTATCAATTTTAATCTTGAATGGTTTCTAATAATATCATAAATTATTTTATTACTTAACCAAATGATGGCTACATTTTATAAAATCATTTAAGAATTGCCGTGCTGGATAATCAGACGAACGGCCATCTCTAGTCCAGCGTTCCGTTTCCAACAGTGGCTAGCCATATCCCTTGGGAGTTCAGCAGGGCATGATGGTGATAGCAGGATCCTGTTGTCTGTCCCCTGTGTTTGGTATTCAGAGGAACACTGTCACTATCCATGGAGGTTCCATTCCATTTAGATAGCATGGCTAAGAACCAACTGACGGACTTATCCTCTGAAATTGTTCAATCTTTTTTTTTTTTTTTTTTTACTTTAAACCCATCTAAATAGGAGGAGGGAGGGAGATTGCTAGTGGTCTTTTATGAGTGGTTGATTATTATGTTTAATATCTTTGGGTTGGATCCAAACTTAGTCTTGCTTAGAGTAGAAATTGATGAATCTGTCAGTTTTGCTTTCTTCTGCACCCAACTTTCAGTGGTGGCACCTTGGTTGTGGAATGCTCTCCCCAGAGAGGCCCAATTGGTGCCTACATTGGTTGTAGTCTCTATGGTGCCAGGTGAAGACCTTTTTATTCTTCCAGGCTTTTTAGTCTGTCAGATATTTTTCCCCCTTAAATGGCACTAGTGCTTTCCCCCGCTGCTGGTTTTTACTCTGGTTTTATTCTGTTGCTGTTTTAATTTGTTCTTTGGGATCTGTTGGCAAATGGCTACCTGTGACAACTGATGAAATTGTCACTAACAGTACAAATGAAGAAAAAACACACCAACCCCAGGGGAAAACTTTATTTTACTCAACTTACTATAGCCCTTTACTGAATGGTGGGCACAACTATTGCCTTCACTTTCTACCTATATTGATGGTTCAGGAAAAGTTCCAAATGAATGGAGAGAGGCAATGCTGATGCCCAAATATAAAAATGGGTAGGAGAAAATCCAGTTAATTATAGACCTGTTTGTTTACTTGATGTCATTGGGGAAGTCTATGCTCAACATCTTCTAATTCTGTTAAAGCACAGGGTAGTAACTAATAATATACTGGCCTATGAGCAAGCAGCCTTTCAAGATGCTAGATCTACAGTCTATCACTGCTTCCTTTTATACCATCTTGTACAAAAGTATACTGTAAATCACAGCCATACTCTGTATGTACCCTTTATTGATCATAGGTCTGCGTTCAATACTAAACCAAGGGAGTAGCTTTGGAAAAAACTTGAGGAGTTGCATATAGATGCCTCCTATACTGCACAACGGCTCTTTATACTAATCTCATTTAAAGTTAGGGTTTACATGTCATTTAAAGTTAGGGGTGGTGTTTATGGGGAACTTTCTACAGGGGAGGCTGGCGACTCCTGTGTCAGTGGGGCTCCTCATCCATTGCAGCTTTCATTCTGAGCTTTATAGGAGCTATCCATGGTGCTGTACTCCACCCCCAAAATAGGTTCACCAGCATGGAGCACCATGGATAGCTCCTACAAAGCTCAGAATAAAAGCTGCAACGGATGAGGAGCCTCACTGACGTAGGAGTCACCAGCCTCCCCTGTTGCTGGGTGGTTTTTTAACCACCCCAACAAGTCACCCTCGCTGGGTTCAGACATCACAAGAAGCCACACTGACGAGGGTAATGATGTAAATCTGGACAGCACACAACTAGCAAGCGCAGGGTGGTTAACAAGCCACCGTGGCTTATTAACAACCCTGCGATCATGTGGACCAGCTCTTAGAGTCATGGGACTCAAGCAGCTGAGTCTCAGAAGGGCGGGCAGCCCTCAGCCGTGAAGGTGTGGAAGGATGGAGGTCAGGGACAGACATTGGGTTGACCCTGGACTCAGAATCCAATTAAGCTCACCCTTGTTAGCTAAGTTAGAAAGGCCCAGTACAGCCATCAGTGGTTTGCAGATCTTTTATTGTTAATTGAATAAAATCACGAGCCTAGTTTAACCCAACCTTATGTGTCTTCTTGCCTCGTTATTTCTGGGGATCTGGTTGCAAACAGCGGCATATAAAATGACGTTGAACTGCTGGTTAAAAATGATCTTTAGTGAGTCTTTGTGTCCTCTTGGATAGCCTTTGAAGAAACAGCAATCATTCTTTCATCTTTTCATTTGTTTCATCCTCAGTGGTAAAATTAGTCTTTTCAGTACTATGCCTAAAGAATTATACATAAAGAGTTTGGGGATGGAGCTTGCTTAAAAGTTTCTCAGGTGTAAGGATTGATGTATCCTTACAGATGGACGGAGCAACTATATCAGTTTCTAAAACAGCACTATTATAGAAGAATTCCCCTTACATTCCTTTTGTTCTACCTTGTTATTTAAAGGATTTATAGAAATGCAGAGAGAGGGTGGCCTTTGCCAAAGCTTGACTAAATCTTTCAAGCTGTGTTAGAAGAAAGATACAGGAATAGGCCATATTTTGAACATACTCTTCATGTGGTTTAAGGCCAGTGGAAGACCTTTTACATACAATTATATATTGTCTTACGTCTGGAGGGCATCAGATTGGGGTGTACGACACCACACCTGGACTGTAATTAAAACATCTTGTCAACCCAACATAACAGCCAATAACTATGCTATTTACTTATTTAACATTTCTTTCTTTCACCTGAATATTCACTGTGAATATTAAAAACGTAACATTACACACTTGGTCGAAGATACAAGATGCAGTAATGGCCACCAAGTTGGGCAGCTATAAAAGGAGATTAGAGAAATTCCTGGTGGAGAAGGCTCTCCATAGCTGCTAGTCATGATGGCTATATATTACCTCCAGTATCGGAGGCAGTACGCCTACGTATGCCAGTTGCTGGGACACAAGCATGATGGTGCTATTGCACTCATGTCTTACTTGTGGGGTTCCCATGGCCATCTGGTTCGCCACTGTGTGAACAGAATGATGGGAGTAGATAAGCCTTTGGCTGGACTGAGCATGGTTCTTTTTATGTTCTTATGTGTATTCGATATCTATATTCATACCTATATCTAACATTTTATAAATTAGCCACAGTAGGGACTCGGAACCTAACTTCAGATTCTCTCCTCTCATTGGTGCCAAATGATTGAGGAAATAAAGGCATTTTCATTTGTCCCCTGCCATGCAAACACACACACGCACGAGGTGGACAGAGGAGAATGCCTTGGGAAGGGAATTATGTGTTGTATAAGTGATGCAATGTCTAACTACATGGGGTTTCTTGTTCCACATTGTTTACTAACAAATGCAATGCCAACTAATTCATGTAGTGTAAGTCAGCCTTCCCCAATCTGGTGCCCTCCAGATGTGTCGGACTACAATTCCCATCCTCCCCAGACAACAGGACCACTTCTGTGTGCACCTTTTTTTTGTCTGCATTTTTTAACTGGAGAACTACATTGCAGAATTTGGAAAAGTGCAGATATTGGAGTGTTTCAGTTGGAATTTCAGGTCACGGTTTGGTTCAGAATTGTGAATTAGGTAAGTTTACATGAAAATCCCTACTTCATTACCCAACTCTTGGCCAATGGAGAAGGGACATGTGGAGCACAGCTTTAATGAATGAGATTGTAGCTGATAAATGCTTGTGGGATGGGAGAAATAAGCAGGGCTGGGCAAACGGGCAATGTTCGAGATGGCCAGGATTCTCTGAGCATCATCTCGCCGCTCGTCTCCTGCCCGATTCCTTTTTGCGTTTGTGATCGCTGCTCGCTCTGCACGAATGGGAAAATTGTGCAAATCGAGCAGCCATTGAACGTGAAGTTTGTGCAGCTCTCCCCACATTTCTGCAGATTTCCTAATATGGATGACTTTCCTCCATAGGCTAAAGCGGGGCTGATTCAGTCTATGGGGAAATTTGCACAGATTTGGACATTTGTGCAAAATCGAACTGGGAAAGTTGTGCAAATCAAACGTGAGCACATGTCCAGAAATCTGCGAACACTTTTGGCGGACACGTGCTCAGTCTCGCAATCCTGTTTGGGGCATCGAACAGGGCACGCTCGCATGTTTTACGAACAAAAATGAAATTATCATTCATCCTGAGAAATAAGTCAACAGACTTTTCAGAAGAACTGCACTTTATTCATTCAGTTTTGGAATCGGTATAGGCCTAGTAAGTTACACTGGTGGACATTTTGACAACGTGACATAATGAATTTCTTTGACATGTGTTCACCAACTATATTTCTCAGGTTGGGGTTCTATTCAGCTTCTAATCATTGCAAGTTTATGGCTATATATGATATGGTGTAACAATATCTCATTCAATTTTTTTAAAAAAACATGGTATAAAACTGAGGCATGTTTGTAGTACAGATATATTGAGAGACCAAATAACTCTCCCATTTTTTTCTCTCTTTAAGGGCATCAGTTTTGTGATGAAGGGAGTGTCATCGGGTGTTTCAAATGACTTTTAAAAGCACATTTATTTAAACTGTCATACCTTAAGTACTCCAGAGGAAAAGCTTTCCCCACAGCACTGACTTCCCTCCCACACCTGCCGTCTCCTTTAAGGTGCGAGGTAGTTGACGGATGATCTTGTCTTCTTTCTCCCTCTTCTCTCTCTGAAGGAAACAGGACTCCCGAAAGATAGGTTACAGTGACTTTTAATAGGAATGCCATGCCTCATAACCATGAGTGTGCCCTGGGATGAAAGACGTTTGTCTCTCTCCATTTCTCTCTGTCCCTCCCCAACTCTCAAAAAGTGAATTGGTAAACCCTTCCCTTGTAGGAAGGAAATAATGGTCTGAAAAGCAGGACAAATGGAATGGAATAAAAAGACAGTAAGGGCGCAATCCAATCAGGATGCCTGTGAGCCTCCAAACTCAGATTATGGTCATCCTATGCAGAGTGGGATGAGCGGCGGAGGTGATCTTCACCTCCCTGCTCTGCATTTTTGCTAGACAGCCATTTTCAGCCATCTAACTGGGGAACTTTGGAGGGGGAAGGAGGGAGGCTGTGGAGGACACAGGATATGTTGTAACCTGGTCACTGTCGTCTCCTTCCCTGCCCGCCCACCGGAATACCCCCTTTACCCCCTCTCTGAGGTCAAGTTCCCGACCTTGGAGAGGCAGCCAACAGAGTTTTTCCATGCTGGCTGCAAGAAGGAATCAGAGTGCAGATTCCCAGCTCTGAGGGCAGAACCCTGTTTGTGACCTTGAATCTGGGAATCTGAGTATCCTATGGCCACCCAGATGGTGACTAGGGGCCATAGGATCACTCTGCCCTTACATAATAAATATTGGAATATTGGAAACTGCCTTCTACCAGGGCAGGCCATTTTGTCCAAGTTCCCTATGATTGTCTGCTCTGACTGCCAGTAGCCTTGCTAGGCAATGGAGGCTGGTGACTCCTATTTTGGTGGGGCCCCTAATCCATTGCAGGTTTATTCTGAGCTTTATAGGAGCTATCCATGGTGGTGAACCTATTTTGGGGATAGAGTCCAGCACCATGGATAGCTCCCATAAAGCTCCAAATAAAACCAGCAATGGATTAGGAGGCCCTCTGAAATAGGAGTCACCAGCCTCCCCTACCACTAGATCCTCAGACAGATGATCTGTCCCATTCCTTGCTACCTAATCCTTTTAACTGGAGATGCCAGGGGTTGAACCTGAGACCTTGTGCATGCAAAACAGGTGCTTTGCCTCTGAGCTATAGTTCCTTTTTCAAGAGGGGACTGGCATAGTGCTCTGCTTAGGTACTTTTGCCCTTAACTGGTCCTTAGGCAGGATTGCCTGATCAATTTGACCTTTGTGAATTTTTATTTATTTACTAGCTTTTTTTACCTGACATTGCACGGGTCGTCATTTTCCTATAGGCACTATTTGTTTGATCAAATCTCTGTCCACCCCCCGGGGCTATACAATCAAATCCCTGCTCCCCTCTCCGGTACTGTACAATGAAATCCCTGCTTTCCCCCCGGGACTACACAATCAAATCCCTGCTTCCCTTCCCCCCGGGACTACACAACAACGTATTCCCTGTCCCCTCCCCCCCGGGACTACACAATGAAATCCCTGTTCCCACCCCGGGACCACACAACATTGAATTTCCTGTCCCCCCCCCAGGACCACACAACAATTAAATCCCTGTTCCCCCTCCCCCTCGGGGCTACACAGCAATGAAATCCCTGCTTGCCCCCTCCCCCTCGGGACTACCCAACTATGTAATCCCAGCTTGCCCCCCCGGGACTACCCCGGCCCAAAATGAAATCCCAGCTCTGTCGTCCCGTCCCCCCCGTGTAGGCCCCGGCTGCAGCCTGCAGTTCATATGAACATTCTGTTTGGACGTAGGAGAGATTTGCATATACGCTCCTGATTGGGCCCCTGTGGCGGCAGTTCATACGAACATTCTATATGCTGGTGGAGCGATTTGCATAACCGCTCCTGAATGGCCCCTGCGAACATTCCTAGAGACGCCATTGGCTCTCATCTATTTTGGGCCATACAGGCACAGCGAGGGTTTTTCGGAGATTTAAACCTGCCAGTCTTTGTCCTTGGGTGATGGAGAGTATGCGTGCCAAGTTTGGGGCGGATCCGTCCAACTGTGGAGGAGCCTATGCGACGCCTGTACCCAGCCGGCCGGAGACACACTTTCACATTATATAGTAAGATTATATTTATATCCCACCTTTTTTCCCTGCAAGGAACCCAAGGCAGCTTACATAATCCTCCTTCTCCTCCATTTTATCCTCACAACAACCCTGTGAGGTAGCTTAAGCTGGGAGTCAGTGGCTGGCCCAAAGTCACCCAGTGGGCTTCATGACCGAGTGGGGACTAGAACCCAGATCTCCTGAGTCCCAGTCCAACACACTAACCACTATGCCACACTGGCTCTCTTGATATGAACTGACCTGTTCCACACCACATGAACTGATGTGCACATTGAAAGTTATTTATCCACCACTTGTGTACTTTCTGAATGTTCCAGTGCAGTTCTCAGCTCAAAAAACAAAGAAACCAACAAAACAACATATCAAAATATGTTTAGAATTCTTTCTTTTTTTGAGAGAGAGAGAGAGAGAGAGAGAGAGAGAGAGAATGCTTTAAGAATGCAATCCTATGTGTATGTGGACAGAAAACAGTCCTACAGCTCCCAGAACTGCTGGCTGGAGAATGCTAGAAGTGGTAGGGCGTTTTCCTGTCTAAACAGGCATAGGATTGTTCCTGAAAAATATCAATGTATTCAATATTATTTAAATGCACATTTTTGTTACAACATTTCTTTCTTCTTTTTTTTAAGTACAAATTAAGGTAGAAATGGGTGAGAATAGATGGGAGAACACATGTGAAGTTTTTGCTGATGCCTTGTTTTGAAGAACATTCTAGATTCCTGAGGATCCATTCACATATTATCTTTTCTTATAGAAGTATGGATATCTTAAAACAGGACCTTTCTTTAAAATATTGTGCCATCAGGAGCTCTTCTATTCCTATCTCCCCTATCAATGTCTAGCCCAAACTCACAAAAGGCCTGTGCAAACCTTTAATTTCTTTTTCTTTTTTTTTAACTTAAAATGATTTTTAGTCCGCCTTTAAGGGTAGAAGAAGCCTGTCAAGATGGCATGTGAGATAAAAAAAAAATCAACCAAAATATGCAAAAGTAAATAGAAAGCAATAAATATTCAATAAGATACTATAAGAATGATATAAAAACAGATAACACCAATAAAACCTGCCTCTCACTAGATTATGGGAAGGCTGTTGAAGAGAAGTGGGCCTTCAGAGCCTTCCTGAAGATCTGCAAAGAAGGGTTCTGATGAAACCCTGATGGAAGCTGATTCTATAGTGGTTTCCTAATGCACATCCTATGGTTGTTTCCTAATGTACACAACATGCGAAGGCACACATTTTCTTCCTGCCAGGAATATTAATATTTAATTGTGCATGGGGAAAATATAGGAACATAGGAAACTGTCTTAAACTGAATTGGGCCACTGGTTCATCTATCTGAGTATTGTCAACACTGACTGGCAACGGCTCTCTGGGGTTTGAGGCAGGTTTTTTTCCAGTCTCAGCTGGAGATGCCGGGGATTATCCTGGGGCCTTCTGCATTCAAAGCATGTTCTATACCAAATAAGCCCTATTTCTTTTGGCTGAAGTGTTAAAAACTTGTATAGGATTCAAAAGGAAGCCTGTGACGAGTCCCTCAGTGTCCCTTTTTTTAAATCAAAACCTCTTTGAATAACAGAGGTATTTGGGGGAAATTGTTACAAAATAAGGAAGAGGAAGGATTCCAGTCCTTGCCAGTCTGCAAAATCGTGTTCAGGGCAAAGCTTTAAAAATGGTATCAGTTGCTTTAGACTTTCAAGGAGACCAACTCTCTCATGCTGGTAAAGCTAGCAATGGGTTGAATAAAGGAGACAGAAAACAAGAACAACAAAATCTAGGGACCTTCTGTAGTCTGCACTCTGCAATGAGTTTTCCGGCAACACTATTATACCCAAATGCAGGATACAGAGTGATTTGCTCTCCTTGGCCAACAACTCATGGTCGATCAGTATATGAAAAGGCAGAGCAGGCATGCTTGACCTGTGAGTAAATAATGATCCAAGTTCTCTTTTCCAGACAGGATTTCTTTCCACCCACATTCAGGAAGAAAGTCCCCTGAAGTATTTACATTTGATTTCAGTTTATGCTGACTGAAAGTCTGTCACAGGCAGGCCTGCAGACATTAAAATAATAATAAAAAAGAGGCATGGTAGTAAAATAAATAAATAAATAAATAATAACCTTGGATTTCTTTCTTCCAGATTCTATCATGAGTACCTCGTGACATTATTTATCCCTCCAGAGTGTTTCAAGTTTGGTTAGCTCACTAGCATGGCCAATTTCTTTTAAATATACTTTTGAAGATATGAGAGCTTTTCTTTCCTCCTGCCTCCCTGCCCCTTTTCATGACAATGGCATCACTGAGTTCATAGAGGGGCTGGTCAGGGCTGGCATCAAAGGTAGGCATGGTCGGAGTTTTAATTGGACTGAATTTGTTTAAGGAGAATGCTCCGAGAAAAGTTATGATGCAGTTTTTAAAACCCAAGATGGCGAATGCTGAGATTTACAGAGGCTCTGAACTCGGGACTGGACTGAATGTCCCTGAAAAAATTTATGAAGCCGGTGAGCAAGATTATCCATTTGACAGAGGGAAATATGAGGGTTTTTTTGTTTTTTTTTAAATCTGATTTTGTTTTGACTGGGAAAAGATACAAGGTTGTTGTTTATTGAATTATTCAGATAAAGGGATTGCCTATATGATTTGTATGGACATTAAACATTTAGAGAAAAGGGATTGCTTATATGATTGGTCTGGATTTCAAATATAAATGGTGATGTAAGAGAAAATATTATTATTAAGATATAAGCATATTAGGTCTGTTTGGAAATATTTACTTAAAAATGTCTTTTTAATCTTGTGTGGAAGATTTGACATATTGAAGGGGAAGGTTGTTCTTTGTTTTTGTTTTTTGGAGGTTTTCTTTTCTTTTCTTTTCTTTTGTCTTTTACAAGTAGAATGATGACTTATGTGCTTCTGTTTGGTTAGCTGTTACTTACTTTTTAACTTTCAAACTTTTCTTTTAAAAAAAAGATATATTTAAAATTAAAAGTGAAGTGGTTTATGGATAGATAGAAAGAAACAAGGGGTAAATGTACTATAGTAGAGAGGGATTCTTAATATTCTTAATAATGGGATTTTAAATTGGATTAAAATGTTGTTTTGCTTTTGGTTTGCCGTAACTGAATGTGAGGTTTTGTTAACAGAAAATGTTGTAAGAATAACTGTGGTTGCTTAAGCTGTGGAGAAGATTGGAAGTCCTTTTTAATTGTGTACCGGTATATTGTTTGTTATATATGTGTTTTTGTGTTTGTATGAAATGAAATTTAAAAATTCACACACAAAAAAAAAGGTAGGCATGGTCGGGCATCTGCCGAGGGCCCACACCACAGCAGGGCCCCACTGGCCAAGGGCCTCCTGGACTTGCTCCTCCTCTTTACCATTGCAGCCTGCTTGTTCACCTGCCTCTCACTCTGGGCCGGACAACAGTGGTGGTGACGAAGGAGGAGCAGCAGATGCCACTGCCTACTTGCTCATTGGCTTCTCTGCCTGTCAAACAAGCGACTGGGAGCAATGAAGAGAAAGAGGAGGAGGGGCCATCGCAGCTGGTGACCATGGCTGACGAGAAGGTAGAGTTAGTGAAGGAGGGCATGTCTTGCCCAAGGGCCCTCCAAAAACTGGAGCTGGCACTGTTTACACTGCGACATTTTGTATGAATCTAATGTTTAAATAGGCTGCATTGATTTCATCAGTTGATTTACACTGCCCAGTCTCTTTTTGGCTTGTACATTTTCTGTGTTTTCCAGTTGTGTGGGCAGAATATCGGATATATTCAACAAACAAACAAAAAACGCTACGGTTTACAAAATAAAAGTTAAGGCTATACACTTTTCAACCAAGCACTAAAAAAAGCAGGGAAAATGTGAGCTAAGGCTCAAGCCTTAACACCACATCCTCCCTAAGGAGGCAGAAAGTGCAAGTGAAATTCTCATTCTCCCAAAGCAGATAAACCATGCGCAGGGGAGGGAGGATATGATATGCAAAGGTGACTGTGAGATTGTGGAAAACTGATGGTGAACAACTTATTTATTTATTACATTTTTAAATTGCCCATCTGGCCGGTCACCCCACCACCCTGGGCGATGTACATTCCAACAATATAACAGATTTACACAATTAAAACAGTATAATTTTTTTTTAAAAAAAAATCCTAACCCACCCCATATTCCCGCCTGAACTTAGGGTCACCCACTTCTCTCTCTCTCTCTTTTTTAAAGAGCAGCCTTCCCCAACCTGGTGCCTTCCAGATGTGTTGGACTTGCAACTCCCATCATCCCCAGCCAGCTTGGCCATTGGCATCTTCTTTTCCAGAATTAGGATATAACATATACAATCCACCAATCCCGCGGTGACCCAACCCACTGCCGACTCAGTGGACGCTGCTGCTGCTGCGCCCACTGAGCTGGGCTGAAAAAGTGGACACATGTGAGCTGCTCGGCAGACTTCCGGGTTCCCGGTGGGCTGCTTTTTATGTAGAAAATGCCATAAGATATGTTAAAAGCTGGCCGCAATTTGCACAAGTGTATCTTATGATATTTTCTATGTTAAAAGTAGCCCGCTGGGAACCCAGAAGACGGTTCCCCAGCTCGGCTTGAGAGAATGCGAATCGAACCAGGGAAAGAGGTAAGCGGGATGGAGTTGGGGGGGGGGGTTGAGCCCGGACAGTTTGCTGGATTTCCACCCCCCCAAACGAACTCCTCACACATCCCTACCACCAAGGAACTTCAGAACAGGTGCAGCACTTTAAATAGACTGTCTTAAACTAAATGAGACAGCTAATGACTCTTGAAAGTAACTCAGATAGTCTAAGTGCTGCAGATGTTTTAGAGTTCCTTCGTGGATTGCATATGTTCTGTCCTAACTCTGGAAAAAAAGGATGCTCTAGAACAACCTTTTCCAACCTGGTGACTTCCAGATGTGTTGGACTGCATCTCCCATGATACTGATGCTGAATTTTCTTTTGGAATGTGCATTTCCCATGTATTTCAAGTCATGTGCTGCAGAATATAGGATATATATCTCACAAAGCACCTATTCCTTCCTGTGCCAATCAGGAAAGTCGTTTAGGACTGGGTCTTTGTGTTCTATTTTAGAGTGCTTGATTATTCCTGTCTGTGTTGGGGACATGTGTGTGCATGTGCATGTAAGAGAAAGAGAAGCAAGGCTGCCCATTTTCTTGAATCGCAAAGTAGGGTCATTATCTGTGCCTACCTTAAGAGACATCAAATTGAAGGGAAAAATGCGTGATGGAAATATCAACACCTTTATTACTTGCATATTGTTGTTAAAGGAGCTTCTCAATCGGACGGAATACCAATTGCAGCTATTTGTTGGTTTGACTCTCCCCTCTCTGGCCTAAGCAGTAACACTCATTCCTCATGAAATATTACTTCTGGCCTCACATTTCCACATGAAAAGATGACATTTAAAAATGGAATCTATAAAAGGAATAAGAGCAGGATATTCATAAGAACATTCTGGCTGATGAAATTTTGCTGGAGCTTTTATTTTCCCCCCCCGATCAGATGAGATTTTGGAGCCTTAAAATGAGGGTCAAAAGTAGCAGGTACAAATATAACATGCTGATTCCTCCTTCCTGCTCCCACAACTTCATTCTAATATTTCCTATTGCCTGTGGGCAAATGAGAGCTCTCCACTTCATAGCATCCTGCATCACTGCAGAGCGTTGGCTCAGATGACCACGGCTGGAATGACTCTTCCCATAATGCCTTGCCCTATGGTTCCCACAAAGAGTGAGCATTGTTGGAATACGCGATGAGAAGATGTCTACTCCGCAGGGAGGTTTTTTAAGTTGACTGCCCAGTAAAGATTTAAGATAAACTGTTATAGGCTAGTTAAAGGGCAAAGGCAGAAACCAAGCTTCTCTGAGAAGTCGGGGCAGAGTTCAGTGGAGCAAGCCACTTAGTGGTATCAGGGGAGGGAATGCTGGACATTGCCTAGCAACAAGTTAGAAATGCCATTCTCTCTCTCTGAGTTAGACTGTTCCTACAGTTACTGTTCCTACAATTAGACTTACCTGACACTTGCCAGGGTTTAGCAAAGAGATGTGTTTTGTGGTTTTCCTTACCTCGCAGTGTGAGGAACAATTAAGAAACTGCACTTACATAAACTGTAACTATCCAGCTTATAGTACCTAAGAAATCTTATCTTACTGTTATTTATTTTAAAAGCATCTACCTTAGAGACAAGCCTGTGTGCTTGTTGGGTGAATTCTGTTGCTGCTGCTGTGCTCTGCCATCAAGCACGGTGTTGAAATTATCCATCATTGTTGTAGCAGCCTTGCCTTTTCTTGCTCAATTCAGGGTGCACGGAAGGGTGCACATACATAATTCCCTTCCTTATTCTCTCTACAGTCAACTGCTATTCCTGTTGTCCCACTCAGCAGCTGATGCTAGAGTGAACGAGGGAGACTAGCAGTGCAGCAAACAAAACAAAACTGCATGGCAAGTTGTAAATAAATCAAGACTGTTACAAGGATGTTGCAGTATACAGCAGTAACAGTACATATTCTCCTTCAAGAGTGCATAAGGCCAGGGTGGAGAGCCAGTGTGGCGTAGTGGTGAGAGTGTTGGACTGGGACTCGGGAGATCCGGGTTCTATTCCCCACTCGGCCATGAAGCTCACTGGGTGACTTTGGGCCAGTCAGTGACTCTCAGTCTAACCTACCTCACAGGGTTGTTGTGAGGATAAAATGGAGACAAGGATCATGTACAGCAGGAGGAGGAGGAGGACAAAGAGGCTTGGACTCCTTGGAGGAAAAGGTGGGATATAAATGTAAGAAATAAAATAAATAAGGGTGGGAGAAAGGAGTTTGCTGACATGGCTTATGAAAACCCAAAATCAACTAACAACAGTGGCTGACAGTATGTGCCTGTAGTGGCTCTCTAAGCCTGTGGCCTCTACAGCAACATGGAGGCTTCTATACGGTATAGCGACAGGCAAATATATCCCCCTTCATCTCAAAAACGACTGGAGTTTTGCAGGCATTCTCTTTGAGGACCTGCAAAAACGCATGAACTTTTGTGAGTATTTGAAAGGAATGCTCACAGAAACCCAATTTTTCCTCCCCTCCTCTTCAAAAACAAAGGTAAAGGGGAGGGGGGAATTTGCAAACTCCTTACATTACTTTGCAAAGGGGAGGAAGTAACTGGCAACAAAAACGTGTCTGTTTCAGTAGCTGGACAGGCAAGACAGAGGCCTGCCAGGAAGTTACTGAGATGGGTTCCGTCAGGTTTTGTAAGTAAAGGTAGAAGCTTTTAAACATCAAAACCAAAAATCCCCCTTTCATTTCACCTTTGTTCGTAGGGAGAGGAACAGGCAGGGGAAAGCTGTTGGAAGGAGTTCAGCATTTTGAGTCCAGTTGAAAATGGGCTAGGATCAGACTTGAAATGGGTAGCAAGCATTTAGTGAAACTCACCCCATCCCTAAAACATGGAGGGAACAATCCTATGGCCCTCTAGACATCGTCTGGGGAGGCCATAGGATAGTTTGGATTCCCAGCTCCAAGGTTGGAGTCACAGAGCTCCAACCTCGGAGCTAGGAACTGAAGCTGTGATCCCCCTCCCCATCACATTCGGCATGGAAAGAACCATGCTGGCTGCTCTCTGAGGACAGGAAAGTGACCTTGGAGAGGGGGGAAAAGGCAGGGAGGTGAGGAGACTAGAACAGCAGGGATATGAGGTATCCTGAAGCCACTACAGCCTTCTTCCCTCCTCCTGTGAGACGTTGTCACTAGTCTGCTGAAAATGGCTGTCTAGCAAAAATGCAGAGCGGGAGGAGCAGGGAGGCGAAGATTAGCGTAAGCCTCCAAGTTCAGTAGGATTGCTCTCTAAATTGATAATGTGTGAAATGCTCAGTGGTATCTTGCCATGGATATCTAGATGAATGGGAGAACTTAGGTCCCAGCTCTGCTTTTACATTAATTTTATTTACACATAAACGTATATTTCCCCCCCCCAACATTCCTGTGCTTATGCAGCATTCCACTCCCCAGATATCCAGGCCTACCCTCTAAAAAAGAGAACAGTTTCCAAAACTTCCTGACCCACACATGTGATGAGGAGAAGTTAATTTCATGTGACTCCGTTTAAACAGGAGTCCTTTTAAACAGCCATCTGTACCAAAAAATTATGCAATAAAAATAGAAATAATAGTAACAACAACAACAACAACAACAACAGCAGCACTGTATGAGTTCAAGCATGAAAGGCACATTATGAACAAAGTTAACAAGCACATGGCTATAAAGAAGCATGATCTAATGAAGAAGACACAGGTGGTTTCCATAACAACACCATCATGGCCTGCCAGGTGCATATGCATCCTTTTTCTAGGAAGTTAGTAGTCATCTAACAAAGGCAGCAGGAGAAGAAAGAGGGGTGGGGGTGGGGATACAATTAAGGGGAAAAAACAATGAACATCAGTTCTGTGCAACAATGAGCACTTACAAGGAGAGGTCAGGAGCATCTCTTGAGTTACCTAAAAACACAGCTGCGAGACTACTTTGTTGACATTGTTGTACTGCTCCTACTTCCGGTTCTCCTCTGTAGCACACTAAGACCTTTTCTACCCAAGGCACTTACTGTGTGCTCGTCATTCCTTACTCATGGTTGTTTATGGGTTCATTAGACGATGTCGTGACCCTCCAGTTTTGCTTCTGTTTTTAAGGAGCATTTTTGGCAAGTTTCTTTTCCTTCTTTCTTTTTTAGAGCAGGGGAAATGTGGTATTATTTGTGAAAGTGAAAGAAAATACTTCTTTTAATTGTGTGATTGCACTATTCTTCTATACTACAATGCCACCTAGAGGTTATGTAGTGGAAAAGCAGGAAAGGAAACACTCTTTGTGTACTGTTAGTAACTTAGGATCTAGATTCTGTGACAAAACCGAAAGTGGATACAGCAGATTAACAGCCTTGTGTGGAAAAGCTCTATGTAACTGGACCTAATTCAGCAGGGCTGTTGAACCTCAGGCCTTTGGGCTGAACCAGGCCCACCTGGAGTCCACATTGAGCCCTCAGGGTTTCCCAGATGTCCCCTTCCCCACCGTTCCCCCCGACTGCCAATCATCTGGTGGTCTCCTGGCTTTTGTGTGTGTCCTCCCACTCCATTCTAAAAGGTTGAAATGCTTATCCTAAGGCTTAGTTACTGGCAGTAAGAACTGCTACAATACGCTGGTATTTTGGCCCTGCCCCCTTTGGCCCTGCCTGCAACTGCAATATGGCCCCTGAGAGCTTCTCTCAAATTGAATCTAGCCCTCAGGCTGGAAGAAGTTCAGCAGCCCGGTAATACAGCATGAAGCATAACAGTTGGGCCTCGATGGTGGCAGGCCAAGATTCAAGCCCTACTTCAGCCACGTGTCGTTTTTATGTCAACCCCACCTTCCGATTCAGAGAGATCCTCCAGGTGGCTAACATAACATGATGAAGTACCCTGAAACTGGAGCTGCTTCCCATCCCCTCCAAGGCTCCAACCAGTCTCACGGCTCAGTTCCCTTAATTCTTATTAGGTCGTTCTGGTTGATTCCCTTTCTCTGCTTTCTTCGAACAGCACACTCTCTCTCATTAGACCAAAGATTACATTTGTTGTGGTCTGATGCCTTCACTCATTTTCTTGGTCAGCACCTTATATTTCTTCATTACATTTTTATTTGCATCTTTTATCTCGGGTGGCATCCAAGGTTGTCCCCTCTCAATGTATCTTCACAACAACCCTGTGAGGCAGATTCAGTGGAGGGAGAGAAAGACTGGCCCAAGATCAGCCAGTGAGCTTCATGGCTTGAACCTGAGTTCTCTGGTCCAGGTCTGTTACTCTAGTCACCACGCCACTCTGACTCTCAGCTTAATTAACTTTGGAACTCATTGTTTTCAGATATTAATACATTTCAGGTGCCATCCTATGCATTTTTAGAGAGGAAAAGAAGTCCTACAACTCCCGCCACTCTCCAGGTAGCTATGCTGGCTGGAGCATGCTGGGAGTTGTAGGACTTTTTTTCTGTCTAAACCTGTGTAGGATTGTGCTCTTAGCTCCTTCTACTCTCAGCCTGTGGGCTGCACATCGGGGACACAAGACTCTGGATGGAGAGTATGAAGTTTCACAGAGAATCAGAGCCAGAGGCGCTTTACTGCCAGCATAAGGAGTTTTGTTTTGCACTGACCTGGACCTAGTCTGCTATAACCATAGAAGCTGCAAAGAGGCAAGGAATATATGGGAGCTTCTGGCCATGACAACTTCTCCCTGCTCCTGTTCTGGTCGGCTGGTTTTAGAAGGGAGTCAGTCTAGCTTGTTTCAGAAGGGAGTCTCCATGTGTTCAGGGCCATGTCCACTGCCCTCTCTGCATTCAGTGGAAGGTCTGAGGCAGGGAGACAACACAATTATACACAACCAGAAACCCTGATAGCACAGGATTTCTTGACCGCATACGGCAGTGTACAGTAGGCACACAAGCTCCCCATTTAGACCTTCCAAATGCACAGAAGTTAGGGGGCAGGTGGAGATAGTGGCCATGGTGATGGGGCAGGGCCAGTGGGTGAAGCCCCACTCCCTCCCCCATGTACAGTAATACCTTGGATTGCAAGTAACTTGGTTTGGGAGCGTTTTGCAAGACAAGCAATTTTTTAAATATTTATTTAATATATTTTTTTACTTGATATACAAGCGACGTCTTGCAATACAAGTACTGTAGTACGGCTTAAATTAAAAATCTCTGTACAAATTTTTTTTGGGGGGAATTTCATTTTCATATAAGAGTGTTTTGGATTACAAGCACGTTTCCGGAACAAATTATGCTCTCAATCCAAGGCATGACTGTATGCATGGAGGGGCACTTCTGAAAAGCCCATCTGAGATACCCTATTCTGGTCCTTTTCTAATACCAATATTTTATGACAGCCCCGATCAGGGCTGGCATCAAGGGAAGGCATGCCTGGGTACCTGCTGTGGGCCCACACCCCCATGTCTCCAAATTATGTATGCACAGGCCAGGGATGTTGAAGAGTCCTTGGTCTCGAGTCACGAGTCGAGTCACGAGTCTTTGGACCCGAGTCTTGAGTCCGAGTCCGAGTCCTTGGTCCAAAATGGTGACTCACGAGTCACGAGTCCTGAGTCACTCCCAAAACTGACTCCACGAGTCCCTATTAAAATCAATGGGGTTTCCCCCCAACAAAATAAGTTTTTATTTCAAAACTCTGCAACTGATTTTGGCAAGAACAGACCAGGCAGACAAACCCAAAATAACCAGGCAGGCAGAGGAGGCAGGGAACCCCAAAGCAGGCAGGCGGAGGCCTTTGTCTTGGACAATTCAACTGCTGAACAGGTCAAGAAGAGACCAGGCAGGCAGAGGAGGCTGGGAACCCCAGACAGGCAGGCAGAGGCAGCCAAACCCAAAATGTCTGACCCTAACCCAAACCCCCCACAACAACACATCAATCAAAATAAATCTCAACACATCGTTGGGGCTGCACTCCTGGTAGCTGTCCATAGTGGCTGAGCAGCGGCGCGCCTCGCTTCCATGCGCTCTTCACCGGTGATCGAGCTCCTTCTGGCACAGCCAGAAGACTCGTCAACAGCCCAGGGATGTTGACGAGTCCTTGGTCTCGAGTCCCGAGTCGAGTCTCGAGTCCCATTAAAAATATTGGGACTCGAGTCCGAGTCGAGTCAGAGGGGGGACTCAGTCCGACTCACGAGTCGAGTCCTCGAGTCCGAGACCCCATCCCTGGCACAGGCAGGAAAAACAAATCAAGGAAATCAGCAGTGCTATTCCATGTTTCAGAGCTCTCAATCTTGGCTTCTTTTTCTGGTTTTTAGTCTACTCTTGGCTTTTGAAATCAGACAAGGCTTGTCTCTTGCATTAGCAGAGATCAATCTTAGGTTGAGAAATCCATTCTCAGAATTGACCTTTTGAAGCGGCAGGCGTGGAGTCTTCAGGGAAAGCTCTCTTGGTTCCAGAGCTCAGAATTCAGCCCAATCATTCAATGACATGATCGAGGGCACAGAGAGAGCAAAAAAATCCAACTGCCGTTCAGCGCACCAGGGACTGTTAAGGTTAGCGAGCACGGATAAAGCTTCGCTTGTGCTGTTGACTGCAGAGCTGATAAATAATGTTCCTAGTGTAATTAATAATCACAACAGCCTGTCCAGAAAATGGAAGATGAAAAGGTCAAGGAGGATGATTAATCCAAAATATTCCTTAATGTACCACACTCCTGTGGCCGTTTTAGAACAAACTTAAAATGGCAACACTTTCATTCAAGCTTGTAGTTGCATTAAAGAAGGGGTGGGCAGCTTTCAACCCTAAGTCTGCATGCAGCCCATGGCCTAATTTCATGCAGTATGTAAGGAAAATTTTTATTGCTTGATAATTAAATCAAGCAATAAAATTTTTCCCTTACAGGCTGCATGAAAACGGGACCATGGTACTTGATGACAAAGTTTAAAACAGGAAAAAACCAAACCAAAACAAGAGAAAACATAGTGCGTACATTACCGGTACAGCTTTCTGGTAGCAGGGCTTACCCCCATGCCGGGAGTCTCCCCACCCAGCATCTTCCCTTTACTTTTCTAGTTTTACACTAGCACATGATATGTGATTGGTCACTGTACTCTGATTGGTTCCTTCCTGTATGCTTTATTCCCACCTCTTCATATCTAGTCATACCTCCCCTTTATGTCACTTGTTTTTCACTTTCTCCTTGTGACCTTTGTCCACTGAAAGACACATCCAAGATTTCCACACCAAGATAATTTCATTCTGTCTACTGTATGTTCATGTTCTCCTGGGTTAAGCAAAAGATGACACATCCTTGCAACCATTACCAAATGTTTAGCTCTTGTATTTTCCTAGGTTCCTCTTTTCTGTATTTTTTTTTTGTCCTTAGAATCACTACTTCCTCTTTTTAATTAGCCTAGGGTTTGTTTTTTTTATATTGGACACTTCAGGCTTTTCATTTATGAAGACCCATAACTTTGGTTAAGCCAAACTTTGGTAAAAATCAATGAATTGATTTATCACAGTTCCTTGGCTAATTTCAAACACTCTCTCTGGAAATGATCAGTTCACACCTCTGGGAAGAGCAATTTGCCTCTCCCCTGCCCAGTTTTGGTTCTCTGTCCCTGCCCACTGCTGGCTTCACTCCTGCCTACCTCTGGCATGTGGCCCCTGACTGACCATGAGGCAATGTGGCCCTTGGCAGAAAATAAAGGTTTCCCACCTGATTGTCCTGATCAGTATCAGTGGTGTTTATGTGCAAAAATCATCACAGAACATAAGAACGATGGCTGGATCAGGCCAAGGTCCACTGAGTCAAGCATTCTAACAGTAGCCGGCAAGATACCTCTGAGAAGCCCAGAAGCAGGACTTTAAGGCAATGACAGACCCTTATCACTTGTTCCCAACAACTGGTATTCAGAGGTATAATGCTTCTGAACATGGAGTTTCTGTGTGGCCATTTTGCAAGGGCATTCTCCTGTGTTTTACTCAAGAAAAACCAAAATGCAAACAACATACAGGTGAACATTACAGTATTCAGTCTATCCTCCATGTGTACTACTTCAGGCCCATTATCTTCTCCTCTAAACCCTCTAAACTCTCACTGATATGAAAAGGCAAAGAATACTCTCCGTAAATAAGTTCTTGGAATAATGAAATTAACCATTTACCCCAAGTGATTTTTATTCTGGCGTCTCTGCTGTCGCCCACTAGAATTGGGACGGTCTGGGCACGCACCCCAACCTAGTAGTTTTTTTCCCTATAGAGAAAGATGGTGGGTGTTGTAATGTTTAGATCAGGGGTGCACAACTCATGTCCTGTAGGCCACGTGTGCTTTTTGCGTGGCCCCCTGGGAGCCCACCCACCACTGCTGAACCCACCGCATTGTCTGAGGGTATGGCATACAGCAGCCGTGTTGAAAGCTAAGCCTGTTAGTGTTTGGGTGGGAGGTTGCCTGGGAACTCTATTCAAATTGCACTGAATTCTATGCAAGCCTGGTAGGATAGAAATGCAATAAATAAATATGATATATACAACACATGTTTATTCTGAAGAAAGTCCTACTGTGTTGGCTTATTCCCTTGTAAGTGTATGAGATGTTCTTTGGAGGCCCTTCTCAGAGTGCCCCCTCCAAAAGAAGCAAGAACTGACACATACTGCAGATCAGTGACCCATGGATGCTCCAGGAAGGGGTGTGTCAGGATCTGTCAGGAGTCCATCAGCTGTCCTGGGTGACAGCTCAGGCTTGGAGGCTCAGTGTGGTCCAGATGGCTGGGTCACACCTGGAG
Source organism: Shinisaurus crocodilurus (assembly GCA_021292165.1). Lineage (NCBI taxonomy): Eukaryota > Metazoa > Chordata > Lepidosauria > Squamata > Shinisauridae > Shinisaurus > Shinisaurus crocodilurus. Next base: position 16,898,488 of record CM037887.1, on the reverse strand, counting down.
CTTTGGTCCGGTTTCAGAACTTTGATCAGTGATCCTGGACTGGAGCAAGAGAACTGACAAATTACTCCAGCAGAGACTGAAAGCAACTGACAGGCTTTCATGGTCAGGCCAGGAGAGTCTCTCTGAAAACTCCACCTGTTCAGGTGTTGCCTCTGGCTCTCAAAGGGCTAGCAACCTTTCCCTGCAGGCTTCTCCTAGGGAATGAAGGTTGGAGAAGGGGGAAGCCAGTTGGAGACTGCTCCCCAGGATCTCCCTATTCACTAGGGGAGTCTGAAGTCCATTCCTCAGAGTCAGAAGGTAATGGCACCTCCTGGGGGTTGCATGGGCAAGACATGGGGTCCAAGGCAGTGGGCCCCACTTCAGAAGGACCAGGAATTGGTTCTGATGCCTCCCCAGAGTCACTGTCATTGTTGGCTTCAGTTTCTGAGGGGTGCCAATCCTGGGCCGTGACAGGGTGAGATAGCAGGGCTAAGTTGCTGATGTGACACTCCTGCCGTGTGCAGCTCCTTATGCCCTGATCTGAGTTCTTGGGAGGAAAGCTCCTCTGCTGCTTGAGACCACCTTGCCTTACCAGGTATGACGAGGCACCTAGCCACACCACAGAGGGCTGGTAAAAAAAAAAAGGAACGTCTGGTTCACACTCTTGGAGAATGTGAATAAATTCTCCAAAATGGGCATACTATTTCTGGCTTACTTGATGGCGGTGGGACCTGCATCATTTAAGGTCCTGCCTGTTGCCTTGGTAACTGACTTGGTCCAGCCTTGCCCATGAACTTCCTTCTCTTACCTGTATTCAGAACAACACCGCATAAAGGTGTATCTTTCTTTTTACATATACAGCTTTATGGCATTGCCCTGGCTCTCTCTCTCCTCTCTTTTACTTTCTTGCTTGCTTTCCTCTGCCAAGAATGCTGTTAACATAACTGTAAGGAGACCAATTGTGTTGGGAATCCGCGGCTCTGCTTGAGGCTCAGGAGTGGAAAGGAGAGATCAGTTACAGCAATTTCCTTTTGATTTCTAAAGGGATCGCCAAAGAACTCATCCTTTGAAGGAAAAAAAATGGATTCAACCTCACTGCCCCTTTGTATGAACAGTTTTTTTAAAAAAAAATGTTCAAAGAAAAATGTCTTTTTTTAATAAAAGGAAGAACATGAGGTCTGGAGGCAGCGTAGGTGGTCATACTCAGGTCCACCAGGCCTGCGAAACCTTGCTCTTCCAATCACCTTGTAGAATAGAGTTAAAGCATCAACAAAAAATGGTGGGAGTTGCAATCCAACACATCTGGAAGATAGCAGGTTGGGGAGACGTTGGTTTAGGACACTGGCTGGGGCATGCTGGGAGTTGTAGGCCAAAAACATCTGGGGACCCAAGGTTGGAGAACACTGCTTTAGTGCATGTACATTTATGGAGACACAGCATTTGCTTCTAATGAGCAATTTGCTTGCAGAACAACAAATTCAAACCAATTGCTGTGGAGAAAACATATTATAAACTTGCAATTAGTTTTTAATTATCAATGCCATTGCTTGTGCCATATGTTATAGGTATTGACGATATTGTGTTAAATATTTGACACTAATTATCTCAAGAGCTGAAGGCAATCCCGGTGTGTTTGTAAATCCTTTGCTGGACACTCTTTGCTCAGTGGAATGGAATAGGTTCAAGAGTAAGATGTTCCCAGAGGGACTGTGAGAAGGCAAGTTCTCATCCCCAATAAGATGGTATCCCAAGGGTTCTAGGACAGCTGTCTCCCTAACATGCTAGTTTCCTATATGCAGGGATTCAAACATGCAGTTCTCCAGCTGATCTAAACTAGTCCAGCCAGTCTAGCAAGAATTGCACTCCATAATTTTGCTGATTGTGCAGCTTGGCCCTGAGATAGTGGCCATCACCACATCTTGTAACAAGGTATTCTTGGTGCATGTGCCATGGCCTCACAACCAGTGGTGTAGTGGAGTCTTGTTGTTGTGATGCAAAGCATTTTGGGATGGCTATGTCTTGAACTGGGCAACCAACACCCATGAGCTTAACAAAAGGCCTGCTCCTGGCGGAGATGAAAACTGCAAGGACTGGTTTGTTGATATATGGATCAACACAGCTGCCTGCATTTTTGGACTCTCCTTGGGGGCGTGTCCATGGAGACTGTCATGATGAGCGCCTGCACTTCAAAATGAACCACTACCCCACTGCTCACAACAGGTTTCACAGGCAGAAGCAGGCCAAGGGAAGGTTGTCTGCGTGTTGTGGTTTAGCACATCACTTTGGGGCGGAGGGGCTCTGGACTGTGCAGACCAGTCCTGCTCCCTCTGCTGACACGGCCAGCAGTCACACATCCCTGGCTGCCTGTTCGGAGTTCATCAGAAGAGGCTCTACAGGGAGGGAGGGAGGCCACTGTATGTGTGTCCAGTCCCTTCATGTGAAGGGGGACTCCTCCAAGGAAGAGTTCTGCACAGGGGAAGCTGGTGACACCTGTGTCAGTGGGGCTCCTTATCCATTGTAGCTTTTATTCTGAGCTTTATAGGGGCTGTCCACGGTGCTCCATGGTGGCAAACCTATTTTGGGGATGGAGTTCAGCACCATGGACTAGCTCCTGCAAAGCTCAGAATAAAAGCAGCAATGGATGAGGAGCCCCACCGACACAGGAGTCACCGGCCTCCCCGGGTGTTGTGGGACTCCAGCCTCCATCAACCCCAAGCAGCATGGCCAAGGATGGCCGCCGGCCAGGCCGCCTCATACATGGGCTGCCGCAACACACCCAGAGCCTTGCATGCACGTGCATATGCCGCAGAGCCAAGCTTCTTCTCCTGCACTTCCCGCATGCATCATCTTCTTGCACACACACACATGTGCCGCCTGATCCAAGTCCAGTCTCCATTGACACAGGGGAGGCTGGTGACTCCTATGTCAGTGGGGCTCCTTATCCACGGCAGCTTGTATTCTGAACTTCATAGGAGCGATCCACGGATAGCTCTTACAAAGCTCAGAATAAAAGCTGCAACGGGTGAGGAGCCCCACTGCCATAGGAGTCCGCCTCTGCTGTCTACATGTGTACATTGGCATGTGCGTAGAGCCCCGCTTGACATGCTCTGAACTTGTGGGTGACAGGGGTCATGCCTGCTGGGTATGTCAGCAGGGGGGCGAGGTTAGGTCAAGTGCCTCCCCCCCCCCAATGTTCTTTCAACGTGTGTATGTTTGTGGGGGTGGGAATTTTGGGAACCTCCCTAGCGTTCCCTGTCTCTGGGATCTAGTGTCAGTTCCACAATGCGCTCTAGAGCTGCAGGCCTAACATTTACTCGCATTCTTTCCTGGTGCCTGGACATCCTACCAGTACCATTGACTCCTGCTGTCCTGCTGAGACCTAAGTCTCCCTGGTTGTTACGGTGTTTGTCTCTCCCTCCTTGGTTTTAATCAGTTTGCTCCTGTGTGTGCAGAAGAAAAGCTAGCAGGAACTAAGGAACCCTGGGACTAATAGTTGGCTGGAAGTCACCCTTTAAACTTCCCACAATGCTCCAGAGTAATGGCACACAGATGTCTTTTTTTTTTTTAACAGAAAGGTGGGATATAAATAAAGTACATACATACATTGGGGACATTGTAAAACATTAAAATAACAGCTTTCAGACCCAGCTGATTGGAGCCCCAGATTTTTAAAAAAGGGCCCCAAAGGCAGGCTTCAGCAGTGGGCCCCCCTGGGGTGGTGCGGCCATGGTAGCTGCCTAATGATGCCACGTGCAAATGCTAGGCCTGAACACCATTTGAAAAGCTCTAGCATATACATGACTACCAGCACAATCCTATAAATGTCTACTCATTGAGTTCCAGGTCCCAGGGGCATGGTCTGAAGGCACGTGAGGCAGCCACCTTGCTGAAGCTAAGCAGGTCTGGGTCTGGTCGGGGCTTGGAGGGGAGACCACCTGGGGACCACATGTAGCCACCTGCAGTTCCACGATGGAAGAAAGGTGGGATATAAATGCAATAAATGCAATGTACTCAGAAGTATGTCCCGTTGAATTCAGTGGGGCTTACTCCCAGGTAAGTGGGTATAGGATTGTAGCCTAAATATCATAAAACATACTAGTACTGTGATCATAGCTGCAGTGGTGCTTTTGTTTGTTTGTTTGTTAACAGTAAAAAAAATAATAATCGGACAAGTCCATCCAAATATAATAAATGTTGCTTAGTGATAATTAGATATTTTAAGGCTGGTGAGAAAGAACTATTAATATTTAACCTTATAGCTCTATACTGAAATAGAAGATAAAAACATAATCCAGTTTTATTGTCGTGTACCTTGGCTCAATAAAGTCTTCTAAAGAAAATGTAATAAAAGTGTTCAAGTAAATGTCTCCCAGTAATCCCCACAGACCCTCTCAATGATCACACTCGATTGTTCTCCAAGTGTAAGTAATTTCTGGTAAACAGAATTACGGCTTCATTCATTGCTGTCGCATAATCTTTTTCCTCTTGCCACCAGTGCAATGTATTTCCTCTAAAAAGACATAAAAACAGTAGGGAGAGAACCTTTCCCTGCAGTATTTGTAGCCGACGATAACAAAATCATAGACCAATACATACCACAGGGACATTTCAAAAATAAATCCCAGACCCTACAGATGAAAATCATATCTAATTCACAAAAAAACAACAAGGTGAACACAACATACATGTTGAATCTGGTTTGCACTCTGCTCCTAGACACTTTTTTGTGTGGCATGTGGCAGCCAAGGTAGAGCAACACAGGGCAAGCTAGCATCATGTCATAGCTTGTGGTGGTGGTGATCTGCTAGCTCAGGTATCTATCTATCTATCTATCTATCTATCTATCTATGGCTCATGCTGGCTCAACTTGTCTGAGCATGGAAAGCTAAGCAGGGTCAGGCCTGGTTATTACTTGGATGGGAGACCCCTCCTCTAGTTTCCTGCATTGAGCAGGGGGTTGGACTCGATGGCCTTGTAGGCTCCTTCCAACTCTATGATCTATGAAATCTATCTATCTATCTATCTATCTATCTATCTATCTATCTATCATTATTTCTAGGCCACATTTAGGGGTGGAACCCACAGGAGGTTTTGTGCTATTTTAAACACATGAGGCCTTGAATCAGGCTTATAAGTTAGGGGTTCAAGGCAGTGCCAGCTCCAGGTTTTGCAGGCCCCTGGGCAAGACACCCCCTACTTTGGCGAGTCTACCCTTTCACCACCATTGTCACCAGCTGCTCTTGCTCCTCATCCTCTTTCTCATCATTGCTCCCGCTTGCTTGACAGACAGGGAGCCAGTGAGCAGGTAGGCAGTGGCATCCACTGCTCCTCCTCCTCCTCCTCCTCCTCCTCCTCCTCCTCACTACCGCCATTGCCTGGGCAAGAGTGAGAGGCAGGTGAACAAGCAGGTTGCAATAGGTGAAGAGGAGCAGCAAGTCCTGGGTGTTCCTGTTAATGGGCCCCCGCTGGAATGTGGGCCCTCAGCAGGTGCCCAGCCATGCCAACCAGGGCCATGCCTGTGCTGGCCCTGGTTCAAAGTGTACCACTCATGATGTGTGTGACTGTCAGAAACTTACTGTCTTTCAGACTCAGTTATCCTTCTGTAAAGATGTGGGAATCATAGTGCTTATCATCACTTACATACTTACTAGGAAGAATTCTTGACTGCCCTTCACCCCAAACTACTGTGCCATCTAAGATCCTGTGTGGGAAGGAACAGGAGAGGGAAAGGGAGAAGAAGAGTGTCGTGGTTAAATTTATTACAGTTAGAACAGTGGTCAAAGAAGTGGAAAAGGAAAACCAAGGATGAGGGAGATTTAACCAAATTTGAAAAGATTGTTATGTCTAGAGATGGTTTAGAAGGGAACCATCTACAAGAGGTATAACAAGGGATTTATACAGATTGATTCAAAAAGCAGAAGAACAAGATGACCATCTAAAGACAGTATGGGATAATGAATTTGAAGAGGTGACTTCGAAGGTGGGCTGGAACAATATATGGGATAGACGGATTGTGAAAGGCGAGAGGTTTTTACAGAAATATCGGAAATTCTTGGTATTAATCTAGAGGTCTGTCCTAAACTTGCTTTGTTATCAATAACCGATAAAGTCACTTGTGCCCAAAATATGAAGGAACTAATTGTAAACTTGTTAACTGTGGCTAGGTTAATGATAGTGAGGAAATAGAAAGTACAACACATTTTTCTAATAACTGATTGGTATAAGGAAGTTTGGGATATAGCCCTAAATGATAAACTAACTTGTAGTATCAAATGCAAAAAGGGACAGTTAGAGAAGAATAATTTTATGGATATATGGAATCAATTATTAGACTATGTATTAATAAAGGGAAAGGGGATTATGCTTTGTCAGGATATGTTCTATTTTTGGAATGTGGAATTTAATTGATTAAGGGGATGGATGTATATTAGTTGGTCCCTAGGCGAGTGGGGGGTGCACTGTATGATTTATTTCAGTTGTATGTTTGTGTTTTATAGTTTTGTATGTAGTTTATAATAACTAAATAAAATTTATTTTTTAACAAAAGAAGAGGGAAAGGGCGGTGAAGACATAAAATCCATGGAAGAGGGCATGCCCATGCATGTTTACGAATGAATGCACTGTTCTTTTGACTAGGCTCCTAGCATTTATATGAGGGCCAGCCAATTTAGAGACTCTGTGCCACCTGCCAACTGCAAGGGTGGATGTTGTGCAGTGCACTCCCATTTCTTTCTGTGCCTGAATGGGGCCCCGAGTTCCAAGTACAAACAGTCCATGCAGGGCCGGCCCTACTGTTAGGCAGTGTGAAGCCGATGCCTTACTGGTGGTGGTGGTGTTCCTGACCATCTCCTGAGGCAGCAAAATGTCTTGGGCTGACGCCAGGGGTGTATGAGAAATTCATTTCCATGTGCTTTTGATCAGGATTTACTCAGTTCGTACTCTCCAGTCCAGACATGGACTTGGATGCAATCTGTGGTACAAGTGTGTACATTTTCGAGCTTGCAAAGCAATCTGTGGACACCTCCCCAGTGCATTTGAAAACATTTGTACATTTGAAAGATGTGCATGAAAAATGCATACTTTTGAAAAATGTACACAACTATGTGTTAAACAATGGGAGAAGAACCTATACATTTCAAAGATACTCACAATTGATGGATACACATTTGGAAAAAATATGCATGAAAATACACATGGATTTTCATGTGAAAAGAAAGGAAAACAAAGCTCGCAATCTGATACAGACTTGGGTCAGAACGAACTTCGAGATGGAATTCGGAGAACTTCGGCGCACCTGAGCTTTGCTGATTCACACATCCCTCGCTGGCCTTGAGTCCATGGAAGCTTACCAGGCAAGGCTGAACCCCCGATTACCAAGGGTCCTGGTTCAAGCCCCCTAAGGGTCCCATGTAGACTCAGAGTCAACCACTGACCTTCAAAGTGGCTGGATTTTGGCATGAAAAAGAACTGAATGAAATTCATGCCTGAAATACAGTGCATGCTCTCACTGAGAGAGCGCTTCAGTATACATAAAATGTGTGAGGCTATAAAGCCAAACGAAGCAGGAGCTACTGTAGAATTGAGATGCCCCCTCAGACAACTGAAGTCTGACTGACTTTGTTTTACTGCTCATCTCTGGAATATATGCAGTAAAACCAAGAGCGTTTTATAATTGTGTACGCTTTGCAGACCGCAAATAGGCTGTGATTTATTAGCTAATTTGGGATACAAGTGACCATAGCTAATTTAAGTAATAGGTATCAAAGGACTGTGTAGAATCCATGAACACATCAACATTTTCTTTGTTGTTATTATATCCACTCTGTAACCTAATTAGCAGTTAACACTCTTGTTATCCTAACCAGTCAATGTTATTAGGAAATGAAAGTGTCTAGTGCGGTGTGCCCTCTGAATTTCCATGATTGATGCATCTTGCAATGTGATAGGCAAAAGATTATGATTATTAGTATTGTCATGTGCATGTGCACCCACTTCCAAATGGTGAGAAGCTTCAGGGGTGCCAGCACTTACCCAGAATTCAGTTTCTTAAAAGAAAGTCACTGGAGACATACGGCATTTCTGTGATATAAGGTTTATTTGTACATATAAATACTGGTTGAGGATAAGATGGGTGTGCATTAGAACTCAAACAGATTCTTGTTCCTCATTGGATGTCTAAGGGAACCCATGGGGCTACAGGAGCAAACTCAGCTCTCTCCCTCTTTTTCAGATCAAGTCCCAGCACAGACTTCTTGCTATACACACGGACCACACTTGCCCCGCTCCCTGTCTACTAGGGCGGGGGGGGGGAAGAAAGATGAGTCATCTCTGCCCATCACTTATGCCTTCTTGGGCTATCCTAGCTCTCATTGAAGCACATCACCAGAAGGGGACTGCGGAAAACGTGACGTCCCTTAATGTGACATACAGCCCTTGCTTTGGCTGGGCAAAGTTGCAAGCATCTGTACAAGGTTTCGAGGCTAGTGGAATAGCCATGCGACCTATGCATATTTACTCAGAAATATGCCCCCCTTACCTCCAAGTAAGTGTGCCTTGGGCTGCAGCCTTACTGTGCCATCCATGAATAACCGTCAGTGAAAATGTTTTAAAAGTGTAATAAAATATCTATAATTTATATATCTGAACCTCAATCTACACAGTTCAATCTTATTGTCTCATTTTTCCTAACGTTTCCACCTGTCAGAAGTGCCAGAAATTCCCACCCACTTTTGTGCTGTATTTATACATAGCCTTCTATGGTTGCTTCCCGCCCTCCCCCCCTTGCCTCTCCTGCAGTAAATTGCTTATTCATCTCCAGGGGATTACTCTGCCTATATTCTATTTGCCAGTCTGGCATGCTCTTTGGTGTCTCCTGGTCCCTCTGGCCATTTAGATGTCTAGCCAGAAATATGCTTAATATTCGATGCTATTATGAAGTCAACCTGTTTTATGTCAGTTCCAGGAAGAAACACAATCCTTGCCAAGGAGACCCGGAGTGTACAGGAGGTGTTAGGTTGCTCATTCAGACATATATGGCCTATATCAATAGGCACAACAAAGAAGGAAGGAAGGGGGCGGACTTCAAAAAGGGTGCTTCACAGTGGTGCTTTCAGTGTACTTCAGTACAGTCCTTCATGACTGCTGGGATTATGGAACATCATTTCTGAGGTGCATTACTTTATCTATTTGATGCATAGGAAGTTTTCTACTTATATTCTGCAGTTGAACTGTTAGAATTTCTTTTTTGGATTGTGTTTTCTCATTATTACTGGATTTCCTTACAATGCTTTTTAGAATATCGGTGTGGCAGCATTGACCTTTGGAACATATGTAATATGCATATTATTTCCCCTTCTTTTTTCACTGTGTATTATTGTTCGCTTTTTGTTATTTTTCTAGATGAGCAGTCTTCAGTCTTCTCAGATGATGTGCCCAACGTTAACCCTAAGCTGCAATATGGGGACATATTTTAATAGATTCACTATGGCCTGGTTCAGATTATCATGTAAACCATGGTTAAGAAAAGATAATCACAAATAATGCCAGCCTCAGGCTTATGCACTTCCATGAAGTCAATCCTCCTCCTAAGTGCTGAAGGGGAATGGAAGAAAAAGCATCTGCTTTCATTTTAGAACAAACACAGTTCCTTGTTATGTATAAACTCAGGTTACTGTGCTTTGTTTGGACCACAGTTAAAACAAGCCAGAATCAAACTATGGTTAGAATAAACCACAATTCTACAAGTTTGTACATAACATAGAATTGTGGTTTGTTCCAAAATGAAAGTGGAATCTTTCTTTCTCATCCTCTCATGCATGGCCGAAGAGAAGGGGGGCATGTAGGTCTGAAGGCTCATGACAGAGCTCATTTGCAATAATCACCATATCTTTCTCATTCCCTTTAACTGTGCTCAGGCAACCAAACCTGGTGAGAGCCAGTGTGGTGTAGTGGTTAGAGTGTTGGACTGAGACTCGGGGGATCTGGGTTCTATTCCCCACTCGGCCATGAAGCTCACAGGGTGACTTTGGGCCAGTCACAGACTCTCAGCCTAACCTACCTCACAGGGTTGTTGTGAGGATAAAATGGAGAGGAGGAAGAGGATTATGTAAGCCGCCTTGGGTTCCTTGCAGGAAAAAAGGCAGGATATAAATATAATAAATAAATAAATAAATAATGAATGGGGAGAGAGTGATATGCCAACTGGCCCCACCCCTAACTTCATATTCCTGTCTGCACCTCTGCCCAAGCATATGTGTATAGAAGCTGTCTGCATATAGCTTTGCTCTGAATTATCAATATTCTACAAAAATATACAATACAGTTCACATTAAGAGAGCTCAGGCTATATGTGAGCATACATATAGATTTGTGCCGAAGAGCTAGAGTCCCAGGGGTCCTCAAACTTTTAAACAGGGGGCCAGTTCATTGTCCCTCAGACTGTTGGGGGCCCGGAGTATAGTTTGAAAACAATATGAACGAATGGATCAAGTAAAAAAAAAAGGATCCGGGTCCTTTTTTTTTACTTGATTAAATGGAAAGTTATTATAAATTAATAATAAATTAATTATAAATTAATTTGCTGTCTAAAATTGAAATACATTAAATTTTAAAAAGGCATAGAAAGGCTTGATTTGCATACTGCACAAATCCTATTTATTTGTAGTGCAAAAAAACAGGAAAAAACAATACAATATTTAAAATGAAGAACAATTTTAATCAACATAAGCTTATTATTATTTCAATGGGAAGTATGGGCCTGCTTTTGGCTAATGAGATGGCCAATGTCCGGTTCCATATTTGTCACTGCTAGTCGTAACAAGTGATGCAGGGCGGGCAGCAGTGCCGCGGCCAGTGTCTCCTCCGGTGGAGGAGCCTCTCCTCCTCCGAAAACTCTGTGAAAACTGGCTACTGACTGCGTACCTCTCTAGACTGGCTGCCGTCGCCACCGCCACAACTTGGGGCCCGTCCTCCTCGAGGCACTCACGTGGGCTCATGCTGATGTCATGCCCCCTTCCTCTTCCCCTCCCTCTTCCCCAGCGGGAGCGTCAGGCTGAGGCGCTACTCCTGTAGCGAAGCAGCAGCAACTTTTGCCCGAGGCAATTCCGTTCTTGTGCGGTAAGAGTGCCTCTAGACTAAATCGGCTGCCGGGCCGGATGAAAGGACACATTGGGCCGGATGTGTCCCACGGGCCGTAGTTTGAAGACCCCTGAGCTAGACAACACATGGGGTAGTGTCCAATATTAGTCCTATGTAGAGCAGACCCATTGAAATGAATGGTACATGACTAGATTTCATACTTAAGTTCCATTCGTTTCAATGGGTCTACTGTACATAAGAGTATACATGGGTGGTTCACAACAATTCTCAAAATCACAAACCACAGATACAAGATAACAAAATGCAGCATAAAATTTCAATATACAAAATTTAAAACAAAACAAAAAACCAATTTCAATAAAATTTACTGGAACCATTTTACTGTATGCATTTTACTGTACTGCACTCACCTAGTTCTTCATCTGTTATCGGGAGGAAATGGTCCACTTCCAAATGGTTGATCACTTTCAGCACTGGATGTCATTCAGCAGCCCAGGACTACAACACTGGAGCAGGGTTATGCTAGATCAAGCAGCAGACAATGCTACGAGGGGTAACCCCAAGAAATTTGAGATTTGGCATGCATTTTTAGAATTATTTGGGGACTTATCAAAGTGAGGAAACAGATGGGACTGGGGAACTGTTGCACTGTTTAGAAACCATATTTATTGCTTGACCAAGTCCCTTTTTATGTCTTCCTCACTGTAAGGGTGGGGGTGGATTTTGTGTTTGTGCTTTATCTTAGGGGACAGTAGAACTCCCCTTTGGTTCACCCCTATGGGATACCTTGAGGGCGAGGGTGTCCCTCATTTTCCCTCTCTCTCTTCTGTCTGTGTGCCTGTTTGCTTTGTTTGTTCAACTGCAGGTGTTCTTGGGCTTTATGAATGAGAGACCCAGGGGCTAAGGCTTGTATGCTAGAGCTGCTGCTTCTGCCCAGGGTGGGAGCCCATGGGAGCTAGAAATGGGATTCCCTCTGGGTGAGAGCCTGGGGGGAGAAGCGTTTGCAACACTCCAGATGAGAGATGGAGTGAGTATGAATGTTCCGGGTCCAAAAGAGAGGTCTTGGAATGATAGGAAGGCAGGGTGGGTGGTTGGGAGAGATGTTTCGTATTTGTTTGTATTTGAAAAAGTTACAAAATCTTCAATAAACAGTTAATTCAAAAAAGAAAGAAACTCACACAGAAAATAAAATGTTGGCTATCCTCTTTGTATGATTCAATTCGATTAGGGTACCGTACAACCCAGTTATGGGTCACCACCGGCTAAAAACCATTGACGTCCATCTCCTTGCTGAACTCTTATTCTTATAGCTGGAGGAGAATGTTAACTGCAGAAGGAAGGAAGAGATGTGGCAGAATTTGCCATCAATGCCAGGTGAACAAGTGTGTGTGAGAGAGAGAAAGAGGGAGAGACAGTTGATGCAACCCTCATAATAGAACCAGTGATTGTCAAAGAAATAAAAGAAAATATATCCAGTGGATCCCCCCCCCCCCCAGCTGCAGCCACTTTTCAAAAGATTTTATTTTGGTCTGGCAGATACTCCCTTTTCTTTCCATCCGCTGTGTGAGCCCGTGAACAAAAGAGCTCTGTAAACAGTTAAATGTAATCTTATCATGTGCACTCGCTTCCGAGAATAAGGGAGAAGGCAAAATAAAAAAAATAAAAAAAATAAAAAATAAACATCCAAAGGAAGTTTTTATTCACTTTCCCGAGTGACCCTTTGAAGAAAACAAAGATAAAAGCTGAAAACCCCACAGTAATAAAACAAAATCGGAAAGCAACGCCCGAAAGGAGAGCAAAAGAACTTGAAATGCATTCTTCAGTTAGGCTGGATGCTGCTGGGTCCTGCTGGAACACCCCTCTTCCCTCTTCTGCTAAACATTGATTCTCAGGTTCAGGCTACACACGATGTTAATCATGTCTAGCTTTTTATCGCTCTCCATTGTTTTTTCTTTCTTTCTTTCTTTTTTCTTTTTAACCTAAAGTAGCCATCTAGGCTGGAATTTCAGGCAGGAGGCCAGAGTGGGAAAAGGGACATCTTCACCAATTCCTCTCTGCCGATTTTACACCATTCCATTCCATTGCCACTCCCTCTTCTGCTGCTTTTAGCCCAGAGGGGGCAAACGTAGCATAGCCATATATTTTCCCAGGAGCATAGGACACAACTTTATACTAGGCCAGACCATTTGTCCATTTAGCCCAGGAGTGTCAGCTCTGACTTGGGGAGGTGCTTCAAGGCCTAAGGCTCAGCGGGCTTTCACATCACCTGTCATCTGATCTTTCTAACCGGAGGTGTCAGCCATTGAACCTAATACTTTTTTATACAATGCATGTGCTCTCCCCACTGAGCCATGGTCCCACAAGGGAGCCTGGAGTGGGCTGGCTTCCTCAGAAATATTCCACTCCCCCTTCCTAAACGTTCAGCTTTCATTTAAAAAAGCAGAATCCCTAGAGGCATGCCCCAAGACATTTTCCTGCCTGAGGTGAAGGACAAAATCCCCCCCCCCCCCATGCTCAGTTCCATGTTCAAAAGCTGACTGGACTGGCAGTTGAATTTTGCTTCAACACTGGTGACAGGGCAGTGTCTTCCACTGGGCTGCACAGCAGGCAGGGCTGGCCCTACCGTGAGGAAGAGTGAGGCAGTTGCCTCAGGCAGCAAATTTTGGGTGTCATGAAAAGGCAGCAAATTGTTAGTTATTTACCTTGTTGTTATTGTATTTCTACTGCCATGGAAGGGGAGAGGTGATTATGGCATTTTCTGCCACATGTACCAAAATAATTCTTCAGTTAGTGTGGGTATTATACACCTTGACTAGGGTGTGTGGGTGGGGTACCATTTGCTGCTCTGCATCAGGCAGCAAAATGTCTTGGGCTGGCCCTGGCAGCAGGTTAGCATACGGGTCACAAGGCAGTCCATACAGCACACACAGCTCTGCCTTCCAACACCTCACCATCAGTCCCCATTCCCCAGCATCTGCCGCCTGAGGCACCTGCCTCACTCTGCCTAATGGTAGGGCCAGCCCTAGTTTTAGTTGTGTAGATATTAGGATTCTACCTGATGCAAATATAATTCTATTCATTTGCTTAGTAAGACACAATACAATGAAATAGGCATACTGGACTACCTGTATTTATGTTTGGCTATGTTTCAATGCTTCCCTGCCCCCTCCAGGCCTTGTCAACACAACATTTCTGTCTAAAGGCCAAAAGCGTCCTGTGTGTGCGAGCACAATATGGAGGTGTAAGATCATTCACCACCCTTACTTTCTGATTCCATGTGTGATTCTCAGTTAGATCTTAGATCTGTAACATCCACCCTTTTCAGATTCTTAATCCAAATTCAAATAGGACATTTTTAAATTTAAAATAAATAAATTTATGTTCTCCTCTTCTGTGTTTTGTCTTCCTCAGGTCATATTTACACAGTGTTCTCCAACCTTGGGTCCCCAGTTGTTTTTGGTTTACAACTCCCATGCTGGCCAAAAACATCTGGGGACCCAAGGTTGGAGAACATTGCTGTAGACATTCTGACTGAACAGTCATTCCTTCTTCCTAGGGAACTCTGGGGATGGTAGTTCTTCAGAGAAGGGGTATAAAGCAGCCTCCCCCAACCTGGCAACCTCCAGATGTTTTGGACTTTAATTCCTATCACCTTCAGCCAGCATGACTAATGGCCAGGAACACTGGGAGTTGTAGTCCTAAACATCTGGGGGACACCAGGTTGGAGAAGGCTGGTGTAAAGCTTGCTAACAGATAAATGTTAGTAACCAGACACAACAAAGGACAAGTGCCAGGAACTGAGTGGAAGTTGACACTTGAACAACTTGTGTAGACATACCCCCTCTCCTATCTATCTATCTATCTATCTATCTATACCATCCAATAGCTGAAGCTATCTGGGTGGTTCACAACAATTAAAACCACAAAATACAACATAAAATACAGTATAAAAATGTAAAACTACAGTATAAAATAGGAGTAAAAGCTGAAATAAAACCAAGCAGCAGTACAGAGATTTAAAATACGGTAAAGGTTTTAAAACAACAGAGACTAAAAGACTAACATTCCTGGGAAAATAAGAAGGTCTTCACCTGGTGCTGGAAGCAGCACAACGTAGGTGCCAACCAGGTGAGCCTCTCTGGGAAGTTTATTCCACAACCGGGGTGCCACAGTAGAAAAGGCCCTCTTTCTAGTAGGCACCCACCTCACTTCCTTTGCCAGGGGCTCCTGGAGGAAGACTGCTGAGGATGAGGTCCAGGCAGGTATATATGGGAAGAGACGATCCTTCAGGTAACCTGACCCCAAGCTGTTTAGGGCTCTGTAAGTTAATACCAACACTTTTAATCGGGCCCGGACATTGACTGGCAGCCAGTGCAGACGGTAAAGCATTGGCCTGATATGATCACATTGGCCAGTCCCCGTTAGCAAACTTGCTGCCTTGTTTTGGACCAGCTGAAGTTTCCGGACTGTTTTCAAAGGCAGCCCCACATATAATGCGTTGCAGTAATCCAGGCGAGAGGTTACCAGAGCATGGTGGATAACTGTAGCTAGGCTACCCCTGTCCCGATACGGACTTTAGTGGAGCCTTCCTCCCAGTAGCAGCTCCAAGCTTTTGGAGGCCCTGGGGCAAAGCACCCTCAATGGCTCCCCTTTCCCTATGAGTCTTCCTCTCATTGCCATTGTCACCAGCTGCTCTTGATCCTCATCCTCCTTCTCATTACTGCTACCTCTTGCTTGCTTGGCAGGCAGAGAGCCAGTGAGCAAGTAGGCAGTGGCATCTCCTGCTCCTCACCACCACCACTGTTATCTGGGCCAGAGTGAGAGGCAGGCGGCCAAGCAGCTTGCAGTGGTGAAAAGGAGGAGCTACCTCTGTTGCAAAAACATGCTAGATCCTAATGTACCCAGTTCAAATCATGCACATTAGGAAGGAGAGAAAGACTGGCAGTGGTCCAACAGATTTATTCTCGAGAATATTGAGATACAGGAGTATATAACACTTCAAAGCTGCATCTCCACATAGATGCTGAAACCTCATCAATTTATACAGTATCTTCTGACGCAATCCCACGCATGCGCCGTACTAACAGGAATTTCTAGCTGAGAAAGGGAAAAATACAGAAAGGTAAACAAAATCTTAAACATGCATCTAAGCAACTGGAACAGAGGTCAGCCAGGGCAGGCTGCCTCCTCCAGTCCTCTCTCAGCCACTGTCTTCAGCTAGCTCAAGGAAAAGAAGATAGCAGGAGTGCAGGACAGCAGAGCAAGATAAGCAAGGAGGCAACATTCCTCAGTCTCACCTCTCTGTCTCCATTTCTGGAACAGAGGTTAGTCTGAACAGCAGAAAGTTACAGAGAGAAGCATTTTATTACTTTTAATTCATTACTTACTGAATTTTTACAACACCTCCAGGGGGTTCTTGCCAGTGGGCCCCTGCTGGGGTGTAGGACCTCAGCAGGTGCCCAGGCATTCCTACCCTTGATGCCAGCCCTGCTTTTTACACCCCCACTTTTAAAATGAAGGGTTTAAAAAAAAAAGATATAAAAATGTAAATAAGCAAGAACAAAAGGCCATAACACACCTGTGAGTCTCTCAGTCCATTTGTTGAAAACCAACACCCAAGATTACTCTAAAGAACTCTTCTTCATCTACATCAGTTGTGGACAAACATCAAATAGCCTAATCAGTTACGTCTGTGGTTTAATAAGTAGAAGAGCTTAGCTGATCTTCATTTTAAGGCTCGGAATTATTAAAAATGAATGGATTTTTAAAGCTCTAGTGTATGGCTCAAAACATTCTCTTTTTATCTGCGAGTGCAGCTTTTGGCTGATCTGACATGCATGAAACCTGTCTTATTCCTTATTATTGTGAGATTACTTTGATAAAATCCATGCACTGATACATCATTAGAGTGATACCTGATAATGTGCTATCTAGCCTTTTCAGCTGATCCCACCATGAAGAAGTGGAGGGGTGGGGGGAGAATAAGGGGAATTTTCCTCTCCGCTTTCCCTTTGCCATATAACTAATCATGGACAGGTCATCTTTCCTATTCTTTTACGTCTATATGGCTGCAGTCCTTCGACCTTTTCAGCTCTGGGACCCATCTTTAATCCAAATCGCAACATGGGACTCTTTTCCATCCCCCCATATGCCCATTCTCCCCTCTTCTCCCTTTTAGGATGACCGGATGCAAAAAAGCACCACACAGGCATCATATATTTTCTTATTTACTTGATATGTTTAAATATGGACAGCGGTATCTAAACCTATCTCTAAGCAGGTTTCCAAAACATTTAAAAGCATTAAAATATATCAGGAGATGCATTGGAATACAATCAAAATACATAATAATTGCTAAAACACTTATATATAAAACATTAATGAAAACATCGAAGCATCAAGGGCATAATCCTATGGGTTGCACGCACCCTCGATGCTCTTAAGAGGCTTACGAGCATCCTGTGCAGGGCAGGAGGAGCGGTGGAGGGGATCTTCGCCTCCTTGTCCTCCCGCCCTGCATTTTTTGCTAGCTGGGGCACATCGGAGGGCGAGGGAGGAGGCTGGAGCGGCCTCAGGATTACTCGTATCCTGTCCTCTCCAGTCTCCCCCCTCCCTGCCCACTGACAAGCCCCCTTTACCCCCTCTCTGAGGTTGAGGTTGGAGCGCTGTCTATGGGCCATAGGATTGTCCCCTAAATAAGTGTTTAAAAGAGAGGTGTTTGTTGTTGTTGTTGTTGTTGCAGCAGGTACAGCTTGTCATGCAAGGATGGACAAGCAACAGCTAGCAAAATTATCTCCTTCTGCACAAAGAAGAGAAAAGCACCGGGCTTCTTTTGCATCTCTTTTCCCCATCCAAAAGGGAGAGCACTACTGAGTGACAGGAGAAAGGAGAAGCTGCTGCTGCTGCCTGCCGCCGCCGCCGCTGCCACCGCCGCCGCCTACTTACTCGCTTCTCCTTCCCCAGTGGGAATCGGCTCTGGAGATGGAGGGGCAGTGAGTGTGTGAAGGAGAGGAATAGGGGATGGAGTCACTGAGGGCATATTGCCTGAGGATCACCCAAAACTTGGACCCTGGTTTTAAGCCCTGTTGCCCTGGTTTCTACGGAAAAGATGCAGCTGCAGGGTCCCGGCGTGCTGGCGTGCTGTCCCGTCCCGTCACTTCTGGCCAGCCTCTTCTGCGGAGAGGCGAGCGGGGCCTGGGACCCAGTAAGGCCCACTCGCCTCGGGCGGGCGTGAGCGGGGCCGATTTCAGCCCGCTACACCCACTTGAGGCGAGCGGTTCATTCCCTATCCAGAAGAGGTTGAGCACCCTCCATCCACCCTCCATCATCATTATTACTATTAAGGGATGTTAAGAGGGCCTTTTCTGTGGCGGCCCCCATACTGTGGAACTCCCTCCCTAGTGACATCCGCCATGGCCCCTCTCTGTTGAGCTTCTGCCCGCTCACTAAAAACATGGTTATTCAGGCGGGAATATGGGGTGGGTTAAGATTTTAGAAGTTATACTGTTTTATACTGTTTTAAATATATTTTATATCATGTATTTTAAATGTATTTTATCATGTTGTACATCGCCCAGAGTGGCCGGTTTGCTGGCCAGATGGGCGATCCAGAAATACAATAATAAATAAATAAATAAATAAATGTTCACGGAGCTTGACTGGGGGGTGTCAGTCTGGCGAACTCTCTGGGCTCGACCCCATGAGCTCCACTCGCCTTACCTTTTCCCTGGCTCGACTCACACACTTGCGAGCTGAGCCAGGGAAGTGACTTCTGGTTTCCAGCGCTACATTGCTTACATAGAAAATGGCGTAAGATACATTAAAAACAGCCACCATTTGTGTAATTTGTGCAAATTGTGGCCTAATTTGTGCAAATCATAGCCTAATTTGTGCAAATCGTGGCGTTTTTAACATATTTTATGCTATTTTCTATGCAAACAACGTAGAGCTGGGGACTTGGAAGTCCAGTGAGCACCTCGGCTGGCGCTCGCACTTGGCTAGGCTTGCACACCGCGAGTTGAGTGTTGGGCAGGTCACCCACCCATCCTCATCCTCATCCTCATCCTCACCCTCACCCTCACCATCACCATCTATATACTGCTTCTCATTTGAAACAAATCCTGAAGTGGTTTCCAAAAGAAAACAAACAAACAAACAAACCAAACACCACAGCACACACACACACACACACACACACACACGTATCATGAGCTTGTTACAAAGATAGCTCATGTTTGGGGAAAAGCCAAAACAAACAGATACATTTTCAATAAACGCCTAGCACAGGACAGCACTGAGGCCTGACTACCTCAGAGGGGAGATCATCCCTCAGGGTGGGTGCCACTGCAGAGAAAGCCCATCTCCATGTCGCCACCAAATGGAAATCAATAGGATTACATTCAGAATACAGCAGCTCCTAATGTTTATGTTAAGGGTGATGTGAGATGAATGACTAATGTGCACAAGTCAAGAACCAGCTAGTGAGCACATTCACTAAACTCATGGGAACATGTCCATGAAGAGGGAATTGTGCACATCATTTACTGGTCGATATGCATACTCTCCAACAGGCCTTGGGGGATGTTAATATCTCCACTGCATTTTGTACATTCTCCTGGCAATCTCCAGGACACATCAGCCAATATGCACATTCTCTGGTTTATCTGCATAGTCTCCAAGAAATATGCCCTTGGTCTCTATTTTTAGCTGCTGTAGCCTTTTCAAGGCTCCAGGACTGGAAGGAGGCCAGTCAGAAATCTTTCCAGCTAGAAACACAGCGTATATCCAGTCCATAGGCTCCAGAAAGTGTGAATTTATCTTCCAGTCAATATGAGAATATGTCTGACTTGAAAATATGTTAGCGGTTGAAGAAGTAGCTCCTGTCAAACAAGGTTTGAGAGAAATGGCAAAGCTACTGTTTTTGTTTTTCACTTTGTATTTTATTGCTGTTTTATTGGATGTTATTATATTTTAATGGACCAACTCTGCATAAGGCAGCTTCATAAATATGATCTGATGATCTGGCTGAGATGAACTGGTAGGGATTTATGATATATGTGTTAGTTGAATGAATTCCCCCCCCCCCCTGTTTGGAGGTAGGGGAGCCATTGCAGTATTCATATTACTAATATGCAGCTTGATTAAAAAAAAAACACCCAGCAGGAATTCTTTTTTCTTTTTTATGAGTTATGCATGAACATTTCATGTGATCCACTTAAATGGCATTTAGACTGCAGTCCTATATACACACTTACTGGGGAGTAAGTCATATTGAACACAACAGGACTTACTTCTGAATAGGCAGGCAAAGGATTGCATTGCACATCTTGATATTAAGGGTGCAATCCTGTGCATGTTTAGACAGAAAAATGCCCTACAACTCCCAGCATTCCCCAGCCCCCCATTGCTCTTACCATCAAGAAGTGTCTCCTAGTTTTCAATCAAAATCTGCCCTTCTGTAACCTAAGCCCAATGGATCTGCCTTCCGAGGTAGCAGAGGACAAGCTAAATCTATCATTAATCAGTTAATTAACAAAAATCATCTTTCAGAGATTCGTGATTTCACCCAGTACTGTGGGAGAGGCGGGAAAGAGATGTAGCCAACAGTTGCATCTGGAAAGAGGAGATATTGATGTTGTTTGTGTTCTTTTCCATGTACCAGGTTGTAATATTATCTACACACACACACACACACACACACACACAGCATTAGAAAGCAATTTCTGCATTAGAAAGGCATCTTTGAATGTGGTGATACCATGTTTG
This sequence comes from Shinisaurus crocodilurus, assembly GCA_021292165.1. NCBI lineage: Eukaryota > Metazoa > Chordata > Lepidosauria > Squamata > Shinisauridae > Shinisaurus > Shinisaurus crocodilurus. The sequence goes on along the minus strand of CM037887.1, from coordinate 16,877,647 downwards.
TTTAACCCTGCTGGGTCTCTCTAAGACCCATGGGTTTCAAGCTTTCTGCCTTCAGGGAACTGCTCCTATATCCACTTCTCTGTTGTCACATGCCCAAGACATAGGAACAAAGGAAGCTGCCTTATACTGAGTCAGACCCTTGGTCCACCTAGTCCAGTACTGTCAACACTGTCTGGCAGCAATGGATCTCCAGGGTTTCAGGCAGTAATTTTTCCCCCAGCCCTACCTGGAGATGCTGGGGACTGAACCTGGGGACTTCTACCACTGAGCCATGGCCCACTCCACGTGGGCTGCCTGAGCAAAGGACAGGTTCCCTCTCCCATTCCATGTACTCAAGCCTGCTGGACTGGCAGCTGAATTTTACGTCAACTGTGGCAATGGGGCATCATCCTCTAGCACACCTGAAGGCAGCAGGCTAGCTTAGGTGGCACAGAGCAGGCACACATCTCTGTTCTCTACCATCTGAGCACTGCTGCCTGGCCCTTGGCAACTGCTGCCTGAGGCAGCGGGCTTACTTTGAATGATGGGAGGACTGGCCCTGAACACCTGCCGCACATCCCATGCACAATGCAGATGATTCTGGGTCATGTCCAATCAATATAAGGGACTGGCCAGGCCTATAAGACTTGCCCCACATAAGCTGAAAGTGCACCCAGAAACACACACAAGACACAATGCTTGCTCATGGCTGTGAATTGCTGGGAAGATTAATAATAGTGGATGAGCTGCCTTATTCATAGATTCATAGATCATAGAGTTGGAAGGGGCCTAAAAGGCCATCGAGTCCAACCCGCTGCTCAATGCAGGAAACTAGAGGAGGGGTCTCCCATCCAAGTAACAACCAGGCCTGACCCTGCCTAGCTTTCCACACTCAGACAAGCTGAGCCATTACTATATTTATTTATTTCCTTTATATCCCACCTTTTTTTCCTGCAAGTCAGTCAGTCAGTCTTTTATTATATGGTCATAGACCCAAACGAAGCAAAATAAAAGCAAACAAAAACCACAGCAAAATATATTGCAATAACATTAAAAACATGAAAAGTTATAAAGGTGGAAAACTTCATAATAAAATGTAAAATATCTAAAATAGATATAACATATAAAACATGTTATTGAATATACGCACAAGAAGTAAATAACATGAATGATTTAATTGGTTATGAAATGAGAGTTTATAATATAAATAGCCCTGAAGGAAAATTATTTTAGTTAGGGGGAATTCCCTTCCGTGTTTTTGTGACCAGGAAGAGAAATCTAGCCACCAACTCTGTGACTGATTTATTCTTGTCTGCCAGAAGATAGGTCAGATACCATTCAAAAGATCAGCCTGGAATTTTAGAAAGAACAGGTGTTATTAGCTTGACCTAGTCATCATTATAAAAATTACAAGCAAAGAGCATATGACTAGAGATTGTTGTGAACCTCCCAGAGAGCTTCGGCTGTGGGATGGTATAGATATGAAATAAATAAATAAATAAATAAATAATAATAATAGAGATTCTATAGCCCCTTCTCCACAAGGACAGAATCGTTCACTACATAGGATACCCTTAAACCGGCTATCCCATTTTTCCTGCAAGGAACCCAAGGTGGCATACATGGTCCTCCTCCTCCTCTCCATTTTATCCTCCCATCAACCCTGTGAGGTAGGTTAGGCTGAGAGTCAGTGATTGGCCCAAAATCACCCAGTGAGCTTCATGGCCGAGTGGGGACCAGAACCCGGATCTCCCGAGTCCCAGTCCAACACTCTCACCACTACGCCACACTGGCTCTCACGTAGCAGCTTGCAACGCCCAATACTGCCAGATCAGACAGGATCAGGTGCTTCCAGGGTGGTGTGGCTGTAGCTTTATCTTCTGATTGAGGAACATTTGATAAGCTTGCAAGGAATCCAAGAATGCAATTTGAAAACCATATTTTGGCATCAAATAGGATTGCGCAATAATTCCTTTTTGGTTTTGTTTTGTTATTCCATTTGTTTTCTTTATTAAAACCTTCTAAAAAGCTTCATTTGGTAAAATCTCATTCATTTTCACTGGGTGTTGTTTTAACACTGCTGCTGTCATTCTTTCCTTTTGTTGTTGTGGTTGTGATGGCAGCAGAGCCGATTTCAGTTGGCACTTCCTGTGGGCCACCATTTTATTTTCCCAGAATGCCCTAGATGGCAGCCACGAATAAAAAGGCACCCCCCCCCAGCAGCAGCCATTTCCCCTGAAATGCTCCATACTGATGCAACATCTAGAGCATTCTGGGAAGCAAAATAAGCTGCTGCCGCTGGAGAAGTGTAAGGAAACTGGTCCCCCTCCCTGTATGAGTGATGAACAGGAATGATTGGGATTGGAAATGAACCCATCCATCACTCATTTGTTATTCATGGCTTTGGCTTAGTAACAAATGAGAATTCCCCTATGGGTACCCACTTGGTTCAGTTTTCCATTCATTAGGAAACAGATGCATATCCCTAGTGTAAGACTAAAAAACAAACAAAAACAAAACATATTGGAAAAGTTTTGCAGAAAGGAGAATCCATAATACAGCCCTCTCCAACCTCCATATGTGTTGGATTACAATTCCCAGCATCCCCAGCCAGCATGGAAGATGAACATATATGGCAGGTTTTTCTTTTCTTTTAGCAGTACTCACTCACCCACAATGAATAGTCCTTTTTGTCTTCACACCTACTTAACAGATCCAACCAATCAGCTGTCTAGCTTCTCCAAGAATAAAAATATGCAAAGTGCTTTGAGGGTGAAAGGTCATCATTCTCATAAGCGGCAGGCATGTTCCCCCCTGCCCCAATTTGAAAAGTACTTAATGCAACTGTTCTGCTATGGTGAACCTCTCAAAACAATCCCATCTTAAAGGTCAGGAATTACCCTATCAGCACGCTTAATTACCTACATAGGAAAAGAAACTCAAACTGGTTAATTTTTAAAGAGGTTTTTAAGGGGAGAGTGAACAAATGAATATTCATGAGAAATATGTAAATCTATGGGCTCTTCTAATTTGTGCATTAAAAAAAAGAACAAAACACAAAACAGGGCTCCTTTAATTAATCTAAATTGTAACCATCCAACAACAATATAGCATAATGAGAAACATTCTCATTGTCATGTGCAGAACAAATCATGTTATTCACAGTGAATATTTGATTGCGCTCAATTCCAGAACTCTTTCTGGCCGTGGGTTTTCCATAAGAAGGTTTGCTATCTTGAGAGGGGTGTGCGAATTATGTATTCAAACCTCAGTGACGCTTTTTAAAAGACCACTGGTCAGTTCAGGGGTTCCACATGTTGACCACAGTGCAGATCTACTCACAGGCAACCAGCCATGTGTAACCATTGGTACCCCTGAATTTGGATGTGAATCTCCATTCATTCAAAAGAGTCGTCCAGCCAGTTGAGCGGGGCTTGGAGGATCATCATGATATGGAGGCAAGCAAGATGATCCGAGCAAGTGAGTGGCTATTGGCTAAACTTGCTATGCATGCCAAAGGCATCTTTCTCTCCCTTTTTTTGGTTGGGGTGGGGTAACTCCTAGAAACGTGTTAATAACACTGAAATAAATTTCCAGGGATAATTGATGGAATGAATCTCCATTCATTCAAAAGAGTCGTCCAGCCAGTTGAGCGGGGCTTGGAGGATCATCATGATATGGAGGCAAGCAAGATGATCCGAGCAAGTGAGTGGCTATTGGCTAAACTTGCTATGCATGCCAAAGGCATCTTTCTCTCCCTATTTTTAATGGTTGGGGTGGGGTAACTCCTAGAAACGTGTTAATAACACTGAAATAAATTTCCAGGGATAATTGATGGAATGAATCTCCATTCATTCAAAAGAGTCGTCCAGCCAGTTGAGCGGGGCTTGGAGGATCATCATGATATGGAGGCAAGCAAGATGATCCGAGCAAGTGAGTGGCTATTGGCTAAACTTGCTATGCATGCCAAAGGCATCTTTCTCTCCCTATTTTTAATGGTTGGGGTGGGGTAACTCCTAGAAACGTGTTAATAACACTGAAATAAATTTCCAGGGATAATTGATGGAATGAATCTCCATTCATTCAAAAGAGTCGTCCAGCCAGTTGAGCGGGGCTTGGAGGATCATCATGATATGGAGGCAAGCAAGATGATCCGAGCAAGTGAGTGGCTATTGGCTAAACTTGCTATGCATGCCAAAGGCATCTTTCTCTCCCTATTTTTAATGGTTGGGGTGGGGTAACTCCTAGAAACGTGTTAATAACACTGAAATAAATTTCCAGGGATAATTGATGGGTAATATTCTGAGCATTCTCTGTCGTGCGCGTTTGTGTGTGTGGTCTGTGTGTATGTGGGTAAATCTTGGATCATTCCAGGAGCAGGCCTTTGGACTTTGCTGAGACTCTTGCTTCCCTGCAACTGAAAACGCCTTCACACTGACGGAAACTGCAGGTGGTGGGGGGGGAAGGGAGACAGGTGGGCCCAAGCTGCATGCCAAGCATCATGTTGGGTGAGGGGTGGGGCTTACAGGGCGATATTTGCCCACAGAGCCCCGCCCTCACCCTCTTTGGATCTTTTGATTCCCTCCCTGTATGCAGTGTGGGTTTATCTGGTTGCCTATCGGGGCTGAGTAGGATTTTTTTTGGCAGGCAGCTTGATTGGCCGAAGGCTGCTTGTTTTTTGCCTACTCCACACTCTTAGTGGGATGGGTAGTGTTTGTTCATAGGTTCATTGGTTTATAGGTTGATCTGGTCAGCATTTAGGCAGGTAGGTGTGGGTATAGTATTTCAGTTGCGGTTAGGGCTGGTGAGCATCCATGGGCACCTTTACGGTGACTGGCAATTCTGGAGGCTTCACGCTCAGGGTTTTGTAGCCCTGTGTGGAGATATGGATTGCCTTTGAAGCTAACTCAGCTCACCCACTTGGGGTTTTGTGGCCCTGGGAGGGGGTGACACAGGAAGGCCTCCCAATACCAGGATGGTATAGACCTGGGGGTGGCGATCACACAGATGCCACTCAGCAGGGCTTGGATGTCTTGCCCAATATTATTAAGGTTATTTGCCTGTAGAGCGTAGGAGACCCACATTGTCCCCATCCTTTGCAGATCTGTTTTAAATAAATATGGTCCAAGTTTATACCAAAGTTCTGTATCCGTCTCGTTATCCCCACCCCCCAGTCGGAAATGGCCTCACTGTTTGTAAATGGTTTGAAGTTTCCTTCATTGTTTTGAAGTTGCTTTATTATTCTTTGGTGTATTGCTCTAATGTTCAAAGTGAGCTACAAGCCTTATCTCATTTCTCCTTGCAGCATCCAGCCGCAAGGCAAGCCCCTGTTGATTCTTTATTTCTTCTTTTCTTTTCCTTTTTTACACTTGGCAAAGAGACTCTGAGATGACATGCCCAAGGATACCCTCTGGGCCAAGATGTCCTCAGTGGCAATGGCTGACTTCGAAGGAAAGACGGAGGCAAGCTACTAAGACTGCCCAAACTATATGTTATGAGAAGATAGATGGCTACCGCCAAACCACATCTCCTCTCACATCCACCTGGTAAAGGATAGTTAGAAAATGTGTCTTACAAGTAGGGATGGATGAACCTGTCATTTTTCCAATCTTACGATCAGTTCATCCTGAACATTGAGAATTAAGAAAAGAAAGAAAAAAGCTTGCATGAAAATTCGTATGCATTTTTGGTGCGCCTTTCTCTTAATATATGTATTTTTGTTCCCACCTTTGGCCTAATGTGTACATTTTTTTGGCAAGCCATTTTCATAATACCACACAGTTTTGAATGTTAACTAATATATGCCTCTCTGTGAGCACCCTTCCCTAATTGTACACATTTTAATACACTTTCTTATTATTATTGGAGAACTCTATTGCAAAATTCAGAGAGGTGAGGATATCGAAAGGTAAGTGGGTTTCAGTTTGTTTGCATAGTAGTCTGAAAGTAGAAAATTAGGTCAGATCGCATTAACATGCAAACCAAGCAAATTTCTTCCCCCCAAATGTTGCTATTTAGAGTGCTCCTGTCCAGGGTGCAAGTCAAGATGTAAGGGCTGGCATCAAGGGTAGGCATGACCGGGGAACCTGCTGAGGGCCTGCTGCACTCCCGCAGGGGCCCCCTGACCAGAGCCCCCTGGAGTCGCTCCTCCTCTTCACCCTTGCAAGCTGCTTGTTCACCTGCCTCTTGCTCTGGCCTGGGCAACAGTGGTGGTGAGAAGGAGGAGCAGCAGATGCCGCCTGCCTACTTGCTCACCTGCTCTCTGCCTGTCAAGTAAGCAAGTGGGAGCAAGGATGAGAAAGAGGAGCAGAGGCAGCAGCAGCAGCAGCTGGTGAAAAGGAAGACTCACTGAGGGAGGGGGGCCAGCGAGGATGCCTTGCCCCAAGGGCCCTCCAAATCCTGCAGCTGGCATGGCAAGAGGTCATGCCCTTTTCTAGGATACTCCATTCCATTCTCTCCTCCCACTAGGTTTCCATTTTTCACCCCAGCAGACACTTAGCATTTTGTGGCCACTGAGCATACCCTTTCCTCATTTGGGCTATTTCGGGTTCACCCTCCCCTTTGGATTCTTTTTCCAAAGGTTTTGTTTGTTTTTTTAATTCTGCAAACCTCAGGGTTCCCCCCAAGCCTGCTGATGTCTCCCTCAGTTTGCATGTGGATTGTAACTTCGTCTGCACTTCGTCTGTGGTGACATCTCAGGTGGGGAACTCCTTCTCTCCATGCCTTGCTGTATTTCAGGACCAGGTGCCAGCTACAAACTTGGTTGTTTTCATGAACATTTGGAGGGATTTCAGGAAGTTGGCTAATTGATTTTGCTACTGTTTTAATGTCATTGCTACTGGTTGTGTATATCTTTTGTTTTAGTAGCTACTATAGTTTTATAGGGTATTATTTTAAAATATGCTGTAAGCCAGGAGTCCTTGAACCTCTTTCAACCCAATGGTCAATTTCAATTTTGGAGAGGTTCTCAGGGGCCACATTCCAGTGGTGGGAGGGGCTGAAGGCAAAGGGGTGGAGCCAAAGTACCCCAAATACCAGCATATTTAAGCTTAATGCTCTTACTGCCCGTAATGCTTAGGAGAGACATTTCAGCCTTTTAGAAGGGGGGGGGGGGGAACAAAAGCCAGGATCATCAGAGTGATCCTATGGCCTCTAATCAGTATCTAGAGGGCCATAGGAGTCTTCAGATTCCCAGATCCAGAACACAGCTCCCACCTCAGAGCTGGGGATTCGCACTCGGATCCCCCTCCCCTCTTGCAGCCAGCATGGAAAGAATCGCACTGGCTGCTTCTCCGAGGTCATAAGACTGACCTCGGAGAAGGGTAAAGGGGGTGTTCTGTGGGTTGGGGAGAGGAGAAGACTGGGGCCGCCAGTATATGATGAATCCTGGCAGTGCTCCAGCCTCCTTCCCTCCGTGTCTGAAGCGCCACAGCTAGGTGGCTGAAATCGGTCATCTAGCTGACTTGCAGGGCAGGAGGAGTGGGGAGGCAGAGATCGCCTCTGCACTCCTCCCGCCCAGCATAGGCTGCTCGTAACCTTCCAAGTTTGGAGGCTTATAGCCATCCCGATTGGATTGCCCTCCAACTCACCAAATGATCAGTGGTTGTGGAAAGGGGATGGGGCCTGGGGAAGGAGAAGGGACATGGCCATTTTAATTTTATTTATTTATTTATTTATTTATTATATTTATACCCCACCTTTTTTCCTGCAAGGAACCCAAGGCGGCTTACATAATCCTCCTCCTCATCTCCATTTTATCCTCACAACAACCCTGTGAGGTAGGTTAGGCTGAGAGTCAGTGACTGGCCCAAAGTCACCCAGTGAGTTTCATGCCAAGTGGGGACTAGAATCCCGGATCTCCCGAGTCCCAGTCCAACACTCTCACCACTACGCTACACTGGCTCTACATCTGGGTAATAGGAGCAGGTTGGATGCCCAGGTGGCCAGATTTGCCCACGGACCCGAGGTTCTGTACCCCTGCTATAAGCCATCATGAGAGTCAAGGTTAGTAGATTTGCCACAAGTATTTTAAGTAAGTCGAAAGCTGCTTCATACCAGGTCAGGCATGTGTCTGGTTAGCTCAGTATTGTCTGCTCTGGCTTGTCTACTCTTTCACATCACCTGCTACCTGATTTTTTTAAAATGAGAGATGCAGGGGTATGCCTGTGTACACCAGTTGCTGGGGAACATGGGCAGGAGGGTGCTGTTGCACTTATGTCCTGCTTGTGGGCTTTCCATTGGGGCATCTGGTTGGCCACTGTGTGAACAGAATGCTGGACAAGATGGACCCTTGGTCTGATCCTGCAGGGCTCTTCTTATGTTCTTACCTGGGACTTCCTTAATCTTTTTGAATCAAATGACCCTGGATTCCTGCATAGAGGCCTTCTTAAGCAATTGCATACAGCTGCAATGTCATGTATAGCACATAACTGAAATCTCCAAAGCAACCAACTAAATAACAGTGGGTTGATACATTTGGGAGATGACGACAATATATAAATATACTCAGTTAGTGCAGCAAGTGATGGATCCTAATTTTAAGAAAGCTATTATGGCACCATGGTTTCCATTTATTTCCTATCTTGAAGCCCTTCAACCTTTGATCAAATTCCAGCCAAATACAGTTGCCTGATGTTTTTCTGACTAATACACACACACACACACACACACACACACCATGCACTCGCACATATCCCTTTTATATGCTGTATAACTGGATTTTTATTCTTTCATTAGATACTGAGCTCCAACTTAGGTTGTTTTACTGTTCCAGAAGCATATTGGTGATCGACTAAGAGTTATAATGAGTGAATTCTTTGTTTTTGGGTGGAGCAATCCTATGGCCCCTAGTCAGCGTCGGGGGGGGGGGGCATAGGATTCTTCGGATTCCCAGATCCGAGGTCAGAAAAGAGCCCTGACCTCACAGCTGGGGATCTGAGCTTGGATCCCCCTCCCCCCTCTTGCAGCTGGTACAGAAAGAACCACGTCGGCTGCTTCTCCGAGGTTGCAAGAGTGACCTCGGAGAAGGGGTGAAGGGGGCGTTCTGGGGGGGCAGAGAGGGGAGAAGACCAGGGCCACCAGGATACAATATTTCCTGGTGGTGCTCCAGCCTCCTTCCCTCCGTGTCTGAAGCACTGACTTGCAGCATGGGAGGAGCGACAAGGTGAAGATCGCCTCCATGCTCTTCCTGCCCTACATAGGATGACCGTAATCCTCTGAGTTTGTTGGAGGTTTATGGGCATCCCCACTGGATTGAGCCCTTGTTATACTATTATGTATGTGGTATTTTTCTTTTTGTTGCATTTTAAAAAAACTTTATTTCAAAATAAGATAAAATGTCATGATAAAATTAAAAAAAAGCCCTGAGTCCACATGCCACTTTAAGGAGCTGGAGCAAGACCATTAGCAAACCTAGATTCCACAGGTGGTGGTTATGTGTTAGCGTTTATCATGGAAGTCTGGCTGCGGTGGGGTCCCTGACCTTCATGGGTTTGAAAAACTTGAAATCCTTTTTGGATACTTTGCTTTTAGCTCCTCTCCGTTTCTGAACAGAAATTCATTGCCTGTGGCAGTTCTTCATGCTCAATCTCGGCATCTTGAAAAAAAAAATAATAATAGAGAAAGAGGGAACTCAAAATCTTTCTTGTTTGCTTTGACTGGTACTTCCAAGACCTTTCTCATGGGAAAGGACCTTGGGACCCTGTCTGGGATGCCTGAGTACCATTTGTGTTGCATTACATTAAAGTGATGCTTGATTTCAAGAGCCTTATTCATTCAGATTTTGAACTGCTTCAAGTTGAAAAAGGTTCAAATGCAATATTTAACCAAATTGGTAGATTTTTCTGTCTGCTCTTGTTTGTCTGCATATTAAGACAGAATTCCACCCTGGGTCGCTTAAACTGGCTAATGCTTTTTTTTAATGATGGATGACATAACAAACATCATGAGTGATATGGTCTGGAAGAACTGGAATGAACGTGCTGTTACATTTCTAGTTTGAATATATAAATGGAGACACCAATGCAAGCATTAGAGTGGCTCCTTGCAGGGAAAAAGGTGGAATATAAATATAATTAAATAAATAAATAATAAAATGTGAGGCTACTTAACAGAATATGTCTAGTGCTTTAAACCACCCAAAGCACTGCACACACATCATCAGAGGCAGTGTGCCTATGTGCTCCAGTTGCTGGGGAACATGGGCAGGAGGGTGCTGTTGCACTCATGTCCATCGCAATGATATTTTCCACAGCAGGGCTCGCTTCCGTTTTCAAGAGCCCATCATGGGAAACATGTTTAAAAGCATGTGGTATGTGTGGATGTTCAGCAGGGAGGGGTTGCCACACCCAGCCTGCACCGCAGCCACCTTAGCTTGGGCCCCAGACACGAGAAAGAAGGGGGTGAAGCATCTGCTGTCGTTGGGTTTCCCATGGGCAGCTGGCTGGCCATTGTGTGAACAGAATGCTGGACCATGTGGACCCTTTGTCTGATCCAGCAGGGCTCTTCTGATGTCCTTCTGATGTTCTTATCTCAGTAATCTTTTCTAACAACCTGTTAGGTAGGACAGTATTAGTGTGTGTGTGTGTGTGTGTGTGTGTGTGCGCGCGCGCATGTGTGTCTGGGTAGGGGTGAGCCTGAGAGAACAATGACTTGTCTGTGGGAGAACATCATGTTTTCATGGCCAACACTTGCCCCCAAACCTGTGGCTGTCAAGGCAACTTGAATGTGGGCTGACTGTGCCTGTGCAGATTCTCCCCAGAAAACCATTGCAATGATATTTTCCACAGCAGGGCTCGCTTCCGTTTTCAAGAGCCCATCATGGGAAACATGTTTAAAAGCATGTGGTATGTGTGGATGTTCATCAGGGAGGGGTTGCCACACCCAGCCTGCACCGCAGCCACCTTAGCTTGGGCCCCAGACACGAGAAAGAAGGGGGTGAAGCATCTGCTGTCGTTGGTTTCCTCTCTCCTGCAGCTCTCTTCTGCCCTCAGCCCTCGCTCTCTCTTTCAGGGCTGGCCCTCCATGAGACAGGGTGAGGTGCCTGCATCAGGTGGCAGAGTGGGAGGAGTGGTGACTTGAGCTGAGCCACTCCCCCCCGCCCCCACCAGGAGGGCCCGCTGCTGCTGCTGCCCCACCACCTCCAACGGGTGCACTGGAGAGCCCTGCCAGCTGTCCTCCCGTGTGGCATCTGCCGCAACAAGAGAGAAGCAGCCAGCCACCCTCTGTTTCCCTCATCATGTGCCCGCCTTCCCCTTATGTTTGCCACAGCTGCATAGGCTCTGTGGAGAGCTGAGTGGCCAGAAGAAGTGATGTGGCTGTGAAGGATTGAGGCCTACACAGGCTTAAGTTTGCTGAAGCCTGAAGGCCCAAACACTTCCCTAGATTTGTTGAAGCCTGAAGGCCCAAACACTTCAGGATGGGAGGGGGAGTTTGAGAGTTTAGTTCACCCAATAGAAGTTAAGAATTATATCTCCTGTTCAAAGTCACCTGATTATAACCTTCCAATCCTGGGAAGGCTATATATGTGTGGGGTGTGGTCAGGAGACTGCAGAGAGAGGCTGATTAGAGAGAGAGAGAGAGACTGACTGCAGAGGAGAGAGGTAGTCTGAACTTAAGCTAGAGAACCTTGTATTAGTTGTTTGTTTGATTTTATCCTACTTGCTTTTGAATTATAACCACTCTATTAAGTAATTACCCTAATATAATAAGTAAAGTGATGTTGTGTACCCTGAGAGTTTGGAGTGACTTATTCACCACGTCTAAAAGCCTACACCCATGCTACTGGAAGCAGGCAAAGGATTTGATCTCCTGGAACGGGAGAGGCTTTGAGAAGAGGCAGAGATCTTCCAAAGGCAGATCAAGGGGTCCCTGCAGTAGCGGAACCTTGACAGTGGCATGATACAGTGGGCAGGAATTGCATATCAGAGGCAAAAACACAAGGGGAGTTGTCTGAGAAGGAGTGGGCAGCGTGAGGCTGAGTGCAGATCCCTTCTTCAGAGACTGCTCCGGGCAAGGACTGTTTCCCAGGGAGGAGGAGATCCATGCCTTGAATGTCTGAGACTGTTCTGTCATTGTTCATAGATAGCTAATCCCTTTTGTGTTGTAGTTTAGATGGACTGCCAGTGAATGTAACCAGGACAGTCCTCCTCAATAAATTCTATCTCAAAACACTGACTATGACAAATCTGATGGAAACAATGGATCAAGGGGATTTTGATGTTCCCCTTCCTCAAGACCCACTAACACTACCCAACGATTGGAGTTGGGTCGGAAGGGGGTGGGACTAGGGGAAGGAGCCACGGCCTTCTGGGGAACCCCAGAGGGCTAGATTGGGAACCCTGGAGGGCCAAATTTAGCCACTGGGCATGAGATTCTCTACACTCCTGCCTTAGGGGTGTAGTACAAAACCAGAAAAATCTCATGACATTTGAACGGAAAACCTTGTCTCTGTTCTAATCAATGTAGAGCCGCAATGAGCGAGGAACAAAAAAAATGAATGAAATAGTAATGAAAGAGAAACAAATCAAATGAGACGACGACAGAAGAAAAATAAAACGAATGAGGCTCCCTGCCAGAAGCAAAACAGAAAGACTCTGAATGACATGATGGACGTTTGTCAAGTGCACATCCCTAGCAGAAATCAGTTTTGAATGGAAAAATATCCTGGCTCGCACTCAGCTTGTCAAGGTGCAGTCCAAGGGGGATGCCTGTAAACCTCCAAACTTGGAGGAGGATTAAGGGCATCCTATGCAGCGTGGGAGGAGTGTGGAGGCAACAATCTTCACCTCCCCACTCCTCCTGCCCTGCAAACCAGTTAGATGGCCAATTTTTGCTGTCTAGCCACAGCGCTTCGGGTGGGGAGGGAGGGAGGCTGGAGGAGCATCACCAGGGGATACATCGTACCTTGGAGGATCCAGTCCCCTCCCCTCCCCCAGGAATGCTGTCTTTACCCCTTTTCCGAGGTTGGTCTTACAACCTCAGAGAAGCAGCGGGCACGGTTCTTTATGTACCAGCTGCGAGGGTGATGGGAGGGCGATCCGAGCGCTGATTCCCAGCTCTGAGGTCAGAGCTCTTTTCTGACCTCGGAGCTGGAATCTGAAGCATCCTATGGCCCTCTAGATGCTGTCTAGGGACCACAGGGTTGCTCTGTTACTGTGCAATCTTATACATTAAATGGGGCTTACTCCCAGGCTATGGGTATAGAATTCCAACCATACAGTGCCACCCTACGCATGTCCCTTTAGAAGTAAGTCTCACTGAGTTCAATGAGACTTACTCCCAAATAAGTGCATACACAATTGCAGCTTTGGTGACTGTGTTCCACCAGGTGTTATGGGACTTCAGCATTAGCGACTTTGAATTGGGTCAAATATGTATAACTTAAAAAAAGAAATCAGTACACAGAACCACAACAATTATTTTGGTGAATGTAACACACTAGGAATAGAGTAATACAGATTGAAAATGGTTTCTCAGAATGATATTTTGGACCAATTCAGAATCCGCTCAATATTGCCAGCCAGCTGCAGTGAGTAGAGTTCATTGGTTAAATTGGAATGCTGTTTTCTTGGATTACATAAATACAATGTATATGCCAAAACAGAATTAAAATTTACATTTAAAACAAATGAATAACAAGCTTGCTGGTGGTTGTTCCACTGTGATGTGTGATTATGTAAATTGATATGTTTTGCAACTTGACTTGAGTGCTTTGGGGAACTGGGAATTCCATGATTCTGTGTGTGTGTGTGTGTGTGTGTGTGTATGAGTGTGTTTCCCATTGATAATGGTATGTAATTGACATGAACGTTTCAGAAATATGTTTCAAGGCCACCAAATCTCTCTCCGGACTAAATGTTACAACACAACCACATCCAATATTAACTCAACGGCTTCTTCCTTACTAAGTGCCCCTCAGAGGGGGAGATTTGTATCAAAGTATGAATGAGAAGTTAGCGAGAAGATGTTGTTGGACTAACATTACTGCTGTGTTGTAACCGTAACCCTGTGTGTTTTGCTCCTTTAAGAGTTAGGGTGAACCTATAATTTTTATTACATATCTTTTCACACTTGCATATCTGTCTGTCTGTGTTTGAAATATCAGCTATGGCTGATCCAAATCTGGAATAGTAATGTAACAAGGCTGCAGGAAGATTTATTGCAGGGGAACACATCATGGTTCCATGGAGGCACTAATATGCTTCTGGACACCTTTCTTGGTGCCCCCAAGGCACCCTACGCCTCCATATATTTTTTAAAAAATATAAAATTAGCACATTTTCTTACTGCCTGGATTGCTGTGAAATAGGTTCCTGTTGGTGCTGAAAACTGTGGGTTCAAATTAGTTGTTTATGGTGCAATCCTATGTATGTTTAAAAGAAAAAAGTCCCGCAACTCCCAGCATTCCCCAGCCAGCATGACTTTTTTCTTCTAAATATGCATAGGGTTGTGCCCGTAGTGTGTTGGGGCTCAGACCCCACCTCTGCCTTGCACTCAGTAACTGGAACTGCATGATCGGCATGGCTTGTCCTATCTTATTTAAGCCATGACAAGCTGTGGCACCTTTGGGTGCCATCCTGAAAATTCAAGCCATGACTGCGACCTGTCGTGTTATCTGCACCGGGTGCGGATGGGTTATGTGGGGTTTAAACAACCCTCACAGGACCCGTGGTCTGTTTTAGGGTTATGCAGCTGTTTTGTGGTGGTGCCCAGGACAGTTTCTCAAGTTGCCAAATGTGTCCAAGGCCCAAAATAGTTGCCTACTCATGGTTTATTGGCACCAGTAGCAACTTCCCTCCTAAGACAAGTTACAAGCCCAATTTTCTTGGAACAGTGACACAGGGGGAAAGGGTTAACGTCCCCCCCTCCCCAGTGCAATCCTAATCTGGATAAGGATCCTCATGACTACTACTTATGCTTTTCGCTTAGCACGTTTCTCCCTTTCACCTTGCACTCGGGCTTCTTCAAAGTCCATGGAACCTTTGTGAAAGGCCAACCTCCATTTAGATCGTTCATGGGCCAGAGCTTCCCAGTTTTCGATGTTTATATTGCATTTTTTTTTAGATTTGCCTTATGAACATCTTTAAACCTCTTATATTGACCACCGATATTCCGCTTTCCATCCTTGAGTTGGGAGTAGAGTAACTGCTTTGGGAGACGGCAGTCAGGCATTCGAACAACATGACCGGTCCACTGAAGTTAGCGTTGAAGGATCATTTTTTCAATGCTAGTAGTCTTTGCTTCTTCCAGTACACTGACATTTGTTCGCCTGTCTTCCCAAGTAATTTGCAGGATTTTCCGGAGGCAACGTTGATGAAACCTTTCAAGGAGGTGGAAGTGACGTTTATAGATAGTCCATGTTTCGCAGGCATACGATAAAGTTGGTAATACAATGGCTTCGTAAACCAGTGTTTTGGTCTACTTACTAATACACAGATTGACTCACACATTGCAAATGTCAATATACTTTTAATGTAATGTAGAATTTGGCTTTAGTCTCCAGTGCAAATGTGCCCCTACTTAGCTTAGTTCAGCCTTGCAAATATAGTAGTTTCTAGTATCTGGATTTCCCATGTTGTATTCCTGGACCTCTCAGCAGCATGACATATTGTCAGTCATCATGGGTTCCTCCTGGTTGCCTTTATTACAATTTAGGGTGCATTGAAGTGCAAACCATACAAATTTTGTACCCTTCCCAACTTTTATGCTGTTCACTGTGCACTGTTTACCTGGGACTCAATTTAAGGTACTGGTTTTGACCTATAAAGCAATAAATGGCTTGCAAGCTGGGTATCTTAAAGTCTGCCTTCTTCTGTATGTTCCTCCATCATGCAAGGATAAAATGGAGAGGAGGAGGAAGGATTATGTAAGCCGTCTTGGGTTCCTTGCAGGAAAAAAGGCGGGTATAAATATAATAAATAAATAAAATGCTCCATTCAGTATCTGAGGCCTTGCTGCACTTGCCTTCACTGAATGAGATATGACAGGCAGCTGCTAGGGGCAGGGCCTTTTAGATAATGGCACCCACTCTGTGGAATGCCTTCCCTAGGTAGGCACTGAAACTTTATTCTTTCAGGCATCTGGCCAAAACATGGCTGCTACAGAAGGCTTATTAGATTTTGTTATTTCAGTTCTGTTAGGCTTCACAATTCATGTTATACTGTTGGTTGCTTTATTTTTTGTAATGTTATATTGCACACTTTATCATCTATTGTATTATGATTTTTTCATGTGAGCAGCTCTGAGTTCACTCTGAAGTTACTAAAATAAGATAAATAATAAAATTATACAGCTTTTCATTAGATTCACCTTGAAAGTAGTCTAGATAATGTATGTGTTTTTTCTTTTCAATCAATTGTGGCATAACAAAATGTTTCATGCGCCTTGGTGGAATATATATAGATTTACAATATAAGTATTTCAATATGATGCCAGGAGTATCAAAGTAGGAAAGGTCTTAGACAACTCTAGTTTCTTACCACGGCATGACATGGAATTCATTCAGTGGCTGCCATTACTGAAAAACCATGCAACGTGCTAGGACTGTTGATAGAGAGTCCCATGGACTCTTTGACAGATGCTATGTTTATTTTTATTTATTTATTTATTATATTTATACCCCGCCTTTTTTCCTGCAAGGAACACAAGGTGGCCTACATAATCCTCCTCCTCCTCCTCCTCCTCCTCCTCCTCCTCCTCCTCCTCTCCATTTTATCCTCACAATAACCCTGTGAGGTAGGTTAGGCTGAGAGTCTGTGACTGGCCCAAAGTCACCCAGTGAGTTTCATGGCCAAGCGGGGACTAGATTCTTAATTTAACATCAACATAATTATTTTGGTGAAGCAGTAACCTTGCCAAGAACATTCCATTCCCCACCATACACTGCTGATCTGAACCAGAACACCAAAGACTGGTTAAGGGAAAAGGCAATTGTACCATAAAGGCAATCTATTTTATATAACGTAGTTTCAGTTTTGGTTTCTTGAGCCAATGTTAAGTTATGAATGATATTCAATGTTTTGTAAATATATGATTCAAAATGTCATTAAATGGATAAAGACATATTTCAGGATTTCATTATACACAACAAATGTGTAAACAGGCCAAAATTCATGGGAAATACAGTTGCAAGAATCTATTTGCTTATGAGATACAATGACCCAAGAGGCTGCTCAACATTTTTCTATACAGAGGTGGTCATTTGGCTTCCTCACCTGAATACTCTTAGCAAAATAAACCCAAGTGATGGTATACACATTTTTTTCTCCATAGAGTGTATCGTCGTGTACACAGGGCATTATGGCCCCAGGCATAAGGTAAGAAGAGTCCAGCCGGATAAGATCAGAGGTCTATCATGGCACAGGATCCGGAACTATAACTCGCCGGGGGAGCTGGATTATCCTCACCCAGTCCTTTGTGGTCCTGTTGACATCAGAAGGCATGGCCACGCCCCTGATGCCAGGAGGGCATGGCCACACCCTTGGACATCATTTGGTCCCTGGCCAGAGTGCCGGCTGGAGCTCCTCCAGCCATTGCTTTGTTTGAGGACCTGGCTTGGCTGTGCATGGGCTTCCCCTGGCTGGGAAAGCTGCAGCCTCCTCTCCACCCAGTCCCTCAACTGGGGCAGCTTCATCTGCCCTGTGTGCCTTTCTTCACTGGGGAGGATGCAGGTCAGATGAAGCTCTTAGTGTGTGGCTGACCCTCCCAACTGGGAAAGTGAGCAGCATGCTAAGGGAATCATTGATCAGAGATAACAGTGGGGATTTCTCTCCCCGCTTGCCCTAAAGGGGAAGGGCTTGGGGGAGGGGCCTTGGCTGAGGCCCTTGCAGGTCAGATGGGCCAGCCTGGTGGACCAAACCAGCACATGGGCTGGAGGTCCCCCATCTTTGACCTAGGTCAACATCCTGTTTCCAGCAGTGGCCAGCCAGATGCCTCAAGGAAGTCCACATGTGCCCCAGCATCTGATATTCAGAGCTATTCCACCTCTGAACATCATAAGCAATAGCCATTGATAGATCTCTCTTCTACAAATTTGTCCAATCCTCTTTTCAAGCCATCTAAGCTTATGGGCATCACCACATCTTGTGATGGCCATGTCACCAGCAGATAACACAAATATCCAGCTCAGAACTAGAAAGGAGCAGTAGGAGTCTTTATCCCCACATCCCACAGATCCAAGGTTTACACCAGAGGTGCATAACACATGGCTCGTAGGCCTCATGTGCACCTGCCTATTTGGCACCCTTGCCGCTCCTCAAAGTGCCACCACACTGCCAAATTTTGGAGGAGCCAGTGTGGCGTAGTGGTTAGAGTGTTGAACTGGGACTTGGGAGATCCGGGTTCAAATCCCCACTCGGCCATGAAACTCACTGGGTGACTTTGGGCCAGTCACTGACTCTCAGCCTAACCTACCTCACAGGGTTGTTGTGAGGGTAAAATGGAGAGGAGGAGGAGGATTATGTAAGCCGCCTTGGGTTCCTTTCAGGAAAAAAGGCGGGGTATAAATATAATAAATAAATAAAATAAATAAATAAATTTTGGAAGAGCAGCTGTGGCAATTTTTTTTTGGCAAATTACGCTCTTCCAGGTCTTCTGGGAGTATTATTATTATATTATTATTATTATTATTAGTAGTAGTAGTAGTAGTAGTAGTAGTATCCTGCCTTTCTCCCAACACTGGGACCCAAGGTGGCTCACAGCCTTTAAAACTCATACAGTTAAAACAAAAATAGAAAAATACAAAAGTTAAAAATAGAAAAATAGAAAATTTACCTTTAAAACAAGGTGCATGCTCACTGTATGCCTTGTTTTAAAGATGAAATGTGACTTTTTGTTGTTGCTGCCATGCCATTAAAACTCAGCTGTAATTCGGGGCTGCAAAGCTGGCAATTTGGCACTGGGGTGTGTGTGTGTAGTGTGGCTCCTGATGTGATCTGGGGATTGAAATTTGGCTCCTGGATCCTCCAAAGTTGTCCACCCCAGTTTACACGCATGAGGTGAGCAGGGGATTGTCGTCCCTGACCTGGTGCTATACAGAATGAGGTCACAAGCAAAAACCTGCCCCTTCAGAGAGGGACATGGTCCTAGTTAGCACAGATTTTTTGTTAGCCACCAAGGCCAGCCAAAATTTGTGAACCCCTGCCTATCCCTCTCTGGCTATGACTACCTGAACCTGCCAACATTACCCCCTTATACAGGGGGCTTTTATATTGCCCTTATACAAATCTATGTTGCGACCGTACTTAGAAAACTGTGTACAGTTCTGGTCACCACACCTAAAAAGGATATTGTAGAGTTGGAAAAAGTGCAGAAAAAGGCAACTAAAATGATCAAGGGGCTGGAGCATCCCTGTGAAGAAAGGTTACAGCAGCTGGGATTGTTTAGCTTAGAAAAAAGAGTTAGGGGAGACACGATAGTGGATGGGAAGACATTTCTTTCTCTCTCATAATACTAGAATCCAATGGGGTCATCCCATGAAGCTGATTGGTGGGACCTTCAGGACAGATCAAAAGAAGGACTTATTCACACAGCGCATAGTTAATCTATGGAATTCACTTCTTCAAGATGTAGTGATGGCCACCAATTTGGAGGGCTTTAAAAGGGGATGGGACAAATTCATGGAGGAGAAGGCTATCAATGGCTACTAGTCCTGATTGGCTGCTACCTCCAGTATCAGAGGCAGTATGCTTATGTACTCCAATTGCTGGGGAACATGGACAGGAAGCTGCTGTTGCCCTCATGTCCTACTTGTGGGTTGCCTACAGGTAGCTGGTTGGCCACTATGTGAACAGAATGCTGGACTAGATGGATCCTCGATCTGATCCAGCATGGCTCTTCTCATTTTCTTACCCCCTTCTACAAAACTATTAAAATTCTAGGTCTCTTGGTCACCTTAACCCAAAATATGTAATTAATCTTTCTTTCTTTCTTTCTTTCTTTCTTTCTTCCTTCTTCCTTCCTTCCTTCCTTCCTTCCTTCATAATCCTAACTGTATTAAAGATCTATACGATTGCCCTCCAGGCTTAGCAACACTTCTGTTTTTCTTCTTTAACCATGAGGGCAGTTAAAGTTGCATTCAGCAGTAGGTGTTAAATTAGGCAGAACTTTAAAACCAATTTAAACCTTTTTATACAGCATCTATTGTGCGTGCAGAAAAGGGCATACATTCATCTGAAGGATTGCTGTGCTACCATAAATGGTTTCCACAGCTTCACAGAGCATCTCTGGGTGAGCATTTAGGTAGCTGGAGTCTACTGAGGTGACATCACCCATGAAAAATTTGTTCTCTCTTCACTGCCTGATCCAGCCAGAACGACACAGATGAGAGGTCTAATAGGCTGATGCTGACTGTTTACTTGTAAATATAGATGGAAGCAGGCTACTCATGACAACTCACTGCTTGGAAGTTTCAAAGCTAGACATAGCACAGTTTTAGAAATGCAATATTATATTTGATCTATTACCTTTGCTTCCTGCACTCCCGCTTTTCAACAATTATTGCTGACACCAAAGAAAGTATCTGGTTTGTTTATTTGTCTCAAAACCATTCTTATCCCACTTTTCTTTGTGTAAACTCAGAGTAGCTTAAAAGGAAATAATAAAATGCAAAGAACAACAATGAATGCAGTAACTAAAAACAACACCAACCACTGAGCAACAGCATGTCGAAAATTATTATAGCATCATCAATGCTCAGTGGCAAAAGTGGAGTCAGACACAATTGCAATGATGTGCCCAGACAGGAAGATACCGTTGGTACTCTGGTAAGAATTCCTGCATCTGACAGTACAAAATGCAAGCATTCCCAAAATGGGGAAGAACCATAGCAGTCAAAGAACCCACACTTTGCATGCAGATAGTGCCAAGTTTAATTCCAGGCATCTCTAGTAAAAAAATAAAAAATAAAAGTCTACTAGCAGGTGATGATGGGGCAGACCTTTCCCTGAGACCCTGGAGAGGCAATACCAGTCTCCAGATACTCCAGTATCAGAAGCAGTATGCTGGGGAGCATGGGCAGGAGGTGGCTGTTGCACTCACGTCCTGCTTGTGGGATCCTGTGGGCAACTGGTTGGCCACTGTGTGAACAGAATGCTGGATTGGATGGACCCTTGGTCTGATACAGCAGGGTTCTTCTTATGTTCTTAGGTAATATTGGGCTGGATGAACCTTATACTGCTCTGGGATTAGGCAGCTTCCTACATAACACGAATCTAACAGGACTTACTCCCAAATAAATAGATGCAGGATTGCCCCCTGAAACTGTCTGATGTCTGCAGCACACTTGAATTAAAGGAAGACCCATTTATTTCATTTATTATTACATTTATATCCCACCTTTTTTCCTCCTGCAAGGAACCCAAGGCAGCTTACAAGGTTCTCCTCCTCTCCACTTTATCCTCACAACAACCCTGTGAGGTAGGTTAGGCTGAGAGTCAGTGACTGGCCCAAAGTCACCCAGTGAGCTTCATGGCTGAGCGGGGACTAGAACCCGGGTCTCCCTGAGTCCCAGTCGAACACTCTCACCACTACGCCACACTGGCTCTCATTGAATGTAAATGTGTTTGGGTTTGTTTGCAAATCAAGGCAAAGCTTTTGAGCATTGATTGCTACTTGTACTGAAGGCAGAAACAGCTAGCCAGCTCTCATGTTTGACCCCATGCCAAAGATGAAAGGGAAGGTCAGGGGAAGGGGAATGAGGAAAAGTTGCAGAAGGTGAATGATTTGATGCCTAGACAAATCCCAGGGCATTTCAGACACAGGCGGGTTCAAATGTAAATTCCTAATTTATGGAGGAGATGTGTTTGGTTCATATTTTAATGCAAACCTACCTAATTCACACTTCCTGAATCAATACACAAACCAAAAAGCTATTATCTTTCATTTTTCACACTTCTCCAGATGTGATGCAGTTCTCAGTTTAATGCACACAAAAATTCATATATTTGTAAAAATAGCATGCAAAAATACATTGTATATGGGGAAATATGAAAAGGGGGCAGGGGCCTATTGAGGGTGTCCTGCCCAAGGACCCTCAAACGCTTGGAGTAGGCACGGGTAAGCTCATTCAGTTGAACACACTTACAACACCCTTTCAGATTTCTGTGCTAAGTATATGATGATCTCTAAGAGCAACTGAGTGCACAGGGACATGGCGGGTAGGGCTGGCATGCGCTCCCACATCCTTTCTCCAGTTTAGGCCTTATGTGTTGTAGGCAAACACCTGCACAGGGCTTAAGATGCATGTGTGAATGGCCCATCACAGAGATAGCACGATAGGTAGAACGTTCATTTCAGCCCACATCACAAACTATGCTTCCTAAGTAGCAATGTACAAGGAATCTACTTGGCGGGTCCAAATCTGGTGGATTGGTCTGGCTTGGCCCCCCGAATTCTGGCCTGTCTACCCAGCACTGGTGCTGACTCGCTCTGACATGAGTTGAGCCAGCACATGGTCTACTACGGATTTTAAAGTGGGGCGCGATTTGCTTTTTTTTTTTTTTTTTTTAAGCAGATAAATTTGCATGAAATACTGCTGCAATTTTCATAAAATACAGCTGCAATTTGTGCAAATTGTGGCTGTATTTTACACAAGTTTCCCTGCCTTAAAAAAAATAAAAGCAAATTTAAAAGTGGAAGCCGCAACAAACCCCCCCTCCCCTTCTGCCCACTTTTGGCTCTCAGTTTGGCGAGGTGCGCCAAAGTCTGCCAGGCGCAAGTGGGTCAAGTTCTTCAGTGTCGCCCATCCCTATCTAACATCCAATCATAGGGTAAAGTAATCACCCCATGGGGAATCAAGTTAGTTGCATGCATGTGTGAACAGAGCCTTAGCCATTACACCACAGAAGATCTCTTGGCTGTTGTGTACGGAGGTTATTGCTCCCTGCGATTTCCATAATATCTCCTGCTATAGTCGAATGATTTATGCCTCACTGCCAGTGAGGGCTTCCCCCTCCTTCTCCCTCTCTCTCCCTTGGCCTTGCAATCAAGTTCACCTTCCTGTTTGATCATGGAATGAAACCATAATCCTGTCTTTGTGATGCCGCAAGCCTTTTGACAGAAATGAGCATGGTACTGCCGGTTAATCATTAAGGCAACTTCACTTGTAAGCAGGGAGGGTTTAGGAGCCAGATACTGGAATCATAGCTTGCATTTAGAGAGCCCCTTTCATCCCAGTGGATCTCAAAGCTCTTTAGAAGTGGGGGGGGGGGGAGTCCAAAAAATGTGAAGGGTGTTGATGCGCTTAGCTGTGTTCATGGTTGTTAAAATCCCATCCCCCACCCCTGCTTAATATTTAGTGATAGTTAAGAAGGAAATTTGTCTGGAAAGAAGCAACCCTTTAAAAATATGTGGCATAATAAACTACAACAGAGACTGAATAATGGGCCCAGTGCTTATTATGGTATATAGCAGGGATGTGTGAAAGCTCTCCATCCCTACCCCTTAGTTAAGTTTCTATAATCTTATCAAGATTCTTTCCCTCTCCATTCTGTCATTCTGGTTGGTCATTATCTAACTTTGTTACTCTTGTTTTGGCATTCAGTACCCAGGGGTTACCGAATGTGCTTCTCTAGACATGTGTACAAACCTGTACGCGTTTCAAGAGTCAAGACACACATTCGGTAAGAGACCTTTTCACTTTGGCAATGGTGCATCTTGGCAAGAGGGACTCAATGATATATATACAGTATATATATATACACACACACACACACACACACACTGGGTGGTCACGGAACTCCGAAGTTTGCCACACTTCAAAAACCGAGTGATTTCCTTAGTGTGATCTCAGTGTGTGTCCTTGGTCCAACGGCCACAAATTGAACCTGACTGCGTAAACTGGCACACTGAGGGCTCAAAACTCTGGATTCTTATACTGTTTTAACAAAGGTTTCAGAGACACAAAGGGTGCCAGGTCTGACATTACAAAAGCACAAAGGGGCTAGGGCAGTGGTGGGCAACATGCAGCCCCCCAGTGTGCTCCTCCAAAAATGGCAAAATAAATAAATAAATAATGTTTTTGCGAACAAAATGGAATCTGGAGCTGCTATGGAGCAAGCTCATTAATTAAAAAGCTAATTTTATTAACAAGCCAATAATAAAATTAGCTTGTTAATAAAAGCAAGCTAATTAATTAATTGTTAATAAAAGCAAGCTAATTAATTAACAAGCTAATTTTGACCCTTTTGGTGGTGGATGCAGTTTTTTAAAAATTATTATTTTCCTCTGACTTTGGCACCCACAAGGGGTGTGTGCAGCCCATGGAGGTGTGTGAACATGACCCCCAGACCTCCTAAGGTTGCTCAGCCTTGGGCTAGGGGAAGATTTCCAGGTGGCTTCAAGTTCAATGGCTCTTCCAGGCTGACAACAATAGGGTTGGGATAACACTCAGTCAGAGTCATTGTGGATGTCAAAAGAGGCGATCTGGGATGGGCACACTAATCAAGAAAGTACTGAGCTGATAGTTATTCAAAATTGTGACTTTTCCAAAGAGTTGAGAAACTCCCTGCCTTGCACTCAGATCAGTGAGTAAATCTTACCTGATGAGATTACTCCAGGGCCTATGCTTACATAATTATATTAGCATTTGCCTGGCCTAGGGCTTCAGAATATGTTCCTGGCTAGGAATGCTTTCCATCAGCTTTTGTTGGTGCATCAACAACGGGTGTTCTAGGATAGGGAAAGTCTTACCTCTGTGACCCATGCATTGGTAACCTCGAGGTTGGACTACTGCAATGCACTCTATGTGGGGCTGCCCTTGGAGTTGGTCTGGAGGCTGCTGCAGATAGTGGAAAACGCTGTGGCCTGGCTTCTCACTGGAGTTCCATATCATACGTATATAACACCACTACTACAGCAGTTGTACTGGCTGTCAATTAGCTACCAGGCCAGGTTCAAGATTTTGGTTTTGACCTATAAGGCCTGAACAGCTTGGGGCCAAGTTACCTGAAGAGGGTCCTTTCCCCTACTGTCCTGCTATGTCCGTTTGATTGTCTAAGGAGGCCCTCCTGGTTGTGCCACAGACTGGAGAGGAGAGTTTGGCAGCACCCTCCCTGTGGAATGGCCTTTTCATATGTACTCGGACTTGTGTTTAATTTCAGCAGCTGATATTTGATTTTAACTTGCCCTGGATCATGGCTGTCTTTTATTACTTTGATGGCTTGTTTTATGATTTTAATATTGTATGTTTTAGATAGTTTACTTGGGATGCATCACCTTGGGGGATGTTTTATGGAAGGCAGTGTAGAAATGTTTACATACATTCATCATCATCATCATCATCATCATCATCATCATCATCATCATTTATTTATCGCCCATCTGGCCGGCAACCGGCCACCCTGGGCAATGTACACAGAATAAAAGCAATAAAATACATTTAAAACAATATAAAAAATTTAAAATCTTAACCCACCCCATATTCCCACCTGAACAACCAGGTTTTTAATGAGCGACGGAAGCTCAGCAGAGAGGGGGCATGGTGGAGGTCACTTGGGAGAGAGTTCCACAGTACGGGGGCCGCCACAGAAAAGGCCCTCTTCCTCGTCCCCACCAGTCTAGCTGCTCTGGCTGAAGGGACAAGGAGAAGGCTATCCGTGGCAGAT
Organism: Shinisaurus crocodilurus; assembly: GCA_021292165.1. Lineage (NCBI taxonomy): Eukaryota > Metazoa > Chordata > Lepidosauria > Squamata > Shinisauridae > Shinisaurus > Shinisaurus crocodilurus. The sequence goes on along the minus strand of CM037887.1, from coordinate 16,852,067 downwards.
CTTGTTGAGTGGCCCACTTGGTGTTGCTGGAGACGCTGCTTGAGATAGACATACATACATACATACATACATAAAATAACTCAGAACTCTTATGTTGTCAGTCGTGTCAGAAGGCACAGGAGCACCAACCATCCTCCTAGTTCTTTAATGGAAAGAAATAGTTCAAGACCAGAGCTAAGAAAAGAAACGAAAAGAAAAGAAAGACCATCAACTGGCAGATGCCTGGGGAAATTTCCGTCCTTTCACTGAAGATTAGGCGCGATACTGGAGACAGACGTCCTCGTTCTTATGGCAGGTGCTGGGGAGGCCATTAGTGACCCCAGCTAGTCATAACTTTGTATTTATGCTTTGAAGACATTGAAACCCTGTGAAAGAGGAACACGATACTTAGCTGCAAATGGCTTTGACAATTAGCAGAAATGAGGGTGAGGGGAAAGTAGACCCATCACATGAAAGTGGAGCAGACTGATATTCAAGGAGGCACTTTCAAGATGATGGCAGTGTGAAAGTTCTTTTTAAATTACAGATTGTGATCAAACATAAATTGTCTCACGTTATCGACGCCCCCACCCGCTTCTTCTTTTCTTAGGCCTCTTTGTTATGATTGAGCTTTTAAACCTTAATCATTTTTCTCACAGAAATGAAAATTGTTATTAGCATCTGTTGTGCCTGCTTAATAAGCATGCTTGTTAAAAACACACACTAAGAAACCCCCTGCCCCAAATTATTTCTGAGGTTTCTAGATCTTTGTTGCAAAACATCTACATCGGTAATTAGTGGATCTTATGAACACTGGCGGGGGATTGCAAAGGAATTAGTAGCAGGAGGTCAGAATGATCCTCTGATAAGTGATGCTAAACAAGATATAGTCAATTAATGTTTGAAGAGGAAGGGGACAGTTTTTCATGGCCTATGCTGCCAAGGACTGTAATGGTTTGTGAAAGTTTATGGAGGCCAGCTCGTTTAATACATAAAGCTGACCACTATCATTCAGGTCAGACCATTGGCCCACTTAGCACAATATTGTCTACTCTGATTGGCACCAGCTCTTCTGGGTCTTAAAGGAGTCTTTTTTCAGGCTTACTACATGAAAACCTTTAACTCAGTCCTTCCGAGTCTTTGGCCCAGAGATGTTCTTGTACTACAACTCCCACCATTGGCCATGTTTGCTAGGGATGCTGGGAGTTGTAGTCCAAGAACATCTGCAAGCCTGGGGTTGGGAAAGCCTGCTTCAACTGAAGATAACAGAAATTGAACTATGGATGGAGGAATCAATCTATTTCTGGTCCATGCCAGTTTCACGTGTGTTCACTCATAAATCCAAATTAATCCAAATGGAATCTAAATTCCAAATTAATCTGTGATTGCTTTTTAAAAAAATCATAGGGAAATTTGCACTTAAACACATATCTAAATATTTATTTTTGAACATATTTCTATCAAAAGAAGTATTTCTAAATGTATTTTTATCTCAAAATGCACATTTTTAAATGGATTTTGATATGGGTTTTCTGAGCCAAAAAAATCACATTTGGAGAACTGTGAAAAATCCAGTGGGTAGCTACGTTCTGATCAGCACATTAATTTGGGAAGTGCAGATCAGGTCTGTTCATACTGGAATTCACAACTGTGAAGAATTTGTCCTTTCCTAGGGATCTTATGATATGGGATTTTTATATTTACCTGGATTATGGATCAGCAGGTAACATACCCGATGCAAAGTGTCACCATGGAAATTGTAAGTTTACAACAACATTCCTGGTATGAACACACAGAATTTTTAAATAGAGGACTCTGAGATCAGGCATGTCATTTTATCTTTTACTTTAACATCTTAAGCAGTTTTTTATATTTTATATTTTTATATTTTATGATGTAAGAGCATTAAACGTAGAAAAATACATTACTGTTACAAACAAGACACATTTTAAAAATGTTTTAAGTTTAGTTCTAGGAGCATTGCTTTTAAGGATTAAAGTTTCTTACCCCATGGCATTGTTGAACTTGAAGCAAAATGGAGGAGATAAGTCAATTTGAGAAAGATGTTTTGGTCTCTCATGAGGACAGATAGTATGTCCTGGTGAGAACCAATGTTTGGTTCTGAAGTCCCTGTGCTCTGGCTTTTATATTTAGATGATTTCTTATTAGTGCTGCTTATGTGATGCTTCTTCAAATGGAAATTTAGAGCAGGGCTTCTTAAGAACACAATGTTATTATTTTTTAAAATTCCCACCTATGATTCGGGAACAATATATTTACTTTTTATCTTGCCAGTTTTGCCGAGACACACTTTCCTTCCAAACAGGATAACATTTGCTTCTCTTTCATAGGTTTATTGTCTACCTCTTGCAATATTTTATGTCATCTTTAATTTGCATCATAAACAAAAACATGCAAACAATTGTACCGTAAGCAATTATCCTTTTTCTTCTTCTTATCTAATGCCCACTTTCCTGACTTGCTTTTCCTGAGTTTACATCAGAAAATGGTTTCACCTTGATTTTCCTCATGTTTCTTTAACAATAGCAGGCTCCTAGGTTAGGGCAAAGTCAGAAATATTCCTTGTTGGAATGCCTCTGTTAGAATCAAACTGATTCAAACTTAATACAGGAATATATCTTAATATTCCATTTACTTCTCTATGAAAACTGTAGCTTAGGAGAATTTTGCAGCTTTTGAAAGAGGTAGAAGAGCAATAACTCTACTTTGGATAAATATTTGCAAGGTAGCCTATTTTGCAGGTTGGTACAACAGTCTTGCAAGATGCAAAGGCTTCTGGGGCAAATATTTGTCACACAACGATCAAATTCTTTAAGCATCCCAAGACTGAACATAGAATCTTTTGCATGCAAAGCCCTATGTTCTATAGTCTCATCCATCTACTGGACCCTTTATTCATCATTTTTGCATGTGTGTATCCAAGCACTTAATCCTGAGTACAAAAGATGCATGAGCAGCAGTTGCTTATTGATGACACACATGTATGTAAGCTGAGCAGTATATGAGTATATTAAGCTGAGGGGGCCTACTTTTGGCTGGGACATTGTTTGTGTTGTGTATGATCTTGTCTACAAGAATTGCAATTTTTAGATGCGCACGGGATGATATAGACATGTGAAAGTTGTGGTCTTTCTGAGTACAGAAATTAAAACATGATGTGGCTTTATGTTGGCTTCATTTGACAGCTTTGTAGAACTTGGCCTGAGCCAGCAAGTTTGGTCTTGGGTCCCTATCAGAAGGAAGTATTTCCAAGCATAAGAAGAGCCCCAGAAGCAGGGCATGAAGGACTCCCACGGCCTCTGAGACGGGAGGTACCATATTGCCATTGATAGATCTGTCCATCACAAATTTGCCTAACCCCCCTTTGAAATTCATCTAAACCCGTCACCATCACATCTTGTGCCACCAAATTCCGTACAGTAATTACATATTGTGTAACAAAGTGCTTGCATTTTTCTTGTCCCGAATCTACTAACAGTCAGTTTCTTCGGGTAAGACCCAAGTCCTGTACTATGGCAAAGGCAGCAAAGTTCTCTCTACCTACTTGGTTATTTTGCTTGCCCCTTTCTGCACCTTTTCCAGCTCCATGATGGAGCTTTATGACAGGGCTGTTGAACCTTGTTCAGCCCGAGGCTTGAATTGCACTTTGGAGAAGATCTCAGGGACTGCGTTCCTGTGGTGGGTGGGGGCAAAGGAAAAATGGGACAGAGGCACAGAGCCAAAGACAAAATGGTGGGCCAAAAATACCAGCCCATTTTAGCTTAAAGCTATTACTGCCAATAGCTAGGCATCAGGAGAGGCAGTTCAATGTTTCAGAATGGTGGGAAAAACCCGCTCAAAAGCCAGAAAATGACGAAAAGGTCAGTGGTCAGGAGAAAAGGGGTGGGTCCAGGAGAAGAGGGTGTGGCCCTCTGTGGAACCATAGAGGACTGAATTGGGACCCCAGGCACGTCATATATGGCCAGTGGGCCTGAGGTTCAACACCCCTGCTTTATGAGATGCTCCTGCAACCAAAACTACACAGCATTCCAAAATACAGCCACGTCATAGATTTAGAGAAAAGGCCTTCCAGTAGCTCAGTTGCAGAGCACATGCTTTTGCATGCAGAAATTCTCAAGTTCACTCCTTGGCATCTCTAGTTAAATGGTCATGACCTTTGCCTTAGGCCCTCAACAGCTGCGGCCAGTCAGAGAAGAGAATACTGGGCTGGATGGACCAATGATCTGACTCAGTATAAGGCAACTTCATATTACTATAGTAAAGCTATGATCCTGTATTCATTTACCTGTAAGTAATCCCCACTGAATCTAATGGGACTAACTTCTGAGTATAGGATTGTACTGTAAATGTTTTCCTGTGCTGTAACTGTTTTAAAGGCAAGTTAGGGGAGACATGATAGAGGTGTACAAAATTAGGCACGGTGTGGAGAAAGTGGATAGGGGGACATTTTTCTCCCTCTCTCATAGTACTAGAACCCAGTAGGATCATCCCATGAAGCTGATTGGTGGGAGATTCCGGACAGATAAAAAGAAATGCTTCTTCACACGGTGCATAGTTAAACTATGGAATTCACTTCCACAAGATGTAGTGATGGCCACCAGCTTGAATGGCTTTAATAAGGCGATTGGACAAATTCATGGAGGATAAGGCTATCAATGGCTACTAGTCCTAATTGGCTATATGCTAGCTCTAGTATCAGAGGCAGTATGTCTATGTACTGCAGTTTCTGGGAAAAATGGGTGGAAGGGTGATGTTGCACTCATGTCCTGCTTGTGGAATCTCATGGGCAGCTGGTTGGCCACTGTGTGAACAGAATGCTGGACTAGATGGACCCTTGGTCTGATCCAGCAGGGCTCTTTTAATGTTCTTATTTGCATCCCCTTTCCTAATGCAAATCTCAGTGTTCTACTACTGAGCTATGGCCCATCTATCTGAGCAGGTAATTTGCCTTTTCACCACAGCCACAAACTGAGGTGACATTTTCATTAAGCAGTTCATCAGAAGCCTAACATTTCTTTCCTGGTTAGTTACCACCAGTTCAGACCCCACTAGAGCATATGCAGACCTAGGACTCTTTGACTCAATGAACCTTATTTGTCATTTTGTTGCCCATTCACCTAGCTTGAAGAGAACCTTTCCTTCATAAAATATGTAATTTAAAATATGGAATTCGCTGCCTCAAGATGTGATGACAGATGCTTGCTTTGATGGCTTCAAAAAAGAGCCAGACAAATTCATGGAATGTTGGTCTATCCATGACTACTAGCCATGACGGCACCAGTGCCAGGTTTCAGGGGACACTGGGCAAAATGCCCTCAGATGGCGGGGGCATACTGGTGATGGCATGGAAGGAATACTGGCCCTGTGAGGCTGGACTTGCTTGTGCAGCCACCTCTTAAATTTCCTCACAATGCCTGCAGCATGTACATCAGAGGCCTTGCATTGTGAGGAAATTTAACATAGCAGCTTCACAGGTGGGCCCGTCTGTATGGACTCAGCAGTCGTTTCAGTGCTGCTGCCAAGCGCCAGGGACAGCCTGGCATCAGCGGACTGGCAGCAATGCTAACAGGAGTGCCAGGCCCACACAGCTAGACTTGCCGGAGCAGCCAGCCACAATTTTAATTTCCCCACAATACAGTGCCATGATATTACAATTGTAATGAAATTAAAATGGTGGCCATGACTGTGAGGGATACTGGGGCCCGGTGATCCTGTCATCAATGGGCCAAATAAATTAGAGCGGGCCTAGAGGCAGCGGTTGTGGGCCCTCCTGGGGTCCCAAGGTCTGGGCATTTCCCCTAATGTGCCCTGTGCTGGTACCTGGCCTGAGCCATAATAGGTAATATGGAGCCTGCATGTTGAAAGACAATGTACCTCTGATTACCAAATGCTGGGACTTGCTATCCCTTTTTATGCACTGCTTGTGAATTTCCTGAGGCACCTGGCTGGCTGCTTTTGGAAACAGAACATTAGACTAGGTAGATCTTGATCTGAACCAACAAGACAATTCTTATCAGTAAATGCCAGCAATAAATTGTCTCTCTAAATTGAACTGCCATCTTTCTTTCTTTCTTTTTTTGATCCATTATTTCCCTAGAAACAGGAGTGGGGGAAATCATCCAGAGCGGGTATAAAATATGAAACACACTTAAAGCAACAACAGCAACAACTCTATTTGAGATGAACTTTTTAAAAAGTGGCCATGTGTTAGATACATAATAGAAATTCATAATTAATTGAAATTGGCTTTCTTGAACACAGGTTTCTCTCTCTTTCTCTCTCTGTGTGTAAACGTCTCCTCTGAGAGAACAATGGGAAGCCACCTCTGCTATTTTTTTATTACCTTTGTGTCTTGTTTTCCCCCTCTTTATGCTAATTTTTATGCTAATAACCTTCCTGCATTAAGTTTCACTTTGTGCTGCACAAACTGATGGATAGAGCAATATTTATCAAACATAAATATTAAAAGCGCTATAAAGACTTTTAGGCGGCACTTGTAATTATAATGCTAATTTATTCCTAAATTACATTTGTAAGCACTGCGACACTGTTCACTGCTGAACATGGCACAGAAGTGGCAAAATACCACAGATTGCTAGTCCTTAATACCCGTAATTAGTCAAGTAGGATGGCTGTCTCTGAACAAAGACGCCTGATGGTCCTGCACGGCTGATACAGAGATAAGAGTTATAGCTGCATTAAAGCTGGGCTGACTTCATAATGTGTACTGAAGACAGTCTTAGGGATGTGTGGACTGGACACTGCTGCCCAGCCATAACACTTCCCTTGAAATTCCTTGGTATGGATGTATCCATGCAGCAGAATGCGGATGGTACAACTTCAGAATACAAGTGGGGGTATTGTTCATTTATATTCATTCTTCAGATACTTTGCCTTGAGGGAATGAATGTCAACTTCGGCTTTAGATGAAATTTGGCTGGAAAATTTAATTTTTCTTCATTTATTTATTTTTAATTGAAAAGATTTATCAGTTGCCTTTTAGGGTAAACCCTCCCAAAACAGCATTGGAAAAACAAACAAACTTAACACCATGAAACATAATAAAACAATGATAAGAGAATGCCAATGATAAAATCAAAATTAACAGTAGATGTACATTATTTGGAACAGAGTTCTGGAAGCAATTAGGTTGATGGGCACAAGGAATATGGCCTTCTCAGGATTGACTCCTAAGGCCATATTCCTTGTGCCCATCAACCTAATTGCTCATCTTGGCAGCCAAACAATTAAGGCCTCTGATGCTGAACTCAGAGTGTGGGCTCAGCTTGTCTGAGCATGGAAAGCTAAGCAGGGTCAGGCCTGGTTATTACTTGGATGGGAGACCCCTCCTCTAGTTTCCTGCATTGAGCAGGGGGTTGGACTCAATAGCCTTGTAGGCTCCTTCCAACTCTATCTATGAAATCTATGAAACATATGTTGCTCATGTTGATAATTAAAGAACCTGAAGCATTCAGTTGGCCTTAAGAGAAGTAGAAATAGTTAGCACTTGGCCCGCTCCTTGACAGCTATAGTCTGGACACATTGGTTCAACCTCCCAATTGGATTACTGTAAGCTGTTGTACATGGGGCTGCCCTTGAAGACCACTCAGAAACTTCAGCGAGTGCAGAATGTGCTGGCCAGAACTGTAACCAGTACAGCCAGTTGGAGTCATAGTACACTGGATCGAAAAGAAATACACTGGCTGCCAATGGAGGCTGGTGGCAGTGGCACCAATGTCAATGGGATAGTATATCCACTCTGGGCTGTAGTCTGAACTTTTAAGAGCTGTCCATGGTGCCGAACCTATTTGGGGGATAAGGTGGGGATAGGGATAGGCTGGCTGCCTATTCGCTCCTTAGACCAGTTCAAGGAAGGTGCTGGTTCTTACTTTTAAAGCCCTAAATGGCTTGGGTAGGGATGCACGGAATTTCATTTCTGTCCACAAATCATCAGAACTTGTCTCATTCGCAGCCCCAAATGTGAACATCCGAAAAATCTTGCACATTCCTGAACTTACGACTGTGTCAGAAAAATGCACATTTCTTCGGAAAAACACACATTGAAAATGCACATTAAAAAAATACACATCTTCTTGCTTTAGTCACTGTGTGGAGGGGAAGTGCACACTTTTGAAAAACGCACACAGAAATGCACACTTTTCCTGTTCAAAAGGTGCACATTTCCGGTTCAAATGAAAACAAAAACAGTTCACAAACAAAAATGGGAGCAATCCTGAACCGAGCTTCAAAGTGAAGTTAGGAGAATCTTGGCCAGCTTGAGCATCACTGGCTCTTCAATCCCTCAGCTTGGGACCCAATTATCTGAATGAGTGCCTCTTCCTATATCAGCCTGCATCTTAAGATCATAAGGGGAGGGTCTTCTCCATGTACCTTGGATACCTCATGTGACATCAACAAGGGAGGGAGCTTTCTCTGTTGCAGAACCCCCTCCCCATGAATAATATTTGGCTGGTGGTGACATTCTATTTTGCTTAGTGCCAAATCATAACCTATTCCTTTGCCCAAAGATTTTAAGCTGGTTTATCTTATGTTGGTTGATGTGAGCTCTTAATTTTATGTGTTGATTGCCTTTTATTGCTGGAGCTGATGTCGTGGTTTTATTGTTTTTAATTGCAGATTGGATTGGATTTTTGATTACATTTTGCATCCTACCCCGGTTTTGTAAGATAAAAGGTGGTATAAAAATATTGCAGTTAGTAAATACATATGTAAGTGAGTAATATATACCAGCACCAAAATGCTAAATTTGGATTGGGATCATGATAGAGGTTAGTGGGATTAACCATACCAAAAACAAACAAACAAACAAACAAACAAACATAGAAAAACACCTCTCAGAGCTGCGAGGTGGGGAAGGGTTAATGCTCCTCCACCCCCACTGTGATCCCAGTCCGGATCATCTTCCCTGCAGCTCCTCAAAAAAAGAAAAAAAGAAAAGAAAAAGGGATGCATGCAAGTGCCCTAATGGCGTCCAGCAAAGTGAAGTTTCCAGTTATTCAGCTAGGAAGGAGTGTGTGAGCAACAGGGGCTTAGAATGAAAAAAAAAATGTAATTATTTCTAACAGTCAGTAGGGGCTGCAGAAATCTGTTCACAGCTGATGGCTTTAAAATTGAGCTTCGTGCCTGAGAAGGAGAGAGAAAAAGTGAGTTTTTCTCCCTATCCCAAAGAGAAGCTTGCCTTGCAGGACCAGCCATACCTGTATTTATTAATTTTTATTATTTATTTATTATAACATTTATATCCCGCTTTCCCCCACCTTTTACAAGGAACTCAAGGTGACTCGCATGATCCTCCCCCCCCCCATTTTTATCTTCGCAACAACCCTGTGAGGTGGGTTAGGCTGAGAGTCAGTGATGGGCCCAAAGTCACCCTGAGAGCTTCATGGCTGAGTGGGGACCAGAACCCAGATCTCCCGAGTCCTAGTCCAACACTCTCACCACTACACCACACTAGGCTCTCAGGCAGTCCTGGCTCTACACTACTGCACCACACTGGCTCTCTGCCCTTAGGCAGAGTGAGGCAGTTGCCTCAGGCATGAGATATTAGGAGGTGGCAGCAAGGTGTTGGAGGAGGAGAGTGCTGTTGGCTATGCGGCCTGCCCTGTGCTCCCTAAGTTAGCCTGCTGCCTTCAGGTGTTGCCATTGCCAGTGCCGAAGAAGGATTCAACTGCCAGTCCAGTTAGCTCTCGTACATGGAATGGGAAGGGGTGCCTGTGTCACACCCCTCCCCTCACAAGGCCCTCAGTCAAGATTGCCCTCCCTTTTGGAGCAACGGGTGCGCTTACGTAAGGTTGGGGGTTTCTCTTTCTCTGACCCTTACTCCTCTCACACTGACCTAGTTGGGATGTCTATTATCCCTACCTTATACTTCCTTGACCAAATATAAAGCACAGCTTCCCACACAGATTGCTTCAATAAGCAAAGTAAAGTTTATTTTAAAATGCAACAGTTTCTGGAAATAAGTTTCATATGTAAGTTTCAGTCAATATCAATTGATTTACTATCCTATTCTATTTCCAATCTGCCCTCACCAACTGTTCCCAAAATATTTTAATCCCTGCACTCACTAGCTATTCTCCTAAGAATCCTCATCCAACCTCTCAACTCTCTCCAGTCAGCTCCACAGACTCCCAGACAGGACTCCTCCGGACTCGTCTTCACACGCTCCTCACTCCTCTCTAAACAGCACCACCCACAGCTTATATAACACAGGCTCCACCCCCTTCACACTCTTTCAGCCAATCATCTCACATATGTAAATACTCCATTCTTCCTGCCCATCATTTCTCACTCACCCTAGATTTACCCTAACATAACACACACAGATGCAACAGGAATACATACTCATAAGCATTGACAGCAGTACAAGAACACATTACTGTACTTACTGTATATACACTTTAAGTTACCCCGAAATAGCATAACATCACAGTGCCATCTTGTCCTTTGCCACAGGGAGCAAAATGTCTTGGTCTGACCTTGCTGCCTCGCAAAGATTTTGGCCCACCCCGAGACCAGGGCAGTATGTCTTCCAGCCCTTTCACGCTAAAGTTGCTTGGGCACCCTGTGCATTTGGTGAATGCATGAGAGGAGGGAGTGGGAGGCGACCAGTGGCTACAACCCCTGAGGCCGATGTGCACAGTAGCCATGTCCCCCAGCAGCCATGCATTAGAACTCAGAGTGAAAGATGCTTATATGTGTGTACAGCTGTATCAGTGTGTACAGCTGTATCAGTCCATGTGAGCCAGGGACTCACATGGACACAGCGCTGGAGCACCAGAACTTTTGGATTAGCTGGGATGCTGACATCATTCCCCCCCCCCCCAATCCCCTGTTCCCTCTGAGCTTAGCTGCCATCCTCACAGTAGCTGGGGGGAAACGGATTTTACCAACAACAATATATTGGCTTGGTCTTGGATGAGTAATTAAGACCCGTTTGCTTTACAAAAGACCTGCTCCTGGTCTAGATAATGCTCCTCCAACTGGTTTGTTGATATGGATCAATGCAGCTGCCTGCGATTTTTGGGCTCTCCTCAGGGGGGAGGGGAGGGCATGAGCATGGGGACTGGCATGATGGCCACATGCACTTCAACATTTACGATGACACCACTGTGTATGCACATAGGGATACAAGTGGGAATCCTAGCCAGTCAGAGTTTCTGCTCATGTGGAGGATCTCTAGATGCTCAGGCCCTTTTTGTGCCAGCGGTCAGTGGGCACATTGATTGGCATTGGGGGTGCAGCTAGAGGGCACAATTTTACTTCCTTATCCTCATGTGGGTAGTACATGAACATTCCTGGAGTACTTAGCAGTTCTAAACCTATGGCCCAAGTTGGGATCATTCATAATACTGTCTTCAGCAAGAGCTCCATGGTGAGTGCAAAGCATGCACTGAGCACCTGGGAAAGAAAACAGAGTATGGGAGGAGTAATCCAATTTATTTATGCTACATTGAGAGGGTTCTACCCTTTTTTTAAGGCAGCCTAAAAATTATTTTAAATAAATATTTTTTTCCTTTTTTTTTTTTACATACATACGAAGACCACTTATTAGGACAACTCCTTAAAAGGTGGCTTACATAATCTAAAAATCAGTAAAAAATGTCATCTTATCAGTAAAAGCCATAAAAGGATGACATAACAAAGTAAAATAGAAAAGCACAACTAAGCGGAATTCTCACAGACAGGGTAAGAGCTCCATAGCTGGGAATGTACATTAGTCATCAGGGATTCAATACTGTATATTATAATGATATTATTGCCATTGGACATTTTACAGCACAATCCTATTTTCTACTCAGAAGTAAATTCCATTTTGTTCAATAGGGTTTTCTCCCAGGTAACTGGGTATAGGATCACAGCCTTAGGGTGCAATCCTATGCATGCTTAGACAGAAAAAAGTTCCACAACTCCCAGCATTCCGCAGCTAGCATGGCAGGGTGGGGAATGCTGGGAGTTGTAGGACTTTTTTTCTGCCTAAACATGCATAAGATTGCACCCTTATGGGGCTCATCTACACTATAGACGTAAACTGGCTTAATGGCAACTTGCTTACCCAGAGGGAATTTATAGCCTGTGAATGGGGCCATGGATGAATTCTCAGCATCTCACCTAACTCCAGTTTTCAGGGTTCCCTGAGGGAAGCCAGTTAAACTAATATAAAACTGAAAAATGTTTGTAGCATAGATATGCCCTCTCTCTTTTGTTCCATTCTTCCATACTTCCTCAGTTGCTTCTACTCTACCACTCATTAGGCTGAGAACATCCCCTCCCCTCTGTCCCTCCTACCTTCTTCTTTCTCCTTCAAATCCTGACAAAAGCCTGTTTCCTCTGCAAGTCTTTCCCCGACCAGCCTCGCCTCCCAGTTTTTATTGATTAAAAGGGGGGGGGGTATTACACCCCAGCTTTCTTTCACATGAGACACCCAAAGTGGCACACAAGATCTTTGCACAATAACCTCCCAAATCAAATAAAGTGATAAAGAAATTTAAAAATCCTAAGACTAACACTCAGCAAGCTCAGACACTGGCAGACTGTTGGAACGAAAAATAAATAAATAAATAAAAGCTTTATGAGCCTTGTCTGGAATGACATCAGGAAGAGACCCCTCCCTATTTCCAAAACTCATTACTTCTTCATCATATCCTCTCCCCTACCTTCCCCTTTGTAAGTTATCCATCTTACTTAGAGCCTAAACCATCAAGGCAGCAGGGGGTGTATCTTTGCTGCAGAGGCTGGGACAATTTTAAGTAGCAATTCTGTGAATGCCACTAAGCGGTGGGAAAAAAAGAACTCTCAGAATCAAGGGCTGGCTTATTTGCTCTGTGTAACAGCCTAGCGGTGTCACCGTTAATGAGCAGCAACACCACGACACCTCATGCAAGGCCACGGCTCCACGTTCTGATTTTTCTCATCTCTCATGGACTCGACTAATTGAAGCATGCATTTCATCATAGTTTCAATTCCTGTCACTTGAAACAGAATCCGCAGGGATTCAGACATATAGGTCTTCAGGGTCAAAGGGTGTGTCCCTCAGGCCGGTCCCCAGCTCTGTTGAGATATTAAGCTCTCTCAAAGTGGTGAACCTAAAGGCAGAATGACCAGATGATCTTTTGTATTTTCTGTTATCTCTCACACCCTGCTGGTTAAATTTAATTAACTTATAGAGAGTTTTGTTTGGTGGTTTGTGCAGCAGATGTGTACAAGTGAAAAAGCTGCATTGTAAAGGTGTATACATGGGAATAAATAACTGAAGGAGAGCTAAATCAGAAATTAAATGTACATTTAGTCTGGAAAAGTGGTGATGTCTCATTCTCTTGCAAAAGCTAACTGCATATTATTCCCATCATGTGAAAGCAGTTTCTCTCCTGCCCTCCTGCTGCTCTTTTTAGCCTCCTTCTGATGCAGGTTGTGATGGCATGGATTGTTCTGGTTCATCTGGTGAGGGAAATTCCGAAATGTTGCTAGATCTCAGTGAGTAGGATTTTTCCTACCTTCCCCGTTCTTCCTGTTGACTCCACCTTCCTTTGACCTTTGTTGACTCCACCTCTTATCAGAGTGCTGCTGCTGCAGGGGAGGCTGGTGACCCTATGTCAGTGGGGCTCCTTATCCACTGCAGCTTTTATTCTGAGCTTTATAGGAGTGATCCATGGTGCTCCACGGTGGTAAACCTATTTTGGAGAGGGAGTGCAGCACCATGGATCGTTCCTATAAAGCCACAGGAGTCACCAGCCTCCCCTGCTGATAAGCTTGCCAGAGAGCCCACTGACAGAGGAGAAGCACTTTGCTGTGAGCCTCCTCAAACCCGGAGCTGGCCCTGCATACCTTCCAATTTGGAACCAACTCCTTACTAACATATTCCAAACAAACCTATTAATACCTCCCTGCCAAAAATTTTTATGTATCACTCACCACTACTTGATAGTATTTTTTTTTTGTAAAAGTAAGAAGTATGTAGCTTGTGTCAGTTTCTTATCAGTTAAGTAAAGCTCAGTAGATCAAATTCTTTCTGTATAAAGCCAGTGTGTATAGAGCCAGTGTGGCGTAGTGGTGAGAGTGTTGGACTGGGACTCGGGAGATCCGGGTTCTAGTCCCCGCTCAGCCATGAAGCTCAGTGGGTGACTTTGGGCCAGTCACTGACTCTCAGCCTAACCTACCTCACAGGGTTGTTGTGAGGATAAAATGGAGAGGAGGAGGATTATGTAAGCCACCTTGGGTTCCTTGCAGGAAAAAAGGCAGGGTATAAATATAATAAATAAATAAATAAAAATTAAAATACTTAACTTTCTAGAACATATTTTTATTTTACCCACCAGTATAACAAATGTTTGAAATCCAAACCCTTTTACCTTGCCTGCAGTTCTTTCTGCTTATAGATGATGAAAGAAATGATGAGAAAAATCCTTGCATGCTTAGTCATAGCACATACCACAATATAGCCAGTGTGGTGTAGTGGTTAGAGTATTAGACTGGGACTCGGGAGATCCGGGTTCTAGTCCCCGCTCGGCCAAGAAACTTCCTGGGTGACTTTGGGCCAGTCACTGACTCTCAGCCTAACCTACCTCACAGGGTTGTTGTGAGGATAAAATGGAGAGGAGGAGGAGGATTATGTAAGCCGCCTTGGGTTCCTTGCAGGAAAAAAGGCGGGGTATAAATATAATAAATAAATAAATAAATATACGCAAAATGAAGGACACAGCCCCCATTAGTGTCAACACGTGACCACGCGGGAGCCGTTCATTGCTTGAAGTAATCTTTTTATGCCATAAAAAGATTTCAAATAAATGAATTATAAATAAATAAGGGAACAAGCCTATGGGCCCTAGACATTGTCTGTGAGGGCCATAGGATAGTTTGGATTCCAAGCTCCGAGGCTGGAGACTGGCTTTCTGACCTTGGAGCTGGGGACTGGAGCTCTAATCCCCCTCCCCCTCACAGTCAGTGGGGAAAGAACCACGCCAGCTGCTCTCCGAGGTCGGGAAAGTGACCTTAGAGAGCAGGTAAAGGGGGCATTCCGGGGGCCAGAGAGGGGAGGAGACTGGAGTGGCCAGGATATGAGGTATTCTGAAACCTCTCCAACCTCCTCCCCTCTTCCTCTCTGAGACATCATCACTACATGGCTGAAAATGGCTGTCTAACAAAAATGCAGAGCAGGAGGAGTGGGGAGGTGAAGATCACCTCCGCTGCTCCTCCCGCTCTGCACTGGATGAGTGTAAGCCTCCGAGTTTGGGGGCTCCTGATCATTTAGGTAGGATTGCGCCCTAAATAAATAATAGATTCCAACCTTCTGGCTGAAAGAAGAACTTGCCCTAGATTCTGTCCTAGACCCCAGTGGTCAAGATGTGGTGATGGCTACCAGCTTAGGTGACTTTGAAAGGGAGATTAGATGAATTCGTGGAAGAAGAGAAGTCTATATCAATGGCTACAGCTATGATGGTTATATGCATTGGAGGCTGGTAGCTCCACTGCCAGTGGGGCTCCAGACTTTAATATAAACTTTAAAGGAGCTATCCATGATACAGAACTCTAGCTCCAAAATAGGTTCAGCACCACGGATAGCTTCTTGCAAGTTTGGAGTAAAATCCAGAGTGGATACACAGTCTCGCTGGCATTGGAGCCACCACCAGCCTCTACTGGTTCTATGCTCTCGCCTAGACTACTGTAATGCGCTCTACGTGGGGTTACCCTGGAAGATGGTTCGGAAGCTACAGCTGGTATAGAACGCGGCGGCTTGCCTGGTTAAAGGCAGCCGCTGGCGGGATCAGATCACTCCGGTGCTCAAGGAGCTGCACTGGCTACCAGTTGCTTGCCGAGCCAAATTCAAGGTGTTGGTTTTGACCTTTAAAACCCTATACGGCTCCGGTCCAGTCTATCTCAAGGAGCGTCTCCAGCAACACCAAGTAGGCAGCTCAACAAGATCTGCCACAGACAGCCTTCTCCTTGTCCCTTCAGCCAGAGCAGCTAGACTGGTTGGGACTAGGAAGAGGGCCTTTTCTGTGGCGGACCCCATACTGTGGAACTCTCTCCCTGAGTGACCTCTGCCTTGCCCCCTCTCTGCTGAGCTTCTGCCGCTCACTAAAAACTTGGCTGTTTAGGGGGGAATATGGGGTGGGCTAAGATTTTAAAATTTTATACTGTTTTAAATGTATTTTATTCTGTTTTTATCTTATGTACATCACCCAGGGTGGCCGGTTTGCCGGCCAGATGGGCGATAAATAAATGTAAATAAATAAATAATAATAATAATAATAATAATAATAATAATAATAATAATGCCTCCATGTGTCGGAGGGAGTATATGCCTCTGAGAACCAGTTGCTGGGCATCAGCAATGGGAGTGGCTTACTGCCTCCGCGCCCTTTTGCAGGCATTCCAGGAGACATCTGGTTGGTTGACGTAGGGAAACAGGAAACTACTCTGGTCCATCAGGGCTCTTCTTATGATTCCAGAAATACTTTCAAGAGTTTTCTTTTTCCTACTCAGCACATCACTGGATGAGATATTATATATTTTAACCATGTCTAAGGCAAATGTTTGTTTCCTATCTTTTCCCAGGACATTGTTAAATATCAGTGCGACATGGCTACAGTCCAAAACGAGCAACAGAGCAAAACCGATTATCAGGAGGAATGCTATTTGAAAGTGTTTGACAGTCTGAAATCCTGTATCCGTCCTGCAGACGGGTTGTGTGTGAGCAGCGCATGTGTGATCGTGGTGATAAAGTGGATAATGATTTTGCCAAATCGAGTACAAAATACTGGCAGGATATCAATGAATGATCAAGGCTCTTTGACTAATGGGGTAGTGATAAGCGGTAAATCGAACTGCAATTATCAATCCATCTGTAGAGGAAGACCCAGTCCCACTAAGTAGGAACATTCGAGCTGGTACAAATAGTTCTGTGAATGATAATGAGATTTGCCAAGGTAAAAGCGGGGCTTGTGCGTGCGTGTGTGCGCGCACGCGCTTTTAGATAAACAGTCTGTTAATCTCAGGCCGGCTGCATAGTAAAACTGACTGACAGATTTGTTTGCAACATGAATAATATTCTGTTCTTCACTTCAAGAAAAAAGCCAACAATTGGCACTAACTTCCATAGTGACTCCAGGTCAGCATGATGATAATATATGCAGCAAACAAACAATCCATCACAATCATAACTAATATCCAAGCCATGGCGGGGAATGGGACATGTTTAAGGATATATGCATGCAAAGATGTAATTTTTTTTTTTTTTAAATAGCAGTGGTTTCACAGTAAAAGACCAGTGGAATTATCAAACCACATGTGGGACCTGCCACAAAACATTGCAGCACACTCCTGCTCATGATGTCAGCCACTCCAATTCTACCTCTCTCCCTGCCCAATTTCCATTTCCCCACTCAATTATCAGTTAGCTTTCCATGGTCACTGGGCATGAGAAATCCTCATTGGCAGGGGAGGCTGGCAAGTGGCAACGCCTATGTTAGTGGGGCTCCTTATCCATTGCAGCTTTTAACTGAGCTTTATAGGAGCTATCCATGGTACTCCATGGTGGTGTGAACCTATTTTGGGGATGGAGTGCAGCACCATTGATAGCCTTTTCCTCCATGAAACAATAAAAACAGCAATAAAAACAACAACAAAACCAGCAACAAAAATAGCAACAAAGCAATCATATTAGTCAGAGTAAAGTAATATGTTTTTAAGGCCTTCTTGAAAACCTGCAGTGTTGGATCATGATGGTGGACCCCGATGGCAACTTATTCCAGAAGTGTGGGGCCACTGCAGAGAAGGCCTTCTCATGTGTGGTCACAAGTGGGCAAATGAGAAGGGTGTCTCTTGCTGATCTTAGAGCGTGGACAGACTGATATCAGAGAAGGTGGTCCTTCAAGTACTTTTGTTCCAAACCATTTATGGCCTTAAACGTCAAAACCAGCATTTTAAATTGGGCTCAGAAAGGCACCGGTAACCAGTACAACTGGCACAGTAAAGGCGTTATATGATCAAATTGGGAAATGAACCTGGGACCTTCTATGAGCAAACCAAATGCTCTAATGTTGAGCTATGGTCCTTTCCCAAAGGGTGCTGGACTCAGACCAGGAATGCTGAGTTCAAAGCCCCACTCAGCCACAATGCTTAGAGCAGTGTTCTCCAACCTTGGGTCCCCAGATGTTTTTGGCCTACAACTCCCAGCATGCCCCAGGCAGCATAGCTGGCTGGGGCATGCTGGGAGTTGTAGGCCAAAAACATCTGGGGACCCAAGGTTGGAGTAAACTGGCTTAGAGGATGATCTTGGCCCTGACACTATCTCTCAGCCCAACCTCCCTTATGGGGTTGTTGTGAAGAAAAGAAGGAGCAGGGATGTACAAATCAGCCAACCCCGAGCTTGATGAAGTTCTCCAAATTCCATCTCCAAGCTCCTTCCGACTCAAGCCCATATCAGATTGTGAGCCTTGTTGTTGTTTTTTCCTATGAAAATCCATGTGTATTTCCATGTGTATTTTCCCAACTGTGTGCATCAATTGTGCACATCTTTGAAATGTGCACATTCTTCTCCCATAGATTAAAGTGTATTTCTGCACATTTTTTCAAAAGTACACTCCCCCCCCATGCACAGTTTTTAAATGTACGCATGCTGCCCAACGCAGTTTTTGGGGTCCGTGATTCACACTTAAGCGTGGGAATGTACACATTTTGACCGCGGTTTGCATCTGAGTCCGTGTTCAGTCTGGAAGGTGCGAACTGGGTAAATCCTGATAAAAAATGAACTGAAACAAATTTCTCATACATCCCATAAAAGGAGGTCACGTACAGTGCCCTAAACATTTTGAAGGAAGGGTGGGATGCAACCACAAAAATGTAATAATGAATCAAAGCAAAGCAGAAAGACTAATACACATTCAGTTTCCTAAGGGCTAGTAAATTAATGCTTTTTGGGGAAAAAAAATCTTTTCCATTTCTTTTTTTACCTTTTAATTTTTTTTTGCAGAAAAGATAGGTGCCTGCTATGTTAGTACACTGAGAAAATCACTGTGTAGGCACTATAATTAGGGGAGCACCAAATACGTCTGTTTCCCATTATTTAGACAAGTACTCTTAGTCATGATTGGAGAATGTGATACTGCAAGTGTTGCTTTGACCTGAGTGTTCGATCAACCTCTATGGTGACTTACACAAATAAATGGAATGCTAAACTGAGACACCCCAGTGCTAGAACTCATGACACTGCCTTTTGTTACCCAGGCCATGTAAACTTTCTTGCCAGCTAATATATACACACTTGCCTCCTTGATGGACATTTTCTGCAGCTTCTAAATATAAACCTGGGTCAGTCTCCATTTTGCAAGAAAAGCATTTGTCTTTTTTTTTATTTTTATGGGGGAACTCCAGGAAAAGTGCGCACCATCCTGCTTTTTTGGGGGTGGAATCTATGCCTCTAAAACACACGCAGTTCAATCATCCTGTATTGAGCAGGGGGTTGGACTCGATGGGCCTTGTAGGCCCCTTCCAACTCTACTTTTCTATGATTCTGTTATCTCCTCTCAGTTAAGGAATGGTGGGTTAGACTGAAGCTGTGCATTTTCGTGTCAGTCTGCATCTACAGGAAGTCTTGTTTTGGGGCTCCGGATGGATTATGCAAATTAAACCTGCTTGCGTTGATTTGCGGATTTGGCCTCATTTACGTGGCTGCCTGATTTTTGCGTGGGGTTGTGGGTGTATGTGTGTGGCGAGGATGGGAATTGAACGGGGGACGGGTGGGGAGAGATGAAACGGGGCGGGCAGCAGGAATTGGAGAATAACTGTTCTGAGAGAGGAAAGGGTCATTGTGAGAGGCACTGAAAACCCTGCACTCTGAACCCTAGAAGCCTCTGAACCATTTGTTTCCAAGTGATTCTTCAGAATCATAAGAGGTAGAAACATAGAGCCTATTCCTTTGTCCACCTTAGTGTGTGATGGCTGCAGGGGGGAAAATATATATATGAGCTGGTCTGAGCCACTCAGTCCGTGGTGAAGGAGTCATGATGAGAATGAAAGGCAATGAGAGGAAGTGGCTGCGGGGAGTAGACCGTGTGGGCAGCGGAGGATGACGGGCAACGGGAACAGGCCCAATTTACTGCTCTCCCTCCACCCCCTCCACCTACTACACCACTGCTGTCTTGCAGAGAAGGCTTTTGCTCTGCTACATGGTCAAGCTTGCCCTACAGGACAGGGGCAAGACCTAGGCATTCTCAACAGGGCCGATATCAAGGGCAGGCATGATTGGCCGCCTGCCGAGGGCCCACACCCCAGCAGGGGCCCACTGACCAGAGCCCCCTGGAGTTGCTTCTCCTCTTCACCCTTGCAACCGGCTTGTTCACCTGCCTCTCGCTCTGGCCCAGACAACTGTGGTGCCGAGAAGGGAAGCAGGAGATGCCGCTGCCTACTTGCTCACTGGCACTTTGCCTTTCGTGCACACATGTGGTAGCAGTGATGAGAAAGAGGGTGAAGAGCAAGAGCAGCTGCTGACCATGGTGGTGAGAGGAGGGAGGGGGCCACTGAGGGTGTCTCCTCCTCCTCCTCCTCCTCCTCCTCTTATTATATTTAAAACCTGCCTTTCCCCCAGTACTGGGACTCAAGGTGGCTTTACAACATTAAAACTTCTACAATTAAGACATGTGGCGTAGTGGTTAGAGTGTTGGACTGGGACTCGGGGAGATCTGGGTTCTAGTCCCCGCTCAGCCATGGCACTCACTGGGTGACTTTGGGCCAGTCACTGACTCTCAGCCTAACCTACTTCACAGGGTTGTTGTGAGGATAAAATGGAGAGGAGGAGGAGGAGGAGGAGGAGGAGGAGGAGGAGGATTATGTAAGCCGCCTTGGGTTCCTTGCAGGAAAAATATAATATAATATAATAATATAATATAGGTAAATATAATAAATTTAAAAAAATATATAAATAGAAATATACGAAACTTAAAAAAATATAATCAAATCATCTATCATATTAAAATTATATAGAATATCAAAATTAAAACAATATAACAATATAAACAACAATATAAAAAAGAGTGCTAATCCATCGCACCTAAACTATCCACCTAGTTTAATCCATATTGCAGCTAAACTATCCAGCCAATTTTACATTCAAATGTGCCAGCTGATTCTTTCCCTAAGATGTTTACAGTACAGCAGGGAAATAAATGAGATCTGAAATTTAATTTCTCAGAAGATATTTTTCTGGAAACAAATTCTGAGATTTTCTGTTTCTCCCTCCCTCCTCCCCCCCAGGAAAAGAAGGCTGCTTTGCAGAGTTTTCTCTGCATATTCTCTAACATTTCTTTGTCACAGCTGCCAGCCCCCACCCCACAAACAATAAAGCCCTGAACAACGCTAGGTCCAGGACATTTTGCAGGATGGAAAATGGTGGTCAGGCTGCCAAGACAGGTGCTCCTTGCCACTTGCAGCGGCAGGGAAATGAAAGAAAGAAAGAAAGGGAATGAGTAGGTGAGTGAGTGAGGGAGGGAGGGAGGAAGGAAGGAAGGAGAGAAGGAGCTTTGCTACTGAGAACTGCACTCCTAACACATGGTAGGAGAATTCTCTTCCTCCTGGAAAAATAATTGGTGAAAAAAAAGTTTTCCTGAATTGTTCTGCTCACTAATATGGTGGAGAATTCTGCAAGGCTATTTGCACACAGCTCTCAGATAAATAGCTGCTAGATCTGCTGCAGTTAGAATATATGAACCACTTGGAAGTGCTCATGGAACAAAAGCCAGTGCCAGTCGTGATTGTTTATGGTGGACGTTGTCAAATGCATCCTCTTTTCTTCTTCTTCTTCTTTTTAAAGAGAGCTCGATAACCAGAAAGTGAGGAAATATATGTGTTTTCATGACTGCAGGGTTTTACCTGCATACCCTGCAGAAGGAGAGGAATTTTATTATACTGTACATCTATCATAATGAAAAAGTTGCACGTGCAATTGCTGAAAAGATGTTTCTGTCAATGTACAAATATACTTCGGCTTCCTGGCGTCCTATTCCCATCTATCTATCTATCTATCTATCTATCTATCTATCTATCTATCTATCTATCTATCTATATCTAATACCTTCTTGGATGGCAAGAACCCCTGGATGACATCCAAAAGTGGATGGATTCAGTTTGCTCTTTGTTTAGCATTCATGAGTTCCGGTCCTGACCCCCTTTTGGAACTTTCTGAATAGAGGAGCATGATGTTAAAGGAAGCACTGGGCAAAGTGAGTATCTAGACTGGCACATTTCATTTGCATGAGAAGGGGGATGCTATGGGCCCCTGGCTACCAAGCCAACAGGATGGATACAGGTTTTCTCTTTCACCAGATCTTTATTTTATTTATTGCACTTTGAGGTGAAGGAAGGGGACATGCATTGCTTATTCAGTTTTGAGCTTAAAAAGGGGTTTCATAGTGGCAAACATTTGCAATTTCAGCAGGGGGGTGCACTGAGCTATTTGTGTCAGGATCACTTCGGTGCCTCTTGTGCAACGTGAGATGTGGCTGGCTTCCAGGACTCGCGCTGACTCCAGCCGAGGAGTTTGAAATAAGACTTTGTAATCTACCCACCACCGAAGCGCCAAACCTGACATTATTGAATAAATAATAAGAAAAGCGATAGCAGCTCTTGAGTTTAATCTACACTTGACCTGCTGGGCTCTAGAAATGGATGAGATGGAGTTTGGATCTCAATAGCTGCATTCTTGCTTACATCTAATTAAGCAGGCAACACTCGGGTTATTCAATAGCACAATAACAAGCTTTTCTGAATGGGGCTGGTTTGGATAAACGGCAGCTGGCAAACATGCCGTTCCAAGGTCAAAGGACTGAGCTGTCAGAATAGCAAATCAGCAATACCGGTAGTATGTTAGGCGAGGCCCAAAGAAAGAAGGATGAAGTCCATGTGTGGCTATTGCAATTTCAGTCTTTTCCTGGCAGTGACAGTCCATGATCAATAAAACAATATGAAAGGGAGCATAATTAAAGTGGCAAATGAAAGCCCATAGGAGCAGGAAGGAGAAGTATCTTTATCTTGTCTTCTATTGCCTCTGTGAATGTTGCTGGTCCTTTAAGAAAGTTGCAACAGGGCAAGAATAGAAACATATGGTGATATGTTTAGATTTTTCAGGATGTTCTTCAAGCCAGATTGTTTGTAGTGGCTGATATTTGTTTGGGAGAAGGCATTCCCACAGATACATGGGGTGTTTGGGAGATTTAGAGCCGCTTCAATCTTTATGAAGCTCTCATGGCTACAGTGGTGTTACAGGGTGTTTGACACAGTGCACACATAAAGTGTGGAAAGGAGATGAACACCATGATGTTATGCTGATCACAGTTCCCAGCAGGTCCCTAAACATGAGATTTATTATCTTAGAAGGATATAAGTGCTATAAAATAAAAGGAATCTCTTTGAACCATGTTTACTGCTTGCTTAGATACTGCAAGATTAGAGGATTTAAAAAAACACCTTTTAGCTTCTGTTGCCACACACTGATTGGGTTCAGACAACAGGATAACCCACATTCAAGGGTTCAGTATGGGTTGAGTGTGGGTTGTCATTGAACCATGGGTTGTTGTTGGAAACATGGGTTACCATGTTGTCTGAACCCAGCCAAGATAACAAACCGTGGTGAACAACACACAGTTCACAACCCAACAACAAACCATGGGTTCTCTTCATGGGTTCTTCATGGTTAACAAGCCATGGCTTGTTAGCACAGCTGGGTTCAGACAACACGATAACCCACAGTTCAACAACAACCCATGGTTCAACAACAACCCACACTCAACCCATACTCAACCCTTGAGTGTAGGTTATCCTGTTGTCTGAACCCAATCACTGTTTGGCTAGTTTGCTTAAGGCTACAATCCAGTACACCAGGGCTCTCCAACCTTGGGTCCCTAGATGTTGCTGGCCTACAGCTCCCAGTATACCCAGCCAGCATGGCTAATGGCAAGGGATTCTGGGACCTCTCCAAGGTTGGAGAGCCCTGCAATACACAAACTGAGACTAACATCTATTGAACTTAGTGGGACTTATTTCTGATTAAACATGGACTGGATTGGGGTGCATATTATCTAGCTCAGGGGTACAGAACCAAAATTAGGTGGGGGGAACCAGATAACCCCCATCCAGCCCTCCATGGGTTGTATGACATCAGGTAGGCATGGCCACACCCCTTGATATCAGTGGGCATGGCCACACCCACCTAATCATCATTCACTCCCTGATCAAAGGGCCGAGTGGATCTTCCACCTGGTGCTTGGGCCAGGGACCAGACTTCACTGCACATGGGCTGCACCTGGTTAGGGAAGTTCTGCATGCAGCAAAGCTGAGCTGACTGAGTGGTGAGGATGCAGATGGCTCTGCTCCAGTTTCACCTGCCACACCTCCTTCCCCCATTGAGGAGGAGGGGGGTGGGCAATGCTGAGCTGGCCAAGTCCCTTTCAATCCAAAGTCAGACCGCCGGCTCAGAGAGAGGAGTAACCTCATGGCTCCTGGTTTCCAGTTCCTGTCTCATCGTAGACTGCTGGCCACGGCCCAGCCCTGGCTGACCAGTTCTGGGTTAAATTGACCGATAGTCTGATCCAGTGTATCGCACCAGCTGTTTGATCTGCAGATTCCTTTCTGCATGTGTCAAGGTTCCACTACTACAGGGACCCCTTGATCTGCCTTTGGGAGATCTCTGCCTCTTCCCAAAGCCTCTCCCTCTCTAGGTTATCAAGTCCTTTGCCTGCTTCCAGTAACGTGGGTGTAGGCTGTAGACGTGGTGAATAAGTCACTCCAAACTCTCAGGGTAACCAACAACACTTTACTTATAATATTAGGGTTTTTACTTAATAGAGTGGTTATAATTCAAATGCAAGTATGATAAAATAAAACAAACAAACAAACAATCCAATGTTCTCTAGTTAACTTCAGACTACCTATATCCTATGCAGCCAGTTTCTCTTTCTCTCTCTCTGCTTCTCTCTGCTGTTTCTGTGCTGCTGCTTCCAGCTCTCTCTCAGCACACTCTCTGGCCTCTGCTGTTTCTGTGCTGCTGCTTCCAGCTCTCTCTCAGCACAGTGACTGCTAGCTGACCACACCCCACATATATAGCCTTCCCAGGAATGGAAAGTTATAATCATGTGACCTTGAATAGGAGATCTAATTCTTAACTTCTATTGGGTAAACTAAAACTCTCAAACTCCCCCTCCCATCCAAGTGTTTGGGCCTTCAGGCTTCACTACTCGAGGGAAGTGTTTGGGCCTTCAGGCTTCAACAAACTCAAGCCTGAGTAGGCCTCAATCCCTCACAGCATGCTTCTTCATTAGCTTAGACTGTTGGACTTCATTGGACAATGCTTTCTCCTATCCTATCCTATCCTATCCTATCCTCTTACACCTCACTAGCCTTCTATCCCCGCCCTCTCCCCCGGCCCTCTGTCTCTCCCACCACACATGCTCTGGTTACACCTTCTGGAAGCAAAAAAGCGCCCAAATGCACTGGGCAACACTTTGATAAAGAAGGTTTGTTTTAAAGGGGGTAACTTTGCCAAATGAGAAGGCCAGTGATGCTTTCTCAAAGTCTGACTTACAGTAAATGTAGCATTATGGGGCAGCATCTCCGAAAAGGTTCAGTGGCATTTAAATAAGCTAATAGATGAAGGGTCAGTCCTTTCACCTCAAAGGAAATGAAAGGCGCAGTGACAAATGGGCCTGTGCACTAGTGAGAAAGAAAAGAAAATATTTCAAATCGTGAAAGAAAAACCTTGAGTCGTTTAGCTGAACAGCAATTCTCCCCCCCCCTTTTTTTAAATTTCCTTCTACAGGAGACTGAGGATGGATTTATATATCCAATTAATTCATCTCATGAAAGCCCAGTGATAATTTTCAGGCTATAAACCGTAGTTAGAGGACTCAATTAACACAATTAAAGCACTCGGAAGTAAAAATAGATAAAAATTGGATTGGAGAGCCATGGACACAATATAATGTGTAATCTCCAAACTAGATGGTGTGAAGATGAATAGTAAGTGAGGCTAACATTTCACGTCAAGCCTTTGAACACAGGGGACTGCCTTATTCCAGATCAGACTATAGTTGTCCATCCAGCCCAGTGTGGTCTACTCTGAGCAGCAGCAGCAGCAACTTTCCAAGGTCTCCGGCAAGGCTCTGTCACATTATTAGTTACCTGATCCCTTTATTAGCTGGAGATGCCAGGAACCGAATCTGCGATCTGCCACTGAGCTCTGCCACTGAGCTGTGGTCCCTCCAAACAGTGCTGGCTTCAGGTTTTTGACGGCCTCTGGGCAAGGCAATGGGGCCCCTGCCTCCGTGAGTCCACCTCTCACCACCATTGTCACCAGTTGCTGCTGCTCTTCATCCTCTCCCTCATCAGTGCTACCGCTTGCGTTCCTGACAGGCAGAGAGCCAGTGAGCGAGGAAGCAGTGGCACCTGCTCCTCCTGCTCCACACCACCATCCCTGTTATGGTCCAGATCGAGAGAGGCAGGTGCACAAGTGGGTTGCAACGGTGAAGAGGAGGAGCAAGTCCAAGGGGATCTTGTCAGTGGGCCCTTGGCGGGTGCCCACCTATGCCTACCCTCGACGTTGGTTGTGGCACACACACACACACACACACACACACACACACACACACACCATCCCACATACGGAAGCCAAATGGATTGGCAATTGAATCCTTTATCGACGCTGGCAACAGGACAACATCCTCCACCATCCTGAAGGATAGCCGGCTAGCTTAAAGGATGCAGGGCTGGTGCACAAGAACTTTGTCCTCCAGCACTTCACCCCCACTCCCAGTCTTCAGTTTTTGAGGGCCCTTGGGCAAAGTGCCTTCAATGGGCCCCCTTCCTCAGTGAGTCTGCCTTCTCACCGGCTCTTATTACTACTTCTCTTACTCATCATTGCTACCACTTGCTTCCTTGACTGGCAGAGAGCCAGGGAGCAAGTAGGCAGCAGCATGTCCTCCTCCTCCTCCTCCTCCTCCTCCTCCTCCTCACCATCATTGTCTGGGCCAGAGTGAGAGGCAGGTTGCAATGGTAAAGAGGAGAAGCAAGGCCAGGGTGCTCTTGTTAGTGGACCCCTGGTGGGTTGTGGGCCCTCAACAGGGGCCCAACCATGCTTACCCTTGATGCTGGCCCTGCCTCCATAGCCTGTGTGTCACGAACAACCCTGAAGCAGTGCATTGTGTGTTGCTGTGGCCAAGGATGAAGAGTCTGCTCCAAATGAACTGTCAGTCATAACCAATAACTGCCCCTCCAAAGAACTCACACCTTTGGACTTGGCCAAGTGGTACCCCTTCCTACCTCACAGATCAAGCTGAGAAACAGTTTCTGAAGTCACTGAGCTAGCAGATAGCACAGCCTTGTTCTTTCAGCTGCAAAGCTGACTACCACAGATCATCAGGCAAACTGCATGCGAATGTAGTTCTATGGCAGCGACAAGCAGAAACCTGGGTGACTGAAAGATGGTGCACAGGCTAGGTTAAAGTCATAGGATTTCCAGGGAAGAAGTTATTACCCTTGGCCCAATGATGAGGGCAAAGCATTCACAGAGAACTGAAAGAGCTGGGGAGGTTTCCCACAGGTATGTGTGGAGTACATCACGTGCACCAATTGGTTCACTGTGACAGCACCCTTCAAATTGCTTTCATCAGATATAGTCAACATTTTGAAATATGGTCGGGGTTTGCTTCAGGCAGGGTCTTTGCATAAGTGGCACCAAGACTTTGGAAGTCCATCCTGGAGGAAGTTCATCCTGTCTCCTTCTTGCTGGCATTTTGATACCAGGCTAATGTATCTTTCAGAGATCTTTGGAGGCACTGCATTCGAGGGGTTCCCCATCCCGATATATATAATTTCCTTTTGTACAGTTATTTGCTGGTCTCACATTTTGTTGTACATCTATTTCCAGTTGTTTTTGGTAATTTGTTTTGCATGTTATGTTTTTAACTCATGTTTAGTTTTGGATTGATGTTAGTCACTTTCTAAAGCCTTGTTGGGGCCAAAATATGGGATATAAACATTGAAATAAGACAAAACATCTGTATGCTGAGGATCCACTATAATCTCAGGACGCTCATCTGGAGGATCCGAAAAATTCAAGCCACTTTATGGAGGGTCAGGGTCTCTAACAGAGTTGGTATTACTTAGAATTAAGGACTATGAAAGCATTGGCCAATATGAGCTTATCAACTGCCGAGGGTGGGTGTGGGTGCGGTAGATGAAGAATGACTGGTCTTCCTGAAAGTTCCCCTGAAGAGGCACAGTCAGTATGGTTCTCCAGGCTTTCAGGCAGGTATTGCTCCTGCCCTACCTGGAGATGCTGGGGATTGAACCAGGGACCTTCTGCATGCAAAGCAGGTGCCCTACCACTGAGCCATTCCCAAGTCCAAAACATCTGGAGGGGGCCAGGTTGGAGAAGGCCTTGGATGGGGCCTATTTTTATTTTTTGTGTTGGGCTTCATTCTCTCTCCTGTTCAGTTCTAAGCTGTTGAAATAGGGCAGTATGGTTCTTTGCCTTTTGGAAACACACACAGCATCTCTAGGTAGAGCTAGGAATGAATCCTGCCTGAAACCCTGCAGAGCTGCTGCCAGTCAGTGTCAACAAAATTACAAACCATGACAACATCAATAAGTAAATTTGTTTTAAACAAACATTAATCCATACAACATTGAATCAAATGATACAAATCAACTGAACGGTGAGCAGTATTTATTATTTATTTATTTATTATATGTTTAATCTGCCCAATTACAGACATTCTCTGGACAGATTACAAAAGCTCAAAGACTAAAATACAAGATCAAACCACAAAGCTCCTAGAATAAAACAATTAAAACTTTTATTAATGTGTGGTTGTGTGTCATCAGGGCCCCCATGAAGTTAATCGGTCACATTCCCATGAATCACCAGCTGTTCCCCTCTGGCTTGAAAGGAATCAATCTATCCTAGTCTGGACAGTCCTGCAGAATGGGGTGGGGGGGGTGGGCATGGGGAGGGAGATAACAAGGGTAGCAATCCTGGCCCCCTCCCCTTTCAAATCTAAAAAGGAAAAGAAAAGAAGATTACATTTGGCAAGGAGCAGCAATTTTCATCGCTTTGTTTTGTTCTCTGCATTGACAAAAGGCACTTAAAGCCCGGTTCATTCTTTCCTTCCCTGTGCTAATTATAGGGATGAAGCTGCCACAAGTTTTCTTCTTAAACAATTGTTAAACACAGTGCTATTCTGAGTGCTCCATTACTGGCATGTGAACAATAGGGAGAGAGGGAGAGGGAAGATGCCTCCTGCCTCCTTATTTCAGCTTGTCAACCCTTTTGCTGGTCATAAGACTACACAGGCGCTTGCCGGTTTTTCCCTTTCCCCTTTGTCATTTGATTGTGAGTTTGCTGTCTGACTACTGTGAATGGGTCTATCACTCTGGTTAATGCCTAAAGTGACACTGGCAGGGAGCCAGGGATTTGCCACAAAGCTCCTGAATAATTTTCAATGGCTGTGGCTGTTTGCTGGATGGAAGATTCACCTGCAGGGTGGGGCCTGTTGCTTGTGATCGTGAGTTCAGCTGCTTTGAATCTGGAGAGAGACAGAGAGGCAGGAACAAAGGCAGTTGTGACCTTGTAGGGATGGATGGCGACTGCGAGAGGAACCTATTTCTGACCCATGCCCATTTTACATGTATGCATTCATGAGTCTGTTCTGTCCCATTTCTGCATCAGTCTCTCTCTGTGTGTTTTTTAAACCCCATCTGCACACAAAATTATATTTAAATACACATTTTTGGATGTATTTGCTCACAAAATACACATTTCTAAATGTATTTTCTCTCAAAGTATATACATTTCAAAATGTATTGTTATGTGCTTGGGGTCAATCTAAATTACCTTTCAGGGATCCCTTGCAACTCAGTGCCTCTGATTACAAAGTGATTCAGGATTCCTCCTCTCACGCACTTTGTAGCTCTTGAGCTTTTGTTCTACTAGGCCTGCTGCGAGGTAGCAGGAAGTCAGGCTGGAGAGTTTGAATAGAAAAGGGAGAAAGAGAGCTGACTTGGGATCTCTGGAGAAAATCCACAGTCACAGGCAGCTGAGGTGGAGGCAGAGATCTGTTGGACTGGGAATATTGTGGACCCTCATCTTGAGCTCAGTGTAAATAAACCCTTTCATGAAAGAAATGCCACAAGCCTCCAATGTCCTCCATCATGGGAAACTGAAGTCTGTGTCATAAATCAGTCCGGTCCACAGATAAGCCGTGGTCGTTAACACAGTCCAAGGTTGTCTGAAACCAAAATAAAGCAAAGCAGTGTAGGAGAAGGCTGAAGCGTGGTCAGGGGTGTTCCGAAGTCAAGAAAGCACGAGTCTCGGTCCGGGGGCTGGCAGGAGTATCTGGCTACGGTCGAGTTGCAATGACAATTGCTTCCAGCATCCGAAGTGTGTTTGGGGCCTGTCTTTTAAACAGGCACTGATTGGCAAGGCAGCACGGCTGGGCCAACCCAGGCTGCAGATGACACGTGCCTGGCCCCACGCCAAACACACTCTGGCACAGCTGCCCCATGTCTTCCAAACGGAGGCACAACAGTCGGAGTAAGTGCTGGAGCCCCTGAAATTCCTCACCTCTCAGAAATGAGGTGCAGGAGCGTAACTGTATTTTAGATGCATAGGGTAGGGCATACCTTTGATTTAGTCTTTGCCTCTGGGCATGAGCGGGGTGGTCTGGATATTGCACGTGCTGACGTTGTCATGATCAGACCATTATCTGGTGAGGTTTGGTCTTTTGGTGTCAAGCTCCCCCTGCAGGGGTGGAGGACCAATTAAGATGGTCCGCCCCTGGAGACTTATGGAATCTGATGGATAGACAGAGCGGTGATCCTGTCGAAGCCCTAGTTGTACTATGGAATGGGAGGACACAACAGGCTATTGACACAGTTGGTCCCCTGAGAACCCTCTCTGGTGCTGTGGAGGCTGGGCTGTTCTCTGGTTTTCTGGGGAACTCCAGGCAATGACACAGGCCAGAAGATGGCTAGAGTGTAAGTAGAGTAAGACCATGACCGTCTGCAGGAATTTTTCCAGGGTTGGGAGGCAAAGCTGTACAGTGGTGTGTCATTGTAATTCACATGCACAGCATGCACTGCTATGACAAGCCTGCACATTTTCCTCGTGTGTCTGCACATGTTTTGTTGCTTAGAGTCATATTCCATGACATTTAGAAGCCTACGCAGAGTGGCACAAAATCCTGGGAATTTGACAGCACTAATGCAGAAGAGTATTCTGGTTAAGCTTCACACAAGAGTCATACATCAACGTGAGAGTTGGAGTGCCTGGTTTTAAAGGAGAATCTAGATATAGTGGACATAATGAAAACCTGATGGAATGGATAGAACTGGTGGGATACTGTCATTTTTGGATATAGACTCTATAGGAAGGGCAGGGAAGGGCACACCAGAGGTGCTGTTGCTCTGTACATTAAAGAGAGCAAATTGTACATTAAAGATGGCCGGCTATATGTTACAGTATCAAGCAGACTGAAACCCTAAAAGGGGCACACTCCTCTTCAGAAGCACTGTGGGTGATAATACCAGGTTCCGAAAGTAATTTAGTATTAAGGATATAGTATCTTACCCTGGACCAGAACACTCAAGGTAATCTTGAAATGGAAAATGAAATTGGGGAGGCATCCAAATGAGGAAGTGTTGTAATAATGGGTGACTTCAGTTGCCTCCATATTGACTGGACAAATGCATGTTCCAGTCATGACAAAGAGATTATATTTCTCAATGCCCTGAATGGCTGTGCCCTAGAACTGTTGGTTATGGAACTGACCAGAGGAGAGGCAACCCTGGACTTAATCCTAAGTGGTGCTGCCCGGGACCTAATGTGAAATGTGAGTGTTGTCGAATTGCCAGATGTGCTTTATTCCAAAGAGGCTAACGTTTCCAATCTGTTTTGGATCTCATATGGGTCCTAAATGCGCTGGAACTGTTAACCTCTTTGGAATAAAACATTCATTTTATTGACACCATTGCTTTTTGCTTGTTGGTTATCCATGATGATGTGGTAACCTAATAGTAGTTGGTCTATCTCAATGAACAATAACTTCAATTCCCCATTATATTGGTCAGTTCATGGTGCCAGTGTGGCATAGCGGTTAGAATGTTGGACTGGGACTCGGGAGATCCGGGTTCAAATCCCCGCTCGGCCATGAAACTCACTGGGTGACTTTGGGCCAGTCACTGACTCTCAGCCTAACCTACCTCACAGGGTTGTTGTGAGGGTAAAATGGAGAGGAGGAGGAGGATTATGTAAGCCGCCTTGGGTTCCTTGCAGGAAAAAAAGGCAGGGTATAAATATAATAAATAAATAAATAAATAAAATGGTGGATCTGAGAATGGTTAGCTTAGTCAGATGGTGGACCAACACATTTCTGGCTGGACAGATTTAGGCTTGAGAATGGGTGTGTGTGCACATAAAAAAATAGGAGGAAGGACATGAGGAGTAAGATATTGTTTGCATTTCCTCCCCAAAGACCTTAGAATGCTTTGGCTGTCAAAGCCATTAGCAGAGTTTTTATTTATCTCTTTTTAATCTATGATTCTTAATGTTTCTTTAATTGAAAACTGTCAAGAACTGTGCCGAGACATCGGTGCTTTCCCTCTCTTCGGTATGTGGCTGAAGAGATATGATAAAAGCATGCTGCTAAGCTGTACAATGAAATGCCACAGAGGGCAAAGAAGACGAAACCATCAAAGGAGCAAGGAAAGGCAACACAGCAAAGACAACAACAAAAACAAACCCCCCACACACCATAAAAAAATTAAACAGTATCTCAGAGGAATCTTGTTAAATAAACTCCAACTTCTGCATAATTAGATGACAACATTTATTTCAAAACATGAAGTATGAATCTGACAGCACCATAATTTGTCTTAAATAATTTGTTCACACCCAGCAAATGAAGATGCAGGCTTCAGAGTTCAATGCTGTCTATGCTTTTTAAAGATTTCTAAATAAAACCACTTTTTAAAACATCTAAATTGGGAGTGTAAACTCTGTGGGGGGAATGGGCTTAGGGGGAGAGGGGGTTGACATTCTTGTGCGATCAAAGAGTTTATTTGTAAAATGGTTAGTCATGTTTTGCTATCTGTATTTAGATGCTCCAATAGCAAGTGTGGGCGGATTCATTCCTCAGCAAACCCAGACATTAAGACACATACTGTACGCTAAATGTGATTCATTCTCGAAGGGAGTTGGTAACCTCTGGAGAAATGCATGAAGTTGGTGCCGGCAATACTGGAAAAAAACTGTAAACCCACCCCCAAGTTTCTAACCAAATTTCTTTACTCACAGAAACTGAAGTGATCTACCCAAGATGCAATAGTACAAACAGGAAATCAATCTTAAGATGAGTTTCCCATCAAATTTATTTATTTATTTAATCAATTTCTATACCACTGTCCTTATTTAAAAATATCTCTAAGCGGTTTACAAGACAATTAAAAACACTAAAAACACATCGGGATATGCATTAAAATACCATTAAAATACATACCACTTACTAAAACATGTATATAAAATATTAATAAGAACATTAAAACCAATTTAAGACCAGTACAGCACATAATTACAAACAAACAGACTGGGCAGCACAGTCATTCAGGGAAAGAAATGGGTCTTTAACTGGCACCTAAAACATAGCATAGTTGTGTTTCACATCCTCCACACAAATATAGAGAAGATGTAACTAGGGATGGTTGAAACTTTGGTTCTGTTCAGTTTTGATAAGAATTTACCAGCATTCACAAAGTTCTCCATATCTGGGACAAAAAAGAACATGCAGGAGAAACCAAAACTGACAGATGCATCCATCCAGGCCCAGGGCTTTCAGTGCTTAGCTCTTAAAAGTCTGGGTTTCAACAATGCTAGTGCTTAATGAGGGTTGCCACCTCTTTTTTTCTGACAGGCTCTTCACCTTTAACAGCTATATGGTAGGCAGGTACATCATGGTCCTCTGACTCCTCTCCATGCTGGGAGTCACTGCACCTACTGAATTTGGCTAGTGCAGGTGGGTGAGAATTTTGTTTCAGTTTGTTTTGATGAGAATTTTACCAAAACTCCAAGCACACTTCATATCTGGGAGAGAAGGAACTCGAGATTGTTACAAATTTAAATGCAGACCACCCACTAACAGTACCTGTGTCTTGTCTGGATTGAGCTTCAGTTTATTGGCCCTCATCCAATCCATTACTGAAGCCAGGCACTGACTGAGCACTTCTACAGCATGAGCAGTAATTGGTCCAGAATTTGGACTAATGCTTAACAAGTTAAAAAGCATTCTCTCCCTCTCTTTCACAGTGTGGAAACTTTCCATTCCCAGCTGTAGAACAGCATTTGTGGGGAGTAATGTTTGATTCATCATACTGCATCCAAATACAAGCTGGGCAAATTTGTACTCTGAATGAAGTCCTTACGAGCTTTGGTGACATTGCTATAGCTGACCAAGGCCTGGTTCAAACATTGCTGTTCTTCATCAAGCGACGACTGCACTGACAAAAGATGGCCTGTACGTATGGATGAGCTACTGCATATAGAACCTATGGATCATTTTGCGCCATCCCAAAATATAATTACTTTCCAGTGAGATCATTTCATGCTTTTAGCTGCCAGCGAGAAAGCCAAGAGCAATCAAATGTTGAGATATCCGGGAATGCAGCGTGCATGTGCAAACCGGCCTCTCCTCAAATGTCTATTGAAGCTCTATTTAATAGAAAAGCAGCCTTTAAGAGTTGTTTATATCTGCCTACTACGTCATTGCTGGGTATCACTGCTGCACCTGGACCACCCATAGGTAATTGTGACAATGCATACATGTGCACATCAATTTCAAAGTTCAGTTTCCTTGCTTCTGGAGTTTATTTTCGATGAATAGTCATGACTGTAAAATTCAATATCTCTAATATTTGCAGAAAGCCAAAAAGAAGAGGGACATCAGCATACACCTTTCTTTGGAAATGAGAGAGAATATTAATGGTCCTGCATTATTATTTACTCACTTAGGTTGGCAAAATATTCCCTCTGCAGTTTGTTCTATTCTGTCTGGGATATATCCCATCCAAAGAGTCACTGTCTGTCAATCACAGCAACATGTGTTCCTAAATGTATTGGATGGGAGGAGTGGCATCCACTTCTACACCCGGGACGGCTGCTTGCCCTGACTGCGCACGTGAGGCCAGTGGGTTCTCATTCCCCCTGCCCCCCCCCCGCAGACCACTTCAAAAATGCTGGTGCTCTTGGAAAAAACCCTTAATAAACTTTTAAAAAGTGTTTTTACTAATCAAATCACATGCATAACTCAACTCATATTTTTTAAAAAACGGTGGTCTTGCCTTTCTGCTGTGATAGACATGCCTGCTTTTGTGAGCAAAGTTCTGTGTAGTCAGGTGTGATGTTTGCCAGTGTCAAGTGCAGATATTCTTGACTGTTCTGCAACCTTTCCATAGATCACCTGATTGGATTTCATAGACCACAGTTTGAGAACCTCTGCTCTAGGCAACTGAAGTGGTTTTCAGAAGCAAGGTTGAAATGACCTATGTTTACATGACCTGGGAATCACAGGGCGTTTTAATAGGATTGCCAGCCAGCTTTTCTTCTATTCTGTCTGTATCTTTCTCCCCTGCTTATGTGCCTTTGACACCAACCTGACATAAATAAACCTAGCAGGTGTTTTTCTTGGCATGGATACATATGCTAATGGCGAAACTTCACCCACTATTAATTCCTGCTGTTGGGTTGCATGTTGGGCACTGGAGCGGGGCCTGTAAAAAGTTTTAGCCAGTTTCTTTTGCTGATTGTTATGAATTATCTGAAGGTCACTATGTGATTGCTGGAATGTATTTGTTTGATTTTATTTAGATTTATATCTTAGCTTTCATTATCAGGGCAGCTTTCAATAAAATGCCTAAAACACCACAAAATAAATTATGAGTAAAATGTGTGTGTGTGTGTGTGTGTGTGTGTAAATGAAGAGACGAGACACAGAGATGTATGGTATAAACTTGGGCCACATTTATTTATTTATTGAAACAGATCTCCAAAGGGGAATAGTGCGGGCTTTTATTCTATATAGGCAGCTGTCCTGTAATTGCATTGGGCAAGACATCCTAGCCCTGTTGAGTGGCATCTGTGCGATTGCCACCCCTCAGGTCTACACCATCCAGATATTGTCACCTTGTCCTGGGGCTGCGAAACTCTGAGTGGGTGAGGTGAATTAGCCTCAAAGGCAACCCATAGCTCCACACTGGGCCTCAAAGCCCTGAACATGAAGCCTCAGGCATTGCCTATCACCATAAACCATGGACCCTTGGTCTGATCCAGCATGGCTCTTATGTTCTTATGTGAGTCAGAGCCCTGATTGGCCAGGATTCTACTTGCACAGAGGAGCTCCATACATGTACATCTATCCACATGTAGGGCCCCTTTCAGACTGCTACTGAATGCATAGCTTCTGGGAGGGGCCACGGCCATTGTGTGTGAGAGCAGTAGGGCATAGCTAGTGGGTGTGATCTCCTTCTTCCCTCGTGCATACAATGAACACAAGGTGGGTGGTTGTTGTTCTGAAAATGGATCCAATGAAACCTCAAGTCCTGCATATTTCAACAGGAACAGTTCCCACCTTCAGCTGTGACTTGTCGTGTTGAGCACATGCGAACCAACCCTTTGAAGGGGAACATGTCTTACCGCTCTCCCCTTTGCCTGCTGTAATTAGAAACA
The DNA here is from genome assembly GCA_021292165.1 of Shinisaurus crocodilurus. Classification (NCBI taxonomy): domain Eukaryota; kingdom Metazoa; phylum Chordata; class Lepidosauria; order Squamata; family Shinisauridae; genus Shinisaurus; species Shinisaurus crocodilurus. The sequence continues at coordinate 16,815,289 of CM037887.1, read as the reverse complement.
CACACTCACACACACACACACATACACACACACACACACACACACACACACACACCATACTTTGAAAACCTGTTCCCTGGCAATGGCAAAGCAAATCCATAATGATTCATTCTCTGTATAAAACATTTTGATTTCATCTCTCATATATTTCCCCCCCTTCTCCGTTCCATACAGTGTAATTAGATTTCCATGTGTTGCCCATTTTCCCACAAGATAAGGGCCATGGAAAAAGTTGGCATATCCATCATACAGTTTTATCATGAGGAATATGTGAAAGTTGCATGCATTTTTAATGTCTCTCTACTGGAGAGACAGTGAGCACTTTGGAACGGGGGACATTTTTGCAGGTTATCAATTTGATTCTTGGTGGTGACAAGGCGAGCCTTCCTGGCATAGTGCTGAACTGCTGCTCTCCAGTTTTGAGTCTCCAGGGGAGGAGCTTGTACTTGCCAAGCTGGTGCTCTTATATATTCATGGAGCTTTGAGTTATGCTTCCTCGTCACATTACTTGTTCAGAAACCTTGAAAGTGTGGCAGATGGCAGGTGTGTGGCCTGCTGATCAAATTCCAAAATCAGAGATCAACCTTGTTATCAAAGGAACAGGGCTGTTCTTTGATTTATTTATTTTTTCATTCATTTGAATCTGGTCATCAATAGCTATGTGTCATCAGATTACTTTGTGAGCACTGCCCCTTTCTAGACAAGAGTCAACAAGAGCTCCTCCAGCCTTGTAACCTTTGGGTATGGATTCATATGATTAGGGACTGGGTTTGTCTTTTTGTGTCTGCTGCTGTTTTGTGTGTGTGTGTGTGTGTGTGCCATATGTTGACTTTTGCTACCAACATGCATTGGGAATCAAGTAGAGCTAGTTTCTATGGAGGGATTTATGGTCTCTGTTGGAGACTTACAATTGATTTCAGGCTCCACCCAGGAGTTGATAACTTATATTTATTTATTTATTTATTTATTTGTTGCATTTATGAATCGCCCATCTGGCCGGCAAACCAGCCACTCTGGGCAATGTACAACATGATAAAATATAAAATACATTTAAAACAGTATAAAATTTTAAAATCTTAACTCACCCCATATTCCCGCCTGAATAGCTATGTTTTTAGTGAGCGGCGGAAGCTCGGCAGAGAGGGGCCATGGCGGAGGTCACTAGGGAGAGAGTTCCACAGTATGGGGGCCGCCACAGAAAAGAAACATAACACATTTATTACACAAGGCTGTATACAACAGTTCCTTTGCAGGGTTCTTAATCCAGGCCTCCAGCAGGGGTTCTCCTAAACCAAGAAAAGAGAAGGAGGAGGGGGGGGATTCTGCAGGTCAGATTTCCCTTAAGGGACAGTGCACAGTCAATTCATTGTGTCTAAATATAACACTGGGCTCATTCTGCAGTGTGGTACCCAACACTTGTTGGACAACCCAAAATTCACAGGTTGTCCAACAATGGACTGTAGAATCCATTGCATGAATGACCCCTTAAGGCAAACAACTTCCACTGAATTTCCAAGGCATTTTAACTGTAAAAAAAAATCCCGTACTTGGAAACCAGGTGCTGGTTCCATAATTATTGCACAACAAGGAGAGTTTGTCAGAGGACAGAGCTACAGACACTTTGTTATTACATTACATTTCATTTCATTATATTATTTATTTATTTATTATTATTACTCTGAGCACGTTGGAACTTCTGTGGTCATAAATTTCTTGAGCTTGGGACTGAGTCAGATGACTACTATGGGGAAGCAATGACACTCCGTTCTTGTTATATAATACTCTCCAACATTTCAGAGATGAAAATAGGCACATAGTAGTAATATCCCATTTCCATTACTAGGGATCTCTGCCTGAGTCTCTCTCTCTCTCTGTCTGTCACAGACACACACAGAGCTTTCAACTGCTTCAGAATGCAGAAGTCTCTAAGACCTAGGGATGCTGGGGAATTCAATTTGGTCCATATTTTTTTTAAAGTCAACTGAACTAATTTGCACTTCCCAAACTAATATGCGGACCAAACATTTCATATTCCGCACTACTCCAAATTTCATAATCCAGTTCTTGGCTGAAAAATTGCATATAAAATGCATATATTAGGTAACGTTCCATACATGAATGCATATCTTAGGGAAGAATACATACAAAACTGTGTATATTAGGGAAAGATATGTACAATATGTTAGGGAAAGTAGCAGACAAAAATAGTTTTTGCCCTCAGGTAGGGATAGGCAACTCAGTCAAGTTCTGTTTTGCTCAGGTTCTCATTTTTCCACTGCTAAATTTGTTTCATCCAATTTCTGCATTGGATTGTGATTTCTTCATCTTTTTTTTGTTTTTTTTTGTAGGAGTTGTAGGACTTGTTTCAGTCTAAACATGCATAGGATTGTACCCCAACTCACTCCAATATACACAGAGACTGGGTTCAGACAACATGATAACCCACACTCAGGGGTTGAGTATGGGTTGAGTGTTGGTTGTTGTTGAACCGTGGGTTGTTGTTGAAACATGGGTTATCGTGTTGTCTGAACCTAGCTGCGCTAACAAGCCATGGCTTGTTAACCACAAACAATCCAAACAATCTTGTTAACCATGAGGAACCCATGAAGAGAACCCATGGTTTGTTCTTGGCTTGTGAAATGTGGGTTGTCCGCCATGGTTTGTTATCTCAGCTGGGTTGAGACAACACAGTAACCCATGTTTCCACAGCAACCCACAGTTCAACAACAACTCACACTCAACCCATACTCAGCTCTTGAGTGTGGGTTACCGTGTTATCTGTTCACAGTCATTGAGAGAAAACCAAACAGGAGCCACGTATACTGGAACTAAACCACACTAGACAAGTCTCAGAGGGCAACCCAGACAGTTCCATTTCAAGCCCCACCAAGGTACATACCACAGATCCCACAGCAGCCTGCTTCTTCTGCCACTGACAGAAACTGACCTTGCAAAGCCCTACCTTCTCCAACTTGGTGCCCTCCAGATGTTTTGGACCACAACTTGAGTCAGCATGGCCAATAGTCAGGGATGGTGGGATTTGGAGTCCAAAGCATCTGGAGGCTACCAGGTTGGGGAACGTGGATATTTATATTCTCTCTCCATGAGTTGGAGACCATATGATGGCAGTCGTGGGAATTCCATGGAAAGTGGCATCTCCACTGTGAGTTCTCCAAGCACTCAGCTTTGCTCTGTAAATGGCTTATTATGCTGTCATGTGGAGGATCTCTGCCCCTCCGTTGCCACCAACTCCTATCTATCAATCTAACCAGAGGTGCTTTCTCAGGAAGTTCTGCTTCAGTCAGGAGGACAAGCTACCCAGAAATTAATCTTACATCTCCCTTGCTCGTTGCTTATTTTGAACATTAGACAGACACTGTAAAGGCAACCTGGGATACTTCACTTCAAAAGAGATTTTCAGCATCACTGCTTGCTCTTATTGATTCAGCTGTTCATGAATCATTTAGGTAGCCTACCTACATACAGTCAGGAACTTTCAGGAAGAAACACGGATGTTGCTAATGTCATCTCCACAAATCTTCTGAGACCATGCAGCAAAACAATAGTTTATTGGAACCGCTATCTATTTTAGACAGTGATTAATTAAAAACAACAAACAACAAAACCTTTAAGCTACAAAAACAACAAAAAAAGTCTTGTGGCACCTTAACAACCAACACATTTAGCATAAGCTCTTGTGCACTGTGGTCTACTCTATCAGATGCATGAGTGTAGAGGGTCAGAGGTGGGGAAGTGAACACCGAGGTCAGCTAGAAATGAAATTCATTTATTTTAGATATTTCTTAGCCGCCGTTCAAGACTGTAATCTTCCCAAAATGGCTAGCAGTATAAAACAAATGCGAAAAAAATACAGTCCTTGAAAATTACATTAAAAGCTTAAATGTATGCAAAATAAGCACAGTGACAATTCACAAAGAAGTAATTGATGATAAAACAATCTGCAGTTGCTCACGCTGGCTCAGCTTGTCTGAGCGTGGAAAGCTAAGCAGGGTCAGGCCTGGCTGTTACTTGGATGGGAGACTCCTCCTCTAGTTTCCTGCACTGAGCAGGGGGTTGGACTCGATAGCCTTGTAGGCTCCTTCCAACTCTATGATCTATGAAATCTATGAAACTTTCTTCATGTGCCGTGGATCCTAAATATAAGCCAATTAGCATATTCTAAGGACAACAATTAGATGACATAATAATGAGAACTAGAAAATTGATCATGTAAACTAATAGAGGGAGAGCCAGTGTGGCGTAGTGGTGAGAGTGTTGGACTGGGACTCAGGAGATCCGGGTTCTGGTCCCCGCTCGGCCATGAAACTCACTGGGTGACTTTGGGCCAGTCACTGACTCTCGGCCTAACCTACCTCACAGGGTTGTTGTGAGGATAAAATGGAGAGGAGGAGGAGGATTATGTAAGCCGCCTTGGGTTCCTTGCAGAAAAAAAAGGTGGGGTATAAATATATAAAAAAACAAACAAATAAAAAATGATAGCAAACTGAGATGTGGTGAGCTACCATGTCTATGTAGCCAAAATGGGGAATCTTACTGAGAAAGAAGGGGAAAATATCACCATGCATGGAGGAACACCAAGGTTTGCAGAAGTAGAAAAAGCTTTAGGCAGGGAAATCCCAAGTGAGCATAAGAACATCAAAACAGCCAACGAGGACTGAGCATATCCAGTGGCTACGGAATGCTGAAGGTCTGTTGGTTAGGGGCACAGAGAACTCTGGGGAGGGAGAATGAGCAGACTATGCTGAGAGCCAGTGTGGTGTGGTGGTTAGAGTGCTGGACTGGGACTCGGGAGATCCAGGTTCTAGTTCCCACTCACTGGGTGACTTTGGGCCAGTCTCTAATTCTCAGCCTAACCTACCACACAGGGTTGTTGTGAGGATAAAATTGAGAGGAGGAGGAGGATTATGCAAGCTGCCTTGGGTTCCTTGCAGGAAAAAAATGCAGGATATAAATATAATAAATAAATAAATAAAATATGCCAAAAGAACGCCTGGCTGGCTTGCTGAAACATTGGAGAAAAGAACTCTATGCTGCAACTTTTTGTTGCAGTCCCAACTTGTAAAAATAATAATAGCCCTGTTCATTCATTCACCTGAGTATGTGGGGGTTTAAAGTGAGGAGGGGGACAGGCAAGCCCTACCCCAACATCCCCACACATGGGGGCTCTTCTTATCATAGTATTCAGGGCTGGCAAACGCCTGAACAGGGCTAATATTTCGTATGTATATAAAAGTGTTTAGAGTGTTCAAAGTGTCTTACATACATTACCTTTTTGCAACCCTTACCACAACCTTATCTGTTAGACTAGCATTATTAGACCAGGCCGAAGCTGGCCATTGAGTGAGTTCATGGCAGAGAAGCAAGATTTATTCCAGGGACTTCATGGTTTATTCCAGGGATTTATTCCAGGGACTTCACAAGGTCTGTAACACTTTACACATTTTTGGGCAGCACTAATGCCTGTAGGGCAGGGCTCTCCAACCTTGGGTCCCCAGAGGTTGCTGGCCTACAGCTCCCAGCATACCCAGCCAGCATGGCTAATGGCAAGGGATTCTGGGAACTGTAGTCCAGTAACATCTGGGGACCCAAGGTTGGAGACCCCTGCTGTAGGGTGTTCAGAGGTCCTCTCCCCAATACTTCCTTTGCTCTGCTGTCCAGGTCAGCTCCGCATTCGAAAGGACTCCAGGCTAAGTGTCCTCAGTAGGCCCCTCTCAGTGGACCACACCCCAGTGGACCACCAAGTACCTCTCCAGTGGTTCGGTCCACTTTGTGGGGTTACCGGGGTGGGTGGGCATCCAACAGTGCCAGCATTGCATTCTGGGTGAATCAGAAAGGCGATGCGGTGGGGCCAGCCATACAGGGATGGCATTCCAGTCAGAGCCACTGGACCGTCTGTCCTGCTGCTGCTGCCGCCGCCGCCAGGCCTGTTGGGCAGCCTGGGAGCAGCAGCAGTGCCGGGGAGAGCAGCCCAACAGCAGCACAGACAGGAGTACCGGCCAGGCTCATGCAGCTGGACCCGCCCTACCGCTATTTTAATCCCTGAAAAGAAGTGCCATTTACATATTATGGCGGCCACTGGTGAATTGCCAAAAAGGAGGACCTGCATCACCGAAAAAGAGGACACCTATTTGCATAAAAATAGATGCACATTTAGAAATAGTTGTTATAATTTAAAAAGAAATACTGTTTATTTCATCATAGTGTGGATGGAAGACTATAATGACCAGGTAACCTGTGTGCCTTGCTCCAATCTGCTGTTGACGGCCTGGGCGGCTTCAGGGCCAAACTCTTCCTTCTGATGGTTCTTTATCTTTAAACCAGACCTGGACAAGATAGCCCTTCAAATAGAGGACACATTCAAAATGGAGGACGGTCCTTAGGCGGCCCTTCAAATAGAGGGCTAGCCTTTATAAAAGAGGACACCTAGCCACCCTATGGGGGAATTGAAATGGTGGCTGGGGCAAGATCAGCTATAAAGTGCTGGTGCTAACATTTAAAGCCCTAAATGGCTTGGGGCCAGGGTATCTGAAGGATCGTCTCCTCCCATATGTACCTGCCCGGACACTAAGATCTGCATCAGCGGTCCTTCTCCGAGAGCCCCTGCCAAAGGAAGTGAGGCAGGTGGCTACCAGGAGGAGGGCCTTTTCTGCTGTGGCACCTCGGTTATGGAATGAGCTCCCCAAAGAGGTTTGCCTGGCGCCTACTTTGTATTCTTTCTGGCGCCAGGTGAAGACCTTTCTGTTCTCCCAGGCATTTTAATCATTCTAATCATTTTAATCATCTTAATCTTGTTAATTGTTTTTAATTCCGTTATTGTAACTGCTGCTGCTAGCTCTGCTGTTTGTTTTTAATCTGTGGTTTTAAATTTTATATTTTATATTGTATTTTATGATTTTAACTGTTGTAAACCGCCCAGAGAGCTTCGGCTATTGGGCGGTATAGAAATGTATTAAATAAATAAATAAATTAAAATAAAATACAAGCATGCTTCTCCTGTCTGTGCCAGGCAAATAAAAAATTAGCGGCCATGGCCAGATTGCACTGGTCAGCACCAGTGATCCCTGCAGGCAGCCCATGGTCCTGCACTTGCCTGAGTATGCCATGTTCTTGGGCCAGCCCCATTGGATCTGATAGTGACTGGGTTCAGCCAACACAGTAACCTACACTCAAAGGTTGAGCATGGGTTGAGTGTGGGTTGTTGTTGAACCGCACTAACAAACCATAGTTTGTCAACCATAAACAACCCATGAAGAGAGCCCATGTTTTTTTGTTGGGTTGTTGGGTTGCTTGCGCTTAACAAACCATGGTTTGTTGTCATGGCTGGGTTCAGAGACAACATGATAACCAATGTTTCAACAACAACCCATGGTTCAACAACAACCCATACTCCACCCTTGAGTGTGGGTTATTGTGTTGTCTGAACCCAGCCACTGTCTTTCATGTGATAACGCTGCAGCTAGACAAGCTAAAATAGGTTGTTGGGCATCTTCTCACTCCACATTCCCAGAATGATGTCCATTGTATATCCTGGTTGCGCTGTGTATTCCCAGCAAAAAACCCACCCCCCCATTACAAATCTAAGAAAATAGAGAACAATCTAGTGAATCTGTTACAGTAAACACACATACACACACACACACACTCCACAAATTACATGTTGCTCATTGAGACAGCAATTAAAAGGGCTTACAATAAAGCCCCTGTCACAGCATTCAATGTGTTATATTTAAGCTCTCCAAGAAACTGAGCCCATAATTAGTGCTCTCTTCAGACTGTGCACTTCACTGTCAAGGAAAAATGCGCCTCTTAATCATGCTGTAATCATATTCTGCCGCGTGAAGTGGAAACATGACAGGCCAATCAATTTTTCCAGAAATATTTAGAAAATGAGTGTAATTGTGGGGAGTCCAAGTAAATAAGGCTACTTCTACCCGCCTCCTTTGCAGGGAGGAATCTGCCTGTGGATTAATTATCTGTCCTTCATAAAAGCTGTGCCACGCATGGCCTCTGAAAGGAAACTAAAAGGTACTTCTATAAAATGGTAGTGGCAGTATTCAGGGTGACTGTTGTTTGGGATAAATGATTCCAGGTCTGTATTAAGTAGGCAGCAGGTGGGGTGGGGAGTGGGAGAAGGTGACTTTGATCATTAACAGTGCAAACCAAAGGAAGTGGGCATGATTTGATGAGCTCTTTGGCAATATGCAAGGAAGGCACACAGAGCTCAGTGGTCAGCGCTAGTGGTTAAAGAGAGAGGTGCCAGGCAGGGCTGGCGTCAATGGTAGGTAGGGATGTAACCACGAGTCTAGGGGGGCGGAAATGAGGCTGAAATCGGCCCCACTCACCCCCCGAGACTCTCAGGCCTTACCTGGCCGCCCGCATGCCCCTCTGCTCGTGATGGGCGCTTTGAGCCATGTTGCCCTGGTTTCGCTATGCCAAAAACACGGCGCGGGGTTCTGCCGCGTCGGCACGGGGTTCCGTCGCGTCACTTCCGGCCAGCCGGAAATGACGTGATGGGACCCTGCGCTGCCGGTGCGGCAGCTCGAGTGGTGCGGAGAATCGCTCCACGCTGTGGAGAATCCGGGCTTCGGGGGGGGGCTGCTCGCCGAGGCGAGGCGAGCCCCCCTCAAAGGTAGGGAGCACACCCCTAAATTGGTAGGCAATATTGGCCACCTGCCAAGGGCCCACACTCCAGCAAGGCCCAGTGACAAGAGCCCCCTCCTCTTCATCATTGCAACTTGCTTGTTCACCTGCCTTTCACTCTGGCAATGGTGGCAGTGAGAAGGAGGAGCAGTAGATGCCACTCCCTGCTTGCTCATTGGCTCTCTGCCTGCCAGTCAAGAAAATGATGAGAGAGAGGATGAGGAACAATAGCAGCTGGTGACAACGGTGGTGAGAAGGTAGATTCACTGAGGGAGGGGCTCCATTGAGGGTGCCTTGCCCAAAGGCCTTCAAAAACCAGGAGCTGGCACTGGTGCGAGGCATGGATGGCATTCTGTCTGATTTATTTCTTATTTCTTTTATTATCCCACCTTTTTTCCTCTTGCATGGAACCCAAGGTGACTTTCATGTTCCTCCTCCTCTCCATTTTAGCCTTACAGCAACCCTGTGGAGTAGGTTAGGCTGAGAGTCAGTGACTGGCTCAAAGTCATCCCAATGAACTTCCTGGCATGGTCTGAAGGCACCTGAAGACGTAGCCACCTTGCTGAAGCTAAGCAGGTCTGGGTCTGGTCTGTGTTTGGAAGGGAGACCACTGGAGAACCACATGTAGCCACCTTGAGTTCCACAGTGGAAGAAAGGTGGGATATAAATGTAATAAATAAATAAATAATAAATAAATAAAATAATGGCCCAAGTGGGGACTAAAGCCCTGAAAAAGCTCACATGTTCCCGAACTTGTGAATGTGTTGAACAAATGCATATCTTTTTTTGGGGAAAGTGCACACATTAAAACGCATATTTTTAAAAATGCATTCTCACGTTTTAGTCAACGGGGAAAAGCGTGCACTTTTGGAAAATGCACAGGGAAATGTGTAATTTTCCCATTCAAAATACACGCTTTCCCCCATTTGAATGAAAAGAAAGTCACAAATACAGAGCAGGAGGAGCAGTGGAAGCAATCTTTGCCCCCCTGGTCCTCCTGCTCTGCATTTTCAGTGGATGGCTGTTTTCGGCTGTCCAGCGTTTGTGTCTCAGAGGGGGAGGGAAGGAGGCTGGAGCGGCCTCAGGATACCTCGTATCATGGCCTCTCCAGTCTCCTCCCCTGCTGGCTCCCAAAACGCAACCTCTCCAAGGTTGCTTTCCTGACCTCAGAGAGCAGCCGACACAGTTCTTTCTGTGCCACCTGCAAGGGGGCAGGGGCTCTGATTCCCAGCTGGGAATTGGGGAGCTCCAATTCCCAGATCTGAGGTCAGAGTGCCATATCTGACCTTGGAGCTGGACAGTGGAGGCTGGTGACTCCTATTTCAGTAGGGGCTCCTTGTACTGGGAATTGCGGAAGATAATCGAGGAGTACAGGAGTGTTGTACAGAATTCTTCCTCTATGCTCTGGGCTGGATTTAAGAAACTAAATGTAGGTGTTATCAGTGAATGGCCTTGGCTAATTTACTGGTATGTGACCTGGCTGCTTGCCCGCCTGATGCAATGATCAGCAACTTACCGGCATGTGACTTGGCTGTCACCCAGGACAGCACAGGTGTTATCATTTAAACACGAGGTCTGCAGCCCATGGAGTTTGATGCTAGAATTGTATATAACACTAGCAAATGCAGCCTGGTAGTGCGGTGTGGTGTGTGTGGTTGAAGTGTGCTGAGAAGGAAGCGAGAGATCCAGGAGCCATTTGGCTGCCAGCCTGAAGAAGGACAACAAACCAGCAGGAGCCCTGACGTGGACAGAGGGGGAGAGAGACCTCAAGGCTGAGTGACTGCAGTAAGGACACAACTGATACTGGAAGCAGAGCTTCTTGACCTGGTCGGTTGGTGATATTTGTGGTTTCTGCCTGTCCAAGGGGTGGGGCTCTTACTAGGGGACTTGGGATTGCTGTACTCTGTATAATAAGGATCTTAACTTGCAATATAAGATGTTGGGCTCGATCCTCTTGGATTTATTATGGCATGAGAATTCATTAAAGAACCCCTGCCAAGCCCTTTGGGAAAACATTTGGCAGAACACTGTCCATTATAGCTTTTATTCTGAGCTGTATAGGAGCTATCCATCATGGTGAACCAATTTTCGGGATGGAGTTCAGCACCACGGGTAGCTCCTCAAAGCTCCAAAAAAAACCCTGCAACTGTGAGAATTGCTACTAGGCTCAGAGGGAACAGGCAGGTCTGAGGGGTGTGTGTGGTAGATGTTGTCATTGTCCCTGCTAATAATAAAGTCATGGTGCTTTGACCCTAACAGCCTTGGTTCCACTACACCACTGTTGTTGTTTTTTACTATTATATGATGGCTGTGTAAGACAAGATAGACCAACTAAAGACAAGCTCTTTAAATTCTAATTGATTTCAATAGGAGTGTTAAGCATGTGCTCATATCTTTCCTGTTGAAATCGATGAGGCTCAAAATGCTCTAGTTTGCCGGAGATGTACTATCATTTGCAAATCCAAAGAAGCATTATTATTTTTTATTGTTTCTGGGGAAAATAAAGGGAGAATCCAACACATTTATTTACATTGTATTGGGAGGAAGTAAGATCCTTTGACTCTAAATTATAAGCTTGATATAAGCTGTGTAGGCATCCTTGGCCATGTTCCTACATCCACTAATGAAATTGCTGGTTCAACTTTCTCAATAATGTAACAAAATTATTCAGATCTAAATTATACACATAGTCCCAAGTTCCTTGGCTTCATTAAATACTAAGGGATTAAAAAAATGGGTATAAATTAATCAATGTGCTATAATCCTAAAAATTATAAAATGAGCCCTTGAGGAAGTAATGTAATAGTGGCTTTTTAATTAGCATAACACCAGAGATTCATTGTTCTGTATGGAGTAAGCCATATGTTTATGAGCCACTTTCCTTTTTCTTTTTCTTTTAAGAACAGAGAAATATCTGAACAGTGAGTGGGTGGCAATCTTGGGAAAGTGGCTTGTATGGCATTGCACCTATGGATACAGAGAAGCTGCACCCAACTTTGGAAGAACAGTTCCAGATCCAGAACTCAGGCAAAAGACTCAGTCTACATATACTATGCAGGCCAGGGGGCCAAATACCAATTTGGGAAGAGTCTTGGGGGCTGCATTCAGCCACGGATGGGGCTAAGGGGATTGGATGGGAAAACGTACAAATGTAATTCTTACTAATTTGGTAGGATATTTGGTAGGATATTTTCCTACCAAGGAAACAAAACACAGCTCAAGTCTACTCCAGAGTAAGCTCCAGTGCAACAGCTCAATTCTAAGCAAGTCTACACAAGAGTAAGCCCCAATGCAACAGCTTTCCTGCCTGTAAAGTACAGCTCAATTCTAAGCAAGTCTACTCAGAAGTACACTCATACCTGCTCCACATTTAAGCACACTTTAGGTTTTAAAAACTATTAAGTGGTAAGGAGAGATGGGGATGTACACAGAGCTCCCAGTGTAACTGCAGTGCAATCAGCTGAAGAGGAAGTTTGCACTTTCTCTTTAGATCTTCCCCATCAACACAGGGAGGTTTGGGGTGAAGGAGGCATGCATCTCACAACCATCAGGGATGCCTGATCCATGCACATCCCTTTTCCAGCACCCAGAAAAGAACAGCACAGATTGGGGCTTTTGCACTGTATTTTTGCCTTCAGGTAGGCAACAGCAAGGTCCCAATCCCACATTTCCTTTTCCCACCACATGGAAAAGAAGTGATAAAGGTCTTTGTGCTGTATTTCTGCTTTCAGAAAGGCCCCGATCCTTCCTCTTTTCCCATTCTATCCCCCCCTTTTCCCTGAGGTTCAAAATACACGTGTTTCTTTAAAGCAGAGGTCCTCTTTCACCCTGAAGGCCAAATTCCATTTCAGGGGACCCAATATGGATCAGAGTGGGGTTAGGGGGATGGTTTTGCCCGGTGCCTGCAATTAACATTACAACAGGATCCCTTTTTGGCAATGTAAATTGCAGGCATGGGGGCCCAATTGGGATTGGGGCCACAGGGGGATAAAGGGTTAATGCCCCTCCTATCATGCCATGCTACTATGGGTCCAATCCATGTAGTAACATGTAGTGGATCAACTGGTGGGGGATGATGATGCATTTCTTCTGTCACTGTCTGATTTGCGTGCCATGGCTGAATGGCCATTCTTGCAATTGCAACATTTGTTAGAATCTAAGTTTGGCCCTGCAGCTTTTACAGTTTCACAGGCTCCTCCGCTATTGGAAACACCTGTTGAGGCTGATCAGGTCTATTGACCCACGATCCATGTTTATAAATACGTATTATTGGTAAATAAATATGATACACAGGGTCTAAAGCAGGAATGAAATAGTGAATTGGAATGTCCTATTCAGTCTAAGCAATGGATTGTTGCTTTATCTGAAGTTTCAGTGGATCTCAGGTTAAGTCTTATTCAACAAAACCTTCTGTTTCTTGTTTACTGGAATGCTACAATATCTCTTTAATAAGGGTTTGTCTAACTTGGCTAACTGCTGGAGGTACAATAGTGCTAATGCTTCCTTTAATCATATGTTTTGGCAATGTCCAGTAGTCGCCTCTTTATGGGAGGAAGTTATAACATGGATAAACTTTGCATTAGACCACACATTAATATGTTCTTTTAAATTATCTACCTGTTTCTTGGAAGTTAAAGCATGGTAAATGCAAATGGATTTCCCACACCCTTTTGACAGCTAAAAGACTGATACTACAACATTGGAAAGATAAAAGCTCACCACCTATAAAGCAATGGATTGAAGACTTAATGATGCTTTCAATATTTGAGCAGATGACATACAGACACTACTGTCGAATGGACACATATATGGATATTTTGTCTGCCTTTGTTGAAACTTATGTAAAATTGATACATTTAAATTTATGCAGATAGAAACAAAAACAGATGCAGAACAAAATCTAAAGATCTCTCTCTCTCTCTCTCTCTCTCTCTCTCTCTCTCTCTCTCATCTATCTACTTATGTTTTTGTTCTGTTTTGTTTTGGTGAAACTCACAATAATAAATAAAAAAATGTAGTTTTGTCCTGAGGGGGGTCACATTCCATAACTAAAGGAATAGACATTGCTCATAGATCTGGTAGATTCTCTCAGCAAACACTGGAGTGTTGGCAGGATTCTGGCTTCAGAACTGACTTGAGCATGTATGAAATAACCTTGCCAGTGGTTGCTGCCATAGGCTGTAATGGGGCAGGAAAACCTTAGTAACTGTTGAACCACTCCTCAGAACTTCACCAAACCAATGAAATATTGCCTTCCTTGACAAATCTGGATGAAAGAAATATATGATGTGCCTGAGCAAAAAAAATGGAGTAAAACGGGTAAAATGGTCAGTGTTCAGCACGTTTTAAGTTGCTGTATCTGTGGTGATTCACATTGGATTGGTTTGAAATTTGGTACTTTTTCAGACCTCATAAAGTAGATCATAGATGCCAAGTTTCACATTATCAGCTCAACATGCGCCATTTTTTTTATAAGCAATAGATAGTTGAGGCTTATAATGGTGGAATCTTTTTGTCCCCGACTCACGTTAACTGAAGAGGCCCTCCTGTGCCCCTTTGATTTCAGTGTATAGCTTGTTATGGTTGTTGCTTCTTTAGGAACTCTGTCCTTTAGGGTTTTTTTTTGTTTTGTTTAATAATATTCTGCTTTTATGTGGTCAGCAGTGTCCTTGCACTGTGATTTATGGTCATTTGGCTCGCTGCTGGCTCTAAGTGGTTGGAATCGTTTATCTACTGATATGTTTATTGTAGCTCTAATATTCTGAATATTGTATTCTTCAGGAAAAGTATGCATGCAGTTTAAAAGAGCTCTCAATACAGAGTAGTTCAATATGCCTTTTGTGGCATCATCCTGGTCTCCTTTTTTTCTTTTTCTTTTTAGTATCTCCCATTTATCTCAAGAACACAGATATTATAGATTGTAGATCATGTGCTAGATTTCTGTAATCGCTAAGGAAGATGCTGCTTTTGCCTTCATTTGAAACAGAAAGAAAGCTCCTGTAAATTAAACCACGGCACCCACAGAGATGGTGTTTTTCATATTAGACCTGTTCTATTGCAAATAATGGAAGGAGATGAATCAATTTCAAATTTTGATCACTGCCTCTGCGACTATTTCATATATAAAAATGAGCATCTTATGATCTGAAAGAGCACAAGGAGAGAAACAAAGAGTAAAAAAAATATGGCATTTTTGGTGAGGAGGGTGTAGCTCAATGGTATTCTAACTGCCTCATTTTTATAAGTACATAGAAATTGCTTCTGGACTACCAACTTGTATTAAATGTCTCAGTTCAATGAATTCTGAAGGAGATGAGACAGTAAATAATGAAAAAACAGGGTTTAGAAAAGAAAAGCAATGTCAATCTTACTTTTAACAAGAATGCATCCCCCAGTCTGTGTACCAGGGTATGTCTGCAACTGCATTTTTAAAAGGTCAAATGCCTAGTTATTCTCTTCTAGGGAGAGAAATACAATTATGTAGCAGTCACATGGCTCATGTAGGGGTGGCTTCTCACTTTCATTTCTGCAGCCTCTGAACATCCATTGATACGAGATGGTTTGGTTCATGCAGCAGAATTGCTCTAGTATTACACCTGCATGGAACTCTATAGTAGGGGTGGGCAGAAGGTATATCTCTGGATGTTTTGGACTTCAACTCCCAGAAGCCCCTGCCAATGGTCAGGAATGCTGACAGTTGAAGCCCAAAACATCTGGAGATCTACTTTCTGCCCACCCCTGTTTATGACATTATCTACCGTATCCTCTTGCCAAGTAGATGAGCTTCCAGTTTGTAAGGCTGCTACAAGGTTCAGCATTGTAACCCTTGCATTGTGTGCGTACTGTTTCCTGGGTGCTACTTAGCAGTGGCCATCAGGTCTGATTTGGTAGGAATTTTTAATGTTGTCATATGAGGGTTATAAGGTTTTGAGAACAGATCTTTGTGCCAATCACATTATTATTTCATGCATTTGGGGGCAAGGATTTTTTTTTTCCATAACAAGAATTAGGCAGAAATTCTAAACACACTTACTAGAAAGTAAGGTACAGTTCTCACATATTGATGCTCATCATTTTATAACTGCAACATCAAATATGAATGTTTTCAACTGAGTCAGTCCACAGGCATTAGTCATCAGTTACAGAGAACTCAAACAATATACATGCATGGGTGAATCAGGCCTCAATCCCACTGAATTCATTTATGTAGGGTCACTCTGAATGATTGCTTATCTTCTTGAAACAACTTCTGCTTCCTTTAAAATTCCTTGCCTGAACAGGAAGCTCCAAATCTGAACTGAAATCTCACTTTAGGTGAAATTCTGCATTGGTGCAAAACATCACTGAATCTCAGCAGATTTGCGGTGTGGCATGTTTGATGCACATTTGTTGCATCCATGAGTTGCGCATGTGGGGAAGCAATCACAGGGCCATTTCACCATATATACAAAGCTCTGCATGGATGCACTCAAAGCTGTTCTACACTTGTGGTGCACCCTTCCTAGGGCTATACCAATTCAGATTGCAAGTTGGAGAATCTCATGTTGTTGGATTTTTGCCCTGTGGTGCTGATAGTAGCTTCAGGGATGATGTAGATTGGGGAAATGGCATACAGGTTAAGCTGCTGCTCTGATCAAAGAAAGAATGAGGGAGGCAGGAGAAGGCAAAGGGGACATCAGGGTCTGCTCCAGTTGGACTGTACCCCCTGCCCACCCCAGGAGATGAGAGGGGAAGCAAGGCCACAGGGAAGCCAGTGTTTTTGTGAATTGTTGTAAATTGCCCAGTGAGCTTTGGCTATTGGGCAGCATAAAAATGAAACAAAGAAATACATTATAATTAATAAACCTGAATACCCTCCAGGCTGCATCGTACTGACTAACTGAGGGTGGGGGAAAAATCCAACACAGGTTTATAAAAGGATCAGAGAAGGATCGTGGCTACCAGGAGGAGGGCCTTTTCAGCTGTGGCACCCCGGTTATGGAATGAGCTCCCCAAAGAGGTTCACCTGGCGCCTACTTTGTATTCTTTCCGGCGCCAGGTGAAGACCTTTCTGTTCTCCCATGCATTTTAATCATTCTAATCATTTTAATCATCTTAATCTTGTTAATGGTTTTTAATTCCGTTATTGTAACTGCTGCTGCTAGCTCTGCTGTTTGCTTTTAATCTGTGGTTTTAAATTTTATATTTTATATTGTATTTTATGATTTTAACTGCTGTAAACCGCCCAGAGAGCTTTGGCTATTGGGCGGTATAAAAATGTATTAAATAAATAAATAAAATTATGTTCTGGAGAAAATGGATAGAGACATTTCCCTCCCTATGTAATGCTAGACCTTGGAGCCACCCAATGAAATGATTTGATAGTGGATACAGGACAGATCCGATCCCAGGTCTTCCACATCACATGTGTTTTGATCCAAAATGTGCAGATATACAAGAATTGATGCTCCGGCGATGGTTTGCTATTGTCAAATCCTGAAATTTCTGCCTTAGTAGAGGGATTGGCTGTCCCTTTCCCAGTCTATCACTACTCTAATCATTGCCGCTGCTCTGTCCTCTTGCCCTCCGAAAGGCAGGCTGAAAGAACGCCCCATTACCAGTCGCAGCACGTCGCTAACCCTGATTGGAAAGCAGTCACACTCCAGCAAGCATCTTTTCTGTTTACGGAGATGTAACACCAAGGAACAGCAATTCACACCTGCAGCAAAGCTGTTATACTTCCCATTTCTTTTTCTTTAATCTATTTTTATCTTGTTGGTCTGTCCTGTTGTTTCTTTGCTAATATTTCTCCTCCTCTTTCCCCTTATGATGGCTGCCAGGCACTTATTGGGGACAGTGAGCTTAAGCTGCAGTAAAACACACCCCAACCTCTTCTATTTATTAGGAGATTGTTGAGAGCATGCAGCATACCATCTGTAGCCACCAGCTTTGGGTATCAAACAATCTTCAGCAGCTCTCTTCAGGTCAATACCTTCCTTGTGTGGGTTACTTCCCAGTCAGTTAGCCTTATAATCCAGCAAAGTCTCTTTGAGAGAGGTTCTTTTTTGGACATCATTCGTTCCCGTCATCAGAGACCTAATTAGTTTGGATCTAGCTTTAAAGGAAGACGGATGTTCTAATCTCTCCGGCACCAGGCTGCGACTGACGGCAATGAATACAGTCCTCCCCAATGCTGCTTCTAAAGTCTCACTTCTGTTGAGGGAGGGGAACTAACTAGATCTGTGGTAGAGCATTATCTCTCCGCCCCCTCACATGTCTGCTCCATTCACATGGAAAACAGGGGGATATTCCTACTTGAATAGTAAAAGGAGCATGCATGGGAGGCTGGTGACTCCCATTTTGGTGGGGCTCCTTTTCCATTGCAGGTTTTTCAGGCTCTATTGGAGCTTCATAAGAGCTATCCATGGTGCTGAATTCCATCCCTAAAATAGGTTCACCACCATGGAGCACGGTGGATAGCTCTTATGAAGCTCCAAATAGAGCCTGCAAAACCTGCAATGGAAAAGAAGCCCCACCAAAATAAGAGTCACCAGACTCCCCTGGGAGCATGTGGGAGAACAAGGCTGTCTCCACCATGAGGCAGAGTGAGGCAGGCAACTGCCTCAGGAGGCAGCCCCTCCATTCCCCTCTGTTGGAGGACAGAGTTGTGGGTGCCATATGGCCTGTCCTGTTCCCCCTAAACTAGCCTGATGCCCTCAGGTGCTGGGGAGGACACTGTCCCATCACCGGTGCTGAAGTAAAATCCACCTGCTCGTCAGTGGAGGCTGGTGGCTGCAGTGTCAACATGGCTGTGTATCCACTCTGGATGTTACTCCGAACTTTTAAGGAGCTATCCATGGCACTGACTTAACCTATCTCAGGGATAGGATTCAGCACCATGGACAGCTCCTTTAAAGTTCCGGTTGAAATCTGGAGTGGATGCACAGCCCCACTGACATTGGAACCACCTGCCTCCGCAGCTGCTAGTCCAGTTTGCCTTTGTACATGGGATGCAGGGTGCGGGTGGAGGGACACCCTCTTGTCCTTTGCGTGAGGCAGTGAAGCGTCTTGGGCCAGCCGTGTGGGGAAATGTGTGCTGAATCTTCTGCCCTCCCACAACGTACCTCTTCTCAGTTCATCCTCTATGCGTTTTTCTGGTGCACTTTCACTATCGGAGTCATGAAGGGAAAGAAGTACATGGAGCAAGAGCCTGCAAGGATGTAAGACATGGAGCAGAGAATTCAGCACATCTTGCACATGTGCACTCCCATAACCAGTGAAGGCTGGTGTCTCCACTCTGGATTTTACTACAAACTTTAAAGAAGCAACCCATGGTGCTGAACCCTATCACCAAAATAGGAGCCACCAGCCTCCGCTGCCCATAACACTGTTAAAGTAACACCTTCCCCATAAAGCATTGCTTTATATATTAATGAGGCAGACGAGTAAATTTTTTGTTGGATTATTTAATTTATTTAATTTTTTATAAGCCACCTTTCTGGCCAAAGTCCACCAAAGGTGGAGAACAAGATACAAGCATGAAAATGCCATCATCTTGAACAATTTAAAAAGTTTGCCACAGCCTTTTTAAATACCACAACTGAGGTGGGCCACCACATCCCTAGAGGGGGTTCCATAAGGTAAGGGTCACTACTGTGACTAGTCCCCACCAATATAACTGTCTCTTAAAGGTGCACTTTCTGACACACCTATCACAACAACTAGACTGTCCCAAGGTAGATGTTTCAAATGGCTTTGTAAAGAATTATAACTTGTTCTAAATGATCCCCAAGCCAGCTGATACGATTAAATACAAAAGCATCAACTACGGTAGTTCTCAATGTACATGTGTGTGATGTGCATGCTTCCTTCAGACATAAAAAACATGGTACCCTGGATCAGTGGAGTCTGGTGGCTCCAATGTCAGTGTGGCTGTGTATCCGGTCTGGATTTTACGCCAAAATTTTAAGGAGCTATCCATGGTGCCGGACTGAGTTTGGGGATATGGTTCAGCACCATGGATACTCCTTATCTTAAGTAATTTGATTTTTAACTGTTGTAAATGTAAGAAAGCCAAGACTCCCTTATAATTTAAATGTAAAAAATCCAAGCAGATACACAGTCCCGCTGACATTGGAGCCACTGTCATGCCCTACCTGGAGGAGGATTCTTCGGATGAAGAACATGAGGGGGAGAGCCAGCATAACGGGCCCCAGCCAGAGCCAGGGGAGGAACTAGAGGCTTTGGGTGACAGTCCCACCCGGAGCCATCAGAAGAGCAACTTGGTCCCTTCTGTGCCATGCCTGAACTCCCCCCAAATGCAGGAACTTCGAACTGGACTTTCGAAATACCCAGAGAAGATTTGGCTCTGATGGGGTCAAGGCCACCTGGAAGCCCATGAGATTTTCAGGTTTTATACCAAATCCTTACCAATGGGCAGTGTGGTGGTTAAAGGCATGAGCTACAGAATGGAAAGTCTCCAGTTCAAAGGGGCTCACGGATTCACTGCATACATTGTTATCTCTTTGCCTTAGTTCCCATCTGTAATATGTGGATAATAATGGGTGACTCCCCTATGAAGGTGTTGGATCATGGATGCAGAGTAATTGAAACATGAACACTCACTACTCTGTCTTATTACTACTACTAAATCAGCATAATCATTACCATCACCATTACCATCTCTAAATGGCTTTCTCCCCCTTCTCCTGCAGTTCTAGCCTTACAGCACAATCCTATGCATGGATAGGAAATCTTCAGCAGACCTTCTCCGGGAACCCCCACCAAATTAACTTAATTAAGTGAGGTGGGTGGCCTTTTCTGTTGTGGCACACTGGTTGTGGAATGAGCTCCCCAGAGAGGCTCACCTGGTGCCTACATTGTGCTTGCCTACGTTGTGCTCTTTTCAGTGCCAGATAGTGATGTGCGCAGAGCTCGATTGGGGTGTGTGTGGATGTACGGCGAACTCGCCGGGCTCGACACCCCGAGCTACGCTCACCCTACCTGTTTCCCTGACTCAGCTTGCGAGAATGCGAGCCAAACTGAGGAAGCGACTTCCGTGTTCCGGCGCTACGTTGTTTACGTAGAAAATGGTGTAAGATACGTTAAAAACAGCTGTGATTTGTATAACTTGTGCAAATTGCGGCCGTTTTTAACGTATCTTATGCCATTTTCTACACAAACAACATAGCACCAGGAACCCAGAAGACTGGCGAGTGCCTCAGCTGGTGCTCGCTTTTGGCTCAGCTCAGCTTGCATAGCGACAGCGCTTGGCTCGTGTGCCGTGAGTTGAGTGGTGGCTGGATCGCCCACCCCTAGCCAGATGAAGACCTTCTGGAATGATGTGGGCTGCGAGGACAGTGGTGTAGACAGGGAGACTGGTGACTCCTATTTCAGTGGGGCTCCTAATCCATTGCAGGCTTTATTTGGAGCTTTATAGGAGCTATCCGTGGTGCTCCATGGGGATGAACCTATTTGGGGGATAGAGTTCAGCACCATGGATAGCTCCAATGAAGCTCCAGAGAAAAGCTGCAATGGATTAGGAGCCCCACCAAAATAGGAGTCACCAGCCTGTAGCAGTTGGGGGCCCTGGAATGGTGGGGCCTGCGTTTGCACAAGGAGAAGTAACTTTTGCTCATGCAAGGGGCTCCGTGGATCCCAGCCACGGTGAGAAGCCTTAGGACACAATCCTGTGCATGGCTGGCTGGGGAATGCTGGGAGTTGTAGGACTTTTTTGTCTGTCTAAACATCCATAGGACCATGCCCTTAGACTCATGACTGCCTTTCTTAAGGCATGGAAGGTTAGAGTCAAGCAAAATGCCTGACAACAATGGCTCCATCTGAAAGTGGTATACCATCTTGAAACCCCTCCACCATTTCTGAGATACCATCTGAACTGGCTTCAATGGGAAATAAACGGGGCACATTTAGGGCAACAGGAAAAGATGTCTGAATTAGTCTTGAGTATTAAATAATGGATATGTGTTCGTGAAGTATTCAAATGTTTTCTGCATTTTTATGCTCGAGATTAAATTTTCCATTAATATTCCGCCTCTTCACTTTTGCCCAAGGACTATTAATTATATTTCAGAGATAAGTTAGTGTGTGTGTGTGTGTGTGTGTGTTCCTATTATTTGGGAACAACCAGATAGCAATTGAGTCCTGCACCCACACACAAATAGTTCACCACGACTACGTATGTATAAAATTTAGCCACGTCACATTAATTCTTCCAGTCAGTTTCTCTTTCAAACATGTAATTAATTATCCCCATTCAGTAAAGCTGAAAGACCTCATGACAACTTGAGAAGAAGCGCATTTGATACTTATATATGATGCAGATATGGGTGAAACATGCTTTTTTCTTTTCTGAACAAATTTTAAAGTGCTGGGCTGACTATGTTGTTCCTGATGCAGAGTCTAATAAGGATGTAGGGCTGAGAGTCACTGACAACAAGGCAGAACTCTTGGCTAGAGCAGTTCCTTTTCCTCTCACTTGGAGGCGGTTCATTGTGATCAGATGCAATGGTTATCAATTTCAGTCTGACTGGGGCCTGGGCAGTTCTTTCAAAAAAACAACAAAAAAACCCCCCTTAAGGTTCACCCTTTCTGAGCTGTTTCCTAAAATGATCCCATCCAATCGAGGATTGGGTTGTGAAGGTAATGATGTCACAATGTTATGTGGCCCATTATATCTGAATACATGTCGATGTCCTCATGACAAAGAAAGCCAATTAAGAGTGAGGGCAATGCTTCCCAGACTTGTTTCATGGATGATCACAGGCAACTGGATCGCTGATTGTCATCACTCTGAATGGAGTAAAACTCTTTGATTCTTTTGTCACATGATACTAGTTGAGCCAATCACGACCACCACCAAAGCCTCTTTGAAATTTTGTGAGAAATACATTTCTTCTGTCTCCCTTGCTACATTTGGACCCCTTCTACTCATTTGGCTTAAAGAATCATGAAATGAAAGCCTAATAATTTTCACTTGCAGACACCTGCAATAATAGCCCACAGGGTTTAATTTCTTTCCCCCCTTGGTTTCCTGGACAATTTTGTTTTGACACCTGCTATGAACCTGTTCGAAATCACAGTGAGTTTTTCTCCCCGTGTCAGCCTGCCACCCAAGTCGTGCTGACATTCAGGCGCAGTCCTAGAAGATAGGCAATTATAAACACACTTTCCTCTGGTGCCTGCACTGTTTTTAGTTGTGACATGTTCCTGAGGAGAACCTGCATGTGCCTGTTTCAAGCTTGGCACGCAAAGTGTCTAAAGCAGTGGCAATTAAACTGAGACACATAAAACGAAACTGAATGAATTTGAACACAATGGAAACTGGGGGGAAACAGGGGAGGCTGGTGACTCCTATTTCAGTGGGGTTCCTAATCCATTGCAGGTTTTATTTGGAGCTGTATAGGAGCTATCCATGGTGCTGAATTCCATCCGAAAATAGGTTCACCACCATGGAGCATGATGGATAAAGCTCCAAATAAAAGTTGCAATGGATTAGAAGCCCCACCAAAATAGGAAGTCACCAGCCTCCACTGGGAAAACCCCCCCACCCAATTCACAGTTAAATTATAATACTTTATTGATTATGGTAATGATAATAAATTATTTGTCCAGTTTTTAAAATATGTTTACATGGCATTCAGTGAATTACATATGTAACCAAAATTATAAATGGTCTTGTGTTCTATGAAGCTTCCTTTTCCTTGGGAGAAGAAAATTATTTAGCATCATTCAGTTCAAAAATATTTCATGGGCAACAATGGAACAGAATACTCACAGTAACCTTTTAGATTAGATATACAGTGAGTATATCTCTGTATATACAGAGATATATATCTCTGTATATATATCTAAATATATATTTAGATATATATACAGATATATATATCTAAATTGAATAGAATTGAATAGAAAGCTTAGAGAATCATTGTGCTGCTGCTATTTGCAAATATATTTACATTTCCAATCATGTGAAGAGGGTGTGAGCTGATTTAAACCCGCACAGTACTTCTGGAAACAATTGTCAACATCTGCTGAAATCAATACAGACTCTTTGTACATAGCTTAGAAAAGTAAGGGAGCAATGCAATGCAAGTTTAGACAGGAAAAAGGCCTACAGCTCCTAGGATGCCCCAGCCAGCTATGCTGGCTAGGGCATGCTGGGAGTTGTAGGCTTTTTTTTTGTTTTTGCTTTCTAAACTTGCATAGCATTGTGCCTTAAGTAGGGGTGGGAGAATTGCTCGATGGGGGGTGGAAGTTGGGTGAACTCACCCCGCTCGACCCCCCTGAGCCCCATGGAACTTACCTTTCCCCAGCTCGGCACAACTCCCCGGAGAGGAGCCTGGGAAAGGTACTTCTGGGTCCCCGGCGCTTCTCATCCGGATCCCCAGCGCTGCATTTTTTCCATAAAATCCAAGGTAAACTACCTTAACATGGCTGCAAATAGCCTATTTGCGGCTGTTTTTAGGTAGTTTACCTTGGTTTTTACAGAAAAAACGCAGCACCGGGGACCCAGAAGTGATGCACCGGGGACCCAGAAGTCTGCCGTGCGCCTTGCCGAGTGCCTCCCAGCTGGCCCTTAAGTCTTCTATACTTGAGCACCACTTCTGATAAGAGCTTGTGCAAATGGCTTCTTGAAGCTCTCCACCCTAATTTTGGGCAACCATTTCACCAAATTTCTCCAGGGGCAGGATAAATGATCCAGCAATTTCTCAAGAGTGGGGCTCACCATTAGCAGACAGCGGCAATAGCACAGCTTCTTTCTTTTTTCCTTGCATGTTTTTGGGGGAGGGGGTAGTTGCTGCAAACAGCAGCTGCAATTGTGCTGGCAGCATGGCCACCATTTTGAATCCTCCACAATACCCCAGACCTAGCATCATTCCAGGGTATTGTGTATGGATATGGGTAGATGGGGCGGGGATGGCAGCTGCTGCCCCACCAATTTAAAAAAATAATAATAATGGTGGAGGATATTTAGAGAAAATTCTGCAAAGTGTTCTTCTCTTTCTAGGAGGTGAGAAAAAGGCACATTTCAGAATTTTTCTCAGATTAAGTGTCTTCTTTGGTATCAAGGTCCTCCATGGACCTTATGATGTCAGTAGGCCACACCCACTGACATCATCACCCACCCTGCCTATTTTGTCTCTCCCAGTACCATGCCATTTGCCGTCCCCATGGGGGATGATACTCAGCATGCGAATGGGCGCAGATGGTACTGGAAAGAGCCGCTTCTTTCTTCTAGCACTACCCGAGTGTCTAGCTTTGAGCAGTGTGCAACGTCCCCATGGGGGTTGTGTACAGCATGTGAAGACACAGCTGCTGGTGCTGCAAGTATCTTCTCCTCCCCCCACTGACCAAGGCCCCACTGCCCACATCCCTGTTATTATCTCCATTCGCAGTGGGGATTCCTCCAGTGGGTGGGGCTTAGAGGCCATCCAAGGGGGTGGGACCTGGAAGGATCCAAGGAGGCTCTGTAGGACAGATGGGGAACCTCTGTGGGCCGGATTAGGCCCAATGGCTGAAGGTTCCCCATCCCTGCTCCCCTAACATGTGACAGAATGTTGCAAAATTTTTTCATATTATACATAAAATGGTGTTACAGCTTCCAGCTGACCATTCTTTTGTCATCTTGAAGATCTGATGTGGGCTGGGGGAGCAAATCTGCTCCCTTGTAAGAGAGCCTGCTATGTGCTTCCATTTATGTCCTACTTGTATATTTGTAAAGAAAGAAAATATTGCAAATGCTCCATAGTGCTTTCTCAGCTAAAGAAAACCAAGCCCAGATAGCAGTGCCCCAGGAATTTCGCATTGCTTTGGGGAAGTGGGAAGCACACAACCATATATAATAGGCAGTTCATCCTTTATTTGAAGCTGATGCGGATAACATGGCTTTGGTAACCACAAATGATAATTGATTCATGCATCCCAGAGCCCGAGTATGTTCAGGATTGGGACACTGGCTTGTAAAAGTAGTACATAAAAGATAACACAAGCCATAACTCAGAGCGCAGGCTGTTGTTCTGGACAGCATCACATTCCCCTGCCTTTTGTTTAGCATTATGTTTGGGTTTGCTTTGTTTGCTGCTTACAATATTCCCCATTGTTAGTTTAATGGAAGTGATTTGCTAGTGGTTTGGCATTCATAAGTGAGATTAATTTCATTGGCAAGCTATTGTTGTGTGGGTAGCAGGTCAACTGCCTTTGCTGTTCCCATCAGTGATGTGTCATGGAGTTACTCCCTTAGGGTTAAGTGCTTTTCAGGATTAGGAAACTTCATTAAAATGGAAATATCCTTTAAAAAGATTCCTTGTGCTTTTCTGCTAGCTGCCCCAACACTAAATTCCTTGTGCTTTTCTGCTAGCTGCCCGGACGCTAATATGGGCCTTGCACCTGTGCTTGTTGAAGTCAACAGGACATATTTCATTAACTTTTTATGGACAAAGACAAGGACAATGGCAAATACTATGTTCTTAGGAACACCATATGAGCACCAGCTTGAGATGCCTAAATTAAATATTTAAGAAGAGTTTGTATAACATTTTGCATTGGCTAGATAAAGGGTTCCAATCATTGCCAATATTCAGGAGGTGGTATAGAACATGGTTGACAAAAGTTCCAGCGCATCACAAACAGTTTACAGGATGAAGTCTCATGAGAAAGACACAGCTCTTCTTTCAACCCAATAGCCCTTCCAGCTTTTCTTCTCCCTGGCCCTCAGCTCCTGGATAGATTGTTGGACTTGCCTTCCTTCTCTCATCTTGCCCACAGTCTGCAAGGGATTTGCTGCCTTGGATGTAGAAGGGCCAAGAAATGCAGCACAAATGTATAATTTCTAATCACTTCATTGTTATATAGAATTTTCTAGGGTTTTCATGTTATTCTGTTTTTAATAGATTGTTTTTATATTATATAAAATATATAATGTGGCCGGTCAGATGGGCGATTGAAAAATATAATAAATAAATATAATAAATAAATTTATTATTTTATCTGTTTTATCTTTTTATCATTCACCGCTCCAAAATCTGTTTAGATATGGAGTGCTATACACATGTTGTAAATAAAATAAATAAATAAATACTGAGCTTGATGGATCAATGACCTGGCTTTGTATGAGGCAGCTTCCTATGTTCCGAAGGTAGTGTACAATCAATAAATAGAACATGATAGTACAATGATACAAATGTAAAAATAAAATAAAATCACCATTCTTAAAATATGTACGCAAACACCTCTAATATGAACAGTACTAAACACCCACAGGATGGCAATTAATAAAATGCTGATTGAAATAAAATCTGTTCTTAGTATTGGCAGTGTTTAAAGAGAATATAGCAGCCTCTTCCATACTACTATCAATTGGTGGGTCAGGTTCAGTTTAAAAGCATCATGGGTAAGTAAGAACTTACCCATGTGACATTGCAGGGTGGAGGTTATATACTGATGAACTTAGTATTAGAATGCTCTTTAATATTAACCGTTGCACATGTTTTTAAAAGTTATTTACCAGCTGTATGGAATTTATCACAAGGACAATGTAACTGGATTTTCCGCGCCCTTTTGACAGCTAAAAGACTGACATTACAACACTGGAAAGATAAACACCCACCTCCTATAACACAACGGATTGAGGACCTAACCACGCTTTCAATATTCAAGTGGGTGGTAGTTAGATGCCACCTGCAGATGGATAAATATATGGATATTTGGTCCACCTTTTCTGCAGCTTATGCAGAACTGGTGTTTCCTCTGATAGCTGTAACATGATACAGCGACGTATAATTAATAGGGGCATACATTTCATACACACCTATTGTAAGTGATTTGCTTTTATTTTCTGTAATAAAATTGTATATTTCTCCACCCTTTTAAATGGTTTTGTTTGTTTGGGTGAAATTCACATTAAAAAATAATAATTAAAGAATGCGACATTGCAGGTGCCTGATGTCTTGAGCACAGAAAGCTGCCTTATACAGAGTCAGACCATTGGTCCATCCAGCTCAGTGCTGTCTAAATGGACTGGCAGTAAATCATCAGGGTTTCAGACAGGACTCAGGAGTCTTTCCCAGCCCTACCTAGAGATGCCTGGGACCTTTCGCCTGCAAAGCAGGTGCCCGACCACTGAGCTTTGGTCCTTCCCCATTCTCATTTAAACCAGGCCCTAAGCTTTCCGGTGTAGTGCCTACCGTGGACAGAAGCAGTTTAAATGAGATGCCCAGCATGTATAACACTACGTAAGTATGGACTTTCCCCCTGCCTGTGTCACATTTAAATCAGGCCCCATAATTGAAGGCTTAGATCAGTGTTCTCCAACCTTGGGTCCCCAGATGTTTTTGGCCTACAACTCCCAGCATGCCCCAGCTCTGGGAGAACACTGGCTTAGATGGATAGTTTCCGAATGTCACATGAGTTAGTAGTGTAGTAGTTGAGAGTATGAGCTCTGAGATTGGGAAGTTCTCTCTTCAGAGTGTCAACTCGGCCATGGATTTGTGCAGAAAAACTCTCTAAAAAGACAATAGCCAATGTAATAAATAATATTAAACAAACATTACAGCATATATTCTAACCATGAAAAACACAATGCACAGTTAGATTCTGTAGTAATTGTTTAATACAGTTTAGTACATTAACAACATAAGAGCCATCAGACCAAAGGCCTATCTATTCCAACAATCTGTTCACGCAACGGCCAACCAGCTGCCTGTGAGAAGCCCGCAAGTAGGACATAAGTGCAATAGCCGATCAGCAGTTTTACATTTGAGTTGTTTAGGGTGAAACTGTATCGGGTTGCCACCTGCTAGGCCAAAAACATCTGGGGACCCAAGGTTGGAGAACACTGTTAGGCAGAAGCCTCTGATCTTAGAGGCTTCTAAGATTCCTATGCCCTGCTGGGATGTTGCCAACAGGTTGGGAGGAGCAACAGAGGCTATTTTCACCTCTCCATCCTCCTTTTCCATTTTTTCCACTAGATGGGCCTCTGAGCTTGTCGAGAGGAGTTGTTTTGGTGGGGTTAGGCCCAGGGCTGGAGAGGCCACAAGATACAGAATACAGTGGCCTCTCCTTCTCCCTCCCTTCCTCACCCAACAGCATGCCACCCTTTTCTTCTCCCCATCATTGTCTGAGGTCATGACACTGATCATAGAAGAGGAGCCTCCATGGAGCTTTCTGTGGTGGCTGGGAGAGGGGTGAGGGTGAAGATCCAAGTGGAGATTTTCACCTCCAAGGTCATAGCTCTGTCTACAGCCTCAAAAGTGAAACCCCCCACTATCCTAGTATGGCCCCTCAGATAGTGTCCTATGGCCCCCTCAGATAGTTGTGAAGCTGCCTTTTTTGCCTGGCCTTTTTCTACAGTTCTTATTGTTCCTCTGTATTGGTGCTAATAATACTGCCCTATATTTCAGGGATGTTGTATTATTACTGAGATAATGTATATGAAAATACATTATTTCTTTGAGCAGTTAGGAAATGTACATAAATTACATTATTAGAGTATCAGTTTGCATGTAACTTTCCTCACCATGGATCTTTTTCACATTACTCACAATTCTTTTTGTAAGAGATGCATATTGTTGCTCCTCTGGGAAATACTTTAAATTGTTACCTATCACAAGACCTGCTTTTCAGGTTTCCATATTTGTAGCCTTCAGCCCGGGCACCTAAGGGAGTGGTATATTTCTGCAAAACATAGTTTGTTAGTGGT
The DNA here is from genome assembly GCA_021292165.1 of Shinisaurus crocodilurus. Taxonomy (NCBI): domain Eukaryota; kingdom Metazoa; phylum Chordata; class Lepidosauria; order Squamata; family Shinisauridae; genus Shinisaurus; species Shinisaurus crocodilurus. The sequence continues at coordinate 16,785,933 of CM037887.1, read as the reverse complement.
ACTTTTAATAGCAGCCACTAATCATAAAATGCAAGTACTTGTATCTTGGGGACTGTAACAGTCACAATATTCTAAATATAAATGAAAATAGTGTCTTGCACATTGCTGAACTTATTTGCTTTTTACCCATGGGAAATGATATGAATATTTATATATTTTGTGTATAAGCTCTTTATTAATAGCTTGATCTCTCTGAGGAGAGAGGGGATTTATTTTGGCACTGAAGAGATTTCAAGTTTTGCTTGCTAACACTCACCAAATATACGACTGCATTCAACAAACGTGGACATTGCTAATCTTGAGGTTGATGTTTAACATGTGAGCATCCATGGACTAGGTTGGATTGTGTTGGGTGGCTCAGATGTTTGTTAAGTTGAGGAAATAGCAGCCCAGCAAACACAATGGCTTGGTTCACACATACGTAATGGTTTGATTGTTGAACTCTCAGTTTCTGTGCTCCCTCCTCTCTCATGTTCTTCAACATTCTCCCACACTTCCTTCAGGCAAACCATACATTTCTCTTGCCTTTGAATTGGGCAAACTATGTGTAGCAAAGTGAACTGTCACACTCAGTAGCTGTCTGTCAAGAAGGAGGCCAATCCTCCATGGTAGAATCAAGGGGGCGAGGGGGACCGAACACAGCCTAGTGGCAGTTGGAATGTATGAGAATTTCATTTTTGCTTACAAACCATGTGAGCATTCCCTGTTTGCAACTCTGAATGCGACTGCGGACACAAGCATGTGCCCATTGAAAATGTTTGCAAATTGCTGAACATGTGCTCGCATTCAATTTGTGCAGATTTCCTAAATCTGTGCAAATTTCTGTCATAAACTGACTCAGCCCCACTTTAGTCTATGAAGGAAATTTGCATACATTTAGGAAATTTGTGTAAATTTATGAAATCTGCACAAATTGAACGGGGGAAATTTGCACACATTTCATGTTCAATCTCTGATTGATTTGCACAATTTCCCCATTCGAACAGAGTGAGCATCAATTGCAAATGCAAATGGGAGTCAGGCACAAGATGCATGGTGAGCTGATGTTCAGAGAATCCTGGCAATCACAAACATTGATCATTCGCCCATCCCCACTGACAGCTGGGACCTGCCAGTTGGGGAGTAGGCAGCAGCATCCCGATCTGTGTATTAGTCCAGGATGGGTGAATCAGATTGGTTCACTTAAAAATGTGGACCAAACAAATGCTTTGAGCATTCCTACTTATGAGTGAACAAACGTGAAAGTGTCACAGAAATACATTGATCCCTAGTCCCTCTGTGCATGTGGGAGGGAAGTAGCTCTGTCGCTGACCTGCACATGCAGAGCTGATGGACTGAAAATGGGTGTTGAAGGGCATATGAGAGTAGATTTCCTTTTTCAAACCCTTGGTTCTATAAATGGAGGTCAGGACCAGGGCCAGCTGGACCTGATAACATTGGGGACAGGGTGGCTACTGTTGGAAATAGTGTAGTGGACTGGTTGGACTTTGTTCTGATCCACCAGATGATCATGTCTTAGTTTTAATTGCAATTATCTTAAATCAGGGCTCTCCAACCGTGGGTCCCCAGATGTTGCTGGATGTGGACTACAGCTCCCAGAATCCCTTGCCATTAGCCATGCTGGCTGGGTATGCTGGGAGCTGTAGGCCAGCAACATCTGGGGACCCAAGGTTGGAGAGCCCTGCCTTAAATGGTACACAAGATGGCAGAAATGGAAAAGGATCTTGGAGCTTTGATGTAGAACCGGGATGTTCTCTTTTGCAAAACTCTCAAACCATTATACTGAACTTTTATTTATTGATTGATTTGCAAGGAGGCTACAGGAATAGGGAAAGCCTAGAAAGGAACTATTGTTTGTCACTTTCAGGACACATTTCTCCTTATGTGTAGAAGGACAATTCTCAGTCTCCCTAGAGCAGAACAGTTGGTGAAATGGGGTTCTGAAGCGTGTGAAAGATTTCAGCATCTTTTTTTAGATGAAGCAAGTAGGTAAGGAAACAAAACAAAATATGAAGTGTAGCTGAACAGACGAGCAATCAATCTGTCTCCATGCAATACGAAAATAACGTAATTGTTCATTTTGCATTGAAGTGAAACACAAAATGGCATGGTACAAACTCACAAAGAAAATTCAAGCATTTGTTTCATAGGTAACTGTCTCATATCAGGTCAGACCACTGGTCCCTCATGCTCAGTATTTGTCTACACCAGGGCTCTCCAACCTTGGGTCCCCAGATGTTGCTGGCCTACAGCTCCCAGCATACCCAGCCAGCATGGCTAATGGCAAGGGATTCTGGGAGCTGTAGTGCAGCAACATCTGGGAACCCAAGGTTGGAGAGCCCTGGTCTACACTGACTGGCAGTTGGCTCTCAAGGATTTCAGACATGGCACAGGGGCCTTTTCCCAGCTCCAGCTGGGGATACTGGGAAGTGGCTTACACTGGCTCAGCTTGTCTGAGCGTGGAAAGCTAAGCAGAGTCAGGTCTGGTTATTACTTGAATGGGAGACCCCTCCTCTAGTTTCCTGCATTGAGCAGGGGGTTGGACTCGATAGCCTTGTAGGTTCCTTCCAACTCTATGATCTATGAAATCTATGATCTGTGGTGCTGAGCCCTAGCCCCCAAATAGGTCCATGGATAGGTCCTTTAAAGTTTAGACTGAAACCTGGAGTGGATACACTGCCCCACTGACATTGGAGTCACCAGACAGCCACTGCTGACTAGGGCCCCTCCCCAAATCTGACAGGTCCTCTAGCATAGATCCATCCTAGGTGATATGAGTTGCCTTTGAAGCTGGTTGGGAACTTAATTTAAAAGTTCTGTTTGAAAATGGTACTCAGAACTTACTTGCCAGCCAGGCTATGACTGCATGAGCTGGAATAAGTTCACAGGAGCCCAGTGCTATAAGCATCCACTATCTGTACCCACTTCATCTTCTACTTTCTTAAAGGTGTTAAAAATATGTGCTCTCTAGAATATTTCTAGATGCTTTTTAACACTTGGTTAAGAGCCCCCACCATAAGTATTAGAATGATTCTGTTCCCTCAGCTCTGTGTCATCTCAAAGGAGTGCCTTGCTATACCCAAAGAGTGCATCCCATTTTTACTCCTCCTCCTCCTCCTCCTCCTCCTCCTCCTCCTCCATCACCACCACCACCACCACCACCACAACAGTCTTTGTGTCGTAAATCCGTCCAGTTCCAAGATAAACTGTAGTCATTATCACAGTCTGAGGGTCGAAGCCAAAATATATCCCTCCAAAATATAGCAAACGTAAACCAGTTCGGGATCAGGCAAAGGCAAAGTCATGGTCAAGGTCGTTCCAAGGATCAAAGGTACAGAAGTCTAAGGTCGGGAATGTCAGGAGCGTCCGGCTGCAGCTGTATTAGCAAACAATGGCTTCCAGCCTCTGAGTGTGTTTGGGACCTGCCTTTTGAGCAGGCGCTGACTGGTAAGGCTGCCCAGCTGGGTCAAGCTGCACGTAGCTGGGCCCCGCCCCAAACACACTCCGGCACGGCAGGTCTCTCTGTGTGTGTGTGTCTGTCTGACCTACTGGAGGCACAACACTTTGGTTAATTAGATAAATTGATTGAAACCATTATGATTAACCAATGAGATACCCCCAATTAATCAGTCAGTAGTTTTTAATTTTTAAATTAATGTTAATACAAATATTTATGAAAACTGCCATCTTAGAAGAGGCATTCCCTCTTGTGTTAGAGAACACATAACCCCCCCTTTTGTGCTTCATAACTATTTTCTTCTCATGTGCAAATTGGTTAATGGATAGGTTAATTGACTGAAACTCATATTTATTTATGTATTTATGTATGTTTATATACTGCTCTTCAAAACAAACCACAAAGCAGTTTCTAAATAAAATAAAAACACAAAATGCAAGCAATAAAAAAACACTAATATTAAAGCATTAACAATTCATCAAATCCAACCAGCAGTGAGATAAAACAAACCAGAGACTGTTCAACAAACAAAAGACTCATCGATGATTTATTAACTTACATTTCTTTAATTAGATGATAGATGACAATAGCAATAATAATAATAATAATAATAATAATAATAATAATGACAATCATCATGTATTTTTTTATTTGGAGTGCAATCCTATGGCCACTAGACAGAGTCTAGAGGGCCATAGGAGAAGTCAGAGTCCGAGCTCCAACCTCAGAAACGTGCTCCACCTCCAAAGTCAGAACTGGGACTCTGACTTTGCAGCGCCCTCCCTTTGCCCTTGCAGCCAGTGTGGAAAGAACCATGCTGGCTGTGGCTCCGAGGTCAGAAGACTGACCTCGGAGCCAGAGTTCTGTGGGCATTCCAGGGGATGGGGAGGAGTCAGGCTCAGCCAGCATATGTAGTATCCTGGCAGTGCCTTAGCCTCGCCTCTTCACGCTCTGGGGCAAAAGACTTTGGCAGAAATCGGCTGTCTAAGTCTTTGGCAGGGTGGGAGGAGCTCGGAGGACGGAGGCGACCTCCGCACTCCTTCCACCCTCCATAGGATGCCCATAATCCTCCAAGTTTGGAGGGTTACAGGCAGCCACATTGGATTGCGCTGCCCATTATCTTGATCTTCCTAGTTTGCTTTTGATGTATCAAAGATATTCAAAGAGGCCCTCTGTGGAAAACCCTCAATTTCTTGTAACCGGAGGGGGGGGAAGCAGAATATATTATGGAAAACAGACAACTATGCAGGTTTACACAACTCATATAGCATTAGGAAGACATTTATTTCCATGTAGACATGAATGTTTGTTGGGGTGGACAGGAGATGGTGATGGGATTGTGTCCCTGGCTCCCCCCTGCATTCAGGCTCTCATTGGTGGGGCACATATCATATTTAGGCATTCTGTGAGTTTGGGTATAGATGTCCAAGTCCATGTTCAGATGACCTCTTGAACCTGTGAAGATCAGCGCCGCGGTGAGGCCAGTGTGGGCATTAACCTAATTCCTTCCCTCCGTGCACTTGTTTCAAATATCTGTATAGGGCATTTGTGTGGTTGTTCAAATGGATTGAGAAGGCAGATGGTACTCTGTGGTACTCTCCGGATAGGAATACATGAGTATGTGGGCTTCTCTCCCCACCGCCATAAATAATCAGACTGCAAAAAAGCAAATTAGTGACTGATTTCAGGCATTACCTCTCTTGAACTGAGCAAGAAACTGCAAAAGAAGATCGGGCAACTTGATCCTATGGTCCCTCTAAAACAGTGTTCTCCAACCTTGGGTCCCCAGATGTTTTTGGCCTACAACTCCCAGCATGCCCCAGCCAGCTCTGCTGGCTGTTGCATGCTGGGAGTTGTAAGCCAAAAACATCTGGGGACCCAAGGTTGGAGAACACTGCTCTAAAATGTTAGATTATCTGAAAAACAAAACAAAAGGCTTCTAAGAAACCTTCAACTTGGTACAATACTTCAGGATTTGTACAGTGACCCAAAAAGCTGAATATATATCCCTGTTTTATAGAAGTGATCACGTAGCAGCTAGTGGGAAAGGCCAGTGCCTGAGACCCAGGAGAGCCACTGCCAACCACAGAAGACAGGAATGGCTTAGGTAAATCAGTGGCAATCAGTCCTTGACGAACCCCCCTCCCCATCTTTGCCATCTCAGGCAGGCAGCAAGACCAGAAGGGTTTCGGAAGCCCCTGTGGACCACCGTGTATGGCTGGTGCGCTTGGCTTGGCACCACAAAGATTTCCTACCAATGTTAATAAGAATTGTAATACAGGCTCTGATGCCTTTGTGCAAACAGAGCCAGTTTTTAATCATTCCTGCTCCTCTGGAATACTTTACACGTTTCATAGATTTCATAGATCATAGTGTTGGAAGGGGCCTACAAGGCCACAGAGTCCAACCCCCTGCTCAATGCAGGAAACTAGAGGAGGGGGTCTCCCATCCAAGTCATAAGCAGGCCTGACCCTGCTTCGCTTTCCACGCTCAGACAAGCTGAGCCAGCGTGAGCCACAGGTTGCTTTGGTAACGTGGGAATGAAGGAACCATGAAGGTGTGTGGGGGGGAAACAAGATACCAGTTGAAGTAAGAGAGAATGGTTAATGGGTGGACAGGAGGGTGAAAGTGCTGAGATGAATTGATACTACAGTATGTGTGTGGCCTTTTTCCATTAGCAAAAATACCATTGACTGACACTGAATAAAGAAGGAAACCATTCATAAGGAAACGTTCACAAACCCAACCTAAATGCACCAAATATCCATCAGGGAAGGTCAGGACTTACATGGTGGGTGCCAATGTTGGTGGCAGCTTTTTGTCAGGAGAAAGGAAACCATAATGAGTCAAGAGAAGTCACTTAACCCTGTCCTGGAACAATAAACAAATGAAAGATTTTCAAGAAATCTATTTATTTGCTGATAGAAACTGTTTTATAATATAATGCTCTCATGTGCTCTGTAAAACTCTGCTGTGTGCTTCGTAGCAAAGTTATATCACTAATAAAACATTATGGCAATGAAGAAGAGTAATGGAATCCCCATAAAAATTACAATGATGAAAGCGAGACCATTCAGATAGCAGCAAAGAGCCTCTGTATTAAGGAGGAACTTAGGAAATAGATCTACTGATGTTGCTGAAAGTACGTGTCGCATCTGCTTGGTGAAATTTTGCGCTTTGTCCTTTGTTATGACATGCCACTTCTGATGCAGGAGTTGGCTTTTGAACAATCCTCTCGATTTAACTTTTAAAATCTCCTCAGCAGGAAAATCAAAATGAGATTCATATATTAATACTGCACATTTTCTTTTCTAATGCTAAACTGCACAAGAACATCTAAAATGTCAAAAAGCTGAATTTTCCATTGCACAGTAATGGGATAGTATTAGGTCAGCATTGCCAGGTTGCAGGAGATAAGTACTGCAATTATATTTGTATAGAGTAGTGGCTTTACTGTCAGAACTCATGTTTAACCTCATCCTGCAACAAGGAACCCACCTTTAGGTGATATATATATTATTTCTAGTTGAATAATTATTGGTTCAGAGATTTATATCCTGCTTTTAAAATTAGAACCATCCAAAAGCAGCACCCATCTAAAATAATTAAAAACAATATTTTTAACTGACAAAAAGAGACTTTAACTCAATTAGCAACAATTTCCCTTTAAAAAGCAGCATCGGTTAGTGAAAATACTAAAACAGAAGATAATAATTTCATTAAAAGCTCAGGCAAATAGAAAGATCTTAATCTGCCACCTAAAACCTAACAATGAAGGTGCCAGGAAGATCTCTCTGGGGATGGCATTCCATGAGGTAGGGACCCACCACTGAAAAGGCCCTCTCCCCAGTCATGAGCCACCTCACCTGAGAAGGTGAGGGCATCTCAGACAAAATTCAAAGTTGATCATGCTCAGGTAGGTTTGTATGGGAGTAGACAGTCTTCCTGATATATATATATATATATATATATGAGAGAGAGAGAGAGAGAGAGAAAGAGAGAGAGAACATTTTAGAGCACTCTTCTGCATGTTTGCTTAAAAATAAGTACCATGGGATTCAATGGGGTTTACTCCAAGGTATGCATGGACAGGATTGCAACCTAATTTTATATCGATTTGCACCTCAATATAGATACCTTTTTGAAGGAAGTCTGAGATAACTTATTCTATTATAAATGGAAACTACCATTAATAGTTAGAAAGAAAGGTCATTTTTAATCATTTCTCTTTTATTCCCTATTACACTAACACACCCAAATCAAACCCCTCAAACTCTCAGCTTTACCTTCTAAAATGTCCTGTCATTGATTAATCAACAAAATCTTTAGTTGACCAAACTATCAGTTATAAACCAGAACTAATAATTTTCACCTTTACTGTTTATCTGTCATTAGCTATCTTTCTAGTATGGTTTTCATTATTGTTTTCTTCTCTCTCTCCCTCCCTCGCCTCGCTCCCCTTCTGTTCATCTTCTCTTTCTCTCTCTCTCTATTAGATGGATTTATACCTTTCTTTGCACTTTAAAATGAAGTGATCCACACCACTAAGCTAAAAGAGAACAATTCAGCAATAAATAACACCAGCAGGTCAAAAGAAACTAAACAACCAGAGGGAGGCTAAAACAAACAAACAAACAAACAAACAGAGGTCAGCCCCCAGAGCCTGTCAAAACAAACATGTCATAGATTTCATAGATTAGATTTCATAGAGTTGGAAGGGGCCTACAAGGCCATCGAGTCCAACCCCCTGCTCAGTGCAGGAAACTAGAGGAGGGGTCCAAGTAATAACCAGGCCTGACCCTGCTTAGCTTTCCACACTCAGACAAGCTGAGCCAGCATGAGCCACAGGCCTGTCTTCAGATGAGTTTGTATCTAGAGTGCTGGTTGTGGCCACACGGAGATGTCCATCATGCCAGACTTGTAATCTTCCAAAGGACATCTGGTTGGCCACGGTTGGAGGCGGAAGAATGTAGATGGACCTTTCATCTGATCGGTAATCTAGACACGTCTTCATTAAAGGAGATTCCACCAGTGTAGTGAAGAATAACCTTTATGATGGACTGATTAATCTATTCTTTGGGTTGGGAAATTTTGGTCAGCCAACACTCTGGCCTTATCACTAGCTAGAGAAATGGAAAGGCTGATAAGCTCCATTCTCTTCCTCTCCCCAAAGAACTCTCTTCGAACTTTTCAAACTCTGCAGTGATGCCTCAAGGCAAAAGTGGAGTTTCTTTGAGCTTCGTTCTGAAAGAGCACATTACAAACAACAATAAAAGGTTTATTTCTGTGGGACTCAGAGAGCAGGCTTTGTGCATAATCATAACCTGAAATATCTCGGTGCATAATTGCTGAACTTAGATGTTTGTTCCGCTAGGGATGATTCTGAATTCTTAAGGACTCTTCAAACGCCATTCAGGATGCTATAAAACCTAAGAACGGGTTCAGAAAATTAGAAATGCTACAAGAGCCGAACGCTTCACTTAGTACATTATAAAATAAATGAAGCCGGAGGGATGCACCGCCAGCATGGGGGTGAGGTTACTGTGCTCTGTGCATACTTCATTTCTTCACTCGCCTGAGCATGCATCACCCTCATAAACGTTCTGCCTGGAGTTGTCATGCTCCTTAAAGGACGGCTGCACCCTTTCCTCCTAGACCCACAGTCTAACGGTTCATGAGGGAGCCAGGGATTCTGTTTGGCTTAATAAATGTTTTAATTACAGTTTCTCTTTCCAAGTGTCACGGTGCAGAAAGAGGCCACTGCCTTGATAAGTGGGCTATTTGGAGAGACAATATTGGGAGAGCCCAGTGCTGGATGCTGTGCCGTGCGTTACGCAGGCTCGGTCAGGATGATAATCGAAAAGCAAATATTGTCCTTAAATATCCGTAGGTTCCCCCCCGCCCAATAACTTTATTGTTATTGGCATAGATTCAAAATGAAACCACTTCAGCTGTGTTTTTCCTCTTGTTGAGTTCTCCCCCACCACACCTAACACACACATTTCTCTGAAGTAACGTGGGTAGAGCAGAAACGCTGCTGAGTAATTACTCTTGAATAATTACAAAATGGAGAAGGCTGGGCAGTAGCTGCTCTTGTTTTTGTTTTTAATTGCCACTGGCAGTTGTGAACAGTCCTGGAAATCACACTGGTTCAAAGACAGTCTTAGAGAGAGAGCCAGCATAGTGTAATAAGTAGAGCGCTTGCCTCGGACAGTGAAGACTTGGGTTCAAAACAGAGATGCCTGAAAAATAGGGTCTTTGTGGATTCTGCTGAAAAATGACTGGATGCCCCAGCTCATGGCCTAAGGTACGGTACAGATCAGAACTCACCTACTTGCATTTCCAGTGGTCCTCCCGCTGGACTTAATGGTCTTATCCCTCCCACCCCTTCAGATTGCCTTGTGTATTAATTCATGGGTGAAACACACAATATTGACTTATTCATTAATTACATTTCTATACCGCCCAATAGCCAAAGTTCTCTGGGCAGTTCACAACAATTAAAACCACAAAATATAACAGAAAATACACTCTAAAAGTTTAAAAGTTTAAAAGGACTATAAAATAGAAGTAAAAGCCAAAGTAAAACCTAGCAGCAATTCAAAGATTTAAAATACAGCAAAGGTTTTTTTTTTTTAAAAAAAACACACCAGAAAGTGAAAGACTAAAATTCCTGGGAAAATAGAAAGGTCTTTACCTGGCACCGGAAAGAGAATAACGTAGCTCATTCCACATTGGTGCCACAACGGAAAAGGCCCCCTCTTTAGTAGCCACCCACTTCCTTTGGCAGGGGCTATCGTGTTGTCTGAACCCAGCTGTGCTAACAAGCCATGGCTTGTTAACCGTGAACAACCCATGAAGAGAACCCATGGCTTGTTTTTGGGTTGTGAACTGTGAGTTTTCCACCATGGTTTGTTATCTCAGCTGGGTTCCGAGAACATGATAAGCCATGTTTCAACAACAACCCACGTCTCAATGACAACCCACAGTTCAACGACAACCCACACTTAACCCATACTCAACCTTTGAGTGTGGGTCATTGTGTTGTCTTCACTTCCTGCTGAGGGGAGTGTGTTCTGTTTAGGAGCAATGATGACAATGGTGATACATCGTGCCCACAAGCACTTCAAAACTGTTAGTCCTTCTGGCTGTGACTTTGGCTGCAATCCTGAGCGGAAGTGTGCTCAGAAAAGTTGACTTGTATGAAAGCTCTCTGGAAAGGTGTGCAGGATTTCAGGCTTATCAAATTTGCAGATGACACAAAGTTGGGTGGAACAGCTAATACTCTGGAAGACAGAAACAAAATTCAAAGTGACCTCGATAGGCTGGAGCGCTGGGCCGAAAACAACAGAATGAAATTTAATAGGGATAAATGCCAAGTGCTGCACCTAGGGAGAGGAAACCAAATGCAGAGTTACAGAATGGGGGACACTTGGCTCAACAATACTACAAGTGAGAAGGATCTTAGAATTGTGGTAGATCACAAACTGAATATGAGCCAGCAATGCGATGTGGCTGCAAAGAAGGCAAATGCAATTTTGGGCTGTATTAATAGAAGTATAGCTTCCAAATCGCGGGAAGTGATAATTCCCCTTTACTCGGCACTGGTTAGGCCTCATCTTGAGTACTGCGTCCAGTTCTGGGCACCTCACTTTAAGAAGGACATAGACAAACTGGAGAGGGTTCAGAGGAGGGCAACAAGGATGATAAAGGGACTGGAAACAAGGCCCTATGAGGAGAGATTGAAAGAACTGGGCATGTTTAGCCTTCAGAAGAGGAGACTGAGGGGAGATATGATCGCACTCTTCCAGTATTTGAAGGGATGTCACACAGAGGAGGGCAAAGATCTCTTCTCGTTCATCCCAGTTTGCAGGACACGGAATAATGGGCTCAAGTTACAGGAACCTAGATTCCACCTAAACATCAGGAAAAATTTCCTGACTGTCAGAGCAATAAGACAATGGAATCAACTACCTAGGGAGGTGGTGGGCTCTCCCAGTCTGGAGGCATTCAAGGTGCAGCTGGACAGCCATCTGTCAGAGATGCTTTGACCTGGATTCCTGCATTGAGCAGGGGGTTGGACTCGATGGCCTTGTAGGCCCCTTCCAACTCTACTTTTCTATGATTCTATGATTCTATTTTGCAGCTGTGCAATTGGTGATCTAAAGTTGTTCACATTACCTGTTGTGAGTCTCTAGCAATAATCATTCCAGATTCCAGTATACATTCATTCCTACATTGTATATAGTTGGAAATCCAGCATTTTTGCTTTCATTCGAAAACTGTTGACAGCCCCTCTTTCAATAAAACAACAGCAACAATAACAACCTTTTATAGTCTTACGTTTGGGATTTTTAAATTGGAAACAGGAAAAGCATATCTTGTGTGAAGAAAATGATTTCCTCCCCCCACCCAATTTTTAGGATTCTCTGTGTGTGCATGTGTGTGTGCAGTTACAAGAACTATTTTAAGGCTTCCAAACAGTGTGAATTTCCTGCATTTCAGTGATTAAGACCATTTTCAATTATACATGTGTTTTATTATTATTTCATAGCTCTAGGATAGATTTTCAACACCACGCCTGGTGAATTAATCATAAACCTTTCAGAACTATTAGTGGAGATTGCATGCGCAAAACAGGGCAGTGTGTGTGAGCGATGGGGAAGAAATGGGTTAGGGAGGAACCAGTATGAACTGAGAACCATCAAAACGTACTCAGTCTGCAGTATGAACTGTCTGAGCTCTCCATGCAGTTTGAAAAGGGATGTGGATGAATCTGTCCTGCCATTTTTGTGATCCTTGTCCATTTAAGTGGTACAAATCTTATTTCCATCTGAGTGATGAAGGATTAATTCTGACAGAGACTAAATGCAAATGTTAGCAGCAGAAGCCTCCAGTGTGTGCTCAATGCAACCTTGCCCTTTCCCAGCCACATCTGACCCTCTCCACCCGTAATTGCATTATTTATTAAAACTAAGTAGCTCCCATGAGGCACAGTTATCCCAGTTCTGCCATCAATGAATAGGTGAGTCCAAGGCCTTCCAAAATCCTGCAGTCTTTCTGGATGCTTTCCTCCACTTCTAGTAACTAGCACAACAGATGGTCATGGTGAACAGAACTTATGAAGAGCCCTCCTTGATTAGACCAATGGTCCATCTAGACCAGGGGTAGGCAGAAGGTAGACTTCCAGATGTTTTGGACATCAACTCCCAGAAGGCCCTGCCAGCATGACCAATGGTCAGGAATGCTGGGAGTAGAAGTCAAAAACTTCTGGAAGTCTACCTTCTTCCCATCCTTGGTCTAGATGGACCACTGGAGGACTCTTTGTAACTTCAGTTCCGTTAAACTTCAGTTGAACTTCTGATCAAGGAGGACCCTTTGTAACTTCTGTTCAGAAGTCCAAAGCATCTGGAGATTTACTTTCTGCCCATCCCTCACCTAGACCACCATCCTGTTTCCCACAGTGGTCAACCAGATGCTTCTGGGAAGTCCAGAAGCAGGGGATGAAAGCAATGGCCTTCCTGCATTGTTATCCCCCAGCAACTGGTACTCAGTGGTATACTGCCTCTGAACTTGGAGGTTACCGATAGCCATCATCAATAGACTTATTCTCCTTGAATTAGTCTAATCCCCTTGTAGGGCCATCTAAGTATAACTGCCTCTCTATCCACTTTCTCCACACCATTAATGATTTTATAAATAGTAGATTTATAAATAATATTATAAACCTCTATTATGTGTGTGTGTCCCCCCCCCCCATGTCGAGTGGTTCACAACAACCATGCAATATAGTTCACTGTCATGCCCCTTGGAGAACTGAGCTGAGAGAAAGTACCTTACAAAAGCCCTGTAATATAGGCTATTGTCAATACTGTATGTCATAGACGGGGCTATGGTTGGTTTGGATACCTAGTCACCACCACCCCATACACATACATCAGGCTTGCAGCAAAGCTCAATCTATTTAAACCTCAGACCTCCTACCAGGCCAAATCAAGCACTCAGTTGCTTGTGGAAGCCCCATGCTCAATTGACTTGCATGCAGACTGGTTTTTTAAATGTTCAAAAGTGTGTGTGTGTGTGTGTGTGTGTGTGTGCAGTTGAAGTACGACCCAAGTTAGAGCAGGTATTCCTGTCTTTGATGCTAACTTTTCTTCTTTTTTTCAACAGGGCATGTAATAGTCTGTGTGGCTTTGTCCTTTCAACCTCCTTAACTGCTAGCTCAAATAACACATGCCTGTCTGCAACACTTTGTTGTGGGCCCCCACATATGTTTCTTTTTATTATCCTTTTCATTCACAGTAGGTCTCATATCCTGGGAACTGATCTCCCAAGCCTCTGTCTGTAAGGAGCATCAATCGTTGTTTTGCCATTTCCTATTAGTTATTTGGCAAACCAGAGAATGGCAGCTTTTCTGCATTGTATTTAAAAGAATAATGACACATGTTTTCTCTCTATGATTTATTTGAGGGTATCTGGAACAACTCTTGAGACTGATATTAAGAGGGGTATTCTATGAATTGTTTTGAGTTTCCAGATGTTCTTTATTCCCAAGGCTAGGCTTTGGTATTTAATTATTTATTTATTTTCATTCTCAAGATGTTTCAGCGTTACATGCAATAGTTTATGCAAATCTATGATATTTGATTTCCCCCCCTGTATTTTTGTAGAAGGTAGTCTCCCTGGTAGCCACCTGAGTCTCCTCAGATGACAGGACACTTGCAGAAGGCCCTCAACAGAAGATCTTAAAGTATGGGTAGGCACATATGGAGACAAGCAATCTTTCAAGGACCCTGGTTCTAAGCCATAAAGGGTTTTAAAGGTCAAATCCAGTCCTTTGAATTAGACCCATAAACAGACTACAGTCTGTTTAGCACTAACATAACAGGTGGGGCAGATGGCCATCCCAGAGATTCGGGGCTCCAAAGGAAAGATTCGGGGCTCCAGCCTTAGTCGGCTGCTGCATATCAGCACCTCTAGGGTGTAGCAGGGAAAATCTCTTATCTCCAATCTGCTGCTGATCAGAGATAAGAGATTTCCCCTGCCTGGTGATAGGAGGTGGGAGCTAAAGAAGCAGGAGGACTGAAAGTGGAACCCCTGTGGGCTGCATCCAGCATATGGTTTATAGGTTCTCCATGCCTGCTTTATAGGTATGCAATCTTAGTGATACATTTGTGTCTTCCAGATTTTTTGTAAATCTGACAGTGCTTTTATTGTAATTATTAATGTTTCAGGTTTAAATTAGGCTGTGGCAGGAGAATGTCATATTGGGAACATAAATCAGAGAGTTCTTATTAGCATGCACTGAAATAAAAAAATAATGGAGGACCTAAGCCAGATGTTTGTAAGAGAGGTTTTTGTCTTTGTTTTTTTTAAATGAAAATTCTTCAGAGGGAACACACACAACACTGCTTACACTAGTGTTTTTTGTTTTGTTTTTAAACTTAGAATGAAATTCCAGGTGGATAACTTTTAAAATAATTTGGCTAAATAGAGAAATCAGAAAATAATATCTTGTATATAAACAAGCACACAAAGTGTTTTGTTTAAGGGAGCGGGGGAAAAACACACCTTACAGGATGAGAAATATAAAACATTAGGAAAAATATATGTTTTGTGGCTCAGTCCAAGTTTAGATTAAATTGGCTGGCGGTTTCTTGAAGTCATTGCCTTCTAAACAGGTCTGAGCCCATTAGAATTACTGCCTTTAGATGGAAGGATGAGAGTTTGATGGCTGATTGCTTCTCCCACCGGGTGTGTGTAGGAGTGGTACAAAGTTAATGAAAGTAATACTTTAAGTGCTAAGCTGAATTTAGCAAGCGAAAACTGGTGATTTGTGACTATTTTGATCTGATTGGGTGGCCTGCCTCCATTGTCCCAACCTTGGCTTTCCCCTACCCTTATTACAACCTTTCTGAAGAGTTACAAATAAAAAGAAAGGAAAAGAAAAGAAAAAAGAAAAGAGGTTTACAAAAAGGTTTATTTTAGACACAATTAGAGTGGGCACAGATGATCTAGATGCAATTTTTGTCACCAGCAGGCTGTATTTCACTTCTTTTTTTTTTTTCCTTTTTCTCTTTTAGAGAGAGAGAGAGAGAGGTATATGTTACTGTAAGCTGCTGGTGGTTTGAGAACATGTAGTGCTGATACCTCAGTTATTTCAGAAAGGCTGTTAAGGGCTTGTGCTATGGATTAGCTCTGCCTTCGGAGCGGAGCACAAAGCATCCAACATAGTACAGGTAAGGGGATCAACTAGTTCTCTTTCATCAGTACTAGATCTTGGCCCAAGTACTCCTTCTTGACTCCTCTGAGGCATTTTTTGTTGCCAGCAATAACTAGGGCCGGGCTCTCCAACCTTGGGTCCCCAGATGTTGCTGGCCTACAGCTCCCAGCATACCCAGCCAGCATGGCTAATGGCAAGGGATTCTGGGAGCTGTAGTCCAGCAACATCTGGGGACCCAAGGTTGGAGAGCCCTGAACTAGGTTTGGATTAGGTTTGGAATTAGCTTTGGATATGGGAAACTGAGCTTCAAATCCCCATTCACATATTAACCTTGGATTAGAAAATCATCCTGATTGATGATGCATGTGTGCATGTGTGCGCGCGCGCGCGCACGCACGTACACACACACACACACACAGAAAGAGAAAGGCATCCTCTGTTAGATCAGATGTACCACATGTAAATAGTCCCAGGGCTCAGCATGCACATGCTGGGGGATGCATGCCCCTATGCACCTCTTGCTGAGTGCTGGTCCAAGTCTTCCCCAGTCTGGCCATTAGAAATAGTATGTGGACATCCTACAAGTTGTGGACTTCTGGGGGTGGGGTGGGGTGGGGTGGGGTGAGGATGGTCAACTTGACTCCAAAATATTGTTCAGCAAGGGTTGGGAGCATCCTTTCCTGATCTTGACAAGAAGGTGATAGGACATGGTGGGGCAAAGCAGTAAGGAAATCTCTTCACATGATAAACCTGTATCATGTCCCTCTTTATTAGTCTTTCCCCCCTTAAATTAAAAAGCCCCCAAACTTAAGCCATCTTAACAGGAAAGGTGTGCCATCCACCCTACCCCATCATTTTGATTGTCTCCATTTTGCACCTTCCCATCATCGCAGGATGGGGAGTGAGCAATTTGTTCTGACAGAGTGGACCAAAGTCATTTATGCTTTCAGGGCCAGATCACCCTTCATGGGCTGTGAAGTGGAAGAAGGCCTTAAAGGGGCAGGCTTCTGACTTGGACCCAAGTACTCCTCCTTTTTGACATTAGCTTCCAGGCACCTTGCCTGCGTGGGCACATGAGGATTTGGGTCCCTCTGGTGTGGAGAGGTTCTGGTGTGTGTGTGTGTGTGCAGGCTACAAGGGAGAGAACTCTGGAGGTGTCCCAACTGAGGGTTCCCTTGCTCAAGAACCCCTTGTGCAATGGGCTGTGGTCATGATGCTGGGGCTTGGGTGGGTTTCTAGTAGCTCTGCCTCTGGTACCACTGGTCCGGCAGTGGTTGGGCCCTCCTCATCCAAGTTTATTTATTTATTTATTATATTTATACCCTGCTTTTTTCCCCACAAGGAACCCAAGGCGGCTTACTTAATCCTCCTCCTCCTCTCCATTTTATCCTCACAACAACCCTGTGAGGTAGGTTAGGCTGAGAGTCAGTGACTCTGGCCCAAAGTCACCCAGTGAGTTTCATGGCTGAGCAGGGACTAGAACCCGGATCTTCCACATCCCAGTCAGAGTCCAGATTGATGCTCAGGGAAGGGGTCCTGCAAGGGAGTCTCTACTATTGTTAGAACCTCTCTGGAGTCCTACCACCAGCACCCCATTTCCTTTCTCACTCATCAGCACACAGACCCTATTTAGGAAGAATGTAGAGCAGGGGTGGGGCTACTTGTGGGTCTCTAGAAGTTTTGGTCTGCAACTCCCATCAGTTCTAGCCAGGATTGCCAAGGGTGAGGGACGGTGAGAGTTGCAGGCCAAAATACCTGGAGGACCACAAATAGATGGTTACTGATTGGTTGCTGATCATTGTCAGGAATTTTTTCATCTTAGATCACTGGTAACTCCTAAAGCTATGCGTCTTATTCTTTTTGAACCTAATGATCCTGCATTCCCGCATGAAACATCTTCTTAAGCAATTTCATACAGCCGCAAAGTCATGTATAGCATGTAATTGGAAGTCTCCCAAGCAACCAACTAAAGAGCAGCGGGTTGATGAAATTTGGGAGACTATGACTATGCATAAACTTATTCAGTAAGTGCAGCAAGCAAGCGACCAACTAAAGAGCAGCTGGTTGATAAAATTTGGGAGACTATGACTATGCATAAACTTATTCAGTAAGTGCAGCAAGCAAGCAATCCTAAGAAAGAGCTCCTACTTAGTCAGTTTTACTGTAGATGTTCCATAAGCATATTGGCTATAGACTAAAGCCACATGCTGAGACAGGGCTGGCTGGGGAATGCTGGGAGTTATAGGGCTTTTCCCCCTGTCTCAACATGCATAGGATCGCACCCTAAGAATTATAACTAGTAAATTCCTTTATTTCTTTAGTGATCTTGATTTATTATTATGTATGTTCAGCTTCTTGTTGTTGCCTTTATTTTGTTAATTTTATTTCAAAATAAAATAACATGTCATGGGGAAAAAGTAGCCCACCCTTGACATAGATGATGATATTCTAAACATTGGGGCAAATATTTCAGATTGGGGATCCAGACATTTCATTGTTCCTCTGGGCCACTGTAATCTGTCTAGATGGGAATTTTCTTTTTAGAAAGTGTGGCTTCTTTTGTGCATCCATGGCTTATTGGAAAAGGTTGAGTGTGTCCTTTTCCAATGTCTTCATTATAATGAAGCCTGAAAAAACTGCATAGGCTTCTAGATTCTAGCAGGCCCAACCTCAGTTGCCTAAATGAAAAGCAGAAAGTCCTGGAACTCATCTTTCCTACCGCAGTTAAAGGTCAAATTCTCCTCATGGATGCACATGTAGCACTCCAAATGCATTCAGTCAGTGCCCCTGGCAGTCCTCTGAGAGGAGAGTTTGGACACAGTTTTTAACTTGCTTTGGAATCCATCCAGTTACGGTGCTACACCCTCCCCTCCCCAAGGAAATTATCCTATTGCTTGAATGAACTCCTTTTTGAAAAGATGTTCCTTCCTTCTCCCCGGTGTGATCCCCCCACCCCGCTTTTAGTTTGGCTCCAGGCCTTTACTCCACAACTTTCTTACCTTTTTCCAATGGCAACTCTTCTCCGTCATCTTTGTGTAAGAAATTGCTGTAGCTCCTCTTTCTTCTGGATTTTCTTTTAGGGTTGGGGGGGTGGTTGGTAGGGAATTGGGACAGTAGGATCTGTGTGGCTGCAGTTGATGTGATTCTCCCCACCACCAAGGGAAGTTTCCCATTTCCCCATTGAATTGAGAGGATCAGAGGAACAACCACCATGGCAATAAGAGGCGCAACTA
Source organism: Shinisaurus crocodilurus (assembly GCA_021292165.1). Classification (NCBI taxonomy): domain Eukaryota; kingdom Metazoa; phylum Chordata; class Lepidosauria; order Squamata; family Shinisauridae; genus Shinisaurus; species Shinisaurus crocodilurus. The sequence continues at coordinate 16,767,020 of CM037887.1, read as the reverse complement.
CATCACAACATTACTTGGGCTTCCCCGTCACACTTCCAGTTGTAGAGTTCTAACCTATTCTTGATGCATTCACCATTTTATTGACTTATTGATAAATGAAACCTCCGTTCTGTAGGCATGGAACATAATTAAGGAAACATAAGAAAAGTACTGCCAAACTAGAGAAGGTCCATCTAGGCTAGCATCCTGCTTCCCATAGTGACAAACTAGATGCTTCCAAGAAAGCTACAAGCAGGGCTTGAAGGCAATAGCCGTCACTACTGTTGCTTCTCAGCATCTGGTATCCAGTGGCACGCTGCCTCTGAACACACAGGTTCTATTTAGCTACCATGGCTAATAACCATTGAAAGATCTGTCTAATGAAGCCATCTAGGACAGTGGTCACCACCTGCATTGCCTGGCAGCCCATTTTTATAACTAAGGGTGCAATCCCCTGCATATTTAGACAGAAGAAAGTCCTACAACTCCCAGCATTCCCCAGCCAGCATGGCTGGCTGGGGAATGCTGGGAGTTGTAGGACTTTTTTTTCTTTCTAAACATGCATAGGATTGTGCTCTGAGTTGTATCGAGTGAAGAAATGCATTGCTTTGTCTGTCCTGAGTCCACTGCCAACCGATTTCTTTGGATGACCCTTACTTCTAGCATAATGGGAGAAGCAAAAATCCTCTCTATTTCCTAGCATGCATAATTTTATAAACCTGTATCATGTCCCTCTTTATTAGTCTTTCCCCCCTTAAATTAAAAAGCCCCCAAACTTAAGCCATCTTAACAGGAAAGGTGTGCCATCCACCCTACCCCATCATTTTGATTGTCTCCATTTTGCACCTTCCCATCATCGCAGGATCTACTCCTGAGACTGACGGTGGAAATCTTCCTTCTCCTATTTAGAAGGTAGTTAGATCACTGGTCTATGTCTTGCCTCAAGAATAGACGTTCTCCTGGCTGTCATTCCATATTCTTTCTCCTCCCATCCCAGGCTGGTTCCACCACCTCCCTGACCACTTCCTCCCAGCTCATTAGCATAGCCTGTGCATATAGTAGGAACATCAAGGATTTCATTTGGTCTTGATTTTTAAGTGAACTGACCTGATTCACTTAATGCTATTACATGAACTGTGATGCAATTATCTGCTTCACTTTTCATAATTGTACAATGTTTGCAATACAGTTCTCAGCTCAAAAGACACATGAAAATCAGTACAAAAATTGGTTGTTGTTGTTTTTAAACCCCCACAAAATTTCATGTTATAGGGTATCTACCCGTAACACAGCCTCCTCTAGAAAACCTGTGAATAGAGGAAACTGGTCATTCTTCTTCAGCTCGGATTTGAATCTGAGCTGAAGAAGAATTCAGGAGTTCGTAAATCTGCCCTCTCCTTTGAGGAGGGCTATATAATGAGCCCCAGCATTGTGTTCTGAGCTGGGAGAACTTTGCTGACATCTCTAATTGTAATGAGCAAATATTCTGTACAAACTTGGTTCTTGGCTGTTTTCTGACTTTGGTATCTATAGAGGGAAACAATCTAAAATGACATGCCATAATCTAGAGGACTGTGCAGGGAGTAAATAGGGAGCTAATAATGGTTCTATTGTGCATATTATGTTTACTCTGACTTTTATAAAGAGGTAATTTGCAAGAGTTAAGATAATCCCAGTATAGTTTATAATTTAAATGTCAGTCAGAATGAATGCTAAAATGCAACTGATTAACAATAGATTTCTGCTGGCAAATTAATTAGTCTTTAATCCTGAGGATGTATTAAGATGTCATGTGATAAAAAAGAAAAGAAAAGAAAAGTTAATCAGCAGTCATTTGACTAAAGTGCACCAACTGTGCCTTTGGTTTTGTGTTGTTTAGGTTTGAGACTTCTCCCTGAAAGCTAAATGAGTTTTCTCTTGCTTATATGAAAGCACGACGCGCACCACACCATCAAAACAAAGATTGAACAGGAGCTCTTGTATGGAGTGGAGTGGAAATGAACTGCCTTTTAAAGGAACAATTTCAAAAGAAAAGCCAGTGACAGTATAATATCCAACATGCAGCTTGATCCTACACTTACGTGCTTGAAAGTAAGTCCCACTGTGTTCAATGGGTTTTGCTCCCACAGGATTGCAGCCTGAAAAAGGAGTTTCTTTCGTTATGATTTTAGCATTGTTTTGTGTGTGTGTTTGCTTTTTATTTCATTTTTCCCTGCTCTGCATGCTGTTCTTTTTTAGTATCCTTTTTGGCTCCTGTTTTAAAAGAATTGCTTGGGAATATATATATGCTTTTTTGTGACATTTATATTCCTAAATGGAACTTTGTGTAAATAATCAATTTCCATGGCTAAGCTGTCCTTTAGGTCTTCAGCATCTTCTGATTATTGTTTTGGCTGTATATCAGATTTATTCTACTCAGAATAAATCTTTGCCCTTTAAGAGAGTGGAGCCCTATAGTGAGACTGTTAGGCCAAGTTCACAACACACCTTCACGCACATCACACATTTTCTTTGCTCTTGGGCTTTTCTTTACACATGTATGCTCACTGCTCAATGACAACTCCACATAGTCATTATTTATTTGAGTTATACTTGGCCTTTCTCCCAAGAAAATGGTGCTCAAGGCGACTGATGACTTCCATGTGTGAATAAGTCAACACAGATATGAAAATCTGATCCATATGCGGTGTCAACAAGGCTGGTGCCAGATTCCAGTGGGACCGCTGTGCCTGCTGGCTGCATGTCTCCTGCCCACCAAAGTCCCCCCAACTGCTGCTTGCTAGGCAGGCAACCCCCCCTCGACCTGCTTTCAGTCCAAAGCCTCCTGCCCGCTTGCTGGCCAATCCCCTCACCAGCCAAAAGCCCCCTGCACACCTGCTCACTGGCCAAAGCCCCCTACTCACACATCTGCCTATCCACTTGCCCACTCACCAGCCAAAGCCTCCCTGAATTTGCCTGCTCTCTTGCCTGCCTGTATCACTACCACTACTAATACCACCATCACCACCTCCAAAGCCTCCCTCCCATTTTTTTTACCCCAGTGTGGGGGTGGTCTTTAAGTCACTTCTGTGCCCTCATTGGGCGAGTTCCCCCCAAAGGCAGTGTCTGATTGGTTCAGATTGCTGCCACTTGCCAGCTGGCTAAGCCATGGCAGTTTCTTTTGCCAGTGGGACCGGCCAGGTTGGCAAGCGAGGAGGAGGATGACAGCTGTGGCAGGCATGGGCCCTTCTGAGCCTCTTGGGCTTTAGGCAAAATATGTGACAGCCCACAGGTAGTCAGAAACCCTCCTAAGAAATGTCACTAGTCTTATGGGAACCCTTTTGCCGTTCCTCGAAGTTCTGCAATGCTCTGTTGTAATCTGTCCTATAATTTTCTGGAAGTTTCCTTCGCACGCAAAAGAGGCTTCTATTTTTTTCTGCCTTATTCCCAGGGCACTTTAGAGTTTCTTTAGAATTTCTTTAGTTTTTGGTAGTGTTTTTGAGCTTGCCTTATCATTACAAGGAATCCGGGGGCAGTCTGTTTTCCTTTCTTTCTATCACGCTTATCTCCATCACCCTGCAGTATCCCTGGCTGCCCACACTTTCTGACCTGAGAAATGCTCATGGGAGGAGTTATCTTCCCCTGGACAGTAACTGAAGCACAGGAAGTAAGGGAGGCTGCAGACTGCATGAGATATAATTATATGCTGAAAGACAGGATGCTCACACACACACCTCTTGGACACCTTATAACTAAGGGCACAATTCAATGCATGTTTAGACAGAGAAAAGCCTACAACTCCCAGCCATGCTGACTGGGGCATGCTGGGAGTTGTAGGCCTTTTCTCTGACTAAATGTGCATAGGATTGCACCTTAAAGGAAGCATACGAATCTTGAACCCCACTAAAAAGAATTTCACCATAATTTGCTTCTCCTTTGAAAGCAATTCCAATCAAATTAAATGGGAATGGTTGAAAAAATGCAGAAGAATTTTTTGAGACAGAATTAATTTTATTTACTATTACATTTATAGCACACCTTTCTTCCATCATGGAACTCATGGTGGCTACATGTGGTTCTCTGGTGGTCTCCCCTCCGAGCACTGACCAGACCCAGACCTGCTTGGCTTCAGCATGGAGGCTGCCTCAGGTGCCCTCACACCACATCATGGGACCATGGAGCAACCCCTCAAATGTATTTTCAGTCTAGCATTAAGTGAAATATCAGTGGCAACTCTACATTAATACAGCTGCACGAATCCAAGAGATCCATGGTTACATATTTTGTGGTGGGGTGCACAACAGAAAAAAAGAATCATTGTAAAATAGTCTGAACATAAATACAAGTGGCCTAAGGTGTTTTAAAAAGCCATTCAAAAAGTATCCACCCGATTTATGGGCAGAACAACTAGGAGGATCATTTCACCAAATTTCACCAGGGAGAGGAGAAATTCTCCAACGGTTTCTCTGGGGTGGGGCTTTGTTCCCCCTTCCTCCCCCCCCCAGTGTTCATGTTTTTGCTGCCGCCGCTGTAAGTATTAACAGCAGCAATTGTGTTCACAGCCTGGCCACTGTTTTGTATCCTCTGTAGTGCCCTGGATGTAGCATCACTACTGTAAAATGGCAGCTGGCAACCCAAAATGATGGAGAATATGCAGAGAAAATTCTGCAAAGTGGCCCTTTTTCCAGTAGGGGGTGAGAAACAGAAAAATCTCAGCAATTATTTTTTTTTTGGGGGGGGAACAAAGTCCTCTGAGAAATTTTGGCTCAGCACTATTAAAACAATATAATCATACTGATGGACTATTGGATAGAATGCTGCCTGAATGCTTTCCCCTGATATTTCCACAAGTTAATGGGGGAGAGAGAGACATCACGTACCTTTTTTAAATGAAAGCTGAACATTCAGGGAGGGGGTGGTGGTCTGAAATATCCCTGCGGCCAATGTCAGTGGTGTGGTTTATCCACTCTGGCTTTTAGTTTGAACTGTAAAGGAGCTATCCATGCTGCCGAACCTATTTTTAGGGCTAGGGTTCAGCACCATGGATAGCTCCTTAAAGTTCGGACTAGAACCCAGGGCTGATAAACTGCCCCCACTGACATTGGAGCCACCAGCCTTCACGGCCCTTGGCTACGGTCCCGGAATCCAACTTCCCACTTGGCTGGGAGTGAGTGAAGTTATTCTTTAGAATCTGATGAGCGCTGCCTGGATCAGCTTGTCACATAAACAGCAAGTGCTGCATTGCACTACATATGTTTGCTCTCTGCTTTTAAGAACATTTTTTTTTTGTTGTTGTTCAAATATCACACACTTTCTTTAGAGGCTGTCTGGCTTATTTTCAACAATTCAAGTCAGCCCTCCTGTTGCAAAATGTCAGCAGTGCCGCAACCCACGCTGGAAATCAACACCTCCTCTTCCTCTGACTTGTCTCGCTCCTTCACAGCAAAGAGGATGCCTGGTAGGTTTCCTCACTTTCAAGATCTTTCCAGCACGTGTCACTATTTGATAGCTAGAACTATGGCGAGACGAGATGCACTGGGAAGCTCCTACCCTTAAGATCAATGGCACAAGCACCATACATGAAGTGTGACTAGGACAGGGAAAGCACTGATTTTTGAGCTCACCTAAATTCCCCCAAAATCACTTCCAAGTTTGTTCTTGGCTCGCTCCTGTTTTTCTTTTTTAATCCCATTTTCAGATTGTTCAAAGATAAATAAACTTATCTTGTAAACTGAGGCTGAATCCTGGCAAGACGGAAGTCCTGTGGGTGAGTGGTTCCCAAGTCTGGGAGACAGGCTCATTGCCTGTTCTGGATGGGGTTGCACTCCTTTTGAAAAATCAGGTTCGTAGTCTGTGGGTACTCCTAGATGCATCATTGTCACTGGAGTCCCAAGTCACTGCGGCAGCTCGGAGTGCCTTTTACCATCTTCTATTGGCTCACAAGCTATGGCCTCTCCTGGACAGGGATAGCTTGGCCACAGTGATACAGGCACTAGTAAACTCAAGACTGGATTACTGCAATGCACTCTATGTGGGGCTGCCCATACGGCTGCTCCAGAAGCTGGAGCTAGTGCAGAATGCAACAGCCTGACTGTTGTCGGGAGCTGCCCCTTTTCAGGGTACAACTCCTATGCTGAGGGAACTGCACTGGCTGCCTATTCACTTCCGGGTCAGGTTTAAGGTTCTGGTACTAGTGTACAAAACCCTAAACAGCTTGGGACCAGAATACCTGAGAGAGCAGCTTCTCCCTTACCAACCTGACCAGTCACTGAGGTCATCGGAAGGCATTCTCCTGGTGGTTCCTCATGGGCCTACGGCCCGATTGGAGTCCACCAGGAGAGGAGCCTTCAGTGTGGCAGCTCCTTTTCTGTGGAACTCTGGAGGTCAGGCAGGCTCCGACATTGTCCCACTTTCAGCGCCTTCTGAAAACCTCCTTGTTCGCCTTCTCTGTTCAACCACTACTGTAATTTTACTTTGTTTCCAATGTGTTGTTTTTGTTTTATCTGTTTGTATATTTTTATTGTTCACCACTCTGGAATATACTTAGAGCTTTTCAAATGGGAAAAGTGTGCATTTCTGTGGTTATTTTTTTAATGGTGCACTTTCCCCCCATTGACTTAAGGTGCAAGTTTAAGTGCAATCCTATGCAAGTTTGGACAGAAAGAAGGCCTACAACTCCCAGCATGCCCCAGCCAGTTGTAGGCCTATTTCTGTCTAAACTTGCATAGGATTGCACTCTAAAGTGTGTAAATGCATACATTTCTCAGCATGCTTGTGTGTGTGTGTGTGTGTGTGTGTTTTGGGGGGAGAAAATCCAGAGATTTTTCTTTTCCTCACCTCTAGAAAAAAGAATGTCACTTTGAAGGCTTTTCTCCGAATATTCTCTACATTTCTTGTGTTGCGACTGTCCCCACCCTGCAACAATGGCCTGGAATAGCACTCGGCCCGTGCAATTGTGGAAGATGCAAAATGGTGTCCAGGATGCAAACACAGTTGCTGCTGCTGCTGCTTACAGCAGCAGCAGCAGGAGCAAAACAGCAGCAAAGCATAGGGAAAAAAGAAGCCGTGCTACTGCTACTTCCAGTGCTGCTCAGTGGTGTAGTGGAGCCTGGCCTCAGAGAGATGCAGCACCAGGACTTTTTTAGTAGCAGGTTCACTGATGTCATCTGCCACCCCACTCAGAATTCCCTGTTCCCTACGAGTTTTTTTTAAATTATTATTTATTTATTATATTCATCCCCCACCTTTTTTCCTGCAAGGAACCCAAGGCGGCTTACATAATCCTCCTCCTCCTCTCCATTTTATCCTCACAACAACCCTGTGAGGTAGGTTAGGCTGAGAGTCAGTGACTGGCCCAAAGTCACCCAGTGAGTTTCATGGCCGAGCGGGGACTAGAACCCGGATCTCCCAAGTCCCAGTCCAGCACTCTCACCACTACGCCACACTGGCTTTAGCTGCAATTCAGCTAAATTTGAGTTTAGCTGCAATTCAGGGGAGGCTGTGAGTCCTATTTCGGTGGGACTCCAAATCCATTGCAGGTTTTATTTCGGGCTTTATATGGGCTATCCATGGTGCTGAACTCCATCCCAAAAATAGGTTCACCACCATGGATAGCTCCTATGAAGCTCAGAATAAAAGCTGCAATGGATTAGGAGCCCCACCGAAATAGGAGTCACCGGCTTCTACTGCTGCAATTCTCACAGTAGGGCAGGAATGTATGCAACAAGGATATAGAGTCAGTATGGTGGCTTATAAGCCACACTGCATAGCTTGCTACACAGTGTGGCTTATTACATCATCATTATGCGAACCTGCCCTGTATCTTTAATACTGAATTATTTTATCTTGCTTTTGGTTTTATTGTTTGAAACTGAATGTAGTTGTTTGAACAGGCTTTCTTGCAGTGAACTGTTCCATTGTGTTACGTATATAGTGTGGTGTTTTAGTAAGCCGATTGGAGTCTATTGTATAAAGAAGAGCTGGGTATACATTTTTAAAAAATAAATCAATGCATTTGGGATTGGATTTCACATGCATAGTGTGTATTCAGACATTACGCCCCCATGGAATGTTGTAAGAAGGACAGGTGTACTCTCACTCCTCTCTATGATTTTCTCCTCTCGTGGTGTTAGACAAGGCTGTGTTCTTGCTCCCACTTTATTCAATCTGTACCTGGCTGATCTTCCCACCCACCTACGGTCAAGACAATAGCCTCCCTCCCACCCTCCTAAGATTTGCTCCACAAGAATATTTATCCTCCTCTATGCAGATGATGCCATTTTAATTTCGCAGACATGACTAGGTCTCAAGCGATTACTATCTGGATTTGCTGGGTTTTGTAATAAAAATCTTTTAACAATTAACTACTCCAAATCTAAAGTTATGGTATTTGCAAGGAGGAAGGTTAGATACTCTTGGTTCATGGATAATAGCAGGCTCGATCAAGTTGACTCCTACAAATATCTGGGTATTTGGTTTCACGAGGCAACAAACTGGAGAGTTCAGGCAAGACGTGCGAAGGTTAAAACCGAACAAAATATGGGTGCTATATTACGGTTCTTTTTTTTACTAAAGGTGGGAATTTCATTCCAGCTGCTGCTACCAGTGTTTTTCAAGCCAAAATAGTATCTCAGATTCTTTTCGGAGCCCCTATCTGGTTTCCTGGCCTTAAAGACTCTCTTGAAGGTGTTCGATCGTACTTTCTAAGAGCGATATTTGGCGTGCCCAAGTGTGTGGCTAGTGCTGTTCTCTATCTGGAAGCTGGCCTTAATTCTCTCGGCTGTACGGCTTGGATACATTCTATTCACTTTTGGCTTTGCTGCTGTTCTCTGCTTAAGCTTAACTCTTTTGCATTCCAGGTGATGTTAGATTCCCATGTGTCTGCTTGGAACAAAGCAGTGGTGAAAAAGGTTGTCTCAGCGGGGCTGTCACCCTCCTACTTGTTATCCATGCCTTGGGAGAAAGCTAAATTTCTTGTTAAGCAAAGATTAATTGACATCGACTTCCAAGAGTTCCACGGAGCGGCTCAGGGCCCATGCTCCCCCTTGTCGATGGGTCTGTCAGACCTTTACTCTACAAATGGGATGCTATACTTAGATTGGTTATCTGTTCCAAAATATAGGAGAGCGTTTTCCTTGGCTCGATTTAATGTTCTACCCTCCAAACTTTTGGATGGTAGATTCAATAAAATCCCAATGGAAAACAGGTGTTGCCCCTGCAATAATGAGGAGGTGGAAACTGTTGCACATGTCCTTTTTAACTGCAGCTTTTATCGAGGGGCTAGAGAAAACATAATACATCCAATCACGCAGACTTTCCCTGGACGATCCTCAGAGTTTCTTTTGTCCACTCTGCTTGATGGCTCAAATAGCTCAATTACCAAGAAAGTTGCAACATTTTTGAATATTGCTATTGTGACTATACCTTCTATGCTTGTCTGATTCTGTTTTTATTTTCTAAGTTTTTATTTGAGTGTATAATTAAGAGCTGGTGTATCTTGTTTGTATTGTTTTACGTATTGGTGTGGTCGGTAGACCGTAAATAAAATATTCTATCCACTCCTCTCTATGTGTGTGGGCCAGGTAGGGTAAAGGTATCTCTCTGTTCTTATTCTTATTTTTGGGGGGTGGTGGTGGAGGGTGAGGGGTAACAAAGAGATTTCTGCATTTTTCATACACAGCTATTACAGAAGCCATTTCATAGATTCATAGATCATAGAGTTGGAATGGGCCTACAAGGCCGTCGAGTCCAACCCCCTGCTCAATGCAGGAAACTAGAGGAGGGGTCTCCCATCCAAGTAATAACCAGGCCTGACCCTGCTTAGCTTTCCACACTCAGACAAGCTGAGCCAGCGTGAGCCACAGGCATAATAGTTGCTCAGAATCAGGGGGTTGGACAGAGATATAGGTGCTCCTGAAGAGTATCACTTGTGCCTAAAACACTGGGGGAATGCCCCCCTCTGCTCACATTATAGAGTGAGCTGACTGTCACTAGTTAAACTATGGAATTCACTTCCACAAGAAGTAATAATGGCCACCAATTTGGAGAGCTTTCAAAGGGAATTGGACTAATTCATGGAGGAAAAAGCTAGCAATGGCTACTAGTCCTGATGGCTATATGCTACCTCCAGTATCAGAGGCAGTATGCCTATGTACACCCATTGCTGGGGAACATGGGTGGGAAGGTGCTGTTGCACTCATGTCCTGCTTGTGGGTTTTCCGTGGGCAGCTGGTTGTGTGAACACAATGCTGAACTAGATGGACGCTTGTTGGTCTCATCCAGCAGGGCTCTTCTTATGTCAGACAATGTTGAGCTATGTCAGGAAGGTCAGGAAAACTGATATAAGCAAAGGCCTGTTGTTATTTATTTATTTAATTTCTATGCTGCCCCACAGCAGAAGCTCTCTAGTCGGTTCACAACCATTGCTCTCTGGGCAGTTCACAACAATTAAGTTCACAATGTATTAAATAAATAAATAAATAAATAAAGGTGTTGAGGTGCTCAGCCCCAACAGGGTACACAAACACAATTAAGGGGCATGGAACTGTATACACTGCCTTGCCCCTACATCCCTGTGTGCTCCAGCCCTGCCCCTCAGTGCTTAACCTCTCCACATTGAGCAGGAAGCTCTGAAGAGGGCCTCTACTTCCATTCACTTGAAGATGAGTAGAGTCTCCACACAACTGGGGACTATGCTTTAGCAGAACAACCCTCTTCAGACCTTGCTGCTCAATGTGGCAAGTTTGGGGATAGAGTGGGTAAAGTATGGTGCATATGGGGACTTACAGGTGCAAAGCCTGCATGTGTGGCTTCATGTCCCTTTGTCGTGTTCATGTATCCTGTTCAGGCTGAATGCTTAAGCAGGGCTTTACTGTCCCTTAAATCCATTTGCATGTCAGCAGACGAGACGTACCCAAGCAGTTCACTACACTGAGTGTAAAGCAAGTGTATCTGGCAGGAAAGAAAAAAAGAAGAACATAAAACTTTCACACGGTCCCTGGCTTAGTCCCAGTCTTTGGTTTAGTCAGGTTTCCTTGTATTGGCTGCAATACTATGCAATGTTCCGAGGAAGTATGTCCCATCAAACTCAATGAGCGATACTTCAACATAAGCATACATTGGATAAAACTGTTAGCTCATTGATCTGACTACCAGTAGGTAGGCTCCCTTCCTAGAGAAGGGAGCCAAGGACAAAGCCTTTCCTTCAGATTTTACATTTCACCCCTCTTACTATGCATGTGGGCATGATTTTTTTCCTCCAAGTCTGTAGTATTTGTCATAGCACCAATGAAAAGAAATTCCTGTGTGTTGATCAGATACGTCTAACTCTGCCAACAGCTTGAGTCAAGTGTCTGTTTTGCAGGTCGATTGGAACATGAGATTAACTGAGTTGCTTCAGAATCACTTGGCTATTAAACCTTTTATCTATACACCTCTTTCCCCTCCAGGAGGACTTCGACGAATCCTGGTATCTCTTTATATGATGCCTAAGAGAATTAATGTGCAGTTATCCTGAATTATATTTGAGTAATATCATTTAAAAAAGACAAATGATTATGGCACACTCTTGCTGAATTGCTGCTACTAGCTGGGGCTGCAAGCGGTGGCAGAGATGCATGGAGGATCAGGGCAAAGTGCTTCCTTGATTATTTGCACAGATAACAAATGGCATAAGGGGAGAGACACTGTGTGAAGTTTGTTCACTGTTTGTGTTATGCCAGTTCCAGATGTACAACCAATAGCTCATCAAAACAGTGGTTTCAAGCATTTTTAGGTTCAGTGCTTTTAACATACCATCAAGATTTCAGTGGGTGGGCGGCAGATGGGCAAAAGTCTTCTGAGGTTTTTTGTGGGAGTGGGGAGCTGACCATTGATGGTGGGTGGCAGCATTGCTCGACCTTCTCCCCTTCATTTTTACTTGTGTGTTTTTCTCTGTGGCTGCCGTTCCTCTCCTCTACCCCATCCCCGCACACACGTAGTGCCCCAACAGAACAATGCTATGTCATGGGGAATTGGGAGCTGCTTCCCCACCACCCTAAAATACCACTGGAATGGCACTATGTCATGAGAAAGAGAGATGGGGGGTGCAACCTCCCTTTGAAATGTTCTGCTGATTTCTCCTCTCCTAACCCCCCCCCAAAACAAACTTTCCCCCAAACGTTCTGGGGCTGTTTCAGCTGCTGAAGGAGCACCATTTTGAGCCAGAACTACTATCAACATGAGCTTTCTGCCCCCTTTCTCATGACAAATGTATTTCATGAATGGGCCTTCTTACGTTGCCACTTGCTTTGGCAGTCCTTCAAGATAAGGTAGGACATCTGAGCCTTCGGGTCATTCCTGTATCCCATGAGAGAAACCCTACATGTTGGAGGAGCTGTGCGTGAGCAGATCCTAAGAGTTGGGGGAATAGTTCCCAGGCTTTCAGGGATTCTTGAGCCTCAGAGTTCATTGATTTTCAATTGTGAACGTAGGAGGAAAATGAAGAGTCGAGACAATTTGCTGGTGTTTAACTGGGCCACATTTATTTATACACAATGAACTGCAAAGGGATGTAGTGCGGGTCATTCTACTCCGGCCCCCCGGGCCGATAACGTTGTGCAATTGGGCGGAGCATCCAAAACCGGGAGGTGGCTATGATGCTGCCACCGCCCCATTTTCCACTTTCCAGTGTTGGGACCCTCTGTTGCGTCGCCTCCTCTTGGAGTCTCAAGACAACAAGCTTGGCGAGAACAAAGGCATCACAGGCGTTCCTGATCCTCAGCTGTCCGAGCCTAAGGACCCAGCAACATAAGGCATCCTGAAACCGCCTGTCACCTGAATGGTGCCAGGGAGGGATGCTCACCTTACCCTATCAATACCCTAACCCACACTTACCCGCCACAGAGAGGGACAAGCGTCTGCTCAGTCACCTCCCCCCCGAAACAAAGAGAGTGTGGGTGGGGCTACCAGGCCTAATATTAGCTCCTGTAGCCACACCCCCTTCCTGACGTGATACCTGCATTGACAGGTAAGTCTCAACTCCCTTCCCCCACGCCTCGCAAAAGTCTCCCCGTCCACAGCTGCGCGTGTTCTGGGGGAAGGTCCAAATTAAGCTTTGACACCATTGTTTTGGAATCAGGTTCCATGGTTTTAGTTACTGAATTGTTTCTGCTAGGACTTACATTCAGCCCTATCTCTTTTTTTTTTGAAGAATGTATCTATATACACAGCTTTTGTGTACTTTCTATATTAAGAAAGTACACAAAAGCTGGCAATTAAACTGTCTCATCAAATGTTTGCAGCTTATTAAGTTGTTCAGTTGCACAGGAAAGTATTAGTGTCAGCTGAGTGATATAACGGGAAGGCTTTGGAAAGGGTGGTGGTGGTGGTAGGGGGGAACAATGAAAAAACAACAACACCCTATGTTACCACTATGATATCTCTGGAAAGCCAACCTGTGATGCTTTCCCCCAGAGTGGGGGGACTTGTTATTCCCCTTCATCATTGTTTTATATGTTAAATCTTACTTAGCATTTCTAAGTGATCAGACCACAGAGGGGGTCCCTTCCCTGCATCCTGGTCAGACACTTCCAAAGTATATGGCCAAGCCCAATTAATGCAAAACAAGCATTATTGAACAGGCAACAAAACACATAGGGCAAAGCAGCAAAAAGAAAAAAAAGGATACACAGAAGCAAGAAAGTAAACCTGTTGCTCTGCCACTTACCTGCAGATCAAGGACTGTACCAGTGATGTCATTCTGCAAACTCAAATACTGCTAGCGAAGCTCTGCTGAATCTTTCCATTGCACAAACACTTGCCCATGGTGCTTGCACAACTGGTTATGCAAGGAGTTGTGCAATGGGTTGCACAAAAGATATGCACAACTGGTTGCTCGAGCATAATGCACAACCACTTGCACAACCGCATACTTGTGCAAATGTAACTTCAGATGGATTCTCCTCTTGTGCATAGTTCAGAACCTAGTTTCTCCTAGTGCAACATCATTTGTGCTAACAGAATGACACAGCTGGATACTGCCCCAGCTCTCCTGGTGGGCGGGGGAACCCCTGTTCCATGTATACCATCTTTGGGGTTGGTTCCTGGTCTGGAGTGGTATGGACTCTGCTCTCGATGGATCCACCCCTACCCAGCCTGCTGACATGGGCTTTCAACCCATGGATAGATGGCAAGGCAACAATACTAGCTTGTTACACCTGTGCCTGATTGGCAAGGTCAGGAGATAATAAGGGGGGAGTCTTTTGGGTGGGCCCATCCCACAGGCCAGGCACCCTTAAGGAGAAGTAGCCAATATCAGGTGAGAAGGACAGCTTCTTGTCATGCCACCTGTTGAGAGTATTTTAAAGAAGAGGTTTTTACAGCAAAATAATTTTGGAATGTTAATATCTGAATGCATAACAGAAGCATTTTTTTCTCTTCATTTGCATATTGGTTGAATTAACTCCTCCCAATGAAACACCAGGTGCTGTCAGGTTTGGTCTCATAGAGCCCTATAGGCCTACCCTTGGTTAGATCTATCTATTTGTCCGTCGGTCCTCTTTCCATCCTACCCTCTCTCTTTGGAAATCAGGGCAGCATGCTCAGTCACCACCATTTTAACCTCACAGCAACCCTATGAGGTAGGTGAGGCTGGGAGAAAATGGTCAGCCCAAGGCCACCCACCCAGCAAATGTCTTGGATGAGCAGGTTTCTTAAACCACCAGAGCTCCTTGTTGGAGATGGGAAATGCTGGTGTTTTGAGCTGGGGCACTGTCACCATAGCCCTGAATCCTCTTGGTTTTGAGAGCCAGGTGAAAGTAAAGAGCCGCTGTGCCTATTTCCTGTGCCACTGCCTATTTTACAGCACCAGAGTTGCTGCATAGTCTAAGGCAGTGTTCTCCAACCTTGGGTCCCCAGATGTTTTTGGCCTACAACTCCCAGCATGCCCCAGCCAGGTTGGAGAACACTGCTCTAAGGCATTCCAGGAGCATTTCTCCAGGCACCTATGAAGATGAGCTTCACTCCTGCCACAACTGCAGCACCACAAGATACTTTTTTAAAAAAAGGAACCACCAGTGTTTCCCACTGTCACAGTGCAATGGATGAGAGCCCTGGATCTTGAGATGAATTTCACTGATGAACACTGAAAATCACTGAAATCCAATCCCTAATTATTTCCTGTTTGAGAATGGAGAGGTAATTGGGGGACATTTTTTATTCTGCTCTGAATGCATGACCACTGTTGTCTTTGTTGAATGAACAAGCAGAGTAAATTGCTCCTAGGAAAATCTGATCTTTTTGCTTTTGCCAGGTTATATTTTAAGAGACACCAGCAATGATGTTGCACTTTTTTTGTTCCACAACAAAAGGTGATTTGTCATAACTGTTAGAGAAAACTAAATGTTAATGAACTGTGAAATAGCAACGTGTGAACTAAAATTCTTTGCAAACCTGGCTGCTGAATTTCCCAGTGTGATCAAATGAAATGTTCAATTTGTTTCAAATATTAATCTCTCCCCTACCTGGGACTTTGACTTTGACCTTCCTGTTGTCTCTTTTCTCTCACCAGGTTTTCCCTTCTTAAAGAAACTGTGCAGAAAAGGAAATGAAGCTCTTTCTGATAAATGTTGGAATTCCATCATGGTGCAATAGAGATGAAACAGGTTAGAATGGTGATTCTCAGGGCTTATTGAAGGCTAATATCCACATCCAACATAATCAACTAGCAAATATTATTTTTTGGACCTTACTACAGTGTTGTTCTCATTCAAGCCCATGCAGTTGGTGGCCGAATGCCGCAATCACTTTAGCGGGGCCACAGAACCATAGAGCCAGTGTGGCGTAGTGGTGAGAGTGTTGGACTGGGATTCAGGAGATCTGGATTCTAGTCCCCACTCAGCCTTGAAACTCACTGGGTGACTTTGGGCCGGTCAGTCACTGACTCTCAGCCTAACCTACCTCACAGGGTTGTTGTGAGGATAAAATGGAGAGGAGGAGGATTATGTAAGCCGCCTTGGGTTCCTTGCAGGAAAAAAGGCGGGGTATAAATATAATAAAATAAATAAAAACATAAAATAAAATAAAAATAAAAATAGTATCATTACATTTTAGGGTTGGAAAGGTGTTAAGAGGTAATTTAGTCCAACCCCTGTTCTATGCAGGAATCTTGCAGCTACAATGGGCATCCTATCTGATCTCTGCTTAAATATCTCCAGTGGAGGAGAGCCCACCCACCACCACATCCCAAGGTGATCTGTTCCACTGTTGAGCAGATCTTACCATTAGAAACTTTCTCCTAATGTTCAGCCAAAATCTGTTTCCATGCAATTTTCAACCGTTAGTTCTAGTCCCTCCCTCTGGAGCATCAAAGAACAAATCTGCTCCATCTTCTCATTACAGCCCTTCAGATATTTGAGGACAGCTATTATGTCTTCCCTTAATCTTTTTTCCAGGCTAAACATACCCAACTGTTTCTCACAGGACTTGGTTTCCAGACCTTTCACAATCCTGCTCATGTGTACGAAAAAACACAGACTTTGAACCCTTCCCTATGGTATGCCGGTTCTATGGGGTGGGTGGAAACATATTTTGGACCACATCTTCAAGCACTCCTGCCCATTGGCCATGCTGGCTGGGGCTGATGGGATAACTTTTATTGACAAGAAGCAGGATCAAGTCTCAGTCTGTATTCTTATCTATCTATCTATCTATCTATCTATCTATAATCATCATCATCATCATCATCATCATCTATCTATCTTCTGCTTCTTTTTGTTGTTTGTAAGTTCACTGCTAATTGCATTGCATGTGGGATAATCAGCCTTTCCCAACCAGGTGCCCACCAGATGGTTTGGACTTCAAGTGACAGTCCCATCAGCCCCAGCCAGCATGGCCAATGGGCAGGAGTGCTTGAAGATGTGGTCCAAAATATCTGGAGGGCTTCAGGTTGGGGAAAACTGGTGTAGATGCTCTGATAATGGTAAACTTTGACTAGTTCTTCTCGCCAAGGCTGAGAGAGTTCTAAGAAGTTGGCCATTGTATTCGGTTGGTTTCAGTTTCTCTTTTGGAATCTTTTCCTTCATAATCTATAGCATCATTTAGTAAAGGCGACTAATAACACAAGGATGGGGGACTTCTGCAAGTACTTAAAGTTAAATTGATTTTAGATTGGTGTGCATCTGGAATTCCATCCTGCATCTGGAATTCCCTTCCCAGGGAGGCTAAAGTGGAGCACTCCTTGTTATGTTCCCAGAGGCAGGCAAAAACTTTTTTGTTCCGGCAGGCCTTTGGGAATAGTCTGGACCTGTGAGAATGCGATGGATTAGTATTGTTGTTTATATTGCTATTGCTGTTTTAATTCTGACATTTTATATAATTTTAATATTATAGATGATTTAAGCCCAGGCCCATAGATAGATTGTGAATAGATGATGATGATGATGATGATGATGATGATGATGATGATGATGATGATGATATTTATTTATATCCCTCCTTTTCCCCAGTACTGGGACTCAAGGCGGCTTTACATTAATACTTGTACAATTAAAACATATAAATAGAAATATACAAAGCTAAAAATATAATTAAGTAAACGTGTGCAGTCTTTGTCAACTGTATTTTTCATTTCTTTTTCTCCCTCCAGTAAGCCATTGTCTTAATTAATGTCATGGATGCCTTCTAAGGAAATAGACTGAGTGAGGCTTGAGTATTTTCAAAAACATTTGATTTGTGCTGTTTATTTTTTAACATCACTGTTTGAACTTATCAACAATTGAGCTTTTTCTTCTATAACAGCCCCCAGCTGTGAGATTCTCATTTGTTCAGCTAATTTCTGATGCTTAAACAGGCTGAGAGCTGTGTTAAGGTTTAGCTCTGCTCAAAAATCAAATTTACATCCTGGCTTCTGCCTTTTTTTCATTAGTGTGCTGTTAGAAAGACCAATATACTTGTCAAATACTTATTATCACAATTTGGAGGTGGGTGAAGGAGATTTCATAGATTTCATAGATCATAGAGTTGGAAGGAGCCTACAAGGCTATCGAGTCCAACCCCCTGCTCAATGCAGGAAACTAGAGGAGGGATGAAGGAACAGATGATAAGAAACAAACATTCCTTTCCCATGATATGATGTGGTGATTGCCGCTGGCTTTAGGATGGCCATAAGAGGGAATTAGACAAATTCAGAGGGGACTTGCCTATCAATGGCTCCTAGGTATGATGTCTCAATGGAACCTCCTTGTACTGGACCAATCTACCAGAGAACACCAGTTGCAGGGGGAGGCAGGGCAGCCAGGTGTCCTCCTTTACGGAGAACAGAGAGCCCTCTATTTGAAGGGCTGCCAAAATACTGTCCTCTAGTTTGGAGGCACCATCTATTTGAAGGGTTATCCAGTCCAAGTCTGGTATAAAGATAAAGAATCATCAGAAGGAAGAGCTGGGCGGCTGGGCCTTGAAGTTGCCCATCGGCAGCATCTGGACAGCAGACTGAGCAAAGCACACAGGTCACCTGGTCATAGTCTTCCATGCTACGGTGAAACATACTGCATTTCTTTTAAAATCATAACCATTCTTTAGAAATGTGCATCTATACATACAAATTAGCCTAGGCAAATTCTGTGCAAATAGGTATCCTCTTTTGTCCTCTTTTTTGGGGAGATGACTGTCCTAATTTTTTGACAATTCACAAATGGCCAACCGAAGGCTATTGCTTTTGTACCCTACTTGTGAGACTCCTGGAAGCATCTGGCTAGCGATTGTAGACAACAGGGTGCTGAACTGTGAAAAGCTCTTCTATCAATAAGACCCCTCAGAGTCAATTTAGCACCTCTGCAATCCTTGGGAGAATGAAATATATCCCAGCCTCAACCTTGGCCTAGGGAGGGCTTCAGTGAAGATGTCATTGACTGAACCTGGGGACATCTTCTGCATGCAAAGTATGCATGAAAAAAATGTGGAGAGAGTGGGGGGGGGTTTCCCCCTATATGGGAGGGCAGCATTCAGCTACTTGCAGTATGAAATGGTGCAATCCAGAAACATGTTGACCATGTATTCTGCTATGTGTGTATATTGAACCTTAATTACATCATTCAGCTAGGGAACAAGATTGGTTTCTTGACCTTTAATGAAGTACAAGGAACATAGCTGGCATGTAATGCTATTTTTTCCCCTTTTCTGACATTAAGGGATCAGCCCTTGCCATATTGGTGTGTGTGTGTGTGTGAATGTGTTTTACACCAGCTGTCCTTTCTTTTCCATCTGCCGAGTTCTTTGCTTCAAAGGTCTCCTGCTCTATCATCTTTCATTTAAGGTACAGCTGCATTTCCCCCCTCCTTTTCCCATGTCTTACTTTGTTTGTAATGCTGTCTTGGCTGGTTCTAGGGACAAATGCGAAATTTGTTTGGTTCATATATATATATATATATATATATATATATTATAAAAATGTTCCAAAATTAGCAAATGTCTTCATAAATAGGATGAAAGAATTGGAGGTCCAAGCCAAGAATTTTGAGTGCTTAGTTCTTAAAACTGATGGGCATAAGTAGTAGTGACCTCCCACTTGTGGAACTCTGTTCACTTATGGAACTCAGAAATCAGTTCCAACTGATTTCCACCAATTGATCAGGCCCCATCATTACACATCAAGTGGTCCTAAAGACTTTTTTCTTTACCGTAGCCTATAATTTCATCAGGACAAAATTGGGTGCCATTATATATATGCATATCTGTTTTAATTTTGATTCCATTCTTGTTTAATTATTGTTTCTATCATTGCTTGGTGGTTTTAAATTTTGTACATCACTTTGGGCTAGTTTTTCCTTAAAAGGCGGCTTGTACATCTTTTAAATAAATAAATTGTCTGGGTTTGAATCCCTGTGTATTCAACCATGTTTTGATGCTGAATTAGTCTTTCTATCTCTTTTTTTTTCTTTTCTTGACAGGCTCTTTATCTTTAACAGCCACATGGAAGGCAGATACAACATGTTCCTCTCCATGCTGGAGTGGGAACAGTTATACTTAATGAATTTGCCCATTGAATGTGACCGGCAATACCTGCACTGAAACCAACTTCTGGTCTGGAGGATGAGTGCTGGCAAAGTTGCAGGTGCACCATGTGTTGGGCAGGGAAAGCTTAAATACACCCAGGTAAGTCTTGCCCCATTGACACTGCATTCCAGTACTGCATATAGCTGCACATCATGTCAGGGTGCTTGCCCCATCCTAGGGCCCAGTCACAAACACCATCTTGCCCATAACCCAATTTGAAAAATTCTGAAATGTACCTCCAGGACAATAATTCTGGGGCACTCCTAGATCCATCACTGTTGCTGGAGTCCCAAGTGACAGCGGCAGCTCGGAGTGTCTTCTACCATCTTTGATTGGTTCACCAGCTACAGCCTCTCCTGGACAGGGATAGCTTGGCCACAGTGATACATACAGGCACTAGTAACCTCAAGACTGGATTACTGCAATGCGCTCTCTGTGGGGCTGCCTTTAAGGCTGTTCCGGAAGCTGGGTCTAGTGCAGAATGCAGCAGCCTGGCTATTGTCAGGAGCTGCCCCTTTTCAGCATGCAACTCCTTTGCTGGAGGAACTGCACTGGCTGCCTATTCACTACTAGGCCAGGTTTAAGGTTCTAGTACTAGTGTACAAAACCCTAAACAGCTTGGGATCAGAATACCTGAGAGAGCACCTTCTCCCTTACCAACCTACCCAGTCACTGAGGTCATCGGATGACATCCTCCTGGTGGTTGCTTATGGTCCTATGGGCCAGCTGGAGTCCACCAGGAGAAGAGCCTTCACTGTGCTGGCTCCACTTCCATGGAACTCCCTGTCTCTGGAGATCAGACAGGCTCCAACACTGTGTTGTTTTTAGCTCCTGCTGAACCCGTCTTTGCGGGAAGCCTTCCTTGCTAACCCGCCATGTCTTTTATGTTATCCTGTTTTTAATACACTGTTTCTATTTTTCTATCTTTTTAAACTTTTTATTGTTCAGTACTCCAGAATCTGCCTAGATATGGAGTGATATACAAATACTGTACATAAATAAATACATAAAAATAATAAATAAGTAAATAATGAATTCCAGCATTTTCCATTCTGATCCAGTGAATAATTCTAGTAGAGTGGAACATTGGCACCTGCACAGGGGGGAATTCCATAAGCTGGAAAAGGTTGCTATGATCACGCAATTTGCTCTCACCTGCTATTTCTATGCATAGCCTGATTGACACTTGGGTATCTCTCTGCTACCATTTTTAAATTAATTTGAGTAAATACTTTCCATTTACAGGGATGGGAGAATCAGCGAGGCTCCAGCTCATGGGGTTCTGCCAAGTTCTACCCTGAAGCTTGGTTTGCTTCATTCCCATTCCCAAATGTGAACTTCTTCTTCTTGTTGTTGTTGTTTGAACAGGAGAAATGAGCATTTGATGTGCACTTTTTAAAC
Organism: Shinisaurus crocodilurus; assembly: GCA_021292165.1. NCBI lineage: Eukaryota > Metazoa > Chordata > Lepidosauria > Squamata > Shinisauridae > Shinisaurus > Shinisaurus crocodilurus. Next base: position 16,745,633 of record CM037887.1, on the reverse strand, counting down.
ATACCCAAATATGTACTTTCCCCCCTTTGACTAAAGTGTTGAAAATCCACCCCGACCTTCAAAATGTGTAATTTTAAAGTGTACATTTTTCTAACAAACAGCTTTTATGAACGATCACAAGCTTGGGAATATGTGAGCTTTTCCTGAAAAATGGGTTTCACATTCGAGTGTGTGAACAGGACAGGTTCTGGTCAACAACAAATCAAAATGAAATTTTCATGTAGCTCTACTTATCAACCAATAAATTAGTTTTACCACAACTTATCATATGCATCTCACCCTCCTTTTCTCTTTAATGCCCCCAACTAAGATCTTCTAATGAAACTTCTGCGCCTCAAGCCAATGTTCATACCTGATTTATTTATTTATTTATTATATTTATATCCCACCTTTTTTCCTGCAAGGAACCCAAGGCGGCTTACATAATCCTCCTCCTCCTCTCCATTTTATCCTCACAACAACCCTGTGAGGTAGGTTAGGCTGAGAGTCAGTGACTGGCCCAAAGTCACCCAGTGAGTTTCATGGCCGAGCGGGGATTAGAACCCAGATCTCCTGACTCTCAGTTCAACACTCTTACCACTACGCCACACTGGCTAAATGCATTGTACCTAAATGCACAAAGTGAGAATCAAATAAACATGAACACACAAATGAGAAAAAGAACAATGAGGAAGATGTAGAAGTAAGATCCCTTCCTTCCTTCCTTCCTTCCTGTCAAGAACACACAAAGGGGAAAAGTGCCTCTGAAAATGCTGGAGCTGGTGTTCGTTTTTCTTGCATACACAATATTCCCTGCTGTAGCAATGCAATATAATCATCTATATAGTGTTCATTACCCCAGTTTATTTGCCATCTTTAAATTCCCTAATGAATTTTGTTAAGCCTCCCAAAGATTAAAGAACTTGTTCAACAGACTGAGCCTTCACCAGGGTGTTTAGGTGCTTTTTCCTGTACATTCAAAGGCATTAATCTTTTCTTTTTACAATTGACCTACTTAATAGCCTGCACAAATTTGATAAGACAATTTAATTGGCAGGTTTTTGCATCTTCTCAATATCTCTAGTCTTAGCAAAGATGTAGGCAGAAGCATTTAATTAAAGAAGAAGAAGATGAAGAAAACAATGAGACCAGATTGGGGAATTATACTGAGTGGGAAATGACAAGGAATTCTTTACTAAGTATTGGTTTAATTGATTCAATTTTTGCAAATATCATGAATTATCTATAGAAGGAATAAAACTGAGTATGCATGCTTGGGGGAACAAAAAAAGCAATCACACCTATTCACTTGCTGTGTATTTATCACCTGTCAGTCAAGAATATGAAGGTATCTTAAGAATATATTGAAAGTTTTGTGATGCCATGATTGTGGTTGTTAGTAAGCTGCACTGAATAGGACATATTGGGGGTGGGGGTGGGAATACAACTGACAATTAACCAAGCAGCAGCTTATTATGGGTGTGTGTGTGTGTTTTTATTTTTTATTTTATTTTTTTGCTAAAGTTGAATAATGGTGTGGAGAAAATGGACAGAGAGAAATGTGTCCCCCTCTCCCATAATACTAGAATGGCATTGAATGATGGTTTATTATTTTCCTATATCAAGCAGGGGGTTGGACGAGATGGCCTACAACCCACCCACCCCACTCTCTGATTCTACGATCATAAAGAAGGGAACACTTGAAGGACACTGAAGCTTGATGCAGTCAAGAAAATGGATTTAGAGTTCTTTCATTTGAGCTTGTTGCAGCAGTACAGATCCCTTGCCGCTTAGGTCTCCTCTTCTGTTTGTGAATGATGCAGCCCTGATACTGGGCTCACACGTGCAAGTCAGTCTCAACAGAATTAAAATGTAAAAGTGATAAACAGAGAGAAAGAGAGATATAGATATAATTAGGTTCCCTATCTGTTTACTAAAAGCACTCTGCTTGAAAGCATTTTATTTTTTTACAGTCGCTTTTTCATTTGATTAATTCAATTGGGAGAAAGTGAACCTCTTAAAAATCCTAATTTGTGTCTGGCGGTGGGTGGGCAACAAAACATACACACCCTTTTATAAGTCAAAACGCACAATCCTCAGTTACTCCGAAGACTTGATTGGAGGTTCTGTTTTGCAGAACACTTTTAACATTTTCTTGCGTTCCTACATATGCTCTTCTCAGCCATTATCTACATGGCCAGCCCTCCCATTAGATAGAGTGAAGCAGTCACCTCAGGCAGCAGATGCTGGGAGGCAGCAGCAAGGTGTTGGAGGAGAGAGCTGTGGACCACATGGCCTACTCTGCACCCTCTAGGCTAGCCTGCTGCCTTCAGGTGTGGTGGTGAATGCTGAAGGGAGTTTCAACGCCGGTCCAGTCTGCTTTTGTACATGGAATGGGAGGGGGCGCCATCTTGTCCTCCACCTCAGGCAGCAGAAACATATTGTGCCATCTCTTTTGTGTCTCATACAAGCCCCTCTTGAGGCCATAGACAGTCCCATGGCCTTGGGAGGGGGAATCCTACATCGGATCCCTCCTCCCACCCCCTCCCAGCCATCACAGAAAGAACCATGCCGGCGACCTTGTAGAGGTTGAAAAGGGGGTCTTCCAGTGGGTGGGGAAGGGAGGGCAGAGAAGCGGCCAGGATCTGCAGAATCCTATGGCCTCTTCATCACCTATCCCCACACACTGCTGGTAAGAGTGCTAGATGGGTTTGTAGGGGAGGTTGGTGACTCTTGTGTCAGTGGGGCTCCTTAGCCACTGCATTTTTCTGTTTGAGCTTTATAGGAGCTTTCCATGAGGCTCCATAGTGCTGAACCTATTTTGGGGATGGAGTTCAGCACCATGGATACCTCCTATAAAGCTCAAACAAAAAGATGCAATGGATAAGGAGCCCCACTGACACAGGAGTCACCAGCCTCCCCTGGTTCACTAGAGGCCTGTCTAGTTCAGGTTTGTGTGTGCGTGTGTGTGAGACAGAGGATCAGGAGGTGAAATTGCCTCCATCAACCTCCCACCCTGCCAGCAACCATTTGGCAGGGCATAGGATTTTTGGAAACCTTTAGGCTCAGAGGCTTCTGTCTAACAGGAAGGAGTCCCGTAGGATTGTGCCCTTAGTTACTTAAAGACCACCACCTTTCTTTTTCCATACACAGTTCTGCAATTTAAACACGGATTTTGGTGTGGTCCACAAGGGTGGAACTATACCTTGAGCCCTTTCCTTCTGATTTCTTCCATTTTCCCACCTCATTCTCAGAGCACCGTAGATTTTCTTTTGATGGTGGTTTGGAGCTTACCTTATTATTGAAAGATGGCCAAGGCTTCTTCTTTTCTTTCCATTACACATCTCTCCATTGCTCTGCAGCCTCCCCATTTGCCTGTGCTTCCTGATCTGAAAAAGCCCCATGGGAGGAGTTACCTTACAGTGTCTTCCCTGAATTGTAACTGAAGTTCAAAAAAGCCAGGGAGGCTGCAGACCACTGGAGAGGATTGTACAATGAAAGACGGGACATTCACACACATTCCTCAGCCACCTCGACACAAAACCCCACATACCACCTCTGAGAATTTCATCAAAATTTGCTTCTCCATTGAATTAATTTTTGAAAGCAATGTCTTTTTCATCAAATAGAATGAAAAAGGTTGAAAGAAATGTGGAATACATTTTCAGCGCAGCACTAGCTGCTATAGAAGGAATGGTGCCTCCTGTAGACACAATCAATGCCTTCCCAGTGCTTCAAAAACAGTGATCTCTTATCTGCTCATTCAGCATCTGGTATTCTTGAGTGCCAAGGCTGCTCCTTCTGTGTCAAAATCGGTTTCAGGGAGGTATGGAAATTCTTGAAAAATTAATACTTGACCATGCAGTGACTTGACACAATGGTAGATGTGCTGACATTTGAGACTGAGGGCTATATGAATCCAGCAACTTCCTGAGTCTCTAAAGCCAACAGATTTTCAACATAAATTACATGGAATTATTTCATCACAAATGGCATGGTGGACATTTGGCTCAAGACATTTGCAATTTTGGGACTGCATGAAGCCAGGAAGGTTCAACATCTTTATTCTCTGGGCCCAATCTATTTCCCAGAATATATTCTACCACAGAAATATATTCTGGGAAATATATTCTGTTGCATAATCCAAGCCAATAAATGTGACCAGGCTCTGAACTAAACTTTGTGCAATCTAGCACTAAAGGCTTCACCATTATGGAGCACAACACACAGCCTTAATCATAGATAGGTCATTACGTACAAAATTATGTACATGCAAAAATATGACAAGAATTTAGGCAGGTGGTGACTGGGGAGAGGACATTTTCAGTGATAGCAACCCTGTTAGGAAACACACACTCCTTAGACAGGTTCGTACGGTCATTCAGGTTAAGATCATTTTGTTCTCCAAGGCATTTAACTGAGAGATGTTGCTGCTTTTATAGACTGCTTTTGATGGTTTCAATCACTTTTATTAATTTGTACCAGTTGAATATTTTGCTGTATGCTGCTTTAGATTATTTTTTATTTTTTTAAAGAGAAAAGCAGGGATATGAAAAGTTTTAGATAAATACTTTTGGATTTATTTTGATTTTATTAGATTCATATCTCTCATTTCATCTAAAAAGCCCAGGACAGAATCACACATATACTCTCCCCCCTCATTGTTATGCTCAGTCATGACAACACTGTGAGGTAGTGGCTGAAAGACTGGCTGAAGATTGCTCAGTAAGCTTCATGGCTGATTGGAGATTTGAACCCAGAACTCCAAGTCCAACACTCCAATCCAGTGTTCTCCAACCTTGGGTCCCCAGATGGTTTTGGCCTACAACTCCTAGCATGCCCCAGCCAGCATAGCTGGCTGGATGTTTTTGGCCTACAACTCCCAGCATGCCCCAGCCAGCATAGCCGGCTGGGGCATGCTGGGAGTTGTAGGCCAAAAACATCTGGGGACCCAAGAGAACACTGGGTCCCCAGTGTTATTGGAGAACACTGCTCTAATAACTACATCACAGAATAAATTGAAAAGGAAGGTTAATATTAAAAGGGTGGACAGTGCAAGAGAGGGAAACCAGCATATGTGTATATTTCATATCAGTTGGACTGATGGTGTAACTTCAGCCCAAGAAAAACTACAGCATAATCTCATCGATTTAAATGCCCTGTAGAATTAAATACAGTTTGGATAATGGAGATTTTTTTTTCTATACTCAGGAAGACCATATATACATTTGTCTATCTGTTAGAACAAAATAAAGCATAAGAAGGTATACTGCATCAAAGGAAGCAGAATGCCATGCATTGATTTCTGTGACCTCAGCGAAGACCTTGCCAGGAAGATTAACAACCTTTGAATATAGTAACAGTGTTTAACATAAGGCTTTGAAGAGCAGTACATATGCTGCATACTCTTAACTCCTAGCAGGCCTTAGGACCTGGCAGAAGAGCTTGATGAGCAGAGAAATGTGATGTGAAAATAGAAAAAACAGAGAGAACTGAACTGCTGTGGGAGCTTCCATCTGAGCTGGTTTATTTATTTTGGTAGGGGAGTTCATAGCAGGCAACAACCTACTCCATTTAGTTGCATGGACGGGCCTGAGAAGTATGAACTTCTTCATATATCTGAGGATGTAGTTTCTGCTCTCTGTAAAACCTTGTGGCTTGATAAATCAACAAGGCCACAATTGCTGTAGCAGTCTGTGCGATGATTGTCATTGGCACAGATCAGCTCCCGCTCTGTGTGCCTTCTCTGTGCCAGTGAGTAGAAGGGCAGTAGCTAGATGGAGGCCCTTTGCCTCTGTGCCCCCCACCATGGATTGGAATGCTTTCCCTGTGCTCTCAGTGTTGGGTCCAGGTTTTGGGAGGCTCTTTGGCAAGATGCTTCCCCTTCTTGAGTGTCCCCACCTCCTCCTCTTTGCCACTATTGCTGCTGCCTAGTCTTCAGCTTCCTCTTCTTATGCATCCCAAAAATTAAAATAAAATTGTGAAGGACCGCTATGTAGGTGACGGGGTGAGGTATGTGCCTGGTCAGGCTTTCTCCAATCTCTCCACAAAAATAAATGCATCGCTAAAAAGAGAGGACGAAAAGGACACAAATTTGCACAAAATTTGCAGTTGCTAATTTATATGTATGGATGTAAATTTGGGAATCATTATTATGTTTCAAGCAGAAATACATCTCACCATAGTGGGGCGAACTGCAAACCAGTGACCCGTGTGCCTGTTCAGTCTTCCATCCAGGTACTAACTGCAAATTAAAGGCCCAGCTATTCCTTCTGATGTGATGATTCTTTATTTTTATATCAGACTTGGACTGGACAACCCTTCAAATTAGAGCTGTGCACGGATGATCTCTTGAAATTCTCCACCCTATTTGTGGGCAGAGAAACTGGGGAGTCAACACCTGGCCACCCTAAGTTTCCTCCTCCTGCAATTTATAGTCTGTGGCAGATTGGTCCTGTACATGGAGGTTCCATAGAGCCATCATATCCAGTAGCCATATATAGATATGTCCCCTCTGAATTTGCCTTTTAAAATTCCCTTTTAAGGCCAGCTAAAAGCCAGTGGCAATCACTAAATCTTATAATGAGAAAAAAAAAGATTGTTTCTTACCTTCTGTTCCTCATCTCCTCCACCCTCCATCTCAAGGGCCCTCCTTGCTTCTTATGGTTCTTCAGCTTTAAACAGGACTTGGATTGGGAAGCCCTACAAATAGAGGATTCCTTCAAATATAGCAGGGTGGGGAACATATAACCCACCCCCAGATGTTGTTGGACTGCAACTGCCATCAGCCCTAGCCAGCATAGCCAATAATAAGGGATGTAGTCTAACAGCATCTGTTGAGGTCCATGCCCCCCATTCCTGAACAGTGGACTGTCTTCTGAAAGACCTTCAAATAGAGAACTCTGTACACTAGGACCCTTGGCTACCCTACTCTGGTCTGGGCAGGTGTAGGCCGATGTTGGCCTCTGATGCTGACCCTGGATGCTCCTCTTTGTCTGCTTTTCATAAGGGCTAGAAGACCTTTCCTATTTCAGCTCCTGTTTGGCTGATGCTTTTGGGGAGGGGGCAAACGAGTGGCTGCCTTTAGCTCCTCATTCTGCTGACTTTATCCTTTTTTAGTTGTATGTTTAATTTTTTTGTAAGCAGTCTTGGGGAGTTTTGGAAAAGCAGAAGGCTGGCCCAAGACATTTTGCTGCCTCGGGCAAAGCAGCAAATGGTCCTCCCAACAAATGAAAGCAAAAAGAGGACATGGCTAAAGCAACCTTCTCTCTCACCCTCTCCCTCTCCCGCTCATTTTCTTTCTCCCTTCTCTTTCTCCTCTTTCTCTTTCCTATCTCTCATGCTTCTCTCTTATGTCCTCTTCTCCTCCACCCCCTCTCCTTTCTCCCTCACTCTCTTTTTCTCACTTTCTCTGTCTCCCCCTCTCTTGCCTTTCTCTCCCTCCCTCTCACCTGCATGGTAATTAGCTAATGGGGCCTTTTTATTAAGGCTAATTGTCAAGCCTGGGGGGGGGGAAGAGGATTTTCAGGGTGATAACAGCAAATGGGGCGGGGAAGGCAAATCCTTCCTTCCCCAGCTGCTGCCCCTCCAAAATTCCCCCCCCCCATGAGGCAAAATGGGAAGATATGGGAGAAAGGTCCCATTTTTTGCCACATGGGGGTGGGAGCGAGACCCCAGGCTGGATTCAAAGTCTACACAGACTGGAGGCTTACCACCCCTGCTTTACACTGAACTGTGGCTTATCTCTTCAGCAGTGGGAATGTTGTAGTGGCAACAACCAGAAGAAACATAAACCCAGCTGTGTCATTCTCTCCTGTGTGTGTTTAACATGTCTTTGGATCCAAACTGAAATGTTTTGTTGTGATCTTCCAGAGTTGTGATGATATCTTGTAATTGGTTTCCTTAGAGCTTGTTTTAGTGAGGAAGGGGGAAAGTGTTTTCTATTTTTCTATCAATAAATAAAGGGATCTAAAACTCCTGCTAGTGTAGTACTGACTTACTTAAAGCCTTCCTTTCCTTAAGCATGGGAGGAAGAGTTATTCCCAGATGACCTGATCAACAAAGATTAGAGAGAAATGTTTTTTGTTTTTGTTTTTTTCCTTCCCCAGGATCACTTTCAGATGAAACAGCCAGACATAACGAATGTAAATCATGCCCCGTAGAGGCAAAAGTGTTCAGAACAGGCTAAGAATGCAAATCATATTCAGGAAAAAGAATTCTGATCAATATTAGAATCTGCCTTATGTGACTTCTCTGGCTTGTAGCTATCGTCTGAGCTGCTTGAAGGAATAAGCAACCAAGATAAAAGTGAAATGTCGGACGTACCCTGGCTTGCTTGTCAATAGATTATTGAGCAAAATTCAGTTAATTCATTCGACAGACTGGAATTTAAAAAGAGAGAGAGAAAGAGAGAACCACCCCTCCAGTCTTATGAAGGGAGAAAAATAGGGGGGAAATGGAGAACATATTTTATTAACTGTTGGATTTATAGTTGTTTTCTGGTGGTAGAACTCTGTGAAACTGAGAATGAGATTATTAGTATTTTATAGCCTGATTCTTATTCATAGTAATGAAGTATGCATTCATAGTGTTTATTTGTTCACCACATCAGGTTATGCTAAGCAGTGGGCAGGTTAAAGGGCTACAACTCTCTGCATTCCCCAGCCAGCTGTAGCCCTTTTCTCTCTCTAAACTTGCATAGGATTGCGCCCTTAGAGTCTAAATGGAACAGAAGGATGGACACATGCAAACAGATGCGGTATGCCCATTTCCTCAGAAGTGAGCATGTGAAGCCCAATCCAGGGGCAAGGCCAACATGTGCAGAGACATAGTACAGTATTTTTCCATGTATAAGACTATACTTTTTCCTAAAATTGTTAGACTAAAAATTGAGGTTCGTCTTATACACGGAAGTAAGCCAAGGAGAGAACTGTGCGGCTGCGAAACTGCCCAGTGGGGGTCGTCTTATACATGGGGGCGTCTTATAGACGGAAAAATACGGTATATCCCCACTATCTGTTTTGGTGGTGGTGGAGGAGGATGACTGAATACATCCCACCATTCTTCCCTTGCTCTTTCTGAAGGTCTGCACATGCACAAACGCTGCATGAAAATGCCCTCTTTGCAGTCCCATTCAGAGGCCACAAAAGTGTGTGTTGTGTCAATTTTCAGGTCTGGTGACAGCCAGAGATGCATGAGCATCCCTTTCTCCTTCCCCAATAGGGCTTGATTCCAAATGGGACTTAGATTCATAGATCATAGAGTTGGAAGGGCCCTACAAGGCCATCGAGTCCAACCCCCTGCTCAATGCAAGAAACTAGAGGAGGGGTCTCCCATCCAAGTAATAACCAGGCCTGACCCTGCTTAGCTTTCCACACTCAAACAAGCTGAGCCAGCGTGAGCCACAGGCCTGTATATCCAAGCCAGCTCCAAAGAGTTGGCATTTGGTGACCACTCCAAGTGAATGTGCACAAATGGCATCCAGGGTCAACTTCTCCCCCTTTCCCAACTTTCTCTCCCTTTCCCTGCTCTCCTGGGACCTTTCAATGGATCTGGGGAGGCGAAGCGGGAGATGATGAGAGCAATGATGGTGGATGCCATTAGCATCATGGTCCCACCAGACATGCTGCAACTTGGTGTTCCTGTGCCCACATAAGAGGAGATATGATGCTTTGCTGAGATGCTGGAGCATCTCTCCTTCTCCTGATTTGTATAAGTTTGGCAGGGGGCTGGCGGGGGTGAGGGAGAGAAGGTATGGATTCAAGAGATGTGCCAAGCAGGGCCCTGTTCAGAGTCTTATCACACATAACTACTCATGAAGCAATTGTTATTAAGAGCTAGTGCTAGTTGTCTACTTTCTTTTTTTAAAGGGGAACATTAAAAAAGAAAAACAAACAAACAAAAACACACACACCCCCATCTGCAGTCTCAAGCGGTTACATTTGATTTTACCCCATCAAGACAACCGCCTCATTCTGCTTCATGCGTGAACTGTCTAAGCAATTTTGCTCAGGAATTAGTTTACATTTCTATTTCTGGGCGCTCAGATGAACATCAAGCATTGAATTCCCTATGAAGGTGTGAGGGGGAACAACAACAGAAGGATAAAAAAAAGGGGGGGACACAAAATCACAAACTGCGTGAAGCAGTCATAGAAATAAAGCTTTCATGCATATTTTTTAACATACTGATTCCATAGAATGGATTGCCGTGTCACTGAGGTAAGGCCACTTGAGGAGATGAGAGGCACTTATCTCGGTATCAAAACCAAATGGTAAAAATGCAGGGTGTTTAAAGAGAGAGATGAGCAGGTCTGCGAACGAAGGGAGTTCCATTCACGACTTGAAAAGAAAATTGCCATTTCCTCCTCCAGTTTAGATAAGTCAGTGGAAGAGGGGGGGGGATTGGCTGAAATTGACACAGTTAGATGGGAACCATAAACCCAATTGAGAAGTTATTACTCGTGTGTATGCCAACGCATGAACAGGGAACAGAGACATGCTGACTAGCCCTGTCCCTGATGTCCTGCAGGCTGAGTTACCTCACCCACTGGCAGGGCCAACATCTAGGGCAGGCGTGGTTGGGCACCGGCCGAGGGCCCACACACCAGCAGGGGGGCCCTGACAAGAGCCCCCAGGATTTGCTCCTCCTCTTCACCACTGCAGCCTGCTTGTTCACCTTGCTCTCACTCTGGCCCACACAATGCTGGTGGTGAGAAGGAGGAGCAGCAGATGCCACCACCTCCTTTCTCACTGGCTCTCTGCCTGTCATGCAAGCAAGTGGTAGCAGTGGTGAGAAAGAGGAGATGGGGCAGTAGCAGCTGATGACCATGGCGATGAGAAGGTAGACTCACTGTGACTGAGAGGGGCCCATTGAGGGTGTCTTCCCCGAGGGCCCTCAGAAACCTGGAGCTGACACTTCCTCCTGGTGTCTGTGGGCACAGCATCAATGTCTACAGGGAGGCAGCCTTCAGACATAGAGCTGTACGTGTGCGAAGGCTTCCATGCAACCTGGAACATTACATGATCAGGATTCCAGGACACATGGAAGCCTTCATGCATGCAGCTGTATGTGCAAAGACTCAATCCCTGCAGATGTTCATGCTGTATTTGTGGATTGTAGGGAGCGTTGCTAGTCATCCTGCATGATGTCAGGGTGGAGCTAGTTGCCACAGTTGATTATGTATGTATAATGGAGCTTATTCCTGCATATTGTTGATACCACTATATTTATTTAGTGAGTCTTGAATTTGGTTATTACTTATTCCATTTTAAGCAACACGAATGCATATAGATTTCATAGATTTCCTAGATCATAAGAGTTGGAAGGAGCCTACAAGGCTATCGAGTCCAACCCCCTGCTCAATGCAGGAAATCAGAGGAGGGGTCTTCCATCCAAGTAACAACCAGGCTTGACGGGTTGCCATAATAATAAATATATATAACCAGGCTTGACCCTGCTTAGCTTTCCACACTCAGGCAAGCTGAACCAGCGTAAGCCACAGGCCTGTATGCATCCCTACCTGACGCTGTATACATCTCCATATACATCTCCATCTGACTAAAGCAAATATAAATTCTAGTGCAGCAGCACTTTGTTATTATGTATCTACTTTCTCAAAGGTCATTTTTGTATATTGGCTATCCCAGTGAGGGCTCCTCTTCCCTTTTCCATTTTGTGTGGACAGTCCCACTCACTCCTCATATGCTGGCTTGTATGTGAGAAATAATATCTGAATAGGGCTATAGAACTGGATTGCAGGGCAAACTGGGAGCTGATGTCCAGTAATTTCTCAAACTGGGAGCTGTGGGCTGATGTCTCCAGTTCAAATCTCACCCCAGCCATGAATTTTCTAAGTACGTTCTATGTAGCCTCAGTTGCGGCTATGCCACAGCCTCCCATCTCCAATACGAGTACTGAACTACTCACTTACAGGAAGGTTGTAAATATTATTGAGATGGTGCATGTGAAGTGTGTGTGATACTCTGGGCAGTATCCAACACTGCCAGTCTGCTTACACTGTTGATGTACCACTAGTGTAAGTGACTGCTAGCGTTACACCAATAGCATAAGCTGGCACAATGAGTTCTCTGGGGAAACCCATTGCATGCACCAGCTTTAAGTGCCACAAGAGGTCACTTGCATTAATGGTACATCAACAGTGTAGGTGGAGCAGCAGTGTTGGGTACTGCCCAATGTCTGAATAATTACACCAGCCAAGAAATGCTATTCTAGAGTGACAAGCCAATCATAAGGCACTACTTTGCCTGGGAGCATTCAAGACACAGGCCTGTGGCTTACGCTGGCTCAGCTTGACTGAGCGTGGAAAGCTAAGCAGGGTCAAGCCTGGTTATTACTTGGATGGGAGACCCCTCCTCTAGTTTCCTGCATTGAGCAGGGGGTTGGACTCGATAGCCTTGTAGGCTCCTTCCAACTCTATGATCTATTAATCTATGAATCTATGAATAAGTCGATTGCAATTAGGGGTGGGCAAACAAGCGATGTTCACATTTGCCCAAATTCTCCAAGCATCAACTTGATGCTCATCTCTCCTTCAATTTCTGCAAGCTCTTGTTATTACTGTTCAATTGCACCAACAAAAAAGTGCAAATTGAACGCGATCAAATGGGGAAATTGTGCAAAAAATTGAGTATTTTTCAAAGTTGCTCCACTTTCCCCCATAAAGCATGAAATTGTGCATTTTTAAAAAATGTGCAAATTTGAACTGCTTTTTCTCTGAAATTTGCACAATTTTTGAATGCACACACATGTTTGAGAATTTGTGAATAGGGCATGATCAATCGTTTTGCGAGCAGAAATGAAATTCTCGTACATCCAAGCTCCATGAAGGGAGAGGATCATCCAGTAGCAAAGGATGAGCATTGTAGCCACCCAAATTGGATTATTAACTGGGGAATCCACAGAGAAGCATGGGATGTATGGGAGCTTCTGGCCACTGCATCTCCTCTTCCCTGCTCCTTGGAGCCTCCCCAAACACAGATCACTGAAGTGTCTTCATGGTATGAATTTTCATGTAGATGATGATTGCAAACTGATTTGGAAACAAGATGGAATCAACCTGTACTTGAAAAAAATATGTGAATAGTTTTATCTATCCCTATGGTGATGGTGGGAGCTCATTCCATGCAGGAGAACAGGGAAGAGATTTGTCCATCCCTATGATGGTAGGAGCTAATTCCATGCAAAAGACTTTGGAAGAAAAGAGTAAGGGAGACACTGGTGGCCACAACAGGTGTCTGGAGACTTCTAGTTAAGTGGTGTCTCATGAAGAAGATAACATGATAACTGCCCCCCCCAACTGTTCAAATGGATCATCATAACCCATGGGGATATTTGAGCTCTCCCCTGTTCCCCTAGCATCCACATCAGGAAGCCTAGTTCCTGAAATGTAGACCCTTCCCACATTACAAAACTCAGGCTATTTAAAACCAAGGGATCCCCATTCATTTACAAAAAGCACTATATAAGGTATTTACCAGTGAGGCATTCTTTTGAAGTTAGGGATCTTGCCTTTGATCAAAAGCACAGAGCCCCCCTTGTGTCTCTCAAGAGCAGACAGTTGTTCTACAGCAATGGTGTGTTTTTAAATATACTTCAGACAGTGAAAATGACAATTACATGAGGCAGCAATGCCAGGCAAGAACGTACAATATAAGACGATGTGAGCTCTGAGTTGCCAGTGAAGTCTCCAGAGCAGATATTAAATCAAGGAGAAGTAGCAGCAACATGTCATCCTTGCTATATCTCCCTTACCTGCTGTTAATTAAAACACTGATAAAGGAGCCTTGTCAACATTAATATTGCTAAAAGTGAGACATGTTTTAAAATGTTTCCTGATGGAAGTGCATCTAATTGCTATTACAAGGGGGTGAAAAAAGAAGACGTGAATTCTTGAATAAAGCAAGTTGGCTTTAAAATAATATGTACATATTTTGAGGTTGCAATCCACGGTCTTTGTTCATTCAAGATTCCCCTGGAGCTGGAACATCTGAAGCTGCCTTGTAACTGATTCAAACCATTGGTCCATCTAGCTCAGCATTATTTTTCTACAATGCCAGTCAATGGTTCTTCGTGGTTCTTCGTGGCCAAGTCCTATCTGGATATACCAGAGATTGAATCTGGGATCTTCTGCATGCAACACATGTGACATGTGCTCTCTACCTCTAAGCTACAGCCCCTTCCCAAGGTTGTATACAGTAATACCTTGGATTGCAAGTAACTGATGGCGCGTGAGTGACAGCAGAGCCCCGTGTGTGCGAGATGGGAGATTAAAAATCCTGTTCATGTGTAGAGGCCCATTTATCCACACACAGAAATCCAGATCTTTCTCCCCCTCTCTCTGCGCAGCGTGCAGCGTTTCGGTTGCAATCAGCCAGCCAGCTTTCCAGCCTGTAATCCGACTCCAGCAGCCAGCTCCCCCGTTTGCAGATAGCAAGGAAAAACCTCTGTAACTCCACAGGTCTATTCTACCTGTTTATTTACTTAGCAAAGTAATATTCTACAGAGTATACATTTCCTAGTTACAGTCCATGTGCAGAGTACAATGCATAGCAAGCATTTATTCCAGTGGAGCAAGTTGAGCTTTACCCCACCTCAGCAAAGACGATACATTGTTGCATAAGTCCAGCAAGCAATAGTCAGAAGAAAAGAGTGAAGAGAGAGAACAGTCCTGCTCCTCTCTAAAATGGCTGCAGACAGACAAGTTAATACGTCATCAGAACATACAAACCATGTGACCAGCTCATATTGTTCTCACACTTTAGTAACCCCTGCGAAAACACGAGATTCTAGAGAGACATAATAAACCTGTTTACCGCCATTCTGTTCCTTCCATGTGTAAACAATGTGCTCCAGCTTGTGAATGTGATACATATCACAACAGTAACTTGGTTTGAGAGCATTTTGCAAGACAAGCAAATTTTTAAAATATTTATTATTATTATTTTGACTTGATATACAAGTGACGTCTTGCAATACAAGTACTGTAGTACAGCTTAAATTAAAAATCTCTGTACAATTTTTTTGGGGGGGATTTCATTTTGATATAAGAGTGTTTTGGATTACAAGCACGTTTCCGGAACGAATTATGCTCTCAATCCAAGGCATGACTGTATTCACTTATTTATTCAGTGCTTAGCTGTCCCAGCTCAGAGCCTCAAGATGTGTGACAATACATTCAACACATGAAACCTCTATTTCACCAATAAATCACTCTGTTCCAGGCAATGGAAAGTCAGCTTCAGTAGAAAGACACCACTTCCAGAAGATACCCAGTGATTAGCTATAATGACTCTCTGAATTTTGTGTTACACGCCTCCCTGCCTTGCCCCCACAATTTGTTTCTGAATTTTCTTTTGGTGGATGAAAGATATATGGGTTGGATCCAGAGTTTATCATGTTTAGTGGTGTAGTGGAACCAGGCCTCACAGGGATGCAGCAGCAACACTTTTTTATTGGTAGATGCTGAGGCCATCTACCACCCCTTCAGAATCCCCTGCTCCCTCTGAGCTTAGCTCGATCCTCATAGTGTGGGGGTGGGGGTGGAATGAGTTTTCTCAGCAACAATATATATTTGTGAGCTAGCTCTGTAGTAATGCAATGTATTTTTAGTTGGCTTGGTCTTGAGGACCCAATAACTTTATGAAAGACATGTTCCTGGTAGACATGAAAACTTCTAGAACTGGTTTGTTGATATACACCAACAACGCTGCCCGGATCAAGAAGCCCCCAAAATATCAGCACAACGTGTTTGCATCAATCAAAAAAGCAAATAGAATGGTAAATGTTGCTAGGTAGGGGATATATGTTTGGTTTGCCAGATATAGCTTTTCTAAATGACACCAGGAGCTGTGTAAGAAAAAGAAGGGGTGGGGGTGGGGAGATCTTGGTGAGTTATATGCTAATAGCAGCAAAACATGCAGCAAAACAATCAGAAAGTAAGAAAAGTCCATTGACTAAGGATTTCTCTCCCATGCTGGAGTCTTCAGGCCAATGCTCTAGCTTTGGATTTATTCCATTGAGCAAGGGGCTGGGCTAGGTGGTTGTTGTTGTTGTTGTTGTTGTTGTTATTATTATTATTATTATTATTATTATTATTATTAATTCATTTTATTTCATTTCTATAAACCCAATAGCCGAAGCTCTCTGGGCAGTTAACAACAATTCATACAAAAACAATAAAATGCAATAAACATACAAAATACAATAAAAACAGCATTAAAAAATCAATACAAAATTTAAAACTGAAACTGAAACCATTTGAACAATTAAACATGTTGAATAACATGTTTATGATGACCTGCAACTTACCCTACAACTCTACATTCTCTGACTGGGTTCACATGATCTTGGAGGGAGAAATAAGTCATGGTGGCTTCTTTCTCTCCCCCCTCCCCGGTGCATACCGGTTACATGGGAGGGTGCTGTTGTGCTCATGTCCTGCTTGTGGGTTTCCAGTGGGCGGCTGGTTGGTCACTGTGTGAACAGAATGCTGGGTGAGAGGGACCCTTGGTCTGATCCAGCAGGGCTCTTCTTATGTTCTTATGGGTATAGAAACATGTACAAAAAGAGAGGGCTGCCCCCTCTTCTGCCCCGATGAGTGAGTCCTCCATCCTATCCATGGAGGATAGAAGCACTGAGTGAGACAAATGGTAAGAGTGAAGATCTTAAATAGAATAGGTGTAAAGGGAGTAAATCCAATTGATTTAAGTGAGGAAGATGTGAGAGTGCCCGCTTGGCTCTCCCACTGAAATCAGTGCTGAACCTTGTCTGGATCAGGCACATTACTCAGAGGAAAATTGATTAATCAGGTAAGCCTGAAGGCACTGGACTGTCTAATATTACTCTTTGTAAGCCACTCTGGGAGCCTTTTCTGGCTGAGGAGCGGGGTAAAAAATGCTGTAAACAAACAAACAAATAAATAAATGTGTTTGGGCATAGTCTGATTGAAATGAAGCACTCTTAAGCACAATGGGCTAATGCTTTAATGGTGGATTGAAATGAACCACATTGCTGTTCATGGGGACTCAGGAAAAGTTACACAACAGAGGATCTGAAGGACACCTTGACATTTAGAGCTGATCACATTAGAATAGGTTACATGCATTTGCCAATCCAGTCTGAGATTAATATTCATTGGTTAGCCCCAATTAACCAATTGACACATCAAACATATACATATGTAACATTCACAAGATAGATTATGCCTGTCTATTATACAAAGGCATCCCTAAGCCTAAAGGAATGTTAATTTTCAAAGAAAGGATGGTTTATAGGACTGACCCTTTGTGGATGAAGATGGTCAGATCTTTCTTAATGAGGCTGAAGTAGTACTATTCCCACTGAATTTATGGTGAATAATAGCTGCAAATACCTTAAACCCCCAAATCATTCTTGATTTTCTGACCTATTCATCTTTTCATTGCACTTATAGTTGACAGGAGATGGACCCTATATCACTTATGGCCTATGTAGTTAGCTACACTACCAGAATCCTCTGCTTCTCACTTCTATATTTCCTATAGAAGGAATCACTAGATCAAGGCAAACATGTGGGGCTACTTTTATAGCAGGTACTTTTATGTGGCATCCCACAAAGGCCTTCCATATGGTCCCTATTTACCATGGCTAGTCTCTGTCCTAATACCTCTCTCCATCTTTGCTTTGCGTAGGGGGTTGCCAAATTAATTTTTCGTTAGTGTGAGTTGTGTTCATGTTGTCATTCAGGATTCTGCCCCCTCCCTGTCAGGAGCTGCTGACATCTGTGGACAGCTGATCTGTGTAGTGAGCCATTGAACTGAAGGTGGCAGCTGGTCAGTGAAGTAAAGGCCTGAGAAGCATAACGAACGGTATTGGCCTGGCAGTGGAGGCTGGTGGCTCCAATGTCAGTGGGGAGGTGTATCCACTCTGGTCTGAACTTTAGTCCATGGTGCTGAACCCTATCCCCACCCTATCCCCAGAATAAGTTCAGCACTATGGATAGCTCCTTAAAAGTTCAGAGCACAACCCAGAGAGGATACACGCACCGCCCCACTGACTGACATTGGAGCCACTGGCCTCCACTGTTGCTTGGCACTGGAAAATTGACAAAGTCGGCCCAGGTGGACCTCTCTAGGGAGGGCATGCTACAATTTGGAGGCTACCACAGAGAAGGCCTGCTCATGAGAAGCCACCTGCCCAATCTCAATATGTGGTGAGCCTCAAAGCAGGGCCTCAGATGATGATCACAGAGCATAGGCAGGAACATATGGGAAGAGGTGGTCCTCCAGATATATACCTATATCTTTACCAAAATTCTTGGGTTTAAAATCAGTGGTGGATATGTTATAACACTATAACTGAAAGAAAAACAAACAAACCCTACAGTCATCAGGTAAGGAGCCTTTCACAGTGTGTAACTGTGGAGATTATAAGCCCCATGGATCGATTCTTGCTATAAGAATACAGCAACAGCATGTACCTGTTGCCATATGTAAAATGTTGAAGAAGAATATGACCTTGCATCCCAACCCACGTTGCACTGAAGCAGATAGGGAAATTCCCATTCATGTCAGTAGAAGCTCCTAAGATATTACGAAATCAAATCTGTAGCAAGAATGAACAGCTTTCCCCCCATTTGTTTTATGACAGTTCACGGGATTCATGCATTTGACATTTTCTACTTTCTTATACGACCTTTCTCTGGAGAGCAGCACATCAGTATTTTTAACACCTGGCATATTATGCACGATCCTTTAACTGACACCCTCTAAATGTTTCCTTTGCAGTAAGTGGGTAGTTTATACAGTTTTGTTTCTGTAACATTGGCAATGCATTTATTTAAAGCTTCCTGCCATCTTTGATCGATAGATTGGCTTTCTAATGCTCTGAGCACCCACAACCCACCTTGAAGGTCAATGGAAGTAGGAAGCTCAGTGCTTCTCAAAATGCATAAAACATTTTTACTGATATTATATTGCAGAATTATTATGACACAGGACACCTGCCTCTTCCAAGGTTCTTATTTTTAATTGGAACCAATAAAAACACTGCAACTTTTAACTTAAGAAGAACTGTTGTGGCATTTTAATCTTAAGCTTTTGAAATATTTTTTTGCCATTTTGTATGTTCCCTATGGGACTCTGGGATTAACATAAGAAACAGTGAAATGGCTGCCCAATCAACGAATGGTATACTGAAAAGGTCAAGGTAATGCATTATGCCATTGTAATGTTTAAATAAAAAAGGAAGGAAGGAAGGAAGACTGAATATGGAAGCAGACTTGGAGAAAAGGAAAGGAAGGTTGACTGAGGAAGTTTTATCTTCATCATCCATACGATTTTTTTTTTAAATGTATGTTATGTTTAATGAATGCTTTATGATATTTAGCTTGCTTTCCTCCTGACCTTCCATCCTCCTCCTGCCTGAAACCCTGCCAGTCAGTGTTGACAATACTGGGCTAGATGGACCAATGGTCTGACTTAGTATAAGGCAGCTTCCCATGTTCCTCAAAGGGGGTTCTTTCCCCCATCCTTGGATCCCACAGTCTTTAAAGATGAGTCTAGGGAATCCTTTTTCATCATAACGGTGCCTATGTTTTCCTAATACACTTGTGAAGGAGGTAATTGTTTCTCCAATGTTACTGCTACAGAATCAAGGTTGAATTGTAATGACTCGCCCTGGGCCATTCAGTAAATCTTCAGAAAGTACACACAAAGAGGAGAGAATCTCATAGGCTCCATGATGTGACTATAGCCATATTCAGCCATTATACAATTCTAAATATGGATGGGATACGGGGATCCATGTACTGGCTCTTCTTCCCCCACCAGCCCTGATCTCCCCAGGAGAGAAGGTCTGAAGAGAAACTGTAACTGCATTCTCCTGAAAACCGTTACAGTGCTTTATGTAACAGGGAACTCAGAAGCATGGAGCCACCCACACCGGGTTACATTCACCTAAATTATGTGAGCAGCCCTTTATGCAAAGAAAGAGCAGGGCTGATATGAGGGATCAGAACCTTCAGGGCCCAGCACTTCCAGAAGGCCCACCACCACTGCCAATCCTGGACCAGCTGCCATTGTGAAGCAGCAACCATCACCACTGTTGGTAAAACACACACACACACACACACACACCCAACTATCCTGCTCCTTGGAAGGTTTGGGCCCCCAGCAAGAACACGGCAACAGAGCAAACTGCCTCACAGTGAGCCAGAGAATCAGGGGAGGCCGATGACTCCTATGTCAGCGGGGCTCCTTATCCATTGCAGCTTTTATTGCTGAGCTTTATAGGAGCTATCCATGGTGCTCCATGGTGGTGGACCTGTTTTGGTCATGGTGTACAGCACCATGGATAGCTCCTATAAAGCTTGGAATAAAAGATGCAATGGATAAGGAGCCCCACTGGCACAGCAGTCACCAGCCTCCCCTGCAGAGAATACTGGGTCCATTTAACCCAGTATTGTCAAGACTGACTGGCACCAGCTCTCCAGGGTTTTAAATAGGAGTTGTTCCCAACCCTACCTGGGGATGTCAGGGATTGAACCTGGGACCATTTCCATGCAAAGCATGTGCTCTACCACTGACCTATGGCCTTTGCCTCTCCCCCCAGAGTCAGAGGGCATTCATTCAGTATATTCACTGCTAGCTAACCCAGTCAGTTGGGGAAGTAAGTGGCAAATGCAAGAAGCAGCTAACCCATTAATTCACCTGTCCTCTCTCTATGGACATCAGAGGGGATTGGACCCATTGAAGGGCAAAGAGGAAGGATGCCCACCAAGGACATGTTGGTAAGGAAGGACCCCCTCAGCATGTGGAACTGGCCCTGACAAAAAAGCAGAGTGGCTGGTGCTCCTGTGTTTTGGTTTTCCAGAGGCAACAACTCTGTTGTCCAAATTAAGTGGGATTTGAGCAAGGAACTTATTGTCTGCTTTTGTGCCCTGTAAGCTGCAGAGTTGAGAGGAAAGGAGAGTACTGTCTCCAGACTCCACTATGGCTCTCCACCCTCAAACAGCTCAGTGGCTCTTTCAGACCTTAAATGGTTATCAATGCTTTCAGATCAAATCTTTGCCTGGTCTTGTTGAGGCCTAGTATGACTGGCTCGCTACTCAACTGCACCCCTCCCCTATCCCCTATTTGTGTTTCCCTGGATATCAAGCCCTTCCCTTTATCTGGGCTGCCTTTGGACTGATACCTCAACCCACTTGACTGCAGGTTGCAGATCTGGTTGGCCATGGTGGGAGCAAAATGCTGGACTAGATAGGCCTTTGGTCTTATCCAGGATGGCATTTCTTATGTTCTTATGAACTGACCTGCTCTGCATCTCCTAGATCAGGGCTCTCCAACCTTGGGTCCCTAGATGTTGCTGGCCTACAGCTCCCGGCACACCCAGCCAGCATGGCTAATGGCAAGGGATTCTGGGAGCTGTAGTCCAGCAACATCTGGGGACCCAAGGTTGGAGAGCCCTGTCCTAGATCAATATGCAGATCAGGACCTTGCTGTCCAGCAGCTTTCATACTTTCCAAATGTTCTGAGACAACTCTCAGCTCAAATAAATTTATCAAAATGCATTTAGAAGCTCATATTTTGAGGGAAAATATGCTTAGAAATGTGTATTTTCTAAGGAAATACATGCAAAGATACACATTTCAATATGTATTTAAATGTCAAGTGTGCGTGTGTGCGTGCGTGTGTGTGCGTGCGTGTGTGTGTGTGTGAGAGAGAGAGAGAGAGAGAGAGAGAATCACAGATTAATGCAGAAACAGGATGGAATGGACTTATGACTATGTGTGTAAGTGATATGGATTGGAAACAGATGGATTTGTCTGTCCCTACTTGCCAAGGGTCCACATCCCAGCAGGGGCCCACTGACAAGAGCTCCTTGGAGTTGCTCCTCCTCTTCACCATCACAACCTGTTTATTTACCTGCCTCTCACTCTTTCCCAGACAACAGTGATGGTGAGAAGGTGGAGCAGCAGATGCCACTGCCTCCTTGCTCACTGGCTCTCTGCCTGTCAGGCAAGCAAGTGGTTAGCAATGGTGAGAAACTGGACAAGGAGCGATAGGAGCTGGTGACAATGGTGGAAGGAAGGCAGACTCATTGAGGAAGGGGGCCCATTGAGGGTATTTTTTGTCCACAGACCCTCAAAGACCTGGAGCCAGCACTGGTCCATAACTTAGGCCAGCCCCTTTCTGAAGCCTGGTTCTTACTGAAGTGGTAAAGCTGCCTCTGGGCTGTACCACTTTGCACTGTAGGTGGAGGCTCACATAACTGAATGCTCTTCCATACAGCATTACTACCTCCACACCAAGGCTTGTCAATGAGAAGGCAAAGCATGCCTCTGGCATCTTGTTTTCTCTGTGGAGACAATATCTGTGTACAGAGGAGCCTTCAGTCATGTGAGGCTGTAGTCTGAAGTGGTACGGAGGAAGGTTTACCACCTCAGGAAGAAGTAGGCCCAAGTGATGCCTTGGTCTTCACATGAATGGCTTCTAGATCTTCTTGGCATTGCTGGCCCTTGACCCCAATGGAACTCAAGTTTGCTTTTCTTGACTGCCTACAGCCTAGTGCTGCGCAACACACAAATCAGCCAATATCTTGATATTGGGTTGGATGCAGACTTAGTTGTGCTTAGAGTAGATCTACTGAAATCAATGGCACAACTTAGTCATGACTAACTCCAGTCCAATTGCTTTTAATTGTTCTATTCTAAGTATGATTAAGTCTGGATCCAACCAAGTATGTTTATTTCTCCTGGTTCTGGAGAGTGGGGTTGAACTTGGACCATACTTCAATAATGACATGATACTGTAATAGTCAAGGTCCCCTTGAAACCAGTGAGTTGTGCTTGTTGATGAGGACAGGGGAGAAAAAATAATAAAGCCTGCTCTGCAGATACATTACTGTGTTTCTTTTGCATGTCAGAAGGTTGTGCAGCAAAAAAGGATTTCTTGACATCGTGAAATCAAACTGTTGTCTTTGTTTCTCTTTAATCCTGCACTGTTTATGCTGCCTCAGTTTCTAGAAGTATAAAATAATGCTAGATGTGAACAAGGGAAGCTGGAGATATTTCATGAAGAGGAGCTTTGCAGGACTGGATTTGCACACTCTCACTTCAATTGATTCTTATTATGCATGGTGTGGCATCTTTTCTTTCTGTGCTTAAAAGAGTTGCAGTTTTAGAAGAGGGAAACATACAATAAAACACAGAGAGGCACAGAGTTTCCGATAGTTACATAACATAAAACTAAAGTATGTCAATGGAATCACTGCAGCCAAAGTACGTATACCTTTGAACTGCTCTCTCTGTCAAAATATCCATAATCGGTTCAAAAATTGATGCAAACCAAAATCAATCAATAACCTTTGCACTCCTGAGGCTTTTGCATCACTCTTAGCCAATTCCACAGTCCAGTTCAGATGAAGGGCTTGGATTTAGGCCAATTTTGTTCCATTGGGTAAACTGGCAAGAATCCAGCTACTCTGGCTTTTCCTGGGATGGGCATTTGTTCACCAGAAGGAAATGAATATTGAAATATGATGAAAGCCAATGTATTCTCACGCACTGTTTAACCTACACCTGTGACACTTGTGGATACTCATAGAGGGTAGGAGCTGCCCCCCTCGTATCAAGGCCTATAGCCTATCAACTGTTATTTCCCCCCACATCCATCCTACACACCCCTCAACCAGCGGAGGCTGGCTCCAATGTCAGTAGGGCTGCATATCTGCTCTGGATTTTAGTCTGAACTTTAAAGGAGCTATCCATGGTGCTGAAACGTATCCCCAAAATAGGTTTGGCACCAAAGATAGCTCCTTAAAAGTACAGAGTAAAATCAGGAGCAGATATGCAGCCCTGCTGACATTACAGTCACCAACGTCCACTGTCCTCAGTTGAGACACCAAGAAGACTAGATTTGGCACAGAGGCCACCTCTTGCTGATCCATGTCACATAGAAGATTTCCCCAATATCGATGAGAATGGGGCAGTCCCTGCTCACATAGAAAGCTGCCTTAGAATAGGTCAGAACTATTTGTCCATCTAGACAGTACTGTCTAGTAGAAGACAATACCTGGGATCTTCCAAAATCTTCCAAAGGCGGGGAAGAGAAATGGAAACAACAACTAGACAGTACTGTCTAGTAGAAGACAATACCTGGGATCTTCCAAAATCCCAGGCAGAGGTCTCTCATGTCACCTCCTGTGGGATCCCCTTTTAACCAGGGATTGAGCCTCAGACCTTCTGTGTGCAAAGCATGGGCTTTACCAGTGAGTTACAGTCTTTCCCCTTAATTGGGGCTCCATATGTGCACTGGATCTCCTGTTGGTAGATGAGAATATTAATTTGTGGATATGGATATATAATTACTGAGTCTTCATGAGCAATGAAATACACTTATTTATGTGGATAGGCATTTGGAGGTCCTCTTTTTATGTTACACAAGTAGTGTAGGACAGGAATAGGCAAAATTAGTAAGAGTTATGTCAACTAGGATAAAAGAGAATTTTTACAAAGTGGTATGGAGATGGTATCTAACTCCAGTAAGATTAAATTGTATAGATAATAACTGCTCCGCACTGTGTTGGAGAGGGTGTAAAGACAAAGGTACATATGCCCACATGTGGTGGAGCTGCAAAAATGTTCTGGAATTCTGGCAGAAAGTGTTTGCAGAAATTTCGGAAATAATTGGAATGGAACTAGAGGTCTGCCCAAAATTAGCATTGTTATCAATAACAGAAAGGGTAGTTTGCTTAAAAAATACCAAAGAACTGATTGTGAATCTGTTAACAGCGGCTAAATTAATGATAGCTAGGAAATGGAAAGTGAAACATGTTTTTTCAATTACTGAGTGGTACAAAGAGATATGGGATATCGCATTAAATGATAAATTAACCTGTAATATCAAAAATCAAAAAGGACAATTGGAGAAAAACACTTTTGTAAGCATTTGGGGTAAATTTTTGGATTATGTGCTGGTAACGGGGAAGGGGAATGAACCTTGTCAAGATTTGCTACATTTTTGGAATATAGAATAATATTGGATATCTTTTGGGGAATATAGCTTGGTCCCAAGAGGGTGGGGGGTGCACAACGTTAATGTTGTCGTTCTTATTGTTTTGTTATTATTTGCAGTTATTGTAATTAATTTGTTTTGATCAACTTCAATCAAAAATCTTTTTTAAAAAAGGAATAGGCAACATGGTGCCTGCAGGCATCAACGTGCCCCTCTGGGCACCTTCTTTGGCACCCACTGAGACACTGACTCTACTCCTCCCTATATATATATATATATATATATATATATATATATAGTGTGTGTGTGTGTGTGTGTGTGTGTGTGTGTATAGCTGGGATTGCATCAAAGAAAATTATGAGCCTCTAGCTGTGGCCATCTTAATTTCTCATGAATGCGTCTGGCCAAGCTACTTGCAGTGCCTCCAGTAGGTCAGACAGAGACCAGCCGGGCCGGAGTGTGTTTGGGGTGGGGCCTGGCTAAGTGCAGCCTGACCCAGCTGGGCAGCCTTACCAATCAGTGCCTGCTCAAAAGGCAGGTCCCAGGCACACTCAGATGCTGGAAGCAATTGTTTGTTAAGACAGCTACAGCCGGACGCTCCTGACATTCCCGACCTCAGACTTCTGTACCTTTGAACCTTGGAACGACCTTGACCACGACTTTGCCTGATCCCGAACTGGTTTACGTTTGCTCTATTTTGGAATGATATATTTTGGCTTTGACCCTCGGACTGTGATAACAACGACTACAGCTTATCTTGGAACTGGACGAATTTACGACACTACTTGTCCTTTTTGACCAGCCATGCCCACCCATGGCAGCCATTTTATGGCTGTGCCCAGGACAGTTTCTCACATTTCCAAATGTATCGACAGAATCAAGAGTTTGCCTACCCATTGTGTAGTAGGCTCTGCAGAATGCATCCTTCCTTACTGAATTCTCAGGGTAATGTTAGAAGGCCAGGGCCGTCTGGGAGGAGCCTATGCTGGGACTCCTCCCACCATGCCATTTTTAGGTAACTTGCCAGTGCCACCCAGAAGGAATCTGTGCTGCAATCAATCCCACGCCACCAGGATAGTACAAGATGTTCGCAATTCCCTACTGGAATGTTACATCCCCACATTGATGGCCAGTGACATTAGAGGTGGGGTAGACATGATGAGTGAGCAGGAAATCAGGGGCACTCGTCTCGCCCTCCCCTCACTGTGCTTAACAGAGGGGTCAGCAACTGTATAGTCGGATCCAGCCCAGTCACTGATTAGGACAACTGCTTCATTCTGAATGTTTAAAAATAAATATATAAATATCCAGTGAGTTTAAAACAGTATTGGCCCTCAAGCATTTCCCTTGGCTGCTTGGGAAGCTCTCAGACAAATGCAAACTTCGTTCCAAACATTCTGATGTTCGAGAGAGCTCTGCAGATGTTCTTCATTCCCAAGGACTGCAGCCAATTTCCTTAATGGTGATTTTTAAAACAGGGCACACAAGCACCGCAGGAATGCAGGCAAACTTATTTAATTATCCTCAGTGGAGCCCTTCTGGGTAATGTAGGTCTGTGGGTGGGGGAAGTTTCTTCCTACACAGAGTTCATTGGAATGACCTGTTTCCTCCACAGCAATATATGCTTAATATATTGTTATGTAAGAGAGAGGAAAGGGTTTCTAGTCTCCTGTGTAGAACGTATATGCTGACACAGTATACTGTATAGCAGCAAAGAGTAAATGCACCAATTGCGGCATCACCAAAAAAGAGGACACAGGTTTGTGTTCTTTCTCTTTAAGCAGGACTTGGACTGGATAGCCCCTCAAATAAAAGACACCTTCCAACAGAGGACTGTCCTCTAACAGCCTTTCAACTAGAGGACTGTCATCTGTAAAGTAGGATGCGTAGCTGCTCTAAAAGACATTCTCCAGATGGGAGAGTTGTCACTGAATCTGGTTGTTTTATTCCAAAGTTTTCAGTGATTCATTTATTACATTTATACTGCCCAATAGCCAAAGCTCTCTGGGCGGTTCACAATTAAAACCATAGAATACAACATAACATACACTCTAAAAGTTTAAAACTACAGTATAAAATGGAAGTAAACGTGTGTGTGGGTCCTTCTCAGCATTCCGGCAGGGTTAATGAGCGTGAGCCCAGCAATTTTCAATAACTTCAAAAACGTAATTCGGCCCCTGCCCCTTCAGGTGCTTCTGCTGTCTTTCTCACCCCTTCAAAAGAATGCTGATGTTAATCTTTTCTCTCCTTCCAAACTTAGCTGGCCACTGGACCCCTGAATCCAGAATCTCTCAGCCCTTTCCCCCTTGTTCCATGAACACAAGCCATGGCCAGTTACCTCACCAACTTCTTGCCAAATCCTCTTAGGAGCTCCCCCTTCCCCACTACTTGGTCTAACCTCCCTTAAAGTGGATGCTGCTGCTGCTACTTCTCCAGTCCCTGTTGCTGCCACTTCTGCCTGCTTTGCAGAATCCCAGTGATGGGGGCGGAAGAGCACTGGATGTCCAGCCAGCAGCACAAGTCGCGCATGCCCCAGCTGCACTCGCTTCCAGTTGCTCCATCCTTGGCATGGATTGGAGGCAGGTGCGTGCCATGCCCAAACCTCCACATGAGTATTTATGTTGCTTTAACTAGGTTCTTTGGGAAGCCAACAATCCAATATGCACTTAAAAATAGAAACAGAATACCGAAAAAATCTAAAGTAAAAAAATAATACAATGCAAATACATAAAAATGTAAGTAAGTAAATGAAATCCTATGGCAAAGATTAAGCACTTTTCTACACGAGGCATTTATCATGCACTGGTTATTCCCTACTCATGGTTGTTTGCAGGTTCTTTAGATGATGTTGTGACCCTCCAGTTTCACTTCTGTATCTAAGCAGCACTTTCAGTGAGTTTTTTTAGAGCAGGGAAAATGCGGCATTTAATTGTAAAAGCGAAAGAGAGTGCTATTTCCTCTTGAGCATTTGCTCTGTTCTGCTATACCAGGGTGCCACCTAGAGGTTTTGTAGCAGAAAAGCAGGAAAGGAAATGCTCCTCAAGTAGTGCTTCCATTTCAGTTCTGCAATCACACCAAAAGTAGACAGAGCAGATTAACAGCTGATTTAACATCCTAGTGTAGAAAAGCTCAAAAACTTGAGCTGAGCAATACATTAAAAGGCCTGGTGTTGGAAAGATGTCAAGGAGGGTACCAGGTCAGTCTTTCCAGGGAAGGCATTCCACCATTGGGGTGCCACCACTGAAACAACCTTTTCAAACTTCACTTGGCAAGGACATACCGAGAAAGGCCTCTGGCAAATACCTCAGGGTCTGGGTAGGTACATGTGGAGACAAGTGATTGTTAAGGGGACCCAGTTTGAAGCTGTAAAGGGGTTTAAAAGTCAAAACTAGCACTTTGAATTGGGCCTGGGAACAGACCAGGAGCCTGTGCAGCTTGCAAAGCACTGGCATGAGATGCTCACACCGGCCAGTCCCAGGTAGATATCATGCAGCTGTGTTCTGAACTCACAGAAACTCTGGACCATTTTGAAAGGTAGCCCCATCTATAATACATTGCAATAGTCCAATCTGGAGGTTACCAAAGTGTGGATAACTGATGCCAAGCTATTTGTTGTTGGGTGTGGCCAGCTGGCAAATTAGTATATCACCTGCCAAAACAAAGGAGAAAAAATAATTCCCTGCTCCTGTTGTATGAAATACTAGATGAGAGTCAAAGAACTTACCTATATTTAAAATGCATGTGGCTGACCTCTGCAGTCCCTAAAGCTGTGTAGCATCTTAATTATGTGGTGTTCACAGCCTCTCTTGTGTGAGACTTCAAAGACGTCAGCTTGCAGCGTGTCTTTCATATTCTAGACATGGCTCCACAATTTTGTGGTTTCCATCCCTTGCACTCGCCACTAGAAGGAAATAAAAGAAGAAAAAAGATGAAAGCTGCCATCTCGGGAAGAAAAACCCTAAACTAACTATCCATAAGAAAATAGCATCACTTTGAGGATCTCAATTTGTCTACAAGAGGAAATCCACTTGATGCTTTTTTTTTTTTTTTAATAAATTATAGGGTTGAAGCTTTCGATGCCAGATACCACAGGGATGTACTTAGATGTACCCTGAAGCCAGCAGCATTGGCAATTTTGCAGGTCACCACTTAGAAGTTCCAGAAGAACAAGACAGCATACTGTATAGTCAGTAAAAAATTGTTACATTTCTTTATGGTGGTGTGTGTGTGTGTATGTGTGTGTGTATGCGTGCGCGTGCGTGTGTGTATAGTAAAGTAAAACAATATATTTACTTCTCTTCCCCCACTCCATCCCATGCTCATCCCTGAGCATGGATAGAATGAGCCACAGTCAGCCTCAAAGATGGAAAACATGATAAAGGAGTAATGCCAGTGTGGCCTGGTGGTTCGCGTGTTGGACTGGAACTCGGGAGATCTGGATTCTAGTCCCCACTCGGTCATGAAGTTCACTGGGCCAGTCACTGACTCTCAGCCTAACCTACCTCACAGGATTGTTGTGAGGATAAAACGGAGAAGAGGAGGAGGATCATGTAAGCTGCCTTGGGTTCCTTGAAATTCATTGGCAAACTGCTCTGTGGTGCTATAGAGCACCGCAAGGGTTAACTTTAGCTTTTGGTGCTCTGTAGCGGCTACAGGTGCCTTTAAAAAAATAAAATAAAATATGGAGGCAGAGGGAGGGTCTCTGGGCCAGGGCCGGCTGGGCCCATATGTGGCCCACATGCTATGTGTTGCCCACCCCTGACCCAAGCCATGTAGGGCTTTAAAGCTAAGCACCAGCACTTTGAATTGTACTCAGAAATGGTGAAGTTCTTTCAGCATTGTCTTGATATGTTGCCCCAAACTGGTTCCAATCAAGAACCCTGCAGCTGACAGCTGTATTTGGAACTAACTGGAGATTCTTTCTGAAAGGTCCTTAAAGGCAGGCCCCGTGTACACTGCCAACCTTTGATGTTACCAGAGTATGGATTACTGTGGCCGCCAGGCTATCTCTTTTTACCATGGACTGCAGCTGGTACACCAGCCTAAGCTGATGAAGGTGTCTCCTCGCCACAGAGGTTACCTGGTCCTCCAGTGACAAAGGTGTACCCTTAGACTATGAACTTGATCCTTTAGGGACAGGGCAACCCACCCAGAAGAGGCTGAGCACCATCTCTCTGAATAGACAAATCACTTACCTCTGCCTTGTCAGAGTTGAGTCCCAGTTCATTGTCCTTCAAGTGGCCCTTTATTTATTTATTATTTATTTAGGTATTATTACATTTATAGCCTGTCTTTTAAAAAAAAAAATCTTGCAAAGAACCCTAGGAGGCTTACATGGCCCTCCTCCTCCTCTCCCATTTTATCCTCACAGCAACCCTGTGAGGTAGGTTAGGCTGAGAGTCAGTGACTGGCCCAAAGTCACCCAGTGAGCTTCATGGCCGAGCGGGGACTAGAACCCGGATCTCCCCAGTCTCAGTCCAACACTATAACCATGGCACCACTCTCTGGCTCTCTTTTCTGATTCTAGACACCAGAATATATCCTTCCCAGTTATTCTATGGCAATGTTTAGACATTCCCATTGTCTGCTCCATTCATCCCTTGCTGCTCTTGGCTCTCTCATTCTCCCTTTGTCTCTGCCATTGGTTGCTTTCCATTTCTCTTCCCCGCCTGTCTTTTGTCTATTTCTTTAAATTATTTACACCATGCCTATGCAACTATACCAGAAAGAAGAGAGCTAGATGTTGGGTAACTAGGGCAATGTCTTTATTAATGTACAATATACAAGGGACCTGCAGTGGAAACATTAGCTGTGTGGGATTTGGTTGAGGTGGGGACTGCTTGTGGCCCCCCTCCTCCTACACCATCTTACCTGGGTAAGCCAGCCCTGTCCTGGTCTGAAGCTAATGTATTCCCTGGCTTCAGTCCTGCATGTATGCCTTTAGGATGCCCTCCTGACAAGCTTTTGGAATACTATCCAATGGAGCCGTTGCATTCCCGCTGATTCTGTTGGGATTTAGTGCTTCATAAGGCAAGCCCCCAAATGAGTGGAAACAATTGTTGCTGGATTGGGACAGGTTGGCTGTGCACCATTGTGTGAGCTCCGTTGACATGCCCCATTCCGAAAATGAGCATTTCCGCTCGTTTCCAATTCCTCTCTGAAGCGTTAAATCCCCATTGCACAAGTGATGGGTCTCGCTGGTGCTTGGGCAGCATTGGGTACTGCCTTTGGTGTGTGATCTGGTTAATCTTCAAAGGGGTTTTTTTCCTTGCCAAAACAGCCCCACAGCCCTTAATTGGGGCCACTCTCTCTGCTCAAGATAAAGGCACCTCAGGGCACTTACCCATTGACTCACCTCACCTGCCACTCTTTCTTCCCACACTGCCTTGCCAATGTGACCAGCTTATTTAACTGATGCCGCCATTGCCAATATCCATTCCCTTGAAGGTTCGGTATAGAGTAGGTAAAAGGAACCCCTGGTTTCTGCAGCCAATCAAATTAAAAGTTCCTACTTGGTCCTGGAGCAACTAGTCTTACTATACTGCCACCATTTACAGTGGGATAATGGGTATCACGATTCCAGGGCAAAAGGGTCTGGGAAAAGGTGAGGCCAACTTATAAAACCTCTTGCTCCACCGCTGCCGATTCAAGTACTCACTTCCAGGATGGACACAACACTGTAACTCACTCCTCCAATCTCAGCATTGGTTGTATGAGAATTTTGGTTTTGCTTGCAAAACATGCAAACATGCCCCGTTTGACGTCCCGAATGCAAGCATGAGCACGTGTCCGCTGAAAATATTTGCAAATGCTCAAACTCATGCTCATGTTTGTCTCATTCCTGATTCCCCATTAGAATGATGTAAATTTCAAATCTGTGCAAATTTCCTCAACAGACCAAATCAGCCCTGCTTTAGTCCAAGGAGGAAATTTGCACAAATTTTGGGGAGATTTGTGCAAATCATCCTTTCGATCGCTGCTCAATTTGCGCAATCTTCCCGTTTGTGCAGAGAGCAGCAATCAGAAGCGCAAATGGGAATTGGGCACGAGACGAGCGGTGGGACGATGTTCAGAGAATCCTAGCAACCTCAAACATTGTTCATTTGTCCATCCCTAATTTTTTTTTGCCTGTGTATTTTCTTCTGCTCCTCAATTACTGCTCATCATGTACCATGAGCCGCCAATGTCATTTCCTGCAACAGCAGCCATGGCCTGCCTCAGAAAAATGGGAGAAAAACAATATGAAGTCTTTGATATTAAGCACCTTCGGTGTTTGACATTGCCCGGTTTCACACATTGTCACGCACAACACAAACACCACTCCCCCCCCATGCTATTGTAAAATCTACAGTTTTCTTGAACGGATAGGTCAATTCACACATTCACCTGTCATTAAATGACTGCGGTGTCAAGTGACGGAAAGGATTTCGTATTACTTGATGCCAACTCAAACGCAATCCTTTCCAAGGGAGACCAATTCACACTTTCAGCTGCCGCTTGTCACATACTGAAAAACCAGGTGACAGGAAATCAAGTGTTGTACGTGCATGTGTGAACCTGAGATATGTTTGATTTTTCTTTTTCTTTTTTTTTACAGGAATTCTTTGGCATTCTACCCTGCATTAACAAAAATTCACAAGTGCACACAAGTAACCCACAAGAGAGAGATGGCTTTTAGAGTCATTCCAGAAAGTTCTCTTAGTAATTTGTAGAACTGGGGTCTTTTTCTTGCCCTCACTATTCTGTCTCTAGCACACACAGGACTCCAAAATGCCTTCTATCTCATTTTCTGCTTGACTAGGTTGTGCAGGGAGCAAGGGTGGTTTCGCTGCTTAAAGCCAAGTGTCATTTTCTTTCAGATCTCCGGCAACTCGACCAGGGACACCAGGGCAAACCTAGGCTGCAAATGCTGCTCTGGCCTCTGGGTCAGTGGCTGGAGGTTGATGTTCCAGACCATTTCCATTTGAAATCATAATCATTGCTGACATTAGCTCTGCTGGCAGGAGGCGGTTGCCTCAATCTTAGAGGAAGATTCAGGGGAAGCATAAGGCGAGGGTGAATTCGTAGGTGGGCATCAGGGCCAATGGGTTTGTTAATTTTCTTAGGGTCAGTGGCTTATTAGCCGAAGTCTCTCTCTCTCATTTTATTTTATTTTGCATTTTTAGGGATGTGCCAGCCCCCACCCCAAGAAAATCTACTCCTCTCCATAAAACTCTTGGGGCTTCCATTGAAATTCTTCAGGAGGTTTGCACACAGAGAATGCATCTCAGCCACAGACAGAGGAGGTTGGTGTATCCAATGTCAGCGGGGCTGCATATCTACTCCAGGCTTTATCCCGAACTTTAAAGGAGCTATCCATGGTGCTGAACCCTCTCCCCAAAATAGGTTCGGCACTATGGATAGCTCCTGAAAAGTTCAGAGTAAAATCTGGAGTGGATATGCAGCCCCAATGACCTGCTGGCATCGGAGTCACCAGCCTCCCCCAGCCACAGACATACCCTCCAACATTTTGCGGATGGAAACAGGGGCATTTTAAATTCCTACTACTGTTTTCACACCCAAGAGCATTGTCTAAGCTGCCGCCTTATACCTGGCTGAAGATTCCACTCTGCCTGCTGTTACAGGCTGTATTTATTTACTCCATAGTAGCCGGTCCCGTACATAGGCGTGGGGGGAGAATTTTGTTTAGTCTACAGCTCAGTAAGAACTTACCAAGTTCACAGTTCCTGAAACAATATACAAACCAGAACACAGTTATCCTCCAGTACTCACATTTCTGAGCAAGAAAATGCTTACGGACAATGTGTGTCTCGGGGGGGTGGGTGCATACAAGATGCATATATTTGTGAAGAAAAGGCACAAAATATTAAGGAAAACTGCTTGCAGAAATGCCTACGTTAGTACTAGGCAAATTTGTGTACAGAAATGTATTTACAAAATGCATACAAAAGTATGTGTGTTAAGGGGAAATGTACATAAAAATATGTACCAATTTTCATGGGGGCGTGTTTTTTAAAGTCACTAACAGTGCAGCCCAACGTGGCTGCCCGTAACCCTCTGAACTTGGGGGATTACGGACATCCTATGGAGGGTGGGAGGAGTGAGGTGGCAAAAGGTCGCCTCCGTGCTTCTCCCGCCCTGCAAAAGACTTAGATGGCCAATTTTGGTCATCTAAGTCTTTTGCCCCAGAGTGCAAGGAAGAGAGGCTGAGGTGCTGCTGGGATCCTTTGCTTGCTGGTAGAGCCTCTCTCCTCCTCTCCCCGCTCCCCCCCCCAGAATGCCCATCAACCTCCAGCTCCGAGGTTGGTCTTCTGACCTCAGAGCCTCAGCTGGTTGGTTCTTTCCACACCAGCTGCAAGGGTGGAGGGAGGGCGCTCCGAGGTTGGAGTTACAGCTCCAACTTTGAAGCACATTTCTGAGGTCGGGGCTGGGACTCCGACCTCTCCTAAGGCCGTCTAGACTCCGTCTAGAGGCCATAGGATTGTGCCCTGACTGATGCAGAAATTGGACAGAATGAACTTTCCATGTGGAGGGGGGAAATGAGAAACTGTCTCTGTACCCCCATTTATTCCCTCCTAGTATTTTTTTTCTATGCGTGCCATCACAGTCAGTTCTCTTTATGATATAGTGATAGTTATGATGGCTATATATTACCTCCAGTATCAGAGTCAGCATGCCTCTCAATATCTGTTGCTGGGGAACACAAGCAGGAGGGTGCTATTGCACTCATGTCCTATTTATGGGCTTCCCCTGGAAATCTGGTTGGTCAGTGTGGGAACAGAATTCTGGACTACATATGCCTTCAGTCTTTTCCAGCATGTTCTTACACGTGGCTTTCATTCTCCCAGGAATCCACACACACTGAGGGAATCTGGAAGACCTCATGCTTGCAGTTTGGGTGCACTCCTGTACTAGGCCCTGAACATGGTGGCCAGGAGTGCATTTGCACAGCTCAGGCTAGTGTGTGAACTGTGCCCATTCATAGAGATGTCTGATCTGGCCACAGTCACACATGCCTTAGTTACATCCCGTTTGGACTACTATAGTATGCTCTACATGGGGATGCCTTTGAAAACTGTTCAGAAACTTTAGCTGGTCCAGAATGCTGTGGTCAGATTGTTGACTGGGGATGGTTACAGACTCCCTTGTTGCAACAATTTCACTGGCTACTAGTCTGTTTCCAGACAGAATTCAAAGTGCTGGTTACAACCTATAAAACCCTACATGGTTTGGGACTAGGCTACCTGAAAGCAGGGCCGGTGCTACCATTAGGCCAACTAGGCAGCTGCCTAGGGCACAGGGCTAAAGGGGGCGCCAGAAACGCCTTGAAAAAAATACAGTGCTAAAATGCGTATTTCACCAACTTGTTGGGGGCGCTAAATATCTGATCTTGCCTAGGGCACCAAACTGCCTTACACCAGCCCTGCCTGAAAGACTGCCTTCTCCCATATGAGCCTGCCCAGGTCTTAAGATCTTCAGGAGATGCCCTTCTTTGGAGACTGCTGCCTTCAGAGGCATGTTTGGTGGTGACCCAAGAGGGGGCCTTTTCAGTGGTTGCTCCCAAGCTGTGGAACTCCCTGCCAAAGGAGGCTAGGTTCACTCCCTCTCCTTCCACCAGCAGGCAAATACCTTTTTTTTCCAAGCAGACCTTTGGCGTGTAAGTGGGTCCGTTGGGTTGGACATTGTTTTTATTCTCTTATTGTTGTGTTTTAAATTGTGGTTTTAATGCATTTGTTTTATTATTGTTTTAAGCAAGTTTTATTTAAGATCATGAGCTGCATTGAGTGCCATTTTTCTTGGTAGGAAGGCAGGGTACAAATCAAATAAACAAACAAACCTACAAACAACCTCTGCTGCTGGCAGGCTGTGCTACATGGCTGCCTGCAAATGATAGGGAAATAATGTGGTGTCCCTATATCCTGGTTGTTCTTCAGTCCTGTCATCAGTTTGCTCCTCAATCCTGCCTCCTCGTTTGTCTTTTGGTTCTGACTTGCGTTTCTCTCTTCAGTCCTGACTACTGGCTTAATCTCACTGCTCCTGGTTCCCAGCTTCCAGCTCATCTCACATTGCTGCTCATGTACCAGCTCTGTCAACATAATAGAAAATGGAGTTTCTTTGGTCTCTGAGATTTGATCACTAGCAACATATGTTGCTAATGGACATTAGACAGTGGAAGTAAGATGGACATCTTCATTCCAGGTTCAGCGGCCTACAGTAGCAGTACAATATAGCTTCTAATAAAATGGAAAGATGGTCAGAGCCATCTTGTGTGGTCGATCTTATTCCTTTTGAGTATCATAGCTGAGAAAGACACCAGTGGAAAATTCCCTCCTTGATGTGCATGTACCCTAAGTAAATGTAGCTATGTACTATTAACTTTGCTGGCAAGCTCCCATGGCCATGCATCTCAGCTCAAGCTGCGGAGTCTTTGTGGAGTATTAGCAAACAAGACTTTGTTTGTCCTGTACACAGAGAAGAATGCTTCGTTCAGATCACATTATGTTCTTATCAAAGTGCACTTGAAATACACTAATGGTTTTTTTTTTTGTCTCTGGACACACCTTGAGGCTAGTCAAATATTTTCTCTACTTAATTGCGAAGAAATTGCAATATCAAAAAAGTAACATGAGAAGTATCTGCGTTGGGCCTTGACTATGCATGCAGGGAAATGAGGGAGGAATAAGATGGTAGAAAGATGAGTGGTGAACATAAGAAGAGCCCTGTTGGATCAGAGCAAAGGTCCATCTCGTCCAGCATTCTGTTCACACAGTGGCCAACCAGCTGCCCACAGGATCCCACAAGCAGGACATGAGTGCAACAGCACCTTCCTGCCCATGTTCCCCAGCAACTGGAGTACGGCATACTGCCTCTGTGAAATGGACTGTATCAACAGAAGAAGCCAATGTGGTTTCACAGAAAGCTTAGAGATGACCTGAAAACAAAGAAAAAGGACACATGTAGGAAGTAGAAGGAAGGCCAGACTACAAAGGCCAGGCTACAAAGGAAGAGTACAGGCAGGTAACACAGAATTGCAGGGATGGTATCAGAAAGGCTAAAGCTGAGGATGTGCTGAGGTTAGCCAGGGATGCGAAAAGCAACAAAAAGGCTTTCTTCAGATATGTGCCTAGTAAAAGACAGAGGAAAGAAATGGTGGTTCAAATACTCAATGAAGATGGCAGAATGAAAACAGATGCCAAAGAACAGGCAGAGGGGTTCAATTCCTATTTTGGCTCAGTCTTCTCCCGAATGAGGGTCTATGACCCCCCTGGCAAACCTGAAGTACAAGCTGAAGGGGCAGGATTGCAGCTTGAGATTGATAGGCCTATGACATGGTCAAGGAACATCTAATTACTTTGAATGAGTTCAAATCTCCAGGGCCCGATGAACTGCGTCCTAGAGTAATAAAGGAACTGGCAGAAGAACTCTCAGAACCACTGTCTATTATCTTTGGGAAATCATGGAGGATGGGTGAAGTGCCAGACTGGAGGACTAATGCTGTTCCTGTCTTCAAAAAGGGCAAAAAGGAAGAACTTGGGAACTACAGACCAGTCAGTCTGACATCAATCCCTGGGGAAATTATGTAGCAAATTTTAAAGCAATCAGGCTGCAAGCACCTTGAAAACAATGCAGTGATTACTAGAAGCCAACATAGATTTGTCAATGACAAGAACAAATCCTGCCAGGCTAATCTGATCTCATTTTTTGATCAGATAACCTCCCTTGTGGAATGTGGGAATGCTGTGGACATAATATATCTTGACTTCAGCAAAGCTTTCAATAAAATGCCTCATGATATCCTGATTAGCAAACTTGCTAAATGTGGGATAGATGGAACAGCTATCAGGTGGATCCACAGTTGGCTACAGAATCAGACTCAAAAGAGTGATTATCAATGGTACCTTCTCAAACTGGGGAGAGGTAACAAGTGGGGTACTGCAGGACTCAGTCCTGGGCCCAGTGCTCTTCAACATTTTTATTAATGACTTGGATAAGGAGGTGCAGGGAATGCTTATCAAATTTGCAGATGACACAAAATTGGATAGAATAGCTAATACCCTGGAAGACAGAAAGAAAATTCAAAGTCATCTCGATAGGCTGGAGAGCTGGGCTGAAAACAACAGAATGAAATTTAATAGGGATAAATGCTAAGTTTTGCACATAGGAAAAAGGAACCAAATGTACAGTTACAGGATGGGGGATACTTGGCTCAATAATACTACAAGCGAGAAGGATCTTGGCATTGTTGTAGATCACAAGCTGAATATGAGCCAGCAATGTGATGTGGCTGCAAAGAAGGCAAATGCTATTTTGGGCTGCATTAATAGAAGTATAACTTCCAAATCATGGGAAGTGATAGTTCCCCTTTACTCAGCACTGGTTAGGCCTCATCTTGAGTATTGCGTCCAGTTCTAGGCACCACACTTTAAGAAGGATGCAGACAAACTGGAAAGGGTTCAGAGGAGGGCAACAAGGATGATAAAGGGACTGGAAACAAGGCCCTATGAGGAGAGACTGAAGAACTGGGCATGTTTAGCCTTCAGAAGAGAAGACTGAGGGGAGATGTGATAATGCTCTTCAAGAACATGAAAGGTTGTCACACAGAGGAGGGCCAGGATCTCTTCTCAACCATCCCAGAGTGCAGGGAATGGAATAATGGGCTCAAGTTACAGGAAGCCAGATTCCTGCTGAACATCAGGAAAAAACTTCCTTACTTTTAGAGCAATACGACAATGGAATCAATTACCAAGGGAGGTAGTGTTTGATGACTGTTTTTATCTTGTTTCTCTTTGTAAACCACCCAGGGAGCCTTTTGGCTGATGGGCGGTGAACAAATATACTAAATAAATAAATAAATAAATAGTGGGCTCTCCCACAGTATAGGCATTCATGATTCAAGATGCAGCTGGACAGCCATCTGTCAGAAATGCTTTAACTTGGATTCCTGCTTTGAGCAGGGAGTTGGACTCGATCTTATAGGCCCCTTCCATCATCATCATCATCATCATCATCATCATCATCATCATCATCATCATCATTGTCATCACAACAACAACTCTATTATTTGATGATTCTATGACTTCAGATTGCAGGTATAGGGAGATTCAAGTTCTGAATGCTCCTCCATGTAAATAAAATGAACACAAACCCATCCCCCTTCACATAGGTCACTAGCATTGCAAGGAAAAGAGTTCTGCCTCAGCACTTAGTATGCTGTGGTGTGTAAGCGGAGCATTAAAAATCTGATGACTCTTCTGCCATCTGAATTGTTTTGCTTCCTTCCATATTTGCATTCTTTAAATCTCGAGTTTTTTCTCTCCCAAACATGAACAACAATTGCACAGTTTGGTAAATTCTTATCAAACATGAATGGAAATGAAGTTCTCACTAATCCCTAGTGTAGCGTACTGTAAGACAGTGAATGTGAAAATTATAGAATATGTTCACGACACGATCTCCCAGAACTGTTGAGTTCTACTAAACAAAAAGCATTTCCCAATTTTGGACAAGCATCTTGGAATAGATTCATGTCTAGATTCATATATCTCAAGCATGACATAGTCATCCTTATTATTATCCTCTGCCACCCATTACAGGGGTGCCAGATGGTATTACAGAATCTACTGATAGATCTCTGGTTGATTTGCAGTAGATCAGCAAGAATTTCTGACTCTCAATGATTTAACAACAGAGACAACAAAAAGACATGTTTTCCCTCCTAATTTAAGCTCCTGAAATCAAGGAAGCTTGGAGAGAAATAGGATTAAATTTGTGTGTAGAAGGATCTGTCTGTGAGCTCCAGTTCTGGGACTAAAAACAAATTTGTGGACTCTGTATGTGTTCAGAAGCACCCTGTTCTGAAATCCTATATATGGTTTTTTCAGCCAGTATTTTGCGCCTTGCTGTGGTTGGTATACCTCCAGGTTCTAGTGAAAAACAAAGTAGATTCACTAAGCTTAAAGTCTGCCCAACCTCTGTTTTAACATATTCAGTTGTTTTCTGTAAGGAGCACCAAAATTTGAAGGGACCATGCTTGATTCTTCAGGTGTTGGCTCCAGCAGAGCTGGGAGCCTCCTACTTTTCTGAGGATTCAGCAATGTAGTCTTCACAATCAGAAGAGGAGCCCAGGATGACTTCCTCAGGCTGTGAAGATACCACGGGTCACTTGGGTTCTCCTGGCATGGAGGTCTCTGGCTGAGCAGTGTCTTCCAGTTTTCATTATGGAGATGATGCCTCATTCCAAGCTTCCTGCTCCTTGGTACCCTCAAATGCTTTGATGCTTCTCCTAGTTGGAGAGGGTCCAACTTTTGGGTCATTAAAGAACCTGTGGCTTATGCTGGCTCAGCTTGTCTGAGCGTGGAAAGCTAAGCAGGGTCAGGCCTGGTTATTACTTGGATGGGAGACCCGTCCTCTGGTTTCCTGCATTGAGCAGGGGGTTGGACTCGATAGCCTTGTAGGCTCCTTCCAACTCTATGATCTATGAAATCTATGAAACCAAATAAGAAGTCCAATGGGTAGAGAGCCCAATGAAATATAACTGCAGTTTGCTTATTATGAACACAAACTCTAGCATAGGTCTGCTAAGCTTCTAGGTTGTAGCACAGGTAGGAGTGAGGCCTCTCTGAGAGGTCTCCTGTCTCTGCTGATCTGGTAAGTGCAGTGGACAGGGGACATGTGTGTGTTTGTGTCTGTGTGGGTGAGGGTGGAGATGTTCTCCAGCTAGGATATTAGATGCAAGCCATACAAAGACTCACACAAGGGAGGGGGTGACAAAATGTGAGAACTACAAGCTGGGCAAACTCAAATTTCAACCCACTCCATATTTCAACAATGTCACAATTGGTGAACGAGGATGGCAGCAAAAGAACAGAGTACTTCTGTAATCACTGAACTGCTATGTTATCAGGGAAGTACACTGGACAGTGTGTTAATGAACATTACTGGTTTTAGTTTTGAGAGCACTGTAACTTCACCCATTCGGTGCATTAGAAAATCATGTGATGAGAAAATTATCTAATTAAAACCATCACTGGAAATGACTGAAAATACTAGCCATCGGCATTTTCCTCCCTTTCAAAACATTTGTAAGAAGCAGTGGTCATCCTAGTGAACAGGAAACAGATAAAATAATGAGCAGGAGGATGGGAAATGTTGAAGTTGGTCTAAATATGAGTCTCCCATTGTGCAATTTTGCTGCCAGTACACATTACCAAAAGACAATGTTGAAAAGCATTTACAGCAAATTAGCATCTTTCATTATGTTCTCACACCGTGCACTCATTTATCACTGTTTTTCACAGTGCAGTGACAAAAATGGCATCACAGGCATAGGATTATGGTCAAAAGAAAATTGAAAGTATCATGAAAATTTAATTACCATGATGACTTACAACCGCATCAGTAATAATACAAGGTGTTTGGTTGTGCGGTGCACACACGTACACGTACACACACACACACACACACTGCTCAGTGTTTTGTTTATTTATTTATTTATTTATTTATTACTTTTATATCCCACCTTTTTTCCTACAAGGAACCCAAGGTGGCTTACATAATCCTCCTCCTCCTCTCCATTTTATCCTCACAACAAACCTGTGAGATAGGTTAGGCTGAGAGTCAGTGACTGGCCCAAAGTCACCCAGTGAATTTCATGGCCGAGCGGGGACTAGAACCCGGACCTCCCGAGTCCCAGTCCAACGCTCTCACCACTACGCCACACTGGCTCTTTTCCAGCTTTTGAGATGCTGAATTGTGACTCAAGAAGTAGAAAGCACCAGTTTCTACTCCAATGCTACCTAATTGGTATAAGGGTACTTATTTTTGGACTTTGGGCATACTCATGCAGGGCTACTGCTGCAGTGCTGTGATAAATTAATATACGGGCTTCCATATGTGAAGTCCTGGCATGATAAGGAATTGTGCATGAAAACAGATGCTGTGCATGTGGTTCCTCCCCCTGTTCTCACCCACGTGCAAATCACTGGCATGCAAACAGGTGTTGCACATGTGACTGCTCCCGTCCTGCTGCTTCGGCATACGTATGTAATCTCCATCAGAAAAAGCACTGACCAACTATTTGGGAGGAGAAGTGGCCAGTTGGATTTCCTTTTCCTGTGCTCCTCTCCCTTTTCCACAATAAACAGTCAACCAGCCCTTTCACTGATTAACTTTCTGACTTGGATTACTCATGTGCAGCCCTTGCTATGAGATGCCCATGTACGTAGTTGAACAGCCAAAAGGAAAAGGTAATCCATTGATCATGTGTGTGTCAGTGTGTGTGTGTGTGTGTGTGTTTAAATGCCTACTAACTCCCGCATGGATTTTTTTAGACTACACTCACTTCTTGTTTCAGAATGGCAATTGGCATGCATATGCTGTCTGGTTTGCAGGTCTCCATTTATATATTTAGTGCTATTTTTAGGCTGCTGTTAAGGGTAAAACCCTCTCAAGGCGGCATACAGAATAAAAAACATACCAAGAAGAAGAAGGAGGAGGAGGCGGAGGAGGAGGAGGCGGAGGAGGAGGAGGAGGAGGAAATACAGATAGGCAATAAATATGCAATGAAATACTATAAAACAGTGATAAATTACACCAATAAAACCTGCAGCCAACAGATTAAGGGAAATCCAGTGAAAACAGGTGGGTCTTCAGAACCTTCCTGAAGACCTGCAAAGAAGGGGCCAGATGAACCCCTGGTGGAAGGTGATTCCAGATATGCAGGGCCTGTCACACCCCACCTCTCAATAGGGCCTCAAGCTTGCCCTCCTTATTGGGATCTCTGGGTGTGCTTATGTAAGGTTGGGGATTTCTTTTCCTCAAACCCTTACCCTTACACCTCTCACACTGACTTTGGGATGTCTAATCCCTTCCTTATACCTTTTTTGACCAGTACAATAAGCACTGCTTCCCACACAGGCTGTTTCAAATAACAAAGAAAAGTATATTCTAAAATACAGGCAGTCCCCGAGTTAAGAATGTCTGACTTACAGGCAACCCATACTTAAGAACGGACTTCTGGGTTCCCCGGCACTACGTCATTTATGTAGAGTACATTTGTGTAAATGCCGATTTTACGTATAGAACGCTATGCTGTTCCGACTTACATACAAATTCGACTTAAAAACATTCTTAAGAATGGAACTCATTCGTAACCTGGGGACTGCCTGTACAACAAGTTCTGGAAATAAGTTTTATGTGTAAGTTTCAGTTAATCTTAAGTAATGTACGATCTTGATCTTATCCTAGTACCAATCTTTACTCAACAACTGTTCCCAATATCAGTCCCTGCACTCACTAGCTCAACTCTTAACAATCCTAATATAATGGCTCAACTCTCTCCAGTCAGCTCCACAGACTCCCAAACAGCACTTCACGCTCCACACGCTCCACACACTCCTGCACTCTCTTTTAGGAATGTATCTGCGAGTCTCGGGGGGGCTGAAAGCAGGCCAAAATTGGCCCTCTCCCCCCCCGAGACTCTCGCGCCTTACCTGGCCACTGATCGATCCAAAGGCGCACCAGGGAAAGGAGCTTCTGGTCCCCGGCTCGTCTTTTTCCGGTTCCCTGGCACTGCGTTCTTAGCGTAAAAACCAGGGCAACCCAGCTTGAAATGGCCACGAATTGCTATTTGCAGCCATTTTAAGCTGGGTTGCCCTGGTTTCTATGCTAAAAACACAGCGCCAGGGAACCAGGGAACCGGGAGTGATGCGACAGGGAACCCGTCGCATCACTTCCTGTTCCCTGGCAGCATGAGCATGGCGAGCGTGGAGAGAGAGGGCGGGGGTGCTCCGGAGCGCACCACCCCAGGCAGGTAAGCTCCCCACTTGATTTACATCCCTACCTTTACAAAACCCTCAAAAACCTTCTGCCTGAGCAGCACCGCCCACTGTTTATATAACATAGGCTCCACCCCCTTTACACTCTCTCAGCCAATCATGTCACATATGTAAATACACCCTTCTTCCTATCCATCCTTTCTCACTCACCCAGATACAGAAGG
Organism: Shinisaurus crocodilurus; assembly: GCA_021292165.1. Classification (NCBI taxonomy): domain Eukaryota; kingdom Metazoa; phylum Chordata; class Lepidosauria; order Squamata; family Shinisauridae; genus Shinisaurus; species Shinisaurus crocodilurus. The sequence goes on along the minus strand of CM037887.1, from coordinate 16,701,641 downwards.
AATACATGGTTATACTTAATACACAAACACATTATACTTATGTACCACCTATACACTTTAAATTTAAACCCAAATACCATAACATCACAGGGCCATCCCTTAAAAGGCCCTCTCCTTTGTACTCATCAGCCTAACTTCCCTTGGTGGTGGGCAAGTGAGAAGTGAAAAGGCCCCATTCCTAAGTCAGGCTCTGAAATACAGTTCATTTGGCATTTGAGAAGAACCTGGTATTTCTTAAAGCAGGAGCTTTACTGGGTCATTTTTTTTTCCTTTGGATGAGAAAGCACTGAAGTCTTCATCAGTAAATAGAGAAGGCAATGTTTTTGAACTCTCGGTTCATTTGCAGATATACAGATTGAGCTAGTAGTGAACAAGCAGAAACGCAGACGGGAACCGTTAGTTCCGTTGATCCCCAAGCGAAAAGAGCACTGAAGACTACTTCTGCCATCCATCTCTGAAAATGTTAGATTGCTTTCTCATCCTTTGGCCAAATTCAAGTTTCCCTGTTCAATGACACGGCATGCACTCACATTTCTCCCTGGCTGAAGTCCAAATTGACCTTCTTCAGTGCTCACCTAGGCAGTCACATTTGATATTCAAACCTGGCTTTTTCATCAGAAGGCTGCTTCAGTGGCACATTTCCCACTGCTGCTGCACACCAAGTTTAAAAGAGAGACACTTTAAAATACAGAACAGCAAGTCTGCCAGGAAAAAAAAAGGTGTGATTACTGCACTGAATTGATTTGCTATCCCATTGCATGAGGTCATTCCAATCTCTGGGGGTGTAATCGAAACTAAAAGCGTCATATTGCTAGAGTGGTCAGCACTTTGGGGTTGGAGTTGGGGACAGGGGTAGTAATTAGGATGCAAAATGTTTCCATGAAGGATAGCGTAATTAATTATTCCTTGCGCATGCTTTGATTCATTGGCTGCATATGTGTTGGTACCATCTAGACCAGTGTTCTCCAACCTTGGGTCCCCAGATGTTTTTGGCCTACAACTCCCAGCACGGAGGGCTTTAAAAGGGGATTGGACAAATTCATGGATGGGAAGGCTATCGATGGCTACTAGTCCTGATGGCTATATTCTACCTCCAGTATCAAAGGCAGTATGCCTATCAGCCTATGTACATGGGTTACTGGGGAATGTGGGTGGGAGGGTGCTGTTGCACTCATGTCCTGCCTGTGGGATCCCGTGGGCAGCTGGTTGGCCACTATGTGAACAGAATGCTGGACTAGATGAACCTTTGGTCTGATCCAGCATGGCTCTTCTGATGTTCTTATATGTTCTGTTCTGGGGGGTGGGGTGGGAGAAAGAAATGTTAGCACAGGTATGGAAAATGAAACAAAACTGGGAACAATAACACTGTACCTATTGAAGTCAGTATGCTCTTTGGTAAGTATCAGGATGCAAATGTGTGTTAAATTGAAGAAGGTGAGTCACGATTACAAAAAATAAAAATAAAATAAAAATCCCATTTTGAAAAATGGAATTTTAACATTTACACTGTTTCTGTACCAGAGCTTTAAGCCCTATCTTGGAAATGAAAAGGTGAAAGGGTGACTTATGCTATTGAAAAAGGAGGTTATCATAAAATGTAGACGGAGTTATAATTGGGTCTCCTGCTGATACAAGTGAGAAAAAAACAATTAGTGAAAGGCTTTAAAAAGGCTAATCTGAAAGAGTGGCTGAACAGAAAGTCCATTCCATTACTGTGGCAGCACTCATGAAACTAATCAAGAGCCTTCCATTCTGTGATGTTAGGTGTTTTATCAGCTCAAAGTCTAAAGAACAGTATGGTTTCTCCTTCAACCAGGAGAGCTTCTTTTCGCTCACACAGTTATGAAACTATGAAATGCAACATACCTGATCCACATCACCTGGTAGTGGCCATCCAAAGCATTATTATTTTTTTCATCTTGACATTATGAAATCATCCACAAAACAGGTGATTTTGCACTCATCATTTCCAAATGATGGGCCATTCCACTCTATATGCCTACCCCATGTGAAATCTGATATAATTTTCCTTCTTGGAAGCTCTCCTGAGAATTCTATTATAGGGTGGCCTATGAACATAGTTAATCAATAAATCAATGTCCTGGAGCTTTGTGGAAAGGCAGAGCCTATGCGTTTATTATTGGCAAACTTCCCATCAAGTTTGATGGGCTGAGGATAGGGATACATGATACGGATAAAGGGAGATAAGTGCACAGAAGTGCACAGAGCAGGGGGTTGGACTCGATGGCCTTGTAGGCCCCTTCCAACTCTATGATCTATGAAATCTATGATTTATGCATGATGTGGAGAAAGTGAACAGGGAGATATTTTTCTTCCTCTCTAATAATACTAGAACCCAAAGGGGTCATCCCATGAAGTTGATTGGTGTGAGGTTCAAGACAGATAAAAGGAAGTACTTCTTCACATAGAGCACAGTTAAACTATGGAATTCACTTCCACAAGATGTGGTGATGGCCACCAATTTAGAGGGCTTTAAAAGGGGATTGGACAAATTCATGGAGGAGAAGGCCATCAGTGGCTACTAGTCCTGATTGGCTATATGCTACCTGCAGTATCAGAGGTGGTATGTCTATGTGCACCAGTTGCTGGGGAACATGGGTGGAAGGGTGCTGTTGACCTCATGTCCTGCTTGTAGGTTTCCCGTGGGCAGCTGGTTGGCCACTGTGTCTGATCCAGCAGGGCTCTTCTTATGTTCTTATGATAGGAGAAGCAGCGATGTTCAAGTTCACAGAGATTCTCCAAACCCCACTTCATGTCTTGCTTCCATTCTCATTTGTGACCTGTTTTTCTTTTTATTCAAATCAGAAAAGTACAAATTTTGAACTGGAAAAGGGTGCATAATGTGCATTTCGTGCACATTTTTTTCAGAAGTGCACACTGCCCCCATTGACTAAAGAGTGAAAATATGGTGAGGTTTTTTTGTTCTAGAAATTTCTAATCCTTTCTTCAATACCCATGATGACCACTCCTGCTCCCTACTTATCCACTTCCGCTCTCCAGTTTCTGACCATTATTGAAGCAATTGCCATTGGTAGAGGAAGGATCAGAGCTCGGGTTGCTTTTCCAAACCTGGACCTTGCCCCAAACTGGACATTAAGGTTGTGACAGAATTTTTGTTTCGTTTTATGTAGTTACTCCATTCATTATTAAAATGTCTGTTTGTGTTATTACTTGCTCATTAGAATGACATTCATTTTTGTTAATGGGTATGGAACTCGTTCGATTTCATTGGGAGATCCAGTCAGTCTTCTGCTGACTGTAACGTCAGTGTTTTCTATGAAATTTTCAGGCATCTTCAAGGGATCAGACCCCTTGAAGATTTTAAAAGGCACACAGACACAGCCTAACTGCTTGGCAGCCCTCTCTCCCTGTTCGCAAATTGCCAGTCATGTGCTGGCATTCAATTTGTGCGACTTTCCCAGTTTACTTTTGCGCAACTTTCCTGACTTGTGCAAATTTCCCCTGTAGACTGAATCAGCCCACTTCAGTCTATGGAGGAAAATTGTGTGAATTAGGACATTTGCACAAATTTGGGGAAATTTGTGCAAATTTTATGTTCAATCGCTGCTCCGTTTGCACATTTCCCCATTGCTCAGAGTGGGCAATGATCACAAATGCAAACAGGAATTGGGCATGAGACGAGCGGCGAGATGATGTTTGGAGACTCCTAGCCGACTCCAACATTGCTGTTCACGTATCCCTGCTGGGTACCGAGTAGACTAAAGAGAGGACCAGCACTGGGTGGGGTGGGCTTTTATAGCCCAGTCCCCTGTCCCTACACTAGCCAATGTGTGGACTCCAGGGATGTGCACAAAGCCTCTTCACCCAAAGAGCACGGGCATGGGAACACTTTTTTCTAAATTATCCTCGCCATCTTGCCGCTATATTCTTCTAAAACTGTGGCATGCATGTTTTATGGCTCCCTTCTGGCCATACTTTTTCATCTCAAAAACAAGCCTTTTTCATCCTTTCAGATGTTACAACATCATTTTCTAATGTAGCAACCAATGATGTGCGTAAATTCTAAGTGAGTCATACTGGCTGCTTAACCTTATCATCATTTTCTTGGATTTACCCTGTAATCTTAAATTACCTGCTTGGAGAAGCCTAATTCCCTTCTGTAACCCCCCCACCTCTTTCTTCTTAAACTCTCTCTCTCTCTCTCACACACACACACACACGCACACGCACACGCACACACACCCCTTCTCCATATTGCTGAGAGATAATATGCAGTTCAAAAGAGCTGCTTTTCCATTCAGGACGTTTCCTGTTTAATCCCATTCATCCTGCGCCTGCATTTCTTGACTCTGTGCCAGTATAAATCACTTCACATTCGTCAAAAAGGCAGATTTGCTTTGTTGAGTATAGAGGCTAGCAAGTGCCGCCATTGTCATGCATGATCCTTCAGTTTTCTCCTGTTTCTGCTTGGTATTGTACCGGAAACAAGAAATGGCTATCATCCTTCTTGTTTTGCTTTGCTTCCCAAACCCCACTTACACTGCAAGGCTTACAGAAGAGTCCTGCACAATTTGTGATCCACAAAGCTACCTACAGCAAACCCACTGAGTGCCTTTCCTTTACATAGACAAAATGGCACCATCCACACACAAACGGGGAGATTGATTTATTTATTATATTTATTCTCTCTCTCTCTCTCTCTCTCTCTCTCTCTCTCTATATATATATATATATATATGTATATCACCTTTATTCCTCTTACAAGGAACCCAGGGTGGCTTACATAATCCTCCTCCTCCTCTCCATTTCATCCTCCTCACAACAAGCCTGTGAGGTAGGTTAGGCTGAGAGTCAGTGATTGGCCCCAAAGTCACCCAGTGAGCTTCATGGCTAAGTGGGGACTAGAGCCTGGATCTCCTGAGTCCCAGCCCAGCACTCTCACTACTACACCACACTGGCTCTCTGAGATATCAGCTGGGTTGGGAGAACCAGGGTTTGCAGAAGTACCCCCCCCCCAAAAAAAAAGCTTTAAGGGGGAAAAAATCCTTAAGGGGGGAAATCCAAAGCATCACAATGGGGACACAGAGCATCCCCAAGGATATTAGAATACTGTTCAGGGAAACATAGAAAAGGTGGAGGAAATGAAATGAATGTAGTACCCTGGAAAAGAGCATGGCCAACTAGCTGCCTGGAAGCCTAAACAGGAGTACTCGATATTGCAACATTTTGTAACAGGTCAGACTTGTAAACTTCCTGTTTCTGAAGCCCGAGGCAGTCAGGAAAACCAAAAGATATACCGTACTTGTTCTCCAAATATCCCTATTTACCAAGGCAGTTCCTATTTCATGCTCTTTCTAATTTACTATTCCTATTTTGTACCAATGTGTGCCTTTTGTAGATCCCTAATCCTCCCCCATCCCTCAGTTTTGAAAAGCAGTGCAGGGAAGTCTCAAGTACCATGCACAGTTGGCATGAGAAGCTGGGATAACTCTCTGTTGCTGGAAAGTGTGCATGTATTTTTCCAGAGGCCTGCACCTCAGGACCCAGTCGACAAGCTTGGACTGAATGTTTTTAGACTCAAAGTATTTTTTTTCAATAAGCAATTACAATGCCGGGATACACATGCATACATCTTAGGAATGTGTCATTAACATAGCCACCACTTCTTCTTCTTCCTCCCCCCCCCCCGGCCATTTCACTCAGCTTGGCAATGTCACCGCTGAAGCTTTTCCTGGCAAGGATTAAAACTTCACCTGCTTAATTTCTATGGGTTGGATCCAGATTCAGCTATGTTTAGAGCAGACCAATTAAAATTTAAAAATAAAACCAATTAAAATCAACAGGACAAATCAGTAATGACTTCCTTAAGTCTTATTGTTTTCAATGGGTGTATTAAAAGCATGGCTAAGTTTGGATTCCAACCCTTTGTTCCAGGCTGCTCTTAAAGATACTGTTATGTGATATATTCTATCTATCTATCTATCCCTCCAAGGAGTTCCAGCTGGCATACATGATTTCAGCATCACCATATGCATTTTTTCCTCACAACAACCCTGTGAAGTTGATTAGATTGAGAGAGAGAGCAGTTGGCTTAAGTTCACCCAGTAAACTTCATGACTGATTGGGAATTTAAACCTGGGTCTACCCAATCCTAGTCTGACACTCTAACCCAGGGGTAGATAACTTGGTGCCCTTCAAATGCTTTGGATTCCAACTCCCATAATCTCTGGTGATTGGCCATGCTGGTTGGGGCTTCTGTGAGGGAACCAGGTTGCCAACCCTTGCTCTAACAACCAATACACCAGATCGATCCAGAAAAAAAGTGGCATGGCAACACTTCCTGAATCATAGCATCTGCCTAATTCTCTACTCATCTGACTTTGATAATCAGCTTTCTTTCATTCATTCTTTTGTTCATTCTCTTTCTTTCTTTCTTTCTTTCTTTCTTTCTCAAAGTTAGCCCATTACAACATTCAGTGCAACATCTCATGGAAATAAAGCTCTGCTTGGCTGTTTGTTATGAAATGCACACCACTTTCGATCATCTCCCCTCATCAAGGCAGCTTTCCTCTCTCACACATTTTATCCTTCCCTTTTATGATAGCTATTAAAGGCTTTTTTTCTTTTTCTTTTTTAAGTGTTTCGGTTTCTTGAGGAATATTTATGGTTTTGATGCCGGGGTGCTCGCAAAGCTAAGAAGCAGTTTCTGAGAGCATTCTGGGAAAGTCTACATTAAAGATGAATTCCTGTTGATGGACTTACATTACAATTGCTTTGGAAGCACCACGGTTTCCTCACTGATATATTATGTGCCGAAGTTGCTTATTGTGGTCTGAAAATGCTGTGTAGATCTTTATATTGAAAACAGGGTTCCCAACTTTTTATTTTTTTTAACAGCTTTACTCCTTTGACTCAGAAATTGAACAGGTGAAAATTTCCCCTCCCTTTCACACTGGGAAAAGCATCACCTAAATGTCTGCATGTCAACCTTCTCATAAGGCACAGAGCCAACAGGGGCCACCTTCACAGCTGGGCCACAGGAAGAGACCACACATTACTCCTCTAGATCATCTACCATGGAGCCACAGACCCTCACATCGGGCATGGATTAGATGCATATCCTGCCTTTCCTCCAAAGAGCACATGGTTTGTCCCACCATTTTTATCCTCACAACAACTCTGTGGGGTAGGTTAGGTTGAGATAAAACTATTGGCTTACGATCACCCAGTCAGCATCATGGCAAGTAATTTCACAGCAGTCAGTGTATGTGGCACTTGGAGGAGCAGTGGCCATCTTTACTTCCACAGGTGAGAGTTGGGGGGAAATAAGGCAAGACAGAACCAGGAAAACATGGGGCATCTTTGCTGGTCCCAGGCACTCCATCCTCCCCTTTTGGATTTGGGCTTCAGAGACCAAGGAAAAGTGTGGGTGCACAGAAGAGGCATCATCAGTGATCAGTGATCATGGGGCACATCTGTTTAAGCATCAGCCTTAGCTTCCCATTATTTTTTTGGAGTTGGAGCCAACTGAGATAGCCTCATCCCCGGTCTTTTAAACCAGCAGGTTTTTCGTTGGTTTTTAAAAAATAATTCTCTCTCTCTCTCTCTCTCTCTCTCTCTGTTTATGTTGTATACAAATAGTTTTTATACTATGCTTATGTTACAATATTTTATTTTTAAGGTTTTAATCTTTGCAACTCACCCAGAGAGCTTTGGCTATTGGGCAGTATAGAAATGTAATAAATGAAATGAAATGAAATGAAGAGCATTTCTAAAAACTGATTCTTGAACTGGAGTATAATCTGTTTGCCACAGCATTGAATTATTGCAGTCCAATGGGCATCTTTCCACCCTCTGTGTTACTGATGTGTGCACATGCATTGCTAATGGGAAGCAAATTAGGGGCAGCTGTTTTGGCCCGTCCCTCTTATTTTTCTCCTGTCTTCCCTCCAATGAGCTTGAAGAGGCACACATGGCTCTCCTCTACATTTCATCCATACAACAACCTTGCGAGGGTTGTTGGCCCAAGGTCACATAAGGTAGTGACTGGACCACTCCTGGCTGGGGTGTTGGTGTGTGAAGTAAAATTAGTTTGTTGTGATGTTTATGTTTTGATATTGTTGCAGTGGTTTACTGCTTATTTGGGAACTTTTTTTTAGATAAGATAAAACAAGATATAAAATAAAATGCAACTACAAAAGCTAAAGCTAACTGCTGCATAAAAACAACAACAACTCTGCTGCTGTGTGTAAAAAGCCAGAGCTTCATTTAGCTGACTAGAAAACAGACCAACATTTCACTCCAACCCCAACATGGGGAGCCTCGGGCCTGGGGACCAAATCCAGCCCCCCTGTGGTCCCAATCTGGCCCTTTGGCGTTCCCCAGGGCCCCCCACCTCTGACCCCCTAGCTCCACCCCTTTCTTCCGAGCACCAATCATTTGGTGGTTTCCCAGCTTTTGTGCAGTTCCATTTCAAAAGGTTGAAATACCTCTCCCAAGGCTTAGTTATTGGCAGTAGGAGCTTTAGGGTGCAATCCAATGGATTGCACCATGAATGCTCATAAGCCTCAGAAGCTTATGAGCATCTCTGCAGAGCAGGAGAAGCGGCAGAGATCATCTCTGCCTCCTCAACCCTGCCGCTCCGCAAGTGAGCTAGATGGCCTATTTCACCCATCTAGCTGTGGTGCTCTGGATGGGGAGGGAACGAGGCTGGAGCATTTCAGTCTCCTCCCCTCCCTGCCCCCTGGAACACCCCCTTTACCCCCTCTCTGAGGTCGCATTTCCAACCTTGGAGAGGGAGCTGGTGTGGCTCTTTCCACGCTGGCTATGAGGTCGGGGAGGGGGATTAGAGCATGCATCCCCAGCTCCAAGGCTGGAGTTCTGCCTCCGATGTTGGATCTGGGAACCTGAAGAATCCTGTGGCCCGTCGATGCTGTCTAGGGGCCATAGGATCACTCTGTTAAGCTACAATATAGTGCGGAATTTTGGGGGGTATTTTGGCACCACCCCTTTTGCCATTGGCCACACCCATCACTGGAATACCCCCTCCCCAAGAGTTTCTTCAAAATTGAATGTGGCCCTGAGGCTAACAGAGGTTCCCACCCCTGCTCTAACCACCGCACCATATCGGTGATTGCTATTTTATAGTGATTTATCTGTGCAGATATGTGCATTGGTGAAGTGGCTGGGAAGACATGAATCAACAGAAGAACCAACAGCTACTGCAGACTGAACAGGTGCCATGCATATATTTAGAAACAGCAGCAACAACACAAAGAACAACTCTTTACATTGGTTCCACTTTGGAAACAAGACGAAATGATTCCAGCTCCAAAATCCAGGGAGAAGTTTGGATGAGAAGAATTTCAGAAACATCCCCAGTTGAACGTATTGGCAGAATTGGTGTCAGTTGTGAATTCTTAGAAAAGCAGATATTGTTGGTTAAGGGAGGGAAGCAATCTTTGAAGAGTGATAGCTTTAAGCTATTTAGAATTAGGCATCTCTTTTTAGTTTTCCCTCTTTGTCTGACCTGAATTGATTAAGGCGAGTTAGGCTTTTAGTAAGTACGGCTACATCTTTGGCGGCATCCCATCTCTTTCTGCAAGCTGGCTTTTCTCTCGCTTTATAGTCAGCTAAATTCAAGTTCGAAAAATGAAATGGCTAGAGGCTCAACGAGCCCTGAGTTCATTACATAACACAGGAGCAACTCAAAAACATTGCTCATATAGATTGACCTCAGCTGACCTGGAAATGACAATCCATTAAAGCAAACAGTGCTTTTAAAACCAACACACACACACACACACACACACACTAAATGGAAGCAGAGCATAAAGCAATGGAGTATTTCCCCATGTTAATTACACCACAATCCAGAAGAGGGCAACAGATATTCATATGTCTTGCCCTATTGTACCTGGGAAAGAGACAGATAACATATGATGTTATCTATTATTGGATTCATTTCTTGGATAAAATAGAATGCACCTTTCAGTTCTCCAAAGACTCTCCTTCAGAATGAAATGAAGTTGCTTAAATACATTGTATTAGATAATGGGAGAAAGTGCAATTGAAGACTCTTAGTGCAAGGAAAGGAGAAGGACAAGGGAAAGTACTCCACTGATAGAATTCATTGCCACAAGATGGGGTGAGTGTCACTGGCCTGGATGACTTTAAAAGGGCATTCAACAAATTTATAGAGGATGGGTCATAAGAACATAGGAAGTTGGCTTATACTGAGTCTGACCCTTGGTCCATCAAGGCCAGTATTGTTGACACTGACCGGCAGCAAGTCTTCAGAGTTTCCGGCAGGAGTTTTTCCAGCTCTATCTGGAGGCACCAGGGAATGAACCTGGGTGCTTCTGCATGCAAAGCAGGTGCTCTGCCACTGAGCCATGGGCCCTCCCTTATGCGCGTTGCATGCAGAAGGTGGTAGGCACAATTACATTATGTTTATACTTACATGCGTCCCTCTTCGCTGAACGAGACATTGCAGGGTCTGGGTGCATCCTTTACCCAGAGTTGGTTCTTGTGGAGAAAGATTGCAACTGTCCTTCTTGGCGGGTTTGGCCACTCAGGGGTTAACCCGGACTCGAGTAGCCCTCTATCAGCGGTACGCAGCTCTCTGGCAGAAGCCGCGACCAATTATAACGCAGGCAAAGCGAGGAGACCGAGTTTTGAATGGACGCTACTACACTGTTATGGGTAAACAGAGTTTAATGGAGCGTAACAGAACATATACAAAGCACCACGCTAAGCACACACCTACAATTGAGCTGGTAGCGAGCCGCAAAAGCAATACAGACAGTCGTACCTGGAAATGCCTTGTTCCTAGAAAGCCGCTTAACTCCGAAAGGGCTGTTCTATGTTAGCGTTGTTCACTGGGAGCTCCCCCAGGGTTGAAGGTGGTTTGGCCTGAGCCATGGACCTTCGTGCAGCTTGCTGCCTCACGACCAACAACCCTTTTCCCCGCCACTGACCCTGGGCTTTATACCCTCTGTTGGGCCTCCTCCTTGTCGTGCCCCCTCCTGGCATGACTGGTTTTTCTTGTTTGCCCAGCACCTAGGAGTCTTTGGCTGTTCCTTTCTTCTATCCAACACCTGGGAATGAATATTCCACAGCTCCTTCGGCTGCCAGACCAGGGACTTGCCAGGGGGCATGTTAATGACTCCTATTGTGATTCTTGGGTGTCTGATGCTATCTTGCAGGTATGTGTGCATATACGTGTGTGTGTGTGGGCTATGGCTTTCTCTTCACAGTTCTCTTAAGAAGGAGCTCACCGGGGGCTTATGGGCATTTCTACTATTGTGTTTATTTACAAGTATGCAGGTTCAGTATAGGTGGGGTCACATTGCTTAAACATTCCAACACAGCCCATTGCAAAATTCAGAGAGGAGCAAACGTTGGAGGATAATAACCAAGTTTTGCATATTGGATCGAAACTGCAAAATCGCATTAAAATGGGGACCGAACGAATTTCCCCCCAATTCCAAGATATAAGCAAGATGATGTATTTATTTATTTATTTATTTATTGTATTCCCAAATCAATCCAATGAGGCTGTCCCAAACCATCCGAACTCAGATGATTATGGGCATCCTAAGCTTAACTGTTTAACTGTTGTAAACCGCCCAGAGAGCTTCGGCTATTGGGCGGTATAAAAATGCATTAAATATAAATAAATAAATAAAATGGCAGGAGGAGCGTGGAGGGAATGGTTGCCTCCATGCTCGGATGCTCCTTCCACTGTACAAAACACTTAGAAGGTCGATTTTGACCATCTAAGTGTGGCACCTCGGAGTGAGAGGAGAGGAGGCTTAGGTGCTGTGAGGATGCTGTGTATGCTGGTGGAGCCTGTCTTCTCCCCTCCCCCGAAAGCCCATTTCCGAGGTTGCTCTTGCGACCTCAGAGCCCAGCTGGCGTGGTTCTTTCTATCTACGCTGGCTGCGAGGGCAGGGGGAGGGGGCTCTGAGTTTGGAGTCAGCTCTGTGGCCGTAGGATTGTGCTGTTACTTACTTACTTACTTACTTACTGTACTTTAAAACTGCCCAATAACCAAAGTTCTCCTGCCAGTATTCAATACATTAAAAACATACAGTACAAATATTAAAACAAACAAACACCAAAAAAAAACACAACAGCACAGAATTAAACAAAGATAAAAGCAGCAGCCAAGAATAAAGCCATTACAACTTCGTAAAACCAGATTAAAACCAGCAGCAGAAAAATAAATAAATACTAAAAGCACTAAGAGCAGTTCTTCTTAGGGAGGGGAAAAAAAGGTCTTCACCTGGTGCTGAAAAGACCACAATATAGATGCCAGCTGAGCCTCTCTGGGGAGAGCGTTCCACAAATGGGGTGCCACCACCACTGAAATGGCCCATGGTAGCCATTTTCTGGTGGTGCCCAGGACAGTTTCTCAAAGTGCCAAACGTGCCCATAGCCCCAAAAGGTTGCCTACCTCTTCAGGGTATCCATTAGGATTCCCCTCACCACCCCCAGCCCTACCTAGATATATCAGGGATTGAACCTGGGGCCTTCTGCTTGTGAAGATGCCCACTTGACCTACAGCATTTTCATGGAATGGGGAGTCAGCAGCGGCTACATAAGCCTGCTGTCTTTATTGTCTGCCTAGGACTGCAAAAACTGGGGAGATGGAAGTTGTCAAAGCACTTTTGTTGGTTACAAATTGTCCAGGCTTGTTCTAGCCTCTCCTTCTCTCTGATGTGGAGAAGATATGCTACATTTAGAACGGTAAACATTCATTATTGCAGCGCTGAAATTGTGTATGAAAATTATTGGTCCTAAGTGGGATTTTTCCACTTGTAGACATTTTCCCTTAGAACTGTTTCCCTCTGCTTGTATGTAATTGTAATAGTAACATAAGCTACGTTCTTTTGCCATCTTATATTTGTATTTTACATAATTGCTCTCTTTCTCCATCATATATTTTGCTTGCATTTTATACAGTTTAGCATGTATGGTTTTATTTTGAACTAAGGCTCGGCATGGAATATTTCGATTCTTCTGAACGATTCTTCTGAATGGCATGATGGCTGGTTGCTAAAAAAAAAATGCAATAAAATGAAACGGAATCTCTCATCATCTCTTCTCTCTAAAATGGTGCTTTTCTAAATGCATATTTTTTTACATTGGTAAACATTCAAATACCCTCCCACATCTCACAGATGACAATAGGGATATGCTTGTAACACCCCATATGAATCAAAGATTACTTTGTGAGCCCCACTTCCTCTGTGGCTATACTTTCTTGAAGGCTTTTCACGGCTGGCTCTATGACACCTTCATTTGTTCTGCAATAGCTTATCCTCCACTGACTTAAAAGGCAAGATGTTGATCTGGAGAAAGACATACTAGAAAAACACAGTCATCTCATCAGCATTTCAAAATATGCCTCAGCAGCTGCAGTGGGTTCTGTTAACTACCCCCCCCCCAACTTGTTTCTTCTTTAATATATGCCAAGTTTTGTGCTAGTTTTGAGCTGCTTTGTGCCACAACAAATCCTGAGTTTTGTGCTGCCACCCACAACTGTGTACTGATATATCAAATGTGGGTTTGTAGTTAACACACAAAAAACCCAACAATGTAATATCACCTCCAGACCTGCGCCACGGTTTAGTGCTTGTTTTGTGCTACAAATTTCCCAAGTTTTGTGCCACTACCAAAAGTGTGAAAATGACATACTCTTGTTATGACAGATAATTTTGGGAGTTAGATTCCCTTATAAAAGAGAGGCTAACCTCACACTCTGGCAAAAGGTTTGGGATCTTTGGCTGGGGTAAAGAAGCATGCAGCTGGGTGAAGTGCGTGCTTTGCCCTTTAACACTAAACAGAGACACACACACACTGATGTCAGAAACAAAAGAGTTGTGTGAAGAGAAAGCCAGGGCAGGTACACGCACACCCCACTTGCAGCAGCAGCTCAGGTATCCACCTTTAACCTTGTTTACCCGCACTTGTTTTCCTGCCCTTCAAGGAGGCTCACAATGGGACACATCTGCATGCCCCCGGGCAGCTTCCCCTCCCCTGGCAGCCAAATGAGCTGTGAAGCATCCCCCTAAGCACCCAGGGAAACAGGTTATTCCTGACTTGCTTCAACCAATCACGAAGGGAGGGGACGCAGGAGGGAGGGGGGAGCCAAGAAGAGGGTATAAAGAAAGGGGCCTGTGGCAGGAAAAGTTGTTGGTCGTGGGCAGCAAGCTGCACAGAGGTCCAGGGCTTCGGTCCGACCTCAGGATCCAGCCCCGGGAAGCTCCCGGTGAAACTAGCTGAAATCGCCTGGCCGCTGGCATTCGCGGCCTTTGAGGAATCGGGGTCATTCCAGGTAACCCTTGTATGTACTGCTGCAATTGCTCGCTCTAAGCTGCTGTAAATTGAAGGTGCGTGTGTGCGTACTGTTCCTGTGTATGTTTTGCTATGCTCAATTAAACTCTGTTCACCTATAAACAGTGTAGTAGCCTCCATTCATAAAACTGCTTCTTTCACTGTCCCAGCATTAAAATTGGTTGAGATTTCTGCCTAAGTGCCGCAAGCCACGTATAAAGGGCTAACTCAGCTCTGGTTAACCCCTTGGTGCCCGAACCCACTCAAAGGACCGGCTTTGGTCCTTTCCACAAGTTGTTTATTAAAGATGAAACATAGAGCAGGTACAGCGCCTTACTCTTGGTGATACAGTAAACCCAATGGTTTCAGGCAGCAAAATACCCTCATGCTGTATTGTCCAAACGTACTCTATATTCTGGAGAGGAAAAGGTCCCTGTTTACCCTAATAGCCTAGATAGAAAGGGAGTGGAAGAAAGGCTTGCATCTAGAAGGATAGCTTGAGAAAGAAGTTCCGGCTACTACCTTGTCCGTTGGTGGTTCCCTGCAGTGGATTCCTCGATGATAGTCCCATGGAGGCAGGAGGCGATCAAGAGGTCTGCATCTCAAGCCCACTTGGACAACTTAGGATGACTCTCTTGACTGTCTCCCGACACACCTTCCATTACCAAAACCCTCTGCTCTTATACCGTTCTCCTGCATTCCTGGTGATGCAAGAGCAGCAGGGACAGTTTCTGTCCCCTGATGTTCTTAATCCCTGCTAATTGCCCTACCCTTTGTGTGCTGAAGGCCCATGATGGGTGACATAAGGAAAACCTTGTGTGGGTTTACCTTACCTGATGAGCTTAAGTTTCTGGTTGAGCCCTTCTATGGGGGGGGGGGAAGCCATCCCCTTGCACGGCTTTTTAAAGGTTCTTTTCAGGAGAGTTTCTCCCTTGTGGCTTTAGGCCATGTGTGTTAATCTAATCAGTGCAAGACTCTCAGCCACTGCCTATTCATTCATCAGGCTCTCAATCACTCTCCATTTAAACCTTCATTTGCATCATGTGTGCCAGTCCAGCAGCTGAACCCAAGCTTACCCAGCTCCTATTGTGGCCTGCTGTGGTCTTCCTTGTGAGCCATAGTCATAAGCAAATGATTATAACTATATCAACTCATAACACCCTTATGTGCCTGGCAAAGGCAAAAAAAACTGCATTCTCATATCTCCTCTGAACCTAGGCCAAAGTTTTATGCTAGTTTTGTTCTCTTTTGTGCCACCAGCAAAAGCGTGAAAATGACATACCTTTAGGTGGGGCCTGGCAAATGCTAAAAAAACCCACATTCACATTCTAATAGACCTCCGAACCTATGCCAATAGTTTTTTGCTCTTTTGTGCCACAAATGCCAGGTTTTGTCCTGCCACCAAAAGCATAAAAATGAAATACCCTTAGGTGGGGACTGGTGAACGCAAAAAAATCAATATTCTTATATCAGCTCTGAACCTATGCCAAAGTTTTGTTCTAGTTTTGGCTCATGCTAATAAAGAAATTGTAAGACAAACACAAAAGGCAAACATTAGGACAAAATAGGGACAGCGATTTACCAGGAACATTGAGCAAAAAAGAAGTCCAGTTGGAGCTAGTGATGGGAGAACCAGCAACTTTCAAGGTCACCAAAATTCTCCAAATTTGCTTTGAAGTTCGATTCACTCCGGTTTTAGTTTTCAGTCCATTTTTCAGTTTATTTGAACAGGAAGGGTGCACTTTTCTGTGTGATTTTTTTCAAGAGTGCACATTTCTGCCATTGACTAAAGCATGAAAATGCTTTTTTAAAAAATAAATAAATGTGCATTTCACATTTTTTAAATACATATATGAATTTTTCTAAAGTACCGGTAAATGTAATTCAGGAATTTGCAAACATTTATTGGGGGGGGGAAGCACCCCTGTTCCCATTCAGGGTTGCAAGCAGGACATATTTGCATGTTCTGAGAACAGAAACAATTTTTTTTTCATACATCCCTAGTTGGAGCACATGCATTAAAAGAAGCAGAACCCTCCTATGCCTAGATTCTAAAATGGTATGGTCCAAACGTGTTATTTTCTGTTAATATCATAATGGTCTTTCTGAACATGTAGTTTGTCCCTAAATATGTATAGGATCAATAGGATATTACATGAATTTCATGTGCAACCTTTCTATTGAAAAAAATCAGGAATACTAACAAAGACACACACACACACACACAAAATATGTGTAAGAAATGAATATCCTTGAGGTTTAGTCTTCCACATTGCCTCTAATAATTTTTTTTAGCTAAATGAACATTGAGTAATTTGGATTAAAGCTGAAATTATGTTTGCTTGTGGCATGCTTCAGTTCTAACATGGAGACCATGATGTGCAATAAAACTTTCCTAATATTAAACAAAATAAAAACAAAAATGCATGTATGAGCATTTGAAAAGCTGCCCTATTCCAGCTGAGCTTCTCTTTCAGTGTACAGTAAAACCTTGGATTGCAAGTAACTTGGTCTGCAAGTGTTTTGCAAGACAAGCACATTTTAAAATAAATTTTAACTTGATAAACAAGCAACGTCTTGCAATACAAGTACTGTAGTACGGTCAAGAAAAATGAAGACTTTACACTATCATTCTTTATTGCAGCTTAAATTAAAAAATATGTGTACAAATTTCTTATGGGGAATTTTGCTTTGATATACAAGTGCTTTGGATTACAAGCACGTTTCCGGAACGAATTATGCTTGCAATCCAAGGTACATTCTCCGCACTAATTTCATGGCCTGTCAGATATCATTAAGAAAATATTTGCTTTTCTGGCTCATACTTCATCTAGTTAATGGGGGGGGGGGGATGATACCAGTCCCATGTCAAGTCTCAGAGGATATCAGAGGGGAAAGAAAATCTTGGATATCATGTAGCAATTCCACATATTCCATGGAAAAGCTCAATCTAACCAGCTTGGCTCTACTCCTCGCCTTGATGGTTGCCCTTGACTTTGCTTCAGATAGAAGACA
This sequence comes from Shinisaurus crocodilurus, assembly GCA_021292165.1. Classification (NCBI taxonomy): domain Eukaryota; kingdom Metazoa; phylum Chordata; class Lepidosauria; order Squamata; family Shinisauridae; genus Shinisaurus; species Shinisaurus crocodilurus. The sequence goes on along the minus strand of CM037887.1, from coordinate 16,684,301 downwards.
AGCATCTCATAATTAAATTACAGAAAAACTGCAAGGTGGGCAGAGGTTCATTCGTGACATCTCCTTGCAAGATGTTAGTTACCAGAAGAGGAAATGCAAACATTGCTTTCATCTTATATATATATATATATATATATAGAGAGAGAGAGAGAGAGAGAGAGAGAGAGACTGTATTCTAAACTTAGCTTTGATCCCCAATGTTAAGTTCCTCAAAAGAATAATCAGGGAGATGTAGCATATTGAGAGCTGGTCCAGTATTTTGGCTAGATAGAGCATTGCTGTCTTTGGGTAAGGGTATCCTAAGTTTAAATATCCACTCAGGGTTATTTTCAGGGATGGAAACATTCGTTCAGTTCAGATTTCAATGCAAACTTACCAGATTCACACTTTCCAAACCTAAACACAAACTGGAACACAGTTAGATGTCAAAATCTGTAATCGTCTGTCGTTTGCAATGGAGTTCACACACACACACACACACACACACACAAATGTATACATTTGAAAAAGAACAAAGAAAAATCCATACACATTTGAAACAGCATGTACCAAAAATGTATCTGTTGGGGAAATGTACACAAAAACACTTCATTAAATGGAAAAATCACATGCAAAAATGTGTGCATTTGGGAAAAAAAGATGCATATAAAAATGTGTATATTTTGAAAAATATGCATATCAAAATATGTATGACTTTTCCTGTGGACAACAAATAAATAAATAGCAATGCAGAAAATGTGATGGAATGCATGTAGCAGTGGAAAAATAAGAGCAAAATAAGAGCTTGACAGGTTCACATATCCCTGTCTGTGGTTAAAAGTGGCTGGTTGACTGGCCAAATGGGCGATTCAAAAATAGAATAAATAAATAAATAAAATAATAAATAAAAGAGGACCAGGGAAAGGATGCTATCCTGAACTCCTTGGAAGACAAGCAGGATGCAGCCATGAAGCCTGTGCTTACTGCCCCCTGCCAAAATATCCTGCACTGTACATGCAACCTCCACAGTGCGCAGTAAAGCTTATGTCATATTAAAATATTACTCCCCACCATCTGGGGCACCTACTAGGGATTTATGAGAATTTCGTGTCAGTTTGCAAATAATCAGAACTTGCCCTGATCTCTACCCCAGATGTGAATGTGAGAGAACTTTGTTTGGAAAAGCTTGCACATTCCCAAACGTACGATCGGGTTTGAAAAAGGCATTTAAAATGCACATTCCCCCCACCCCAAGCACTTGCATGCTTTAATCAATGAGGGGAAAGTGCAACAACCTTTTGAAAAATGCACACAGACATTCACACTTGCCCCATCCAAAATGAGGACTTTTCCTGTTTGAACAAAAAGAAAACCAAAATGGGAGCGAGGTGAACTCAGCTTTTAAATGGAGTTTGGAGAATCTCAGCATGCTCAAGCATCCCTGGTTGCCCTATCCCCGTGGTAAGGGTTAAGCCCAGCACCTCTGCATAGGCACCTCAAAAAGATGTGGGATGTGATTCTGACTCAGTCACGGAGGGGGAAGAGGCGGCTCAAGGCCACAGCAGCTGGAAATAGGTGGAGATGGTGCTTCTAAAACTGTGAGAATGCTGAACCAGAGCAAGGAGGAGGAGGAGGAGGAGGAGGAGGAGGAGGAGGAGGGAGTAGGCATTAGAGACCCCAGGGTTAGATGACAAATGAGGAGCAGCATAGAGTAATATAGCATTCCAAGTGATTTCATTTCATTTATTCATTTCATTTGTGTACCGCCCCACAGCCGAAGCACTCTGGGAGGTGATTCACTTCAAAGAGACTCCTCAAGGAAAAGATCCTCCTTAAAGGCAGGGCTTCATTAGCATGCCTGTCCTGAGTGGGAAGGCTCTAACAATTTCCCAATACAGTAATACCTTGGGTTACGAGTAACCCGGTCGACGAGCTCCTTGCAAGACGAGCAAAATTTTTGCAGAAATTACGACTTGCAACACGAGCCCGGTCTTGCAATACGAGCCGAGCTGCATGTGGAGGGGCGGCGCGGGGCGGCCGCTCGCTCAGCCGGGGCCTCTCACAGCTTTGCTGGCTCCCGGGCAGGGAGACAAGTGGAGGCATGGCGCGGCTGCTCGCTTGCCTGGCGCCTCGCCCTGCTGCCCGGTGCGGCATGGCCGCCGCTTGCTCACTCAGCCAGCGCCTCGCCATGCTGTGCCGGCTCCCGGGCAGGGAGCCCCGTGGAGGCACGGTGTGGCGCGGCTGCTCGCTCGGCCGGCGCCTTGCCCTGCTGCCCTGCAAAGTTGCAAAAAAAGAAGGAGACTCCAGTGAGCCAGCAGATAGCCTCCTCCTCTCCTCTCTCCGCTCCCTCACACCAGCCACGATTCTTTTCAAAGCTAAAGTGCAGATTAATTTGTTTTATTTTTACTTTATATGTACTATATTTTGTATTACTTTAATCATTTTTATATGATTAAATGGTTGTGGAACGAATCATCTGAGTTTCCATTATTTCTTATGGGGAAACTTGCTTTGAAATACGAGTGTTTTGGATTACTAGCATGGTTCTGGAACGAATTATGCTCGCAATCCAAGGTATTACTGTAGTTTGGTTTCAACTCTCTAATCTGCTGCATTAGCTTAAGAAGCTGGCAAGGAAATTACACAAATGGGGTTGCACAGCTGGGGAAAAACATCCCTCCATCTGGCCATGCTGTGCCTCACCTCACCTGATGAGGTTTTCAGTAGGGATGTCACCGCGAATATCAGGGGGCTGGAGTGAGCTGAAATCGGCCCCGCTCGCAGCCCCCTAATATTCGCGGCGATTCATGGGCCTACCTTGCCACCTGCTTGGTCCGCTGCTCAGTCCACCAGCTGTGCTGCCCACGCGGGCTCCCGGCGCATTCATTTCCGACTGTGACGCGATGGGCTCTGCCAATGCGGCTGAACCCTGCGCCTCAGTTTTGGCATAGAAACCAGGGCAACAGGGCTTAAAATGGCCTGTTTTAAGCCCTGTTGCCCTGGTTTCTATGCCAAAACCACGGCGCAGGGTTCAGCCGCATCGGCGCAGGTCCCGTCGCGTCACTTCTGGCCAGCCGGAAGTGATGCGATGGGAGCCCGCGCGAGTGGTGCGGCTGCCCGAGTGGCACGGAGAGCGGCTGGAGAGCCCCTCCATGCCGCGGAGAATCCGAGGATCAGGGGGGCCCTGCTCACCGAGGAGAGGAGAGGTGATACAGGCCCCCCAAAAGGTACAAAATTCACCACTAGTTTTCAGGAGGAGGGCCTCAAATTCTCATCTTAATCACTGGGCAGGTTGATGTAGGAGATGATCCTGTTGTACTAGAATAACATATCATGCAGTTATTCTAGAGAGCCAGTGTGGCGTAGTGGCGAGAGTTCTGGACTGAGACTCGGGAGATCCGGGTTCTAGTCCCTGCTCGGCCATGAAACTCACTGGGTGACTTTGGGCCAGTCACTGACTCTCAGCCTAACCTACCTCACAGGGTTGTTGTGAGGATAAAACGGAGAGGAGGAGGAGGAGGAGGAGGATTATGTAAGCTGCCTTGAGTTCCTTGCAGGAAAAAAGGCGGGGTATAAATATAATAAATAAATAAATAAATTCAATTGAAGGTTACTTTGAAGGTCGCCACTAAACGTGTGTTATGGAATGAAGCACTTGCCCTGCTCTGTGGGAGAGCAGGTTCCCCCCCCCCCCCCATAGCTGGGAACGATATCAGAGTTTTATGAAAGGAAAATATATACCAATTTTTAAATACAAGCTGTTGCAGAGTTCATTCATGTCTAGTGTCACTGTGTCCAGGCTGTAACAGATCCCCAGTCCAAAATGGATGTAGCAAGTGTTCTTGTTGCTAGTGTACCAATGCTGGGGATGTATGAGAATTGCATTTGGGAGGTGAAAACTTGACAGACTTCTCTGGTTTGGCCCTGGCGGATTTTGTTCCATTTCCCTCTGCTGGTGTTGACTCAATTTGTAGCAAGTCGATCCAATATTCGTAGTCCATTTTTGTTTTTTGTTTTTTTGTTTTTTTAATGGCAGCAATTTGTGCAAATTACAGTAATACCTTGGATTGCAAGTAACTTGGTTTGAGAGCATTTTGCAAGACAAGTAAATTTTAAATATTTATTTATTTATTTTTGACTTGATATACAAGCGACGTCTTGCAATACAAGTACTGTAGTACGGCTTAAATTAAAAATCTCTGTACAAATTGGGGGGGGGGTTCATTTTGATATAAGAGTGTTTTGGATTACAAGCACGAATTATGCTCTCAATCCAAGGCATGACTGTATAGATCTTTTTGGGGAGGGATCTTGAAATGTGTGTAAATGGTGTTGCCAATTTTTAAGATTTTTTTTTTTATTGGTGATCTTGCGCAAACGTACACGATTGCGAGTCTGCCTGTCCACTATGTAGCCCCACGGAGGCATATTCCCCCCTTGTAAAAATCCTTGTCAATTTCATCCTCCACTTGGTGCTTCCTGAGCAAAGGGGACTGGGAGGGAATCAAAGTAGGGGGGTGGAGAGGATGGAATTGACAAGGATATTTATGTACAACAGAGGAATATGGCTCTGTTGGGCTACACAGTGGACAGAAGGACTTGTAATTGTAGTTGTAATTGTGCAAATGTCAAGATCCCAAAAATGAAAAGAAAAAAAAGGATCCAATTTCTGCAAATTACCATTTACCATTTACCCAAATTACCCAGGAAAAAAAATATACACAAAACATTTCCAGAAATGGGGGGGGGGGAAATCCGCTACGGTTTGCTGCCATTTACTGCAATGGAAACACTGCAGAATCCCATTGGGTTGAAACAGAACAAAATTCCCAGTGTTGCAGATCCCTAACCGATGCTTCTCTACTCCAGTGCCTGGGTGGCACAGCTGTGCTCCATGAGGAAAGCGAGGTCTCCTCACCCCATTTGCACAAAACCCTGTGGGTCTTTTGAGCCCATTGGAGCTAAAGATCTTGGCACAACACCTGTGCTAGCCATAACTGGGAATTTGAGTATACTATGATGCACTTCCAGGCACACAATTGCATTTGGGATGCCATGCCAAGCGTACAACATCTGCAATTGAAACCTTCTGCACATTGCACTTCTGGGGGGGGGGGGGAAGTTATGCGACAAATAATCTGAGTATGCAACAATTCCTTAATTTCTAGTTTGAAGACTGAAGTGGAAAATGGTTTACATTTATTATAGCATATGCAGGGCTAAATGAGCTGCAATTAAGTATTTTAGACAACAGCTGAATATGACAGTGGCAATTTGGAAGTTATTAACCAGTTGAGACGTGGTTGAAAATAGTACACTGTGCTGAAATCTGTCCCCCAGGTTCCTGAAAGCTTTCAATCAGGCCTCCCTTTTTTGCCTCATTTATGGGGTGCTTTAGAATTTCTTTTGGTGGTATTTTAAAGCTCCCCCTATCATAGAGAGGTGGCTGAGGATGATTCTATGTATTTTTTCTTCTTCCTGTTACGCATCTCTCCATCACTCTGCAACAACCCCTGGACGACCATGCTTCCTGGATTTGAAGAAGCCCCATGGGAAGAGTAACCCCTGTGCTGTAAGCAGCATCTTCCCTGGTGCTTTAAGGCACAGTCCTATGCATCTTTAGACAGGGGAAAAAAGTCCTACAACTCACTGTTATTAGCAGAAAAATAATGGACAACACACTTGCTCAAACTGGAAAAGCTTTTATTTGGATTCAGAATAAAGCCGGCTGAAGTGTGTCTAGGGCTCCTTACACAGCAACTCCAACTCAACTTCAGAAAAAAGATGACAAAAAGTCCTTTCAGAACCACATCTTTCCGAACAGTTTTCTCCTAGACCCCTGGGAGATTTGTCTATTTAGAATATATTTGCATGTCGGAAATCAGTCATGATTGCTTTTCACAGAGGGCAACTGAGGCTGGTGGTAGGTAATGCTGTCGCTGAAATCTGATGGCTCAGGATACGGAGCTGTCCAGTTTGTAATGCTCTGCTGTGACCTGAACTCAACATTATTTTGGTTATTCTGAAACCTAACCTCCTGGAGTTCCCTCATTGCTACAGGTGAGAAAGGTAATATAGTCATAAATTGTGCGAATTGCTGAGGTTGCACTCACGTCCTCAAGCACAGCACTTTATTTTTCTTCAGCTGTGTTCATCGGCAAGAATTCCCTTTAATGGAGGGGGGGTGCAGAACCCGAGAACCAATGCCCAAATGTGGCCCTTCTGGGGTCCCAACCAGGCCCTCTGGGGTTTCCCAGAAGGCCACTCCCTCATTTCCCTGGCCCCACACCATTTCCCCAACCACTAACCCTTTAGTGACGTGTTCTCCAACCTTGGGTCCCCAGATATTTTTGGCCTACAACTCCCACCTACGCTGGCTGGGGCATGCTGGGAGTTGTAGGCCAAAAACATCTGGGGAACCAAGGTTGGAGAGCACTGCTTTAGTGGTTTCCTAGCTTTTCTGCAGTTTCCCCCCCTCCATTCTAAAAGGCTGAAAATGTCTCTCCCTGAGCCTTCGTTACCAGCAGCAGGAGCTTTCAGCGGAAATATGCTGGTATTTCTGTCCCACACCCCTTTTGCCTTTGGCCCCGCCTGTGGCTCACGTTGGCTCAGCTTGTCTGAGTGTGGAAAGCTAAGCAGGGTCAGGCCTGGTTATCACTTGGATGGGAGACCCCTCCTCTAGTTTCCTGCACTGAGCAGGGGGTTGGACTTGATGGCCTTGTAGGCCCCTTCCAACTCTATGATCTATGAAATAAATCTATTAACTGAGAGATCCGGAAAGCTTCTCTGAAGTTGAAATGGTCCCTTGGGCTGAAAGCGTTTCTGCCTTATATGATAGAAAGGAACTACAGTAATACCTTGGATTGCAAGTAACTTGGTCTGAGAGCATTTTGCAAGACAAGCAAAAATTTTAAAATTTTTTTGACTTGATAAACGAGCAAGGTTTTGCAAGACAAGTAGTCACGTAGGGATGTAACCGCTCACCTTGAGCAGGCGTAGCGGGCCGAAATCGGCCCCGCTCATGCCCACCAGAGATTCACTTTGATATAAGAGTGTTTTGGATTACAAGCTTGGTTCCGGAATGAATTGTGCTTGCAATCCAAGGTATTACTGTATTTGGAATGCCATTTTGGTGGAGAGCAAGCCTACTTCCTGCCTCCGGTGACTCCAGTCATTGTGTGACTCACACGCCTGCTTCTGCTAAGCCCCATCCTAGATTCTGTCTCTTGGTCACAGGGTAGTATGTTTGGAAGCGGCTTGAACGGAGAGAGAGATTTATGAGAATTAACATATGGGTATGGGACATTGATTTCCATTGTTTTCTTAAACAGCCTTATGCTCCTGTCATTTTGCAGTTAGTTATTCTTGCCATTGTTTTTTCTTGCCCTCTGCAGTAAATAGGTGTTAGACATCCAGGTCTCTCTGTCCCTGCAAAGCTAGAAAGAATGGTGTGTGTTTTTTTCATCAGTCCTACGGATGGTAAGAATGTTTCACATCTTTCTCTCTAGGAGGACTAACAAGCACTGTGTACTTTGATTCTGTCCCTCCTCTAATTACATTCTGCCCTCAGGCAGGCTTTTATACCCAGTAAATCTTCTGTCAGATTGTAGAAACCTTTGCAATAATAGATTGTAATGAAGATTAAGCTGACAGATACATAACTGATTTATTTTAGATTACTGTACAGTAAAAAGGAAAACTTATGTGTTGTTTTTTTGAACCGTCAACACCATATAATGAGAAATATTATGTGACTGCATCCTTACAGCTGCTTCCGAGCAGGAAAAAATGGGGATAAGATGAGCCAACTGCAAACTAGATCTCATGAGAGCCCATTGCATTCTGTTGATTATATAGCCTAGCAGAAATAAGTGTCTCCTCTTGGTAGACCCACATAAAGTTTAGTTGGAATCGAGTCATTCTGTAGGCCTGTCTCAACTGGTGCTATGTGTTGGTTTCCTGGGCCCATCTGAGTGACAAGGGCTTTTATCACTGCGTTGATGTCAGGTTGGCTGTGTGTGTGTGTGTGTGTATGTATGTCTGTGAGCAAAATGCTCTTCATAGATCTGTCCTTCAAACCACCCCTCATAGTAGTCTCAACTTAGTTTGGGGAGGGCAGGAGGTTCAAACGATATCCCTGACCCACTTTCTCTTATCTGGGGCCAAGCTTCTGCCATTCCACCTAGTTCCCAGGTGTCTGTTCATTGGTCTGCTGTTTCTCTTGTCTTAAATAGAACTGTGCAAGCCACTCATACTTGCTGCCTCATAGGAAAAGCCTCACAAAAAAATGTGGGTCTTCTAGATCCTGATAATACGTTGCCTTCACCCTTGCAACAGTTTCATGTTGCCTGGTTCCATCAGGGCTTGCCCAGCAGAGCCTTTTCTCCTACTTCTGGGGTTGCAGCAGCATCCTGGGAGTTGTCATCCTCCAGCCACTCAGAGCCAGGCCAGTGCAGGGCCAGTCCAAGACATTTTGCTGCCTCAGGCAAAGGACAAGATGGCCCCCTCTATTCCATGTAGAAGCTGGTAGTTGAGACTTATTTTGACACTGGTTCTGAAGATGGCACAGCATCTTCTTGAGGCAGCAGCTAAGCTTAGGGGGTGCAGGCCAGGCCACATGACCCATATAGCTCTGCCTTCCAACACTTTGCCTCCACTCCCCCACCCACCCCACACAACTGCTGCCTGAGGCAGCTGCCTCACGCTGTTTAATGGTAGGACCAGCCCTAGGCCGGCAGGTTACAAAGGAGCTTCAGATGTACTGGCCCCCTGACAACACATGTATTGTGCACTATGAATTTAATTGGCATTGCCCTAACACCTAGACCAAGAATCCACTTTGGTTCCAGAAGACACAACCTGGAAAGCCTGCCAACAATGTTGTTAATGTTCTGAACCACCATAGAGGCACAGAAGCCATAGAACGTTCTTGTTTCCTCCTTGATTAGATTTAAGGGAGCTTGCTTCCTGCAACCAGCAAAACTTGCAGATGCCTGCCTGATTGCCACCTTGCCACTCAGCTGACTAACCCACAAGGGTACCTTTGAACTGTTCAACCAAAAGCCCTGGTGGGAAAAATGGCCCAAACTTGAAGTGTCTCCACCTCCCAGGCAGGTCAGCAAGGTCCATAAATACTCACTTCTGATTTCCTTTCCTGTCCAAACAGAAGAAGGAGAAGGGGTAGTCAAAATAAAGGGGTTAATTGACGATATAGAGGTATTGAATAATAAATATAAATAATTTGTTTGTGTGTTTGCTGTGAATTCTTGGCTTCCATTATACCTGTGATGGAATATTTCCTTTCCCTAATCGACTTAGGCAAAAACATGATTGCTTGATGGTACCTTTCCAAACACATCAATTCCATCAATATTTATGTATGAAAAAATGCCTTGTTTCATTTTGTGGAGTTCCTGGAAACCTGTGGCCAGGGAAATTACAAATTCTTATCCAGGATAGGCCCAAACTACTGTCCTACCATGAAGCAGGGTCTGATCTTTTTCAGGTGTTGTGTGAGTAGGGAGGAGGGCAACGTTTGTTTGGATTGCATTTTAATATGGATCCACTGATTCATACTTCCTGAACTAATACATGAACTGGAACACAAATTATTCATCAGATTTAACATTTCTCTGAATTTTGTGATGCTGTTGTCTGAACAACAACAAAATCATACAAAAATACATACATTAGGGAAGATTGCATACAGAAAAGGGGGTTGGGGAAACATGCTGGCGAGAGGAGTATATTATGGGAAATTGACTTGAGTACAAAAATGTGTGCAAATTTTTGTGCACACTTTTTAAAGAAATCTCAAACTGATGCAGAAAGGGGATAGAACATGCTCGTGCTTGAAAAAATGTGAACATTATAGAAAGTGAAACAGGCAAGTTCACCAATACCTATTTGTACAGCATACTAACTTAAATGAACTTTTTATTTATTCATTCATTATATTTATATCCCACCATTTTTCCTGCAAGGAACCAAGGTGGCTTACATAATCCTCCTCCTCTACTCCATTTTTTCTTCACAACAACCCTGTGAGGTAGGTTAGGCTGAGAGTCAGTGACTGACCCAAACTCACCCAGTGAGCTTCATGTCCAAGTGGGGACTAGTATCCAGATCTCCTTAGCTTCAAGGGAATGTTTGGAGAATCTCGGCAATCATGAAAATCACTTGTTTGCCCATCCTTAGGAGCAGCCCACTGGTAAAGGAGCACCATGCATTCATTAGAGTATATATGCACAAATTGGTCAGGGACTTAAACTTCAAAGATGTTGAAGGACACAAGAGCCCACACTTTTGAATTGCTTGGGTGGGAGACATGGTGAGACGAAGAGGGGAAGAGAGCTATTGCTTGGGTGCATATGCAGATCGTTTAACTCATGTCAGCCATCATTTCGAAGAGCAACCTTGCCTCTTGGAATTGCTTTCTGTAGCATTCCTTTTCCTAAATCCCTTTCTGCCTTTAAGATTATAGAAAGAGATAGAAACAAACTCAGGGAGAGAGAATGACTGGGGGAAAAATATATTGATGAGATTTAACAATCAGGCAGTCTCATTACAGCCTGAAGCTGGCATTCAATTTCTCCCGTAAATGGAAAATTGACGTCCCAAGCTAACATTTGAAATCGCTCTGGACAGCAATTGGGATCCTAACATAAAGCCAACAAGCTTAAGCCAAAAGCTGGAGCCACTTTGGGGAAACGGTTTGCATAGGCTGATAGAAGGGGAAGTGGGTGGAGTGGGGAATATTGCGGATGGCCTCCCACATATAGGAACGCATTGTGTAATGGAGATTTGAGAATGTTCAGCCCATTTCCAGGACTGCACTAGGGCTCTTTGATCCTTCTCCTCTTCTGCCACCTTTATCTTCCCCCTCATTCTCCTTTTGGTGTGCTTCACCCAAGGGCCGGCTGATCTGTTGCTTCTAAATGTAAATCAAAGGAGAACTGCTGTCTTTGTTTTTAAGGGCCACTTACACAGCCTGACCCCTGCAGTAAGAGGGCAAGAGATGTATATTGCCAGTAGAGGCTGGCTGAGTACTAATTATACAGCAATGGCAGCCTGTGTGGAATAGCGATTTCGACTCAATTACGCAGTGCACGGTGTCACTGCAAGAGCCCAGTTAATTCTTAAATAACATTCTATGCCTTTGCAAAACAAAACATAAAATCATTCTACAGTGCGATGGTTGGTTGTCTGTAATTTGGGTGACTCTCTCTCTGCTGAATACTGGTATGTATATATGCAAATGAAAGGAAGACATCACTGAAAGCAGGCCAAAGGGCACTGAAGCAAAAACAGAGCCACTGTATTCCCGCTTCTGACAGGACTGAAGATAAAATTAAAATCAGGTAAAAAAAAGTTTACATGCAGGAGGTTACAAACTAACAAACAGAAATATTGTATCCTCACTGCAATTTTAAATGTCCCCCGATAGAGAGGCAGCTTGTCAGCCCCATCTCCAAAAGACCCAGGGAGCATCAGCACATAGGGGAGAGGTGTAGAACCTCTTTTGGCTCAAGGACCTCTAGAGGAGGGGAATTCAACTTTGGGATCAACTTCTTACCTATAGGTCACATTTCTTTAATGGCTAGTATTCTAACAATGCTTGTTCCTTTTGTTTGTGATTGACTTCTGCAATACACTTCATTTGTACGTTTAAGTCAGTCCTACTGCCTGGCATTAACATAATAAATCTTAGTTAAGAAGCCATTGTCGACGGTGTCTGCCTGGAAGGAGTGAGAGAGAAGGCTGGCCTTTGACAATTTCAACCATTTAGAATGGGGGAAAGTGCACAAGAGCCAAGAAATCACCAAACCATTGGTGGTTAGGGGAAAGAGGGTGGGGTCAGGGGAAAGAGGGAGGAACCCCAGAGGGCTGGATTTGGCCCCCAGGCAGGAGATGCTGGAACCCTGACCTAGGGCATCTTTGAGCAGCTGACAACAACAACATATAATCTGGTTTTGTATCATGCTTTCATCGTAATATCCATAAGAATGCTCCATCTTGATAATATTCCATTTGTTAGGAACCCAAAGCACTCAGCTTTCAAATAGAATGTGAGAAGAATACATATTAAGAACATAAGGAGAGCCCTGCTGGATCAGACCAAGGGTCCCTCTCATCCAGTATTCTGTTCACACAGTGGCCAGCCAGCTGCCCACAGGAAATCCTCAAGCAGGACATGATGCAACAGCACCCTCTCACCCATATAAAGAGACTAATAAAACTTAGGGCATGAATTAGCAAAACATTGGCTGCAATCCTATACCCACTTACCTGGGAGTAAGTCCCATTTATCTCAGTGGGACTTACTTCTGGGTAGTCATATAGGATTGTGTTTTAAGTCCAACTGGAATTAGGCATGTCCTTTAATCTCTCTGTTTAAAAGCACTTAACATAGGCTGGATCACAGCCTCAGTTTTATTTATGGTCTGCTTCCTCTGTTGCTACTAATTTGAGAGAACAGGCATGTAAACATTCTTTAGCAGTGTCACAGAATGCCAACAACATTGAACAAAATTAATTTTACACTGGGCAATATAGGCTGGAGGCATTCGTATTTCCAGAGCTAGTTACAAAATATTTGCTGGGACTGCAATAAGATTGCTAAGTATTGGGAAATAGTCTTGGGTAAGATATATACAAAATAACTGGATATGACCTCCTGCTGGAACAAATACACATTTTTAATTGAAAAGATAACATTTAATCGAAATGATTGAGAACTGGTTTCTTATTTATTAGCCTCTGCAAAAATAGAAATAGCTCACCAAACACAAGCAATCAGAATTGCTATCTATACAAGATGTGTTGAGAAAAAAACTGAAATGTGACGTAGATGATGAAATTGCCTAACATTGAGTACGTTCCTATAGGTTGCCCAATGGTTAATCGTTTTTGGGTGTGATTGTCATCATTTATATTGTACCGGAATTGGACGGTTGGTCAAAATATTAATTGAGACTTTTGCTCTTAGGATTGCTAACTTTAAAGTCAAGCATGGAAAAGTTCTGAAGCCTTAGGGATTATTTATTTACTTATTTGTTATTATATTTATTTATTATACTTATATCCCACCTTTTTTCTTGCAAGGTGCCCAAGGCAACTTACATAATCCTCCTCCTTCCCTCCATTTTATCCTCACAATGACCCTGTGACGTAGGTTAGGCTGAGAGTCAGTGACTGGCCCAAAGTTACCCAGTGAGCTTCATGGCTGAGTGGGGACTAGAACCCGGATCTCCCGAGTCCCAGTCCAACACTCTCACCACAGTGGCTTAGTCCATTTTCCAGACACTGATCAAGTGGCTGGAACATTTTCTGGGGTCTTGGTTCTCTAATGCAGTTGGCATTAGCTATCAGCAATCGTTCCATAGGTACCCTTTTGGAGGAGCCAAGCTCAGTGAGACAGCAGATGCATTGCTTAAAGAAGGTCCCAGCTTCAGTCCTTGGTTTCTCCAGGTAGGGCTAAGGATGAATCCTGCCTGAAACCCCGAAGAGCTACTGCTGTTCAGTGTCAACAATCCTGAGCTATACTGACTTAATATAAGGCTGAGCGCCAGTGACTGGCGGCTTCCTATGTGCCTAGATATGGAGCACATCCACTTTTATGGCCTAATTTCATTGAAGGGAGGGGAGGGTATATATTTAAATAGAAAGTATATTTAAATCAAAGAATGAACTCCTCCTTAGCCTTCGAATCAGTGTACAGGGTGTTGTAGACTTGGGTTGCAATCCTCCACACACTTTCCTGGAAGGAATTGATCTCAGTGGGACTTACATCTGAGTCAACAAGCATAGGATTGCACAGTAACCATTTTAGTACATGGCAGGTGGGACAGAAGCTCCAGGAGTTGTTTAGGGGGAAGAGTGACTCAGGACCTGAATGAACATTACAGGCATGTCCCTATTATTTCCATCTGTGAAATATTAGAATTATGTACTTAGGAATTTTAGGTATCATCGTCTATCTTCATCAGGGTATGTTCTGTATACAATACGTATTTTGTATTTCTGCCCTCTGTGTGTGTTCCCCAAAGGCAAAGGGATACTAGTGGTGCACCATTTGATGGGTCTTTCAGAAAGTACATTCATTCTTCTTTGATTTAAATGTATACTACAGAAAACATAAAGAACAAAGAGTCTTATGGCACCTTAAAGACTAACAAACACCTTATGGCCTAAGCTTTCATGGACAAGAGTCCACTTTTTCAGATTCAAGAAATATCCTCAATTGGCACATATATATCCACAGGGTGTAGAAAGAGGAAAAACGCTAAACTGAAGAGTCAGTTTTACACTTTTTTTGGTATACTCTTGTGGATATATATATACCTGCCAACTGAGGTTATCTGATGAAGTGTTTCTGATGACTGATGACTTTAGCCCACAAAAGCTGATGCCATCATATATTTCTTAGTCTCAAAGGAGTCTTTCTTGCTTTTCTTGAACAGACTACCATGGCTACCCTTTTGGAAATTAAAACACACACACACACGGTTCTACAATATGCTGTGAAAAGATCAAACATAGCATGGCAGGTTGTGCATTGGCTGGTATTTTAATGTTCTATGTGCATGGATTTACATGCATACCCAATAGAGACAAATTGCACCCATTCCCACTCTGAAATTTAAGGTGCAATCCTATGCATGTTTAGATGGGAAAAAAGTCCTACAACTCCTAGCATTCCCCAGCCAGCATGGCCTTTTTTTTCCTATTTAAACATGCATAGGATTGCACCCTTAACATCTAGATTCTTCTGTGGAGGGATCTGTACCCTGAAGAATGACAAAAACGGAGACTAAAATACCTATAATCCCTGATTGTTGGCCATGTTGGCTGGGGATGATGGTAGATGCAGTCCAACAACATCTGGGCCCCCAAGGCTGAACTATGCATTCCACAAAGGCAAATATAGTGACAAAAGACAAACAGTAATTTACTAGAGTCAATGATACAAAAATAGGGATTATCTCTCATAATTAGGGATAGTTGGTGTATGTAAGCACTGTACAAAAAGAAACAATACTACACAGGGCCTGCGACTAGTGTTATTATCATTAGTGCTGTGCCGAACCCTGGCCCCTATTTTCACATTTTTTCTCTCTCCCTCCGAAAGAGGCATTTTTCCCTGCCTCTTTCTCAGGAAGGGGGGATTTTAAATGATTTTCTCCTTGGGGGAGAGGGCAAGGTTTCTGCTTACTTGTTTAAGTGTTAGAGGTGGCTGAGCGGGTCTTCTTTTTCTTTTTAACTTTAAAATTGTCCTGTGTACTGTTGCGGCATCCCATGACTTTCTGCACAAAGGCTTTCAGTCCAGCAGCTCTTCCCAAGGGCCAGACTAGATGTTCTTTAAATCGTGCATAGCAAAGCTATGACAATTATTCAGGAGGGGGGATTTTAGCTGCCCCATCCTATTTTCATGCTGAAATTGGGTGGAATTTCACTGTGAAATTGGGAGGGGTAAGCTTAAATCCCGCCCCTGCCTGAATCACCACAGTCCCAATCCAAATAGGGGCCATGTGCACTTACACATACATAAGTCAGCCAAGCACATAACCCTGCTATATGTGATTAGCAGAATGTCTATTTTGGCCCTGAACTTCCATGAAAGCATGCAGCTGCTGTAGAAAAGGCAAACTCCATGTTAGGCATATTTTGGAAAGGAATGGAAAATAAAACCATCAGGATCATGCTGCCCTTATACAAATCTATGGCGAGACCACACTTGGAACACTGCACAGTTATGCTCACTGAGGCTTAAAAAGGATATCATGAAGTTGGAAAAAGTGCAGAAAAGAACAACTAAAATGATCAAGGGGCTGGAGCAACTCCCCTGTGAGGTAAGGTTACAACTTACAACATCTGGGACTGTTTAGTTTAGAAGAAGGCTGAATATGAGGAGACATGAGAGAGGTGTACAAAATTATGCATGATGTGGAGAAAGTGGACAGGGAGACATTTTTCTCCCTCTCTCATAATACTAGAACCCAATGGGGTCATCCCATGAAGCTGACTGGCGGGAGATTCAGGACAGATAAAAGGAAGGACTTCTTCACACAGTGCAGAGTTAAACTATGGAATTCACTTCCACAAGATGTAGTGATTTGAATGGCTTTAAAGGGGAATTGGACAAATTCATGGAGGAGAAGGCTATCAATGGCTACTAGTCCTGTTGGCTATATGTATGATATCTCTGGTATCAGAGGCAGTATGCCTATGTGCACCAGTTGCTGGGGAACATGGGCGGGAGGGTGCTGCTGCACTCCTGTCCTGCTTGTGGGTTTCCTGCGGGAAGCTGGTTGGCCACTGTGTGAACAGAATGCTGGACTAGATGGACCCTTGGCCTGATCCAGCATGGCTCTTATGTTTTTATGACATCACATGCTCTCATAGTCATGCAGAAAGAGCTGCCTCCCTGGAAAAGCCTTTCTGTAGAGTCCCATCATGCTGCAAGTGTATGAGGTGTTTTTAATTTTTTAAAAAATATAAATAGAAAGAAGACCCCTCAGCCACCTTCTACACTTACAAAGATAAACCAAACCCCTGCCCCCCCTCCCTAAGGAGAAAATTATTCTAAATTCTCACCTCCCCAGCTTCTTTCACTGGAGCTTTCATTTTGCCCCCACCCTCCATGAATTATCGAAAATGGAAGGATCAAATTATTCATTACGGCACTAGTTGTAATCTAGAAAAAAAGGAGTATCACTTATTTCTCTCACAAGTGGAACAGTGAGCAAAGATTGTCACCCCTGTGGGCCACATACAATTGTTCTAGAGAATATGGGCCACCTTTTGGCTGCTCTGGTTTAAATTCTGCCATCATGAGTATTTATTTCTTCTTCTTGTGGGCTGTTTTGATTCTAGATTTTAGAAATGCCTTTTGATGATGAGAGAATGTTTTTATTGCCATGATACTTCCTTGCTGATTATATAATAGAGTTGAAATATTAATAAACAGCTTATTAAAAATAGGATCTCAGGGTTAATAAATATTTGAGCATTCAATACCGTGCAGCAATACTGATGCTTTTTTTATTTTATTTTGACAGCAAAAGAGAGCAAAAGTGCTGCCAGAATGTCAAGGAAAACTCAAGTAACATAGTACAAAGAACTTCTGAAGCAAAGCGAAAGAACCTTGAGTCTGCCAGGGTCAGCTTCTTTAGGCAGTGGGCAAGTTAGGGGTTTTTTCGTGTGTGTGTGTGTGTGTGTGTTGGTTTTTTTTTTTTTTTTTTAAAGAAAACACTCACCCTTTGAACTGATTGGCAAGTGTTCACAGGCATTTGTTCTTCACTGTACACTTAGACATTTCATTTCTATTATTAACTCTCTTTCCTTGAAATAATTCAGGGCAGACTATGTGAAATTGCATGCAAACAGTTTTGTGGGCCTACAAGATCACATTTTCAGCAGCTGCCAGTTCAGAAATCATTTTGTTAGTTTGCAGTACGAAAAGTGGTTCCCCCCCCTCCCCTAGATCAGTGCTGGTTCCAGGATTTGGAGGGCCCTTGGGGAAGACACCCTCAATCGGCCCCCTCCCTCAGAGAGTCTACCTTCTCATCACCAGTGTCACCAGCTGCAACTGCTTCTCATCCTGTCTCTCATCATTACTACCACTTGCTTGCTTGACAGGTTGAGAGCCAGTGAGCAAGCAGGCAGTGGCATCTCTGGCTCCTCCTTCCCACCATCACCACTGTCTGGATCAGAATGAGAGGTGGTGAAACTAGCAAGTTGCAATGGTGAGGAGGAGAAGCAACTCCAGGGGGCTCTTGTCAATGAGTCCCTGCTGTGGGGTGGACCCTTAAAAAGTGCCCAACCCTGAGTAGGGGTGTACAAGACTTTGGTTTCAGTTTGCAAATCACTCAGAAATGCCTCATTCACAACCCTGAATGTGAACGGGTGCACATGTTCTCTCTGAAAATGTCCACAAATTCCCGAACTTACATTCGTGTTAGCAAGATGTGCACTTTTAAAAATGCACCACTTTTAAAATGTAGAGTTTAAAGTGTGCACTTTAAAAAAATGCACTTTAAGTTGTGCATGTTTCAAGTGGCACATTTTAAATAATGTATTACAGGCCTGTGGCTCACGCTGGCTCAGTTTGTCTGAGCGTGGAAAGCTAAGCAGGGTCAGGCCTGGTTATTACTTGGATGGGAGAGCCCTCCTCTAGTTTCCTGCATTGAGCAGGGGGTTGGACTCCATGGCCTTGTAGGCTCCTTCCAACTCTATGATTTATGAAATCTATGTACAATTTAAAGTGCATTTAAAAAAAAAAAATCAGTTTCATGCGTTAGTCAATGGGGTGTGTGTGCACTATTGAAAAATGCAGTTTCCCCATTCGAACAAACCACAAAAAACAGCTTACCAATGAGAATGTGAGAGAGCCAAACTGAGCTATGAAATAAAGTTCCATGAACTCGCACATGCCTGGTTATCCCAGGGATGTGCAAGAAAATAGGTTCTTGGCAAAGCATCCCTGGGTGGGCTCCCAGCCCGCGGGCATGTAGTGAACAGCGGCAGTTGTGGACGGCAGTGCTTTAGTCAGTGTCAGGTGGCTGACATTTTCATTTCACATAATGCCTCTGATGATGTAGTGTCACTTTGGGACATGGCAGGAATTAACATGACAGCTGCCCAGTGCTGACTGGGACATTAGTTTTAATGGAGTTCCCAGGACAGGCATCACCTCATCAGTAGACCCTTGCAGGGTTCTGGGGTCCATGCAGCTGCCTGATGGTGGTGTGTACTGATGCTAGGCCTAGCCCCACACTGGCATATTCCTCCTGTGCCACCCTACACATGAGGGAATGTGATAAATCTCTCTGTGTGTGTGTGTGTGTGTGTGTGTGTGTGTGACTTAGGGATGTGCAAATAGGAAAATATGACCTCTCCGAAGTTCACCAAATTCAGTCTCGAAGCTCATTCTGACTCAAGTCTATATCAGATTATGAGTTTTTTTTTTTTTTTTTTTTTACTATTCGCATGAAAATCCATGCCTATTTTCATGCACATTTTCCCAAATGGACATGCATCAACGGTGCACATCTTTGAAATGTGCACATTCTTCTTCCCTGGATTAAAGCATATTTGTGTGCATTTTCCAAAAGTACACTTTTTTCCATGCACATTTTTCCAGTGAACACATGCTGTCACACTAATTTCTTTTTTTGGTTTCATTCCATGAGTCACTCACGGCAAGCTCGCAAATGTACAGAGTTCAATGGCAGATTCCACGTTCTGTCCGGAAGGTGCACTGGGTAAATCCTGATAAAAAATGAACTGAAACAAATTTCTCATGCATCCCTAAGATTATTCTTTCTCTTTTACCCATGGGTGAGGAGAAGAATATCTACACCAGGTTTGGGGAATCTCCAACACGTTGGCCAAACATGGGCCACAGGGGTTCCTCATCCAGCCCACCAGCTTCTTCCTCAAGCCTTGCCCCCTCATCCCAAGCCCTACCCTTTCTCTCCAGCAGATAAAATCTCATCTCCTATCAGCTCTGAGCAATCCTATACATGTCTACTCAGAAGTAAGCCCTATTGAGTTCAATGGGGATTACTTACAGATAAGTGTGTATAGGAAGGCAGCCTTTGGCTGCCTTCCTATCAGGGGAAGCTGGTGACTCCTATTTCGGTGGGGCTCCTTATCCATTGCAGGTTTTACATGTTTTATTTGGAGCTTTATCAGAGCTATCCATGGTGCTCCGTGGTGGTGAACCTATTTTGGGGGTGGACTTCAGCACCATGGATAGCTCTGATGGAGCTCCAAATACACCCTGAAAAACCTGCAATGGATAAGGAGCCCCACCGAAATAGGAATCACCAGCTTCCCCTGCTTCCTATACATACCTGAGCCCACAGCAAAAAGAAGGGGAGGGCAGAGTGGGAGAGCAAGAATTACACTGACTGGGTTCAAACAGCACAATAACCCACACTCAAGGGTTGTCACTGAACCATGGGTTGACGTTAGTGGTTAAGAAGCTGAGGCTTGTTAGCGCAGCTGCATTCAGACAACACACTAACCCACATTTCAGCAACAACCCATGGTTCAACGATGACCCACACTCAATCCATACTCACCCTTGAGCGTGGATTATTGTGTTTTCTGAACTCAGTCACTAAGATAAGAAATGGGTTAAAAACAGCCATGACTTTATTTGGCCACGATCCAGTGTGGGAGGATCCTCTTGCCCTTCCACTCCACTCCACATGTATGGCACATTTGGTGGCCCTGGGAAGTAGGGGCCTTGATTTAAATGGGAGTAAGTCCCACTGAACTCAATGGGACTCAGTTTAGAGTGACTTTGCATCATATTGCACTGTGAGTCTCTTCCCTACCTTTCCCAAAAGGAGCTCAAGGCAAGGTGGCATATATGTAAGAGTTCCCAGATGGTCTCCCATAGAGGCATCAATCATATACAAAGCTGGTTGCTGTAGTATGGGCCATCGAAATATTATGCACAATACAAACTGTCTAAACTGCTTGCTGAGAAAATAATTTTCAAAGTACAGCAGCATTACATTTATTGTGGAGTAACGATCTAGTAAAGCTTATTCTGTATTCCAAAATTTCCTGGCTGGAACCCAATTGATATCTGGCAATGTCATTTCTACCTCAGTAATTCCTACCGTCCCGATGAGCTTCTCTTATACATTTATGATCTTCTGAATGAAAAATGGCTTCCGGCAATCTATTATAAAATTGGCTTTTAGGTGTGTGTGTGGGGGGGAGGGAACAACTGGGGGGGAAATGCTTTCTACACATTCTTCTTTGTTCTATTATCTTTACTGAGCAGAAAATGGTACTTTGACTCCATGTTATCTTTTTCCCATTTAAATTTTATATGAGTCACTCTAATTATGCCATCACTCCATTCCTTGACTTTTCATGAAACAGTGAGCTGTCTGGAAGAGTTTAATTATATTATGGAGGGATGGAATGGAAAATTTAGTGATGTATCCGATCATCTCGCGCGAGCATAGCAGGCCTGAAATCGGGCCTGCTAACGCTCGCGCAAGCCTACCTTTTTCTGGCGGCGGCTCGCCACGGAGAGGCGAGCCGCCTGCGCCGCCCGCGCCGGTTCCGTTGCATTGCTTCCGGCACGGTGGAAGTGACGCGACAGGACCCTGCTCCGGCGCGCTGGAACCCGCGCTGCGTATTTTGCGGAGAAACTCTGGTTTCTCCACAAAATATGCAGCGCGGGGGTCCAGCGCGCTGGCGCAGGGTCCCGTCGCGTCACTTCCTGCCAGCCGGAAGTGACGCAATGGGACCAGTGCGGCCGGTGCGACGGGCTCGAGGACGCGTGCCAAGGGAGCCCTGGACCCAGTAAGGCCCCGCGAGCCTCTGGCGGGCGTGAGCGGGGCCAATTTCAGCCCTCTACACCTGCCGCAAGGCGAGCGGGTACGTCGGGGAAGCCTAAGCAGTCTCAGGGGAGTCAGGGCAATGGGGAATGTTCCTACCATGTTCTTAACCCCCTAAAAAAGGACTGAAGCTGCTATTTCCAATTCAAGGGAAACACCCATTGACACCATGAAAAGAGAGCATTAAAATTGCTCGGATTAGGAGTGGGATTTCATGCGTCGTGGATACAGGAAGTGAGCAGGAAGAGGCCAATGGTAGACCAGTTTTGTGGGATAGGTTCCAGCCTCTTCCTTTTGATGAAGTGGAGAAGGTGCTTTTACCTGTGAAGCCAACCACATGCTTGCTTGATCCTTGCCTGTCCTGGTGCTCGTTATGAGCTTCAGGGAGAGACTGGGTGAAGGGATCAGAGCGGTGGTGAATGCCTTCCTCGATGAAGGAGTGATCCCATCAGCCCTTAAGGAGGCCACAGTAAGACCACTTTTAAAGAAGCCCTCCTTGGATCCCCAAGATCTGAACAACTTTCGCCCAGTCTCCAATTTGCCATTTCTGGGAAAGGTGATTGAGTGAGTGGTGGGAGCTCAGTTGAAGGCACACTTGGATGAAGCTGATTATTTAGATCCATGCCAGTCGGGCTTCAGGCCTGGACATGGGATGGAAACGGCCTTGGTCACCTTGGTGGATGATATGAGGAGGGCCTTGGATAGGGACGAATGCTCCTCCTCGATCTCTCAGCGGCTTTTGATACCGTTGACCACGGTATCCTCCTGGACTGCCTGGAGGGGTTGAATATGAGAGGCACTGTATTACAGTGGTTCCGGTCCTTCCTCTCTGGAGGGTACCAGAGGGTAGTTCTTGGGGAGGAGGTTTCAGACCCTTGGCTGCTCACTTGTGGGGTGCCGCAGGGTTCCATCCTCTCCCCAATGCTATTCAACATCTACCTAAAGCCACTGGGGGCTATAATCAGGAGGTTTGGGGTGCAATGTCAGCAATATGTGGATGACACGCAGCTCTACCTCTCTTTCAAGTCCTCACTGAGGTTGACTGTTGAGACCCTGTCCAAGTGCCTGGAGGCAGTGGGTGGCTGGATGGGAAGGAACATGTTGAAACTGAACCCCAACAAGACTGAGGTACTTCTGATGGGGGACAAGGGGAGGTTAGGGGATGAGGACCTGGTGCTGAATGGGGTACATCTTCCCCTGAAATACCAGGTCCACAGCTTGGGGGTCATTCTAGACTCCCAGCTGTCCATGGAGGCTCAGGTGTCAGCTGTGAGCCGGGCAGCGCTGTATCAACTCCATCTGATACGGCAGCTGCGCCCCTACCTTCCTAATCATCTGCTCCCATCAGTGGTTCATGCCTTGGTCTCCTCTCACCTAGACTACTGTAATGCGCTCTACGTGGAGTTACCCTAGAAGACGGTTTGGAAGCTTCAGCTGGTACAGAACGCGGCGGCTCGCCTGATTAAGGGCAGCCACCAGCGTGATCACATCACACCAGTGCTTAAGGAGTTGCACTGGCTACCAGTTGCTTGCCAAGCTGAATTCAAGGTGTTGGTTTTGACCTTTAAAACCCTACACGGCTCCAGCCCAGTTTATCTCAAGGAGCGCCTCCAGCAACACCAAGTAGGCCACTCAACAAGATCTGCCACGGACAGCCTTCTCCTTATCCCATCAGCCAGAGCAGCCAGGCTGGCGGGGACTAGGAAGAGGGCCTTCTCTGTGGCGGCCCCCAAGTTATGGAACTCCCACCCTAGTGACCTTCGCCATGCCCCCTCCATGATGAGCTTCCGCCGTGCATTAAAAACATAGTATGTCATTTGGGAATATGGGGTGGGTTAGAATTTTAAAAGAATTTTTAATACTGTTTTAATTGTCATGTTATATTGTATTGTTTTAATTGCACATCGCCCAGGGTGGCTGGGTGGCCAGCCAGATGGGTGATTAACAAATGTAATAAAATAAATATATAAAATAAATTAATTAATTAAACTTCCCCTCACTACTCCACCCCTCACGGTCATGTTCAGCCTCCCCAAAGACTGCTATTTAGATAGCAAAAGCCCTGAATGTCCATTGCATTCACACAATTAACATCACATCTAGTGTGGCCCTCACTGGGACTTACCTCTGAAGAAACATGCACAGGATTTGTCTGTTAGCTGATACATTTTCTGAGTTTCAATCAATTAATTAAACCTCTGCATATTAATTAAATCTGCAAATTAATAACACAACAGTTCAGACAAAACAAGCATTCTTTATAGATGATGCATACAAGACATCATCTCAGAAGGGGCTTTCCTTTTGGTATGTGAGAGAAGTATGCCTCTTCCTTGAAGGCACCTAACATATGTGGATTTGGACAAATCTTTTTCCTGATTAACCAAGGCCACCTTTTTAGTCCTCAAAATGGATTTGTCTAAATGTTTAACAACACAGTCCAACGTGGCTGCCCATAACCCTCTGAACATGGAGGATTACGGGCATCCTATGGAGGGTGGGAGGAACACAGAGTTGAAGGTCACCTCTGTGCTTCTCACTCAGGCCCTGCAAAAGACTTCAACAGCCCCTTTCGGCGGTCTGTCTTTTCCCCCCAGATCACGAGGAGGAGTGTGGAAAACTAAGCAGGGTCAGGCCTGGTTATTACTTGGATCGGAGACCCCTCCTCTAGTTTCCTGCATTGAGCAGGGGGTTGGACTCGATAGCCTTGTAGGCCCCTTCCAACTCTATGATACTTCATATGTGGGCGGAGCCTCTCTCCTCCCCTCCCCGCCTCCTGGAATGCCCACAAACCTCTGGCTCCAAGGTTGGTCTTCCGACCTCGGAGCCGCAGCTGGTGTGGTTCTTTCCATGCTGGCTCGGAGGGCAGAGGGAGGGCGCTCTGAGGTCAGAGTTCCAGCTCCACCCTCGGAGCGCATTTCAGAGGTTGGAGCTAGGATTCCAACTTGTCCTGTGGCTATCTAGACTCTGTCTAGCAGCCACAGGATTGTGCCATAATTGACTAAATGTTTTAGCACAGGTTCAAAGTGCATCCAAATCAATTTGAATAAGCAAACTGGACCAAAAAACTTTTAAGCAAGGTATTCTTTTTTTTTCTTTTTCTTTTTGATATATTGTATTGACAATGGAATCACCATCTTTTGTAATCACAACAAATCTATGTGGTAGGTTATGTGGAGAGATCATGAGCTTTTTGTACCTGAGCAGGTATCTGAATCTACAGTAGGTTCCCTCTATCTAAGCCCAACCCAGTAGCCATAGCATCACACTGGTTTCCAATAGCAGTTTGATACCTGCGAGCCACAATAACTGCAGTATATGAAAGCACTGAAATCGTATGGTGGACAGAACCTTTTGTCAATCCTCAAGATCATAAGCACTATGATCTCTACCATTTATCTTTCTGTAGTACAAAAGGTGCTGTTTACATGGAAATATTTCCCCTGCAGATTGTTAGGTGTGAGAAGATTAGATGAGTCCTCCGAATCGCTATGATGGATGCAAACTTAAATTAGACAGAGACTTAACTGATGAAACAAGTATTCAGCATTTCTTAGAATAACAAACACGGAATTGCAGAACTCCAAAGTGTTTGCCATTGAAAAGATCACTTTCCACTATGGACACCCTGTTGTTGCAGTGTGAGTCCTTTTGGGTATATAGAAACTAAAACTAAAAGGATAAAATGGAGAGGAGGAGGAGGATCATGTATGCCGCCTTGGGCTCCTTGCAGGAAAAAAGGCGGGGTATAAATATAATAAATAAATAAATAAATAAATAAATCAGCTCATCCTACCAGTGGTCTAACAGTGCAATCCTATGGCTACTAGATGGCGTGTAGATGGCCATAGGATTTTTCGGCCACCCAATACGAGTTCAGAAAATCACTCCATCCTCTTAGCTGGGTCTCCGCACTCGGCACATCCTCTCACCGTCACAGCCAGCATGGAAAGAACTGCACCAGCTGCGTTAGAAGGGGTTCTGGTGGGAGGGGAGGAAAGGAGACAGGCGCCACCGAGATATGGTGGATCCCGGTGGCACCTCAGCCTCCTTCACTCTGCGCTCCAAAGCACCTCAGAGAGGTGGCTGAAACTGGCCATCTAGCTGGGTTGCAGGGCAGGAGGGAAGGAACTGAGGCACCCTGTATAGGATGCCCGTAATCCTCTGAGTTCCCAGGGTTATGGGCATCCCGATTGGATTGCGCCCTAAATGGATTTAATCTGCTTTTAATGAGCATTTCACCTTAGCTGGTCCTTCCGGTAACTGGGGTTCTTAATTCACTGCAGGATTGTTACCTTTTGAAATGGCTGAAAGTTGAAACTGATACATGGAGCGCTTTTTTTTTCATGTGGTCCTCCTCTCTCCTACCCTCACCAGTTTCAAATCAGGTTTTGAATACTGAAAAGATTTTTTTTTTTTAAATCTTCATTGTTGGAGCTGTAAAATATTTACACAAGGTACTGTTCTGTTTTTGAAATGTTAATTCATTACTTACTGCATTCTGGGAGCCAGTCTATCTGGCAACATTTGTATGCCTTTGCTATTCCCCCCCCCCCTTTTATGATCTAATGCCACATTGAGAGGAGCTTTGTCTGGCAGTAGCTGAGACATGTGTAAGAAGAAACTTCAGTTGCTCCTCACTGCATTAAACATTTGCAAAATGTTAGCCTCACAACAAACACAAACAAGAGTCTTGTGGCACCTTATGGACTAACAGATTTGTTGTGGCAGATGCTTTCATGGACCTAGAGACTACTTCATCACATGTAAGGAGTGTTATCTTCATTGGAAGAAAGGAAAGAAGGAAGACCATGAAATGTAAGAAGTACAGTATGCAACATTTCTATGCATAGCTCACATATATAAAAGGTAAGCATGGAGATTATTCAAAAAACAACAGTAACTGACAAAATTCCAATATTCCCAGTTTCACTGTGCTTGTTTAGCAGCAGCTGCAGTGGGTGAGA
Source organism: Shinisaurus crocodilurus (assembly GCA_021292165.1). NCBI lineage: Eukaryota > Metazoa > Chordata > Lepidosauria > Squamata > Shinisauridae > Shinisaurus > Shinisaurus crocodilurus. The sequence goes on along the minus strand of CM037887.1, from coordinate 16,657,984 downwards.
GAACCATGATTTTGATTGAGTCTTAAATGAACAGACTCAATCATGCTGATAAATTCTGCTTCAAACATTTCATGCCGGAGTCTCCCTTTTGAATTCTTTCATTGAAGGAAGTTTATATCAGTGTTTTCTTTCTTTATTTACATCGTTTATATACTGCTCCATATATAAACCGATTATGAATTGGTGAGCAATAAAAGATAAAAATAATAAAAACACCATATTAAAACATATAAAGAATAAAATAATGTATTAATTAAAACAAAACAGAATTCCAATAAAAACCATGACTGGTCCATCAAGAAGGCTTCTTGAAATAATGGTATCTTCAGTAGGTGCTGAAAACAACACAATGCTGGTGCCTGCCTGACCTCTGGAGGCAGGGAGCTCCACAGAAAGGGAGCCACCACACTGAAGGCTCTACTCTGAGTGAACTCTAATCAGGCCATAGTTCCATGCGGAACCACCAGGAGCATCCTATCTGATGACTTTAGTGACCAGGCAGGATAGAATCATAGAATCATAGAAAAGTAGAGTTGGAAGGGATCTACAAGGCCATCGAGTCCAACCCCCTGCTCAGTGCAGGAATCCAGGTCAAAGCATCCCTGACAGATGATTGTCCAGTTGCACCTTGAATGCCTCCAGAGTGGGAGAGCCCACGACCTCCCTAGGTAGTTGATTCCATTGTCTTATTGCTCTAACAGTCAGGAAATTTTTCCTGATGTTTAGGTGGAATCTAGGTTCCTGTAACTTGAGCCCATTATTCCATGTCCTGCAAACTGGGATGATCGGGAAGAGATCCTGGCCCTCCTCTGTGTGACATCCCTTCAAGTACTGGAAGAGTGCAATCATGTCTCCCCTCAGTCTCCTCTTCTGAAGGCTAAACATGCCCAGTTCTTTTAGTCTCTCCTCATAGGGCCTTGTTTCCAGTCCCTTTATCATCCTTGTTGCCCTCCTCTGAACCCTCTCCAGTTTGTCTATGTCCTTCTTAAAGCGTGGTGTCCAGAACTGGATGCAGTACTCAAGGTGAGGCCTGACCAGTGCCGAGTAAAGGGGAATTATCACTTCCCGCAATTTGGAAGCTATACAGTAATACCTTGGATTGCAAGTGACTTGGTTTGAGAGCGTTTTGCAAGACAAGCAAATTTTTAAATATTTATTTATTTATTTTTTACTTGATATACAAGCGACGTCTTGCAATACAAGTACTGTAGTACGGGTTAAATTAAAAATCTCTGTACAAATTTTTTTGAGGGGATTTCGTTTTGATATAAGAGTGTTTTGGATTACAAGCACGTTTCCGGAACGAATTATGCTCTCAATCCAAGGCATGACTGTACTTCTATTAATGCAGCCCAAAATAGCTGATAGGATGATAAGGGGAAGCCACTCTCTCAAATATCTTAGTCCCAAGATGTTTAGGGCTTGGTAGTGAAACCTTAAACCTGGCTTGGTGGTGAATGGGCAGCCAATGCAGTTCCCTCAGCAAAGAAGTTGTGTGCTGAAAAGGGGCAGCTCCTGATAACAGCCGAGCTGCTGCATTCTGCACTAGCTGCAGCTTCTGGACCATTCCTAAGGGCTAGTGCATTGTGATAACCCAGTCTTGAAGTTACTAGTGCCTGTACCTTATATGCATCTAGGGCATTATCCTGCACTGTAAGGTGAACTACAAAAACAAATGTATAGTACAAGCAATGCACAATAATCTAGAAAAGGAAACGAAGTAACAAATCTGGAACAGCAGATGGTACAAGAGCCAGATTGTAAGAACAACAACAACAACAACAGGGAATTGGGCAGGAATCAGCAACAGAACTTTCAGACAGAAATAAACTACAGAATCAGGTTTTAAAAAGTCTTCAGCGTAGACTGGAATGTGATCACAAAAGAGGGTCAAATGAATCTCCTAGGGCAGGGCATTCCAGAGATGAGGCACAGGACAGGGAAGGCCCTATGATCACATGGTCTCACCAATCAAGCTTCAGATAGCAGCAGGATACACACAACAAGGCTTCGACAGAGGACCTCAGAGGGTGGGCAGGCCCATGTGTTAGAAAGAGGCCCGTGCTTCCCTCGTGGAAGCAGGAGATATACCGTCAAACCGGAGAAGACGGTGAAGGTAATATATAAACCATGTCTGGGAAACCTGTGACCGTTCTTCTGGGAGACAGTGTTACAAATGCACCATCCAGTAGGAACAGCAGGAAGGAAAAAAGTTCTCATCTACTACAGTGAATGGCCATGGTGACATCAATAGCTGGTAAACCAATCCTCTCCCTCTGCCTTCCCTCTTGTTTTCATATTTGAACATTTCAAGCTGATAATGGCAAAATGGGCCATGCTGCCGATTTCGAAACACCGGTGTTGCTTTTTTCTGGGGAGTCAGGATAATCCTCTCCAAGCTTGTGTGTAACACCCCCTCGTAGAGATGGGAGAACCAGGGATGCTTGAGTCGAGCTCACTGAAATTCTCTGAACTTTTCTTTAAAGCTCAGTTCAACTTGCTCCCTTTCGCATTTGAAACCTGTTCTTGTGTTTGTTCAAAGGGGAAAGTTGTGCATTTTGAGCCAGTTTTTCAAAAGCTGTGTATTTTTTCAAGTGCACAATTTGTGAATGCAAGTTCGGGAATTTGTGAATGTTTTAGGAGAACATGTGCTCCCATTCACATTCAGGGCTGCAAATGGGGCATTTCAGAGTGACTTGCAAACCGAAACAAAATTCTCATATATCCCTGCTCCTCGGCACATTATGCAACAACACAGACTAGTCCACATTTCAATACATGTCCTACCATTCATGGGGCATCCAGCTCACACTTATGTAAAGATCGCAACAGGAAAAATCTGACATTTCACAACTAAATGTTAGAAGATATAGAATGAACCCGTATTTGTTTTAGAAATCACTGTTTTGCCCCTGCCTGCCAAAATGCATTGCCATCTTTGTAAAGAGCGGAAGTGCTTCCTAAGCAAGGTTCTCAGGGTGCAATCCTGCTATACAGAAGCCCCCAAAGCTCAGAGGCTTCTGAGACTCCTATGCCCTGCCAGGCTGAAGCTGGAAGAGTAGCCGAGACAATCGTTGCCTCTCTGTCCTCTGATCTTTCCTTTTTTCACTAGACGGGCTTTTCAGCCCATCTAGCAAGGGTGTTTTGGAGGGGGAGGGAAGGAGGCTCAGGATAAATCATATCCTGGCGTCTCCAGTCTCCCCCCCTCCCCACCCACAGGAATGCCCCCTCTCCCCCCGCTCTGAGGTCGATCCTCTGACCTTGGAGAGGCAGCGGGTGCAGTTCTCTCTGTGCTGGCTGCGAGGGGTCGGGTCTCCAAATTCCCCTTCTGAGGTTGGAGCACTGTATCCATCCTTGGGGGGGGGGATCCAAGCCATCCTATTTTCCCTGGGACACTCACCTAGGGACCATAGGATTGCTCTATTAATCTGACAATTTTGTATGAAATAGAGATTTAATAACATGTACATTTTTTTGAATTTGGTTTTTATTGAACAGTTGCAGGCAGCACCAAGGTATTTCTTCGAAGGTGAATTATTATTTGGATTAATCACCAAGGTAATCCTGACACTTCAAATGAGTAGCATTGCCAACCACTTCAGTAGCAGTGTCCCCCACCCCCCTTACTTTAACTAGCATGTAAATCTCATGAGATTTCTCCTGGATTTTGCACAATCTGTTCACTGTGTTGCAATCCCAATGGGTTTGCTTATTGTCTGCACAACATCTATATAAATATATATATATCTCCTGGATAGGAAATCTAGTCCAAAAATATATATTATGTAGCATCAAACTACATGTGATGCACTTTATCAGCCATTTTGCTGTCAGAGATGGTATAAACCTGCTTAGAAATGGAATAATTTGTGTACTTTTCCCAGTGCCTATTTAGGAGGTTAAGTTTCTAAGTGGGTCAGTTTTCCCCGGGGAAATTACAACCAGGCAAGAGGCTGCAAGAGAGACAGTGGTTCAAAGCAAGGCTGACCTGATGAGGTCAGCAAACCCTCGGGAGGCTATCGAGAGAAATCTTGTGGGGCCTGAGTTAACATTCAAAGTTTGAGTAGTGAAAGGCCAGCAAATGAGCTCAGGTAAATAGAACGTGCCTGGGGAAGAAATAGGACAGAGGATGAACACAGAAAGGCTCAAGGTTATGGTATTTTTCCAGGAAGAAAGTGACCTGTAAAAGACAAAGAAAAGCTTGACCATGTTTGCCCCATTAATGACCACCTCCCTAATGGCACTACCTCTCTCACAATACAGTCAGCGCTGCTCTCAGATGGGTTTACATACTCTCTAAAAGACCAAGTGCATAGTCTGGGAGTCTTCCTGGACTCTGCACTAACTGGGGAAGCCCAGGTGGCTGCAGTGTCCAGAAATGTGTTTTACCAGCTTAAGCCCTATCTGGAGAGGACAGACCTTGCTTCTGTTATCCAAGCACTAGTGATGTCCAGACTGGACTACTGTATGCACTATAAATGGGGCTTCTTTTGCAGATGATCTGGAAACTTTAGCTGGTGAAGAATGTGGCTGCTTGAGCGTTGGTGTGGGCGAGATGGTCAGATCATACAATACCCATACTACACCACTTGCGCTGGTTACCAGTGTGTTTCCAAGCCCCGTTCAAAGGGCTAGTTTTGACCTTTAAAGCCTTAAATGGTTTGGGACCAAATCACTGATATCAACCTGCCCACACTTTAAAATCAGCAGCAGAGGACCTTCTCACTTGCCTGCTTTTGAGGGCAGTTAGGTGGGCAAGTACATGAGAGAAGGTCTTTTCGACAGTGGCCCGACACCACTGAAATGTGTTGCCATTGGGGGGCCCATGAGGCCCCATCATTGAGGGATTTTAGGAAGGCCCATTTACCTGTTTACTCTGACCTTCCCCTGAGTAATGTTTTATCAGAGTATTCTGGGTTGTAGCTGCAATTTTGTTGTAGCTTATGCTGGTGTTTGCTGTCTTTATGAATGTTTGCTGTTTATTACTGTATCAGTTTTTATTACATGAATTTTATTGCTGTAAGCATCCTTGGGAAGGCTTCTGCCCTGAAAGTCAGCCTAGAAACCTTTTAAATAAATGAAGAAATAAATACCACAGGGGTGCTGCTGAAAATGGTCTCCTTGTGGCAAATTTAATTTTGCCCATCCTAGCCTGGTCATGTGGATTGGTGCCCTCACATCATGGGAGTTCTTGCCTTCCTCCTTAATCACAGAGCAAGTGGACCAGGGAGTAAGCAAGTGGACCAGGGAGTGAGCAAGTGGATCAGGGCTGTGGAGAATCAAAACATCATGGCAGAACTACACAATGAGGATTCATGGGGATTATGGCTGGGTTGGGGTGATGACTAACCATGGGAAGGCCATTTTTAGTGACAGCCTAGTAAAATTGTAATTTGTGGCCTGACTGTTATTGAAAATGGAGCTACTGCCAATCGCTGATTTATCAATGACAAAACAGATTGGACAGTTGAAATATGAAGTTGTGGCCCTGCCTAACAATTTCTCCCTTTTCACCGAGTAAACATATGGTAGGCTCTGGTTGGAAAAGGGTGATTTGGGGGTGGTCTCTGTAATAGATGCTATGTTTGTCTCAGATCCATTCCTTGATCCAGGCCAGGCTTTTAGAATGCCCTGTGTAAATCCAGACTAGTGCACTGTAGGATTTATACTAGACTAGCAGGGCATGGGGGATTCTGGAAGGAAAAATAGGAGTCTGCTTGTGGCTGTATGAATGGAAGGAACTATACAAATAAAACTCTACATCTATTGAGCTTAGTCTGAATCCTTAGTCTGAGCATTAAGTTATTTCTAAGTGTCCCAGATCTCTGAACACAACACCGGCAACAGGAATGGGGCAAAGAACCCCAATATGGAGGGAGAAAATAAAACAGATACACCCTCCATAAGTACAAAAGCAATACCAGAGTGAACATCCAAAGTTGACACAGTGTCAGGACTCATGCCCAAAACAGATCCACAGTCTGGAACCTGCAAGTTGACAAGTCACAAGTGCGAATTCAGCTTCTGAATCAACATCTAGCACTGCCCAACAGAGGGCACTGCAGGCAGATTAGCCAGAACAACAAGGAGACATCTTAAAACAATAGGCCAAAATGGCTCCAGTGATACCCTTGCCCAGGTTCTGCTCACTGTTATGAGCAACTTAAGCACTCCCATCAACCTGCTTCTATGGCCTTCTGATCTGACCTTTCCTTGCTTCACCTCTGCTCACCCTTGCCCTGCCATCAAACTTTAAGGAAGACAAGTCTGAAGAGGGAGGTATTTTAATTGGTATTAAAGGCAATTCCTGTTTGGGTCAATTCTGATGTAGCAGTTTTCCTTCATGGAACAATAGCTGCATGGGGGCAAAATGTACCATGATTTTGCCAAAGAGACCCATTAGTGGGAGACATGATTCCTGGCCTGAATCAGGACCGGTGCAAGGCAGTTTGGTGCCCTAGGCAAGATCAGATATTTAGCGCCCCCCCTTCCCACTTGAGAGCGCTGTATTTTTTTTCAAGGCGTTTCTGGCGCCCCCTTTAGCCCTGCGCCCTAGGCAGCTGCCTAGTTGGCCTAATGGTAGCACCGGCCCTGGCCTGAATGCAGACCTGTCCAGCAAAATCCGGACCAGCTGGATCTTTGATTTGCAATTGGACATTTTCCAGGTGTTATCTAGGGGACTGGGTGCTTGAACATGGGGGCGCAGGAGAAGGACAGGGAGTAGTAGGCAAAGGACAATCCTTCAAGCATGGAAGTAAAAGGCTCAGAGACCCTGCTCAAGGGCTTCTGAGAGTTCAACTTTACAATGCTTTGAGGGCCACAAGTTGTTTTCAGGGGCAAGCACGTTGCTGCCCACTCCATGTGAGTCTCTTCCTTTATATATATTCTTCAGCAAAATGAAATGGCTAAAGAGCAACAGGCAAATAAAAAGATTTAACTAAATCCTTCAAGGGATCCTCCTAAGAAATCTTATGGGATATGTGTTGCTACACCACAGGTGGACCAAAGTGCTGGGAAGATACTTTTAGTAACGGTGTTATCCCTTTAGCTAGATTTCCTGTGCCAGTGCTACAGATCTGTTCTTAGAGCACAAACAATTCTTGCCATCTGGAACAGCTGAGCAGAATATCCTTGGTTGATATTTTAGATGAAGGAGAGTTGAAGAGAACAAAGAGTTGCCTGTAATGAAACCACAACAGCTGGCCTGAAGGGTAAGAATTAGATGAAATCTTTGATAAGATGAGATCCTAAGGGACAAAACATATTATGGAAGATAACGGTCTCCTAGTGGGAAGACAGATTAAACCCATCATGTTACAAAGTAAACATTTATCAGGAATTATAAAATATTCATGTCACCAACACCAGAACAACAGACCAGTGGCCTCCCTCAACCTTCCCATCCCCCTCCCAATACTTCTGTGTTCTTTTTCTCCCCTACATTAAATGTTTAGATACGGTAACCACACTGGTTTAAAAATCTGGCACAGACAGCTATTGTTGAACTTGTAGATTATTTAGTTATTTATTTATTACTTTACCACCTTTCTGTTTCTGAAGCCAACCCAGATGGTTTACAAGAAGGTTCCAGAGTAGATAGGTACAGGCAAATGTGAAGTCCATGGAAAAGGGTAAACAGTCCAAAATGGAGAATAAGTGACAGTACATAGAAAGAGTGAGATGTTTCATGACATCTTAACAGAGGGACAGTTGGTGGTTCCATGCATTAAGGCTATTTATACTGAAGGAGACAAGCAGAGGCTGAGTTTTGTATAGCAGAACCATAAAGGCCATAGAGGCAGTTCGGCTCACCATAGCTGCCTGACTTTCTTGCCCCATAATGTCTTGCTTTGCAAAGTTTGCTATCTCCTGGCATATTCTTTGCTAGCCTGCTCCTCTAGTCTTTTCTTTCTTCTCTTCTGCAGTTTCTCTTTCCCTGTTTTGCTTTTTGTTCATGAGTTCAAGCTTAAGCTGCTTCTTCTCTCATCCCCTCAGGGCAAGATGGTTCCTCAGAAGCCCTTCCAGTTGTAGTTGAGAAAGGGAGAGGCCACCACTGAGAGCTGGATGGTACTATCAGTTCACCAAGTTGGGTCTCTTTCCTCTCCCATCCCCTCTGGCCAAGATGGTTCCCCAGGATCTTCCAGTGGCATTTCCATGACCAACAGAATGTCACCATGAAATACCATGAAGGTAAGCCTTCTCAGTGGGGGCACCCACCTTCTGGAACACCCTTCTCCATGCAGTTTGGGAGGCAGAAAATGTGATACTATTTAAATGTTTCCTGAAAATGCACTTGTTCACCCAGGCTTTCTCTGGCTTGTAATGCATTGCAATTTTATCATATGCTGCTCCATCTTACTGTTCCTTGTATTGCTGTTTAGTTATTACATTTCTATATGTCCAATAGCTGAAGCTCTCTGGGCAGTTCACAACAATTAAAACAATAAAATGTAACATAAGATACACTATAAAAGTTTAAACATTTAAAACGACAGTGTGGCGTAGTGGTGAGTGTGTTGGACTTGGACTGGGACTCAGGAGATCCGGGTTCTAGTCCCCGCTCAGCCATGAAACTCACTGGGTGTCGGGTGACTTTGGGCCAGTCAATGACTCTCAGCCTAACCTACCTCACAGGGTTGTTGTGAGGATAAAATGGAGAGGAGGAGCCCCACCCCCCAGAGCCCCATTCACAGCCTCCTTCCTTTTATTGCCGTTGAAACTGTTTTTTTAATAATGTATTTTGAATGTAATTTCTAATATTTATATGTAAACCGCATAGAGATTTGATTATATAAAGGGTTATACAAGTATTATAATAAATAAATAAATATATATATGTATCTGGGAGGGGGGAATCACTGGGAACTGGATGGTACCAGCTCAGGAAGCTGTCAACAACCCTGTGAGGTAGGTTAAGCTAAGGGTCAGTGATTGACCAAAAGTAACCCAGTGAACTACAGGGCCAAGTGGGGACTAGAACCTGGAGCTGCTGAGTCCCAGTCCAGCACTCTAACCGCTCCGCCAACACTGGCTCTCTAGTGGTGCTTCTAGTGTTTGTGGTTCTTCACCCATCTCCTCAGGGGGCCAAGATGGTTCCTTCTGGTGGCTGTTGGGGGAGGGAGGGGCCACCACTGCAAGCTGGGTGGATGCAATGCATCCAGATCCAATTGTTCCCTGGAAATCTTTTTGTTACTATTAGCTGGTGAAAATATCCCACCCACTGCTTGGCACGTCCCGTATCTGCCCTGCCCTTTTGCCCTACCTTTAACATTAGGACTGCTCTATGTGCTTTCCCCTGCCTGGAAGGAACACCCGAGGCTTCCCATCACAGTGAAATATAGTATTCCTGAAAGTGTTTAGGAATTAACTATTGTGACGTGTGGCTCAGCAGCACCAGTCTATGATGGCCAGCCTGCTCACAAAATAATGGAAATAATAGAAGTTTGTACTTTATTTATTTATTTATTTATTTCGTTTCTATACTGCCTAATAGCCGAAGCTCTCGGGGTGGTTTACAAGAGTGCCTAAAACAAGGCCAAGATACATTCCACAGTCAGGAGGTCACCACTGAGAAGGTATCTCCCTTGTTGCCACCCTCCGAACCTCCCTTGGAGGTGTCACTTGGAAGAAGGCCTCAGATGTTGATTGCGGTGTCCTGGTAGATTGGGGTTGGGAGAGGCGCTCCATGAAGTATTGCGGTCCAAGCTGTGTAAGGCTTTATAGGTTAAAACCAGCAGCTTGAATCAGGCTCAGAAACATATGTGCAGCCAATGCAAGTGGGGCAGGATTTGGTGTTATATGTTCAGACCTTCTGGTCCCAGTTATTAGTCTGGCTGCCCGCCGCCTGCTGCATTTTGCAGAAGCTGCAGCTTCTGAACAGTCTTCAAGGGCAGCCCCACATAGAATGTGTTGCAGCAATCAAATTTAGAGGTCACCAGAGCATAGATTACTGAAACCAGGCTATCACTGTCCAGACAGGGGTGTAGCTGGGCCACCAGCTGAAGCTGGTAGAAGGCACTTCATGCCACTGAGGCCACCTGAGCCTCAAGTGACAAAGATGGCCAAAAGAGGAACCCCAAGCTACTAACCTGCTCCTTCAAGGGGAGTGCAACCCCATCTAGAACAGGTTGAAGACCCTCCAATCGGTCAGGGAACCACCCACTAACAGCAACTTGTAATTTGTTTCCTGTCATGAGCTATGGTTTGGTCACGTTTTTGCGCTCTCCCCCGCTCAGGCCTAAGGGATTAGATGCTTGACAAAGTGAGTTGGGAATGGTTCAGCTCCCCCAAGGTGTCCTCAGATCCCGCGTATGGAAGAGATGAATGGCCTCGGTACCGTTAGAAAAGTCTGACTGCTTTTTGCCTTAGCAGTATCTGAGTGTCCTTTAAAAAGAAACCAGATTTTACCTTCATCATACTTGAAAAGGAGTCTGTAGCCAACAAGAGGACACAGCTTATTAGTAACTGTGCTTTTCAATCTCTTCAGTAGATTTCAAGTCTTGGATGGCTGGAAGACAGTGATATGCTAAGTCAAATTCTGCTCTGCCGAGCAGGGTGAAATTTTAGCTCCCTGCTTTCTTCAAAAGAGTCCAAACAGGGAGGTAAGGAGAGGGAGAAAGGAAGAATGATTGCCAGTGAGAGCAGCTCCTCCAGTTTAACTCAACCAAAGGAGCAAGTTTTGTTTGTGTCTGACTTTGTGTGTCCCCACTGAGAGAAGAGTATTTAAAATCCTCTTCCTGTTTCTTTGAAATAAACATGAATTTTTCATTTTCTAATTATTGTCACTGCTGAGGCCATCAGAGGGAATGGATGCAGCAGTCTGCCCCACTCCAGAGACGGTGTTAGGGGGCGGCCCACTAGGGTTGGAGTCCCTAATCTTTCATTTGGAGCCCAGAATCTCTGGGTCTGGGAGGCCATCTGCCCCACCACCCTGCTGTCCGTGGCCACTTTCTGAAATGAAGGTACAGGGGGCCTGGTGATCTCTGTTGCATCTGATCCCCCTTGATTAGCTGGGTTTTCGCCCACATGTGCTTCCCCTCCTGCTGCCCCCCCTTTGAATCTTTCTGCCTGAGGTTTTTCTCTGAAATCAAATGACCTCCTCTTCCCTCTCCATACATCCCTTTTTTATAAATAGCACCCCTTAGGGGAGACAGGGTCCTTTACAGACACAGACACACAGAGAGAGAGACTTTAGAAGATATGTGAATTAGCATATGCAAATTTCTGCATTTTTTTGTCCTGTGGGCCTGAGCCTCAGATCTTTTCAATACCTAGCACTGTCTCTGCCACCGTCCATCTTGCCTGGATCTGTATGATGCCATCAGAGGGAGAGGAAGCAGCAGCCTTTCCACTGTGCCTATGACTTGCTGAATTTGCAACTAAGAATCTAGTGCCTTAATCTGCTTCTTTTCTCCTCCCTCCCAATTCCCTTTCCTTTTTTGTCGTGTCTTTTAGACTGTAAGCCTGCAGGGAGGGACTGTCTTATTTCTTATCTTTGTCAGCTGTGTTGGGAGCCTTTTTAGCTGAAGGGTGGAATAAAAATGATATAAAGAAAGAAAGAAAGAACAGCAATCTGTGTTGCGTTAAAACCAAGGACAAGAGTAAGTTTCACATTCACCGGTAGACCTCTCCTTTTTAAAGCCAAATTTCACTCTGAACTCTCCCTCCTGTTTTATTTATTTATTTTTTATTTTATTTTAATCATTTGTCCTTTCATGTTACATTGACATGCCATGGATTTTGATTTATTGTAATGGCTTTTGGAAATCCAGAGGGAGAGAGATCACATTCTTTCCCTAGGACAGAAATTGAAAATGTAATAACGCTTTGAACTCCAGAAGCATATTGATTCCAAGTGGATAGTGGTTACTCTCATTCTTAATGGTTACAGTGTGTGACTTCCAGCTTAGTCAATCACAAGATAAATGGCTGTATACAAAGTGACCAGGTGATGCTAATCTGTATGTGCTAACAGGGCACTGTGTGCACACATCCCAGCGGAAGGAACATAAAACCAAGAAGCTGTGTAAACACCAGACTGATAGGTCTGCTTTCGTGTTTGCTTACTTGTTGTCTGGTTTCTTCAGCATCCATACTAACTTCTGTAAACACTCATTTACGCCACAAGAAGTTCCTATCCTCTTTAGGTTCCTGGACTATCCCTCTTAGAAAGAGGGGGCTAGAAGTACGAACATCCATGACACATTTGCTGAAATTTTCTGAAGTGGTTTGTTTGGACCAAAAAGCGCTGTCAAAAACTGCAGCATTAAGACATAAAAGAAGGCTGAAGTCTGAGAAATGCATCTAAAACAAGAAAAAGTCTAATAAATGTCTTCAGCATTTGCTGTGGCCATGAGTTTGTATTAGAGCCAAGCCAAAATTTCTTAGAAGACCATTTTCTCATAGAAAAGGAAGGTGGCTTTGTGGAAGAGAAGGCCACACTGGTGGAGAATATCTGCAGATTTTTCTTCAAATATTCTTCTCCACCATCCCCGCGGCCCGCCCCCTGCAATGACACAAAGTCCGGGGCATTGTGGAGGATGAAAAATAGAGGCTAGGCTGCCAACACAGTTGTGGCTGTTCCTTCTTGCAACAGCCCCAAAACTGAAACCCTTAGGGGGAAAGACGCTGTACTATCACCACTGCTAATGCTGAGACCCACTCCGCAGAAAGTTAGAGAATTTTTCCTCCCCATGGAAATTTTTTTAAAGAAATGGTTCCCCTGTTTCTCTACCAGTGCTGAGTCCAGGTTTTTGAGTTCCCTTAGGTAAGAAACCCTCGATAGCCCCCCCTCCCTCCCTCACTGCATCTACTTTCTCAACGCCATTGTCACCAGCTGCTCTTGCTCCTGTCCTGACAGCTCCTCCTCCTCTTCCTTGGCCTTGTAGGCCCCTTCCAACTCTATGATCTATGAATCTATGAGGCCTCCTTCTCACCATTGCTTCCACTTGCTTGCTTGATAGGCAAAGAGCCGGTGAGCAAGCAAGGCTGTGGCATGCATCTACTGCTCCTCCTCCTCCCCACCACTATACCTGGGCCACAGAGAGAGGCAGATGAACAAGCAAGTTGCAATGGTGAGGAGGAGCAGCAAGTCCAGACCAGGGCGCTTTTGTCAGTGGACCCCCTTGCTGGGGTGTGGGCCCCCAGCAAGTGCCCAATCATGCCTGCTCTTGATGCTGGCCCTGTTCTCTCTCTATCCACAGATAGAGTGAAAAGTTTTGAAATTCCATTTGTGCACAGAGGGCTAGTATTTATGATGGAAATGGTGATTATCATCCATCTTATCATGACCTAAGCATGACCTAGGGCAAGTTCTATTGAATTCAGAATGATTTAATTCAGGGTACCTGGATGCTTGTAGCAACACTAGTGCTGTGTCCTCTGATCTGAAATGGGTGCCTTGCAGGATTCATCTTTTTGGTTAAGGTATTTATTTCTTGTTTGTGTTCAAATAAGGAATGAGAAATAATCAGTCTATTTCTTGTTTGTGTCATTTTGCATGCACTCACAACAAGTTTGTCAAGTGCATTTCTACACCAATCTTCATTTAAAAAACAAACAAACCCCTTAATGGAAGTTCACATTAATTCTGTGAATTTATTTCCCCCTGCAAAATACATGTTGGTGCATATTTTAACCTAGAACATGCATTTGGGTATGTTTTTTTTAATCTGAGAACTACATATATACCAAAATTCTGAGGAGTGTGAAAAATTAAGGATAACTGTGTTCCGATCCATGTTTTATTCTGGTGTGAATTGGGTCAGTTTGCTTAAAAACGCAGATAAAACAAAATCCTCGAGCATCCCTAATTCAAATCTGGATAAGCAGTTCTCCTTGGTATTCCTGCCATTGTGTACAGCCGTATTTCTCCCCTGAAAGCTATATGCCCTATTACAAAATATTTTTCATACAGGGTTGTAATCTTCTTCTATTTAAATAACTAGTCTTGACTGGCAAAATCAACTAATACTTCAATCACTATAATTATCATAATTTTTTAGTATTAATGTATGCAGTTGCCAATTAAAAAGTCAGCAATGTACCAATAGCTATTGCACAGTGGTAGCTGATTTTCAAATCCATTTCCAGCTGAGTTTTATGGTCCGCTGTTGTGCGTTTTTAAACAATTCAATTCAAACATTTTTAGATTGAAATAGCCTGCCAGAAGAACCTCCACTCAAGATCCCTGTAACACATTAGTCCATCTAGGTGGGTGGGCTGGAAGAAACATTTGTGGGGTGTGGGGGGAGAAACTGGGCTGCTTACTGCTTGTACTGATGGCAAAAACTATATTAACATATTTTTTATCTGCATATTAGCAAGCAATGATACCAACTCTTGTCATTAGTCAATTAATTTAAGGACATTAGTGCTTACATTCCTACTGGCAATAACATGAAGGGGTGGGGGAAGAGAATCCAGATAAGCATCTCTCTCCACCCCTCCAATATATGTTTTGTTTTACAAACATGATGTGATGGGAAGCAATTGGAAATAAGGTGGATATGTTGTTGTTGTTGTTGTTGTATACTGTGGTGTAACCCCACAATTCAGTTCCCTGGTGTATGTCTGCTTTAGTATGTTGAGTGTGTCTAGAATGTTGAACTGAGTGGGTGTGGTTTGTGATGTCTTGGAAAGGGTGGAGGGAGGAGTATATAAGGAGTGTTTGGAGTGATGTCAGAGTTAGTCGAGTTAAGAAGTAGAGTGTTGGTTGTAGTGTGTTGGGAGTGTTAGAGAGTTTGGGAGTTTAGGTTAGGTGGGTTATTTGTGTCTTGTCAGGAGTTTTAAGAGGAATCAGTGATTGTATGAGGAGTGAGAGTATTTGGAGTTATAGGGACTTCCCAAATCCTACGTGTCAGCTTCGCATTATTAACCTGCTTTACTTTTAAATCTACGCACACACCTTTGTACCCACAGCATCATAAATTTAAAAATAGATCCTTAATAACCGGAATTAATCTTTTCCCTCATTATAGATCATAGAGTTGGAAGGAGCCTACAAGGCTATCGAGTCCAACCCCCTGCTCAAAGCAGGAAACTAGAGGAGGGGTCTCCCATCCAAGTAATAACCAGGCTTGACCCTGCTTAGCTTTCCACGCTCAGACAAGCTGAGCCAGCATAAGCCACAGGCCTGTATGGAAAGGTTTCATTTGACCCTCCACTCAGGTTTTTAAATGTTGATGCTTAGCCTGAGAAGGGTTTATGCGCCTGGTCCTAAAGTGTAAGGGACTGTGTCGTCGCATATACCACTTGATGTAACAACATCTCTAAGTGGTTTACATGCCAACGTTTCCCTTTCCCTCTTGCCTGGCTTGCCTTGGCATGGGGAGGCTATTGCGGATTGGTGGAGGGAAGGAGAGATGAAGGGCCACCAACAGAATAAGGACATTACCAAATGTCACTGCAGTGTCAGTGAAGGGGCGGACACTGAGAGCACTGACAGCAGCGGAGGAGGGTGGATGGCAGTGACACTAGTGGGATCAGGAAGAGCGGCCAGCAGGGTTTTTCACTGCTCTTGCCAGGTGGCTCTCTTGCCATTTTAAATAGCCCATGCCAAAGCAACTCTGCTGGGTTCGGACATCACACTAAGCCACCCAGCAACCACCCACCGTGGCTTACCATAACATGTGAACCAGGTCACTGACTGCAGCATATTATCAAACCTAATAAAATAGATGAAATTAAAATGTTATCAAATAAATAAATAAAGACCAAGCAACAGCCTGCTAACCTGGGCTTCCATTTGGTGATACCATCTAGCTCTTCCTCAAGAGACAACTGTTGTTTATTCCCACCCTTGCATTCTGCTATGTTCTCGTCTTCCCTCCCACACCAAGCTGCACATATGTTCTAAAAATTATCTAAAGGCCATGTAGAAAGTAATACATTCAGTCACCCTTGATAGCTACACTTTCTTTCTTTCTTTCTTTTGTCTGTCTGTCTGTCTGTCTGTCTGTCTTAATACAATTAGTTCTCAACTTGTTACAGATTTCACTTCCAATTTCATTAGCTAAGCTTCTCAGCACCCCAACAGCCCATATCCAAAAATTACACACTATACAGAACTACTCTGACCAAATTAGCAAGTTTGGGCCAGCTTCTTCCATCCCCTTAAAGCAGGGGTGGAGACAGTGCCAGCTCAAGGGTTTTGTGCTGCCTTGAAGCCCTTGAGCAAGACATCCTCCTCCCTCCGTGAATCTACCTTCTCACCTTCATTGTCACCAGCTGCTATTGCTCCTCATCTTCCTTCTCATCATTGCTCTCACTTGCTTGACAGGCAGAGAGTCAGTGAGCAAGTAGGCAGTGGCATCTACTGCTCCTCCTTCTCACCACCACCATTGTATGGACCAGAGCGAGAGGCAGGTGAACAAGCAGCTTGCAAGGATGGAGAGGAGGAGGAAGTCCAGGGGGGCTTTTGCCAGTGGGCCCTGTGTGGGGTGTGAGCCCTCAGTAGGTAGGCTACCGTGCCTACCCTTGATGCCAGCCCTGGATGGGGCACCTGTGGCCCTCCAAATGTTATTGGACTCCAACTCCCATCAGCCAACTTTTTAATGTTTGTATAGCCTATTTTATTTTATGGCTTTAATTCTTGTTTTGTGTACTGCCCAGAGAGCTCCGGCTACTGGGCGGTATAGAAAAGTAATAAATAAATAAATCAGCCCCCAGCCAGCACTACAAATGTTCAGGGATGATGGGAGTTCTAGTTAAACAACATCTGGAGGCCCACAAGTTCCCCCACCCCTTGCCTCAAGAGTTCTATCAGAGCCGTTCACAACTGGTAGCAGCCATTTCGGTGACAGCTCTTATTTTTCAAGCCTTTTATCACAGCGTTCCATTTCTCTGTACTCTCTCCTAACTCCCTGCCTCTTATTAGATGTGCTGCACAGGTCCAACCAAGGTCTAATCGATGCTGAGTGTCCTCAGATAATCTTGCTTGCTTACTGGTGCAGTCCAAATGGCATTCACCTTCTTGTGTGTGGCAGGGCCTCACTACGGACTCTTAAATTAATTCATTACTAACTCTCATTCTCTGTGCCTTCTTCTCTGCTGCACCAATGATTATACAAACCTACTGACTGGGGAAAACTTGATGCTTACAGTAAAGTGCAAGTTTAACTTTAGCAGAAACAGGATATCTGCTTTCAGGTTTTTTTTATTCATAATTTGCCCATCACATGAAATACCAGCAAGTGTCCACTTAGTACATAAAAGTTGCAAGCTCTCAGCCTGCTGTGGCACCGGGACCAGTACCATGCCGTTATCCATTTCCATTTGCAATATTATCTTCTCCTTCATCCTTACTGACTATTTTTGGCCACTTCCACTTGCTACCTCACTTCTGCTGTTTGGTAGGGCTTTTTGTAGCTTGATCACTGAGCTCTCAGAGAGCATTTTTGCATGAGGCTGTTAATATCTGTAGCTACTTTCATTTTTGTCACAGAACTGAGATCTGAGCTCAAAGAGCTTTTCCTTTCCTGCTTTTCTGCTACATAACCTCTAGGTGGTGCTGTGCTATAGCAGAATAGCACAAATACACAAGTAGGAAAATACTTTTTCTTTCACTTTCAGGGGAAAATACCTCATTGTCCCCACTCTACCCCCCCCCCCCAGAAAGTGCTCTTAATAATCAGACGTGGAACTGGAGGATCATGACATCATCTAAAGAACCCATAAACAACTGTGAGTAAGTAATCATGGGTGAATAGTAAATGCCTTGTGTAGAAAAGCTCTAAATAGCTTCAGTATATGGATTGTTTGAGAACAGAGCAGGTCATGATCTGGACCTGTTTCAGACTGTTCGGCAACCCTCATTCAACATATGAAAGTCACTTAAAAAGTGAGCTTTGAGAAACTTTTTCAGAAATAGAGGGTAGGAGTGGGGATAGGCCTTGAAAATTCAGAATTGTAGGTTAGTGGTAGAAGGTCCTTGGCATCATCAGCTAAAAGGATCAGGTAGCAGATGATGGGAGAGACTGGAGACCCTGGAGAGAGTAGACAGTGCTGAACTGTGATGTGATGTGAGGAGATGGACATATCTTCTCACCTGTTATTAGGTAGCTTCCTGTGTTCTTCCAGCGCCTCCAAATTATTTTGGCTCTGCTTACAATGGCTCTCTTTCCCTCTTGTGAGAATTGTGCATTGTGCTTAGTACTTGGACTGGCAGCATTGCTCCATATTCTGCTTTATACTAGCTGCAATCCATCCCTTTCTCTGCTTGCAGCTCTATATGCACAGGAGAAGATACTGATAGGGCATTACTGAGTCAATTTCTCAGTGACCTGAGCTGGGTGCACCTCTTCCTGTTAGCCCTCAGCACTGGATGTACAAGTAGTCTCTGTGTCCCCTACTCACTGGATACAGCAGTAGTCTCTGTGTCATTGACCGGGTTTCCACAATTATGGTGGGGTAAATAAGCCACAGTGGTTTGTTTCCCCTGCTGTGTATACCAGTACAATTTGCTTAATTGTACTGGCTTGCCATGTGTGAACCCGGCTAGCATGGCTTGTTTGAGTGGGCAGCAACCGTCAAACAACCCATGGGCTGTTGTTGGGTTGCTGCCCACTTCCAACAAGCCATGCTGCCTGGGTTTGTAGGCCACCACAAGCCATGGCAAGTTGGGTGCCTATGGGCGCCATGGAAAAATGACAGCCCCCATGTTGCATCATGCCCGGCACAACATGACAGCCCCCATGTTGCATCATGTAAACCAGCCCTCTGTGTCTGTCAGGGGCAGGAGAGGGATTTCTGATAGAATTTTCAGCACCTCATCAAACTCCAATTCCCAGGATACTTTGGGGATTTTTTTGTTAATGTGGTATGTATGTACATTTATTTATTTTTCTAGCATAGAAAGGGCCTGAATCGGTTGTAAAAGCTCTCTGTCTGATTTCCTACCAGGAGGGCAGGTTGTTCAAGAAAATGTGTTAAATGGAACTGATTAAACAGGGCTGTTTGACACATGCCATACTACACATGGGCAGTGGACGATTATTATTTGTAATGGCCATTCTTTTGGCATAGATAACATCTCGCGATGTTCCATTCAAATGGATGGATTGGGTCAAAAGCCATGCAAATTTGAAAATACAATTATCTTTGCCTCTGCGCTTGTGCATGAATAAAATGAAATCAAGTACCCAATTTCCCTAAAGTATTTGCACGAAGCCTACAAATATTTGAACGGGCTGCACTTCAGTGAATGGATGTGTACAGTCATGAATCATCTCATGATACGATAAAATTAAAATCAATTTGAAAACTTATTTAGGGATCCTGCCAAAATGAGCTTTGGGAGACAATTCCCCTGAATGTACAAGGTGGATGGTATAAATTCAGCTTCAAAGATAATTGTGTCTTAGTTCATTATTTCTCAGTTTGCACTTCTATAAACATCAGTGGCAGAGAGAGAGGTGACATCATTAATAGGCACATCCCTTCATAATATACTCTCCAAATGCATTTCTGTAAATCAGCTTTATGAATGCAACTCTCTGCAGAAAAAAAATAATTTTCAGTTTTTCTCATATCCAATGTGAATTCACCTTTTGGCACACGTTTACAACCACTCCAAAAGCTGTTTCATTCAGCAAAACTGAACTTGAAGTCTTTGCCCAATGTGAAATTCTACCAAATACCCATGGTAGTTCTTCAAAATCTATATACGAATGGAAACCAAAATGAGAAGTGCCCCAAATTTATGCCTCTAATTATGATCCAACAAGTGATACAAGTGTCTTTTTTTTTTTTTAACCTTTCTCATTCAATTTGATAGAAAAAGAAATTTCTTTTGCATTTTTTTAAAGAAGGTAAGGAAATTTTTGGTGAAATTGTCATGGATGGGGTGTAGGGTTCTTGTGTTTACCATTGTCATGAGATAACCGAGGGGTGTTTGTGAATGTCCATCCTGTCTTCCATTGTACAAATCATCTCTCCAGGGGTCTGCTGCCTCCCTGGCTTCCCACACTTGAATTAAAGCCCAGGGGAAGAAGTCATGAGGTAATTCCTCCCATGGGGCTTTTTTCAGATCAGGAAATGCTGGGCAGCCAGGAAGGCTGCAGAGTGATGTAGAGATGTGTGATAGAAAGAAAAGTACACACAACACCTGCAGCCACTTCTCAACGATAAGGGAAGCTCAAAAACACCCCCCCCCAAATAATTCAAAGGAAATTCTGAAGTACTGTGAGAATGAAACAGAAAAATTGGCTTCTCTTTCAGAGGGGAACAAAACTTTGAGGAAACTGGAGGATAAATTTCAGCACAGGACAAAATATTTTATTCAACTTTCAAATATTACATAAAGAAAACAATTCACACATAAAGCCTAGCACACATTCTCTGAGGTATCTTCTTCATAGGGAAAGAAGATGGTATTAATTGTCTTATTCCAGACAAGATGGAGGTACTGCAGCTAGGGAAATCAAACAGTCTGGAATACATCTGGTCTTACATGGAGTTGCACTCCCACTGAAGTGTTCGGGTTGGGTGTGCTCCTCGACTCGGCACTAACTGGGGAAGCTCAGGTGACAGCGATGACCAGGAGTACTTTTTTCCAGCTCAGGCTGGTAAGCCAGCTGTGACCCTGTCTGGAGAGGGAGGACCTTGGCTTGGTAATTCATGCTGTGGTGACATCCAGGCTTGACTACTGTAATGTACTCTAGGTAGGGTTCCTTTGAAGACAGTTCAGAAACTTCAGTTGGTGCAGAATGCAGCTGCCCCGATATTGGTGGGGGCTTGGCAGTTTGCTCATATGACACCGATACTGTGCCAGCTATATTGGTTGCCGGTGCATTTCTGAAACATTTTACCAATAATGATACAAATGCATGTTTTATCTTTTCTACAGTATTACCCATTCATGAAAAACTAGCCTGAAGCAGCATGATTTAGATTCTGCTGATTTTACATGATGGACCCTTCCTTGTTAAGAACAATTCTTTAAAACATATACCCAGGGCTGCTGTTAATTCCGTATATAGGGGTAAATCTGTAACATAATATTTATTCTTCTGAAACCATCATTTCAAAATATATAAGTAGCTTATTTAATACTATGATTTCATATTCTATGTTATTTAAACATAGGGAACTGCCTTACCAAATCAGAATATTTGTCCGTCTACTTGAAGACTTTGTACTCTCCAGCAGGGGATCTCCAGGATTGCATCAGGATTTCCCATCACTTACTATTAGGGATCAGGGAGAAATTAGTTAGGTCCAAATTTTAATGTGAACTTGCCTAATTTTGCATTTCACCCCAATATGCAAACTGAAACTCAGTTATCTTTTGAAATTCACATTTCTCTGAACTTTGCAATGAAATACTCCAATTAAAAAAAATGTGTAAAAAAATGGGCACATTAGGGAGAACTGCACATGAAAAATGCATAAATTAGTGAAAATAATGTTCAAAATGCATTTGATTAGGAAAATTGCTTGGAAAAAAATGTATGTATTAGGCAAACACTGTGTACAAAAATGCATATGAATTTTCATAGGAATATTTTTTTTTAATGGTCAAAGTTTGGGACAAACCAAACTTAGGACTGGAAAAAAACAATAAACTGAGAAGAATTGAAATGGACAGATTCATCCATACCTACTTGTGACCTGATTCTTTTAACTGGAGATGCTGTGAACTCCACCTTGGATGTTTTGTGTGCAATGCATGTGTTCTATGACTGAGGTATCCCTCCATAATATTTTGATTAGTATAATTTAATATTTCAAATAATCTAATTCTTGGTGGCAAGAGATGGAAAAATACCTTTTCCA
Organism: Shinisaurus crocodilurus; assembly: GCA_021292165.1. Classification (NCBI taxonomy): domain Eukaryota; kingdom Metazoa; phylum Chordata; class Lepidosauria; order Squamata; family Shinisauridae; genus Shinisaurus; species Shinisaurus crocodilurus. The sequence goes on along the minus strand of CM037887.1, from coordinate 16,636,210 downwards.
GAAAGACATGGGTCTCTGATTCGTAGTGGAGATGAGCACCTTTCCCTTGCCACATCAGCACTCGCACTTCCTTGATACGACCTGGAGGTCTTCTGATTCTGAAGTAGTAGAAAGCAATGTGTCTAGCATGACAGCTCCAAACACAAGGAGCTCTTTATTTTATTTTTTAAAGCGATATTAGCTGATCTCAGCTCTGTACTTGCTTCTTTTCGTGAATGCACATCAAACAAAGCATACTGAAATGTCACTAATTTGACAGTGGTAGAAATGAAAAGTCCCACAAAGCCAGAATATGATGCTGGGGTTGGTGACAGCTGGAGGAATATTTACCTTGAAAAGGCCAATGATGGGTTATATTATTGAACAAGGAGTCTAACATGGATTAGCTCGTTTATCTCTCATTTGCATTGGAACTAAAGAGAAGACAGCTGCAGACCATGTTCGCAATAGTGTAAATATCAGAATTGTAATACTCAATTAATTGGGACAAGTTCTGGAGGCGGGATACCAAATGAAGATTAATAACCCTGAAGCTGCATAGAACTCTTTCAAAGCCTATAGACAATTTCTCCGCCTCTGCTTTTTCTGCATAGATGTGCTAAAAGAGCTAAATTATTTGCTAATAGAACATGACTTCACAAGGAAGTAACTTTTCAGGGCTCAGTAAATTTAGGCAAATACTGTGACTTGAAGGGCTAGATTTTCAGAGATGTTTGAGAGAATATGAGCTGGGCATGTTCTGCAGGGAGCAGTGCACAAATGGCCTCTTGAAATTCTCCACCCTATTTGTGGGCAAAGAAATGGGCAGGACAATTTCACCAAATTTCTCCAGTGGAAGGAGAAATTCTCAGTTTTTCACAAGCTGGGTTCACCATTGGCAGGGGTTGTAGGACAGTTTCTTTCTCCCCCCCCCCCAAGGTTTCACTAAGGGCCATGTTGTGCCTAACTCCAGGGAAGAGGTTGAACATGTGCTCCACCTAAATCTGTCCTCCAATTTCCTGAAAGTTTTCTCAGCGCCACCCCCCAAAAGAGGCTTCCATTGTTTTGCCTCATTTTCAGGGTGTTTTATAATTTATTTATTTATTTATTTTTAAAATACTTTATATTGTTTTTGAGCTTACCTAATTACTGTGAGGCAGCCAACAGGCCTGTGGCTTATGCTGGCTCAGCTTGTCTGAGCATGAAAAGCTAAGCAGCGTCAACCCTAGTTATTACTTGGATGGGAGACCCCTCTTCTAGTTTCCTGCATTGAGCAGGGGGTTGGACTCGATGGCCTTGTAGGCTCCTTCCAACTCTATGATCTATGAAATCTATGCAATAAGGATGCTGTGTGTGTGTGTGTGTGTGTTTTCTTTCTATTACCTTTCTCTCCAGAGCTCTGCAGCCTCCCAGGCTGCCTGCACTTCCAGATCTGAAAAAGCCCTATGGGAGGAATTACCTCAAGATGTCCTCTCCTGGGCTTTAATTGAAGTGCAGGAAGCTGAGGAGGCTACAGGCTGCTGGAGAGATGATTGTAACATGAGAAACACACAACACTTGGGCATGATCCTCAGCCATCTCCTAAGTAAGGTTGGCACAAGAAACCTGAATCCCACCCATAAGAATTTCTCTGAAATTTTCTTCTCCTTTGAATTCCTTTTCAAAAAACCAATTTATTTTATATCAAATTGAATGAAAATGGTCAAAAGAAATGAAGGAGAAATTATCGGCACAGCACTAGTTCTGCCCCATCAGTGGAGGCTGGTGACTCTCTCTCGGTGGGGCTCGTAGTCCATTTCAGGTTTCGTTTGGAGCTTTATAGGAGCTATCCATGGTTCTGAATGGTGAACCTCCTCACTCCGTCGCTGCGAGCTCTGAAACAAGAGGTGAGAAGGCTAGAGCGCCGATGGCGAAATTCCCGCTCCGAAGACGATCGAACACGGGTTAGAGCTGCATCTTCAGCCTACCGGGTGGCGGTGAAGGCAGCAAAAAAGAATTTCTATGCTGCCTCCATTGCGTCTGCAGAGTGCTGCCCCAGGAGGCTGTTCCAAGTGGTCCGGAGTCTGGTCGGTCCAGTCGCTCCGGACCCACTGGAACAGTCAAAAGCCTCCTGTGAGGCTTTAGCGAAGCACTTCGCAGATAAAATCGATCGGATTAGGAGTGGGATATCGTACGTCGTGGACACAGGGAGTGAGCGGGAGGAGGCCAATGGCAGACCGGTTTTGTGGGATCGGTTTCGGCTTCTTCCTTCTGATGAAGTGGACAAGGTGCTTTCATCTGTGAGGCCGACCACCTGCTTGCTTGACCCTTGCCCATCCTGGCTCATCATGAGCTGCAGGGAGAGACTGGGTGAGGGGATCAAGGCGGTGGTGAATGCCTCCCTTGAGGAGGGAGTGATGCCATCAGCCCTCAAGGAGGCAGTAATAAGACCGCTTCTAAAGAAGCCCTCCTTGGATCCCCAGGATTTAAACAACTTTCGCCCAGTCTCCAATTTACCATTTCTGGGCAAGGTGATCGAGCGGGTGGTGGGTGCTCAGTTGAAGGCACACTTGGATGAAGCCGATTATTTGGATCCGTGCCAGTCGGGCTTCAGGTCTGGACATGGGACGGAGACGGCCTTGGTCGCCTTGGTGGATGATATGAGGAGGGCTTTGGATAGGGGCGAATGCTCCTTTCTAGTCCTCCTCGATCTCTCAGCGGCTTTTGATACCGTTGACCACGGTATCCTCCTGGACCGTCTGGAGGGGTTGGGCTTAGGAGGCACTGTATTGCAGTGGTTCCGGTCCTTCCTCTCTGGAAGGTATCAGAGGGTAGTTCTCGGGGAGGAGGCTTCGGACCCTCGGCTGCTCACTTGTGGAGTGCCGCAGGGTTCCATCCTCTCCCCGATGTTATTCAACATCTACCTCAAGCCGCTGGGAGCTATCATCAGGAGGTTTGGGGTGCAGTGTCATCAGTATGCGGATGACACGCAGCTCTACCTCTGTTTTAAGTCCTCACCGAGGTTGGCCGTTGAAACCCTGTCCAAGTGCCTGGAGTCAGTGGCTGGCTGGATGGGAAGGAATATGCTGAAGCTGAACCCCGACAAGACCGAGGTACTTCTGGTGGGGGACAAGGGAAGGTTAGGGGATGTTGACCTGGTGCTGAATGGGGTACATCTACCCCTGAAGGACCAGGTCCGCAGCTTGGGGGTCATTCTAGACTCCCAGCTGTCCATGGAGGCTCAGGTGGCAGCTGTGAGCCGGGCGGCGCTGTATCAACTCCATCTGATACGGCAGCTGCGCCCCTACCTTCCTAATCACCTGCTCCCATCAGTGGTTCATGCCTTGGTCTCCTCTCGCCTAGACTACTGTAATGCGCTCTACGTGGGGTTACCCTTGAAGACGGTCCGGAAGCTTCAGCTGGTACAGAACGCGGCGGCTCGCCTGATTAAGGGCAGCCGCCGGCGTGATCACATCACACCAGTGCTTAAAGAGTTGCACTGGCTACCAGTTGCTTGCCGAGCCGAATTCAAGGTGTTGGTTTTGACCTTTAAAACCCTACACGGCTCCGGCCCAGCTTATCTCAAGGAGCGCCTCCAGCAACATCAAGTAGGCCGCTCAACAAGGTCTGCCACGGACGGCCTTCTCCTTATCCCATCAGCCAGAGCAGCCAGGCTGGTGGGGACTAGGAAGAGGGCCTTCTCTGTGGCGGCCCCCACATTATGGAACTCCCTCCCTAGTGACCTTCGCCATGCCCCCTCCGTGATGAGCTTCCGCCGTGCATTAAAAACATGGCTGTTCAGGCGGGAATATGGGGTGGGTTAGGTTTTTAATGAGAATTTTTTTATATTGTTTTAATTATTATATTTTATTGTGTTTTATTGTATTTTAATTGTACATCGCCCAGGGTGGCCGGGTGACCGGCCAGATGGGCGATTGATAAATGTAATAAATAAAATAAAATAAATAAATAACCATGGGTAGCTCCTATAAAGCTCCAAATAAAGCCTGCAATGAATTATAAGCCCCACCAAGATAGGAGTCACCAGCCTCCCCTGGTCCAAATGTTTTCCCCCATGTAAATCCAAGAGAAGCCTCTTCCTTTCCAACCCTTCCCTGAGCAAATCCTTATTTATAACCAGGCAAATGTTGGAGGCCTGTTCAACATTAGGTGTGTCCATATGAACCCCCTCATATGTTCAATGAATGTGTGAGGAGGTTTAGGCATGTGCCCAGTGGCCTCACTCCTCCCAGGCCAACCCGCCCAATGGACATGCCTCACATTCGGCAGTAGTGAAAAAGGAGCCGTACATACTCTTCCTCCATCAGATTGGAAACACAGGCCAAACAGGGTTCCCAGTCAGGTGAAGAAGCCCTATGAACATACAGGTGTGTGCTCATAGGGTGCATATCCACTAACATGAATGAGCACTCACTCAGTTCCAGCTACAGGTTTTTTTTATGGTCCTTGGGCAAGGCTCCCTCAATGAGCCCGCTCCCTCAATCAGTCTATCTTCTCACTGCCACTTTCACCAGCTGCTATTATTGCTCTTCATCCACTTCCTCATTGTTGCTACCTCTTGCTTGCTTGACAGGCAGAGGACCAGTGCAATCAGGCAGTGTCATCTACTGCTCCCTCTTCTCACTACTACCATTGTCTGATAGGCAGGTGAACGAGCAGGTTGCAATGGGGAAGAGGAGGAGCAGCTCCAGGGGCCTCTTGTCTCTGGAGTGTGGGCCCTTGGCAGGAGCCCAGCCGTGCCTACCCTTGATGCTGGCCCTGTGCGCAATGATCAGGCGGCATGGTCAGGTGAACATTGGCTTGGGAGGAGTGCTACTCACATGTAGGTATGTTTGAGAATTTCAGTTCAGTTTACAAATCACCCGAACATGCCCAACTCGCAATCCTGAATGCAAATGGGAGTGCATTTTCTCCAAAAATGTTCACAAATCCCCAAACTTGCAACTTAGCGTTTAAGTTTTTCAAAATGTGACCATTTCTCAAAATGCACAAGTTTCTCAAAATGCACAACTTACTCGAAGTGTTCACATTTTAAATCACCCACGCTGTAGTCTACAGGGAAAATCTGAGCAATTTTGGAAATCCGTGCCGCTTTGAGAATTTTTTAATGCTTCTTTCATGTTCGGTAACTGTTTGTTTTGTGCAATTTTCGTATTCATGCAAAACGAACAGCCATTGCAAATGCAAATCGAGGTGAGACAAGCTGCGAGCTGATTTTCAGATAATCTTGGTGAGCTCCAACATTGCTCATTTGCCCATCCCTACGCGGAGTCATGCGTTCCTTGGATGCATGGGGGGGTGTTCGATGAGCATCACTATGGTGGCCCACTAAACTGAACACAGCCCACCAGCCATGTACAGCACACGCTCCGACAGTCCATGCATGTAACACTGCAACTGTCATGCCAAGGAGCAGTGTGTGAGGGCTTGCTCGCCCCACTACTATCACATGTTGCTGAAGGTTCTTCCCTATCTGCAGGGAAGGATGGAGACTCCTATTTTGGTGGGACTCCAAATCCATATGCAGTGCAGGCTTTATTTGGAGCTTTATAGGAGCTATCCATGGTGGTGAACTTCATCCCCAAAATAGGTTCTCCCCCATGGAGCACCACGGATAGCTCCTCTAAAGCTCCAAATAAAAGCTGCAATGGCTTAGGAGCCCCACCGAAATAGGAGTCACCACTGCCTATCTGTGTGCTCTATTTGTGTGTTCTGTCATCTTCTGTCCTCCAGTGATGGTGTGTGTACCTTTGGTTAGAGCAGGGCTCTCCAACCTTGGGTCCCCAGATGTTTTTGGCCTACAACTCCCAGCTATCCTGGCTGGGGCATGCCTGGAGTTGTAGGACAAAAACATCTGGGGACCCAAGGTTGGAGAGCCCTGGGTTAGAAGGAAAAAATGTAACTGCCCTACAATTTATTATCTAAGATTCAAAATCTAACTCGGCAGCTGTGGTATGTGAAATGGAAGGCTTTGTACTGCATGCTGTCTTAGAAAGTGGTCCTGTGGCCCCTAGACATTGTCTGGGGAGCCATAAGAGCTTTCGGATTCCCATATCGGAAACAGAACTCCATCCTCGGAGCTGGGGATCTGCGCTCGGATCCCCCTCCCAGCTGGCGTGGAACCAACTGCGCCGGCTGCTTCTCCGAGGTCAGGAAAGCGACCTCGGAGAAGGGGCAAAAGGGGTGTTCTGGGGGGCGGGGAGGGGAGGAGACTGGGTCCGCTAGGATATGTGGTGGTATCCTGGTGGCGCTCCAGCCACCTTCTGAACCGCCACAGCTAGGTGGCCAAGATCAGCTGTCTCCCTGACTTGCAGGATGGAGATGTGGAGATCGCCTCCACTGATTCCCCTGCTCTGCGTAGGATGCTCCTATGCCTCCAAGTTCAGAGGCTTATGAGCATCGAGGGAACAAGCTATTGTATTGCATCCTTAGTGTTCATGCATATAATTATGTAACCTCCATGGCAGCAGAGGCATGGCGTGAGGGACTGTGTCATCTGCCCCACCACTCTTGTGTGTATGTATCCCCCCCCCACAGCTCTTGACAAGACTTGCCTAGAAAATGTCTTCTGAGAAATTTCAGCTCAGCACTCGTCGATATAACCATGCAAACATTTCATGGGAATCCAGGCTGCCTTCGCTTTCCTGTACCTTCACATCTTGCGCTGTGAAAACTGAATAAGCTCATCATCGCCACACAAAATTGTTGTGAGAGAACAACTTCAAAGATTTTTGAAATGCTCATACAGTCAACTGGGATGGGGAAGCTGATAAATTCCCGCAAGAATTGCCCCTTTCATCCTCCTTTGGACCACGCGGATGAGAGCTGTAGAATACAAGAGAGAAAGAGAGAGAACACTTGACAAGCCAGAGGTCTCTATTCTCTGACATTTACAATGCTATTCAAACAGTTCAAGGGAAAGCAAAAACCTGCCTGCTAACAACAGTTTGGAAATATTTTATTAAAACAGGGTATTCTGTCTCCTCCGATGAGCACAGCAAGGACTCTCTGCCCTTTTAATTACAGGACCCTGAAGCCTCGTGCCTGATCAATACATCTCTGTCAATTGTCAAGAGAGTGTGCTTCAGCTCTTTTAAGCATTCGACTCCAGAGCTTTTCATCTCAAGAATGAAATTGGATACCGTGAGCTTTGTCCAGTTCAGCACACTTTTTGCCAGGGTTCACACACTGAGCATTCTCTAATATTCTATGAACATCAGAGCGTGCCACCAATGATCTGTGATGCAACTCCAGCAGTGATTGGCTGGAATGCAGGTGATTTTTTTAGCTCAACAGGGGTGGACAAATCCGTGAGCCCATGCTGTAGAGCAGCATAACTGTTGCAGTCTCGGAAACAAATATAGCAGGCCACACCTTTAAGTGGAACAGCAGCAGATAGCTGAAGAACCCATCAATTAATGTTAAAAGGATAAGCTAATACACAGGCACAGTGTAAAAGACATTTAATGTGCTCCTTAACGGTTGTGAAAACTCCATCATTGGAGGAGATTCTTGTGTGACTCATAGCTACACTGCCGTCTTTTTAAAGAGGCATTCCATCATCCCCGAGAACATTGAAAATGATGGGGCTAAGGATTTCTTAAAGGATTCAAGGCACCTCACCAAATTACAATAACCAGGATTCTTTGATGGAAGCCATGATAGTTAAAGGAGAGCCAGTGTGGTATAGTTTGCTGAGTTCAATATACACCTATACATGTGTGTGTGTGTATGATAAATTTGCTGAGATCAATATGCACATAGCAGATGCTAGAGCAATATGATGTACTTGACAACAAGTATATATAATTTACAGATGTGCTGGGAAGTCTGGTTCATTTGGGCTTGACGGACTTCCTGCCCACTTCTGATCTGATGATCGGAAGAGGGCCAAGTCAGGGGCTTTTCTGCAGGCTTCTGACTCTAAGATGGACTGCGGTTTATACATTAAAAAAAAAAAATGCTAAGGAAATTTGCACAAATGACATCATTTGTGTGACTTTATGCGGTTTGCATAAGTCATGGTATTTTGCATGTTTTGCACAAATCAGCACCCCCAAAGCATGTGGATCTAGTGTGATTTGCATAAAATCGGTTGATCATGCTAGATCACGTGCTTTGTGGTGCCAATTTGTGCAAAACATGCAAAACACCACAATTTATGCCATTTGCGTAAAGTTATATGTGCAAATGGCACATATAGCGCCATTTGCACACATTTCCTTAGCGTTTTAAAAAATGTGCAAACTGTGGTCTATCTTAGAGATGGAAGTCTGCGAACTGGCTCGACTTGCATCATAGGGAGTCGGCAACAGCACAGGGATGGCGAACCAGAATCCGGGAACCCAATCATGAAAATCCATTGGATTTTCACCCCCATCAGATTCATCACACGTGTGCGTGTGTGTGTGTGTGTGTATGTGTTAGCCATTTCAAAAAGGTGTTGCAACCATTCTAACAGCAGTGGTTTACATTCCCTACAAGGCAGCAGACCAACAGCCAACCTACCATCACACACACACACACACACACACACACACACCCCACTGAGGCAGCATATTCTGGTTGCATATTACAGACATGAGATGTGGGGGACGGGAAGTATCTCCAGGATGGCAACAGGGACACTGATTGTCAGGATCTGCTCTGCTGGCTCAGTGCTGCAGCCTGGTGGCCTGATGGAGAAGGTAGGCAAGGCCATCCACAAATACTTGCAGGACTAGCACCGGGCTTCTAGATGCTCGCAGGACTAGAGTAGTCCACTCATGAAGATGAGCTTGGACCCACAGGAAGCCCTATAAAAGGCTTCCTGTTCCTGCTCAGCTTTGCCACAGCAATATGATTCTTTGTGGTGGTAGTATTGTGCTGTTGCCTCCAGTCTTGCTAGGCCTTGCTGATACTTGACCTGTGCATGTTCCTGATGCTGCTACTGATCCTGCCATGCCTTGCAGTCATTTGACTTTGCTTGTGATTGACTAGCCCTTTGCCTCTGGCTTGGCCCTGCCTTGTTTCTATCTGACCTTGGTCCTGCCCTGGACTCTGCTCTCATCTCTGGCCCAGTCATGCATTATTTGAATCTGACCTTGGCTTGCTCTTGCCTCTGACCCTCCCATTCCTTGCTAGTATCTCACCCTTGACCAAGTAGCCTCGGTTTTCTCTCCACCTTCATCACCTGTGGCCCTGCTGTTCTAGTCAAGGACAGCTGCAGCTCATGTGCCAGACCTGACTGCCCATTGCATGTAGGTTTCCCAGAGTGGTTGATGGGCTCGGGTTAAAAAAAAAAAGGCAAAAGCTGAAACTGATGTCAAGCATTTCTTGACACATGCTGCATTATAAACCTACATAGGCTATTTGTTTGTTTGCTTGTTATATTTATATCCTGCCTTTCCCCCAAGGAGCCCAAGATGGCATTCATGATCCTCTTCCTCTCCATTTTATCCTCACAACAACCCAGTGAGGTAGCTTAGGCTGAGAGTCAGTGTACTGGCCTGAAGTGAGCTTTACAGTTGAGCAGGGACTAGAACCTGGATCTCCCAAATCCCAGGCCAGCACTCTAACCATTATACCACACTGGCTCCCTTATTGAGATAGGTGTGTGTGTGCTTACCTTACACATGAAAGTTACAAAGTGGTCAAGGGGTGTGGGTGTTCTTGCTTAAGAAAACTATCTCACATGTTCCACAGACAGATTCTACCAGCTGTCTCACTTTCTGGAATGACTGTGGAATGACATCATGACATCATATGTCCTGACACTCCAGGGAGCTGGGGAAAACTGCAGAGTGCTAGAAAGTGTTGCAAATATTATTTTTAAAGCAAGAACACTCATATCTCATAACTTTTTAAGGTAATGCCCAAATGCAAAGATTCCCCCCCACACACACACACACGCAATGAGAATACTTTGCCCATTAATCTCTTCTCTCCTGTGCAGGTAAACAAAGCCCCCAAAGTTCCAGCAGCCATTTCTCAGTTTTGCAGAAAACCGTGGATAACTGAAATAGAAAACACAAAGGTGGGATATTTTACTGGTGTGTGTGTGTGTGTGTGTGTGTGTGTTTTATACTTGAGAGCAAGATGGGAAAAAGTCATTTAAAATTGCATATCATCATCCAAAAAGACACTCTCTAAGAGAAATCTCACTATTTTGCTTCTCCACTTTCCTTGACATAATGAGTATTTATGCATGTAGACTACAATTCTAGATGTCGGTGAACAGATGTTTCTTTGAGAAAGCGACAGGCAGTGTAGTCAGGTGTATAAAAGTGGCAAGCATTGAAAAGAAAAGAAAAAAAGAAATGAAAAATCACATCAGGCTTTTGTTACTTTGAAAAATAATCAGTTCTTTAAAAGCAGAAGAAAACAGTGTTTTCTCACTTGTACCTGATGTTGAAACAACTGGCATGATTGCACATTTGTGGGTTGTTAGTGTTGCTGGGTGTATTTTTTTTTTTTTTTTTAAATAGATGATTCTGTTTCTAAATCCACAGGATTTACAGCACTAGAACTACTTAATAGGTGGGAGAGGTAACCACCGAGCAGGCCAATGGCACTGCCACACCTGACAACTTCTGGCAGTCCACAGGTCCTGATGCCTGTTTCTATTGGGCAAGCTTGCCAGTCTGTTTCCAGTTCAGTTTTACTTTGTGTGGCAGGTGGCTACAATCCACCCCCCCTTTTTTAAAGTTTGCAGTGCCCTAGAGCGATACATTGTTGAGATTACTGTAACATGCTCTATGTGGGGCTGCCCTGAAATTATTCAAAACCTGCAGCTAGGGATGGGTGAGAAATTCATTTGAATGTGAATTCACCAGATCCACAATTCCTGAAGCTAAGCATGAACTGGAACACAGTTTGCTGTTGAAATCTGTACATTTCCAAAGTTTCCTTTGCAGTTCACCAAAAAAAAAAAAAAAAAAGGAAAGAAAGAAGCACAAATGTATGTACATTAAAAGAAATGCACAAAAACACTTTATTCATTGGGAAATCAATTGAAAAAATACATACTTTTGAAAAAATGCATACAAAAATGCATACTTTTGAAAACATGCATACAAAAATTCATTTTAAAAGTGCACAAAAATATATATACATTCTTCATGTGGAGAAAAACAAGATTTTAATCCAATGCGGAATTGAGACAATGAACTTAGCATTGGAAAAATGGGTATCTGAATGAAATTGAAAGATTTGCCCATCCCTACCCTTACTACAGCTAGTGCAAATGCAAGAGCCAAAGAACCTGAACCCCCCCCCCCAGGGTTTTTTCTCTGTTTTAGTTTTTGTAGACCATGTATGTAACACTAGTCTTGAAACAGCTTCACTGACTTTCTATTTGTCTCTGAGTCCAATTCAAGTGGTGCTTCTTACCTCTAAAGCCCTAGGGGACTATCCTATCCATGTTTAGACAGAAAAAAGGCCTACAATGCCCAGCGTGCCCTAGCCAGCTATGGTGGCTGGGCATGCTGGGAGTTGTACGCCTTTTTTTCTGTCTAAACATGCATATAGCATTGTGCCTTAAATGGCTTGGGGCCAGGGTATCTGAAAGACCACCTCACCCCTCATTAACCCATGTGGAGTCTACATTGTATTTATTTATTTATTTATTACATTTCTAAACTGTACAGTATCCAAAGTTCTCTGGGTAGTGTACAAATCAAAAACACGAAATACAAGGTAGCCATAAAATGATGAGATGAAATAATGAGATAAAACAAGTCGGATTAAAAACAGGATCAGACAGCCGCAGAACATAATAAAACCAAAAATAAAACCAGCAACGGGGTACAACAATGAAAAGATTTAAAATCACTAGAAATAATTCCTAAAATGCCTGGCACCAGGAAGATGGTAATGTACGCAACCAGGTGAGCCTCTCTGGGAAGGACGAAAAACCCCAAGACCCCGTTACCTTCTAGAGAGCTGAGGTTGATGGGGCCTTCTATGTAGCAGCCCCATGGTTTTGGAATTCCATCTCCATGGAAGTAATGTTGACTCACCTGTTATTGTCCTTTAGAAACTAAATGGTTCCACTGAGATTTTAGTGATTATTGCTGCTCTTTGGTTTTGGAAGATTCCCTTTGGACATGTGATGGTCAGCCACAGGCAATGCTCAACTACCACAGAGGACCTTGATGCCACAGGGTGCGGCAAAACAGAAATACATGAAGTGAATGTAATTTTCCTTAGCTTCTTGAATCACTGGAAAACTCATTTTGCATGCACATTTTAAACATAGGCTTCCCTGCTGGGAAACAACATAAACAAAACAGCTAATGTATTTGTAAAGAAAATGCAAATATGACTGTATAGCAAAGAGAGATGTAATTTTGCAGTGATTTATGTACAATACCTCAATTGTGAGTGTATATCATGTTTGTCAGGTATAACAAATAATTTTGCGGTTTTCTTGCTTGGCAGAGAAGCTGAAGTTCTGAATGCTTTAAAAGTCGAATTGGATTTTCCAAACCATACATTTTCAGAGGCGATGGTGGTACAGAAGGCCGTTTCATCACAATGTCGAATAATCAAATATGAAATACTTGATGCTACTCAAAATTACTGGATTGAACAGAAATCTAGATCAGAGGTGGGCAGTGATAGGAGGTCCGGGAGCCATGTTTGCCTTCCCAGACTCCTCTCCCCATAGCTCATATTCCCTCGGGTGCTGTACAGACCATGGGCTTCCCTGAATTAATACTTTTTTTAAAAAACAGCAGTTTGATGTCAAAATTCGGTAGCAAACCACCCCGTGGCACTAAAAGGGTTACATGTAGCTTGTTTGCAAGCTAAATTCAACACTTTCAGCACTCCATAGCACTAAAAGTGCATTCCCCCCCCAAAAAAATATCCTTGCTGAATTTGGTGTCAGAGGGGGCATTGGGGATGCATGTGGTCCACATGTTGCCCACCCTTGACTTAGGTGGACATATCGGTTCAGTTCCTGGATGCTCAGTTCCTGGCTGTCTAAACCATAGTTTTTTAGCAGATGGAAATGAACACCGGGATCACATGCTTCCCCCTGCCACTCACCTCATCTCCTCCCTCCCTTGGGGCTTATATCCTGCTTTAATTAAATTACAGTTAGCCGTTATGTTTGGAACAGAAAGCTGTGGTTTATTGTCAGTTTACTAACCAGGATATTAAAGCAATGTTTGAAGGTGGTTTAAGTTCCTGGCTAGTAAACTAACATTAAACCTCAGTTTCGCATGATACACAAAACAGCTGGTCTGAATAGTCTCTTTGTTATGACAGATCCTTTTGTTTCAGAGAGGTTGAGAGAATGGCGTGGCGGTCAAGTTCCCTTCTCAGTGCTGAGGTCTGAACTTCATTAAAGTATTTCATTCCAGTGATACCTTTAGTCAAGTCCAGCCTGACTATTCTCTCAGTTGGCTATGGACACAATATGGAATTGCCTCAGGCTAATATTTACACCCTTTGTATATGCCTGCCTCGGTTTGCTTGGGCAGCTGAAAAGTGCACTGTGACTGAATCAAGTTTTTCCTCCATGCATGGATTTTTGGCTAAGATAAAAAAAAAGAAAGAAAAGAAAAGATGACAATGACGATGCCACAGGAATGTGTGCTTTGTGGTGATTTTTAATAAATAACAGATGGGGTTGGTTGGGCTGCCCCCTCCCCATATAAGCCCCCACAGATCACATTTCCAACCCACCCTGATAGGGCTGCCGCCTTTCCCTTGCCCCTCCATTAAAAAGGCTCTGTGACTGTATCAGCTTCACAACAGGCAGAAATTCAAGAGATAAAGCTTCTCCATCACTGCACCTTTGTATTGGGGAAATACTGCACCTGCTAAAGGCACAGAGAGCTTAATTTCACACATGAAAGGTTCTGTGGCTCAAACCTGTCTATAATTCACTCCTGAGCGAGAAGAGTAATCCCATTTACTGAGAAAGGGATTTGGGGACAGGGCAAGGGATTCGGAAAGTCTGCATTTGTTTTAGTGACTCAGTGGCACTCAGTGAAGGTCATAGATGTTTTGTGGTGGTGGGAAAAGGCACTCTGCAAATGCACAAAGGTGCCTTTTTCTCTCTTTAACATTGTTTTACATTATGCTCCAGCAGAAATGGTTCCCTGGCACTAAAAGCTGATGTAGGGGTGGAGGCACTGAGTGCTGTTTCAACACCCATCTGAGAGCGCACCCTTGACTGTGGTGGAGCCCTCCATTAACCCTCACTTTTGCATCAGAATGAGAGGCAGGGTCAGGGCTGGCCCTACCATTAGGCAGAGTAAAGCAACCACCTCAGGTAGCAGATCCTGGTGACATGAAATGGTGCGAAGTGGTTATTTATTTAATTTATTATTGTTGTAGTTTTACTGCTAGGAAGGCAAAGAGGCACTTGTGAACTTTTCTGTCTCAGATGCCAAAATAACTTGAAAAACAAAATAACTGGCCTGGGTTACTATGCACCTTAATTTTTTTTATGAGGGAGATGCCATTTCTTGCCCTGCCTCAGACAGCAAAGTGTCTTGGGGCGGCCCTGGGCTGTGGACCTGGATGTCTGGGTTCTACACTCCCTTGCCGGCTTTTTTTTTTTTTTAGCAGATGATACAGTATATGAATGATAATAATAAATACAAACCTTTGAAAGCTAGCAATGTGTTGGAATGCTTGGATTTCAGCTGAGCTCCTCCATTATCAGAGGATAGCAAGATGTGCAAAACCACAAAGGAAGGAGCTTCTGTGCATATACAGAATATATTTTCATTGCAACCTTAATCAGCCCAACCCTCAGGCAGCTGAGATCAAAGTTCAATGCTTTGAAGCCTAGGACCATCTTTGGCTGGCACCTTATGCTGTTTTGGGTGTTTTGCTTCTAAAAAGAAAAGACAAAGGAACTTAAGGTGCAATCCTATGCACATTTAGACAGAACAACTGGGGCATGTTGGGAGTTATAGGACTTTTTCTCGTCTAAACATGCATAGGATTGTACCCTTAATAGAGGAGCAGCCAGAATCTCTAAGTTGTTTAAATAAAAACAAACCAACAAAATTACAAAGAAAGAAAAGGAAGACTTTGACTGGAACTCTTTGTGAAAATTGCAGTTCCCCCACCACTGAAAGGCTTCCTTCAGATTTTCTCCACATTGTAAAGGCAATAATGATATAAAATCATTCAGTATTTTATACTCTGTTTTGCTTCTAAATTCCACACAATTGATAGTGGGGGGAAATTGTAATAAAAACTGAATTAAGAGAATAGAAATTGAAAATTGTGCAAGCAAACCCCTGCCATGTGTGTGTGTGTGTGTGTGTGTGTGTGTGTGTGATGCAGAGAGAATATTAGTTTCAGCTCTGGTAAAAGTGAGTCTGAGATATACCGAAGTCAAGTGCAAAAGTCATCTTTTGAAATCAATGCTCGTTGATTCCATATGCTACCAAGTAAGTATTTATATGGGCTTTCTAGCATATCATCTTAATTCTCCTGCTGTGCTCTGTTGTCTCTTCTTATGCACCATATGGAGTCACTTATGTGAAGTTAAAAAGCATCTTGAATGGTCCTAAGAGTGAACAATGGCATTTTGTACTCACTCTTAACTGGTGCAACTGACTGTGGAAGAGTTCGGCTACTGAGGAATGGGGCACATTACATATTCAAAGGTGATGTTGCTATCAATAATTCCAGTAACATTGTATTCTTCAGATGATGTGCTATATTCTGACCAGGAATATTGGTGTGTGTAGATAGACTAACAACAGAGCAATTCCCAAATAGATTTAGAGCTAAACATTTTGGCTTCTGCCCTCATCAGTAGCTGTATATTTTATATATCTATATCTATGTCTATAATTGCCTCCCTACATATTACTAAGTGTGCAAAATCCATATAGACTGCCGCAAATTCTACATAGAATCACATAATTTTAGAGTTGGAGGGAACCTTCAGGATCATCTGGTCCAATCCTCTGCTCTTTGCAGGAATTATTGACAGATGGTTATTTGACCTCTGCTTAAATACTTCCAGGCCAGCGGAGAAGAGCCTACCAGCTCCTGGGACAGTCTACTCCATTGCTGAACAGCTCTCTTCACTAGGAACTTTCTCCTAACATTGAGCCAAAATCTACTTCCGTGCAATTTCCATCCACTAGCTCTAGTCCTGCCCTCTCAAGCAACAGAGAAGTTTCCTCCATCTTCCACATCAGCTGGTACCCTACAGATGTTTTAGACTACAACTCTCAGCATTCCTCGCGGTTGTCTGTGCTGGCTGGGGCTGATGGGAATTGAAGTTGAAAACATCTGGAGGGCACCAAGTTAGGGAAGGCTGTTCTACATGATAGCCCTTCAGCTATTTGAAGACAGCTATCATGTCTCCCCTTAATCTTTTCTCCTATCTAAATATTCCAACTCTTTCAACTGTTCCTCACAGGACTTTATTTTTTCAGAGACCCTTCACCATTCTGGTTGCTCTCATCTGGACATACTCTAGTTCAGTGGAGGGGATCCTCCCAGCCCCGGGGCCAAAAGCAGCCCAGGGGCCTAATCTGGTCCTTGAATGTTCCCCATGTGGTCCACAGAAGCTTTGGCTGGCCTCTATCCCCTGCCCTGCCTCCGGTGTCTACCGGAGGCTTAGGAAGGGGGCAGGAATCCCCCTGTTGTCTCTGACCAAACACACAAACACTTCTCCTGTCCTCCACGGTCTGATAGGGATGTATGATAAATTTGTTTCAGTTTGTTTTTTTAATCAGGATTTACCCAGTTCACACTTTCTGAACCAACCATTGGCTCAGATGCAATCTGCAGTTGAGGTCTGTACATTTCCAAGCTTGCAATATGATTTGTGGAGCAAAAAAAATGTGTTCTACAGATACGTACATTTGAAAAATGCATGAAAATATGCATACTTTTGAAAAATATGTACAAATACACTTTAATCAATGGGAGAAGAATGCATACATTTCAAAGACGCACACAATTGATGCATGTATTTGGAAAAATACACACAAAAAAACACACTTTCCTAATTATGCCTAACATGGAATTTGCCTTTTTCACAACAGACACACAGTGGGTCAACATTTTCAACAAGCTGTCCACAACCCCAGGATCTCTTTCTTGGTCAGTCACTGGCAGCTCAGTTCCAATCAGCTTATACTTGGAAGTGGGGATTTTTTTGCTCCATTGTGCATCACTTTACACTTGCTTACATTGAACCGCATCTGCCAATTTGATGCTCATTCTCCCAGTTTGGAGAGATCCTTTCAGAGCTCCTTGCTCCTGTTTGTTTTAACCTCCCTAAATAACTTGATGTCATCAGAAAACGTGGCCACTTCATTGCTCACTCCTAATTCCACACCATTTATGAATAAGTTGAAAAGGTCCACATATGGACCATTTCAGAATTTCCCAATTTGGCACATGCTAGCAAAGCTCTGAGGTGTTATTTACAAAAATAAATTGAGAGGTAGGCCATATAATAGCTAGAACACTTAGCAGGTAGACCCCAGTGGTGTATATAAATGTAGAACATAGCACAAACCTATATGACTAGTGCAAGAACAACCCAAGTATATTATTTTTAATAGATACAATTGGATGACATGACTGTAGATGAAAGCTTTTTAATAACAAAGCCATAGTTAAAATGTGACTATTCAAGAGAATAGTTTTAAAGGTTGAATCTGCCCTTGCTTGCTTTAAAGGTTTCTTCATGGGGCACCAGGGAATTGAGAATATTACAGATGCACAAGGGCATGGATGTTTGATGCTTGACTGTAAAAATATTTCCATAAGACCAAAGTCTGCCCTGTATAAGAAAAGTCTACACCTTTCCCAAAGTTTTCTTCAGCTTTGCATACGATGGGGACCAGATCCTGCATAGTGTCACTCATTTCCAATTCCCCTTGACTTTATGGCTCCCATCAGCAAAAGGCTACCTTTGTAAACTCTTGAAGTCGGAAAATATCCCTTCCCCCCCTCCTTCCACATTTTTATTCTCTCACTGTCCTTACCTGTAAAAGTGCTTGTCATTCAACATCAAATGAGCTCCCTTGAACCATCTGATATCTTCAGGGGTCCATAACAAAACACATTTTGGTACGCTAGGACATTTATGGGAGAAAATATATTGAAGGATGAGATCAAATCTCTCTTCTCAGTGGGAAAAAAGGGAGCATCATGATTGAAATTTGGTAACAAAATGTAGGTGCTTAGGAAATAGGAACCGGTCTAGACATTCAGTATAATTGGGCCAAATGCAATGGGACATTAAATGCATGTTTGTATCCGTGGAGAACCTGGGTCTTGGGGTGGCGGCTGTACACTGGGGTAAACCCACCCCTAAGTCACCAAATGTCAAGGATCACCCCTCACCATTATGTGATGCCACCCTTCTCTTCTGCTACCACCATTAAACTGCACCCCTTTTATTTAACATAACCTTTTCCCTTAAAGTAACTGGCCATTAGGTGTGAGACAAAACAGATCAGAGGTGCCAGAAAAGTAAATAAAGACATATATTATTTATTAAAAATTAAACAAGATTATTTTAAGATTATGGTTACTGCTTTTAAAACAGGGCCTCTACACAGTTACTTTTAACACCGATCAGATGTTAGAAGCCCCAGTTCCTACCCTAACCAACCTTAAGCCAATTCCTCTATTCAACCTCCACCCCTGTTAACCCCCAGGCCTGAGAGGCAGTGTTCTTTCTGTCCTGATCTGACTTCCACCTGGAACCTTCAACACTATTCCCCAGGCTTCTCCTGAAGTCTTCAGTTCAGCTGCTCAGTCTTCAGATCCCCTGCCACCAGCTGCCACTCAGACTTCAGCACTCCCCTGAAGGCTGGTCCAGGAGTCTCCCCTCTTGCAGACCTTCTTTAGATTTTGCCAAAGAAGTGCTCTCAGCTCGGCCTCCCGGTCTTGTAGCCGCACTTCCTCCTGGCTTAGGGCTTCTTTAGGCTCCCAGCCTCTAACAAAGACATCTCCTCAGGCAACTTTCCAGCCAGACTGCTCCTGACAGATTCCCTGTCAGACTACAAGTCCTGCCCATCAGACTCTCCACAGCTCCTTATATCAGTCAAAACCCTCCAGCCAATCAGCTTTGGGGGGTAGCCAACATTCCGTCACCCCATCTCTGTGTAAACTTTTGACCAATGACCATCTTTAGAATGTTCAGTTATTCCCCAATCAGATGGTACCAATTTCAATCCGACCTTTCCATATAAATAGAGAGAACCTGACTTCATTTTCACCTCCTAGTGGTAACAGTAACTGCCAATTTGCCAGCACACCATATCAGGCACAAGCCTCAAGCAGAAACCATAGATTTTTCTTTTACTGTTAACCCCTTCAGACCTTCAGTGGTTGAAATAAAACATAACAGTTAAACTTTTACCTCATTTTCTTGACAGCATCTATCATGTGGGGGGTGTGTGGAGGAGGTTTTTTTGAAAATACAAATTTCATCAGCTCAGTGCAGATGATAATGAATACAATCAGAGTAGAGGTGTGTGTAGGGGGCATTTGACCTTTTCCTTTCTTGTTGCAGGAAAAATCCCTCTTCTGAAGCTAGTATTTACATTGGGTTACATTGGGAGGAAATCCCCTATTGGTGGCACCAATCCCTCCAAAACAAATACTAGCTTTAGAAGAGTTTTTTCATCAGGACTGCAGCAGGGGAGGGAAGGGTTAAATTCTCCCCTCTACACTTGTTGTGACCATAGGATTGTTCTCCAATTAATTAAAATATTTTCTCCATATTTCAAGTTACCAAGTCAAGTTTGCTTCCCCCCCCCTCTAAATAGCCATAGTTCACTGCAATATGAAGTCACATTAAAATGAAAGAAAAAATTAAATCACTGTCGGAACCTGACCTCCTGCAGCCAGGGCACAAGTCTCCATAAAACCTTTTATTGCAGTAATTCCAGGTAATTATCTATAAGCTGTTACAGTCCCAATAAAGATCCACAGTTAACAGATTACAATGTAGTTCCTTGACAAGAATCGGTTTGTGAGCATCACAACAAAAGATCCAATCAGTCCTGGGTTCAGCACACAGAAAAAATTCAAACAAGTCCACTGTTCCAGTGAAAGCAGGAAACTTTCCAGGTTACCAATGCATTGTTTCCAGCAAAGTCGAGTGCTGCCAGTTGCTCTGGTTTAAATACAGGGGAGTGCACTATAGGGCATTCGATTCTGGCAGGAAAACCTGGCTCTCAGGTGGTTGCTGCACCTCACCAGACACCTCTGAACCACCGTCTTTAGTTGACGACGCACCAAGGGAGACACTCCTGAAACTCCTTCTCTTGCAGAGTTCTCCTCCTGCTGCCCTGTTCGAAAAACAGGTCAGGTCTTCCAGCTGTGGAAGATAGGCTGTATCTGTATCAACATCCTGCTTTTCACCCCCTCCTGGCTCATAAGCCAGTGGGAGGCCTGATAGAGGGCCTTTTCTGTGGCGGCCCCCAAGTTATGGAACTCCCTTCCCAGTGACCTTCGTCATGCCCCCTCCTTGATGAACTTCCTGCCGGGCTTTAAAAACATGGCTTTTCAGGTGGGAATATGGGGTGGGTTAGGATTTTTTTTTAAAAAAACTTTTATATTGTTTTAATTGTGTCTGTTTTAATTGTGTTTTAATGGTGTCTTGATTGTGCTTGATTGTATTTTATCCTGCTGTATATCGCCCAGGGTGACCGGCCAGATAGGCGATTTAAAAATATAATAAATAAATAAATAAATAAAAAGAGACTGCGATTTGCGTAACTTGCTTGGCTCGGGAGAACGTGAGTCGAGCCAGGGGAAACAGGTAGGTGGGACGGAGTTCAGGGGGTCGAGCCTGGCAAGTTCCCCAGACTTCCACCCCCCTGATCGAAATCCTCACATATCCCTATGTCTGGCTTCCCACAGCAGGGCCTGAGTCTACAGCTTCAGCTTCTCCCTCCTGCTCAGAATTGGTGTCACAGGGCTATAGTTCCCACTGGACTGGGGCAAGGTCTCACCATCACTCTATTAGGAAGTGCAAATAAAATCCACAAACTAAATGCAGATTCATTTTTGGATGCTAACATGGAAAAAGCAGGAAGTATGTACCAGCAAGCTTAAATAAAGCAATTATATGAAATGGTTGCCAGTATAAGCTGTGGCAGTTGTCTGGTGACAAGCTGTCACTGTGGGTGAAATCCAACTTAAGTCCTACTTCAAGTAGACCCAATGAAATGACAGATTTATGGGTCTACTCCAAGTAGGACTTATATTGGATTTTTATCCATGTTACATTTTGTAACCTACAACAGCAAATGAAATATTTCCCTTGATCTGATAGGAGGAAGTAACTCTTTATAAAATTTGGAAAGGGCTTCTTCTTCATCGCCTCCTCCTCCTCCTCCTCCTCCTCTTAAGACATCTGAAGTTTACACCATTAGAAGACATGTTTCCTTGAAGACTGAACATTAAATAAAGGCATAATTCAAAGTAGTTGAAAGCATTCAGAACTAATGAGGGGTTAATTACTTCATTCCATGACTTCAGATAAAAATGTATACAAAGCATTTTGTCAATTGTGTCTTATGTCAAACTGCTGCATCAATTAATTACACGTTTTTCCAACAATTATCCACCACAGTGATTAAGGCGGATGAAAATAATCTCATAATTAATTTTCACTTTCAAATAAGTAGACATTAAGAACAAGAACTGAGTGTGAAACTTCACAAAGATTTAGGAGGATATGTGTATAGAAATAACTGCCCAGTTATTTCTCAGTTAGGCCTATGCTCCAACTGACTGAATATAATGTATCTTGACTGGTTCAATCTTGACTCCTTTTAATCAATAGAATAATCAATTCGGGCTATAATCCTATCTAGGGGTGGGCGATCTGTCAGGACCTGACCTGCCTCTGGTTCGGTGGACATCACTGCTGTGCCCACCGAGCCAGGGCTGCCAGGCCGAAAGCTGGCACTTGCTGCACCGCTCACTGGACTTTCAGGTTCCTGGCAGGCTGCTATCTACATAGAAACTGCCTTAACCACAATTTGTGCAAATTACGCAAATTGAGGCCGCTTTAGGCATAGACATTTTCTACATAAACAGCAGCTGCCAGGAACCCAGAAGTCACTTCCCCAGCTCAACTTGGGAGACTGTGAGTTGAGCTGGGGAGTTCAGGGTGTTGAGCCCGGCTAGTCTGCGGAATTTCCCCACTGAACGAAATCCTCACATGTTCCTAATCCTCTCTTCCCTGGGACAGTGTCTCAGGGGCCATACAGTATAGCAGATCTCCTTTTCCATGGGTGGAGAGGGAGGTCTAACCTTAGATGCCCTTCCCTAGCAGTGACTGAAAGGTTCACCATCAATGCTTCTCCACTGGCAGTGCTCCAATGGTAAATATGGAAAAAGGAGGGTGCTCCAGGGATATGTGGGGGTAGATCAGGAGAGACTTCGGATCTGCTGGATCCAAAGCCCCTTCCGCTCCTTACCTGGACAAGCTCCTGGAATGTAAAAAATTAAGCCAGCATGGATGCTCCCAGGATCTGGTGGACTGCTTTTTTTCTGCCAGTGTCTGGACTGGAACTACACCTCTCAGAATTACCTGTGGAAAAAGGATGCTCTGTCCACCATTCCTGCTGAGAAGAAGGCTCTCCAAATAAACAAACTATGGTGTATTCAAGTATTCAAAGCAGAATGGTACATTTCCTATCATTTATTTTTTATTTATTATTATATTTTTATATAATATATTATTATATTTATCATGCTCTCCTCTTTCTAACCATTCTTCACTGGGAAGCTCCTGAATATAATATAGGATTAAAACAAAATAGCAGGAGCTAGATGTGGTGAGCCTTCCCTAATTCAGAAAGTATTTCCCAAATACTGTACCTATAACAAAAACAAAACCATACACAAGTTGTTATATCATGCTCATCAGCAAGGATATCTATCTATGTAATTTCTGCAAAGGTCTCTCTAAATGTCAACAGTGTTTTGGTAATATACAAATGAAAGTACTTTGGGAGGAAATATAGAACCAAAGCTAATACACTTAAAGATAATGCATTTTGAAGATACATAATAGGGAAAAGTCTTTCCCCAAGTAGTGTTTTGTTTTCTATAGAAGCTCATGCTTCAGCATTATTTTACAATACATTTGCATTTGCATCTTTCTACATATTAGCAGCAGGGGGTTATATTCATAATCTCCCAGAATGCCACACTGGAGACTGCAAATCTGTGAGATATAAGACTTCCACAGAGCTCGCCTTCCATATTTAAGTTATATATACAGTTACATGGAGACCATCCTCCCAAGAGAGCTATATTTTGCTTTATATCTACCATTCAACAGACTTTGCCATTTACTTATGCAGCTGCCATGTTGTAGTCCCTAAACGGCTTGGGGCCAGGGTATCTGAAGGATCGTCTCCTCCCATATGTACCTGCCTGGACACTAAGATCTTTGTCAGCGATCCTTCTCCAAGAGCCCCTGCCAAAGGAAGTGAGGCAGGTGGCTACCAGGAGGAGGGCCTTTTCTGCTGTGGCACCCCAGTTGTGGAATGAGCTCCCCAAAGAGGCTCGCCTGGTGCCTACATTGTACTCTTTCCAGTGCCAGGTGAAGACCTTTCTTTTCTCCCAGGCATTTTAATCATTTTAATCTTGTAGTTTTTAACTCTGTTATTGTAATTTGAATTGCTGTTTGTTTTTAATCTGTGGTTTTAAATTTTATATTTATATTGTATTGTATTTTATGGTTTGTTTTTAATCTGTGGTTTTAAATTTTATATTTATATTGTATTGTATTTTATGGTTTTAACTGTTGTAAACCGTCCAGAGAGCTTCAGCTATTGGGCAGTATAAAAATGTATTAAATAAATAAATAAATAAAATAGTCAAACCCCAACATTTTGCCACAGTGGAAAAGCCAAATTCTGCCTTCTGGTGGCTCCTCCTACCCCCTTGAGACTGCAGTCTTACAGCTGGACCAGGAGATGGGGAGGGTCCAGGCCAGGACATGTGGCTGCATGTAACATCCCCACGCCAGCCAACCCATAGGCAGGGAAGTGGGATATAAAAGCCTGCCCAGAAGAGGCCCTCTTGGCTGCCTTTCAGCTGGACAGGCTGGAGCAGCATAGAGTGGAAGCAGACAGGATAGGAGGACAGGAGAACAGCCTCCTCCACTGAGGGAGAAAAACACAACAGTGGCATTAGACAGAAACTTTGGCTGATCATAACCAAGCAGTCAGTGGCCTGACAGTGGATCATGTTGGCAGCCCAGCCATGTGGCTTGGCACCACCATGAACGAGGGAGTTCAGGGGTCAGATAGACCAGGGGGACCTGGGTGGTATAGCAGACAGCACTCCCCCTCACCCTGGAGCACATGCACCCAGCATCATTTGGGCCAAATACTTGTCAAGCCATGCCACAGCACATTGTCCAGGCCTAGTGGGGAGTTCACAGTGTCCAGAGGGACTAAATATTTGGGCTGAGCAGAGGCCTGGCTTAGGACTAATGGACAGTAGGCCTGCCTTTAATTCTGGCCCTGAGCACAGGGGTGAGCCTGGGTGAAAAGACACAATAAAGCCTACTGAGGAGGCCTACCAGCCAGGGTGTCTGGCCTTGACCTAGGGTGGGCCTACAGCACACCTGCAGTTGCCTCAGCACCTTATGACTCACCCATGAGGCCAGACACTAGTAGCACCTAGGACCACGAGGGATAATGCTTGAGAGGAAGGTGCCCCCCCCCAAAAAAAGGGTACAGGCAGGGGAATGGGCAAGCAGCCAGTAAAGAAGCAGCCCCCACCCCACAAAGTACCAACCCCCAGTCATATCATTGTCCACTGATGAGGATAATGGGGCAAAAGTTGTGTCAATATTGTCCTAGTTCCAGGCCCTTGCAAAAGGAATCAAAGGGTGGGAGGGTGAGAAATCGGCAAAGTAACCTAGGAAGACAAGGGAAAGCAGGAGGGCCAAAAAGACTACAGTGTTTATCGAGTTGGCTGCCCATTTGTTTGCTCTAGAAAAGTGACTTGTGTGATCCAGGTCTTGTCTCCAAGGAGACACCTACTCCACAGGACAAGCCGGGTCATTGCCCATTGTACAGACACAGGGGACACTTGTGGGGGATGATGAGGAGTGCAGAACAGGCCAATTTCACCCCCTGGTAGAGTCCTACACAGACAACCTGGGAGCAAAAGGATCCTCTCACCTGGCCCGACTATGCACATAACCTGCCCCAGATCCCGGAACCTTGATTGTGCTGGGTTCTAGGACATAAGGAAGGTTACATGTGCAGAGATCTACGCATGATGACTTTTCCCTCTCAGATTCCCATGGGCCATGGCAACATGTGAGCAGCGGGAGAAGTGCTGGCGGGAATTGTACATTGTCAGGGGCAGAGGGACAGTCTGCAGCTGCTTTCTAAATGCTTTGCCCATTCATGCAAGCAATCCATGATGGGGGCTAGAGAGCGCTTAGACGTGAATGGTAGTTTTACACATATGTGGCTTTGTTCAGAGCTTCTGCACAACCCCTTAAGGCCTGTGGCTTATGCTGGCTCAGCTTGTCTGAGTGTGGAAAGCTAAGCAGGGTCAGGCCTGGTTATTACTTGGATGGGAGACCCCTCCTCTAGTTTCCTGCATTAAGCAGGGGGTTGGACTCGATAGTCTTGTAGGCTCCTTCCAACTCTATGAACTATTAAACTATGATGTATGACAGATTTGTTTCAGTTCATTTTTGATCAGGATTTACCAAGTTTGCACCTTCCAGACTGAACACGGACTCGGACGCAACCTGCCGTCCAAGTCTGTACATTTCCGAGTTCACAGTGTGATTCACATCCCCCCACCCACCCAAATTGCACTCAACAGCATGTGTCAATTTGAAAAATGTGCATGAAAAAAAAGGTGTACTTCTGAAAAGTGCACACAAATATGCTTTAATCACTAAGAGAAGACTGCGTACATTTCAAAGATGCGCACAACTGATGTGTTCGTTTGGGGAAATGCGCATGGATTTTCATGTGAAAAGAAAAAAGTTTTCAATCTGATACGGACTCAAATTGGAATGAGCTTTGAGGTGGGATTCGGAGAACTTTTGCTTTGCTAGCTCGAGTTTTGCTGATTCACAGATCCCTACAATCCATCTGATATGGCAGCTGCGCCCCTACCTTCCTAATCACCTGCTCCCATCAGTGGTTCATGCCTTGGTCTCCTCTCGCCTAGAGTACTGTGAATGCGCTCTACGTGGGGTTACCCTGGAAGACAGTTCGGAAGCTACAGCTGGTACAGAATGCGGCGGCTCGCCTGGTTAAAGGCAGCCGCCGGTGGGATCACATCACTCCAGTGCTCAAGGAGCTGCACTGGCTACCAGTTGCTTGCTGAGCCGAATTCAAGGTGTTGGTTTTGACCTTTAAAACCCTATACGGCTCTGGTCCAGTCTATCTCAAGGAGCGTCTCCAGCAACACCAAGTAGGCCGCTCAACAAGATCTGCCACAGACAGCCTTCTTGTCCCTACAGCCAGAGCAGCTAGACTGGTGGGGACTAGGAAGTGGGCCTTTTCTGTGCAACTCTCTCCCTAGTGACTTCTGCCATGTCCCCTCTCTGCTGAGCTTCCGCCGCTCACTAAAAACATGGCTTTCAGGCGGGAATATGGGGTGGGTTAAGATTTTAACATTTTATACTGTTTTAAATGTATTTTATATTTTATCATGTTGTACATCGTCCAGAGTGGCTGGTTTGCTGGCCAGATGGGCTGATTTATAAAAACAACAAACAAACAAACAAATAAATCCCCACTCCCATCCACATGTTCATACATCCAAACGCCTGCTCTTTATTTTCACATACAGGAATCTATTTTCTGGGAAGCAAGCAGAACAGTATTGGGAATACAGCTTGTCCCTAGAATTTCTGATTGCCAATTGGAATATAAATAATTATTGAAAGCATTAGACAGTGAGGAATATGAAGTGAGACAAACAGTTTGGTAACCTCATTATATAGCAATGAACCATACATAATCATGATGAGGAACAGATTTAACTTGTGGCTCTGCATGTGACATTTTAACATACTGGCAATGGTAACAATGATAAAATGAGGCCGTTACACAGATTTTAGTATGTGTGTGACACTGACTGTTTGGAAGTGTTTAGTAAGATCAGTTTTCAGGTGGGGCATAATTTGAACCCTGGTGTGCCAACTGGCAATCTTGCAGTCTTACATCTAATACATATGTTATCAAAGTAGTTTGGGTGCTGCTTGCCTGCAGCTTTATCCCATGCCACATTGCCACAGGTCCTGCTACCTCCTTCTCCACAATTGGGGAGCCACCACTGAGAAGGCCCTCTCCCTTGTTGCCACCCTCTGAGACTCCCTTGGAGAAGGCACTTGGCAGAGGGCTTCAGAAGACGATAGTAGTATTTTTATGTATTTATTTATTAGTACACTAGCTGTACCCGGCCACGCGTTGCAGTGGCTCAGTCTGGTTAAATGGAAAAGAAAGAAAAGAGAAAGCGCACGTTTCGAATATGTTTAATTTCACAATGCTTGTGGGTAGACAATCTCTGTTGTTGTTTGGCGACTGTAGGGCACGAAACATAGAATTGTCCATGTGAGAAGCAATCCATGGGAAATCGTATATGGATCGTAAATCAGAAATATTGAAATGGATTCGTAAAACATTTAGTATAGCGTGTGTTGCGGTCACGTCCAGCAGATGGCGGCGTTTGTCAAAAAAAAGCATGTTGTTATCGCCACCCCCCGCCACCCCCGGCACCCCCCCCGCAGCCTACCTTTTCCACGCCACTGCCGGACCCCCGGCAGTGCGGCACGGAACGTTCTCCGCACCACTCGAGCCGCTGCCGCTGCTGCCGCCCCCCCACCACCACCACCCACAGCTGCCGGACCCCCTGCCACCCCCTGCCACCCCACCGCAGCCTACCATTCCGTGCCGCTGCAGGAGCCCCGCCCGCGTGGCGCGGAACATTCTCCGCCCCGCTCGAGCCGCCACCACCACCCCCGCTACCCCCCACAGCTGCTGGACCCCCCTGCCACCCCCGCCACCCCACTGCAGCCTACCTTTCCGTGCTGCCGCCTCCGCCGCTGCCAGAGCGCCGCCCGCACGGTGCGGAATGTTCTCCGCATCGCTCGAGCCTCCGCCGCCGCCACCCCCGCCACACCCCGCAGCCGCTGGACCCCCCCGCCATCCCCACTGCAGCCTACCTTTCTGTGCTGCTGCCGCCGCTGCCGGAAGCCCCGCCCGCGTGGCGTGGAACGTTCTCCGCCCCGCTCGAGCTGCTGCCGCCGCCGCCCCCCCTGCTACCCCCTGCAGCCGCTGGACCCCCCCGCCACCCCACCGCAGCCTACCTTTCCGTGTTGCCGCCTCCGCCGCCTCCACTGCTGCCGGAGCCCCGCTCACGTGGCGCGGAACAGAACCACACCGCTTGAGCCGCTGCCACCGCCACCCCCCGCTACCCCCCACAGCCGTGGGATGCCCCTGCCACCCCACCACAGCCTACCTTTCCATGCCACTGCCGCCGCCGCTGCCGGAGCCCCGCCCACATGGCACGGAATGTTCTCTGCCCCGCTCAATCCGCCGCCGCTGCTGGTGCTGCCCCCACCACCCCCTGCAGCTGCCGGACCCCCCGCCACCCTCCGCACCTGCCGGACCCCCCGCCACCCCCTGCCATCCCACCGCAGCCTACCTTTCCGCGCCTCCACCTCCGCCACCTCTGCTGCTGGCGGAGCCCTGCCCACACTCTGTTTTGGTGGGGGGAACCAGGGCAACAGGGCTTAAACAGCCCTGTCGCCCTGGTTTCCCCGGCCAAAAACAGAGAGCAGGGGTCCCGTCGCGTCAGTTCCTGCTCGCAGAAAGGACGCGACGGGACCAGCAGATGGGGAGGCAGGCTCTCTGGTTCGCCGCAACACCCATGTCTTTTTAGTATAGCGTGTGTCGCCGTAACATCTGGCAGATGGCACCGTTTTTCAGAAAAAGCATATTTTTACCTGTCACAGGTGTGACATCGATATAATAGGTATATAAAAACACGTGCGTATGTGAATGCAACAGTTGTGTCAAAATTTCAAAGCAATCGGTGAAGAACTTTCAGAGATTTACGATTTTGAACAAACGAACATTTACATTTTTATTTGTATAGATTATATAGATTTATATCTTGCCTTTTTTCGTGCAAGGAACCCAAGGAGGCTTACATGGTCCTCCTCCTCCTCATTTTATCCTCACAACCCTGTGAGGTAGGTTAGGCTGAGAGTCTGTGACTGGCCCAAAGTCACCCAGTGCACTTCATGGCCCGAGTGGGGACTGGAACCTGGATCTCCTGAGTCCCAGTCCAACACTCTAACTGCTATGCTACAGTGGCTCTCGTATATGGGTAGGTTTATACTGGGAGACAGTACATGGGCAGTACTCTTTCCAGAATTCAGAAATAATACAAAAATGAAACAATGCATTGGCTCCACTTTGGACATGAGACCAAATTCAGAACACCAACATCCAGGAAAAACTGTGGATGAGAAGAATCTTGGAAATACTGGCACCCTGGGATTATAAACATTTGGCAGTTGACAAGGTTAGTGCCCTCTGGGCTCTTTGAGAGAATAGAGGGATCCACCACCATTGGCCCATCTCCACCTGTTCTCAGGTGTTTAGACTATGCTGCTGCAGCAGCAAATGTCTTCTCCACAACTGCTGAAGCCACAACAGTTGGGTTGATTTGGGCAGGTGGCAGCGGTGCCTTTTTTGTTTCAAGGTATATACGTCAGTATGCCCTCCAGTTCCTGACTGTTTAGTAGCTGATCATGCCTGTAGCCTGTACAACCTGTGATTCATAAGCCAAACTGTGCTTACTAGATGAATGATTTTTTTATTATGGCCACAGACCAGTCAGAGTTTTGAAGCCAAAGAACAAATACAGCAATTAAAACAGTTACATAAACCAGATGGGTTTTAAAAAAAGGTCCAACATATGTATATGTATATTTTCCTATGCCTACTAGATGTACATCATGGACTACCAGAGGCTCAATTAGTCTCCTGCTTTTGCAAAACTAGGGACGTTGTTATCGGTGGCTTCATTCATCTTGGCTGGATCACAAGTGATGACCCTGATGAATGAGAAGTCCATTTTTCTTGAGAATTCCAAGCAAGCAGAAGCGGATTGGGAAAAGCACAAGTACCACAGCTGATTGTCTACCACCTGCAGAGATAGAGTTTGCAGCTAGGAAATAAAAATGGCCCATTTTTAAGCTGACCCACTTTTAATTATATGGCTGGAGCTTTTATATGAGCTTTGGGATTTGGAATCGGACAGAGGCTGCATTTTTCTATAACGGCTTTGAGAATCTTGAGCTCTATGACCTCATGTTTATTTAGAACTGATGCTGCATGTCTGACACTGCATATATATTTATGTGTGTGTGTGTGTGTGTCTATAACCTTTGCACAGCAGAATAAACAATGACACAAAAAGCAGAACTTGACAGTTTCAGGAGAGAACAAGTCCAGTATTTGCAAGTACAATAGATGTGTTGTTGTTGTTTTTTTTTAACAAACATACACACACATTTATTTTATGTTGGGACAGTAGATGCAACAGAGTTATGGAAGACTTACCGGTACTGTAGACAATGCAGTCTGCAGATATTCACCCACAGGTATGGTCTCCATTAATGAAGACACAGCCATCATAAGAACATAAACAATTCCTTGCTAGATCGACCCAAGGGTCCATCCAGTCTTCTAGCATCTGTTTTCCAACAGCCAGATGCTTCCAGAAAGTTCAGAAACAGGCAATTAAAGGAAATGGCTTTCCTTCCTCCATTGTTTAGCTCCAGCATTTAGTATTCAAAGGTAAAAGAAGAACCTGTAACAACTGTCAGAGTGCAGAAAACTACTGTTCAGTGTTCTGGCTGGACAGCCATATCCTCTTCTAAAATACTCCATCCTGTTCCCCCTCCCTGCGGTTTTCCATTCCCCTGCATGCTCAGTACTCATTGGGCCCACAAGAAGCTTGTTACCTCTGCAAACCTTAGGGTTGACGCCTCCCTCTTGTGTGTGCCTTGTGTGTACATAAGGACGCACACTGGGAGAATGAGTTCATTATTAGTATATAGGAGGGGTGAGCAACTTGTGGCCCTCCAAATGGCTACTAGTCCTGATTGGCTATATGCTACCTCCAGTATCAGAGGCAGTAGTGCCTATGTACACCAGTTGCTAGGGAACATGGGTGGGAGGGTGCTGTTGCAGTCATGTCCTGCTTGTGGGATTCTGTGGGTAGCTGGTTGGCCACTGTGTGAACAGAATGCTGGACTAGATGGACCCTTGGTCTGATCCAGCATGGCTCTTCTTATGTTCTTATATTCAGATGTTTCGGCCTACAACTCCCAGCAGCCCTAGTCAGTATAGCCAATGTGGAGGGATGATGGGAGTTGTAGACCCACCCCTGTATATAGGATGCTACCTTTGAACATAGAGGTTCCATCTTGCTGTCATGGCTAATAGCTGTTGGTATTTCAGTTGATGAGTTGAAATTCCTCAGAAGATTTTTTTTTTCCTGAGAAAGTTTCTGAGATGTTTCTTTTTCTCACCCCCCCTAGAAAAAGGAGTACACTTTGCAGAATTTCCTCTGAATATCCCCCCTTCATTATTTTTTATAATGGCCACTGTCCCCCACCCTCACCCAGTGACCTGAAATGACACTAGGTCTCCAAATATTCTCCACCATGTTTTGGTTGGTGCCATTTTCCTTGCACTGTAGCCTGTGGGGGATGCAATACTGTGGTCAGGCTGCCAACACAGTTGCTGCAGCTGCCGCTTGCAAAAACTGTTGTGGGATAGGATTTCTCCTCCCCCTTGAGAAATTTAGTGAAATGAATTATCTCCACATTTATCTGTCCACAGATAGGGTGGAGAATTTTTGGAGACCATTCGCTCATTGTTCTAATTTGAACACCTTCCTTATGAGGGAAGCTTAGCATAGTGGAGAGAGGGAGGGGACATGATAAAAGTTTATGAAAATATGCATGGGATGGAGAAAGTGGAGAGCAAGCATCTCTCTCTCTCTCTCTCTCTCTCTCTCTCCCCCTCTCCCTTCCTCTCTCTCTCTCTCTCTCTCCCCCTCTCCCTCTCCCTCCCTTAAAAACAGAACACTTGGAGCTGTCCATTGCAGCAGATTGGCAGTAGTTTCAGCCTTCAGAGCACATTGGAGAACATTTCTTCACCCAACACATAATACATTTTTGGAATTAATTACCATAGGATTGGGGAATGTCACTGGCTTTTATGGCTTCAATAGGCAATTAGGCAAATTCATGGAAGATATGTCTATCAATGGCTATTGGGCATGATAGATAAAGAAATCCTCCATGTTCAGTGGCAGTGTGCCACTGAATACCAGTTGCTGGGAGCCGCAGCAGAGAAGGACTGTTGCCTTCACACTCTGCTGGGGGCTTCCTGGATGCATTTGGTTGGCCACTGTGGGAAGCAGAATGTTGGACTAGAGCAGGAGTGCAGAACCTCTGGCCCGGGGGCCTAAATCTGGCCCTCTTGGGGTCTCCAGCCAGGGTGGGCATGGCCTGTTCAGAGCTTGAGATTCTTTCACTGCCCTAAAAGATGCTCTAAGGTGTAGCTTTGGTGGCTTAGCACACTGAGCTAAGGCAGGGGTGGGGTACCTCAGGCCCAGTGGCCCAATCCATCCTTCCTGAGGTCCCAAGACTTCCAACCCCGCCACCCGCCAGATGGAAAAGCCCCCTCCCCTTGGTGCCACCTCCTTCCCCCCCACTAGCCATCATTTGGGTGGTTTCTCAGCGATGGTGCAGTTATTTTCCCCATTCTGAAAGGTTGAAATGCCTGTCGTAAGGCTTAGTAGCTGGCAGTAGGAGCTTTAAGTGAACATATGCTGGTATTTTGTGTATTTTTGGTCCTGCCCCCTTTTCCATCAGGCCCGCTCACCACAGGAATGTGGCCCCCGAGAGCTTCTCCAAAGTGGAATTCAGCCTCAGGCTGAAAGAGGTTCAACACCTGTGGACTAAATGAACCTTTGATCCAGGCCAGTAGTGCTCTCTTTACTTCCTTCCAGTCCTCCATGAGTTTGTCTAATCATTAGGAAAATAAAATAAAATCAGCAAGTATTTAATGGCACCACATTTCCCCCCATTTTATCTTATAGTAGGTCCAGCCCTAGGATGATAGTGGTGGTGGTGGATGAAAGCAGGTAGCGTTTATTTTTGTTTTTTTCAAATGCTTTTTTTCCAGCAAGTCGATTATAATTTTGCTGAGTATGTCCTTTTTGGGTAGGAATAACTCGGTTTCTTTTCTTCCTCTTTTGCAATTTCCATCCCACTTCCTACATTCATCACTTAGGAGCATTATGTAGCTGCAGTTAGGCGAGAGTCAGCATCATAACAATCTGGCATGCGCATCTGACAAAATGTCATCCCTCCTGAAGTTCTAAAGTGGAAAACATTTATCTTCAGCTGAACAAAACGCGATCATTTCCCCCTGCTTGATTCCCACCAGCTGCTTATAGATATTTTAAATACGAATGACACATCCCGTATGCACTACAGTACAGCATCATCTACCAAGGTTTGTGCTCCCAGCAAGAGAGGAAAATCATAAGCAGCAGTAACACTATGTAGTACTATTAATAGATGGTGGTGGTGGTAGTAGTAGTAGTAATGAGAGAGAGGGAGAGAAGTTTCACATGTGTCCATTCACAAGTTGGATCCATCCTATCAATCAATTTAAATATATATAATATCTCAATGAAAATTTGCAGTATTTTTCACATATTTCTCCCCCACAAAATATGAATTTTTGTAGCATTTCCCCTGAAATACAAACAAGCTAGATTTGACTCTTTTGGCTCTCCACAGGAACTCCAGACACCTTTCCCCCCCTTAATAACGTTTTTTTCTGGGTTGCCCTGAATTTGGCAGGACAACGGTGGTAATGGTGGCTGTGCCGGGGTGGTGCTGGTGACAGCGGAGACCACATGTGGCTTGTAGGCTGTGTGCCACTCAGCTGTGTCCCTAAATCTTAGGATAGTGGAGTCTAGCTAGCCACAGAAATCCAATGTGGCAACCTTATGCAGAGGAAGAAATGGCTTCTTTGGGAGCTTTGTACACAACTTCAAGTGAAAGGTCAGAGGTTTAGAGCTTTCTGCTTCTGTAGTCCTCCCAGTTCTGCAGTGACCCCTTAAGGAGGAACCAGGAGAGCAATGACAGTACAAGGCACTTCCCATCTGCCCTGATCCAGAAGCGGTCCTGTGCACAGCTTTTTAAAACCTGGTCTACACATGGAAAAGAGCAAGGAGGTAGAATGTGCTGCACCACTTCAGGTTGCCAATGGTGGTGTTGGGCGGCTGGGCTGGGCTGAGCTCCATGCCAGAGGGCTGGATCTGTGAGTCACCAGCCATTTTAATTACCCAGGGAGCATTGGACTGGGGCATTGTGGGAAATTAAAATGGTGGTCCCTGTGGCACCATACCATAAAATGGCTGCCTCTTCCTCGGCAATGCATGTGACCAATCCTGCCCTTGCTATTTTGCTTGATAGGCTGGCCCTTCTCCGCCACATTCCTCCCTCCTCAGCAGTGTCTTCCCCTTTTCCCCACCAACTTCCTACTGACATGCTCTCACATCCTGGCAACATCGTGCTACTGCACCCCGAGGGTCCACAGAACCGGACTATACAGTCAGTAGATCAGTGTCCCCCCATCCTATCAAGCTCCAGAATACGTTTGTCAGTGCCGTGCCCATGACTCATCTCGGGGACTTTTAGCATAATAAAGGAGAGCGAGTGTACAGAGTGGCTTTCCCCTTACCATTAAGTAATCATGCCACCACACGTTTGTAATTGTGGCCTTCTGGAGCTGAGGGAATGACTTTTGAGTAGGCATGAAAACCGGCAATTTCAGTTTTAGCCATTTTCCCCCCCATACAGTATTCTTCATGCACCCAGAATGTTCCATCTTCTCCCTTCTGCTTTCCCTTCATCAGCTTCTCCCTCTTCCATACCCCACCAGGGGCCATAATTAATCTGGCACGGATCCGATCCTCTGACATGACCTTTCTAATTATTTGTCTTATCTAGAAGACAAATGGAGTGATAACATAGGAGGATATTGTCCTATTAAAATACTTATGTCTAAAAACTTGCCATAAATTTTATCTTATGGTCAATTATGTTCTGCTAATAGACCATCAGCCCCCTCCTCATGCTAATGCTCTGTCTCATTTACATACAAGAAAAGGTGAAAAATGCAGGAAACAGATGATGAATCAACGAAAGTGGATTATATATAATGACTTTTTTTTTTAAACAACAGCTGGTATGTCTATTCTAGAAATGGTTGAAAACGCCATGTTACAATAGTGTGGCTTTAATGTGGGTCTTGGTGCTTGCACATGTAACTTTTAAATCAAGGGGCAATAATCCAATAATGGAGTTGCTGGAAATCTGACGAGGATGATAGATTACAGGCATCCACTTTTGAAAAGGAAAGAAATCGTGTAACAGAAGATTTATGGCCAAACGTACACATGATGCTAAATGCATCATTAGCAACTGTATCAATTTTTAAATTTAATAGCAGGTGCAGTGGCCCCAATTTGAGACCACATTGGGAGGGGAGATTTAACCCTTCCCTCCGCAGTCACAATCCTGAAGAAAATCACCCACATGTTGCTATTAGCCTTGGAAAGAATGCTTCCATTCATGCCAATGGGAGTTGTTTTTTATTTAAGGCAAATAGCATGTGTGGTGTGTGACTTTCATAAGGCTTAGGGCTGGGGAGGGAAAGGTTGCATTTCTCCTCCCTAAATGCTGTGGCTCCAATGAAATTACAGGTCTGTGGCTCACGCTGGCTCACCTTGTATGAGTGTGGAAAGCTAAGCAGGGTCAGGCCTGGTTATTGCTTGGATGGGAGACCCCTCCTCTAGTTTCCTGCATTGAACAGGGGGTTGGACTCGATAGCCTTGTAGGCTCCTTCCAACTCTATGATCTATGAAATCTATGAAATCCCTCCCCACACTGCACCTATTAATTTTTTAAAAATGGAAAATTGTTAATGATGCTAATTTAGCATCACACATAGTTTGGAGCCTACCAATTTGCTACCCGAAACAACGTGTTTCATGATTCCGCTGTTAATCTGGATTTTATCTTGACATCTAAGACATTTTTACCCCACACATGTCTAGGGATGGGGTTAGTATTTAATTTGGTATGCATTTTTAAGCAATCTGACCTAATTTTTACTTTTTGGGATTACATGCAGTTCAGAACACAGTTACCGTATTCTTCGGACTGAGCACGTCTCTGAATTCTGCAATGCAGTTCTCAGCTCAAAAGGTGTGTAGCATATAGCCATCAGGACTGGTAGCCATTGATAGCCTTATCCTCCATGAATTTGTCCAATACTCTTTTAAAGCTGTCCAAATTGTTGGCCATCACCATGTCTTGAGGTAACAAATTCCATGGTTTAACTATGTGCTGTGTGAAGAAGCACTTCCTTTTATCTGTCCGGAATCTCCCACCAATCAGCATCATGGGATGATCCCATTGGATTCTAGTATTAAGAGAGGGAGAATTTTTTTCCCCCTATCCACTTTCTTCTCCACACCATGCATAATTTTGTCTCCCCTTATTTGCCTTTTTCTAAGCTAAACGGCCCCAGATGTTGTAATCTTTTCTCATAGGGGAGTTGCTCCAGCTCCTTATTCATTTCATTTTAACTGT
The DNA here is from genome assembly GCA_021292165.1 of Shinisaurus crocodilurus. Taxonomy (NCBI): domain Eukaryota; kingdom Metazoa; phylum Chordata; class Lepidosauria; order Squamata; family Shinisauridae; genus Shinisaurus; species Shinisaurus crocodilurus. The sequence continues at coordinate 16,599,519 of CM037887.1, read as the reverse complement.
CATGGCTATCCCCCAAAGAACTATGGGAATTGTAGTTTGGTTGGGGAACTGACACTACTCAGTTAAAGTCTGTGGCTGAATGAGTAAGCAGGCCTTGCTGCTCTTGGCTGTGATGGTTTTCCATTGACTTGCCCTCCAGCTAAGCTTTAAGCCAAGTTATTACTCTGCCTGGGTCTGGGGTTGAAGAAGAAGAAAGGAGTGAATGGGCTAAACTGGTTAAATTGGAAGTCAAATTACAGGAGAGTATGAGCTGATTCCTCCACTGAAGTCCAGCCTCTAAGGTTGGCCACAGTATGGATCCAGTCTGTTGCTGAAATTTAATTGAAACCACCTCAGGAGAGGTTTGAAGGTGTAGATTGAGCTCTCTGACAGCTAACCCAATCTGTACTATCACCTCTGAAGGTGAAATTCAGCACCCATCCCCAGAGAAAACGCACACAGCCTCCTTGGCCACCTTGCAATGATAAATTAAGTTCAAAAAGGCAAGGGGAAAAAAATCAAATTAAATTCTAAAGCACCCTGAAAATGAAGCAGAAAAATGCAAGCCGTCTTTTGTAGGGGAAGAAAGCTTTCAGAAAATTATAGAACGGATTTTGGCACAGCTCTACTTAGAACACAGGATTCTGGACTAGATCAGGTGTGAGTAACTGGCCCTCCAGATGCTGTTAGACTCTAGACTCCATCAGCCTTGCCAGCAAGGCCAATGGTCAGGGATGATGGGAAGTGTAGTCCAACAATATCTGGAAGGCTACAGGTTCTCCTCCCCAGGTCTAGATGGATCTAGCAGGGCTCATCTTGTGTTCTTATTAAGCACAAGATTGCTATTTCGGATGGCAGATGGGATGTAGTGAACTGCCTAGTCTATTTTTCAAACAGGAAGTTCAGACCTACACCTATGAGATAGCATTATATTCCAGGTATAGGTAGGCAATTCAACAGCCACAGATGGGGCTTACCTCCTACTTGTTAAAGAATAGGACATCCTCATTCTGCACAGATCCAAACTTTATTTCCGTTTTGATTTGGGGAGGCAAACAACAACACTCAACAGAATATATCTGTGTGAAATAAATGGCTGTGCTAAATCCATTCTTTAGGATGTTCAAAAGCCACATTCAGAGGAGCACTAAGTTGGGTTACAGAAGTTTTAAAAAAACTACTGTCTCACTAAAAGAAAGCATCACCATTGACTTCAAGATAAAAGACTGCCTTTACTGAACACTGTCTGGCTTTTTAAAGTGTATATTTCATGGTAACTTGTAGTGCAATGCTCAGTATTAGGGGGTGTGCAGCACATTTACTCAGGAATAAGTCCTATTGGACTTAGTGGGGCTTACTTTTGGGTAGATATGCATAGAATTGTCTTGTAATTCACCTTACCTCCTTATTTCAATTCAAAGTCAGTGATAAAGGAGCTTGAGAGGTCTAAGCATCAGGAGAATTCCGGAAGCATGCCTACCTAATTTAGGCAGTGACCCTTTTATAGGTACCAACTTTTACTTGCCTAGCATTTGCACTGTGGCTAGGGATGGATGTGTCTGTCAAGCTTGATTCCATCCAGTTTCTCATTTTTCCCCTACATTACATTTGTTCAGTACTATTTCCACATCAGTTTGGGATTATTATTTTTTTAAGTCCACACATGAAAATCATACATATTTTTGTGCACGTTGCTCAAAATGCATGCATTTTTTTTGCAGGTGATTTCCCCTGAGACAAAGTGTTCTTGTGTGCACTTCTCCGCAATATACACAATTTTGTGTGCACTTTTCTGTACTGTTTGCATTTTTGAACACATTTTTGATGTGTTTAGAATGATAATACTGATGTGATATGTATTGGCTACAACTACATTTTTAGACACCCTATTGAGATCAGAAAAGGTTAGAAGGACCCCAGCCCACTTCCTGGCCCAATGAAAATCTAACTTTCTGCAGGTTTTGTAAATGCATCCTGTAGGTTTTGCCAATGCCATTGCTTTTGTATCTGAAGTTTCATTGCTATATGGCTTTCGTCATCAGTCAGGAGTCACAGTGTGGTACTGTCAATTGGAAAGCTGTTGGTTATGTCTTTCAGATCTCTTTGCCTGCCTTAAATGTTTGTTTGAGTTTATTCTGCAATATAAGTTCACACATCAGAAGTCTTTGGAATATTACACAGCTGCATGTTATATTTAATTGATGTCTGTTCTTTTCGGTTTAGATATAGGAACATCTGGGGTTTTTTTTTTTTATCCCCTAGTAAAATCTCCCAAGGGTACCAAAACCTGCTTGACAAAATACCTTAGTGATGAATTCTGCTTTAATAAATGTGCATTCTAGAGATGATTCATGGATTATATGATTCCATTCAATTATTTTTCAAACAGCGCGTGCTTCATTTCATCAAGGATTTCAATCAACACTGACTGATTAATTACCATACCACTGGTAGCATTTTTGTTTAATAAACACTCATAATGAGCATGTTCAGTCTTGGCATATATAAATGTCACTGATATAAAACTGAAAACCCATTAAAAATGAGAGTGGGCGCAAGGGCTCTTTTATAGCTGCCCTTGAGCAGTAAGCTCCGCCAGTTTAGAGGAAACAGCATTGGAGGCTGCATACCAGTGGTGGGCTGCCTGCTGCCAGTGGGTGGAGCCAGAGCTGGCGGTGGGTGGGGCCAGAGCCACCCCACACTCACTCTCTTTCTCTCTTAACAGGGCTGGCCCTCCCATGAGGCTGGATGAACCCCCCCACCTCAGGTGGTAGAGAGGGAGGATTAGTGAATTGTGCACTCCCTCTGACCCCACCAGGAGGGCCAACCACCATCACCTGCAGCAGATGCTCCAGAGAGCCTCAATGATTGCTCTCCCACCATGGCATTGGCTGCAGTAGGAGAGTGGGATTGGTGGGACTCTGTAGAGCAGCCATTTGCTTCATGACATTAGTGGATGCTCTGCAGAGGCTCTGCTTCAGCTTCAGCTCAGTCAGGTCTTGGGGTGGGCGATCCGCCAGGACCTGACCTGCCTCCGGCTTGGCAGATGCTGGACTGAAAGTTGGTGCATGCCGCGCCGCTCACTGGACTTTCGCTGTGGAAAATGCCTTAAGATACGTCACAAGTGGCTGCAATGTGTGCAAGTTATGCCAATTGCGGCCTCTTTACCCATATTTTAAGTCATTTGCTATGTAAGCAGCGGCCCGCTAGGAACACGGAAATCGCTTCCCTGGCTTGACTCAGGAGTATGTGAGTCGATGCCGGGGAAGAGGTAAGCAGGACGGAGTCAGGGGGGTGTCGAGCCCAGCTAGTCCGCCGGATTTCCACCCCCTGAATGAAATCCTCGCACATCCCTAGTCCGGTCTTGGAGCTTCCCTAAGCTTGGCACAGGAAGGAATGAGAGATGCCAGGCGATGAGAGGGACGCGCAAAAGAAGTCCGGGGTCCACATGCTGTCCATGAGCTTTCCGTCTCTGGTTTATATGCATATCGAAATATTTATTTATTATATTATATTATATTATATTATATTTATACCCGGCCTTTTTTCCTGCAAGGCGGCTTATATAATCCTCCTCCTCCTCCTCCTCCTCTCCACTTTATCTTCACAACAACCCTGTGAGGTAGGTTAGGCAGAGAGCCCGTGACTGGCCCAAAGTCACCCAGTGAGTTTCATGGCCGAGCGGGGACTTGAACCTGGATCTCCTGAGTCCCAGTCAAACACTCTAACCGCTACGCCACACTGGCTCTCATAATAAAATATAATATTGTTATCATTTTATAATAATAAAAGTTATTATACTTCAGCACTCTCTGAGAGTTTATTGGCATAGGGCAAGAATCCGCAAATGTGTTGTCCTATAAAATAATTTCATACTCTAATTTCATAATCTAAATGCTATGTGCTCATTAGTAAAGTAAAGTAACTGCAGACAGAACCAATACGTACAAAAATGGCCCCAAACAAAACAAAGAGGTAGGGTTATAGGTAACCTACCCCCAAGGAGAAACAAGATAGTTATTCGTTATTAGTTGATCCTTCCCTTTTTTCTTTGGGAAAATCTAACCAAAGAGCCTGTTTAGTTTGTGTGCTAACCTTTTTTTCCCCCCCAAAGCACAATTATAGAGCCAGTGCGGCGTAGTGGTGAGAGTGTTGGACTGGGACTCGGGAGATCCGGGTTCTAGTCCCCGCTTGGCCACGAAACTCACTGGGTGACTTTGGGCCAGTCACTGACTCTCAGCCTAACCTACCTCACAGGGTTGTTGGGAGGATCAAATGGAGAGGAGGATGAGGATTATGTAAGCTGCCTTGGGTTCCTTGCAGGAAAAAAGGCGGGGTATAAATATAATAAATAAATAAATAAAATTGCTCTGGGGGCACACAATAATGAATACAGGGCATGATCAACTGTGTTTATAACATGATCGAGTGCCATACACAAAAGCACAGTACTGTACTTGCAGAAGTAGGAGGAGTTTGAATGGCGACATGCACTGTTTGTGTTTACAGTGTGAGCACAAATGACATGCATGCCACAGGAAGTATAGTGCTGCAGTTGTGGTACCATTTCAGTGAGTCTGCAGTCTGCATACCTTCACTGCTGCAGAGGAATTGGGGTTTGAAAATAAGGTGTGGAGTAATTTGCAGCTGTGCAGGTGCACAGTGAGAAATAGCTGCACAAAATCAGCAGCACATGCGCTTTGCAGCTGTTCAGGAATGGTTTAAAAGTAAATTGTGGTTGTTCACAGTTGTGCAGCAGTATAGGTGCTCAGTGAAAAATAACCACTAAGCAAAACAAAACAAAAACCACATTTTTCTTGCCTACAAATTCCATGAAAAGCAGCACGAGGGACTGTAAGGTTTAGGAAGAGAAAGAAAGTAGATCCCATGAAATATTTGTGATTGTGTTTATAGTGTGATGCCACAAGTAGTGTAGTGCTGCAGTTGACAGGGCCGGCGCTACCGCTAGGCAGACCCAGGCGGCTGCCTAGGGCGCGTGGCGGAAGAGGGCGCGAATGCTGCGCTCCTTCCTTGCCGCCGGCGCGCTCCTGCCCCACCTGCCGCCTCCGCCGCGCCTCCCCGCGCGCCCGCCCACCGCCGCCGCACCTCCCCCCTGCTCGCGCGCCCGCGCGCCCCGCCCACCCGCCAGCCACGTACCTACCTTCGCGTCGTTTCCGGAGCTCCGCCGGCGTTGTTTTGACGGGAGGAACCAGGGCAACAGGGCTTAAACAGCCCTGTTGCCCTGGTTTCCCCGGCAAAAAAAAAAAGCGCGGGGGTCCCGTGGCGTCGGAGGAGGAGGAGGAGGCGGCGGCGGCAGCAGCAGCAGCCAGCAGCCAGCAGCCAGCATGGGGGGGGGAAGGTAGGTGGCGGTGGCAGCGGCGGCGGCGCGCGGGGGGTTTGCAGAGCAGGGCTGCTTTGCTCCGGAGCCCCCCCCATGGCACGAGAGGGGGGGCGCTAAATATAATTTGGCCTAGGGTGCCAAACAGCCCTGCACCGTTCCTGGCAGTTGAGGTACCATTTCAGTGAGTCTGCACAGCTTCACTGCTGCTGCACGGGAATTGAGGTTTAAAGATAAGGTGTGGAGTTATCCACAGTTCTGCAGGTGTGCAGTGAGAAATAGCTGCACAAAAACAACTTGGGGAGGGGATATTGCAACACAGGTTCTACAGCAGGGGTACAAAACCTGATGCCCTCAGGTTGTTCCAGACTACGACTCCCACAGTCCCTGTACATTGACTATGCTGGATGGGTCTCACTGGACTTCTACTCCAGAATAGCTGGAAGGCAGTAGGTTGCCTACTGCTGTTCTACAGCTTTAAAGTAACTCCTCTGGTAACAATTATACTACGACTAGGTTGGAATACACATGTCTTTGTAGCGCACGGAAAGTGTAGATGCTAAAACAAACAGATGCCTATCATAAAAGTAGTTAGGGGGGAAAATGGAATATGGAGTGACTGTGGCTTATGCTGGCTCAGCTTGTCTGAGTATGGAAAGCTAAGCAGGGTCAGGCCTGGTTATTACTTGGATGGGAGACCCCTCCTCTAGTTTCCTGCATTGATCAGGGGGTTGGACTCGATGGAACATGGAATATACGGACATTGCTGGATAACATAGATAGTGAACGCCCTGAGCGTAGGACTGCTATTATTGCAAGGGAGCTGAGACGGTTTAAAATTGACATAGCAGCACTTCAAGAAACTCGAAGGGCAGGAGAGGGACAGTTGAAAGAAGAAAAAGGAGGTTATACCTTCTTCTGGAAAGGACTACCTGAGCAGGACCGACGAATACATGGAGTAGGCTTTGCCATCAAAAAATGAACTAGTGAACTCTTTGTCAGAAGTTCCTACTGGCATTAACGAACGCCTGATAACTCTTCGATTAAAGCTCGCCAATAACCAACAGGTAACTATTTTGAGCGCTTATGCACCAACATTAGATGCTGATGATGACATCAAGGAAAGTTTTTATAGCCAGTTGGACACTCTCCTGTCAGAGATACCTAAGGAGGATAAAATTATCCTCCTGGGCGATTTTAACGCAAGAGTCGGGCGTGACTCTGATTTATGGCCAGAAACTATTGGAAAAGACGGAGTTGGTAATAGCAACCCGAACGGACTCTTACTTTTGTCTATATGTGCAGAGCATAATCTCACTATTACAAACACGCTCTTTCGACAAAAGAATAAGCTTAAAACATCATGGCAGCACCCACGGTCAAAGCACTGGCATCTTCTGGATTATGTAATTGTCCGTGTTAGAGATCGCCGCGATGTACTTCTTACTAGGGCCATGGTGAGTGCCGACGACTGCTGGACAGACCACCGACTAATCCGGTCCACAATGGTTATCAACATTGCTCCCCAACGTAGGCTTCAAGGAAGGAAACCAAGGCGTAAAATGAACATCCAAGTCCTTCAAGATCCTATTAAGCAAACTCGTCTTCAATCACTTCTTAAGGAACATCTACCTACGGAACCTCCTGACAACATTGAGGACCATTGGTCTAAGCTGAAAACCTCCATTACTGCAGCTTGTGAACAAACTATTGGATATGAAACTAAGAAACATCAGGATTGGTTTGATGAAAATGATAATGAGATTAAATATATAATTGACCAAAAAAGGAAAGCCTTCCAAATATGGCAAAATGATATTAACTGCGCTGCCAAGAAAAAAACCTATGCTAGCGCAAAGGCTGAGGTCCAAAGAAGAACAAGAGAACTTAAGAACGCTTGGTGGAAAAAGAAAGCTGAGGAAATTCAACAACTTGCAGAATCTCATGATGCACGGGGCTTTTTTAAGGCCACAAGGGCCATTTATGGACCAAAAACCTATGGTACAAACCCTTTACAATCAAAAGATGGCACCAAACTCTTAAAAGACAAAGAGTCTATTGCACTGCGTTGGAAAGAGCATTATTATGACCTTTTAAATCGTAAATCTAAGGTGGATAATGAGATTTTTTCGCAAATCCCACAAAAACAAATTAAAGAGGAACTTGCAATACTCCCCACTTTGGATGAAGTAAAAAAAGCCATTAATCAAATGAAGAACAACAAAGCTAGTGGACCAGATGGGATTCCTGCTGAAATCTTTAAAGAAGGGGGCCCCGAACTTGTACAACATCTTCATAAACTCATTGAAAAAATCTGGATAAGAGAAGAGATCCCAGAAGACTTCAGGGATGCCATAATTATCACCCTCTTTAAGAAGGGTGATAGAACAGACTGTGGAAACTATCGGGGCATTTCTCTCTTAGCAACCGCAGGTAAAATATTTGCTAGGATTCTCGCAAACCGTCTTCTATCTATTTCAGAAGAGATCCTCCCTGAAACTCAATATGGTTTCCGCCCCTCTAGAGGGACAGTAGACATGATTTTTACTGCACGTCAGCTCCAAGAAAAATGTCGGGAGCAAAATCAACCCCTTTATATGGCATTTATCGATTTGGCTAAGGCCTTTGATACTGTAGACCGTACAGCTCTCTGGACTATCCTTATGAAAATTGGATGCCCCAATAAATTTGTGAATATCTTGCGACTTCTCCATGACAACATGACGGCAACGGTTTTGGACAACAACGGCTCTCATGGTGCTCCATTTAAAGTGGGATCAGGTGTTAAACAGGGATGTGTTATCGCCCCAACATTATTTGCCATTTTCATTGCCATGGTTTTACATCTTGTCAAGGGGAAACTTCCCACTGGTGTGGGAATTATATATCGAACAGATGGAAAGCTTTTTAATCTCAGCAGGCTGAAAGCAAAAAGTAAGGTAATTACAACCTCCGTTGTGGAACTTCAGTATGCTGATGATAATGTGGTCTCCACACATTCAGAGGATGATCTCCAAACTATCCTAAATGCTTTTGCAGAAGCATACGAAAAACTTGGTCTCTCACTTAACATCAAAAAGACCAAAGTGCTTCATCAGCAAGTGCAAGCTAACCCTTTGGTGATGCCATCTATCCAGCTTGGCGGGACAATACTGGAAAATGTCGATCATTTTCTCTATCTTGGCAGCTATCTTTCTGTTACAGCTAACATCGACAGTGAAATCCAGCATCGTTTGAGCTCCGCAAGTGCTGCATTTTCTCGAATGAAACATAGAGTGTTCGAGGATCGGGATATTTGTAAGAAGACCAAAACACTGGTTTATGAAGCCATTGTATTACCAACTTTATTGTATGCCTGCGAAACATGGACTATCTATAAACGTCACTTCCACCTCCTTGAAAGGTTTCATCAACGTTGCCTCCGGAAAATCCTGCGAATTACTTGGGAAGATAGACGAACAAATGTCAGTGTACTGGAAGAAGCAAAGACTACTAGCATTGAAAAAATGATCCTTCAACGCCAACTTCAGTGGACCGGTCATGTTGTTCGAATGCCTGACTGCCGTCTCCCAAAGGAGTTACTTTACTCCCAACTCAAGAATGGAAAGCGGAATATCGGTGGTCAATATAAGAGGTTTAAAGATGTTCATAAGGCTAATCTAAAAAAATGCAATATAAACATCGAAAACTGGGAAGCTCTGGCCCATGAACGATCTAAATGGAGGTTGGCCTTTCACAAAGGTTCCATGGACTTTGAAGAAGCCCGAGTGCAAGGTGAAAGGGAGAAACGTGCTAAGCGAAAAGCACGTCAAATGAATCCTTTACAGGACCATCTCCTATCTGGTAACCTGTGTCCTCACTGTGGGAAGCTGTGTGGATCTAGAATTGGCCTCCACAGTCACTTACGGACCCATCGCTAGAGTCTACACAATCTTCTTTAGAATTTCCTCCTTTTATCCCGGAAGACAATCTTACTCGGTCACGAGTGATCGCCTGATGATGATGATGATGATGATGATGATGATGATGATGATGGACTCGATGGCCTTGTAGGCTCCTTCCAACTCTATGATCTATGAAATCTATGAAATAGTGACAGGACAACAGGAGTGTGTCATGTGCTCCATGGATGAACCTGACATTACAGTACCAGGATAATATGTTAGTACATATTAGCCATTTGTCACTGCTTCTGAATCATCATATCCTTTGAACTCTCCCCTCTCCTTTATATTTGGAATCCTTGGCTCTGCTGTGCAGAGGTGGCAAAGGATTTTTGGTGACAGCAGCACTGCTACTCGCAGTTGTGGGAGGGTGGACCACCACAGGGAGCTGGATGGTGGCAGGTCACCAAGTTGTGTCTGCTTCTTCTCTCATCTTCTTCTCGCGTGAGTTTATGACAGGCATGCAAATTGGATGTAGATTTCCAAGAATGGTTGCTTTAGGATGGCACCATTATTCGGTCTTCCTGGTTGCTCTATAATGGTACATCTTGGGGCAACCTTGGGACAACTCTTCTAGGAAATCTGTATGTTGTTGTGTCCTGGGGCCAGCAAGAACAATCTGAGAAACTTCAATGCTTAACTGGGAGCTCTTGATTTCTCTCTCTCTCCCTCCCCCCTCTCTCTCCCCCACACACTGGAAGATCCAAGATCAACATGTAAACTGGTGCAATCTAAAATAACCAAAGATTTAGCTTGTCTTTTAGCTTAGCTCACTCCTGGGTCCTTGAGGTGACATGATGAAGCAGCAACCTAACTACTGCCTGAGATCAGTGTGTATATTAACTGTTCCCAGTGCTGTAAAACGGCTTGAACTCATTGGTGCTGGCATGAACAGCTGCCATAAAGCGCTACTGTTGAAAAATGCAGTAAAACACAACACATGTCATGCATGAACCTGCACCACTTTGGAAGCTCTTTACTATCTCCATCTCCAAAAGAGGATGAGAAGGTCAGCCTTGTACTGGGTGGGGTGACAGGGGATATTGACTGATGCGGGAAGTGTAGATGAACCCCCTTAGGGCACTATGGGTGATGGCAAAAAGCTGGAACTATTTCAGGCAAACAGAGCAGAGCAGTTTAGGGTGCTTCCATAGCTGCTGAAGCTGGCTGTTAGTGGGAATCAGATTTTGGATGGATGCTGAAAACTGTAGTATGACTGGAATAATAATAAATACTGATATTGTGTTTCATCAGCCCACAGAAGGATGTTAAAAATCTTTTTCCAAGCAGCTAATTTTCACTTTCAATTTAAATGTTTGTTTATCACTCAGAAGCATTGCTATATTATGGAAGCAAGCACAATAAAGGGAGTGCTGTATGTTGTTTGGTAGTAGTTGTATAGCATCATTTTATGTTAGCTGCCATTACCTTTCCAGTAAAAAGACTATACATTTGTGATCAAATCAGTTGAAAAACTGACTCCCTCCAATTTTCTTTGAGAAACTTTAATGCCTTCCTGAGTGCTTGTAGAGCCTATGGACCAGTTTATAAGTGGTTAACACACATACCTTCTGGCATGCTGGAGATCTATCCATCATGATTGGTATTTGACCGTTCAAGGCTATGTTGAAAGGATGGAGTATTTTATGAACCATATTACTATGGTCATGTGTGGAGTATCTATGCACAGATGTGGGGATGAGGCCATTGAGGTGTATCATTGGAGTGGGGCTAACCAGGCAAGGTCATTCCCCCTTCCATATGTCTAGTGCAGGGATAGACAACCTTTTTTGGCCCATGGGCACATTTGGAAATTTGAGAAACTGTCCTGGGCACCACCACAAAATGGCTGCCATGGGGGCATGGCTAGTCACAAAGGACAAGTAACCTGCCCCAAAGACTGAGGAGTTAGGAGCTTATACAACCCTTCAGGAGATGCTAAGAAGAATGTACTGGTATTCCAGTTTATTAATCTTATCTTCCTTTACTTACTTTTCTATCCCAGCTGTATTGTGTAGGCCAGACATATTGAATGAACAATCCCGTCTGCTTTTCTTGCTGTGTCAGATTCAAAGTCTGTGCAAAGAGAGAGGAAGAAAAACACACCACCCACTGGTCCCCCCACACCCCCAAAATGTTAAAGGGAATAAGGGAACCATTCCACAAACAGCAATTGTCATACCAAACCCAGTGCAGACTTTGATGTTCCCATTATGACAGCAATTAAGCATATGGAGAGTTTAGTTTTCATCATCGGCTCAGAATGGAAGAGCAGATTCAATCTAAACCTATAATAAGACTAAAATTGGTCAGAGATATAACCCTGTAATATGCTTGGAAATTAGACGTTGTCTGCTGTTAGGTTTTGGCAGACTTTGCCATTGAAAGAATGCCACTCAGAGCTGCTGGCAGGACAACTCACTGACCAGCACACTTGCTCAGTGGAAAATGTTCAGTCCCTCAGATTTATATTTATATTTTTTTAAAAAAATAACTGAGGGAAATAAATATGGCTGCATTTTGCTTCTCTAGCCAAATTACGCCTTGGGGGGGACGAGGGAGAGACAGAAAACAGGGCAAATAGCAGGTTTAGAATCTCCAGATGACTAGAGAAACAAATTCCACCAAAAGCATCGACAGGGCACATACAAGGAGAGCTCATGCACCCACCACACAGATGCTCAGCTAGGGATAGTAGAATGGATAGATAGTGTGGGGAAATGCTCCTTACTCAAATGTGTGAAGCAATCAGGGTCCCATTTTGGTAATCTGAGAGCACCGGTAAAAAGGGATGGGGTAATGGGAGATTTGGGACACATGTGCAGTCGAGATGTTATCGATGTTGAGGGCTGGAGTAGGTACAGCCTTCCCCATCCTGGTGGTGATGTCAAGATGTGTTGGACCGCAACTCACATAATTCCCAGCCAGCATAGCCAGGTTGAGGAAGGTAGGAGACCAGTATGGGTGATAGTGGAGAATGATGGAGCAAAGGTAGCCCCAAGAATGGGGCCTAGTTCTTGCTGAGACAGTCAATTCCAGTGTTCTTCACCCATTCACCCATTCTTGGTTGCCATTCCTACTTCTCCCTATCAGCAACAAACATACGCCTCGCCACCCCACCCCAGATTTCTATGTTTAGGTGTTTTTGTTATAAATGGAGGATCTGATTTTTGATGGGGGGTCACACTTCCCCTGAGGGGGCAGATATGCAGGCTGGGAGTGCTCCTGGGCACTGTGCAGGTAATATTGGTTGCCAGGACAGGAGCGCTTTTTAACCAGCTTGGGCTGGTATGACATCTGTGGCCCTATCTAGAGAGCGTTGACAAAGCCAGATACATGCCTTAGTTATGTCCATATTACATTACTGAAATAAGCTTTACATGGCGCTACCCTTGAAGATGGTTCAGAGAATGTAACTGGTATAGAATGTAGAAACTAGAATACTTGTGGGAGATCATATTACACAGTTTTGTATTGCAGGGATGCATAAACCTTTCAGCCTTGAAGGACGCATCCAATGTCTACTGGGGGCAGGGGGGCACATGTGTGTGCCCACACACAAACACATGTGCCACCACTAACAGGGTGTATAATCTCTCTGCCCCCACTGGCAGGGTGGTGAACCTTTTCCTACTCAGAAGTAAGCAGGAATGAATAACTCAGCAGCACTTCCAAATAGCATCCCAAATACCAAGCCTCTGCATGTCTACTCAGAACTAAGCATGGGCAGCATGCCTACTCACAAGTAAGCCAGACAAGCTTCTGCACGTCTACTCAGAAGTATGAATGCATCACTCAGCAGCACTTTCAAATAGCCAGGGGACGCTAGTGACTCCTATGTTACTGGGGCTCCTCATGCCTTGCAACTTTTATTCTGAGCTTCATAGGAGATATCCATGGTGCTGCTGTCCATCCCCAAAATAGCTTCACCACCATGGAGCACCAAGGATATCTCCTATAAAGCTCAGAATAAAAGCTGCAATGAATAAGGAGCCCCACTGACACAGGAGTCACCAGCCTCCCCTGCAAAGCATGCCAAATTCCAAGTCTCTGCATGAGCAGACACTCAGAAGTAAGCAGGACAAGCCTCAAAAGTACACAGGACTGGATCACTCAGCATCTTCTTCCCTAGGCCCTGCTTCCTCACCCTGGTGGGGAAAAGCTCTTATCTCTGACCAGGAGCTGATCAGAGATAAGAGCCTTTTCCTGCTAAGCCCTGAAAGACCTTCAGCATTAGAAGAGCTCCAAAGGTGGCAGACTGAGGGCATGTCATGGTTGGATTAGTGGATGCTTCGTATCCACAGGATCGAAAGCTCTCCAGTCCCCAGACATTCCCTCAACATGCTCCCAACTTGGGAGGAAATGTACACCTGCCCTGGAGCTGGTACACATAATTCCCATCCCATGGATTATGATGGGAGGGAAATTATAGTTATCTATCTATTTGTCTATCTATCTATCTATCTATCTATCTATCTATCAACAGAACAAGAAGGGAGGGAGGAAAATGATGCTCCCCTCGCCCTTCTGCTCTGCCAGCAAGAGCTCAGCAAGGCTTTGGATGACTTGAGGCAGTTTGTCCACCTTCGGATCTCCCCTCTGCCACTGGTATGATTGACTTGTAATTGGCTGCTCTCTCCCCCCACATTGAAATAAATAATTTTGGAAGAAGGCAAAAAGAAACAAGTAGCAGAAGAAAACATTTTCTGCATCAGTTTTTTCCCCTACTACATTGCTTGGAAGACAAGTAGGGACAGCTAATGGGGAAAAAAGTCTGGGAGCACAAGGGATGGCAAAAACCATTATTAGGGGAACAAGGATTAATCCAATGTTGTATAGGACCTTAATGTACTGTGACTGAAAGCTGGGAAGGGGGGAAAGGTAGCAAGAGATATTGGGGGGAGCACCTGCTCCCCCTCACTCTCTGTCTCCTTGGAATCTTCCCTAAAGTCAAGATATCTCACTTTGGGTATTTCAGCCTGAAACTGGCAGTGGTATCGAATGAAGCAGAGATCACTGAGGATAAGCAAATTTTTATTATCATAATTCTATTTCCTTAATCCCATTGCTATAAACATGCTCAGCAACTTCAATAACCGAGAGCAGATTGTGTCAGAGAACATCTACGGAGGAGGATCCCATAAAAATGTGCTTCTGGCTAAAACGAAAAATGAATGTAATCAACTCTAAGGCTGACAAACACTGACATAGCCTTAGAATCACAGGTTCATTGGGTACCTTTTTAAAAATATTATTATGATGGCCATTCCAAGCTATATAAATCTAAGGCCTATTGCCTTTTGGAGGTGGCATTTTTCAATCATTGCTACCAAAGTATTACATGTAAAGGAAAAATATATATCTTGCTATCACAATATTGTATCCACAGTTTTGAAAACGCTCTTCAGACGCACTTGGAGTACAGTAATAATAAATTCACTGGCCCATCACCAAATTTCTTCAATTATCTCAATTACTCATTAGCCGATTCCATGCCTTGCCATTTGTTGCCTTCCCACATGAACAGAAAATCAGTCTGCCCAAATGCACAGCTCCCCGCCAGCTACGTGCTCGACAGCAACAGGGGCTGCATTTATACATCAATATCCATTGAAGCCACATCGAGGCCAACTTGGGAGCAAGAGGGAAAAATGCCCCAGAGGTTCATTACATATCCCAATAATATATTTGGCTTATGTGACCAGAATGGGAAGCAAGCTTTTAATAAAAAGCCAGCTTGTTCCTTTACTTGCCCTCATTTTCATCAAATTAAATGAGCAGGCAGAATTATACTAATATATCTCTTGCTCCAGCTAGTCTACCAGTGTTCAGATTACTTGCTCTACTTGTCCATACCCTTAGGAGAACCTCAGAATTATAAAGAATTTGGTCATAGAGAGGGACTAACCTCATTTTATTGCTTCCTCACCCCTACCCCTGGATACGTAGGGATGTATGAGAAATTCATTTCAGTTTGATTTTGGTGAGGATTTTACCTAGTTTGCATGTTCTGGACCAAAAATGGACTCAGATGCAGTAGTTGAAATACATCCATACATTTCTGAGCTTGCAATGCGATTTGCAGACCCCCCCCCCAAATGCATTCGACAGTATGCGTACATTGAAAAATGCAAATGAAAACAAAGTGTACTGAAAAATGTGCACACATACACTTTAATCAATGGGAGAAGAACGTGTATATTTCAAAGACATGCACAATTAATGCATACAGCTGGGAAAATACTAAAATACAGATGAATTTTCTTGTGGAAAGAGAAAAAGCAAAGCTTGCAATCTGATATGGACTCCAGTCGGAATGAGTTTTGGGATGGAAATTGGAGAACTTTGGTGAACTCGAATTTTGCAGATTCGCACATCCCTATGACAGGGGTCATTGCTAAGTGTATTATTTATTTATTTATTTATTTATTATATTTATGAATCGCCCATCTGGCCAGACATCCGGCCACTCTGAGCAATGTACAGTCCAATAATCCACAAGAGGGGGGAAACACACACACACACACACACACAGTATAAAACAGTACAAAACTTAAAAATCCTAACCCACCCCATATTCCCTGCCTGAAAAGCCACGTTTTTAATGCCCAGCGGAAGCTAATCAAGGAAGGGTCATGGCGGAGGTCACTGGGGAGAGAGTTCCATAAATTGGGGGCTGCCACAGAAAAGGCCCTCCTCCTAGTCCCCACCAGCCTGATTTCAATCCTAAGTATCTCCATTTAAAAGGATCTAAAGTAGCAGGGCTGGGAATAGGGATGAACAGATCATGCTGTTTCTAGTCCATGACAATTTCACATGTGTTAATTCATAAATCTGTTCCATCCCATTTTCAGATGAATCTGTGATTTTTAAATAAAATGCACGAAAATGCATATTGAATACATATTTCAATATGAAGTTTTAAATGTATTTTCTTACAAAATATTTTATCCCAAATTACAATTTGTATATGCATTTTCAGGGGAGGCTGGTGACTCCTATGTCAGTGGGGCTCCTTAGCCATTGCAGCTTTTATTCTGAGCTTTATAGGAGCTATCTATGGTGCTCCATGGTTTTCATAGATTTCATAGATCATAGAGTTGGAAGGGGCCTACAAGGCTATCGAGTCCAACCCCCTGATCAATGCAGGAAACTAGAGGAGGGGGTCTCCCATCCAAGTAATAACCAGGCCTGACCCTGCTTAGCTTTCCACGCTCAGACAAGCTGAGCCAGCGTGAGCCACAGGCCTGTTTTGGGGGTGGAGCTCGTTCACCTCAGGCATCAAAACTGCAAGCCAATCCATTTATGTTTTATCCTTGTTACATCTGAGGAGGCTCCTCCCCCACATAGAAACATGACTTTTGGACCAATTATTGGGAAGGAAAAGGAGAAACCTAGGGCTCTCCAGGACAACCTGGAAACAAATAAGTCCTCCCTTGAGAACAATGGGCCAACTGCTTTAAATTCTAAAATTCTGATTTGGGTTCACAGCTGTGGGTTTCCTAGAGTTGGCAAGCAAGTAGGAGTTGTGCATCGAGGGAAAACACTTCAGGGGAAAAAAGTGGCATTTGGAAGAATGGGCTTCTTCCTTTCACAGACTTGTGTACAAAATGCTAAAAGCATCTCACACATACAGTTCGGAAACAATGAAAAATGGCTGTGGCAACTTTGCTTCAAAGTTCTCACAACCTTTCAGCTCTCAGTCCTTGTAAAAGTCTAATTGATTAATACACTTCTAAGTAGATGAGTAAGTAGCGGATGATGGTTTTGAGAGAGAGAGAGAGAGAGAGAGCTAAGCAGGACTGTGGGAGTGTTTAAAAAGAGAGAGAGTGTGTGTGTGAAGAAACCCTTTTAGACTTTTCATCTTTCAGGCCTATTTCCAAGCAAATACAAAGGTCTTTAAGACAGTATATGAAGGCGGTATTGTTGTGCCTAGCAGTTCATAATCAACTTAATTGCTTCCAACTTATTTTCCATATGGGATAAGTAAAAAACAGCAATGTTAATCATCTCGCACTCCCTGGTCAGCAATTAATTTTTAACAGAGGCCATATTTTGAACCAAGCAAGGCTGCAGGGCTAGCAGTATTAGCTCCACACATTGACTTTCTCACACAAAGGCAAAGGATCTTTAATCCCTTCTACCGTCTATATAGTTGCAAGGGCTTTCCCTTTATGTAGCTCAGCTGTGCTACTCTGACAGCCTCTAGCTCTGTTCAGTCACTGTATGAACTCGGGAAGGATATATCTGATAATTTTGCTTTATTTTGGTAAGGTTTCTCATTTTTCCCAATCCATAATTTGTTCCATCCCATTTTCATGCCAGTTTGCAACTTTAAAAAAAAGAGAGAACAGGTCAGGGATGATCATACCATTAGACAGAGTGAGGCACCTGCTTCAGGAGGAGCCCCCTCCCATCCCACATACTGCCCGTGGGACAGTGTCTCCACTCCACCACACCTTGGACAGCCAGCCAGCATGGGGTGGGGATGCAGGACACACCGTGTAGCACCTACAGTTCTGCCCTCCGACACCACATTGCCACCAGTCGCTTCCAGCATCTGCCACCTGAGGCAGCCACCTCACGCTGCCTAATGGTAGGGCCGTCCCTGTTTGCTGGAGGTCAGTGCTGCAGCTGTCATGTGTTGGTGGTCAGAGCTGCATATGCCCTGTCCTGAGGGCCTTCACCTGTGGTGGAGGATACTACTATCCTATTAAATGCCAGTCCATTTGGTCTCTAGGGAGGGGGCACCATCTTGTCCTTCACCTCAGGCATCAAAATATCTTGGTCTGGCCCTGAGAAAAGTCTGCATGAACATTCGTAAACATTTGCGTGTGCATTTCTCCTAATATACAAATTATATATTTGTATTTTTGCATTTTTGCCCAATATACACATTTTCTGAGCAGTTTTTGCTTAAATCATGGTGGGCTTTTTGGGACATTTTCCCCATGAATATATATGTTTTTTGCATGCACTTTCCCCTAAGACATGCATTTGTTGTATGTATGCATTTTGTGGTTGAGAGGATCGCATTGAAAAATTCGGAGAAGGGCAAATACTGAACAATAACTGCGTGCTGGTTCGTATATTGATCCGGGATGTGTGAATGTGGTAAGTTTGCATCGCTGTGCAAACTGAATGAAGTTCTCCCCTAGCCTTAGTATGGACTTATGGAAAGGAAGAGAGGCATTGCTTGCAGCCGACACCTGTGCATTTATTGAATAAGCAGGGGTCTCAGTTGCACGGAGAGAGCTCTTTGTGCGTACGACTGTTTGCACAGAACTCTTTCAGTCCTGTGACAATGAATGTGTGAATGGAGACTGCATGCCTTGCAGGGCCAGCACCAGGTTTAAGGGGCCCCTTGAGCGAGCTGCACTTCCCCCTCCCCCAAAGTGATATCCTGGTCCTTCCCAGCAAGCTTATTGGGTGGCAAGGACAGACAGTGGTGGGCAGATCAGGTGGTGATGATGCTGATGGTGTCTCCTCCCCCCCCCTTTTTTAACATAATGCACCGGCACTGAGAGAAGCAGCAGTCTGGGCAGCAGCAGGGCCACCATCTTCATTCCCTCACAGCTACTCTGGGTCACTACATAGTGTCATAGAGGGGTGCTGTTTTGGGGACAGGGCCCAGAGGAATTGGGAGAAAAAATAACCTGGGTTAGTCCCTCCAAGGCCTAAGCCCATGTCCAACCGTGCCTCATGCTGACACCGGGCCAGATTCCTTCACTGTGAAAGGTGGATATGGGAGGCTTGTACAGGGGTTCTCATACCTCATAACAGCCTGGCAAACTGAATGCCCATGAGCACAAACCAAAGCATGTATGCTGAAGGGAGGGGACAAGACACGGTTCTGCTATGCGCTGTGTGGATTCTTCTGCACGTGTGCATTCATTGAACCCACAGAAGGATTAGACTGAGCCCCATGTGCCTTTATGAGCTGCTCTTAAGTTGACACAAAAAATGTAGCTATTACAGAAAGTAACATTTAAAAATTTGTTATATTAGGACAATTGCCTTGGGGGGAAAATGTGTATATTAGGCAAAATTGTGTGAATATTAGGAGAAATGCGCACCAAAAATGTGTACGAATTTGTGTACAAATATTTTCTTTATACATTCCGATGTTCAGGATGGACCAAATGTCATAGATTTCATAGATCATAGAGTTGGAAGGAGCCTACAAGGCCATCGAGTCCAACCCCCTGCTCAATGCAGGAAACTAGAGGAGGGGTCTCCCATCCAAGTAATAACCGTGCCTGACCCTGCTTAGCTTTCCACGCTCAGACAAGCTGAGCCGGCGTAAGCCACCACAGGCCTTATTCCAGTGGTGGGGAACCTCAAGCCTGGGGTCCCAATCCAGCCCTCCAGGTTGGGTACCTCGGATGGCCACATCGCCTTCCCCTGACCCAACCACCAATCTTTTGGTGGTTCCCCAAAAGTGAGAAACTGAGAGAAAACAAAATTTACATTCTTATCCCCCCCCCCAATTGCTTTCTGTTGGCTTCACCAACTAATTGGCGGGGAGGGCAAGTTTTAATCTGCAATGAAAGCATTAGTAGCTGACAGAGCAATCCTATGGTCACTGAGAGGGTGTCCCAGGGCCCATAAGATATTTTTTTTATTCCCCCCTACCAAGGGTGTAGATACTCCTAGATCCTCGGGAGGGGGACTCTGGGTTCCAGTCCCTCCCTGTCCCCCTCATAGCCACCACGGAAAGAACTATGGTGGCTGCTCCCGAGGTCGCACTCGCAACCACAGCGGTTCTTTCTGTACTTCAGGAAAGTGAAAGGGAGGCATCCCAGTGGGCAGGGAGGGGAGAGGAGAAACCAGGATCCGCAGTACCCTGTGGCCTCTTCAACCTTGGTCCTGCCCCAGGCCGCGTGGCTTCTCTAGACAGGCTCGGAAGCCTGTCTAGAGGAAAACAACAACAACAACAATGAGGAGGAGGAGGACTGAGAGATGGACGTTGCCTCGGTTCGTTGCTCCTTCTGCTCTGCTGGGCATCTGCCCACAGAGCATAGGATATAAGAAGCGCTCCAACATCAGAGCACCCCTTCAAAAGGCAAAGGATTGCACCTTTAGTTGCACAAGCTGATTCAAGCTTGCTTTTTTAAAAATCAAAATCAAAATATACCGTGGCCTCCAATTCCCACCTCATACACAGGCTCCCAAAGTTAAAGCACCTCTTCTGAATAGCCACATGGTTGTTCTTATAATGTATGCATGACGCATAAATTATAAACATGGAAACCCCATGTTTTTCTCTCTCGCTTTATCTAGGTCTAGACTAGAATGTTGCAGCTGCCCAGGAAACTGATGCAAGTTGAAATGTTGCCATATCATGTGTGAACACCACTCCTATGGGGATTTCTCAAAATGCATTTTGCACTTACACTTTTGTCAGGACCTTTGCTTTCAGCAGCTCTGATTGGTTAAAATAGTAATAAGAATCGAACACATTTTCCAACTCAATCACCACAACTGCCATCTCAGCATTCCCTAACCAGCATTCATATAGTATCTAAAGAGTACTTTTTAAAAGCTATCTAGAAGTCTGCAGTCACAATAAATATAACCAGGTGACTACCAGAATTAGGAAGTGTTCTCCTCTGCATTTACTCCTATATGCTGGTGTGAAGAAATGCCTGTATATAACTAGGGTGGTTCTGTAATGTGTACTTTGTGTGGCTTCTGTCAGGCGATCATGGATTGGAGTAGGCTTGAGGCCTTGTTTTGTTGCTGACAAAGGCCTGTGCAGTAGTTGCTGAGTGACATTCTGAAGGGGGAGAGAGGCAATCACTTTGAATATCATTAGATGGGGCCTGGATCAGGTAAATACAATTCTGATTGGCCCAGAGTAGTGGTGGTGAAAAGGAGAAGCAGTAGATGACCCAGCCTACTTGCTCACTGACTCTCTCCCTGTCAAACAAAGAAGTGGTAGAAATCATGAGAAAGAAAAAGAAAAGAAATAGCAGCTGTGAGACTATGGCAGTGAGAAGCTAGACTCACTGAGGGAGGGGGCCCATTGAGGGTGTCTTGCCCAGGGGCCTTCCTAAACCTAGGGCCATCACTGCTGCCAACCATTTATGGTGGCCAACCAGAAACTTAATAAGCCTTCTGGGATTTCTTCCTATGTGCTTGGCACTAGGAAAGCAGGGAGGTTGTCAAGATCCTGGCAGGCCACAATATAAGGGATCAGCTACATTTGGTTTGATGGCTCTCAAGTTGTGCAGGTTTGTTATTTATCGTTGCTGCTGCTGCAACATTATATCTTTGTGCACCAATAACTCAGCCTGAGGACTGGGAGATGTTTCATGAACGTTTTCATGCTGAAATCTGTCCTTCCTTTTTGGGGGCAACTTTTTTACACCCCTTTATGAAAGTGTATAAAACTCTGCAAGGAGGTAGCTGTTGGGGAGAAGTGGGAACATGTTCCAGTTGCTAAAGTAATGAAGCTGATACTCCTTCACCTGAATGCACATTCTATTGAAATTAATGCTGTGCAGAATCCATCCCAGATGTCACAGTCTAGTCTGGAGTTTTTGGAATTCATTCTTCTCTCTCTCTTGAAATGTTTTGGAGCAACAACAGCAACGTGCTCATCCTTAGAGAAAACCAGATACACAGCAATTATTTCATGGAAATTTAAATAGCGATATTATTAGGAATGGTAATTAGCAGTAGAAAAACACTGTGGGTATGTGGAATGTGCCTCCATAGGTGTAGAACTGTGATTTGGAGTGCTCTGCTCTGTTGCTGTGTATGTGTAGATAGATAGATAGTTTTAAAAGTGTTTGAGTTTTTTTAAAACTGCAGTATTCTTGGCATTCTAGCATTCCAAGGACAGTGAAAAGTGCAGCTTTGCCTGCATTCTGTTGCCAAAAACACTTTTACAGTGCATTTCTGAGGTCTTCCTATGAGAGCCAGGGCATTGTACACAACAGTCTTTTTAAATGTGTAATTCTGTATTTTATATCAGTGGTGTATTCCTGCATTATGCAAAGGGACCTTCTATCCTTTGACATGCAGCCTGCAGGGAAGGGAGTTATTGCAGAGGATGTGGAAAAAGGGGACTGCTTTGATCTCATAGGGAGGCCTGGGTCTATGGCAACTGGGTTTGGGTGTGGGTTGAGGTCCACAATCCTATGTGAACTGAGATGGTTCTGCTTCTCCTCATGGTCAGGGCAACCTTCCCCCTGGAACCTATGGCTTAGTTATGCTTGGCCACCTTGCATGGGGGCCAGGAATAATTACTGTATGCCTAGCTGGACTGGCAGAGGTTCTTCTTCAGCCTTTCCTGGAGCGTTCCTCTGCTAACAGACAATGTTGTTTGGCTTGAATTGGCAGAACTGCTTGCTAATTTTTATCTTTTGTCACAACTTTGGCAAGTGACTAGCATGAAATGGAAAGGGCAACCCATAGTTCATGAAGCACAGAGGCAGGGGAATAGGAAATTTCAGCTTTGCAAGAAGGTAACTTAATGGCAGTACCTGCTGGCTGGGATGGTGAGCCATTTGTCTCTTGGCAGCATCTTGCTGCTATTTTTGTTAAGGATCATACCAGGATAGGGTTTCTCTTTTGTTAGGGTCTTGCTCTCTTCAACTTGTTGATGAGTGAGCTTCCTTGGCTCTTGCTATACTTCCTGGACAGAAGAATTTCACAGAAAGACACGGTGTTCTTGTGGATTAGAGAGACTTGGGTTTACATCTCAGCTATGAAGATTTAACAAAGTGGCCTTGCCATCTTTCTGCCCAACCTACCTTGCAGGTTAGTGCAGAGGATAACATAGCCTCCTTTATATCTCCCGAGGATCCAGTCTACACTTGCAGCAGAATAAGGTGAAAAGGTGCTGAGATGATTGGATTTAGAGATACTAGCCAAAGCTTCCTCAGCTTGGCTTATGCTTTTCCAAGTTCCACCCCTCAAAATCAAGGAAGATCTGGTAAAATCTCTGAACCAAAGGGAAAGCTCAGAAGGTGTCACTCAGAGTAAGGAACACAGTGAGCCAGCCAAGTAGACCCTGGACAGGGTACTTTATTCAAAGGCTCCTGCAACTGCTGTGTCCTGGCTGAAAGCATGACAGGCCACAGTGGACTCTGGGAGGTGCAGTTTTAGAGTGCAGGTGGTGGAGCAGGGGTGGGGGGAGGAAATAACTGTTTCTAGTTTACCTGTGTTTAAAACTTCCTACAAATAGAAAATCAGCACAACAAACAAGGAGATGGGCTAGAACTGTTCCTCCTAATATTATTTATAGGGATGTCAGAGAAATCCACAATGGACTCAAATGAGTTCAGATTTCTATGAATCTGACCTGAGGATTCTGTACCGGACCAGCTTTTCCTGAATTGCAGATTTGAGGACCGCCCCCCCCAACTTTCTGTAATTTTATGCAAATTTAGTTGTAGAAAAAAACAACAAGCAGCAACTGAAAATGCACATTTCCCGCATAGACTAAAGCATGGAAGTGCACATTTTGTGGGGATTTGTGTATTTTTGGGGGATTTGCACATTTTCAGAAGTACAAATTTGTGCAAGTGTGAATTTGTGCAAATGCGTATAGACGCATTTGCGCAAAAGCTAATTCCATCAATGCATGGACGATGGAATGAAAGGCATCTGAAAATCTACAAAATACAGAAGGAAGGAACTGATTTAACAAAGTCCATAATCCCTAGTTCTAGGTTTTCTTTTTGTTTATAGAAAGTTTTCTTTACATGGTTACTATATTCAAATGTGGCATCCCCACCTGTAGTCTGAAGTGGTACAGTCCATTCTACCACCTCAGCATCCCATCACCTCACTTCCCTGCAAGTGTAAGAGTCACCCTGTGTACCTTGGAGGAAGGGTGAAATACAAATTTGATAAAGAGAGGGTGGCATTTTGCCATGTATTAGGTAGCTCCAAGTTCTCTCCTTTTAATTCTGAAATTTTGATTTGGATAGCTGAGCTTTAAGCAGAGTTCATGTGGCCAGCAATTTCTGCTGGAGGGACTTAAAGGGAAGCTAATAGATCTTGGCATAAAACAAGTGAGTAAAAAGAGTGGGAAAAATCAGAAATTGAACAGCAATTCCTTGACAATTAACTGTGACTGACCCAGGAGGGATGATAATGACACAGCAGAATGCCTACTTCTCTTCCAAAATGCAATCCCTAATGATGCAATTTTATCTTCCAGCTCAGCAGATGGTCAATAACCTGCCCAGGGGATTGTATTTCTTCCGTTCCTTCATTTGCTTCTCCTGCAGAGAAATTGCAGCTTGGATTAGACCAAATATATCTTCTTTTTTTAAAAGGTGCTTTTTAACCCACCCACCCCTGATCTGTGTGCATTAACTTTCCCTGCTTAAAGATGAGGAGGATTGCAGCCTTTGTCCCAATGCTGGTTAGTCCAAAACAAAGATTGAGAGAAGCATCTGTATAGAAGTTGTGGAGGGTGGGAGAGCAGAATGAGAAATTAAAATGTAAATCAAAAAGTAATTGGCTTTTTGTGCATAGTTTAGATAAGATTTACTTTTGAAGAATGGCTTTGTGTTGGAAACGCAGTGAGGCCCGCTCCATGTGGCATATTCGCACTTAATAATGGCAACCAATCTAGGCCATAAATATTGCAAACAACGCCATTTGAATGAGAAGCCCTATGAACCATAATAAACCCCCTGTGATTAATTCCAAAACCGCTCTGTTCATATTAGACCTGTGGTGGCCTCCCTGATGAGATCAATACAGTGTAGCCGAGTGATTCTAATAGAAGCGTTATTATCTTTTAATCTTCAGGAGAACAGCAACTTTCCCCTCTTTTCTCTCTCAAAATCGTCTGCATTCAGCACACTCACTTCTTTTCACAGAGCAACCTTGAAGGCTCTCGTTTTGTTTTGAAGTTGGGTTCTCCCTCCGCCCGCCCCCACCTTCTCCTGAAATGAAGATACATTAGAGCCTTTTCAAGGATTTATCAATAATATGACACGGTCACTGTTTGCAGAGCCAACAGCTAAAAGGCACATTTGTATGCCGAGACTTACAATTGGTCATAGTGACCTTCCCTGTCAGCATGGATTTTTGCAGCAGACGAAATGCCTACAGTGAATGAGTGGTAAAAAGGACAGACATTTCGAAGGAGGGGAAAAGAGGGAGGGCATTGGATAGGGGGGAGGAGGATATGACAACAGATTGCTCTCCAAAGAGCCAGAAACAAGCTGTTAGAAGCTAGGCAGCATACAGTACATTTAGCACAGCCATCTCATTCCATGGCATACAGTCATGGTTAACTGGAATACAAGCCCATGTTACAATTTTCTTTGGTTAAACAATGGGTGATAGGGATGATATTAAAGCTACAGCTGCAGAGCTACCAATTAGGGAGGGGAATTTGGTGTGTGTCCCCCCCCCCCACTTTGTTTCAGACAGTATGGGGTTATTCCTCAGAAGCACATATAGCTAAATGCTGGTTCTACCTATCAAGCCTGTGCAAATGGTGATCGAGTAGAGGTGAATTTATTGACTGGAAGGAGGGAACTGGGTCATTCCCACTGGGCTTGCCCTTGCAGAGACCCTGAGCTCCACAAAGGGCCTATGCAGGGTCTGTTTCCTCCATTTGTGAGTGGGATAGGTTGGGCATAGAAAGCCTACATGCAGGCATGCAATCCATTGGGAAAATGAGATTGTGGACTCCTATTTGGGCGGGGCTCCTTTTCCATTACAGGTTTTGCAGCTTTTATTTGGAGCTTCATAGGAGCTCTCCATGGTGCTGAACTCCACCCCCAAAATAGGTTCACCACCATGGAGCACCATGGAGAGCTCCTATGAAGCTCCAAATAAAATCTGAAAAACCTGTAATGGGAAAGGATCCCCACCGAAACAGGAGTCAGCCACCTCCTCCCTGTGTGTACTGCTGCACCTAGTTCCCTGAAAGAAATACAGATTATAATGAAACAAATACAAGCGGAAATCCTCTGTGTAGCGGGCTTCACCGCTCAGCCCACAGGCCTAGATCTCAACTGAATTCATGTAAACTGCATTTGCTCACATCCATCCCATATTACTGTGGTTTCACTCTTCCTTCCACACTGCCTATGTACTATGTTTAGAACTGCAATCCCCAATGTGGTTCCACAGGTGCAACAGTACCTGTGATTACCTCCCCTAGCACCTGTGAAGCCTGTATGTACCCCCTAACTGCCTTTCTCCCACTCTTTTCCAGCTTCAAAGTGGGAAAGGAGCATATCCTGGGCTTTCTTTCTTCTCCCCACACATCTCTCTTTGGTTTTGCCACCACTTTCTGGGTCTAGGTATGTGTGGGATGTCCCTCCCGCCCACCCTCCCTCTCTGAGTTCTCCCCATCTATCTCTGGATATCTCTCTCTCTCTCTCTCTCTCTCTCTCTGTGTATGTGTGAATTGTGCTCCCTCTCTTTGGATCAGTGTATGTGTGGCCTTTCCATGGATGGCCATTCCAGTGATTTTCTGATGGTATCCACCACACTCCCTCAACATTCCAAACATGCCCATGGGCTCCCAAAGGCTGGGGGTGCATGATTTAGAATGTAAACTTATCAGGCCTAGAATTTCATTTTTGCATGTGTTTCTCTGAATCACCATGCACTATAGAGATGGTTCCTATCATGCACCCTCTGAAAGACTCCTCTTTGGATGATGACCTTGAGTTCCCCAAGCCAAACTGTTGTGATATGTATCACATTACCAGCTGCAGCACATTGTTTACACATGGAAGGGACAGAATGGCGGGGTAAACAGGTTTATTATGTCTTTCTAGAATCTCGTGTTTTCGCAGGGGTTACTAGAGTGTGAGAGCAATATGAGCTAGTCACATGGTTTGTATGTTCTGATGACATGTTAACTTGTTTTCTGTCTGAAGCCATTTTAGAGAGAAGCTGAACTGCTTTTCTTCTTCTTTTTCTTCTTCTTCTTCATGGTACAACTTGCTGGACTTGTTACTGCTACAATGTAACGTCTTTGCTGAAGTGGAGTGAGCTCAACTTACTCCACTGGATGTAATGCTTGCTATGCATTTATACTCTGCACATGGACTGTAACTAGGAAATGTATACTCTGTAGAAATTTACTTGCTAAGTGAATAAACAGGTAGAATTAGACCTGTGGTGTTTAGAGAGTGTTTCCTGACTCCATGGATTAATCTGCAACAGAGAAGCTTTGTTGGTTCACTGGCACACACGCTGCACGCTGCCTGCGGGAGAAAGGAGGTGAGATCTGGAAGATCTGTGTGTGGAATGTACAGGCGTCTGCTAGCACACAGACAAGGATTATAAATCTCCCAACCTGCACACACTCTGCTCAGGTCCAGTTCGAACACAAACATCATGGAGCAGCTGCCTATGCCTAGAGACCTTGATGCAGATAGGGGGATCCTGGGCCCTCAGGGGAGATGGCCATCAGTGCTACCCCCATGATAGAGGTAACCCCCTCCTCCACTCAGAGGCAGATGCTGAATGGTCACCTAGATCAAGGGACTGCAGGCACCTAAATGTTCAGGCTCAGCCAGATGCAGAACCGCCTGCCTGAGGAATAAGAACTCCTTGTGAGCAAAGGTATACTCATGTATACTGTATATCAGCTCCTAAATGCCTGTCTACAGATGGCAGAGCCAGGGATGTTTGAGCTTACTGAAATTCTCCAAACTTTATTTCAAATCTCAGCTTGGCTTGCTCCTGTTGCTTACAACCTGGTTTTATTCCCCCTTCATTCAAATGGAAAAGTGTGCATTTTTTCAGAAGTGTGCACTTCCCTCCTCCCTTTACTAAGGTGTGGAAGTGTGCATTTGGTGAATGTGAATGCAAGTTTAGGCATTTGCAAACATGATTAGGAGAACATGTGATCCTATTTCCATTTGGGCTTGCAACTGGGGTGTTTTTGAGTGATTTGGAAACTAAAATGAAATTCTTATACATCTCTGTTTCTGCTTTGTACTTCCCTGGTAATGTAGCTCTTCTTTGGAACCCCCTCTGTTTGGTCTGTCTACTGACCTTTCCTTTTGTACTGACCCTAACTCTCAGGAACTCTGTCCCTGCACCACTGCAAGTAAGATGTTGCCATATAAAGGAATATGCAATAAGATAATAGTACTATATTCTGGATTTGGGAAGCAGCTCCCCCCCCCCCCCATTTTAGCATTTTGAGTCATTTTAATTTCTGTGAGTTTGCACATTCTGTTACAATCAGAAAATCTATGTTCCTCAGAAAGGAAATATGAGTATGTTTGTGTGTTGAGCTTTTTTTTTTAGAAAAAAATTATTACAGGTAGGTCAGAGGGATAGCCGCTATTAGAACAGTGTGGAAATAATTGCCATATCATAGCAACAGCTTCTTTTCTATTACCCAGTATGATATGCATTTTAATAGGAATAAATGGCCTCTGGACACTCCAATATGTTGTATAATATTTTTGATACTCACCTTTGAAATGGCAGGCATAGTATTCTGGTCAGACGACCTCACTAAACTATCCAGTTGTGTAATAGTGACAGGGACTTCATCAGTGCAAGCTGATGACACACACATACTGGGATTTCCTCATAAGGTGAATAATTGCAACCCCTGATTCCTGTCACAAAACACTAACAAGGAATATTTATTTGTTTTATTTATTTATTTCATTTCTATACCGCCCAATAGCTAAGCTAAAGCTCCCTGGGCAGTTTACAGCAGCTCATAAAAACATGAACCACAATACAATAAAAACGATATAAAATTTCCAATATACAAAATTTAGAAACAATTTAACAGCTATTTTTTGGTATTTTTTTAAAATACAAAACTAGACCTGCTAGATGCCATTAAATGTTAAATGCCATTAAATTTCTGGGAGAAGAGGCCAGTCTTAACTTGGCACCGAAAAGAAGGCAGAGTTGGCACCAGGTGGACCTCAGTGGGGAGATCATTCCATAATCGGGGGGGGGGACCACTGAAAAGGCCCTTTTCCTTGTTGCCTCACTCACAGCTGCCGAATATGTTGATGATATGCAATATTGACAAGGGGTTGGCCCTGCTGTGCAGAAAGGTGAAGCAACCTTCCTCAAGGGAGGCAGGAATTGGTATCTGATTGGTGAAAGAAGACTTTTTAAAGTGTTGGCCGTAGTGGAAGAGGGGTGCGTGTCATTTGGGCTTCAGTCAGCACAATGTCTTGGGATGCTATTGCATCCAAGGTCCAGCCAATATCAAGGAGCTGGCACACAAAAATCATGAATGAGCTATTCCATAAGGTTAGATGTGACTGTAGCAGTTATTATGGAATGTGACAGCTTCTACAGCCACCTGTGGAATTGTCCTAGCAGTGCCTTCTGATTGCCTCCTCCCCACTGCTTTTCCAGTTATTCCCCCCCCCCTTCTGATGCAGCAAACAGAACTGCAATCCAATAAGGCCTGTGGCTCACGCTGGCTCAGCTTGTCTGAGCATGGATTGGAAAGCTAAGCAGGGTCAGGCCTGGTTGTTACTTGGATGGGAGATCCCTCCTCTAGTTTCCTGCATTGAGCAGGGGGTTGGACTCAATGGCCTTGTAGGCTCCTTCCAACTCTATGATCTATGAAATCTATGACCCTCCCCTTGACATAATGAGACCTTTCTGAAAATATCATCTTATTATTAACTTGTTTTAGAGATATTTTTAAAATTGGTTTTTAAAATTTCATAAAGTTTTATTGTTTATATTTTTAACTGTACTTTATTGTTTGTTTTTAATTATTGTTGTACACTGCCCAGAGAGCTTCGGCTATTGGGTGGTATAGAAAATGAATGAATGAATGAATCTTAAGCTGAGGCCAGGTTGCCCTCCAGAACAAACTGAGACTTTTTGTTGTTGTAGCCCTGGAATTCTGGAATGCCCTTCCACGGGAGACCAGTGTGGCCCCCTCCCCCCCCATTCAGAGTCAAGTTTAGCACTTTTATTCTCATTGTGTCTCCAGAAGCTGAGTTTTTAATTCCCCCCCCCTCCTGCTGTTGATTTACTGGTCCTGGTTTTACTTTCTGTTGTCTAGGATTACCTGTTTTATGATACATTAAGATACTTTATGAATTGGCTGCTTTAGTTTTTTGGCTGTACACTGTCTTGGAAATATACACACATGGCCAGTGTTTCTAGACATATGGTGGCCACCAATTATTTAGTCCCAGACAGAGAGGAACTAAAAACTTGTAGGGGTGTATGAGAAATTTGTTTGAGTTTGTGTTTCATCAGGATTTTACCCAGTTTGCAAGTAGAAAAATGAGTGCATCTCAGAAATACGCACCGTGATGTGTACATTTGTAAAAAAAAAAGAAAAAAAGAATACACATGAAAAGAAGCACAGATTTTTCTTGCAAAAAAAAAAAAAGGAAAAAAGCTTGCAGTCTGATATGGACTTGAGTCAGAATGAGCTTCAAGATGGAATTTGTAAAACTTCGGTGAGCTCGAATTTTGCTGATTTGCACTTCTCTACAGAAGTCTCAGCATAAAAATAAGCCATATATATATATATATATATATATGACTAAAAACAGTAATTTCAAAATATATTTAGTGCTAAGCATTGCAGCTTCCACTCTCATCTGTAGCTGCAGTGTTAAATGGATACCAAGAGTAGCAGTTTGGAACGCTGGGAGATAAATTCCTAAGGGAAGGGGAAACAGAGGTGTGATTCATATAAAACATCCCTAGATGTTTTTGGCCTACAACTCCCAGCCTGCCCCAGCCAGCTACGTGGGAGTTGTAGGCCAAAAACATCTGGGGACCCAAGGTTGGAGGACACTGATATAAAGTTTATGAACTATCCTTCAGGGTAAGGCCATATGGACTAAGAGTTCTGAGTCTGTAGGGCCAGACATTTTAATTTTGGTCAAGCATGTCAGTGTCCTTTGTTTGTTGAATTGGAAGCAATTATAAGTCTGAGACCATTTGCCACCTTGCTTGAACTGTGTGGAGGAAGGGATGGATAAAAGTGTAAATATATAAATAAACTGAGAAGAAGCTGGGAAGACTACAAAAACCACCAGTGCTCTTAGATGGGTCCTCATCTTGCTCCCTTTTTTTATAAGAATGTATCAGAATTGGTAGCAACATCTCTCTAAAGGATTAACTATTGTCACATAGCTTGTGTGTTTTAACAAATTAAAATGAGAAAAGGAAGCTTGAAAAAATAATTTTAATTAACACTGATTAAAATTAAAAGCATGAAGCAGGGGCATGGATATGAATTATAATTATTATGGAGGGGTGGAAGCATTCTTTGCCAAGCACAGCATCACATGTTTGAAAAATCATTATGCAACAAATACATACCACAAAGTAAAGGACATGAAAGTAACCTTTTCAGTTGTTATGCTTTCCTAATTCAATTAAATGGGAACAAAACTAAAGAGAAGGGATTACATTTGCAAAGCCATTTAGCATTGTTAATGGAGGCCTACTGGAGAACATTTCCTCACACAGAGAGGCTTATAATGATCCCTTATCAGTCTTCTTCATATATGAAAGGATGGGAACAATCAATGAAGAATCATAAAGCAACATCCTCAACCACCAACTATTCAGTTCTAGGACTTGCAGAATCTGATCAATATGATAGTTTCTATTTACACTCACCTTGGCAATAGTAATTTCCACAATACATCACATATACAATATACATTGTGCACATGCTAGAGCAGAATGGAACTAGGGGTAAAACATGTGAATGTGATGTGACATGGACCTGAAATAGACAGCTTTGCTCATCTCTGCTCTAAGGTTTAGGCCAGTGTTCTCCAACCTTGGGTCCCCAGATGTTTTTGGGCCAAAACCTTAGGCCAAAAACATCTGGGGACCCAAGGTTGGAGAACACTGGTTTAGGCTCATCCATCCTAAGATCGACAGCAGCAGCCCCAAATACAGGTAGCCACTCAGTGATTATAAACCATTTCTCACCCCACCACACACACACATGGATGGGAGACCCCTCCTCTAGTTTCCTGCATTGCGCAGGGAGCCCCCTGCGCAATGCAGCCTTGTAGGCTTGTAGGCTCCTTCGAACTCTATGAAATCTATGAAAACCTTTCACCTTTCCAGCTTGTACCATTCCATGGTGGCAGTATTCTGATGGACCAGGCTTAATGCTAGTCCCTAGCATGCTTGCTGGGGTAAATGCCAGGGCCACAGCAGGGCCTACTGTCATTGTTGCTGGTGATGGGACCAGCTGATGTGGCTCTGCTGGGTGTATGTGTGAGAGTTGTTGTTGTTTTACTACAATAATACCTTGGATTGCAAGTAACTTGGTTTGAGAGCGTTTTGCAAGACAAGCAAATTTTTAAATATTTATTTAATATTTTTTTTTACTTGATATACAAGCGACGTCTTGCAATACAAGTACTGTAGTATGGGTTAAATTAAAAATCTCTGAACAAATTTTTTTTGGGGGGGGATTTCGTTTTTATATGTTTTGGATTACAAGCACGTTTCCGGAACGAATTATGCTCTCAATCCAAGGCATGACTGTATTATTACACCCTGTTGTAAGCCTCCTTGGGAATAATTTGATTGAAAGTTGGAGCATAAATCTTCTAAACCATTAATTGGCTTCCCCCCCCTCCATTCCCCACACTTTTCAGTGTGGAGCTGAGGTGCCCTATCTTGCAAACTTTCCCTACTTAATTAATTTCACACATACAGATATTTCATTCATAGGTTACCCTTGTGTGGTTTACCCGAAGTTGCTATGGTTTCATGGCTCTATTAGCCCTTCATGTTTTCAAGTCCCAGGAGAAATGAATGAGGAATTCTAGGAGACTGAGAAGAAAGACCAATTTCCTCCTCTTCTTTTTTAAAGCTGAATTGCTGGGGAAAGTGCAGCAGGGTACGTTTATGTGTGCATGTGTGTATAATCCCTAAACCAGGGATGGGGAACCTGTGGTCCTCAAGATGTTGTTGGACTCCAATTCCCATCTGCACAGCCAGTATGGAGTGATGGTAATCAGAGTCCAAGAACATCTGGAGGTCCACAGGTTCCCTGTCTGTGCTCTAAATAGTGTTCTTGAGCAAACTTTTCTAGGGACCGGGACCAGAGTCAAGGGTAGGCAAGGTCAGGCACCTGCCGAGGGCCCACACTCCAGCAGGAGACCACTGACAAGAACCGCTGCAGATGCCCTTTTTCTTCACCATTGCAACCTGCTTCTTCTGCTGCCTCTTGCTCTGACTCAGGTAATTGTGAGGTTCAGAAGGAGGAACAGTAGATGCTGCTTCCTACTTGCTCTCTGCTTGTCAAGCAGGCAAGTGGTAGCAATGGTGAGAAAGAGGATGAGAAGTAATAGCAGCTGGTGACAATGGCAATGAGAAAGTAGACTTGCTGAAGGAGGGGTGACACTGAGGGTGTCTTGTCTAAGGGCCCTCAAAAACCTGGAGCTAGCACTGGCCTAGGGATGGGTGAAAATCTTGTTTCAGTTCATTTGGATAAGAATTG
This sequence comes from Shinisaurus crocodilurus, assembly GCA_021292165.1. Classification (NCBI taxonomy): domain Eukaryota; kingdom Metazoa; phylum Chordata; class Lepidosauria; order Squamata; family Shinisauridae; genus Shinisaurus; species Shinisaurus crocodilurus. The sequence goes on along the minus strand of CM037887.1, from coordinate 16,565,819 downwards.
ACCAAAATACATAAATTTCTTCATATTCAGGATGGAAAGCAGTTGCAATTTAAACAATCTGAATGTGGGAAAAACCTAAACCGACAAATTCATCCATCAAGGCAGAAGACTTTGAGTTCTTAGCTCTTAAAAGTTGAATCCCTGTTCATTCAACTGTGTGTGTGTGGTGGTGAATTAGGGTTGCCAACTCTTCCCCCCCCTCCGGCTTTTTTTTCTTACAGGTTCCTCATCTTTAACAGCTACAGGGCAGGCAGGCAGGTACAACTTGGCCTCTCCATGCTTGAAATAGCTGTACCTATTGAATTTGTCCAGTGTGGATGAGTCAGAAGTTCAGTTCTTATAAGTTTTTTTTTTAAATAAAATCCGCAAATGCCTTCCTATTTAGATTGAGATTTTAAAAAAATGTTAATGCAGAAGAAAGCAAAACTGACAAATTTATCCATTGCTACCTTAAAGACTTAGCTAAGAACTGACCATTTGCTATGGATGCAAGTTCAACCAGTGTTCTACCAGCGAAGTCTCACAATCCTTCCCCTTTCAGTCTGAGGGCCAAACCACATGTCACATTTATTGTGCAGTGTGTAGCTGCAGGTTGCGTTTTTCTGATAAATTAATTACAGGCGTGGGGAGGGGGGATGATTCTTATGTTGAACACAGCACTCCACATGGGGAGAGTTATCTCTTCACTCCCCAGTCATATTCTGACCAACCCCCACAACTCACACACACGATGTGGCTTGGATCTTTAGGAAAAAGGCTCCCATTTGCACCAATGGGATTTCCCCCTCTCTAAAGCTCCAAGTCCTCTCTCTCTCTCTCTCTCTCTCTCTCTCTCTGTGTGTGTGTGTGTGTGTGTGGGAGGGAGGGAGTTAGTGATTTTTGGGGAGTGAAGAGGCAAGCCTCTCACACCACATGCTGTATTCAATGTAATTAATGTGCCTGTAATTAATTTACCAAAAAATCAATCAACATATTGTGTAGTTTGGCCCTGACAGTTGTGAAGATTCGATGGTGGTAATTGCAGCTTTTGCAGTGGTAGAGCTCTGCTGACTTATTCAAGCTCCATCTGGATTTCTATCAGAATTGATTGAAAGGTTCTCATTAGATTTCCTTTCCATCAAACTATAGTTTTGTTTAGAGGAAAGTATTAATCAGTACAGAGATGCAAACAAAATAGTGGGAAAGTAACAATCTCCAGGCCACGGAGATATGAATTTGATTAAACTAGATAGCACTTTAAAAATTTAGAGAATGTCTTTGTAGCAACTAATTTAATATATACGCTCCTGGAAACTGCTTACTCAAAACATTCTTGATCATTGCTTGTGTGGTGCTTCTATGGCATCTAAAATCATATGAGGTTTGGTTTTCCAACAACATTCTCCAACCCCCAGAGGCACATTTGAACATGTATTGGAAGACTGCCACATAAACTTTTATTAATGTGGATCTATCAATGATTGTTAGTATATGGAAGTTCATGAATAAGGCTTTCATGCGAGCGGGTAACTCAGACAGAGCAATGAAAATGTATTCATCAGCTGATTTGCCTTCTATTCACATGTGATTTTGCGTTTCACTTCTCATGACTCTAAGAAGACCCCTGCTGGATCAGACCAAAGGTCTATCCAGTCCAGAATCTTGTTTCCCACAGTGCATAAACGGACGCCTCTGGGAAGCACACAAGCAGGACATAAGGGCAATAGCCCTTTCCCACCGCTTGCCTCCCAGCACCTGCAAGTTCAGAGGCCCCCTGCCTCTTCATCTGAAGGTAGCACAGAACCAGTCATCATGACCTGTAGCCATTGATAGACATGAATGTATCTAATCCCCCTTAAAGTCATCTAAGCCAGTGGCCATCACTACATGTTATATATCAGCAAATTCTGCAAGCTAACTGTGTGCTGTGAAAAATAATTACTTCCATTTTCCTGCCCTGAATCTCCCACCAATTCCCTTCATTGGATGACCCCAGGTTCTGGAGTCTGGGCCTACATGTACAAATGTACCTAGAGTTCCCAGTTTGATTTTCTTTTTGTATTAAGCTATATAAGCATACTGTCTTTTCCTCCCTTCCACCCATTTTCAGGGATCTCTCTTTTTTCTCCTCCTATTTACTCTTTTTGGCTACTTCTCCCTTTTCCTTCTGTTATTCTCCATTGATGTGCATCGTGGTGGTGACTGACTGCAGCACTGGGCTTCTCTAGCTTGAAGCCATGTTGCAGTGCACGTTTCATGGGTCAGCTGAGCATGTTGTGTGTTGGCCCAAAGCCAATACACAACTACAGTCATAGCCTTGGATTGAGAGCATAATTCGTTCCGGAAACGTGCTTGTAATCCAAAACACTCTTATATCAAAACGAAATCCCCCAAAAAAAATTTGTACAGAGATTTTTAATTTAAGCCCGTACTACAGTACTTGTATTGCAAGACGTCGCTTGTATATCAAGTAAAAAAAAATTAAATTAATATTTAAAAATTTGCTTGTCTTGCAAAATGCTCTCAAACCAAGTTACTTGCAATCCAAGGTATTACTGTACCTAGGAATAAAAAAAAGGCTGCCATTACAGAGACATCCTAAGGGGCACAGGAAGAGGCCTCCAGGTGCTTTCAAGCCTGCTACATGTACAAACAAAAGGTTCTAAATGATAATGCAAGTCGTATGCTGACTGCCACTGAGAAGCTGTGCCAGAGCACAAGTTAAAAGAGAGCCATTGTAAATATATTTTATGGATATAAAATGGAACAGCATATTTTCCTGAGTATGCTGTTCTCCTGCCCTGTTCCTGGAGGCTCATTGTACCTCTCTCCTGCATCAGCACCCGCCAAAACAGTATTTTCTGCAATGAGGAATGGTATTGCAACAGGAAACCAAAAGGTCTGGGAGGTGTGTCGAATTGCGGTGTGCTCTGGTAGTGAACACAGCAACGCAGGCACCAATAAACAGGGAGATGCTGTGCTGGCAAATGAGAAAGGTAAGTAGGTTATAATTACTAAGTATAAAAGGAAGCAAAGTATTGGTTTCGAAAGCAATTTGAGTGTGAGTGAGTGTGCGCACACAAGCTGGATCATGGTCAGAGCAAGAAAAGAGAGGGAGGAGGAGCGGGCAAGAGAGAATCAACATCCAGGAGCAGAATTGGATGAAGGAGGCTGTCCTACAGTGTAACTCACACATAGGTCCTGCCAAGTGGCTTGAATGGAAACCAACATTAGAGTCAGTGGGGGTTTCATTTATCTAAATAGAAAAGGTAGAAAGTGCCAGGAAATTGGTTTGTTTGTAGAAGGAAGGGGGAGGAGGAAGGTCAGCAGGGGAAAAGGAAGTTGCATGTACTGGAATAATCTCTCAGGTGTAACCAGAAATAAACTGAAAACAATGGGTGAGAAGCAAACAGCCCATCACCATCCCTTGCAAGGAGAAGAGCAGCATGTTCAAGGTCACTTGTATCATGCATGGTCAGTTCCTGTGCCAGGCAAAACAGGCAACAGTGATTTGAATCTTCAATGCCAGTGGTTTGAAGTATCAAGTAAACTCTTTTATTTTGTTACTTAAAAAAAAAGAAGAAGTTTGCTTATTGTCTATTCAGCTCTTTCTCCTAGGAGCTCAGTTAGGTGTACTAGTTTCTAGACATTTTATCCTCAGAGCAACGCAGACATTAGGGTGAGATGGAGTGACTGGTCCAAGTTCACCCAGTGAGCTTCATGGCTGAGCAAGGGACTTGAATCCATTGGATGATATAGCTTGAATCCATTGGATTGATATAGATTTTCTAGATGGATAATGCCTCCAGAGTGGGAGAGCCCACAACCTCCCTAGGTAGTTGATTCCATTGTCTTATTGCTCTGACAGTCAGGAAATTTTTCCTGATGTTTAGGTGGAATCTAGGTTCCTGTAACTTGAGCCCATTATTCCGTGTCCTGCAAACTGGGATGAACGAGAAGAGATCCTGGCCCTCCTCTGTGTGACATCCCTTCAAGTACTGGAAGAGTGCGATCATATCTCCCTTCAGTCTCCTCTTCTGAAGGCTAAACATGCCCAGTTCTTTCAGTCTCTCCTCATAGGGCCTTGTTTCCAGCCCCTTTATCATCCTTGTTGCCCTCCTCTGAACCCTCTCCAGTTTGTCTATGTCCTTCTTAAAGTGAGGTGCCCAGAACTGGACGCAGTACTCAAGATGAGGCCTAACCAGTGCCGAGTAAAGGGGAATTATCACTTCCCGCGATTTGGAAGCTATACTTCTATTAATACAGCCCAAAATTGCATTTGCCTTCTTTGCAGCCCCATCGCATTGCTGGCTCATATTCAGTTTGTGATCTACCACAATTCCAAGATCCTTCTCACTTGTAGTATTGTTGAGCCAAGTGTCCCCCATTCTGTAACTCTGCATTTGGTTTCCTCTCCCTAGGTGCAGCACTTGGCATTTATCCCTATTAAATTTCATTCTGTTGTTTTCGGCCCAGCGCTCCAGCCTATCGAGGTCACTTTGAATTTTGTTTCTGTCTTCCAGAGTATTAGCTGTTCCACCCAACTTTGTGTCATCTGCAAATTTGATAAGCATTCCCTGCACCTCCTCATCCAAGTCATTAATAAAAATGTTGAAGAGCACCGGGCCCAGGACCGAGCCCTGTGGTACCCCGCTCGTTACCTCTCCCCAGTTTGAGAAGGAACCATTGATAAGCACTCTTTGAGTCCGATTCTTTAGCCAATTGTGGATCCACCTGATAGTTGTTCCATCTAGCCCACTCTTAGCTAGCTTACTAATCAGGATATCATGAGGCACTTTGTCGAAAGCTTTGCTGAAGTCCAGGTATATAATGTCCACAGCATTCCCACAGTCCACAAGGGAGGTTACCCGATCAAAAAATGAGATCAGATTAGTCTGACAAGATTTGTTCTTGACAAATCCATGCTGGCTTCTAGTAATCACTGCATTGTTTTCAAGGTGCTTGCAGACTGACTTCTTTATAATCTGCTCAAAAATCTTCCCGGGGATTGATGTCAGACTGACTGGCCTATAGTTCCCAGGTTCCTCCTTCTTGCCCTTTTTGAAGATGGGAACAACATTTGCCCTCCTCCAGTCATCTGGCACTTCACCTGTCCTCCATGATTTCTCAAAGATAATAGACAGTGGTTCTGAGAGTTCTTCTGCCAGTTCCTTTATTACTCTAGGATGCAGCTCATCAGGCCCTGGAGATTTAAACTCGTTCAGAGTAATCAGGTGCTCCTTGACCATTTGCCTATCAATCTCAAGCTGCAATTCTGCCTCTTCAGTCTGCACTTCAGGTTTGCCAGGGGGGTCATAGACCCTCTTTTGGGAGAAGACCGAGCCGAAGTAGGAATTGAACACTTCTGCCTTTTCTTTGTCTTCTGTTATCAATTTGCCATCCTCATTGCGTAGTTGAACCACCAGTTCTTTCTTCTGTCTTTTACTGTGCATGTATCTGAAGAAAGCTTTTTTGTTGCTTTTAGCATTCCTCGCTAACCTTAGCTCATTCTCAGCTTTAGCCTTCCTGACACTATTCCTGCAGTTCTGTGCTACCTGCCTGTACTCTTCCCCTGTAGCCTGTCCTTCCTTCCACTTCCTATACGTGTCCTTTTTTGTTTTCAGGTCATCTTTGAGTTTATTGTGAAGCCACATTGGCTTCTTCTGTTGCCCTCTGCCTTTTTTCCTTGTGGGAATTGTTTGCAATTGTGCCTTTAAAATTTCCTTTTTAAAAACTCCCACCCCTCCTGGGCTCCCTTTCTCGTGAGAGTCACTTGCCATGGGATCTTACTAATCATTGTTCTGAGTTTGTTAAAATTGGCTTTCCTAAAATCCAGGGTACGTGTTTGGCTACACTCAGCTTTTGCTTCTGTTAGAATCAAGAACTCAAGTATAACATGGTCACTTTCCCCCAGAGTTCCCGAAACTGCCACTTTATCCACTAACTCGTCTCTGTTGGTTAGAATCAGGTCAAGGATAGCCGATCCTCTAGTTCCTTCCTCCACTTTCTGTAGGAGGAAGTTATCAGCAGCACAGCTCAGGAATTTCTTGGAGGGGCCATGTTTGGCTGAATAAGTCTCCCAACAGATATCAGGGAAATTGAAGTCTCCCATTACTACCACATCGTGCCTCCTTGAAACAATGGCAATTTGCTTTTCAAAAGTTCCATCCTCGTCTTCTCCTTGATTGGGTGGTCGGTAGTAGACTCCAACCGCCATGTTCGTTTTATTCTTTGCCCCCTTTATTTTAACCCAGATGCTCTCAATGGGGCTGCCAAGCACCTCTTCCTGTATCTCTGTGCAGAGATACATATTTTTAACATACAGTGCAACTCCACCTCCCTTTCTGTTGCTAATGTTTCTAATGGATAACGGTGAAACTTTTTGGAAGAGGGGGAGGAAGAACACAGACACAGGTGTTACCGCAAGACCCCAGTCACACAGGTATCAGGTCTGGGGTTTTTTTTTTGGGGGGGGGTTGTGGTTTTTTTTTTTAATGATTGCAACTGCCAAAGCTCCTTAAAGGCACAATCCTATACATGTCTAGACAGGAAAAAGGCCTACAAGTCTCAGCATACCCCAGCCAGCCAGCATGGGCTGCACCTCCTGCATGGTGCCAGGAAGATGACTTAGGAAAAAAAGGCATTCAGAGTGGCTATGGAGCACCCAAAGGGTCATAATCAGCTTGCTTGCATGGTATTTTTGACCCTTTTGGTGCTCTGTAGTAGCTATGGAGCACTAAAAGGGTCAAAGGGGGTTCAAAATGGCTGCTCCAGATGCCATTTTTTAAGAAAATGATTTTACAGGGCAGCGGGGGCCACATGCAGCCCACACATTGCCCACCCCTGCACTATAGGATCCCAGTCAGTCAGGCATCATGTTATGTAATTGGTGATCACAGTGCTATATAACCAATCAAATTTGGTTTTGCGATTACAAAAGTATTTGAGGTTGAGTGTGGTGCTTCTCTGATTGGTCTCATGGCCAATGGGGTCACGGATTACCATTACTGTCAATGGGATAACACATTTGTCACAGTCCCTGAAAAAATAGATGAGATAGGAGGCACTTCTTGAACCCACTGTTCATAAAACCTAACACATATACCCATTTCAGCTGAGCCCTGACTTTATTATGTGTGAAATCTCAGTGAGATGAATGATTTCCATAGGGCCGCACTTGGGAAACAAGGCAAATTGCAATAAGAGCTGAATGGATTCAGTTTTATGATCCTCTTTGCCATTTTGTCTGACATTTTTTAAACTTAAATTGATAATGGCATCTTGCAGCAGTCATAGAATATGAATTAGCAGAGGTCTATAGTGAATACAGACACAAAGGCAGACATACAACCCCCTATGAAAAATTCAAATGAGGTTTGTTCTGACTGACATAGCTTGTCTTTGAGGTACTATTATTGTCAAAGTAATATAATAAGTAAGAATGTTCCAGGGTACTTTGAGAACCAAGGAAAGCAATACTGTTGATATGTGTAGTACACAGGACAATTGGAGGGTAAGTTCCTGAGACTTGTGAAAGACAGTGTTTACTTTCAGTATAAAGGAAGAATCGCTATGGCAGATTACTCTTTCCTATGGAGCATACACAGATGGTCCATGATGGGAGGGGCCATAGCACAGTAGTAGAGCACATGCTTTGCATGCAGAAGGTCCCATGTTCAATCCCTGGTATCTCCAGGTAGAGTGAGGAAAGAACCCTTCCTGAAACTCTGGAGAGCTGCTTCCAGTCATTGTCGACAATACAGGGCTAGATAGACCAATGGTCTAACTAAGTATAAGGCAGTTTCCTATGATCCTAACATGCAGAGTGCACTCTGTTCTGATATCCTTCTGGCTGTCATAATTGCCATGAGAAAGGCCACCTTGAAGGAGAGCAGTCTTAGTGAGATGGTCTTTAGTGGTTCAGATGCAGACCTTATCAAGGCCTTAAGGACTGTGTGTAAATTTCAGGAGTGGGGAACCCAGTGTGGTGTAGAAGAGCTGGCATATGTCACCCCTCATAGGAACCTGTGCAGGTGTAAGCCAAACAGTGTATGCCCCATCTTGGATACAGCTGAGAAGAGGGTTGAGGCCAGTCTATACAAGGTGCTGGGCTTCAGGCCTAGGTTGAGGCCCACCTGCAAGAATTGGTGCAGCTCTTTAATGTCCACTGTCTTATAGCTAATTGTCTTTTGCCTGCACCATCTGATGAATGCCTTCCATGCTATCCTGTGGTGGCACCCTGAATTCATAATCCCCCTTCCCAACATAGTCCTCTGGTGCCCGCCCTACCAACCTTTAGGCACCAGGTGAAAACAGTACTATTCTCCCATGCCTCCCATGTAATTATGGAACTGTAAGTAATTTTGTGGTTACTAGTAGTGATTTTCTTTTTTGTTGTTGATTTTAGACTTCTGTTGTTGTTCCATTGTTTTAATATTGTATGTAAGCTACCTTGTATGTAAGGCAGCTGGTAAGGCAACTGTGTGAACAGAATGCTGGACTAGATGGACCTTTGGTCTGATCCAGCATTGCTGTTCTTATATTCATATGTCCTTATGTACCATGGAGAACATTGATGGAAAGACAGGGTATAAATATTTTAAATAATTATAAGTCTGCCTTGTTTGCACTGCAACCGCACTATCTATCATAGCTGATAGAAATTCAAGAGAAAGAGCAGGCAATTCACGGCATCCCATCATTCTCACAGGACTTCCAATGTACATGCATTTCATGGAGGACACGGAGTTGCAATACAATAGAAGACAAGTACAACCAAAGTACAGAAAGTCACTGGGTTGCTCTTGACCTTTACAAACATTTATGGGCTACTCGAAATGTCAAATGAAATCTTGGGAGTCTTGCTCAGTTGACTTTGAGGGTCATTAACAGAGAACCTACCATCAGTGACCATTATCCATGATGCAAAGTGACAGGATGGTTGTAGCAGCAAGGGCAACTTGGACTCATTTCACAAGTAGGCTTCAGAATATCTTCAGCTTGTCCCATAATATGCTCCCGATATGTAGTCATTATTTCAGTTCTTCTTTGCCTGTTTAAGATGTGGTAAAATGAGACCAATGAGACTGTTTTTGCCTTGGGACACATGTATGAACTGCCTGAACCGCCTTCCATGTCTGGGGAGTAAGCGATTCAGGAACAAGAAACGATTGGGGGGATTAGTCTGGTACGAGGGTACACCTCTTCTTTCTTCGCCCCCTGTCTCTGTACCTCATGGAGGAAAGGTTACTGTTAGTCTGGTCGAGCAGGAGTGGCAGAAGGAAGATTGGGATCAAATGGTAGATCTTTGGCTGGTTTGCAGTAGAACGGGAAGGATTCCCAATTCCCTGTTGTTTGACACTAGCAGCAACAAAATGGCTCTGCAGCCACCCTAAATTATACTGCTGAAATGAAGAAAACTTGGAATAACCAGGAGTAGATTTTTTGTCCAGAAGGACCCTGAGCTCCATTTAATTCCAGCAGCATGCAAATGCAGTAATAAAGAGGCAAAATAAAGTGATGGTGATGGATTCAACTCTGGTCAATTTTTATTTTTTATTTTTTGAAAATCAAACTGGATCTGATGTGCTGTCTGTGCAGAAAGCTAAACTCCACCTCTGTCGGGTGACTAGCCTGTGAGATAGTTGGGTGAGAGCACCCCATATTTGAGAGGGCTGGGCTCGAGACCACCCCTCCTCTGGTCCACACCTTTCAGGTGAGTAGGGAGGCCTTCCCCCATGTCACCCCCTCCCGAGCCCCATGATTCTGAGGGGGTGAGCCCCACAGCCCTGAGCAGTAAGCCTCGGGAATTGAGACTCACCATAAAGGTGCCTCAGGGTACCCACCCACCTACCTTACTTGCATTTCCTGCACATATCTGCCATGGAAGTGTGACTGAATCTCTCTCCCCCCCCCCGCACTCTATTGATCACTTCCAATTTGAATGAACCAAACAAATTGGTACCCGAGCATCAGTGCAGAGTACTAGGTGAAAAACAAAACAAAAACAAAAACCCAGCCACTTAGAGCAGGGACAGGAAACGTGATGTCTGCTGGCCCAGTGTGCCACTCGTAGGGATGTGTGAGGATATCGTTCGGGGGGTGGAAGTCCAGCAAACTCACCAGGCTTGACCCCCCCCCCAAAAAAAACTCCGTCCCACCTACCTGCTTCCCCGTCTTGACTCAGGTTCTCCCGAGCTGAGCCAGGGAAGCGACTTCCAGGTTCCCAGCGGGCCACTTTTTACATAGAAAATGCAGTAAGATACGCCAAAAACAGCCGCAATTTGCGCAAGTTACGCAAATTGTGGCCGCTTTTAACGTATCTTACGCCATTTACTATGTAAAAAGCAGCCCACCGGGAGCCCAGAAGCTCGCCGAGTGGCTCAGTGCGCATCTGCTTTTGGCCCAGCTCGGCACGCAGCAGCAGTGTCCGCCGAGCCGGAGGCAGGTCGGGTCCCTGACAGGCCACCCACCACTAGCCTCTGGACACCTTTCTTGACCAAAGTGCCTTACTCTTCCCACTCCTCCACTGGCACCGGGGATCGCTTCAAAGCAAAATGAGGGCTCGAGAGCCACTGCCATCTTCATTTCCCATGAACGCCTCTTAGCCACACATGGGGCTGAGAGACATTCTTAGGAAATGAAGGTGGTGAGTGACTGCAGAATGATGCTTTCTTCTACAGTGCATCCAACCACCAAGAAAAAGAAGGGGGGGGGGAAGAAAAAGGGATAGGGAAAAAAGGGTTGGCCAGCAGCACGGTGGGGAGCATGATGGAGAGCAAAAGAGTTTGCCTTCTGGGAAATAGCTTTCTGAAAACTGTGGGTTCAAAGGAGTTGTTTCGTGTGTTGGAGGCTTGGGGCTCGGCCCCTACCTCTGCCTTGAACTCAGTCTTTTTGGTCAGGTTCCTTGTCTTTTGTAACTAGCCATGCCTCCCCATGGCGGGCAGTTTGAGTCAGTGCCCATGACAGTTTCTCAAATTGTCAGATGTGCCCACGGGTCCAGGAAGGTTGGGTATACCTGAGCTACACCAATCTGGTGACAGGGGGCGGGAACATTCCTTTGTGGCCCCAAGCCAGAAATGGAAATAGGCTGGGGAGTAGGGGTGGGAGATCCACCGGAGAGCCAGTGTGGCGTAGTGGTGAGAGTGTTGGACAGGGACTCGGGAGATCCGGGTTCTAGTCCCCACTCAGCCATGAAGCTCACTGGGTGACTTTGGACCAGACACTGACTCTCAGCCTAACCTACCTCACAGGGTTGTTGTGAGGATAAAATGAAGAGGAGGAAGAGGATTATGTAAGCCGCCTTGGGTTCCTTGCAGGAAAAAAGGTGGGGCATAAATATAATAAATATATTATTATATATAATAATAAACAGTGGCCCACTTGCAACCTGAAAGTCTCTTCCCTGGCTCGACTCAGGAGGATGCGAGTCAACACCAGGGAAGAGATAAGTGGGGCAGAGTTTGGGGGGAGGGGCTGACTGAGCCTGGCTTGACTGCTGGATTTCCACCCCCCGGAACAAGATCCTTGCACATCCCTACTGGGGAGCAAGCACTATGGGCACTTAGCCCTTCTCCATTGCACTGCTGCATGTGTATATATATTCGCACATGGATGCAAGTAACACGCACACACGCCCTGCCCTGCCTGCAACCTCATCACTGCACCAAGGCTTGCTGGTATTAGGAAATGCCCTTCTTGGGGCAAAGGATTGCCTTCTACCACTGAACTGTGGCCCCTTCCCAAACCATTATCCCAAAAGCAACAAAAGCTGCCTTTCATTGCTTTTAGTATAGCATGCTAGTTAGAGGTGAAGCCTCCCTTCGTTCTTGTATTCAACATTTACAAAATCAGCTCATTCAATTGCTGTGGTGTTCTTGAGAAAATCCATTTACAGTAATACCTTGGATTGCAAGTAACTTGGTTTGAGAGCGTTTTGCAAGACAAGCAAATTTTTAAATATTTATTTAATTTTTTTTTTACTTGATACACAAGCGACGTCTTGCAATACAAGTACTGTAGTACGGCTTAAATTAAAAATCTCTGTACAAATTTTTTTGGGGGGATTTTGTTTTGATATAAGAGTGTTTTGGATTACAAGCATGTTTCCGGAACGAATTATGCTCTCAATCCAAGGCATGACTGTATTCTCAATCCCTTTCTTTCAGAGTAAATGAATAAAAACTATTCACACCACCGTACGCATATGACACTTACTTTAATTTATGATGTATGCTCACGTCTCATCATGACCAGAGTGTCAGAAATTCCACCAGGTCAGTCTTGTAATTGTTGTTGTAAATGTTTACATATCTTGGAAGTCTTATTAAGCAAACACGGAAAGGTCATCCTTAAACCTGCGAAGCTCTGGGTGCATAATATGGAGATTAGACGGAGAAAACGGGCTTAGATTAATTTTATGTCCTGTTGGCAGAATAATGACAGCTAAAGGATGTCAGGGTGAAATGTCTTGGCCATGAAAAAATATAGCCATTTTAATCATTGTCCTTCAAATGGTTCATTTACAAATGACTTCCTCTTAGTAAAAAAAAGAAAAGAAAAAAGAAAAGATTAAGCTAATATTTGGCACTGGGCTACACGAAATTGTTAAATTAATCCTGTTCATATTGTACTAAATATCTTGCCAGTTTACACCTGGGGGATTCATGACAATCCAGAATCTCTCCCCCCCCCCCCGCACTCTATTGCTCACTTCCTAGTTCTCTGAACCTATGTAAAAACAACAAGGCTGCTGCTCCCAACAGTGGCTTTCTTCTTGCTGGGAGAAGGCATGCTCCAGCAGCACACACCTGTAGAATTCATTTTGGGCTGTATTGGATCATAGAAAAGTAGAGTTGGAAGGGGCCTATAAGGCCATCGAGTCCAACCCCCTGCTCAATGCAGGAATCCGAGTCAAACATCCCTGACAGATGGCCATCGAGCTGCATGCACCTTGAATGCCTCCAGAGTGGGAGAGCTCACCACCTCCCTAGGTAATTGGTTCCATTGTCTTATTGCTCTAACAGTCAGGAATTTTTCCTGATGTTTAGGTGGAATCTGGGTTCCTGTAACTTGAGCCCATTATTCCTGTGTCCTGCAAACTGGGATGATCAATAAGAGATCCTGGCCCTCCTCTGTGTGACAACCCTTCAAGTACTGGAAGAGTGCTATCATATCTCCCCTCAGTCTCCTCTTCTGAAGGCTAAACATGCCCAGTTCTTTCAGTCTCTCTCTGCTCATAAGGCCTTGTTTCCAGTCCCTTTATCATCTTTGTTGCCTTACATGCATATCTTCCATATGTGAAAAGCAAGTTTCCTTTTCAATACAACGGGTGTTTATTGATTCCGATGGTCACTTTTTGATTCTGGTTCTGAAATGTTCAGATAAGGTCATTGCTATGATCAATGTGTAGGGGCCTAATAATGATTCTCCTGTCATGTTCCATGAATGTTCTAGTAAATCGATTGATATCGGCTATGGTTATTTGATGGTGGGCAGGGAGAGGAATACTCCTGCTGCTCACAAGATGCAAACTGTGGTGAGATCTACACTTTGGGCTGATATGACTTTGATTGACACTTGGGTTTGATTGACACTTGACATATTTTGCACCCTGGCAAGAGAGGCTACACCTTTATTTTACTGGTTCCTCATAACTGTTTTTCGCTAGATTATTTTTTTGTTTCTTCATCTTTGTTACATCAAATTAATGCTTGTAAGATTGATTCTCTTGTAGTTTTGGACGAAGCCCCAATTGGCTTGCAGTTGCAATGGTCAGATTCACCCAGCCTGCATCCCACCCAGACTTTGGTGCTGTAACGTCTTTCTTCTCAATGAGGAGGTGTTTAAATCACAGATCTCTGCTGAGTCACTGGAGCATTTTGACTTTTTATTATTATTATTATTTTTATTTTAGCATTTTGACATTCATAGGGTACAGCTGGCTCTTCCACTATTGTGTGGGAGGTCTGCTAATCTTTTATTCAGGGCTGAATTATCACCTATGCATCTCATAAGATTTTTTTTTTAATGCAACAAACATATTTGAATAATAAGTTGAAACTTCTGTTATCTCAGTTTGTTGCTTGCCCCGCCCTGCAACTTTGTCAGGACTTATAGAATATTAAATATGAGTTGAATAATATTCTTTCTCAACAGGCAGAATTTGCTTCAACCTGTTTATGTCAAGTATATTGGGGAAATGGCGAACATCCTGGTAAGATTCTAGCACATTGCCTCAAGCAGCAAAAGCATAAAATTTTATTCCAGCTGTACAAGATGAGAGTAATATGATATACACCTCCCTTGCAGATATAAATGTACAATTTTAAAGTTTTTCTCTAACTCGTATAAGATGCACAGTGAAATACTGGAGCAGGAACTGGACACCTTTTTCTTCATTTTGATATCCTTTGTCTAGAGTCTTCACAACACAGTTTCTTTGGCTTCCTTGTATATGGAGCAAATTACAAAAGCAATTATGAGTATGAATACTGGGAAATCTCCTGGCCCAGAGGCCTTTCCCATTGAATGGCATAAAACATTTTCCAGCTTGTCAGTTCCAAAACTATAACCATATACTTGAGTCTGGCTTTCTCCCTTATTCGTTAAATGATGCTTTTATCACTTTGATTCCCATGCCTAGCAACGATCATAGTCATTGTGCTAATTTTCAGCCTATCTTGTTAATTAATGTAGATATTAAAATATTAACTGCTATTTCGGCTGATAGACTTCAGGAAGTTATCACATTTGTTTGAGGTCAGGTGGGATTTCAGCATGGGGCTGATAATCTTAGATTAGTCATTGATTTGATAGCTTTAAACAGTGATAGAATGGACCAGACTGGCATTGTTTCTTAGGATGCTGAAAAGGCCTTTGATAAAAAAAAAATATTGACAATTTATTTTCACTACTCTGACTAAATTTGGCATTCCTTTAGAATTTTTGAAGTGGGTCAGAACTTTATATTGATTTCTAAGAGCCAGAGTTATGACCAATGGTCTTTTTTTCAGCTTTTCCCCACTTGAGAAAGGAGCCAGACAGGGATGTCCACTTTCTCCTTTGGCATTTGATTTATGCTTGGAACCTCTGACTTGTGCCATTAGACAGAATGGTAGTATTCACGGCTTTGTGTGTGATTGTTTAGAATTTAAAATAATTCTTTATGCAAATGATCTTTCCTTGTTTATTTCTGGACTCCCATAATCTGTTCCAGCTTTGATGCAGCTGATTAATACATTCAGTAATTTGTGTGGTTATTCAGTTAATTGGTCAAAATCCAAACTGATGTCCATCAGAGATACTATATCTCATAGTGTATTAGCAGATTGGCAGTTTTCATTGTACCTGGATATTATTACTTATCTTGGAATACTTATTCCCAAAGATATATCTCAAATGATTAAGTTTAATTTGAATAAACCGATTAATGAGATTTTTGGGATCTAGAGAAATAGGTATCTTTAAAGCTGAGTTTGTGGGGTAAGGTAAATACATTCAAGATGAATACTATAGCTCAGCTTGTTTATGTTATATGTGAGATTCCTTTATCCATACCTGAAAAATATTTTCAGAAAACCAATACTTCATTTTGTAAGTTTTGGGGGATTCCTCTCCACCATGATTATCTCTGAAAAATATGCAACTTCCTATTAAAGAAGGTTTTCTGGATCTTGCTCTGTATCATTGGGCTTATCTGTTGACTTTAACTGAATGTTAGTCTTGCCTTTCTACATCAGATCTTCCACCTTGGTCAGTTTTGGAATCTCCTTGTTTGGTTCCTTTCTCTAAATGGATGGCATTTGAGTTCTAGACATGCAAGAATGGATAGGGTTCTTACTGTTGGGGATTGCTAAAAGAGCTGGGAAAGGATATTATGAGATATTATCTCTCCCTTCTTGCATTTGCAAGCACAGCAGAGCAGACCCCCAACCTACAGTGGAAAAACGTGAGCGTGCGGAGCTGCTGGTTAGAGCAGAATCAGTGTTTAGTTTTTACAGGCTGCCCTTTTGGGCGGACTGGATCTTTACCTGGCTTCCCCCTTTATACTACCAATAAGGCAAACAGTCTTTTGGAGGTTAAAAACAGAGTTTACTCACTCAGATCTTGCAGATTGGATACAGGCAGGCTTAAGAATGTATTTACAGTTGTGCAGGAATCATTTGGTAGTCGACGTGTTCTGAACTTTGGAAAAGTTCAGGCATGCTACTCTCGGCTACATCTTTGGACATGCTGCAGTTACAAGTTCATGGCTCAGACTGAATTTCCCAGGCAGGAAGAGAAGGCACTGGCTACGCCCACATCCTGCCCCGGAGGACTGTCTGGGTAATGTCCTCCTAGAGAGTGTCTGCTCTAGGAGGCACAACTCTGTGGTCCCAATTACATCATGCACCCATACATGGCGTGAGGTTTTGGCCGCACATTCCCTACACTTACCACAGCTTCTACTGTTAGAGATGTGTGGCGTATAATGTCATGTCAACTACACTTCGATCAATTTTCTCATCCTGAATTGACTTTATGGGGCAATCCAGATCTAAAAATTGGGGGGAAATGTTTTTATGGCGGACATGGAGATTTTTACTTTGGATGAACTGGTGAGTGCTAGTGATGAGTTCTGGTTGTTTTCTATCCTGTGTGTCAAATACAATTTGCCAGTTATGGCTGAATGGCAATACTTGCAATTGCAGCATTTGTTCGTATCTAGTTTTGGCCCTGCCACTTTTACAGCATCAGATTCTACATTGTTATGTCCCTTAGTAATGCTCTTGCTCCACTTCCTACTTTATGGACTTTGTTCTGCAGGCCCTCTCCTCATGCTCATGTCCATGCCCTCCTACTAATGTTATCAGCCATCACACACACACACACACACACACACACACACCTCATCACATCAATAGATGTTCATGCCCATGCAAGCCCCAATCCACTGGTGAAGGCTTTCCCCCCACACTATGCACACAAAGGACATTTGCTAAAGTGCGCACCTCCTGCTGCCACACCTTTGTCAACCAGACTTCCATCTTCTATGTAGGCATAGGCCTTCAGCATCATTCCTTCTGGCCCTTTGTCTGAGACACTGCCTCCAAAATCATCGACAGCATCATCTAAGAAAGGAGTAGATCGTTTCAGAGTTTCCTAAAGAAAAACACTCCTAACTAGAGGACATCTACAGGAGGAAGACCAGGATGGTGAGTCCCTATGAGGAAGGAACAGTTGAAAGAGCGAGATACATTTAGCTTGGAGAAGGGGCTGGAGAAGTTTAATCTAATCTGCTAAGGGGATATACGATAGCAGTCTGCAAATATCTGAAGGGCTATCACATAGACAATGGAACAGACTTGCTCTCTGTTGCTCCAGATGGCAGGACTAGAACTAACGGGTGGAAATAGTAAGGAAACAGACTTCAGTTAAACATTAGGAGAAACCTGCAAATGGTAAGAACTGTTTGACAGTGGAACATACCACCTCAGGAGTTATTTAAGCAGAGGCTGGACAGCCTCTATATCTATATGTCAAGGAGGCTATAGTTGCAAGATTCCTGCACTGAGCAGGGGGTTAGACTAGATGAACTCCAAGGTCCCTTCCAAGTCTAAAATGCCATAATTCTAAACTTCTAAATGCATGCATCCTTCATACTTGATATGGCACAAATATACTTGTATTCTGGTATACACAGCTGAGTAGGTATGTATGGATTTATTTTTTTAAAAAAATATGTGTTCCTTTTGTGTTTCATGGATTGTCAAGCGTCTTTTATTTGATTGTCCACTCACTTTAAATAATGATTGAAATTATTTTTAAAATACAGATTTTTTAGGGATGTACAAGAATTTCGTTCCACTTGTGCTAATGTGCATTAGCACTAATGCAAATTTGGATAAATCCCCCCCAAAAGTAAAAAAAACCCCAACAACACGGCAGCCCACAAGTGAGCGGAATCCGCAGCGGCCCGTCTGCTGCAGAATCTGCAGGTCAGATTCACAGAAATGCAAACTCATTTGAACCCATTGCGGATTTCTCCAACATCTATCCAACTGAGTACAAAACAAACAACAACAACAAATAAAGTGGGAAAGGTCTGCTCGCATGACTGCTGTGGTAAACACTGGATGTTATGAGCATATATATATATATTACATCTTCACCCATAGGTCCAACTGGTATTAAATCAGAATATGCGTGGTTTACTGTGATGTGACCCACTATCCTGATTTTATTGCAACATGTGAAATATCTGCATTTCCCTTAGAGTCTCAGATCATGAAGGCATATATAAATTTCATATATATATATACACACACACACACACACACACAGAGCAAGAGAGAGAGAGAGAGAGAGAGAGAGCATGTTTATAGCCCTCATGGTTCTAGAAAAAGCAAGAAACCATGAATCAAGAGACCTAAAATAGAACAGTTATTTGATGACGGGGAAAAAGAGAAAAGAACATGTACAAAAATGTAGTCTAAGATATAATGTCTTTAATACATCGAATCTGGCAGTGTGGGTTGAAGCCTTGAAGTTGGCAGTAATATTCAATTTTATTGTAACATAGAAGTCAGCCATTATAAACCGAACATTAATACTAACAGGAAACATATAGCAGCACTTTAGAGGGGGGGGGGATCTTAGGGTGTAATCCTATGCATGTTTAGACAGAAAAAAAAGTCATACAACTTGTCCTAAACTGTCCTCGTCCAATTTCTAATTATGGATTTGTTTGAATCTTCCAAATGCCATTATTTTAGTCTTGATGTAAAAATTAATAGAAATTTTGTTCATCCTAGCAATATTGACTAAACTGCCTCAACAATCTCTGCAACACTACCTGGGTGAATGAGATCAGAATAGCATCATCTCCATAAAGAAGGATTGAAATCATATTTTGTCCTACCTAGTCTGGGAAGTGGCAATCTGAGTGTAACTTAACTCCTAGTCATTTCAATAGGTTTACTCTGACTACAACTAATACTGGATACAACTGTATTTTAAATGTGATTTTTCATGGGGATTTTAAAAGATTGAAGATTAAACTTGAAACAGTACAGAATGGATTTAGCAGTGATCACATGGAAAAGTGGAACTGATTCATCCATTCATACAATAAAGGCAGCTTGATACAAAGTGCAAAAAACCAAAAACAACCCACCCACCCCGTGATAATTTTGTTAATGATGTTGTCTTGAAAGACATCCCAACTGCAGTGAGGAACTAAAAGTATTTTATACCTTCCAACTGTAAAATGTTCATATATTTAACTCTGATTTCTATCCAGGTATAACTTGTGAGAGAGATTTTTGGAAGTTTATTTCCTTGTAACTTCATATTATCTTATTTCAAGGTTTGGATTGGAAATCGCTTCCATCAAACGCAAATAATACGATAGTTGCAATGTTAGAATGATCAGCCCTGACACTTTGTATTCTTTTTACGAGTGAAGAGGCCCATTAAAACATTTCTCCAATTATTAACATTTCCTGTACTGTCTAGACATTAGGATGCAGGAACACTCTGTTTATAGGTCTGCCTTGTCTAGATAAATATATACATTTTCAGCAAAAAAGATCTCAAGATTTTACCTTCAACTACAATATATCCTTTATTCACTCCCCCCCCCCCCCCAGTATGGAACAAGACACATCCCAAAAGGCTTTACTCAAAGCCTTAATTTTGGCAGAGGTTTGATCAGACATTTCAACTTTTCTTTGTTTCTCCATCTTTTTTTCTCAATTGTACATATCAAAAGTTTAATAGTGTCAGGAACCCAAGTAAGCCTAAACTTGATATGCAGAGTCATTCCAAATAAGGGATAAAATAAATATGGCACACGAGATCCACGAATAGAGCTTCTCTTGTTGTTGTTAATCAATAGCAGGTTTTCCTGATTAAAATCACCTCCAGCTGCTATTTGCCCCACAGGAATAAATGGCTATTATGACTGCCCCCCTTTCGAAGGGCTGTGGTCCCAGTTTAATTTGTCCATGGCTGCTATGAATTATTTTATTAGAATGTAGGAGATCCTAATCACAGAACTCCTGCCTCACATCTAAATGCACCATATGTATCTTATTCTGCACTTTTCACAGGGTCTTCGTCTTCATTCTCCAAGTCTCCTTCTTTTTCACTGTGCTTGATATACAAGTTCATGTTCCCTCTCAAGAACTCCATTTCTTTTCTGTGCTCTGACTATGTGACCACTCCATTTGGCCAAGCTGAAACAACATAGTGATGTAACCATCTGTGGGTCTGTTATCTCGAAATAGCTCTAGCTGTCAATGCCAAAGTAAAACTCAGTTAATTAGGCTGAATGATCTCAGCCGTGTTCCTGTGGGAACTTCCACTCTCCCTTACAGGGTTTGAAAATGCTGCTGGAGTTGGCCTGTGATTGGCTAAATGAGATCTTCCCTGAGTTGTCAAGGGTCTGAGCATAAAAGGGGGAGGCTTGGAGCTGCCCATTTGTCTTCATCTACCTGTGCTAACCTGCTTTTGGGCTTGTGAGCTTTTGGATCTTGGATTGGGAAAACCTGAATTCAGGTAATGTATAGTATAGGTCTAGGTACTGCTTTGTAATTTTTGCCTGAAGCATTGTTCTAAAGCAGTGTTCTCCAACCTTGGGTCCCCAGAAGTTTTTAGGCCTACAACTCCCAGCATGCCCCAGCCAGCATAGGAGAAAAATGTCTCCTAACCCACTTTCTCCACACCATGCATAATTTTGTACACCTCTATCATGTCTCCCCTTACTCACCGTTTTTCTAAGCTAAACAATCCCAGCTGTTGTAATCTTTCCTCATAGGGGAGTTGCTCCAGCCCTTTGATCGTTTTGGTTGTCCTTTTCTGCACTTTTTCCAACTCTACAATATCCTTTCTTAGATGCTGTGACCAGAACTGTGCACAGTATTCTAAGTGTGGTTTCACTATAGATGTGTATAAGGGCAGTATGATATTGTCAGTTTTATTTTCAGTTCCTTTCCTAATTATGCCCAACATGGAATTTGCCTTTTTCACAGTCAGCACACACTGGGTTAACATTTTCATTGAGCTGTCCACTACAACCCCAAGATCTCTTTCTTGGTCAGTCACCGCTAGTTCAGATCCCATCAGCTTATACTTGGAAGTTGGGATTTTTCGCCCCAACGTGCATGCGCATCACTTTACACTTGCTTGCATTGAACCATATGTGCCATTCTGATGTCCATTCCCCTTGTTTGGAGAGATCAACATCTGAGCATGAGCTAACACGATAGAGTTTGGCTGCTTAGTCATGCCAACCTCACAGACTGCAGAAGCGCAGAAAATAGAAATGAATTTGTAATCAAGGTTGGTTTGAGTTATGAACATGTTAAAGTTTGTTGGACTGAGGTCAGGGCTTTTTTTATACATTCGGGACATGCTATATGCAGACCAAGTAATTACAAATTTCAGCATTATCACTGTCCTTAGCAACCAGATTGTATTTCCAAATCATTTCACAGCAGTGAAGAGAACAGGGCAGCCTCTGCTTGTCTCTTCAGCATCAGAGCCCTGCAGAGTTTTAGATAGCAAGCATAGTGCATAACTCCGTGGTCCAATTCACTTTGATCAGACCTTCAAAATAGACTACTAAAGAGCTAATTCATCTGTCAGTTCTTCCTGCAAGGTGCTTTTCTTCTCTCATTACATTGTGAAATCAAACCTTTCTACGATCCTTTCAGAACTTTCATTTTCTTAAGCATCAGCAAGTCTTCATATTTCAAAAGCTCTTCACTCACTACAAAAGGCAGCACATTGTATTTATTTCTTAATCAAATGTGGGAGGGAAAATAAACGCAGTAGGACTCTCAGTAAAACCTCTGGACAGAGCAAAGGAAGTTAAAAAAAAAAATGAGAAGGAGAGAGAGAGAACAAAACCATTCATACATTAAATCCCCAGCTTTCCTTCATCTTTGATGCAGGCAGATAATATAAAATTGTCAGAAAGATAAAACAATATTTTTTTCTTAAAGCAATCAAGGTGAGCGCCTAAGAGCTTATCAAATCCACTGTCTTGTACTTGGAATTCAGACAGATGTTTGATAAAGTAGAAGTGTATTTCCAGTTATGGATGCGGTACTCAACAGGTTTCTGGGAGATCAAAATCACATCCTTACTATTGCATACATAAAATGTAGAGAATGTTTTTGTCTGCTTAGAAGGGAAATAATAGCAGATGGGAGAGTGACAAGCAAAGAGAGCAAATAATTGGGAAAGATGGATGATGGTGTTTGAAAAACCCAATTTTCAACATTGTTGGGGATTGTCTAATAGCTTCTGAAGAAAACTATTTTCTTAAAAACAAAGCAAAAAGCCTTAATCCATTGATAACACATTAGTGGCAATACATCTTGTTATGATACTTGTCCCACCCTGAATCATGATATATCAAGGCAACATACAAATATTATCTCATGCATCTTCACATTCATGAATTACTCCTAGGGGTACAGTGATTTTGGTTAATCTGTTCTGTCTGTGTTTTGCAGATCGTCAGGTGCCTTTCATTCCATCATCTGCTCATTGGCAGAATTGGATCCCGCCCCCACTTTGGAAAAGTCTGTGAAAAAATCTGCCACAATTTGTGTAACTTTCACTGGCATGTAACATCTTGTGTTGTTGTTGTTTTTAGCTCAGCATACAATCAATGAGTAGAACACACAAAAAAGAATGCTGCAGAGCAGAGGCTGAAGAGAGAACCAAGATGTATAAAATATTGTTTTTTGTTTTGCTTTAAATGGCATATATATTACCATATTTTCCAGTAACGTTCTTATTTTAGTATGACTGAATTTGTGTACAATTCCAGAAAGGGAAAAAAAAAATACCAGTCTGCAAGACTGCAGAATTTGCACAACTTGGAAGATGCCAGTCCATTGTGGAATTCATGGTTTGGATTCATAGAAATCCAAAGTCATTTGAATCCATTTTGGAATTCTTCAGCATCCATAAGAACATCCATAAGACTCCCTTGTCAATATTGCAGGTCTAACATATATCTATCATGACTTTGCCTTCTGTTGTTTTTCAACCTGAAGCTCCTAGTTTCAAGTCCCGTGTTGTAGATAGGGTCCAGTGGTTAATTACTATGCAGACAAAACTTCCTGTCCACAAACAGTATGGAAAATGGCATTCCAGTTCATTTACCCAATTCAATTAGATTCCTTCATAGCAGGGGTGGGAAATTTGGGGCCCTTGTCCTAACTTCATGTGGCCCTCAGCCTAGTATGAAAAGTGCTCTACATGTGACCAGTTCAGACTTCTGGCAAGAGCATCTGTCCCTTCTCTGGAAGCCCGCTAGGCAGAAAGGAAGAGGGAGAGAGAAAAGGTGGTGACAAAAAGAGAGAGGAAAGAAAGTGGACAAAAAGAGACTGAGAAAAAGAAGACTGACCCACTCACTTTTGCCTCTGGTTCTGCTGGTGGCTTTCGCCCTGCCTGCTGCTGGCTTCAACCCCACCTACTGCTGATGTGTGACTCCTAACAAATTACCCATAAGGGAATGTGGCCCTCAGTAGAAAAAAAAAAAGGCTGTTCATTGCTGCTTTATAGCCATGGACACCACACCTACCTCATTCTTTTAAGCAATGCCTCCTCCCATATGAGCTTGCTTATCAGTAAAAATCTGCAATGGATCATTCTTCTCTGTATTCTTCTACCATCAGCAGTTAGGTGGGTGGACACCAGGGAGAGAGACTTTTTTGTTGTGGCAGCCCAACTTTGGAACTCCTTTCCTTTCCTAAGGAACTTTCCCTGGAGCGCTTATTATGGTCTTTCGGGCACCAGACTAAAGCTGATGCATATTTCTGATTCTGAGCTGTTACATTACACCAACATTTATTTCTCTGCAGCTTTTCAGCCAACAAGGCCCCCAAAGTGGCTTACAAAAGGTAACATTCACATACAAAATTCAAAGAAAACAATAAAACACAAGTCACAACCAAATAAATTTCAAGCAGCAATAAAACCGATAACATGTAAACAGGAAAAACAATTCACAACATCATGGGCTAGAAACAATAGTCTCATAAAGGCCAGGTGAATATCACCATCTGATGGAAAGATGAAACAGAAGAGACCAAAGCCCTATTCAAGCATTCAATATCTGTGTAAAATCAACACACAAGGAGAAGGAGTGTTCTAGCCCCCCTTCCCTTCTCACACGTTTCCATTGCCCTGTACTCATGTAGGGCAGCGGTCGAATGCCTCCAGAGTGGGAGAGCCCACAACCTCCCTAGGTAGTTGATTCCATTGTCTTATTGCTCTGACAGTCAGGAAATTTTTCCTGATGTTTAGGTGGAATCTAGGTTCCTGTAACTTGAGCCCATTATTCCGTGTCCTGCAAACTGGGATGAACGAGAAGAGATCCTGGCCCTCCTCTGTGTGACATCCCTTCAAGTACTGGAAGAGTGCGATCATATCTCCCTTCAGTCTCCTCTTCTGAAGGCTAAACATGCCCAGTTCTTTCAGTCTCTCCTCATAGGGCCTTGTTTCCAGCCCCTTTATCATCCTTGTTGCCCTCCTCTGAACCCTCTCCAGTTTGTCTATGTCCTTCTTAAAGTGAGGTGCCCAGAACTGGACGCAGTACTCAAGATGAGGCCTAACCAGTGCCGAGTAAAGGGGAATTATCACTTCCCGCGATTTGGAAGCTATACTTCTATTAATACAGCCCAAAATTGCATTTGCCTTCTTTGCAGCCACATCGCATTGCTGGCTCATATTCAGTTTGTGATCTACCACAATTCCAAGATCCTTCTCACTTGTAGTATTGTTGAGCCAAGTGTCCCCCATTCTGTAACTCTGCATTTGGTTTCCTCTCCCTAGGTGCAGCACTTGGCATTTATCCCTATTAAATTTCATTCTGTTGTTTTCGGCCCAGCGCTCCAGCCTATCGAGGTCACTTTGAATTTTGTTTCTGTCTTCCAGAGTATTAGCTGTTCCACCCAACTTTGTGTCATCTGCAAATTTGATAAGCATTCCCTGTACCTCCTCATCCAAGTCATTAATAAAAATGTTGAAGAGCACCGGGCCCAGGACCGAGCCCTGTGGTACCCCGCTCGTTACCTCTCCCCAGTTTGAGAAGGAACCATTGATAAGCACTCTTTGAGTCCGATTCTGTAGCCAATTGTGGATCCACCTGATAGTTGTTCCATCTAGCCCACTCTTAGCTAGCTTACTAATCAGGATATCATGAGGCACTTTGTCGAAAGCTTTGCTGAAGTCCAGGTATATAATGTCCACAGCATTCCCACAGTCCACAAGGGAGGTTACCCGATCAAAAAATGAGATCAGATTAGTCTGACAGGATTTGTTCTTGACAAATCCATGCTGGCTTCTAGTAATCACTGCATTGTTTTCAAGGTGCTTGCAGACTGACTTCTTTATAATCTGCTCAAAAATCTTCCCGGGGAAGTAGAGCCTCCTCCTGTATCTCTGGGCCCCCTCCAGGTGAGCAAGAACACTGAATTGCAAAATTCAGAGAAGTGCACAGATCGAAGGACGATTGCATTCCAGTTCATATATTAAGTTTGGGAAGAGTGAATTACATTGGTTTGTATTAAAATGCTAACCACACAAATTTTACCCCCATCCTTAGTTTTCCCCCATGATGGCAAATTTTATTGGCACAAATCCATGGTGGAAATCTCCCCACAAAATAACAAGATTTGAGTCCACAGAATCCTTGCTTAAGAGTAATGTGAAATGGGCACAGATTTCGAAGCTGCCAAAGAAGACAAAATGATGTGTGGTGGGGAGGGACGAGAAGAGGGGAGTCGTGTTGACTGTGTGCTGAGCCAGGTGTTGACTTCATTAGCATTGCAAATCCTGCAGTCAGATACACTGGAGATATTCTTTACAGGAGAAGTTTTAGATGGAAATGTAATTAGAAGCTGTAAAGTAAGTGTTAGGAAATGCAGCCTTGAAAGGTTGTGTATTATAGAAGGCTGAGTCAAAACTGCTCTTAACCATTTCACTTTCTTTCCCATTTTTTAAAAAGTTGTCAATGTTTTTGTCTTTCCTCCCTTGCCTGAAAATTATGGTATTTTTCTGTTTGTTTGACTGTTTTAAACACATCATCATCATCATCATCATCATCATCATCATCATCATCATCTCTATACCTTCCAATAGCTGAAGCGCTCTGGGTGGTTTACAACAATTAAAAAATACAATATAAAATATACAATAAAACATTATTAAAGATTTAAACCAAATTTAAAATAACACAAATAGCTAAAACAAGTTAATACGTGACCAATAGAAAAGTTTAAAAAAAGATAAAATGGAGAGGAGGATGAGGATAATGTAAGCCGCCTTGGGTTCCTTGCAGGAAAAAAGGTGGGGTATAAATATAATTAAATAAATAAATAAAAATAAATAAATTAATTAAAAAATAAGTTATAACCACCCCCACCAGGCACTATTTAGAGCTGTTAAAAGTCTTGATACACAGGGCAGTCTTAACCTGGCACTGAAAAGATAACAGAGTTGTTGTCAGATGGGCCTCAGGGTGTAACTTGTTCCAGAGTTGGGGGGCTACCACAAAAAAGGCCCTCCCACTTGTTGCAGCCCTCCGAGCCTCCCTCAGAGGTGGCAGTTGGAGGAAGGCCCCAGGTGTTGAGCATAGTGTTCGGGTAGACTGTGGCTGGGAGAGGCAGGTGGTCCTTCAAGTATTGCGGTCCCAAGCCATGTAGGGCTTTAAAGGTTAAGACCAGCACCTTGAATTGGACTTGGAAGCATACAGGCAGCCAGTGTAAGTGGGCCAGAACTGGTGTCATGTGTTCGAGCCTTCTGGTCCTAGTACTAGCGTCTGGCCACTGCATTTTGCACAAGCTGCAGCTTCTGAACAGTCTTCAAGGGCAGCCACATGTAAACTGCATTGCAGTAGTCTAGCTTTGAGATTACCAGAGCGTAGATTACTGAAACTAGGCTATCCCTGTCCAGATAGGCCAAAGCTGGAAGAAGGCACTCTGTGCCACTGAGGCCACTTGAGCCTCAAGTATCAAAGATGGTTCAAGGAGAACGCCACTGAGAGATCCAGGAGTATCAACAGGACCGCACTCCCCCTGTCTCTCTCCCCGACATAGGTCATCATACAGGGTGACCAAAGCTGTTTCCATGCCAAAACCAGGCCTGAACCCCGACTGAAATGTATCCAGATAATCAGTCTCATCCAAGAGTGCCTGGATGAGATCCTGCAGTGAATACTCACCAGAAAGAGCAGTACCTGTGGGTATTGTGTCTTTTGTGAAGAACAGCAGCAAAGCAAACTGGGGAGGGGGGTCCTGAGAACTTACTGGGAAATCATTCCTGATAGGGATGGGTGGGGAACTTTATGGGAATGGAACAGAGCTCCAAGGTCACACAGTAAATCTTATGAGGAAAAGGAAGAGTCTAGAAGGCTCTAGGCTCTAGATACTTTAGAAGTAGCTTAATCCTATAGTAGTTGTGATCACTCGTGACCGAGTAAGGTTGTCTTCCAGGATAAAATTACAAAAGAAAATTATAAAAAGGAAATTGTAAAAAAATTGTGTAGACTCTAGCGATGGGTCCATAAGTGACTGTGGAGGCCAATTCTAGATCCACACAGCTTCCCACAGTGAGGACACAGGTTACCAGATGGAAGATGGTCCTGTAAAGGATTTGTTTGACGTGCTTTTCGCTTAGCACTGTTTCTCCCTTTCACCTTGCACTCGGGCTTCTTCAAAGTCCATAGAAACTTTGTGAAAGGCCAACCTCCAGTTAAAGCATTCATGGGCCAGAGCTTCCCAGTTCTCGATGTTTATATTGCATTTTTTTTTAGATTAGCCTTAAGAACATCTTTAAACCTCTTATACTGACCACCGATATTCTGCTTTCCATGCTTGAGTTAGGAATAAAGTAACTGCTTTGGGAGACGGCAGTCAGACATTCGAACAACATGACTGGTCCATTGAAGTTGGCATTGAAGGGATCATTGTTTCAATGCTAGTAGTCTTTGCTTCTTCCAGTACACTGACATTTGTTCACCTATCTTCCCCAAGTAATTCACAGGATTTTCCGTAGGCAACATTGATGAAATCTTTCAAGGAGGTGGAAATGATGTTTATAGATAGTCCATGTTTCGCAGGCATACAATAAAGTTGGTAATACAATGGCTTTATAAACCAGCGTTTTGGTCTCCCTAAAGATATCCCGATCCTCGAACACTCAGAGGATGACCTCCAAACTATCCTAAATGCTTTTACAGAAGCATATGAAAAACTTGGTCTCTCACTTAATATAAAAAAACCCAAAGTGCTTTATCAGCAAGTGCTTCATCAGCAAGTGCAAGTTAACCCTTTGGTGATGCCATCTATCCAGCTTGGCGGGACAATGCTGGAAAATGTCAATCATTTTCTCTATCTTGGCAGCTATCTTTCTGTTACAGCTAACATTGACACTGAAATCCAGCATCGTTTGAGCTCCGCAAGTGCCGCATTTTCTCGAATGAAATGTAGAGAGAGTGTTCAAGGATCGGGCTTAATCCTATATAATTCTCTGAGTGTGGAGCATTATGTAGCTGGAAGGGCAGCAGCACCCACACACAAGAAAGAAGTAACCTGAGGCTTCGGGAAATCCCAAGATTTGCAGAAATAGAAAAAAAAAATCTTCAAGGGGGGAAAAAAAACCACCAGCAGGGAAACCCTAAAACTTACCAATTACACAGCATGCTGACTGTTGGAGAGGGAATGGAAAATCAGGGGGCGAAGGGATATGGAATAGAATAATATCCTGGAAAAAAGGCTTTGCTGGCTAGCTGGAACTCTGAACAGGAACATTCCACACTGCACATGTGGCAGGTCCCAAACTGCATTTGTTTCTGTTTGTTTGCTTGGTTATTTTTACCCAGTTTCCATTGCATTTCTAGACTGAAATCCATTATCCAGTCCAGATTCAGAATACACAGCTGTGCTGTTCTGTTCACCAGAATCCAGTGGGATCTGCTAGCTCTGGAGGTTACAGCAGTATTGTAGGCTGCATTGTGCATATGCAGGAAACATCTGTGTTCTCTCTACACACACAACTCAGTTAAAGACTGCCTGCATAGGGCCATAGCCTCTTGAGCAATCAAACAAGGTCCATGTAAGTGTTCAGTTGCCCAAAGGCAACTGTCCAAAACCCATCTGCTTGGAAGAACACTTGTTTTGCATGCAGATGGCCCCAGTTTCCCATTAAAAGGATCAGGTAGCAGGTTAGGGTAGCCAGGTGTCCTCTTTTACAGTCCTCTATTTGAAGGGCTGCCAGAGGCTGTCCTGTATTTGAAGGTGTTCTCTATCTGAATGTCTCTCTTGTCCAATTACAGTTTAAAGATAAAGAACCCTTGATTTACTCCATCGCTAATCATCTGCTCCCATCAGTGGTTCATGCCTTAGTCTCCTCTCGCCTAGACTGCTGTAATGTGCTCTACGTGGGGTTACCCTAGAAGATGGTTCGGAAGTTACAGCTGATACAGAATGCAGCGGCTCACCTGGTTAAAGGCTGCCGCCAGCGTGATCACATCACTCCAGTGCTCAAAGAGTTGCACTGGCTACCAGTTGTTTGCTGAGCTGAATTCAAGGTGTTGGCATTGACCTTTAAAACCCTGTACGGCTCTGGTCCAGTTTATCTCAAGGAGCGCCTCCAGCAACGTCAAGTAGGCCGCTCAACAAGATCTGCCACGGACGGCCTTCTCCCTGTCCCATCAGTCAGAGAAACCAGGCTGGTGGGACTAGGAGGAGGGCCTTTTCTGTGGCAGCCCCCATATTTATGGAACTCTCTCCCCCAGTGACCTCCCCCATACCCCTTCCTTGATTAGCTTCCGCTGTGCATTAAAAGCATGGCTTTTCAGGCGGGAATATGGGGTGGGTTAGGATTTTTAAGTTTTGTACTGTTTAAATGGTGTTTTACACTGTTTTTTCTTGTATTTTATTGGACTGTACATCACTCAGAGTGGCTGGATGACTGGTCAGATGGGCGATTCAAAAATATAATAAATAAATAAATAAACCCTAAGAACTCTAGCCCTTCCACAGTTAGCAGCTCCTGGACAGCAGACTGAACAGATAGGCACACAGGTCACCTGGTCACAGTCTTCCACAGTATGCTGAGATGTAATGCATTTCTATTTGAATTATGACCATTATTTCTAAATTAGCACATGCAAATGTTATATAAACCATTGTCCTCTTTTTTGGTGATGCATTTCTCCTTTTTGGTGGTTCCTAAGCGGCCACTCTAGAGCAGGTGCCAGGAAACATCAGTGGCCCAGACCCCGGAAAGATGCAACTGGGGATGGGCAAATCAGCAATGTTCAAGATCGCCAGGATTCTCCGGACATTGTTTCTCCACTCGCGATTGATTGCTGCTTCCTCTTTGCAAATGGGAAGATTGTGCAAATCAAGCAGCGATTGGAGGGGAGCTTTGCACAAATTCCCTATTTCGTGCCAATCTCCTCCATAGATTAAATCAGGGCTGATTCAGTCCACTAAGGAAATTTGTGCAAATCAAACTGGCAGTTGGGAACAAGATGGACATGAGCACGTGTTTGACAGTTTGCAAATATTTTCAGCAAACACAGGCTCACGTTCGGAGCTTTGAATGGGGCAGACTAGCATGTTTTGCAAGCAAAAACAAAATTCTCATACAACCCTAGCCACAGCCAGTCAGAGTCGGCAACACTGGACTGGATAGATCAGTGATGTGGAAAGCTAAGCAGGGTCAGGCCTGGTTACTACTTGGATGGGAGAGCCCTCCGCTAGTTTCCTGCATTAAGCAGGGGGTTGGACTCGATGGCCTTGTGGCTCCTTCCAGCTCTATGATCTATGAAATCTATGTGTGTGATCTTTCTCACTACAGATCTGTGCAGGGGCTCTCCATCACACAATTATCATCAGTGCAATGTGGGAGGGTGGGGCCAAGCTTGCTGGTCATGTCCCCATTGGAGCGGGAAGTGCTGAAGCAGGACTCCTGTTCTGTGTGTCATGGAGGTCTCCGTGTGATTTAGAACACCTGGTCACACAGAGGTCTAAACTGCACCTCCATTAATAAAGTAGGCTTCCCCGCTTCAGAAAGTCCCCCCCTCCAACATGTGTGTGTGGGGGGGCGGCAGGGCTGGGCCAATAAGCACAGCCCCACTCTCTCTTTTCATATGGGGGCTTCTTAGACAGTTCCATATATCCAGGTAAAATTCGCCATGTGTTTATCTTTCCCACTGACAGCGCAGGGATTTTAAACATGCTTAACACTGGCTGGATTGGGCCTGCATAACAGGGTTAGTTAGGCAACCTTTTTGAGCCATGGGCACATTTGGCAGTTTGAGAAATTGTCCTGGGCACCACCACAAAATGGCTTCCATGGGAGGTGTGGCAAAGGACAAGTAAGCTGCCCAAAAGATTGAGTAGAAGGCAGAGCAGAGGTGGTGGCTGAGACCCAGCACACCAAACAACTGAACCCATAGTTTTCAGCACCAACAGAAACCTATTTCACATCCAAATATATTTTCAAATATGGGAGGGGCAGGATACCTTGGTGGCTGCTAAGAAATATGTCTGGAGGGTGCATTGGTGCCCACAGGCACCACATTGCCTACCCCGGCTGTGTAACTTCATTTCTAGGGCACTCCAGGCAGAAAAGTGGAACAAACAGAAGACTGGATCATAATAAACTGCATCTCCATTAGAGGCATTCATGATCGAATTAGAGTGAAAGTGTTAAGTGCAGGAAAAGAGCAGGGAGGTGTTCCCCTGAGAATAGCTTTGTGCTAATATACGGGGAAGCTTTAAAACCGCCACCAGTGGAATGCACGTTCTGACCTTTCTTCCCTCCTTTGCCAGCCAGGTTTCCTACGCATTCCAGTAAGACTCGACATATTAATCATCTGCTTCTGACCACAGCCCACTGGAGACATAATACGCAGAACATGTTGTGTTTGACAGACCACAGCTCTATTGCCATGCTTGAGGCAGCTTGGCAGCCACTTCCTGCAGGGAAAGAAGAGAGCGTGCAAGGGACTGTTGCTTAAAAGCTAGCGTTTCAGTGAGCTTCCTTTCAAGGAGATAGTGCCTGTTCCAAAACGCAAGTCCCTTTTGTCTAGCACCAGTTTGGAGGAGAATTCCATGGGGAAGGCCTTTGCTGGTTTTCAGGCTCACATGATGCACAGCTCAAGCCTCATACCTTTTTTTTTTTTTAACCACACTGCTGAAACATAATTATCGTGATGCATATCATCATATTATTATTATTATTATTATTATTATTATTATTATTAGTCTGCAGGTCAGGTGTCACCACATGGCAATACCAGGCAAGCAAGCATCAGAGCCCTGGTCCCCTGGAAGGTACCCACCACCAACAGGGGAGGCTGGTGACTCCTGTGTCAGTGGGGCTTCTTATCCATTGCAGCTTTTATCCTGAGCTTTATAGGAGCTATCCATGGTGCTGTACTCCACCCCCCAAAAATAGGTTCGCCACCATGGAGCACCATGGATAGCTCCTATAAAGCTCAGAATAAAAGCTGCAATAGATAAGGAGCCCCACTGACATAGGAGTCACTAGCCTCCCCTGACCACCAATTCCCTTCTTTTATTTTATTTTTCCTGTCCATTAGTGCTGAATGACCAGGCAGCCAGCACTGTAATTTCCTCCAGTGCTCTCCCCCACCCAGTGGCTTCTATTTGTGCTATCAGAGGCATATTCTCTCTGAACACAGAGGTCCCATATAGGCACCATCAGTCATAGCTGTTGACACA
Organism: Shinisaurus crocodilurus; assembly: GCA_021292165.1. Lineage (NCBI taxonomy): Eukaryota > Metazoa > Chordata > Lepidosauria > Squamata > Shinisauridae > Shinisaurus > Shinisaurus crocodilurus. The sequence goes on along the minus strand of CM037887.1, from coordinate 16,533,078 downwards.
CTCATCCTTAGAATGTCACGAGGTCAGTAACCATAAGCACGTTTTGTGTAAATTGCACTGTGTGTGAGTGTGAAAACTATAGGGTTTTCTCACAAATCCACCTATGTGTTCAATGGATGCCCAGAGTGGTTCTTGGGGCTGTGTGGACTAGCTCTTCCCAACTCCAGAAACATGTGCCACCTGCCACCTACCCTGACGAATGTCCATCAGATGTACATGAGAAAAAAATTCTCGATTGACTGTTCCTATACTTGATGAGGGACACTGTCCAATCAGGGCCCTTCTTCAAATGTAGCTCCCCTCTTGTAGATCTGTATGCACATATGTTTTCTCATGTAAATCTGATGGACATTCATCAGGGGAGCGGGGAGGGGCACATGGCTGTGGCAGTTGGCAGGGATAGCGCAGATGGATTTTTTTTTAAAAAAAACCACACCACCTTATTAAATGTGTGAATGGGTTTGTCTGAACCACACTTCTGATCTTTTCCTTATCCTGAATCTGTTGTCAATCAACATAAAGATCACTCACACACAGACAGGAAAACAAAATGGTATTGTGCAAATCAGTCCATACTCCAATACCTAAGCACCGTTATACAGAAATAATTCCAATAATAAAATTTAAGATTTTAGGTTGTCCATAGGTTTAAAATGATTATTCTAACTTGTAAAAGGTTTTGCTATTTACAGCTCCTTATGTAATGTATCCTTGGGTTCCCTCCCCCTGCCTTGTCAGATGATATTAGTCTTTCTGGTGTGCTCAGATACACATTTTGAAATGTGAGAAATTCTTTCAGGTCCACAGAGGAGACCTCTGGAGAAGGTTTAGCCATTTTATTTATTTTTTATTATTTTTTTGCTCATACTGTCAGAAACTTGTCTCTGATTCTGCCATCCCTTGGGACCCCTCCATTAGGACAGTTCTACAAATAAATCCATTTCCCTACTTAGTTACGGCTCTTTTCTACTCTCCTTCACAACTGTCCAGAATATCAGGTGCTGGATAAACAAAGGTTGACTAAAAGATCAATGAAACTTGGTCTGGCAAATCTCCAGACTGTACAACGGTGTCATTGTGAAGATGAAGAACTTTATTTAGAAACAAAACGTGAAGGGCATCCACATTAACCCAATATCTTGGAACACCTGACTTTTATGAAAGAGAATACCAGCTTCTACCAAGGTAAAACATTTCTGTATCAAGATATTTGGCATTTTGCCAATAAATCACAAAAAGCCCACCATCTGATTTGGAATGGGGCTGACAGGAGAAGGCTATCAACGGCTACTCCTGATTGACTACATGCTACCTCCAGTATCAGAGGCAGTATACACCAGTTGCTGGGGAACATGGGCAGGAGGATGCTGTTGCACTCATATCCTGCTTGTGGGATCCCGTGGGCAGATGGTTGGGCACTGTGTGTGTGAACAGAATGTTGGACTAGACGGGCCCTTGGTCAGATCCAGCATGGCTCTTCTTGTGTTCTTATATTTATTTCAGTTATTTTGGAGAACATCTTCTGGATGCTCTAAATAAATTCAGTTTAAAACTGAGCCTATTCTGAATCAGTTTCATTGAACTCACAATGTCACCAGCAACACAATAGGACCTAGAAGTCTAGCTGAGGCTCATGACAAATGCCAGCTCCGGTTTTTTGAGGTCCCTTGGGCAAGGCACCCTCAAGGTCCCCCTCCTTCAGTGAGTCTATCTTCTCACCACCATTATCACCAGCTGCCATTGCTCTTCATCTTCTTTCACGTCATGGCTACCACTTGCTGCTTGACAGGCAAAGAGCCAGTGAGCAGTAGGCAGCAGCATCTACTGCCCCTCACCAACAGTGTTGTCTGGGCCAGAGTGAGAGTCAGGTGATCAAGCAGGTTGCAATGGTGAAGAGGAGGAGCAAGTCCTGAGGGCTCTTGTCAGTGGATCCCTGCTGAGGTGTGGCACCTCGGAAAGTACCCAACCATGCCTACACTTGATGCCAGCCCTGTTCATGTCACACCCAGCCTCCCACTATTACTTATTCAGCATTACTTACTGGAAGTGGGGCAGCAGAGAGTATCCCACCCAGGCTAGGATGGGTGCAAACTTCAGTCAGGCCTAGGATACCTAAGATCCGAGATATTGTGTTTGGCGAAGATGCCAAAAGAGATCTTGAATATACAAAAAACTGCAAATCTGCCACTTGGTATGCCAAGATTAAAACAGATCACAAAAGGGCAAGCTATCTGTGAGAGCTGACCTTCTTCCCTGTTAGGCATGCTTTTACCCAGCTCAGATTTGAAACAATGCCCACTGAGTATTTGGCTGGAAGATTTTCTAACAGACCTGCACAAGAGCGTTTTTGCATATGTGAAACAGGGCACATTGAAGATCTGGCACATTATATTCTATATTGTCCACTATATAATTCACCCAGGGCCAGATTTATTCTTCCTTTTCAGGCTACTTTAGAAGGTCAATCAGACAATTTTAAAATTAGATCGTTGTTGGCTGATGTGGACAAATTTATTAGCTACAGGATAGCTTTATTTGCGTTAGCTGCAAGGAAAATAAGGGCAGCCTTTATAAACCAAACTACTGCCAAACCATAAGTGAGCCATACAGAAAGAATGTTCTAAACCTTGATTATTTTATAGCATTTTGTTTCCTTATATTTAATGTTCAACCTGTTTTTATTTTATTTTATACTTCATGTATATATGTATTGTGATGGCCATTGGCTATAAACAATACAATTCTGAGTGAGTGAGTGCTGATGCACATGACCAATGCACTTGAGTTATCCAGGGATCATGGGAACGGCAGTTCTTATGACCCCTGCATGTGCAGCACCATTCATTACTTTTATGGAACTTGAGAATTTCCCATTCTAGATAGGATCTGTTGCCCTAAGTCATTTTACTTATAGGAAGTAGGGCAACAGTGGGGAAGGTGCAGGCCAAACCAGGAAGCTCTCAGGCTTCACAAGATCCTTGGATATTGCCATGCATATGCAGTATATGAGAGCTTCAGAGCTATCTACGATCACTGAATGTTTGATAGTTTGTTTGTTTGGTTGTTTGTTTACAGTATTTGTATACCACTCCATGTCTAAATAGATTCCAGAGCGGTGAACAATAAAAATATTAAAACAGATAAAAGAAACAAAAACAATACATTGAAAACAAGGTATCATTAAAATGGTGTTGGACAGCGGAGAAGACTTCCCAGAACAAGGAGGTCTTTAGCAGGCACCAAAAGCAACACAGTTTAGGAGCCTGACCTCCAGAGGCAGGGAGTTTCACAGAAATGGAGCCACCACACTGAAGGCTCAACTCCTGGTGGACTCTAATCAGGCCATAGGTCCATGAGGAACCACCAGGAGGATGCCATCTGATGACCTCATGAATAGCAGCCTGAATAGCATACCATCTCTGCTACTGCCTCCTGATAATATCAGGAGCACAAAAAGGCCATTGCAGACCAGTTTTGCCGCCATTTCAGACTCTGCAGCCTTGCCATGGACTCAGAGATGGGTCTGAAAAAAGTGTCTCCTCAGATCAATTGGGTTAATCCATAGTGCTTCTGATTTTATTCTAAGGGAACCTAACAGGATGAGCCAATCAAGCCTTAGCTCTGGATTCATAGGTACCAGAAAGGCCCCACCTGGAGTAGGAGAGTTCAGGAGCTTCCAGTTCTCAAACACAGTGAAATGTACCCTGTTCTTTTCCTTTGCTTGCTTAATCCAGGATGCACACATACCTCTCACAGACGTCTGAAGCTGAAATGCAACTAGGATTACCAAGTGTTGACCTGGAGATTCAGGTTGCAAGGTCCAAAGTAGCAAAATCCACTGTGTTTCCCATGCCACTACTATGTCAATAGAGTGTTTCCCCCCAGGAATTGAAACTATGGTGGTATTTTAATTTTTTTGGTGAGTGGGTGGGTAGGGCCAGGGATGAAATTCTCCAATGAAAATCATCAGAGACTTTGTGGGATGGCAGGTAAGGAATTCTCTGAGACAATCCCATCATTATATGCTGGAGTTTCAATTTGTCCCATGGTAGGCGGCAAAGGTGGCTTTGGAACGGAACTGATGCAGTGGCAAAGTAACAGCATTAACAAATGCTTCACATTCTTTCAAGGCACAGGCAGGATCTCTGGAGTTGCCAGGTGGCAAACCTAAACCAGGGACAAGTTCAGCCCTTCACATTTCACACCCTGTTCCGGGGAGTCTGGCTGTTTCCCTAACAAAAGATCTACCTTTTAATGATAAGCTCTCCATCACTCTAATATTTCATGCTATACAACTATACCGGAGAGATTAAAATGCTGATGTTCTTTCTTTTGTCTTGAATGGAGAATTACAGCTTTCTCATTTTCCTAGGTTTCTCCCCTCTCCTGCTGCCCCAAAGGCTAGTTTCTTCTGAAAAGCATGATTGGCATGGTTCCTTTAAGTAGAACAAATCAATACAAGCTCTGCCCTGGGATACATAGAATGCTGATGAGGAATTAGTTGAAAAGGCCAGGTAGGTTTTGGTTGAAACTGAAAAAAGTAGACTAAAATCCTCCTAATTAACAATGATGGAGTAACTGTGGTTTATAGTGACTTTAAGGATTTAGAATGAAATGTTTAATCTGGAAAGCCACATGAAATGAAATGATGAAAGTCAAAAATGTATGTAGAACTGCACTGAACATTCTCCAGTTTCAAATTTCAAGTTGAAAAGAGCGGTTCTGGTGTGATCAAAATATTTATTGAAACCACTTCAATTATGTGAATATTCACTTTGTTTCAGTTCTGTTCAATTTGCTCTGCTGACTGCTGTGGATTTGCCACTATTTCTCCCCTTGCTTGCTTCTTACTCCTTTCTGGATGGATCACATGGGTGATCCCAGCCAATCAGGGATCATATGGTGAATGGGAGGATGCTGGCTGGAGGATGCTAGGAGTTGTTGGAGGACAGTTTTCTATCTAAACCTGCATAGGATTGCACCCTAAGTTATATTTGCCCGTGTGATGCTGGCCCCAAGGGCAAACGAAGGTGACTAAATACATGGGCAATGTTTCTTGAATCAGTCCCACAGCTGATGCAACTAACCAGGGACTATGCAGTGAATGGGATGAAATAACAATGGCACATAGCCAATTAGGCTTGACCAAGTGTGGTCAATTGAGAATTTGAGCAGTTAATGCAATGGAAATTGATAGCTAACGTTTCTTACTGAGTGCTGAAACAGTTGTCAAGGAAGGAACACATGTTAACATTGGCAAACATATAAATGAAATCTGTATCATTTTGGCCGTAAGAGGCTTGATTTACAACTCCAGAGTCTTTTGAAGGGATTGATAAATTGACTTTTTTGTGTGGACATGCTCACAAAGATTAGAACAGTCTTGTGGACAGTACGATGTGGGTTGAGGTTGCCACTCCATGTGCAAGTGACTTTTCTAAGATTTCTTAGGAAATAGTGTGGGCGAGGGGATTTTTTTCTGTGATCATCACATCTCATAATGTAGATGTTAAGCTCTATATGAAAGTTCCTTCATACATAAAAAGCATTTTTCTTTCAGACTTTTGAAATCTGGTCATTAATACTTGAAATAGAATGTTAAGTAAATAGGTATATAGATAGTACTACCGGGATCTGTACTGAGTTACATCATACAGTTCAGTGCTTCTAATTATTACATTCATCTAAACAATTATGCACCTGTCTTAGCTATATATCTCCTTGCAAAATCAAGGAGAGCGGTGTGAATTACCTCCCTGCACTCCCACATAACCGGGAGCCAGGAGTAGTGGCGGGCGATCTGTCCACCACCTGACTCGTGGCGCACTCGGTGAGCACTGCTGCTGTGCCTGCTGAGGCAGGCCAAAAGTGAGCACCAGCCAAGGCGCTCGCTGGACTTCCGGGTTCCCTCCGGAGCACTTTTTACGTAGAAAATGGCATAAGATATGTTAAGAGTGGCTGCGATTTGTGTAAGTTGCGCAAATTGTGGCCACTTTTAATGTATCTTATGCCATGTTCTGTGTAAAAAGTGCTCCAGAGGGAACCCGGAAGTCGCTTCCCCAGCTCAGCTTGGGAGGATGCAAGTTGAGCTGGGTAAGTCGAGAGGAGCTTGGGGGGTCGATCCCGGTGAGTTTGCCAGACTGCCACCACCACCCCAAACGAGCTCCACACACATCCCTAGGCAGGAGAACATTGCAAGTGGGGGGGGGGGAAGGGGTGTCGAGGGGCCAGAGAGCGTGCATGGCATGCCAACGTGTATCGGCTGGGAGGGGTGGGCTTACAGAGCATTATTAGCCCTTGGGGCCCCACCCTTGGCCTCTTTCACTTCAGGTTCCCTCCCTCCCTATAAGCAGTGCAGGCATTCCTGGTTGCCTGTTAGGGGGCTTATTGCCCAGATTGGCCTGGGGAAATAGGTGTGTTTTGCCTACTCTACAGTGGGGTTAAAGTTGGTGAGCATCCGGTGGCATCTTTAAGGTGACTGGCAATACCTGAGGCTCTCTGCTCAGGGCTTTGCGGTCCAGTGCAGAGATCTGGATCACCTTTCTGGCTGACTCTCCTCACCCGAACAGAGTTTTGCAGCTCCAGCAGGGGGTGACAAGGGAAGACCTCCCAAGACCAGGATGGGGTAGAACAGAGGGGTGACAATTTCAGGTGCCACCCCTCAGGGCTCGGATGTCTCACTCTATGCACCTGCGGGCCAAGGCCGGTACAGTTAGAAGCATGCACTAGTTTTCCCCATCGCTGATCTGTCTTTCAATAAATGCAGCCCAAGTTTATATGAAACATATACGTGTCTCGACTCGTCATTTCCCTCCCTCCTTTTCACTTGCAATGACCTTTTAAGGCAACATCATCATGGAGAGACAAATGAAGTATCAAATGAAAGTGAAGAACAAATAGACTTACAGAAAAATAATGGCTTTGCCAGGTTGTCCTCCCCCCAACCAGATAAATCACCAGAGAGAGAGAGAAAGTAAAAGTAAAACCAAGCTGCAGATTATGAAATCTCTGTAGCTAATGATTGTGGGATTGAGTTGATTGGCTTTCATTAATTGAAATCAGTCCTTCCAAACTGCAAGGTGTTATAAGATGTTTGTGAGCCAAAAGGGAACCACTGACAGCTGTTAGAATGTGGGTGTGGGAGAGGGAGGGAGAATGGTGTGTGTGTGTGTGTGTGTGTGTGTGTGTGTGTGTGTGTGTGTGTTTTGTACATGTGTAATGTGAATGGATGTGTATGAGTGTGTGAAACAGTGCAGGGGAATAGACAGAGAAAGAGTATAACACAGACATCACCACAGTATTGCCAGTTCTGTGTTTTTGAAACGTGTTTACCTCTGAGTGGGCCTTTTCTACTCCAGGTCTATTTTTCACCTATCCTCTGGGATTAGATCTTTGATTCCCTTCAGCAAAATTTTGCAGGTCTCCGGTTCTCATTTCCAGTTTACAAAATAAAGCTAAATCAATAAATACATCTGAATGATGCTTAGCATAAATACCTCATGACCCTTATTAATGTGGCATGGCATCCCGGCGGATGCGTGTGCGAATTCAGTTTCCTTGTTCATTGGCTGGCTTTGTTCATTGTTTATTCAAAGGGTGATAAATGCTGAGCTGAGAGACATGACAAAGACACTGGTAAGACGGCAGCTGCTGTTCTCCCATTTACTAAATCAAGAATTTGCCAGCAGTCCATGTGATTTATAAAGCTCTGGAAGTCTTTCTTGTTGTCAGGTTACATACAAACATTGTATTGCCAATTCAGTTTTAATACATAAACCTCTGGGATGAAGACTGAATACAAAGAAATTGCCAAATAGGAGAGGAAAAGGCACTGTTGTTTTAAGAGAAAATGAACATGGCAATCTTGAAGTGTGACTGACAGACTAGTATATTTGTTTTTCAGAATTTTTTTCTTCTTCTTGCTATATGGGCATGATGACACTACCTGTACATATTGGGTGTGTATGTGGAGCTTTAAATGAAACTTTTCCACATTCTGTCTCTGGGAAAATTTGCAGTAATTACATCATTTAAGTTGGCATCTGGATTAATTTATTAACAATCTCTTAATGATTGTTTAAGCCCCTGGACCTGTTCCATAGCCTTCGTGTGGAAATCATGTTTTTGTCTTCTATGAGAATGAGCAAATCGGTCCACAAATTCAGGAAAATCACACAATTCACCACTCCTGGGACTGCATCACTTCAGAATGTATGTGGAGAATTGCATATTTCATTTCCTCTCAGATACATCAGAGGTTTCCTGCATATTAAAAAAGCTAGTACCCCAGGGAGAAATGTGGACTAGAACCCTTCCTAGAAATGGACAGATCTGTCTGTTCCATTTTCTGTAATGTTTGCATTTTTTTCAAACACAAGTGCATTCCCTCCTCCTCCTTTTGTTTAATATGAAAATGTGTACGTATTTCCATGTGTATTTTCATGTGTACAGAAATTCATGCAATTTGTGAAAAGGCATTTCCCTAATATTTTTTTCAAGCGTTTCTCCCAAATCTATGCCTTTTTGTACACAATTTCCCCTGATGTACACAATTCTGCATATATTTATTGATTGGAGACTGCATCATTAAATTCTGGGAAGTGCGAAAAATCAAAGGATAATTGTGTTTCAGTTCTCATATTAGTCTGGGAAGTGAGAATTGGGTCAATTCATATTAAAATGTGAACCAAATGAATTTATCCCCCTCCTTCTCATTGGCATCCTAGATTTCATAGGCATTGGGTTTGTGACATGGAGCAAAATTCAGTCATACGATTTCCCACCTGAAGAGTGAAGTGCCAAGGTCCCAGAGGGCCATACACCATGCTATATTTCTGAATGCATATATCAACTCTCATATAAGAGACTGGAAGTTCTGCATGCACAGAACTCTGGACTGCAACCACAGTTGCCTTTGAGAATGGCCATAGTGTAAAGGTGCTTTCAGAACCACATATGTATATGCATTGCTTCCCATAGTTCTTTCTGAGAAAGTGAATCATTAATGTACACCACAGAAGATATCCTTATGAATTAGGGATGTGTGAGGAATCTGATCGGGGGGTGAAAATCTGATGGATTTTCTCAGTTTGACCCTCGGATTCTGTTCTGTCAACCCTACACTGGTGCTGATTCAATCCATTTTTTAAATGGGCTGCGATTTGCATTAAAAAAAAAAAAAAGCCGGGGAAATTTGTGCAAAAGAAAAGTCAGGGGAATTTGTGTGTATTGCATAATCTTGTACAAAATGTGGAGCAGAGGCCCAATTTTTGCCTAAATCTGAAATTAACTGCCAGAAAATTCAAGGTGGCCAGGGTGGAGTGTGTGCATATACAGTGACTAGAGGATGTTTCCATACTTCTCATGTTAGATGCTTACAACAAGAACAACCACAATGACTGAAATCTTACAAGTCGGTCCTGATTTGCACAAAATCACAATTTGTGCAAAGTGTGCTAGAGATACGCAGTTCTCAGCTCCAAATTTGTGCAAATATTTCAAGCAATTTCATGGAAGCTGAACCCCTCGACTCAGCCCACTTTTGGCCTTTGGGTTGAAAATGTGTCGAAAGTTTGTCGAGCTCGAACGGAACGAGATTTCCAGTGTCGCACATAGATTTCATAGATCATAGAGTTGGAAGGAGCCTACAAGGCTATCAAGTCCAACCCCCTGCTCAATGCAGGAAACTAGAGGAGGCGCGGTCTCCCATCCAAGTAATAACCAGGCCTGACCCTGCTTAGCTTTCCACGCTCAAACAAGCTGAGCCAGCTTGAGCCACAGGCCTATTCTGAACACAGTGTTCTGTTGATCCTTTGGATCATGACTCAACTCTTAAAACTTTAGATTACTTATCCACTCACTGTCATAATGCCTATGTCGAAATTTGCCTTTGGATTGTGCCCATGGAAAGTGGCATGCCATTCATGTCACCGTCAATAGATATGAACATAAGTAGCTAAAAATGGCATGGCTGTTCATCTTCTATAGACAATCTCTGCACAACTTGCAATCCACCAAGCCAAAGGCAGCCCAACAGCAACGTATGGTGGTCTTCTGGGAACTGAAGAAGCTGTCTGTTTCTCTGCTTGCCTGGGTCTTCAAAAATTAGTGGTCAGTGGTGCTGTCAAATGCTATCTCCCAGTAGGACATAGTACATGTATGGTGGGCAAGGTCTAGTTTGGTGTGTTGCAAATTGTGTGGACATCAGCTAACATTTGTGCTTTCAGTGGATTTGACTGTGCCAGGTTCCCCAGTCTCATCTGCCTCTTGGGGAAGTCACTTAACCCTTCATGGGCTCAGCACCTCTGACTGTGAAATGCGCAGCACAATCTAAAGCTTGTTTACTCAGCAGCAAGTGCCACCAGGCTCAGTGTGGTTTAGTCCCTAGAAAGTGCACTCGGGATTTCAGTCACAGTCTTCTAGCTCAGTGGGTTGATGATGGTGGTCCCATTCCTTGCAAGGCATTTTATAGCTTTTACTTGGATCAGATGATTTGACCTCAGATGACAGCTGCTGATGGTTGCTGAATCCCAGATGGCTTTTTAATCATTGTTACTGTGCACTGCTGTATGGAGAATGAAAGCCCATTAGGAAATGGCTTTAGGAGTCAATAGGCTGTTACTATTCTGGAGAATTTCATTAAATGTTGTTTGTAGCTATTTGGATAACAATATACGAAACATTTAAAGTAGTCTCTCCCCCCACCCCACCCCCACCCTTGCACTGCCTTCAGAGCAGTCTAGAGAGCCGTTCATCCCTGTAATACTTGAATGTTTCTAAATCAAGATTAATTTTCAAAGTCTTTCCTGATCAACCTACATCTTCATACTAATTTTATTTATAATAATATATTTAGAATGCAATTACAGTGATCTAATAAAATGAAAGGTGCTATAAAATGGGTGGTGGAAGCTGATCTGGTGCAAAAAGCAATCAGTGGGGCAGTTTAGAAATGAAAACTTCTGCCTTAAGTGTTTGAGGGTGCAATCCTATGCATGTTTAGGCAGAAGAAAAGTTCTACAACTCCCAGCATGTTCCAGCCAGCCATGCAGGCTGGAGCATGTTGGGAATAATTAGGGATGAGTGAGGAATCTGATGGGGGGGTGAAAAGCCAATGGATTTTCACAATTGAGGCCCCTGGATCCCAGTTTATTAGCCCTACGGTGGCTCATGGACTTCCATCTCTAAGACAGGCCACAGTTTGAGCATGCTTTAAAAAAACAAAAACAACCCCCCCCAAAAAAAAACACTAAGAAAATTTGCCCAATTCACGCTATTTGCACAAATTAGTGTGAATAGTGCAAATTACCTTAGTGGGGTTTTTTTTGGGTGCAAATTGGAACTGAAAACTATGCAGTTCTAGCACTATTTCTGCAAATCGCACTAGAACTATGTAGTTTTGGGCTTTCAGTTTGCACAAATAATTCCTTAGCATTCTTTAAAAAATGCACAAACCTCTCTTAGAGACTGAGGCCCACCGAAAAAACCCAACTTGGCCCGCTTCCGATCATCAGATCGGAAGTGGGAACGAACTAGTCCGTTGAGCTCACACGAGCCAGACTTCCCAGCATCAGCACATCCCTATGGAAGTTGTAGGACTTCTTTCTGAATGTATTTTTTGCTGCTGTTCTGTGAATTGCAGCATCACAAACTCAGAAATCAAATGAATGATTGGTCTCTCTCTCTGCTGCTGGACGATCACTCTGCCAGCAACAAGGATGACAAAGGCATTCGTAAAAAGCATGCACTAGAAAAATGTGCACTTTGTGGGGGGGGGGATACACATTTTCATACTTTAGTAAATGTGGGGAAAGTATTGACTACTTAAAAATAAAAGCCAGAAGGCCCTGGAGCTCCCCCTAACCCCACATCCTTTCCCCCAACTACCAATCATTGGTGGTTTTCCAGGTTTTATGCCATTTTTCCCCATTCTAAAAGGTTGAAATGCCTCTCCTAATGCTCAGTTACTGTGAAGAGCTTTCAGCTGAAACATGCTGATATTTGGCCTCAACCTTTCACCTTCAGCCCTACCCACCACTGGAATGTGGCCCCCAAGAGCTTCTCTGAAATGGAATTTGGACCTCAGGCTGAAAGAGCTTCTGCACTCCTAGGTATGATTCTGTGGAGAAAGCCTGAGCACACACACAGTGACATGAACCCTGGCATAAACCCTGACATAGTTTCCCCTTGTACCTTGGCAACCCTTTCTCCATAATCCCCACCCGGGGGACAGGAGATACAGTTCTGGTCAGACAGGTAGTACGTGACCACATCAGAAGAACTCAGTTGTTGGGAACTTGGGACTGGCTGTCACCTTGGAACCCTAGCACAAGCTAGGGCTAAGCTGTTCTCTTCCCCAATCGTGGACGGGCTCAGCGTCGGCTAGGCAACCGCTATGCAAAATTCGTAAGTTCAGAGTCTCTGGTGCGAGGTGACTCTCTTGCTGCAATATGCTAAGTCTCTAGATTGAAGCCTTCCGACTATTCAGGTCACGACCTGGTTTTGTTTATGGTGTAACATTCCTGGAAGTCTATTAGTTCTGCTCCATTAACCTTGTAGTAAATAAAAGTCTATTCTTTGGTTTTAATACGGTTACGTGTGATATTTAGGTTGCGGTTGGGTTTAATCGCTTGATATCCCTCCAAAGGGTCATATCTCAGTGCCGATTAACCCGTTGTGCTGAACTCGCGCCGAAGACCTGGTTGTTGGTCTTCCACAGATTCTGAAAGGAAAATAGAAAATGGTGAGGGAAAAGGAATTCAGAATGGGGGCAGCTTCTCCTTCTCTGGCTGATGGGGCCAGGCTGGTCTTCCTCTCATCATGGTGGCCCTTGGCCTACTAGCTAATGGCTGAGGCCAGGATGTACTTTCCTTCCTTCAGCCTTGCAGTCTCAGGGCAGCTGCCAGTTGGAGCCCAATGTTCTTTCTAGCAGTAAACAGGGAAGCAAGCTCCCTGCAGCTACTCTCTCACTGTCCTATCGATGGGCCAAGCTGGTCTTCCCCTTGCTGTGATGTTCTTCCTTGGAACAACTCCCATGATGCCCATATTCAGCCTTGCTAGGGCTTTACTTTTGTGGAACCGTCAGTCTAGAGAGTTCCACTTCAACCCTAACTCACAGGGCTTCTGGAAACGCTGCCATGTGTTTTTGTGTATGAACGCCTTTAGAGACATCTCATTAATGTTTGGACCAACATGTCTCCATTTATATTTCATGTTCCATGAGGCATTTGAATAGTTCAGATGCTTCTGCATACTTGGGTTATAGTCAATGTAGGGTTCTGGTTGAGGTTTATTGTACACTTGTTTTCTATTTTTAGACATCCTGGTGCAATTCCATTAAGCATAAGAGTTATTCTTGTTTGTTTCTTAGGAATACAACTATAAAGCAGAAATCTGAAGTAAGTTTCCCAATGTTTGATAGAGAAGAACCTGAGACAACCAAACACACAGTCCAAGAATCTGCACTGAGACAAAGCGAATTTCATATGAAAAACACATTATTCAAAATGTTGATTGCAAGCTCTTTATAATTAGTGTGGCTCAAGTATCCATTGCTAATTGTTGTCTGCCATCGCAAAGTCTGGGCATTTGTGAACAGCCATCGCATTTGGTTTTAATTACTGAGTGAGTTGTTATCATAAACATCCCTCAGTGATTACTAAACCACAGCAATGGAAGCCTGTTTTAAGAGGATTTCCCCTCCCACAAGAGTTCTTCAACATTGTTGTGGGTTAAATGCCATTTAAAAACACAGAGTAGGCCTCTTGCTAAAGGCTGCTCATTAGGAAAAACATTATCCCATCTATAGGAGAAGTCACTTTGCCGTGATCCACCTACGCATATTGAGAGTCTAACCTGAGCGACAGAAAATAATGTCACCCAAATGAAAATGGTAAAATTACTGTTTTTTAAAAAAATGATTTATTTTTTTTAAAAAAGGATTTTATTGTTAATCTGGTTGCTTGTGTATGGGTAGGCTACATAGCGTGTGGGCCACAGAGCCATTTAAATTTCATGAGAGGGAAATTGAAAGCCATTTGCTGCAGGGGCATTATCCTGTCTGAATTGACTTTAGCTGAAGTTCACATTTCAGACCAGAGACATGAGATTGTTGTTAGTAAGGCAGGGTTAGGGTTGTTGACAACGCAGGGGGTGGCAGCTTGCCATTTTAAAAATACATGAAACGGTTCTTTTGTTTTGCAATAGGCAGTACTGAAATTGAGATAGCAGTCAACTCCTCCCTCCCTCTGTTGCAGTATGAATATGGCAAGAACTCTAGTTAAGTGGATGTTATCTGAGCCTGCAATCTGTTTGGACTCAAATGAAAATAGAGTTATTAGTCCAATTCACACGATCCAACAGAGACGTAATGGCAGGATCTCTGTAGCAACCCACTTCACATAAATGATGTGATGTGAAGAAATCTTGCAGAGGAAGGCCAAAGTGGACATTACGCCAAATGCGCTGCTACGGCTCTACAGAATGGCAACAATTGCCCAGTGTTATATTCAGCCCTTGCCCACTTCCAGAGCATGCCTACATGATGCTTCTGCAAACCAGCTGGTTAACTGGCCACATATCACATAATGGTCCTTCAAGTCAGCTGACTATTCATCTGTGTCACATGATGCTTCTGTCAAGTCAACTGTCCCCAGAACTGTACTACAGATGTCTTCCAACAAATGCCTCGCCACATGGAACATCATCCACACAGTTGCATTTCTACCTAGCTTTAGACCTGAGGGTGGAGAGGTACTGGTAAAAGGAAGTATGTGTAAAAGGGAAAACATTAGACATTTTGACATTTCTTTTAACAGTAAGGTGCTGTTGTTGTATTTTTCCTTGAGTAGAACAGCCAGCTTAGTTTCTGTGGAACAACAACTCTGTTAGTCTCCACCAAGTGGAATTGTGATTGACAGAATTATCCTATTTTCCCTACAGGCACATATAAAACATGCTAAAACTCGCCTCAGCTGGCAACACACTATACATTAATCTCAATTTACTGTGAGTTTAGCTCATGTCTCATCTGTGGCATCTGTACTAGGCATGGCTGGGAATTTGAGTGGCACCTGAGTTACCATGTTCAGAACTGTCTTGGAATGGGAAGGGATTAAAATGTACCACTAGAGTTTACGTCACAGCTTTCAGGTCTGGGATGTAGGCAGCCCTATGGCACTCATGATGCAGAAGATGGGAACCAAGAGCTGTGGGGCAAAGTAGCAGTCGAGACTGAAAGATAAGCCAGGAAGCAGGGTTGAGAAACAAGGCACAAGTCAGGACTAAAGCATAACCAAAGATGCAGAAAGTACACCAGAGCTTTAGCAATACCGCATTGCTCAAGCAAGGCGCATCTGGAACATGAAGTCCTTTATATTCCTTCCTGCTCAGGAGGTCCAATGACCAGGCTGAGTGGGTGTAGTCAGTCCAGAGCCTGAGAGTACTTAACTGAGAAGTTGCAACCTGAATTTCAGTGGTCCACCACATGGGGCAGCCACACACAGATCCAGCAGTTTCTGACAGCAACAAACAAAATTTATGTGGATAAAAATCTTCTTTTTAACATGGATCTCAGTTGTCATGGCTGTCTGTGCAGTGCTGGCAGACCGTTTTGCCTTATGCTCCCTTTTCTCCATCTGCTTGCCTTTCTCTCTCTCTCTCTCTTTAGGCCAGCAATGCCCTCCTGCCATTTACAATGGACAAAGAAAACTGTCTCTATGCAAGAAAACAGATGGACACAAATCTGCCATTAAAAATGATAACACTCAGAATCCAGCGGGGAGAAGCATTTCGATATCCTTGGACATTAAGAAACAGACATGAAAGTTGCCATAATTCAGTAAAAATAAGTTCAGGAAGCCTGTACAGCCACAGCATGGGAGGTACAGTAGCTGGGGGAGCTGAGGAAGAGATTTCATAGATCATAGAGTTGGAAGGAGCCTACAAGGCCATCGAGTCCAACCCCCTGCTCAATGCAGGAATCTAGAGGAGGGGTCTCCCATCCAAGTAATAACCAGGCCTGACCCTGCTTAGCTTTCCACACTCAGACAAGCTGAGCCAGCATGAACCACAGGCCTGTGTTAGGCACCTGTTCCTTGTGCTGCAACAGGGACATGGAGTGTGAGACAGATGAAGGAATTTTATTTATTTATTTATTTATTTATTTATTTATTATATTTATACCCCGCCTTTTTTTCCCTGCAAGGAACCCAAGGCGGCTTACATAATCCTCCTCCTCGTTTTATCCTCACAACAACCCTGTGAAGTAGGTTAGGCTGAGAGTCAGTGACTGGCCCAAAGTCACCCAGTGAGTTTCATGGCTGAGCGGGGACTAGAACCCAGATCTCCCGAGTCCCAGTCCAACACTCTCACCACTACGCCACACTGGCTCTCAGAATTAGCTGCTGGCTAGAGAGCAGGGATATGCAAGAATTTCGTTTTCATTCGCAAATCATCAGAAGTTGCCATATTCGCAACCCCAAATCTGAACGGGAGTGGTTTTTAAATTATTTTTTTTTTAAAAAAAAAAGCTCGCATGTCCCCAAACTTGAGTTCACATTTGAAAAATGTGCACTTTAAAAAAATATTTCCATGCTTTAGTCTATGGGGGAAAGTGCGCATTTGGGTGGACATGTTAAAAAAAATGCACTTTCCCCTTTGAAATGCACACTTTCCCCTTTAGAACAAAAAGAACAAAACAGATCACAACTGAACACTGGAGCGGGATGATCTGAGCTTCAAGGTGGAGTTCGGAGAATTTCAGTGCCCTTAAGAATAACTGATTCTCCCATCCTTACTAGAGCATCCATCCCAGACGTAGGGATGTATGAGGAATCCAATAGGGTGTGTGTGAAAATCTGACAGATTTTCAAAATTTGTTCCCTCAGATTCAAGTTTGTTGGCCCCGTGCTGGCATAGATTTGCTGTGGGATGAGTCAAGCCAGCTCACGGACCTCCATCTCTAAACAGGACACGAATTGAGCTTTAAAAAAAACAAACAAAAACAAACAGACAAACAAAAAAACCTAAGGAAATGTGTGCAAAATTGTCCATTTTGTGCAAATTGACACCTGAAAATCATGTGGATCTAGCACAATTTTCAGAAAATCGGTTGATTTGCACAAATCGACACCTGAAGACCACATGGTTCTAGCACAATTGGAGCAAATTGCACAAATTATCCATTTATAGGAGGGGGGGAAATGCTAGATCCCATCTAGCGCAAATCACACTAAAACCATGTGGTTTTCGGGTCTCGATTTGCGCAAATTGTCTGATTTTGCACAAATTTCCTTAGTGGTTTTTTTTTAAAAAAAAGCGTAAGTCACAGCCCATCTCAGAGACGGAAGTCTCTGAAAAAAATCCAACTCAGACAGCTTTCGATCATTGGTTTCCAACAGAACAAATTTCTCTCTGTAGCTGAATGAGATGCCCCCTGCGCTGCCTCCCTCGCACTACTTCCAGTGCTCATGTATACAGCTGACAATTGCCCTCCCCTCTTGATTGCCCCCCAGAACTTAACAAACTGCTCTTAGCTGGGCTCTGTCTTGTGCATTTGTGCATTTGAGAGGATGTGACAATTACTCTGTAATGCAACAGGAAATTAAAAGAGGCCTAGATGTCAAATACTTGTATGGTTGTGAATAACTATTCACAACCATTCTCCAAAGGTCCCAGTTCAGCGTAGATGCTCCTGTCTGTCGTGTTCCAATTAAACGGTTCCATTTGCCTGTCACGGTGCCAGTAAAGCCACACTGGAATTTTCTGCACATTTCATATGTACTCTGGGCATTGCGAGCTCTACAGGCCAACAATAATGCCGTTAGTGACATTTTTAGTTTGCTTTTTATATACCCCCACACATTCCATTTCAGGGAAAATCATTTGGAAAGTGTCACTTAACAGAGCAAGTGCTAGACAAGATAACATGACACACATTGTCCAGATTTTTTAAAGCAGCAGGGGAAGGTTTTGAGGAATGGAACAATCCAATCCTGCATGAAATGTTTCTCATCATATTTTCCAGCATTCCATCCTCCTCTCTCAAGAAAAAAAGCAGAGCTCAGAATTGCCCTATGAAGATAGTAGAAGGCTTGAGTCTTAATTGCTGGGGGCGGGGGAGAGAAGCAGGCTACCCCAGTGGTGTCCCTGGCAGTGCTGTCCCTACATTATCATCATTATCATATCAATATCATTATTATTACATTTATATCCTGCCTTTTCTCCTCTTGCAAGGAATCTAAGGCAGCAGACAGGGTTGTCCTCATCTCCATTTTATCCCAATAATAATCCTGTGAGATAGGTTAGGCTGAGAGTCAGTGACTGGCCCAAAGCCACCCAATGAGCTTCATGGCCAAGTGGGGACTAGAACCCAGATCTCCTGAGTCCTAGTCCAACACTCTAACCACTACACCACACTTCCTTTCTTTTATATTGGCAGATGACTGGCATTCATTCCTGTGGGGAAAAGGAAATAGTACATTTGGAGTGTCAGGGCTGGGCACTGACAGCAGTCTGCAGCGAGCCAGGAGCAGGGAATCAGGAGCCAAGGGACAAGACTGAAGTAAAGACTGAAGTACAAAGCAGAAGGCAGGTTCGGAACAAGCCAGGTGTCAGTACCTAAGAGCCTGTCTGGACTGAAGGACAAACAAGGAGACAGGATCAAGGAGCAAGCCAGAAAATCAGGACCAAAGGATAACCAAGACTGTAAGAATAAACCAGAGCTCAGGAAGTCCTTGTAGCTCAAGATCCAATGGCCAGCCTGAATGTATTTCACTCATGAGGAAGTGCCATCTGAAGTTTAACAATTCACAAGTGTAATTGGGTTGTGTGCTGAGCCACATTGGTGGCTGCCCCGCAAGTGCCGCGTTTTCTCGAATGAAACATAGAGTGTTCGAGGATCGGGATATTTGTAAGAAGACCAAAACACTGGTTTATGAAGCCATGGTATTACCAACTTTATTGTATGCCTGCGAAACATGGACTATCTATAAATGTCATTTCCACCTCCTTGAAAGATTTCATCAACGCTGCCTCCGGAAAATCCTGTGAATTACTTGGGAAGATAGGCGAACAAATGCCAGTGTACTGGAAGAAGCAAAGACTACTAGCATTGAAAAAATGATCCCTCAACGCCAACTTCAGTGGACCGGTCATGTTGTTCGAATGCCTGACTGCCGTCTCCCAAAGCAGTTACTTTATTCCCAACTCAAGGATGGAAAGCGGAATATCGGTGGTCAATATAAATGGTTTAAAGATGTTCTTAAGGCTAATCTAAAAAAATTCAATATAAACATCGAAAACTGGGAAGCTCTGGCCCATGAACGATCTAACTGGAGGTTGGCCTTTCACAAAGGTTCCATGGACTTTGAAGAAGCCCGAGTGCAAGGTGAAAGGGAGAAACGTGCTAAGCGAAAAGCACGTCAAACGAATTCTTTACAGGACCATCTTCCATCTGGTAACCTCTGTCGAATTGGCCTCCACAGTCACTTACGGACCCATCGCTAGAGTCTACACAATTTTTTAGAATTTCCTCCTTTTAAAATTTTCTTTTGGTAAATTTTTACCCTGGAAGACAATCTTACGCGGTCACGAGTGATCGCCTACTACTACTACTACTTACTGTTTAAAGAGAGCAGAGGGTTTGCTCCATGATGATGTCTGGTGGATCACCAGTCTACTCTCCATTCACTGTGCCACTGCTCTGAATATAATCCATCGGGTGTGTCCTACAGTGATGACAAAGATGACAAAGGTTAGGGGGGGCAGGGGAAGCCTGGAGAAGTTGTGGTCCATCCGATGTAAGGGTCTGCACTCTTTGCAGGAGGAGAAGGGGAAGGCACAGGAAAGTGCAGCAGATGCAGGGTCTGAGGAACAATGAACACCCCCACCCATTTGGAAGAAGCCCCTAAGAATTGGCAGTTTGGTCAGAATAGCTCTCCTCCATTCACGGACTCATCCATTGCCTCTATGGTGGGCTCCAAGGCTGATGTCAACATCTAGTCCTCCCTTGCTTGAGGCTAAGAAAGGTAACACTGTTTAACCTACAGAGACTAAAGGCAAGCAAGCTTGGTGAAGAAACTGGCTGGAAGCCTTCACAAACCTCTAGGCTCTTTAAAGCTTGTGGTGTAACTTGTCTTCAGAAGGTGGCTGCCTCATTATCCTTGTTAGTTTGTTTTACTTTTGTTTATAGATTATAGATTTCATAGATCATAGAGTTGGAAGGAGCCTACAAAGCTATCGAGTCCAACCCCCTGCTCAATGCAGGAAACTAGAGGAGGGGTCTCCCATCCAAGTAATAACCAGGCCTGATCCTGCTTAGCTTTCCACACTCAGACAAGCTGAGCCAGCGTGAGTCACATTGCTTCCCCCCACGTCTGGAGACTAGTGGAGTTCCTGGCTCCAAGTCCTTTGTTACTTCTGTGTGTTGCAAACCAAGAGAGCCTGAAATAAAAAGGAGCAGAGGTTGGCCTCTGCCCAGTACCTCCTGGTTCCCCTCCATGACTCCTCCACTGTGAGGGTGGCATTTGAAGGCTCCTGGCACACATGAACCAACAAGAACCACATGGGGCAGCCACACATGGATCCAGCAGTTCCTTGCAATTTGGTATAATGGGTCACTACTGCCAGGGGTGTGTGGCCCCTGCCACATGTGGAGACTGGTGGGGCAAGAGACCTGGCTGACCTGCCACCAGTCCTTCAGAAGTAATACCAGTCTGGGAGGAAGCAGAAGAAGGCAGCAGGAGAGTGCAGTAGGGGATTAAATTCTTATAGGAACCATAAGTTCTAGCCAAGCTCTCTCACAGGCCAGAGAGGGCCAGAAGAGAGGAACAAGAACTGATCCATCCTTCATCACCCTCTGTTTCCTGGGTGGTAGTGGGAGCTCACACCTGGTGGTGCCAGGGCCTGTCACCAGAAGAAGGATCCAAACAAGCAGGCAAGAGGTCGGCACTCATACAAAAGGTGCCTTTTCTTTTATGGCCTGGGATGAGTGAAGGGTGGTCTTACTTATAAGGGAATCTCCAGGGGACAGGGTGGACCTTGCCTTTCTCCCTGTGACCACCCCTCACAGAGGGCAAAGCCTGCCCACCATTCCTGATGGTGGGTAGCTGAGCCACCAACAACACAGGCAACATGGGTGGGGTACAGCTGCCCTTTCTGAAAGCAACTCCAGGGTTTGTGGGGTAGAGGAGCAGCTTGTTTCTCAAACCTCCCCCACCAAAAAGCCCCTGGAAGCCAGCTTCAGGAGGAGGTGAATTCCCTACATCAACCTCCTCGCCATGCCATTCATCACTGTTACTGCGATAGTGGGTGAGCAAAGGGCAGGGTCAGGCCAGGCTCTCTGTCCCGTCTCCTCTGTCTGTCAAATGTGGCAAGTTTTTAGATAAATGGAGCTGAACTGGATCGGTCCATTATCCCTGCACTTTGACTTATTTCTGCCATACTCGAAGGGTTTTATGTCACAAACACAGTTGGACTATCCACTGATCAAACATTTTTAGTCAATTAATGACCCATCTTTCAACTTATCGATTTTTATTTGCAAGCTACTTTTAACTCTATTTGCATTCTACCAAAGCCTCAAGATTTTTCCTGAGATATTGCTTATTGTTCTTTCTTTTCTCGCCTTTTCTTTTGTCACCTTGTTGGATCTCTCTCTCTCTTTTTCTTCACTATCCACTTTCTCCTACACTTGGAATTGTCTTTAATTTGCTATCTGCTGCCCACCATTAAAAATCTTCTGAAGACTTCTTTTCTTTTCTTTTGCATTTCTTCCTGAAACAGTTATCTGCATTATTATTATTTTTCAAATCCAAAATAAAAAATAAAAATCAATTGACTCTTCTAACTATGAAGATGTTGTGCCAACAGTGCCATGCTATTTTTTTTTTCCTGAAAAGGAACTCAAAATGGCAAACAAATACAATCAATAATAGGTATTTAAAACAATAACATACATTCAAATCTCTTGTTAGCACTTTTCAAATGATCCTGCCATATATGCAGTGAACACATGTATGGCAGTGGTACTGCAGCAGTAAGACCCACTCGCTGAGGGATTAGTGTTCACTAGACAACCTCTATGTTCCCTATTCATGTACAAATTAGGATGTGTGAGAAGTTCATTTCAGTTCGTTTTTTTAAATCAGGATTTACCGAGTTTCACACCTTCTGGACAGAACACAGACTCGGACACAATCTGCGGTTGAAGTCTGTACGTTTCTGAGCTTGCAGCGTCATTCACAGACCCCCAAAAATGTGTTGAACAGCACGTGTACATTGGAAAAATGCACATGAGAAAAATGCACATGAAAAATGTGTACTTTTGAAAAAAATGTGCATAAATACACTTAAATCAATGGGAGAATAATACATACATTTCAAAGATGTGCACAACTGATGCATACATTTGGAAAAACACACACGAAAATACGCATGGAAAAAAACAAAGCTCACAATCTGCTACGGACTTGAGTCAGAACAAGCTTTGAGATAGAATTTAATAACAAAGGAGAATCACGGAAATATGAGTATACCAAAGAAAGTGTGAAAACACCACCGTTGTCACGGTGGTGTTTTCACACTTTCTTTGGTATATTGAGATAGAATTTGGCAAACTTCAACGAGCTTGGGTTTCGCTGATTCCCACATCCCTAGTGCGGAGCTCGATTGGGGGGGTGGAAGTCCAGCGAACTCACCAGGCTCGACCCCCTGAGCTCACCTTACCTGCTTCCCCGGCTCAACTTGCGTTCTCGGGAGCTGAGCCGGGGAAGTGACTTCCAGGTTCACGGCGCTACATTTTTATGTAGAAAATGGCATAAGATACGTTAAAAATGGCTGCGATTTGTGCAAGTTATGCAAATTGTGGCCGCTTTTAATGTATCTCACACCATTTAGTACATAAAAAACGTAGCGCCGGGATTCCCAGAAGTCCAGCGAGCGCCTCAGCTGGAGCTCACTTTTAGCCCAGCTTGGCAGGAGCGGCACCAGCGCTTGCCGAGTGCCCAGCTTGGCAGGTGGTGGGCAGATCGCCCACCCCTACTAAGTCTGCACACATCTGTGTCCTAACTGTCCTTCCATTTCATGCGTTGTCCAAAGGCATGCTATGGCTCAAGGAACAAGTTGTCTTAATTACTCAGGGGCCTGGCCCAGCCAAGGCCCGTCCCTTCAGATTCAAGGATACTCCGGATGAAAGAAAACCACTGTGTCAAAGCTGATATATAGTTTATTGACTACAATGATGAAATATGGATGCAGAATATAAACAAGTAAAAGAAAGCTTATACTCTCCTTATCTGTGGCCATACTGGTTCTCTGAATAGGCTGGGGGATGCTCCATTGGGCCTCCAAAGTTGCCTGGGCAAGTAACATGTCAATTCCTCTCTCCAGGCCAAGAACATAGGACCACACCTCTTGCCACGGATTTATAAAGTTCCCATCTCCCTCTGTTTCAGAGGGTGTCAGTTAGACACAAACTAACTCCCCTTCCTGAGAGACAAAGGGGAGGGGGGCAATGCTGCTCCAGTTCTCACAGTGAAAGCAGCCCTTATCTAAGGAATGTAACTTCAAGGCAATTATCTCTGGTGCTCTTCTTAACAAGCTGAAGGCCATTAAAGCCTTGGCATGTCTCCCAAAACTATCCTGGCTTTTGGAAAGTTGACTACACTACCTGTTGAACCTTAATAAATTCCTCACCATTCTTCTGGTAGCCCATCCAATACACAAGGATCCAGCTCAGGGCCCAGAACAAATGTGATTCTAATGCACTTGCACATAATGGCACTGACATAACGATAATGACCTCATCTTTGTCTTCATCTTCCTCTTCTTCTACAGTGCATGTGTGCTGCTGACCAGAGGCAAATATTTCCATCAATTTCTATGCTTCCATATTAGGAGCATGGGAATCTATCCCAGGTCAAATTATTTGTTCATCTACCTGTCTTATCTTATTGGCATTGGCTATTCAGGATCACAGTCACGCTTCTTCCCCATTGCCTGCTACCTGATCCCTAACTGTAGATGAAAAGGGAGAGATGTTTCAATATTATGACCTTCATTGGTTAGATGTTTGAATTTCTGAGGTTCCAGCTTAGAAGCACTCACGGTCAGCTCGCCCAAGCCAAGCACATATGACCTGAAATGAAACTCCTTCTTCTAATGTAGGCAGACTCTTTCCAGTGGGCAAGCTTTACTCTGATCCATGGATAAACCATCTGAACTTTCACCTCCTCCAGCTAACGAATTGCTTTTCAAACCCCATCACATTTGATTGCACTTCCAGGATAGGGCTTCCAGCTCTGCCTGCTCTTCTGGAAGACCCAGAGTTAGAGCGTGAAACTGCCCACTTTTTGAATGGCATCCACTTTGATTGCTGAGTTGTAATCATAAATGAGTATTGGCCACTGCTCAGTAAATAATAGGCGTTTGCCTTAGTTCATTGCTTTCTGAAAAGAAGCCTGTTTATTGAAGTTTGTTACGTAATTGGAGTTGTTGTAGCTACTCAGGGGTGGGGAGGGGAAGGGAAAGGAAAGGAGAATAAAATTATTGATAGCTGGAGTTACTATATAAGTGCAAATACAGATATAATTGCCACTGGGCGTGAGCATGTTCTTTTTTCACAAAATCCTAAATGAACAAAGTATTTTAACTAAAGTAATAATAATAATGTGAATATTAATTGGGCTATTTATACAAGGCAATTCCAATTGGAACAAGTAAAAAAAAAAAAGGTCAAAAATGAAAATGAGAGTGAGCCAAACTGAACTTCAAAGTGATTTGTGGACAATTTAATTGAGTTTGAAAATGGCTGGTCCTCCCATTCCTAAATATACATTACTCCTACTTCATATATGAACAAGGTTCATATATACATGGATGGCTCCTTCATCACATCAAGTTTGGCGCTGATTTCATGGTTGAATCAAGAGTTGAACAAGTTTTCCTGGCAGTGATGTCATTGAGCTTGTACCACTATACTTCAAAGTATGAGTTTCAGGGGGCTCATCACACCCACTTCAACTGCAAGGCAACTATTACAACTCCAAAATTCTTCTCTGACTCAGATTTTAATCCAACTGGAGAAGTATTCCCCTTCCTTCCACCCATGTACTGAAGCAGTTAGGGATGGGCACCAAGCCCAGCACTCGACTTGTGGGGCGCTCAGTGAGCACCCCCGCCATGTGAGCCAAGCCTCTGGCTAGTGCCTCAGGTGGGACTCACCGGACTTCTGGGTCCCGGGCTCTACGCCATTTATGTAGAAAATGGCCTACTATATGTTAAAACCGGCTGCAATTTGCATAAATTGCAGACGTTTTTAATGAATACTACGCCATTTTCTATGTAAATAGCATAGAGCCCAGGACCCAGAAGTCCGTTTTCTATGTAGAAAATGTAGCGAGAACACGAGCTGAGCCAGGGAAAGGTAAGTCGAGCAGAGCTTGGGGGCTCAAGCCTGGCGAGTCCACCCCCCTGCCGAGCTCCGCGCACATCCCTACAAAGTGAAGCTCAGGGGCCTTGTGGTACTGGAGAGAGACCATTCTCCTTCCCTCCAACCACAGTTATTGTGCTGGCTCAGCCAGAGACAGTGCTCTGGAAGTGATGGCAAGCCATGTGAAGAGTGAAAGGAAGTAGGTGCCCCCCACTCCAGCACACCTAGTAGCCATTGGGAAATGTATTTTCCAAGGGCTACTTCCATGGAACTGCAAGAAAGGAGGGAGAGCATTTTGAGGCTTGATAGGTGGTGGGCAAGAGAAGGGGCTGGGTAGGTGAATGGGAGGCAGGGAGTCATAGAAAAAAAGTAGAGTTGGAAGGGGCCTATAAGGCCATCGAGTCCAACCCCCAGAAAAGTAGAGTTGGAAGGGGAGATTGGCTCACAGGCCAAATTTGGATTGCTTCAGAGATATTTCTCAATTGTGTGGGAAGAACATCATCTTTATTTATTTCTTTATTTATTATATTTGTTAGTTGCCCAATGACCTGAGGAAAGGTGGTAGAGAGAAGGCAGGAATTATCATAGCCGTCACAGTGCTTCACTATGTATGAAATGGCCATTCCTAGGGGCCAGGTCTTAAGAAGGAAAAAAATCTTAATAATAATAATAAAAAGGATTGGACATAAAAGCTTTTCTTTCTTTTTACTTTGCTGATGTAGTCATTCCATTAGAGAAATTAAAAGGCATGCAATCCTGGTAAAGCACATTAGAAATCAAACCCTAAGTCCTTGGAGAAAACTGGTTTTAAACTTAGCTGTTATTGAGCTACTTCTAGTATATTCCCGGAATATGTCCGTTGGGGTGGCTATGGGGCTGTTGGCTATGGTGTTGCATAGATAATGGCGAGTGGACGAGAAGGAGGGGCAACATTCATCCTATAAAAGCAAGGAGGTTGGAGCTGAGAATTCTCCATGCCATTGTGCTGTGCTATGGGAATTATGCAAATATTTACTTTAACTGCTATGAGACCCTGGAGCCATTGTTTATGAAGGACAGTTTCCAAGCTACTCGTACGCAAATGGATTTGAAGGGAGAATTTAGTGAAAACATTTCCAACATCGCTTAGCTCAAGCTATGTTTCATATGAAAACAGAAAGGGGACATTCTATTTCTTGCCCACATAGACAAAGCACAGATGGCTGGTAAAGAAGTCCAAATAAACACAGCACTGGAGGTCTATTCTCCTTGCCATCCTCCATATATTCTTCCTCCACCCTGCATTTTCAGTTCCATGTCTATTTATTCTCTGATGAGTACCAAAACATTGGCAGCTATCTTACAGCCAGTTGACTCATGGCCTGCAAGTTCCCCAGGTTTTCCATTCAAACCTTGAGTGCAAAGTTCAAGTTGAAATTCAGAATTGGATGTGCAATTTTCTACAAAATGTGAGAGATTTAGCTTAATTGGCATTCATGATTATTATGGTTTATACAATCTCATAAACTGCCAACTATCCAACATAGGAAGCTGCCTGCCTTACACTGATTCAGACCCATCTAAATCAGTATTGTCTACATGGACTGGCAGTGGCTCTACAGGGTTTCAGGCAGAAATGTTTCACAACCCTACTTGGAAATGCTGGGGACTGAATTTGGGACCTTCTGCATGCAGAACATATTCTTGACTGCTGGGTCCTTCTCCCATACTAAAGGTGCAATCTTATGCATGTTTAGACCGGGAAAAAAGTCCTACAACTCCCAGCATTCCCCAGCCAGCCATGCTAGCTGGGGAATGCTGGGAGTTGGATTTTTTTCCGGTCTAAACATGCTTAGGACTGCGCCCTAAATGCCTTTGCATGGCACCTATCAAATACTGTCGGATATCAACCATCAAGCATCAAAATTTAAATAAATTGAACAATCAAAGAGTGTCAAAGACAGAGAGCAAATGTTTGGTGAATATATTGCCTATATTGTAATTTTATGTGTTATTATTCTTGCTGGTTTGGATACTTAGTGCGGAGAGGTAGAAATGTAAAGATGATGATGATGATGATGATGATGATGATGATGATGATGATGATGATAAATCAGAGAATACCCAGTGAATATTTGAAATCAAAATCATAGTGAAATGTGGAGGAGAAATTTGGGGAGCAAATTAATTTTTCAGCACCACCTCAAATGTCACTTCTAAAACTCAGTGTAGCCCACTCCCCCCCTTTACTTTTTATTTACTCCATTTTCCATTGCCTCTTTCCACTGATCCTCACCCCCCCCCACTCCTTTCCTTCACAGCCGGTGCATATCGATATTCTGATCCAAGCTTCTCACAGTAGGATCCAATTGACATGGTTATTTACAGCAGATTTTCACTTGTAAACACACAGAATTTAATTGTCTTTTGTGTTTTGGAGGCTGCTTTCATAGCAGTCCTGTTAAGTCTCACACACAACACAGTTCCGCTACTGACACGAACGTGGGGACAATTTGATCCAAATTTTGTAGATGATAGGGAGCTTCGCCTATAATTTCAACTCCCAGGAAATATCGATGTTAGCCAAGTTTCTCTCACTGGGGACAAGGACAGGGAGATCCTTTGTATTAGATGTACAAGCTCAATATTCATTCATTAAGAATTACAAATACTCTCCCCCCCCCAAGAGTATCAGCCAAAGTGGTGATTTGGCATTGCCTTCAGACATAAAAGGGAAAATCTGTCAGGATTGTTTGGATGTAAAAGATCTGTTTTCAGCATTCATTGCACAGATGGGAAATGTATCCCAGGCTTTAACCTTGCAGGTGGTGCTGAGTAGCCAGCTGCCACCTCCTCTGTTTCTACTCTCTTGGCCCAGACATTATTTTGTCAGTTCAGGGAAGGACAAACCTGGCTTGAGTTTACTGAATGACCATAGGCCAATTATATTTCCTAAGGCCTGGTCTAGACAAACAGCTTATTATGCAGTAAAGCCATTCCTGGGCTGTGCCATTTCAGACTGCAAGCAGGGCCTCATGATCAAAGGTTGTCCTAAAGAAAATTATTTATTTATTTATTTAATACATTTTTATACCATCCAATAGCTGAAGCTCTCTGGGCTGTTTACAACAGTTAAAAAAAATCATCCACGTATATGGGAAACTAGCAAGATGTAGGCTACCCTTTGCTATAATGTGCACCTGGAGTTCAATATGAAGGGAACTTTTTAATATGGAGAGCATTCAAACATGCAATCTCTCTCCAATATGCTAGAGTGGCCAGGCATCCTATTTTATACAGGACACTCCTCTAATATGGAGACCTGGAAGAGGACAGTCCTCTATTGAAAGGTGTCCTCTGTTTCAAGATTTGTACCTTTAACCAGGTTATACACCCGTTCTGTATGCGGCACCGCTACTAGCTCTTAGTCCCACCCATCTTCCATGGGGTTTTACCAAGCCTTAGGTTTAAAGGTCAAAACCAAACTTGTCGCTCGGCAGCACTGCGCTCCTTAGCATGGATGATGTGATCCTGCGGCGCTGCTTTAACCGGCGAGCCCCACGTCTGTACCAGCTGTACTCCGAACCATCTCCTGGTAACCCCACTGAGCGCATTACATAGTCTAGGCGAGAGGGACCAGGCATGATCCTTATGGAGCAGATATAGGAAGGTAGGGCGCAGCTGCTGTATCAGGTGGAGTTGA
The DNA here is from genome assembly GCA_021292165.1 of Shinisaurus crocodilurus. Lineage (NCBI taxonomy): Eukaryota > Metazoa > Chordata > Lepidosauria > Squamata > Shinisauridae > Shinisaurus > Shinisaurus crocodilurus. The sequence goes on along the minus strand of CM037887.1, from coordinate 16,503,967 downwards.
TACAGCGCCGCCTGGCTCACAGCTGACACTGAGCCTCCATGGACAGCTGGGAGTCTAGAATGACTCCCAAGCTGCGCGACCTGTGTCCTTCATGGGTAGATGTACCCCATTCAGCACCAAGGTCAACATCCCCTAACCTCCCCTTGTCCCCCACCAGAAGTACCTTCGGTCTTGTCGGGTTTTCAGGCTTCAGCATGACCTTCCCCATCCAACTACCCACTGCCTCCAGGCCCTTGGACAGGGTCTCAACGGCCAACCTTGGTGAGAAGAGAGGTAGAGCTGCATGTCATCTGCATACTGATGGCACTGCACCCCAAACCTCCTGATGATAGCTCCCAGCTGCTTTAGGTAGATGTTAAATAACATCGGGGAGAGGATGGAACCCTGCGGCACCCCACAAGTGAGCTGCCGAGGGTCAGAAGCCTCCTCCCCAAGAACTACCCTCTGGTACCTTCCAGAGAGGACGGACCGGAACCAGTGCAATACTGTGCCTCCTATGCCCAACCCCTCCAGGCAGTCCAGGAGAATACTGTGGTCAACAGTATCAAAAGCCATTGAGAGAACGGGAAGGAGAGAACGGGAAGGACTAGAAAGGAGCATTCGCCCCTATCCAAAGCCCTCCTCATATCATCCACCAAGGCGACCAAGGCCGTCTCCATCCCATGTCCAGGCCTGAAGCCTGACTGGCATGGATCTAAGTAATCGGCTTCATCCAAAGAACCATAAGCAGGGAGAGCCGCCCATCAATACTGAGCACCTTGACAAAAGTCACACAGGTAACCTACTCAGTCTTCTCCACTGTAATGAGATATCTTATATTTCTTATATTTCTCCATAGATTATAGTTATTTCTAAATTTGCACCTACTATGTATACATTTGCACATGCAAATTTTATGCAACTTGATATTCTCTTTTGTGCCCTTTTTGGAGATGCATTTCCTCTTTTTTATAAGTAGCCACCCTAGTCTGAAGAGACAAGTGGTCAACATAAGATAAGAGCCTGCTGTATCATTCCAGAATGCAGTGGCCAGCCAACCGTATGTCTCCAGGAATCCCACAGGTAGGCCATAAAAGGCTCACCTCATTGTTGCCTCCCACCCCTATCCAACAATTGATATTCACATAAAACACAGAAAACTAGAATATTTGTGGAGTTAACTCCGTCCAGTTCAGGAACATTTTGACCATTTGATCAGCTCTTTTGTCTAGATGTAAGCTTATAAGAATAAATGCACATTTTCACACTTTAGTCAACTGAGGGGAAAGTGCACACTTTTGAAAAATGTGCATAGAAATGCACACTTTCCTCATTTGAATGAACAAAAAAAACCCAAAACAGAGTGCAAATGAAAGTGGGAGTGAGCCGAACTGAGCTTCAAAGTGAAGTCCAACGTTGGCAAGCTCAAACATGCCTGATTCTCCTCCATCAACACCTGGAAAAGTGTGGCAAATAGCAAAGAAGTATTGAAAGACTACCTCCAACCCATGAGCTGGGTCAGCTTGTGCAATCTGCAAGTAAGTGGAGTCACCAGCTTGCTTTTTGCCCACATGTGCTTCCCCTCCTGCTCCCCCAACTTGAATCTTTCTGCCTGAGGTTTTTTTTTCTGAAATCAAATGCTCTCCTCTCCCCTGTCCATACACCCCCCCTTTTTTTTACCAATTGGGGGTGTCCTTCAGAGACAGGGTTCTTTAAACACACACACACACACACACACACACTTTTGAGCATATGCAAATTAGCTTATGCAAATTTGTGCTTCTTCTTTTTTTTGTCCTGTGGGCCTTAGCCCTGGATCTTCTTGGGACCTAGCACCTCCCCTGGCAGTCGGAAGGGCAGAATTGTGAAAGCCTCTTACACTAAAGCCCTATGCAGGCACTCCCCTGTTCATGTGTAGGGCTAAAGTGGGGTGGGGAACGTAATTGCACATATGTCTCTGCATGCCTGGCTGTCAGTTAGAAAGGGTTCTGTAAGCATCTTCAGCTGAACACACTTACAGAACCCCTTTCAGACCTTCACGCTCAATGTGTGGAGGTCTAACCACCAGCTGGGTGTGCAGGGATGTTGGGGGTGGGACCTCCCCACTTAGCCCTACATACATGCAAGTGAATACATGCATAGGGCTTCTTTCAAACATACAGTTGCCATGCTTAAATCACTGCATGGGTTGCAGGCATGGTGTTCCTCTATTTTCCAGCAACAACAGTAAAACAAGAGAATGACTTGCTGGTCATTCCAACATTATCAGAATGTCACTGTGTAATACCTCAATGGTGGGCCTTCTCAGTAGTGGCACCCACCTATGGGAAAAACTCCCTCATGCCATTCGGGAGGCAGAAATTTTGCATCTTTTAAATGCCCATTGAAAACACATCTGTTTAACCAGTTTTTCCCTGGCCCATAATTAACTTAATCATGTTGTTCCATTTTACTGCTCCTGCACTGCTGTGTATTATTATGTATTATTATTGTTGTTGTTGTAATTGTATTGTTTTTAAAATTGTATTTTAAATGTGATTTTAATTGTGATTTTAATATTTATATGGAAACCGCTTAGGGATTTTTCTTAATATTTAGTGGTATAGAACTAGTACAAATAAGTAAATAAATAAATACAAGTAAAACACAGTACTGGGTAACGGGGTGGGATTTTTTGGGTGGTGACACTGTGTCACTTTCAAATGTAGTACCACTAATAGGTGCTTTGGGTGCATGTCTGCATGTGTAAAGAGACCGCGAGGCACACAAGAATAGCAGACTTTCACACGGTAAATGAAAAGAATAGTATAAATGAACATCAAAGGACATGCATCATGTCCTTTAAGTAAAATCAGTGAAGCAAAATGCTTCTTCTGCATAATATTTCCATGTTTCTTCTGGTAGCGCTGTGGAATCTATCCACCGTATCTGAGTGGGTGTAGATGTTTTCTTTATAATTCACTGTTCTGTAACCATTGATCCTATCTACAAGCCATAATAATGGGTTTGATCATCTGTTTCCATGGAAATATTTGTAATGCCACAAACACTGGTAAACGTGCTCACTGCGGTGATTAGATTCCCCAGAGTATACACAGACAGAAAATTTCTCCTGAATATTTTTTCCAGGGAAGCAAACTTATTTAGAGAATACAGGGCAGCTGGAAGAAATCAGATAAGCAGAGGAATAGTAGTAGTAGTAGTAGTAGTAGTAGTAATAATAATAATAATAATAATAATAATAATAATAATAATAAGAAGAAGAAGAAGAAGAAGAAGAAGAAGAAGAAGAAGAAGAAGAGCCGTTCTGGATCGGACCAAGGGTCCATCTAGTCCAGCATCTGTTCACACAGTGGCCAATCAGCTGCCCATGGGATCCCACAACCGGGACATGAGTGCAACAGCACCCTCCCGCCCATGTTCCCACCAGCAACTGGAGTACACAGGCCAACTGCTTCTGATACTGGAATAATAATAGCAGCAGCAACTTGCAACTTTAGCAGGATATCCCCCCCCTCCCGCCCCCGAAAAAGTGTAGATTCAGTCACCTTTTTTTTTTTTTTTTTTTTTTTACAGTATTGCTTCACCCGGCTATGGTATCTTTTCTGAATTAGTCACGTATGTGATCCTAGCCAATCAGTATCACATAGTGAACAGGATGATATCATGACACAACATGTAATGTAATGGAGTCACTAAACCTAAGCAGGTAATAGCTTGGGGGCCAATACAGCCAGTTTGGCTATGAGGCGATGGCACTGAGGGTGAATCTAAAGCCACCAGAACAGGAGGGCCAGCAGAAGCGATCTTTGGCTCCCCGTCCTTTGTTCTCCTTTATTTTCACTAGCCAGGCTTTTCAGCCTGTATAGTGAGAGCACTTTGGAGGGGGAAAGAAGGAAGATGGAGGAAGCTCAGGATAAATTGTATCCTGACCCCTCTGGTCTCCTACCCTCCCTGCCCACCAGAACACCCCCTTTTTCCATCCTCTTTGAGGTCAACTTTCCAACTTTGGAGAGGCAGCTGGCATGGTTCTCTCCACGCTGTCTGCTAGGGTGAGGGTTCTGGGGTCAGATCTCTGACTGCCCCTTCTGAGGTCGGAGGGGTTTTGTGAGCCATCCTATGGTCCCTGGGATTCTCGCCCAGGAACCATTGGATTGTTTCTTGGTTGTTGTTTTTTTTAGCAAATAAGAAAATATATTTGCAAGGGAAATTGCCAAGAAGGGAGGCGGCTTTTTGGCATGGTCAGAAATATTTATGAAATATAGTATGTAGCTTTGACTCGGCCTCCAAAAGTACCTTTATCAAATATACTGTGTGTTTTATCATATACATTATTTCATATAGCTGTAGCAAGTGGGTGATGGGAATGTACACTAGGTTCACTCAAGGTTCCCAGCTTGCGGTATTTTGTGATATGTATTATACAGGTTAATTTGAGGTGGGAGATGAATGCATATATTATGCCTTGTGTCTGTGAATTTGTTAACCTCTCTGGTATGGATGGGCAAATCTGTTTCTCATTTTCTCAGTCGTAACTTCGCTTTAGCCCATTTCCACATCTGTTTGTGAAAAATCCACAGAAACCATTGTACACATTTTGTGTGCATTTCAGTGTGCAAGAGCATTTTGCTTCACAAATAGGTTCAGTAGGTGTGAACTCAGTAAGTTCATATAAAAATCCCAAATAAATTTCTCATCCATACCTGCCCTCTGGTCCACCAACTCTATGATAGATTTTTCAAAATGAAATGTCTGTTAAAAGTTAATAAAAATATTAAATTGCATTTTTACCTGCCAAACAAAGCCTCACTTGAGTCTAGGAATGATTCTGCAGCCTAGGAAAGCCATGTTGGGACTTCTGTGGCAGCCCGGTTGTCTCAGTAATGGAGGCAAGACTGGAATGGCCATGGATAAGCCAGACCAGAGGTTGGCGGGGGGAACAACACCATTACCAAAAATAATGGGTACACTGCCACCCTGAACCCAAACCCTGGATGACTTATGGAACTGAGTGCAGGTGTGTCACTGATCAAGTCCTATACACACTTACCTGGAGGAAGTCCCACTGAACTTCTGTAGACATGCAAAAGATTGCACTGTGAATGTTGTACATGTGCTGAATGAAAACCAGTTTCTCACCAAATTCTTTTAAGCTGTGGCTTGCTTTGTGATTGCCCCCCCCCCCAACTGATATTCCTTGGTCTGATAGCATCTTATACTATTGGCAAGAATCATAGACGATTTCTAGGTTAAGAAGGCTTGTTTTTGCCATGCATCTCTGAAAACTCACCCTGTTTTCCTGACTTCCATACTTCCTGTGGTGATTATCTCCTGTGTACCTCGCTGTGCATGTGTAGTGGTAACCCTGGTCACATCACCCACCAGAAACTTCTACTGCAAGAGCTTCATTCAAATGAAGGAAGCTGTGCAGCTCCATGCCTTGTTCAAGGTCTTTGCTTTAATTGTGAAGAGCACAAAGTGAATAACAGACTTGCAGATTGTGGAAAGGCCATGGCTCTGTTGGGGACCATGTGAATTTGTACTCCTGTTCTAATGTTTAGCTAGGCCTGACTAGAGAATCTTGCATTCTTGTTTTCTGCTTTCTGTAAAATTGTTTCTTGCTTTCTTGCTGTTCTGTGAAACTTCTTGCTAAAGTTGCAAAGAAATCTGAATTGAAATGTAAGAGAGAGAAAAGTAAAGTTGCAGGCAGTCTTGTTCAAGGCTGCAGTAAATGGGAGGGGGAAGAGGCCGGAGAATTGGCAAAGTGTGTACAGAGGGCACTGATAAGGGAAAAGCAAAATAAAATGTGTGTGTGTGTGCAGTAAGTAAAGAGACAGAGAAAGGCGGAGGGAAGGGGGAAGGGGGGGTGCTAGCATCAGACTGATGCGTGTACTTTCCAAAGAACAGGACAAGATGGAATTGTGCTGATAGACAAGGAACAGAAGGAAATGTATGTACCAGGAAGGCCAGAGGAAGTCAGTGAAGGCGTGTGAAAGAGGTCATGATAAGAATGTTTTTCTACACAACTGTATGTAAAATGACTGTATGTGATGCAAACCTGTATCTGATTCCATGCTGTATAAAAGATCCAGAAAGAACTTTGCCGGGGGCTCTTGATTTGAGTCACAGACTCCTAGAGCCTATTTAAGGCCTTAAATAAAGTTGGTTTCCCTTCTCCAAATCAGTGTGTTTATTGGGCAGGGCATACACACTGAGGCCCGAATCACTTTGCCGGGAAAGGACACCTTTTTGGTGCCGGCAACAGCTCAGTTTGGTAGGGCACCTGCTTTTCATGCAGAAGGTCCCAGGTTCGATCCCCGGCATCTCCAGGTAGGGCTAGGAAACATTCCTGCCTGAAACCCTGGAAAGCCGCTGTCAGTCAGTGTTCACAATATTGGACTAGATGGACCACGGCTTGGGACCACAATACCTGATGGAATACCTCTCCCAACCACAACCTACCCGTACACTACATTCAACATCTGGGGCCTTCCTCCGACTGCCACCTCCACGTGAGGCTCGGAGGGCAGCAACAAGGGGGAGGGCCTTTTCTGTGGTAGCCCCCCAACTGTAGAACAAACTCCCACCTGAGGCCTGCCTGGCACCAACTCTATTATCTTTTTGGCATCAGGTTAAGACTGCCCTCTACGTTGAGGCTTTTAATAATTAAAAGGTATATGGTGGGGTAGTAAATTGTTTTTAGCGGTCAGGTTTTATTAACTTGTTTTAGGGATATTTTTAAAATTGGTGTTAAAAATGTTGTAATGTTTTATTGTTTATATTTTTAACTGTATTTTATTCTTGTTGTTTTTAATTGATTGTTGTACACTGCCCAGAGATCTTCGGCTATTGGGCGGTATAGAAAATGAATGAATGAATGAATGAATAAATATAAATGGTCTGACTCGGGATAAGGCAGCTTCCTATGTTCCTATATTCCTAAGTCTGCTACCAGGCATTTTAAAACCAGTCAGGATAGAGGGCATATGATTTCCTGCTATTCTCACAGATCACACACACACACACACACACACAGTGAGAGAGAGGAGATAAGGGATGCTAAATACCCTCTCCTTACTGAATCAGAGGTGAAAGAGGAAGTGGGGGAGTGCGAGCAGGTAGAGGGAAGACGGTGGCCCCAATCCACCACATCCTGGTTGGCTAGGATACAACATTGCCACTTTGCTGTTGTTCAGGGTGGGCTGGATGTAGACAGTGGATTTTCTATGCATACTACATCGAAAGCGGTTTTCCCACCACCGCCACCACTGTTTGCATGCATTGTGCATCCATCTGCAATTAACAGGGAATTTTCTTGACTGGCTCAATAAACAGCCGGAATGAACCTTAAAGTATCCAATCTACTCCATCTTGCAATGTAGCTCTTCATCATGATCCCATTACTTTCCTACGACTTCTGCTTTATTGCTCTCTTACCACCTCTGTTTTATATCCCCACTTAAATGAGTCATTATTAAACTTTTTTTTCCCACCCTAAAACATAACTTCTAAAAATCACTCCTTGCAGGCACACAGTCTATAGCCTCCCCCGGCAAGTGACTTGCAGGCCCTGGGGTTCATAATTATGGGAATGACAAAGAAAACCTATAAACACACTTTATAGGAATCCTCGTGGGGCTGTGGTCTGCATATATAACGTCATAGATTTCATAGATCATAGAGTTGGAAGGAGCCTACAAGGCTATCAAGTCCAACCCCCTGCTCAATGCAGGAAACTAGAGGAGGGGTCTCCCATCCATGTAATAACCAGGCCTGACCCTGCTTAGCTTTCCACACTCAGACAAGCTGAGCCAGCATAAGCCACAGACCTGTTAGTAGACTTTATATTTTTTAAGGGATATTTGCAGGGGTGGGAAGCTGCTGTTCTTCTAACTTTTTATCTTGTTCCTCTTAATGGAAAACTGTGTGCAGTCTGAAAATGTGAATCAGACCAATACGGAGAACTTTTACAAATGGTGTGTGCATTTATTTTTTTTTTGCTCACCTGATCCTGAAGATTCCAGGAGAAAGGACATTAAAACATGAATGCATGCATAAAATATCAAACTGAAGCAGCATATGAAGTATTCACCACCGCAGCTTGCTGATGCTCAGTGTTATCTATACTGTTGTTGCAAAACATTGATTCCTTTGCTGAGGTTTCCTAAATAATCTTATATGAATGTAGGACAGGCTAGATAAGCTTTTCAAGAGCTGAACTGTTAGATGATCAAAAGCAAAGCACTTTGCAAGAGCTCTTTGCAGGTTAATTAAGATAAGCAAGATAAGATTTGCTGCCTGAAAGTATATTAATTTAGAGCTTACAAACAACGTGTGTGTGCACGCGTGCGTGCGCACATGTGTGGGGTGGGATAGGGGATGAAAACCTTATGCTAGCTTTTGGATTTATATTCAGTATAACTGATGGGACAGTGCATGACAGGAAGGAGTGATTTTAAGGGCTATCTACACTTTATGTTAAATGTGTGGTCATATTTAATGTATCTGTTTGTTGTTGTTTTCAAATAGCAGCTGGGACGGGCAAACAGAATCAGGACTGGAATGCATGGGTAGTGGGCTTCACCCTTTCTGCTCGTGGTCCTGATTCTGTTTTCCCAATGAAAATGGCTATTTGCCAAATTGCTATGGGTGCCAATAGCAGCTTCCCTCCTGGGCCAAACAGCAGCTTCAGAGGGGCACTTTTCTATGGGGTGATGGCATGGAGGGAAAAGGTAAACCCACTCTCTGTTTTCTGTAGCCCCAATTTTGATCGGGGGTCCCCTCACAGCTGCTCTTTAGAAAACAAAACAAAACAAACAAACAAACAAACAGCTGCCCACAGATTTGTTAAATTTATTTATTTATTTGTGATACTTCTATGCAGCTTAATATAATAAAATTCCTAAGCGGTTGTGTTCTTACATTTCATGCAACATATCATTTGGCCTTAAAGATATGGGGAAGAGGAGGCAGGCACTTGGACCATTAGCAGGTAAGTTTCTGTGCGTGATCATGGCATGAGCGAGACCATAGCTCAGTGGCAGAGCACCTGCTTTGCATGCAGAAGTCCCAGGTTCGATCCCCCGCATCTCCAGGTAAGTCTGGGAAGGCGCCCGAAACTGCTGCTGCCAGTTGTGGCGTAACCCCACAATTCAGTTCCCTGGTGTATGTCTGTTTTAGTATATTTAGTGAGTATAGAATGTTGAACTGAGTGGGTGTGGTTTGTGATGTCTTGGAAAGGGTGGGGGGAGGAGTATATAAGAAGTGTTTGAGTGATGTCAGTTAGTTAAGGGAGTTAGTGTGTGGTGGGGAGTGTGGTGGGGAGTGTGGTGGGAGTTGGGGAGTTGGGGAGTTAGGTTAGTTGGATTATTTGTGTCTTGTCAGGAGTTTTAAGAGGAATCAGTGATTGTATGAGGAGTGAGAGTATTTGGAATTATAGGGACTTATGTTAATTACAAAGTGCTTGGTGTAGGCAGGTTTAAAGTTATTTTCTGGAATGAAGATTTTGAGAATTAAAATAAACTTATTTTTATTTTGTTTGCTACCCAAATCCTACGTGTCAGCTTGGTGTTATTAACCTGCATTACTTTTAAATCTACACACACACACCTTTGTACCCACAGAATCATAAATTTAAGCTAGATCCTTAATAACCAGTATTAATCTTTTCCCTCATTAGTAGGGGAAAGGTTTCATTTGACCCTCCCCTCAGGTTTTTAAGTGTTGGTGCTTAGCCTGAGAAGGGTTTATGCGCCTGGTCCTAAAGTGTAAGGGACTGTGTCGTCGCACCAGTCAGTGTTGACAATTCTGGGCTAGATGGACCAATGGTCTGTCTCAGTATAAGGCAGCTTCCTAGGTCCCAATGTCTTAAGTGCTGAAATGTGATACTCTTGTGCAGCAGTTATTTATTTATTTCATTTTTATACCGCCCAATAGCTGAAGCTCTTTGGGCGGTTCACAACAATTAACAAGGCAGTCCCTGCCCGCAGGCTTACAATCTAAAAAGACATGACACACAAGGAAAAAGGAATGGGGAGGGAAGAAGGGGAAAGGCCAGTCAACAGGGTCTGATCCCACAGTGCATTTTTTATACATGCAAGTGAGCAATCATGTGGTGAGCATGTTTGACAATATGCAAATATAACCCATGCCAGTGGCTTTTCTCATTCAGCACAAGGTTGCCTGAAAGTTGTTTTCAGGTGTGTACCACATTTGAGAATTAGATTCTATGTGATGCACTCATGTGGATGTTGTTCCCGAGTTTTAGGGTTGTTGTGTTTTTTGTTTTAATTATTATTATTATTTAATAGAATGCAGCTGTAAAAAGCTACAATCTAGAGTAGTGGAGGATGAAGAGGGCTGGGATGCTTATCTATATCCCTGGCCACTTTTTCTGATCAAAATTAACCCCTCTGTGCTGCATACTGCCCTGCAGGGGGGAAGATATACATACTTGTGTCTTTTCCCCACAGGACAAAAACCAGCTGTCAAGGGATGCTTTTGATAAGAGAAAGGGCCCATAGAAAAAGAGATAAGCGTGCATGACCTTCTGCCACCCCACCACCATGAACGTCTTCTCCAGATAACAAGTTCCAGTTACATTCTTTGCTTACATTTTAAAGTCAAGGAAAACATTCATGTGACATAGAAAACTGTCTTACACCACACCACACCAGACCATTTGTCCATTGCCTCTGCTTGGCAGTTGCTTTCCAGGATTTCAGGCAGGGGAGAGTCTCTCGCATCCCTTCAACCTGAACCAATTTCCTGGAGATGCCAGGGACTCAACCTGGGACCTTCTATATGCAAAGCATACAGGTTTTCAGGTTATCTGAAATACTGTATTCTCTCTTATGAGACTTAGGGAAACAGAAAGAAGTTGTGCGCTGCCACTACCCCTGCCAGGTGAGCCCTGCCTGTGAGAAACTGTTCCCCACTTCTCTGCCCATAAATAAGGTGGAGAATTTCAGAGGCCATTTGTGCACATTTCTAATTACTAATTCAAGAGGCCATTTCTAATTACTTCCATGCAAAGAGTCAAAGTTATATTTTTAAGGGAAAGATGTACAAAGGCACCTACTCTTACTCTTCCTACTTGAAAAAATAAATACAGGAAATGGCCATGTTTTAGTTATCTAGGGAGTCACGTTTTCTCTGACTTTCCTATGAGACAATATTTTATTTATTTATATCTCTTTTAAGAATCTCACATTCTTAAAATATAAATAAATGTGACTTTCTTGCAGTTTTTCAACTGAGAATAGTAACAGATGCCTTTGTGCATATTTCCATTAAACACACAGACACACACCCTAGGCAAACATGACTTAACATGTTAATCTTTTTCTATCCAGTCCATCCTACATTCCTGAAAAATAATTGTAAGTACGTCAACGTGATTTGAAATGATTACTTAAAACAAATGTGTCCCCCCCACCCACAATACCAATTGTGTCACTGCTGCAATGCTTTAATGGAATGGAAAGAAAACTGGAAAGTTTGCACTCCCTTCACATTTAAAAGGTTTACATAGAGTCAGGCATGTAATTAAAGCTCCATTTTGTAAGAGTTCGCATTGTTCTTCATCAGCTCTCAGTCTTTTCTTTTGTTTTGGTTTTTTTTTTTTGGTTTTTTAATGTAAAAAGTCATTCTAACTGGCAGTAATGAGCCAGTAAAACTTATATTGGCTTACCAGCAACGGAAACCCACAAGAGCTCCCTGGGCAGTTTTATCAGTAATATTCTAGTCACAAAACTTCATTGTTTCAGTTCAGATCACTGGAACTGCCTCCAAGTCTGCCTGGGGGGTGGGGTAGTAAGTCTGATTGATTCTGTTGCCTTCATGTCACTTCTGATGACTACTTGCCTCTGCAGCAGTCTTAACTATCGATACACTGGTCTTGAAATATTTACCAGTTGTGTCTTCAACCAGAACATCCACACCCAGTCCTCTACAGAAGCACTTTTTTAAGGACCATGTTTTGTTGTTGTTGTTTGTTTTGTTTTATTTTGTTTAAATCCCAGTACAGGCTTGTACAGCGTATGAACCAGTAACAGGGTAGGGAAACAATTTCATTTGGTCCACATTATTATTACCGGTATTATTATTATTATTATTATTATTATTATTATTATCATCATCATCATCATCATCATCAGGGCAGGGACTGTCTAATATTAATCTTTGTAAGCCGCTCTGGGAGCCTTTTCAGGCTGAAGAGTGGGGTAAAAATGCTGTAAAAAAAAAAATCATCATCATCATCATCATCTCTATACCGCCCAATAACCGAAGCTCTCTGGGCGGTTTACATTTATAAAATTTTACAATAAAATACAATTTTACAATGAAAATACAATATAAAAATACAAACAATAAAAACATTGAAAAATTTGCACTAGACATTTTAAAAAACAATTTTAAGCACACCAATCTAATGTGCACTTCCCAGATTAACATGTGATTCAGAACACAGTTATCCTTGGAGTTGTGCCCTTCTCCAGATTTTGCAATGCAGCTCTCAGCTCAAAAATGCATACATTAGGGAAATGTGTACATTAGGGAACATTGCAAACAAACAGGGAAAGCTGTGTACAAGAGTGCGCATATTAAGGGAAATTGTGTACAAAATGTGTATATCAGGGGAAATAAGTGCATACGGAAATAAAGGTGAATCTCTGTCTTTAAATTTGGAGACTGATGTGGAAATTGGACAGAACGGATTTATGGTGGACTATTGGTGAAACTGACATGGATGGGAAATAGATGATTTGTCTATACCTTACAGGTAGTTGGTTGATCACCCACCCATTTTGTAGTCTCAGGAACAGATACAAAACAAAATAGGATTTTTATTCAGTTCATACAGGTCTGCTGAACTGCTTCCACTCACCTTCCCCCATACTACTGTACACACATTGACTGAATGCATGAAAAAAGCTTATACTAAGAATTATATCAGACCATCAAGCCCAGTATTATCAACACTGACTGGCAGCAGCTGTTCAAAGTTTTAGGCAGAGATCTTTCCAAGCCGCACCTGGAGATGTTAGGAATTGAACTTGGGACCTTCTGCATGCAAAACATATGCTCAACCACTGAGCTACAGCAATTCCCAGAGAGAGAGAGAGAGAGATTAGGCTTGAACTCACAATGCAAATGCCACAGAGCAGTTCTCTAACCACTCAGCCACTGTAGCAGACAAATTGTTGTTGTTGTTGTTGTTGTTCCAAGTTCATCTTGACATTTTACTGTTAAGTTAAATTTGATGGCAATTGTAATCTGTTGAAGGTAACATGTGATGAAACTATATGATGGCTGGTATCATACAGATACAGCCTGGTATACTAAACATTCATGTCTGAGTGTGGAAAGCTAAGCAGGGTTAGGCCTGGTTATTACTTGGATGGGAGAGACCCCTCCTCTAGTTTCCTGCATTGAGCAGGGGGCTGGACTCGATGGCCTTGTAGGCTCCTTCCAACTCTATAATCTATGAAATCTATGAAACCTATGAATAACAGCACATGCTCCAGTTGTTCCTATTTACTGGGGACAATTCCTATTTTCTTGTACCTGTCCCTAGTAATCCACTTCCCCTATTTTTTGACTTTCCTTTGTTTTTGACTTTTGTGGACACCCTATTCCAATTTGGCAGGTGTGATTGGCTAGTGTTGCCATTCATCAAGGAGTTCCTAGAACTTGGATTGGGTGGATCTTTCTCATCATTGCCTTGGTCATATTAGCAGAAGCATAGTGTCCAGATCCAGGTCCCATTCCTTCCTGCACTAGTCATTCTACATCTCAAATACCTTGTAAAGCTCTGGGTGCTGATTTTAAGAAGGACATGACTGGAGCATATCCAGAGAAGTGTGTCCAGGATGGTGAGGGGTCTGGAAACCAAATCCTATGAGGAATAGTTGAAAGAGCTGGGTATGTTTGATCTGGAGAAAAGAAGTTTAAGGGAAGACATGATCACAGTCTTGAAATAACAGAAGGGCTGTCCCGTAAAAGACAGAGCAGGGTTGTTCTCTGTGGTTCCAGAGGGCAGGAGTAGAACTAATGGATGGAAATTTCATGGAGGCAGTTTTCAGCTAAGCATCAGGAGAAGTGTCCTAACAGTAAAAGACTGGCTTGGAAAGTGGTGGGTCCTTCTTCACTGGAGGCTATTTAAGTAGATGCTGGACAGTCAAATGTCAGGGACACTGTGGTTGTATCCTGCATTGCAGATCATGCAGTGAGTAGGAGTTCAGGCAAGATGACCACCAACCAAGGTCCATCCCAACTCTATAATTCTATTATTAGGGCTATTGCCAGATATCCCCCATGCAAATTTGCTGCCCAGTCATAGGGAACAAATGTGGGTATGTATTTCCCCCCTCCCACTGAAATTATAGCCAGTGTGGCATAGTGGTTAGAGTGCTGAACTGGGACTCGGGAGACCCGGATTCTAGTCCCCACTTGGCCATGAAGCTCACTGGGTGACTTTGGGCCAGTCACGGACTCTCAGCCTAACCTACCTCACAGGGTTGTTGTGAGGATAAAATGGAGAGGAGGAGGAGGAGGATTATGTAAGCCACCTTGAGTTCCTTGCAGGAAAAAAGGCAGGGTATAAATGTAATAAATAAATAAATCTAAACTTTTTTTGGGGGAAGGGGCTAATCATTTACAACAGCAGTGGCTTTTTGTCTATTTCTATCAAGAAGAAGAAGAAGAAGAAGAAGAAGAAGAAGAGAAGAAGAAGAAGAAGAAGAAGAAGAAGAAGAAGAAGAAGAAGAAGAAGAAGAAGAAGAAGAAGAAGAAGAAGAAGAAGAAGAAGAAGAAGAAGAAGAAGGCTAATGGAGATCCCCCAAAACCTTTTTGGAAATCTTCCCCTGAAAATCATTAAGGTGGGTGGGGTGGGGTGGGTGGGATTGCCTCCTCTCCCAGTCTGAGCCAACATTTCCCTACTGAGGACTTTTCAGCTAAGCTTTAATATAAATTATGCACATACATAACTGCTAAGACATCATGCAGCTCATAACGTGCCATTTCATGCATAATGCACCAGCTGGGGCATATTTTGAACTGTTGATAACACATTACAGGACAGTTATGTTTCTCATTATCAAAGTTGCCTTCTTTGCTTTTAAATTAGTGGAGGACAAGCTACTACAGAACAGATGAATGAATGCTGCATACTGTAGGTGCAATAAAGTCTTCTGCAAATGCATAATAGTGGAGGGGGTGGGGCATTTGGGTATTTGAGATGTTAGGAGCATAAAATGACGTAAGGACACAGTGGAGTGTTACAAGCCTATTTTTGATCTATGAAATGTCGAAGGGTATGTACTAGTGCAGAACCTTTTTCAGCCCAGGTGCTGCATTCCAGCGGAGGGTGGAGCCAAAGGGAAAGGGAAGGACTAAAATACCAAAAAATAGCAGCATATTTGAGGTTAAAGCTCTTACTGCCAAAAACTAACCTTTTAAAATGAGGGGGGGGATACACAAAAGCCAGGAAACTGATTGTTGTCTGTGGGGAAGGGGGTGGCCTCCTGAGGAGCCCAGGAAGGGCCAGATTCAGACTCCAGGAGGGCCATATTTGGTCCTGGCCTGAGGCTCTGACCCCTGCACCGGTGTATCCAGGTGTATTGCCGCTAGTTTGATATACCAGAAGACACAAGCATAACATCACTGAGAACACGGTAGCAAGCACTCCTGCGTTCAGTTCAGAGGGCTCTGCATAACCCTCAGGCACCGACCTGACGACTGCACCGAATAAAAAGAGGGCATGCTTGGATTGTGCCCCTGGTTTTTACGGCTGCACTGGTGTAGCATTCTGCATTCACTATCCCACCACTCAGTGATTCGCTAGCAAAGCAAATATAGGGGAGTGGGCCCGGGGGGCGGGGAGAGAGAAGTGTCTTTTCTTGCCTTTGCTCTGTAAGGGCAAAAGCAAAATTGGCAACATATTACTTGAATGTATTTGCGTTCTATCTATAGCCTGCAATCTATATCTTCTGGCGCTGTCATTGCAGTGGGATGTCATTGTTGCTTGTGAAGTTGTGCTCATGAATGCCGTGCGCCTAGAAGCAATCTGCATCTGCAGATAACTAATATGGCATTGAATTAATGGGAAGGAGGGGACTCTACCAGTTTCAGATTACATGTGCGGCATTGCATTTTGAAGTACCCCCCCCACACACACACACACACAAAGAACCCTACACTGCATAGGAACATAGGAAGCTGCTTAGGGATGTGCACGGAGCTCGATTGGGGGGTGGAAGTCCAGCGAACTCACTGGGCTCAAAGCCTCCGAGCTCCACTCGCCCTACCTTTTCCCCTGCTCAACTTGTGTTCTCGCGAGCCAAGCCGGGGAAGCGGCTTCGGTTTCCGGCGCTATGTTGTTTACATAGAAAATGGAGTCAGATACATTAAAAACGGCCACAATGTTTGTAATTTGCGCAAATATCAGCAGTTTTTTAATGTATTTTATGCTATTTTCTACGTAAACAGTGTAGCGCCGTGGACCCAGAAGTCCGACGAGCACGGCTCGCGTGCTGCAAGTCGAGTGCTGGGCAGATTGCCCACCCCTACAGTGCCTTATACTGAGTCAGAACATAGGTCCATCTAGCCCAGTATTGTCGACACTGACTGGCAGCGACTCTCCTGGGTTTCAGGCAGGATTCTTTCCAAGCCCTACCTGAAGGTTGGGGATGGAACCTGGGACCTTCTGCTTGCAAAGCATGTACTCTGTCGCACTGAGCTCTCAAAGTACTCTTAAAGGTTAGTGACACAGGACTTACCTTTGCAGAAATCATGTTGATTCTTTCTCAGCAGGGCTTGTCCTTCTATATGCTTACTGATTTTATCTTTAATACTACTTTCAACCAATTTACCCAGAACTAGACGTTAAGCTAACTGGCCTGGAATTTCCCTGATCACCGCTGGATCCTTTTTAAAACATTAGTGTTACATTGGCCATTCTTCAATCCTCTGGTACAGAGGCTGATCTTAGGGACATATTGCATATTTTTGTTAGGAGATCAGTAATTTCATTGTTGAGCTTTTTAAGTATTCTAGGATGGATACCATCTGGGCCCGGTGATTTATTGACATTCAATTTGTCAGTAAGGTTGAGGACTTCATCTTTTGTCACCACTACTTGCCTCAATTCGTCAGACTCCTCTCCTGAAAAATCAGCTCAGGAACAGGCATCTGTCCTGTATCTTCTGCAGTGAAGACAGATGAACAGAATTAATTCAGCTTCTCCGTGATTGCCTTATCCTTCTTTAGTACTCCTTTAACTCCATTTGCGTCCAGTGGTCCAACTACCTCCCTAGTTGGTTTCCTGCTTCTGATATAATTAAAGCATTCTTTATTGTTGGCCTTGATGTTGTCAGCAATATGCTCCTCAAAATGCTTTTTTACATCTCTTATTGTCTGCTTGCATCTCCTTGTGCAAGCATGTGCTCCCTTTTCTTTTCCTCATTTGGGTAAGACTTCCATTTTCTGAAGGAAGCCTTCTTATCTCTCATACCTTCCTTGACACTGCCCGTTAACCATGCTGGTAACCTCTTGGAGTTGGTGCTACCTTTCCTAACCTGTGGTATACTCTCTAGCTGAGCTTCTATTATTGTGGTTCTGAGCGACCTCCAAGCATTTTGAGGAGATTTAACCCTCTTGACCTCCCCCCTTTCAACTTCATTTTTACCAGTTCTTTCATTTTGGAGAAGTCTCCTCTTTTGAAGTCCAATGTGACTGTGTTAGACTTCTTTGGCAATCTTCCATTTAAATATATATTACATCTGATAGCCTTGTGGTCACTATTTCCAATTGGTTCAACAACATTTACATCTCGTACTAGGTCCCAGGCAACACCACTTAGGATTAAATCCAGGGTTGCCTCCTCTCTGGTCGGTTCTATCACCAACTGTTCTAGGGCACAGTCATTTAGGGCATCAAGAAACTTAACCTCTTTGTCATGACTGGAACATGCATTTATCTAGTCAATGTGGGGGTAATTGAAGTCTCCCATTATTACAATACTTCTTTGTTTGGAGGCCTGACCTCCAGATGCAGAGAGTTCCACAGAAGTGGAGCCACCACACTGAAGGCTCTTCTGGAGGACTACAATCAGGCCATAGGTCCATGTAGATTCCCTGTTCTCTTTATGCTTAGCTGCAATCCTCACAGTATCTGGTGGAAAATGCACTTCCCCAGACACAATATATTGTTCCCTGTTGTAATGTGAAATGTTTTGGGCTGGCCTGGTCTTGAATGGGCAATGAAGACCCATTAGCTTTAAAAAAAAAAAAAAAAAAAAAAGACCTGTTCAGGGTGGAGATGAAAACTGATGGAACTGGTTTGTTGATATGGATCAATACAGTTTCCTGCAATTTGGGGATCTCTTTGGGGGCAAGGCTAAGGGAACTGTCATAAGTTTGGGATCACTGCTTGTCTGTGCAACTGGGAAAACTGCGCAAATTAAGAAGCGATTGAATGTGAAATTTGCACAAATTTGCACAATTTTTTTCTAATTTGAGCAACTTTCCTCCATACACTAAAGTGTGGCTTTCAAGCTGTAGGTGGGTGGTGGGGGGGGGAACTTACACAAATTGGGAAATTTGTGCAAAATTGAACTGGGAAAGTTGTGCAAATCAAACACGAGCACATGTTCGGCAATGTGCAAACATCTTTGGAGGACACACATGCTCATGATAGTGTTTGAGACTTTGGACAGGGCATGCTTCTATGTTTTGTGAGCAAAAACAAAATTCCCATACATCCCAAAGTCCATCACACTGCCCCTGACAGCCATCCAGATCCAAGGTAGTGGTGAAGCTGGAATGAAGCACAGCATAGGATACCTTACCATATGCATGGCCCTTAATGAGTGGCCCTTAACAGCTGTAATTTCCTGGCATTTTGGAGCTTGAGTGAGCATGGAAAGGCCTTAACACAATGTGTTAAACCAAAAGGGTTTTTTAAAATAAAATAAAAAATTGAACATTTTAATCAGCAGTTCAAGTTGTCATAAGTAAAATTTCTGTGCATCCACCTAGGTTGTACTGACTTTGTGCTCTCAACTCCTTTCTGTAGAACTTGATAAAATTGTGAAATAGATTTTGTGCCAAACAGTGTTGAAGAGGTTACATGACTTAGAGTTAAGGGAGGAGGGAATTAATGTTAAAAAAAGAAGTGCCTCAAAGGATTGCAATAAAAGATAGAAAGGGGGGGCAGCAAACAGTGATGTTAGACCCCATATAAGTTCTGAAATAGGCTTGTTTGAGGGGCATTTTGATCTGAGTAATTTAAAGCTTTGCTGTAAAACTCTTATACTTCCTTGTAATCAGAGTTTCCATCTTTAACACGGAAGTGTCCCAGTGCTAAGGAAAGGAAAGTGGAAACATTAACAAAATTCAGAGCAATTAATACACTTAAACTATGAGAAGTAATTCTCATTCCTCATTTGTTCTGTTTTCAACACAGATTTTGCTTGCACTCTCCAGATATCTAACCTTGTACCTAGCAATAACCTTTATCAGATGAACTAAGAATGACACATGTATTCTATAAAGTATATAAACACAGCAGACAAAATACCAAACCCACCATTATTCTGATAGATCTGTGTTTATCCTGGGGAGAATAGAAGCTTGGAATGATTGATGCTTTTAAAAAATTACAGTGACAACTTTCTCTTCCAGGCACCCTCACTGATAAGTACCTTATTCTCCATGCTGTAAACTTATTGGGGAGTGGGAGAATGCTGCTTTGGCCTGAACTTGTGCGCTGCTAAGGAAAACACACACACACATACACACACACACACCAGCAGTGCAATGGGTTCCTCTGTGTGTCTCCTGCAGCCTGATCACCATCTCGCCCTTGCATCAGCAACAGCAGCCCTCAGGATTGGTGCAGCAATGCTCCTTCATCCTGCAACACCACTCTATTGCATTTAAGTCACTCAGCAGAGAAGTGGAAAGCAGGATAGAGATAATACCAAGAGAGGTAGACATGCATTGCTTTAAAGGATGGGGAGGCAACCTGGTACCCTCCAGATGTCTTGGACTACAAGTCCCATGAGCCAAAGCCAGCATGGCACATGGTTGGGGACTATAGGACTTGTAGTCTGCAGTGCCTGGAGAGCACTGCGTCACCTGCCCCTGTTCTTCCAGCATGGGGGTGGGGAGCCTCAGGCCAAATCCAGCCCTCCTGAGATCCCAGTACAGCCATCTGGGGTACCCAGATGGCCACGCCCCTTTCCCCTGGCACAACTGTTCTTCCCATTCTAAAAGGCTGAAATGCCTTTCATAAGGCTTAGTTACCGGCAGTAAGAGCTTTAAGCTAAAATATGCTGGTATTTTTGGCTCCACCCCTTTTGCCCTTGGTTCCACCCAATGCTGGAATGCAGCCCCCGAGAACTTCTCTGAAAATGAATTCAGCCCTTGGGCTGAAAGAGGTTCCCCACCCCTGTTCTAATGGGTGATTAAAATGTGCAGAAATAGCAAGTGGCATGACGACTTTCCTGGACTCTACCAACTGAGGCTGGGGGAGGGGTGATTGCATGTTTGAAGGCAAACCCACATTTAAAAAAAAAATCCTCCCTCCTTGCACATAGAGAGTTAGCATGTCAGGGAGAAGTTTAGGTGCAAACCTAGACCTTCTGAATGACATACTAGTTTTCCGCATGCAAAACACTGGGATAAAGGTTTTTTTTTTGCAGCATCTATAGAAACTGTACCCAAGTTTCTGTTCTCTTGCCAATTTGATTTAAAGAACTGAGAGAGGTAAAAGAGCTTCTATCTTACATACCGGTACTCTTTTAAACTTTAATTGAGAATGGTTTTATTCCTCCAATTGATTTTGCAGTCATTTGTGCAACTGTTTATGGGAGTCTGACTAACTGTACAATAACATATATTAAGTTGTTACTTCTAGTTTTCTCACTGAGATGACTTTGCATGTAAAAAAGGGGGGGAAAGGCGGAGGACACAAAATTGTTTTGTAAACTCCTTTCTTAGTAGGTTATAATTACCTTATTTGTTCCCTCAAATGTCTTGGAATTTAGTCAGTGGATAAAATAAACAGGTGGGAATGATAATTCGGGGCTAGTTTCATCTGCTGGATATAATCAGCTGCTGATTGGAGGTAAGAACTTTTCCCTGCTGAGAATGGGGCTGGGGAAGAAGCTGGCAGGATGGAAGGGGGACCCTTCCCCATGCCTGGGGTCCCCTATGCCTGGTTTAATGCTTGTCAGCGAATCCAGTTCCTTGCACTCATTGGTCAGAACATTGGAAGGCAGAAATAGCTCTGCTTTTCAGCAATTGGGTATGCATTTCCTTGGAGACACACACACACACTACACGGACTAGAGCCTTACTTTAAAAGGGGAAAGCTGTGTGTGTGTGTGTGTGTGTGGGTCCCAGTGTCCTTTTCCATTGCAGGTTTTTCAGCTTTTATTTGGAGCCTCATAGGAGCTCTCCAATGGTGGCACCATGATGGTGAACCTATTTTGGGGGTGGAGCTCAGCATCATGGATAGCTCCTCTGAAGCTCCAAATGAAGGCTGCAAAACCTGCAATAGAAAAGGAGCCCCACTGAAATAGGAGTCACCAGCCTTCCCTGTGTGTGTGTAGGAGGGAGGGAGGGAGGGAGGGAGGGAGAGATCACTGTGGGCACAGGCCCCCATGGCACCCCCTTGGGGCTACCGCCACAGCCATGCTACAATCGTGGCCGAGCAAACGTTAGCAATTAAGACAGGTCTGCACAAATTAGGAGTCCTCAAGCTTGGACTAGGGTTGGACCAGCCATTTAATAGGGATGTATGGATTTTGTGAAATCCGTTCCATGTGTGCTTTGCAGATTGTCAGGTGGATTGTTGTAAGGCATCTTTCCTTCTGCCATCTGCTCATTGAAGGAATCAGATTTTTTTTTTTAACCTGAATTTCATTCTACTGCTAATTTACATTTGCGCTAATGCACACTTGCACAGATGTGTCATGTCCATTTGTGCAAGTGTGTGTTAACACTAAGGCACACATTCCAATTAGCCTAAATCCCCACCACTCCAAGTGAAAAACCTGTCTGCGCATGACTCGGGAAAACAAAACAGTCCATTGCAGAATTAGTTTCCTGCATTGAGCAGGGGGTTGGACTCGA
The DNA here is from genome assembly GCA_021292165.1 of Shinisaurus crocodilurus. NCBI lineage: Eukaryota > Metazoa > Chordata > Lepidosauria > Squamata > Shinisauridae > Shinisaurus > Shinisaurus crocodilurus. Next base: position 16,481,846 of record CM037887.1, on the reverse strand, counting down.
TAGCCTTGTAGGCTTCTTCCAACTCTATGATCTATGATCTATGAAATCTATGAATGCGCAGGTTGGATTCAGAGAAACCTGAACTCATTTGAACCTGCTGTGGATTTCTCTGAGATCCCTACCAGCCAACATGTGTTCTGGTGCTCCCCACTCCAGTTCTGCAGTTCCGTGCATGCAACAGAAATGGGCAACCATGGAGGGCTAGTGGGTTGAGTTCTGCTTCATGGCTGACAAGCTCTGTGAAATATTTGCAAGGCCATAAATAAGGATAGTTGTGGTGGTGCTTGTTAAACAGGCAAGACAGGTCCCTACCTCAAGGGGATTACAGTCCAAAATAGCTGCAGAGAACAACAGAGAGAAAAAGTGGGGGGGAATGGAAGCATGAGAGCAGGGGAAGAATATGTGACTACTTTAATAACAGATACTTTGGCTTAGTAGTTGCAATATAGTATAGGACGTGTGTGTGTGTGTTGATACAAATGCTTCACAGAAAAGGTCAGGAAAGTGTAGTGCAACAGGCTGGCTGGTACCACTATATACAAATGTTAGAATACTGTAACTTGGGGAGGAGACGTAGCATGCATAAAGTGACAGTCATAGGGGTGTACAGATTTGGTTAAATCTGTTCCATCTGCATTTTGCGAATTGTCAGGTGCCTTTCATTCTGTCATCTGCACATTGACAGAATTGGATTTTTAAAAACAAAACAAAAAACAACAGAATTTCATTCTACTTGTGCTAATGTTCATTAAACAAACAAACAACGCTTGCAATCTGATATGGACAGAAGTCAGAACTTGGAGAACCTTGATGAGTTTGAGTTTTTCTGATTTGCATATCTCTACTTTTGAACAATCAGCATTTTAAATGCAAGAGCAACAATCACTCAGATTAAAGAAGCAAGTGGAAATTGCACATAGCTATGCTATGTTGAAAGACATACCCCTGGATGGAACAGTTAAATGTTCTGCTGCTGCAGGAACAATCTACTCATATTCCAAGAGCAACTCATCACTTCCCATTTTAATGTACTAAACAGCAGGTATTATTTATAAACCTTCTAATGGAAGTAACTGCAGCTATTTCATTATTTCAATGAGCTCTTAAAATATTGTTGATGATTAGATGTCATGTTGCTACATAAAGCTGGCATCGGGGGGAAAAACATATTGCTTTGCGGAAATGGATGCATTTATCTCACATTGTTTTAGGCGTTTAGCCATTTTCAGAAGTGGTGAAGAACAACAATTGGACCTAATCTGGGATTCACTCTTATTTACAGAATGATTGCAGTGCTGCTGTTCTTTTTAAGGTGCATCAATTTAATAGGGACATGTTAGGCAGGAAGCCACTAAACCACTCAAGTTTCATTTTCCAGCTAAGGTGTTGCCTATAGGCTTCTTTTCAATGCACAAATCAATGTGCTAGTTTTAGCAGTGAAGTGCAAAACAAATAAACCCTAAAAGCCATGGGAATTTGGGAACCTTAAGAATTGCCTTCTTCATTGCCTTAAGGATTGACATCTTCAAGGCCCCGGAGACCTTGCTGGTCATTCCAAAATTATTGGAATGCTGCCAAGTACTTCCTCGATGGTGGGCCTTCTTGGTAGTGGCACCCACCTTGTGGAAAAACACTCCCTCATGCAGTTTGGGAGGAAGAAAAATTGGCATCTTTTAAAAGCCTCCTGAAAACACATCTGTTCACCCAGGCTTTCCCTGGCCCATAATTAAATTAACCATGCTGTCCCATTTTACTGCTCCTGTACTGCTGTGTATATTATTATTATTATTATTATTATTATTATTATTATTATTATTATTATTATTATTATTATTATTATTTTGTTTTTAAAATTGTATTTTAAATTATTTACATTTACATTCTTAATATTTAGTGGTATAAAAATAGTACAAATAAAATAATACATAAATATATTCCCTCCTATGCCCTCCATTCAATATCTGAGGCCTTACTCTGTGTTCCTTCACCAACTGAAGAAGCTTGATAGATAGCCACCAGAGGCAGCTTTTTCAGTTATGGCACTGGTACTTTGGAATTCCTGCCTGAATGGGTGCTGCCATCTCCCCCTCCCCCAATAATACCTTTGGAATAACCTAGTGTCCTTCCAGGTGAGGCATTATGGGGGGACATTGTGGCCACATGGCTGTTGATTGCTGCAGCTACAGCATTGCTTGCAGATTAGTTGCAGATTAGCAAGAATCAAATAATAAATAAATAGCTACTGTCACTGCAATAAAAAAAACTGCCACTGCCAATTTTCAAATCAAGCCGCCTATCTCCAAAATAATAACATTCAATTATTTCAAGCCACAATAGCTGAAATGCCTTCCACTTTCACAGTGGCTTGAAGGAAGCAATAAAAGTGGAGAGGGCATTCCTGGCTCATCTCTAACAAATGTATTATGGATGAAAAGTTTGGGGGAGGGGCTTTAAGAAATCTACAAGCCCTCCAGTCCCTCCCCAGGTTCAACCAAATCATGCCCCCCCCCATCATAAATTACAAGCGATCTCAGATGCTGAGTTATGTAGCCATTACAGATGTAGAGAAAAAGAGGGAGGAAAAAGTAGGGATGAATAGAACAGATCTAGTGCAGTGTTCTCCAACCTTGGGTCCCCAGATGTTTTTGGCCTCCAACATCTGGCCCAGATGTAGGCCCATAACATCTGGGGACCCAAGGTTGGAGAACACTGATCTAGTGACCATTTCACAGGTGTTCCCAACTGAGTCTATTCCATTCTACTTCCATGACCACGTTTTAGGTGGAAAATCCTCCAAAATCCACATGGTTTGTCTGAGTTAGAACCTTGAAAAAAGTACTTTAAATGTGTTTATCATACTTAAGAGATGGTCCAAGGACTACCCTATGTTTTTCTTTCTTTCTTTAACAATTTCTAGCTGCTTAGAGCATATACAAAGCATAGCACCTGCTGCACAGTTTGAAATATTGTTGAAAATGCTCCAGGAATTGGCCATGTAATCATTTCTGTTGGGAGGGGCATCTCTCTCTCTCTCTCTCTCTCTCTCTCTCTCTCTCACACACACACACACACACACACACACACACACACACACACAGAGAGAAGATGGCTGCCCCCATTGATACATGGGCACAGCCTTTTTTTTTTTCCAGGAAGCAACAGGCAACAGCTGACAGCACATCCAGATATATGGCCACTTCCAGGGCATTTTCAGAAGTATTTTAGACTGATACCCGTGCTTTGCAGCTACTCCAAGAAGCTAATAAAGATGGGTGAGAGTTGTGTTGTTTTTTTTAATAAGAAATTTAAAAATTCATAAATTTTCTAATAAACAGGATAGAAAGAACATGAGATTTATTTATTTTTTAATGAATGTGGGAAAACGTGAAACTGACAGATTTGTACATCTAAGCAGAGGGCATTGTGTGCTTAGCTCTTAAAAGTCTGTCAACCATATTTTTGGTGTGGATTACGGATGCTGTCTCTTTTTTTTTCCTGACAGGATCCTCATCTTTACCAGCATCTTTAACAGGCAGGTACATGGTTGTCTTCCCTATGGTTGGAATAGCTGCACCTTTTGAATTTGGCCAGTGGAGATAGGTGATGATTTTATCCGGTTCATTTTTAATAAGGATCTTGACAGATTTTGTCATACCCAGGATGGAAAGAAGGTGGGGTTGCAAAATTTGAATGAGGGAGAAAGCCTCCATCCTGAGCAGCTAGAAGCTCTGAAGCCCTTGGACCACCCCTCACTATTTGGGAGGACTGCGGATTCTGGAACTGATCAAGTCCCCAGTTGGCATCTCAGTTAGGGACTTGCAGATCAGGCAGATTTGCTCTGAAACTGGACACCCTCCCTCAATTTCTCACCCTTCACTAGAAACAAGAATATGTTTTGAGAATTCCAAGGTTGGCAGAAGCGGTGGAAAAAAATATTTGGTGGGGGAAACAGTAAGGGGGGACAACCCCTCCCAGTGAGGACAGGCTCAGTAGCCACAGAATTGAGTGTCTGTTGAAGGGTTGGGAGCAAATAAAAATAAAAATAAAAATTAAAATAAATAAATAAATAAAAAAAAGAGGGCAGGGGATGAAAAGGGGTATCCTGAGTGAAGGCATGGCTGGCTGGTGTAGAAACCTGCAAGCTGCAACTGATTTTTTTTTTGCAGATCCCATGGGTAGCTTTTTAAAAATAGTAGCGAATGGGGCTAGGCTCCCTCTGCCCCCATAATTCAAGCACACAACATAGTGGATCTGGATAGATGGACCTATGCTGAGCAGGAGACCAGACTGCCCTCCTCAGCTAGGCCCATAGCCACAGAGATGTAGTGGAGAGATACAGGCAGTGGGAGCATAGGGTCCTTGAACAGAGAAAGAGGTGAGAACTGTTTCCCCATCCCTGGTAGCTTTCTAAAACATTTGGTAAGTGTGCTGTCATAAAATGTACGAGGACTGCTGCTCCTCGGGCCCACCTGGGATCTGAACATGGTGTCCTATATACGGCAATTACTTCCATTTGTGTTGGAGCTTTGGACAGGATAACACCCCCCATAATGCCCCCCATCAGAACTTCTAAAGGGCTAATATTGAACTCTGGACAGTGGCCCTTTAGAAATATTCTGTCAGGTTTAAATGAGCACTTATGGAGAAGCAGCATTATGGAGGAAAGCTCCTCCCTGACCTCTATGCAGAATGTGTGTTGGCAGTGCCAGATCCAGGTTTTGAGGGTCCTTGGGCAAGACCCCCTCCCTCAGTAAGTCTGCCTTCTCACCACCATTGTCACCTAGCTGCCATTGCTCCTTCTCCTCTTCCTCATCATTGCTACCACTTGCTTGCTTGACAGGCAGAGAGCCAGTGCGCACGCAGGCAGTGGAGTGTGCTGCTCTTCCTTCTCTTCACCACTGTTGTCTGGGCCAGAGCGAGAGGCAGGTAAAGCAGGTTGCAATCGTGAAGAGGAGGAGGAGCAACTCTCAGTGGCCCCCTGCTGGATCGTGGGCCCTCAGCAGGTGCCTGACCACGCCTACCACTGATGCCAGACTTGTGTATTGGTAGCCCCTGGGTGCGCAGATGTATGTGTGGTGGGGCTCTCTACACAGGAATGGAGAGAACCCTCCATGCATGCAGTTGTACACGTGAGGACTCCATAAACATGGTCTAAGGCAGTGTTCTCCAACCTTGGGTCCCCAGATGTTTTTGGCCTACAACTCCCAGCATGCCCCAGGCAGCTATGCTCAAGGTTGGAGAACACTGGTCTAAGGAAATGGCATAGATTGGGGGAGGTGTCTTTTGCTCTGATGACCCTCCCCCTGCACATGTTTATTCAGCCCTGGCAGAGCAACTGTAAAGGGCTATTGTCTTGGTACTCTATTGCTGATCCAATCTTAAAACCTTCAGCTTGTCTCTGTCCCCCAGCCGCTGCACTCAAATGCTAAGCACATTCCTGAATGTCATATATATGCCTCTTTGATTAAGGTGTATGGCTGGCCAAGTCTATCAAACAGAGGATTATGGCTTATGAGAAGTCTCAATTGTAATGGAATGATAAAATACAGAGGAAAACCTTCTACACTATCATACATGGCTTATAAATTTTCCAGCACCCTATCAAAAGGAGAGCCTGAAGTAAAGGCTGGATCTACAAGAGATTTTCCCCGTCTATGTACACCACTGATGGTGGTCCAGAACTTATATGTGACGGACTTACAATCTGGCAAGGACATATTGGGTGGGAAGAAACGTTATGCAAAAAAAAAAGAAAAGAAAAAAAAACCATATAAACTCAGACTTAGTTAAACTATGTTTAGTTTGCTTTAGTTTAGCAGCACATAGTTAAACTATGGAATTCACTTCCACAAGATGTAGTGATGGCCACCAATTTGGATGGCTTTAAAAGGGGAGTGGACAAATTCAGTCCAAACAAACAAACAAAAAAACACTAGAGGATCTTGCTATGACAGGGGTTATACACACATCACCCCTTTCACAAGCAAAGATCTTCTGACTGAGGCTTTACTTTCACTTGACAGCTAGCCATTTGACCACATTCAAGTGAGTGCAAAGTAACAAATAAACCTTTTTGCAGCCTCTCTTGGTTGGTCCATGGTTGGTACCGACTAATTCCCAGGACATTGACCAGGCAAGGCTTGCATACTTGCGAAAGACTGGGGAACCCCCCCCCCATATGTGCAAAGAAGCAGAAGATTGAAATGAACTAAGCAAGCAAACAAACAAACAAACAAAAAAGAAATATGCAATATGCTCCCAGAATCCCCTCCCCCCAAAAAAAAATTCCAAAGCACTCCGCCACCATTTGCCAGAACAGAAATTCTGCAGAATTCCGTTGGGCTGAAACAAAATGGAATTTCCAGCGTCACCCATCCTCACTGCAGCGGAACTTCATATATAATTTGTAAACTAACCAATCAAGAACATATTAATTGATTGACTAAAGCACAGTGCAGCCATCGAGAACAGATTAAGGAAGGCCACCAACTCAGTGGCAGAGCACATAGATTTCAGCCAAAAGGTCACAGCTCCAGTCCCTGGCATCTCTCCTGGTACAGTTGAGAAAGACCCCTGTTTGAGAGCCGCTACCTGTCAGTGGAGACAGCACTGAACTAGATGGAGTCGATGCAAGGCAGTTTCCCATTTTCCTATATTAGTCAATTAATTAAGGCAGACTGCCAGAAATCTGTTTTAGATGTCTTGTGCGCTGAAAGCAAGGCGTAAGGAGTAGGGCAAGAGAAGCAGAAGATTAAAATGAACTATAGAGTATGTTGTAAAGCATAAGGAAAGGAAGGGAGCCTGGCTCTTGAGCTCGCTCTATGGCTTTAATGAATGCACACTGACGCAGGGGGCTTGACAAAGGCCCAACGATGACAACAAAAGCAAAGGAATTCTGCAACCTTGAAGGTTGTGCCAAAGAACTAAAAGACAATGGTGAAAGGTTAGGAGTAACAATTCACTGCAGAGAGCATTTAATGCACGAGTGGTACATGTATATGGAAAGAAACCAAGGTGAAAGACCTTGAGCATGAAACCCTATCAAATTAATTAAAAATAAAATAAAGCTCTCTTGGCTTTAAAAAAAAAATGTCAGAAAGTTGTGACTTAGAAGGTTGCTGTTAAATCAAATCTCTCGAGGTAATCCTGAAAGCATAGTATTGAACGGAACTCAGGTTATTTGATATTGGAAAGCTGGAGAGGAGCCAAAATGAAGGATTTCATTCCATTTTGCTCGGCTTTAAAATAAACACACACACACACACACACACACACACAGTATTGGAATTGCTATTTAGGCATGACCCGCTGAGCCTACAGGAACCATGAGTGTATTTTGCACCAACATTTGGATGCAAGTAAAAAAAATTTTTTTAGAGCTGTTGAAAAGAAAGGCGTAGTTCTAGTATCTTCAGGTGCAGTATTTTTACACTTATACTGTCAAACTGTGGTAGTTGACTCTAGCCTCAGCACAAGATGTACTGTCCACACTACCACCATTTCAGAGGGGAATGTAAGGTAGAATGCAGCCTATGTCAGCCTGAGCAAGAACATGGCTCAGCTTGTGAGTCCCTTCTTGCAACTCTTTCCCTCAGCCAGATGTTCGGTTGCTGGAGATGAAGAAAAGGGCCTTTCCCATCATGGCACCTAGATTATGGAATACTCATCCCAGAGTGGTTCAACTGGCTCTCTTGTGGCCTGCTTTTAAACCCTTGTTGCCTGCATCCAAACTGTATTATTTCAGCAGGCATTTATTCGTTCCGTGTGCTCTGCATAATTATGTGTGTGTTGTTCTTCTGTTTCTGCTGTTTGTTTGTTTTAATTTTTGTTTGTTTACTAAGAACATAAGAAGAGCCAGGCTGGATCAGATCAAGGGTCCATCTGGCCCAGCATTCTGTTCACACAGTGGCCAACCAGCTGCCTGTGGGAAACCTACAACCGGAACATGAGTTCAACAGCACCCTCCCGCCCTGGTTGCTCAGCAACGGGGGTACATAGGCATACTGACTCTGATGCTAGAGGTGGCATAGAGCCAATTAGACAACACTGACTGATTATACTTTATATTGTTTTATCTTAAGACGTTGAGAGCCACTTTGAATGGGCAGGATGTAATTTTTTAAATATTTATTTATTTATTACATTTCTATACCGCCTTTCTGCTAAGGCACCCAAAGCGGTTTACAATGTTTAAATACACAAACAAACAAATGTTTCCCCCCCAACCCCCCCCCCCCCCAAACATACACCAGTTATCTCAGGCCAACTGAAGGTTTCTTCTGGAGCTGCTGGTACAATCTCCCTGGCCTGGGCTTCTCTTCTGCCTTCCCTCTGTAGCCCCAGGGAAGGTGTGGGACGGGCTGCCCCAACAGCCCTCTCTTAGGCCGGTGATGGTCATCTCAGGAGCTGATGGCAGTTGCTCCCTGGCCTGGGCTTCTCTTCTGCCTTACCCCTGTAGCCCCAGGGAAGGTGGGGGAGGGTACTGATATATACAGGTACTGCTTTGGGAAAGGGTGTGAAGATGCTGGACTGAATGGCCTTCTGGGGTCTTTCAGCCACAAGATTCTTATATTTAACCAAGATTTGGGATCAGGTTAAGTGGTTAAACTTAATCATAAAATAATTTTAAAAAATTATTTCTTTCTTACATTTATATCTCACCTTTTTTTTTCCTCTTGTGAAGAACCCAAGGCAGCTTATATAATCTTCCTCCTCCTCTCCATTTCATCTTCACAACAACCCCTGTGAGGTAGCTTAGGCTGAGAGTCAGCAAATGGCCCAAAGTTTCCCAGTAAGCTTCGTGTCCAAGTGGGAACTAGAACCCGGCTCTCCTGAGTCTCAGTCCAACACTCTAACCCCTACACACCACCCTGATGGCAAAAAATGACATCAGTTTGTTAGTTTAACAGAATCCCAAGGACTGGAAGTTATCAGAAGGTCATCCAATCCAATATGTCCACCGCCTGCTTCAAGCCGCGACATACATCAGTGCCTACAGACTGGCCCACATAATACTGATGCACAGGTGAGCACTGATATGAACTACTAAAGGAAATCAAACTTGATGCTGTTGCGTCAAGATTCTTTTTGGGTGCCCAGGAGCTCATGTGTGCAACAGTAACTCATGGCACATAAAGAATCCTGATGTAACCATATGCATGACCACATCAGTACTGGGGTTTCTTTTTCTTTTTTACGGTGCTTTATCAGGGAAGAGGTGCAAATCAACTGAAGGGATGGAAAATGATGGAATGATTAAAATTCTTCTACTTAAACTCAAATGCGGGAGCAAAAGCCACATCAGAACAAAGGAGCAGAACAGGAGGTATGTGCTCAGTGTGGTGTAGTAGTTAGAGTGCTGGACTTAGGAACATGGAAACCCATGTACGTATGACTAGTTCCCTCTCAGCCCCCATGCTTGCTGGAGTGACCTTAGGCCTGTCAGTATCGCTCGGCCTAATCTACCTCACAAGCTTGTGAGGATAAAATGGGTCTCGGGGAGAACTGCGTACACTGTCCTGAGCTCCTTGGAGGAAAGGCAGGACAGAAATGTAACGAATTAATAATACAATGATAAACACATCCCTAAATGGGAGGCAGGGAGCTATGCGCAGAGGAAGCGAAGCAAAAGAAAGGTTTTGAAATCAAAGGCAGGGGATTGTTTGCAATGAAAGTTCACACAGTCCTAAGGATCATCATCAACTTGTAAAACAACATGCCCTGCTAAACTTTATTTTGCAGCTTATCTGAAAAACAGCATGATTTACACTGCGAAGTGCGCCGTGGCCAAATTTTCTTTCATTGGAGAGCTCCGTGCATCATGTGTACTCCTGCTGGTTTTTCTATTCACACCTCCTGATGACTTTTCTCTTCGCTTTGCTCTCAAAAGCATCTCTCTCTTCCCTTCTCCCCACTCCAGTTTTCAAAAAAGACTCATAAAGTGTATGTATACACCAAGCTATCCTGCTTTAAGAAAGCCTCTAATTAAAATGCGTACAAGCACAGCAATGATTAGCTGGTCAAAATGTAGAAAAAACTGCAGAGAGTACTCATTGGTTGAGAAAATGTATGGTTGGTGATACAGTGAACGGGCTTAATTGAAATTGTACATGTTGCTAATGAGACAAATCTAATCCTGAAAGTATTTTCTTCCATTAAACATCACTTGAAAATAATTAGGAAACTCTCATCAATGAGATGGCTGAGTGCAATGCTGAGAAAGTAAATTGCTTTGATGCTGCTAGGCTTATATGGTGTCCAAAAGTGACACCATGTATAGTGACATAGGCGTGCAGGGCTTCTCTATGGGGGCAGAATCTAGATTGACAGGATTCCTTCCATGTGGAGGAACCCTATGTGAGTACATTGGTACATGCATAGGGCCCCTTCACCTAGGGATGAACCAATCTGTCAATTTCGGATTCTTTCAGTTTCTCATTTTTCCATTTTTAAGTTCAGTTTGTCCTGAACTTAGGGATTTTTTTTTAAAAAAGACGTTTGCACTTTTCTGCACAACACTCTTAAACATTTCTCCTGCATCTCTCTCCATGAATTTTTGTACACAATTTTGCCAAATATTCACTTCTTTTTTTGCAAGCCATTTTCCTAATATAATTCATTTTGGGGTTGTTGTTTTTTTGTTTCTTTGTTTTTTGTTTTGTTTTGTACAATACACACATCTTTGTGTGTGCACTTTCCCCCAATATGTGCATTTTTGTACACATTTTGGATTGGAGAAACTCAACACAAAATTCAGAGAAGTGCAAAACTCAAAGGAGTGCGGAATTTGAAGGGTAAATGAGTTTCTGTTCATGTATTGGTTTAAAAGAGCAAAATCAGGTAAATTTTCATTCAGATGTGAACCAAACAAATCCCCCCCCCCAAACCCTTCTTCACGCAGCCACTGAATGTACAACAGGGTCATGAATCTAGAGATGTATGAGAAGTTGGTTTCAGCTCAATTTTGATCAGGATCTACCCAGTTTGCACCTTCTGGACTGAACACAGTCTCAGACACAGTATGCAGTCGAAGTCTGTACTTTTCAATAATCAAACTTTACAAACTGTTCACTAATCATGCTGTAACACAGAGTATACATCATAAAGGCTGCAGCAGTTTACAAACAGTTTGTAAAGTTTGATTATTGAAAAGTTTTTAAAGTTTATATAAATATTAAATCAATATGTGTTGTAAAAAAATGTTAAAAATTCCAAAAATAGATAAAAGAAAGTTTAAATATAATGATTGAACATGTATTGTTAAAAAGGTGTTAAAAATTTTTTTTAAAATAGATAAAAGAAAGTTCTATCACGGTGGTGTTTTCACACTTTCTTTGATATACTCATATTTCCGTTATTCTCCTTTGTTATCAGCTTTTTAGATTGTAAGCCTGCGGGCAGGGACTGTCTTGTTAATGGCTGTAAACCACCCAGAGAGCTTCGGCTATTGGGCAGTATAAAAATGAAATAAATAAATAAATAAATAAAATACACAGTTTTTCATGCAAAAAGAAAAGAAAAAAACCCCAACGCTCACAATCTGATATGGACTCAAGTTAGAACGAGCCTCAAGATAGAATTTGGAGAAGTTCAGCGAGCTGAACTTTGCTCAAGGTTAATTCATGCACCCCAGTCTCCTCGCTGCACTTTAGGCTTATTGGGAAGAAGACATGCTGTACACAAACACACACACACAGTTCAAAAAAGAATAATAACTTCAAGTTTTCATAACAAGGAGATTTCTTTGAATGGTAGATTCAGAAATGTTAACTTAAATTAATGTAAGAAGGACGCTGTCATATTGTTTGGGGGTTCCTTCCCTGCCCCACATTTCTTGGTTAAATCAGTATACGCCACGTATACCTCAAAGCAGAAAAGGGAGCAGTAAAATGGAAAGAACCTGTGTTTGGCATCAAATAATTTCTTAAGAACATCTATTTCAGAACCAAATAGGAGCGGGAACGGCTGACAAAGTGAATCTCAGGGAGTACGATAACAAAACACAGACCCTTAGAAAGTGATTGCGTATTTAATACTTTGATTATTCCTGTTTCATGAGTTTTCAAAAGCCACTTCTCCATTGATTAGTGCTTCTGTTCCTGATTGTAAGCGCTTGAGCTGTGATAATGGGCCAGTTCATACTCACCTCTATCCTGTCATTCCTCTTGGCATGTGCATCCTGCTCCTCCATACACATAAGGTAACATCTGACACTAGGGCTTTGAACATATGGTTATGTGCACATAGGCCATTATTTGTGCTTATTCTTCCCTCTCCCAAACACACACACATACACACACACACACACACATGCACACAACCACCATCACCCACACACAAAGGTCTACCTTCTTACTGCCCTGCTTTAGAGTGTACAAATTAGATCAGGACATGATCTTAGTAATGCTTACAGTGGGGCACTGAGGCTGAAGTAAGAGTGACTTGGGTAGGGGCCGGGCCATCTAATAAGTTCATGACAGAAGCAAGGTATCTGAGTCAGAGACTTCTGGATTCAGGATTCAGTCATTTACCCATTACACTACATTTAGCCCTGTAAAGAGTTCTTCTATCGTGGATTGTGGAAAGAACTTCAATACAGAACTTCATGTATTACTCATGTGAAGGGGCAAAGGATGTGAAATGAGGTTGTGGGGCCGCATCTCTAGCCCCATCTTTAGCAACATGGGGCTCCGCCTGGCCTCACTATCCATGTGTTAGCATGAGCATCTGAAGTGCAAAAGCCTACTTGGATAGAGGCCTATGCGCTCATGGGCTTCTCCAGATTCTAAAACCCTGATCATGCAGGATTCTAGTATCCAGGGAGCCTACCTGCACAGAGGTATACAGACGTAGGCTTTCCCACCTCAGACATCCATGCTAATGAGTGGATTGTGGGGATGTGGCAGGGAAGAGCCATGTGTTTTGGGGGGAGCAGAGGTGCCGCCCTGCAGCCCTTTTCTACATGCTTTACCCCATTCACATGAGTAATAAGTGATAAGGGGTCTTGCCACTTTTAGGTAGAGCCAATTTCACTAAAAGAGGTCAACCACATTTAAATAGCTGGTGTGTTTGTTTGTTTGTTTGTTTTTAAATGCATGTTGGGTGAGATGAAGACACTATTGGATTGAATATCAGGATGGAGAAATCAGTTTATTTCCAGTCGCTGTCAATTTCGCATGTGTTCACTCATAGGTCTGTGTTCTGTCCTGTTACTGCTTTAAAAAAAATCTGCATGAAAATTAGGTGTGTGTGTTTTTTTAAAACAACTATTTAAATATGTAGTTTGGAGTGTATTTTATCTCAAAATATGCATTTTTGGGCAGCGCAATCCTATGGCTGCCGGACAGCATCCAGATGGCCATAGGATTTTTCGGATTCCCAGCTACAAGGTTGGAATATCGCTCCGACCTCGTGAGTCTGGGGATCTGTGCTTGGATCCCCCTCCCCACCCTGTAGTTGTCACAGAAAGAATCATGCCGGCTGCTTCTCCGAGGTCATAAGAGTGACCTCAGAGAAGGGCTTTTGGGGACATTCTTGGGGGTGGGGAGGGGAGGAGACTGTGGCACCACCACCTAGATACAAGGTATCCCAGAGATGCCTCAGCCTCCTTCCCTCCTGTTCCGAAGTGCCATATTTAGATGGCTGAAATTGTCCAAGTGCTTTGCAGAGTGAGAGGAGCACGGAGGCAACTTTTGCCTCTGCACTCCTCCTGACCTCCATAGGATGCCCGTAATCCTCCCAAGTTCAGAGGGTGATGGGCATCATCCCCATAGGATTGGTTCCAAAACATATTTTATTCCAGTTTGATACATTTTTGGGGGGAGCCAAGAACTGTGTCACAACTTTTGAAGAACTGCAAAATCTCATGGATTATTTACATTTTGTTCCATTTGTTAGTTTAGTGGTGCAGATCAGGTCACTCACTTCACAAAGAAATTTCTCAAGCATCCCTATCTGAGATAAAAACCGGATTAAAAGTTATACTCACCTCATGGTGTTCAGAATTCTCACATGAAGGTTGAAAATATGTAACATATTCAATTCAATTTATTACAGTCATAAGACCAGCAAGTAAAATAAAACAATAATATTCAGACCAACAAGACATACACAGTAAATACCTTTAAAAGATAATAATTAGTTAAAATAATTGATTAAAACTGGCATGTGTCCCACTCATAAAAATCAAGATTTTAACAAATTAGAACATTTTCGAACAGTCAACATCATCCCTCGTCGACAAGCGATTGCAGCTGCACAAAATCTAGCCACCGCGGAAGTTACCGGAAAATTCTGACCCGCCAATAGATAATCTATATAAAACTATATGACAAAATGGCATTCCACTGAAAAACCCAAATTGCAGAGTTTCTTGTCCACAGCCCTTTTCCATTTCAACTGAAATGCAAGGGGGCTAAACCTTGGGGGGCAATATGTATCATATGCGCATCGTAGGGATGGGTAACATGTGATGTTCCAGCTCATCAAAATTCTCCAAATTCCTCCTTGAAGCTTGCTTCACCTCATTCATGAACATAAGCATATTTTCCCCCAATTGGGAAGCGCACTTTCCCCTATTCAGTAGAGCTTGAAACATGTGCATTTGCAAACACTCTCACAAGTTTGGAAATGTGTGAACATTTTCTCTGAGAATGCACACATCTTTGTGTTCACATTTGGGGTTCTGAACAGGGCTTGTTCAAATGTTTTGCAAGCAGAAACTAAATGCTCATATATCCCTATGCAGATGGTGTGTTGAATTTCCCACTTAGAAATGTTGTGATAGTTTGGTTGTGGTGTGCTATTCTTACTCAACATGGTGCATGTAAAATACACATTAAATGTGTGTAGGATGAGGCCTGGGAAGAAGTTACTTGTCAGCCAGAATAGTTTATGGTGGTCAGAGTGGCTGATCTTGTGCAGAAAATCCAGTCCTCTTTTGAGTGTCCATCAAAGTACAGGCATGAAGTGGGGAAACCATGAGTTAGTCTTAGCGATTGACAAATTGGTCTGTTTTACTTCTATAAGGTTCACATTCTTTTCAAGCACATGTTCATTCTGCCCTGTTTCCACATCGGTTTGTAATTTTTTGTTTTGTTTTTTAAGTCTATACAATATTCTCCGCATTTTCTCGAATGAAACATAGAGTGTTCGAGGATCGGGATATTTGTAAGAAGACCAAAACACTGGTTTATGAAGCCATTGTATTACCAACTTTATTGTATGCCTGCGAAACATGGACTATCTATAAACGTCACTTCCACCTCCTTGAAAGGTTTCATCAACGTTGCCTCCGGAAAATCCTGCAAATTACTTGGGAAGATAGGCGAACAAATGTCAGTGTACTGGAAGAAGCAAAGACTACTAGCATTGAAAAAATGATCCTTCAACGCCAACTTCAGTGGACCGGTCATGTTGTTCGAATGCCTGACTGCCGTTTCCCAAAGCAGTTACTTTACTCCCAACTCAAGAATGGAAAGCGGAATATCGGTGGTCAATATAAGAGGTTTAAAGATGTTCATAAGGCTAATCTAAAAAAATGCAATATAAACATCGAAAACTGGGAAGCTCTGGCCCATGAACGATCTAAATGGAGGTTGGCCTTTCACAAAGGTTCCATGGACTTGTCCCATTTTAAGAAAGTTCTCGCAAAGCATTTCTTTCCCACAAGCACTTTCCCATAATTTATGCCATCTCATACAACATAGGTCTCCTAATGATGATGTCTTTTTTGTACACATCATTATTTTTAATCATTTTTTAAATCAGAAAACCACAACAACCAAAGGATAATGGTGTTCCAGTTCATGTATTAGCTCTGGAAGTGTGAATTAGGCTGTTTCATATTAAAATGTGAACCAAACAAGTTTCACCCTCATCCCTAGTCTGCCCAAGCAGGGCAGGGATCATCGATCTGTGGCAGAGCACCTGCTTTGCATGCAGAAAGTCCCAGGTTCAATCCCTGACATCTCCAGGTAGGGCTAGCAAAGAATCCTGCCTGGAACCCTGGAGAGCCACTGCCAGTCAAGTGTCGACAATACTGGGCTCAGTGGACCAAGGGCCTGACTCAGTATAAGGCAGCTTCCCATGTTCCCTAGTCATAGATTCATAGATCATAGAGTTGGAAGGGGCCTGCAAGGCCATGGAGTCCACCCCCCCTGCTCAATGCAGGAAACTAGAGGAGGGGCTCTCCCATCCAAGTAATAACCAGGCCTGACCCTGCTTAGCTTTCCACACTCAGACAAGCTGAGCCAGCGTGAGCCACAGGCTCCTATAGTCCTTCGGGGAAGGGTTGCAGCTTGGTGGTAGAGCTCCTGCTTTGCACTACAGAAGGTCCCAAGTTCAATCCCCAGCAGCATCTCCAGGTAGGACTAGGAAAGACTCCTTCCTGAAACCCTGGAGAGCCACTGCCGGTCAAGTGTTGACAACACTGGGCTCGGTGGACCAAGGGCCTGACTCAGTATAAGGCACTCCTTATGTTTTTCTATTCCTAGGGTGGCCATATTTGTTAAGGGAAGACACTATGGAAACAGAAGTTAGAATGTCCATTTCAGTACCACCTATGCCAGATGGGATACGTTGCTGCAGATAAACACACAGCATCACACCATCTCACACACACACAGTCATGTTGGGCTACTGAAGAAAAATGCCACGCATAACAAAAGACAGCATGCATCGCACAGGACAACACTGCACCTTGCTTCCCATGTCACTGCCTAACATCATGGTAGGAGTACTTAAGATCTGCCTTGAGTTTTAATGAAATCTATGCTGTGCTTCTGCCAGGGATGAACACTGCCATGTTGGAAGCCCGTGCACATGTTTTCTCACTCAGCATGACTGCCAGGCTATGTCATCCCTCCCTTTTTAACCCACCAGAAATGAGACCATGCAGTGACAGCTGGACATATTTTAATACTGCTATAAAAGTCTTGCTTAGAGTCTTCTGGTACAAACTGCTGAAAAAAGCAGTTTCCACTGAGCTGTGTATTTCCTCATCAATTTATCGCCCCCTTTAGAATCTTTGCCGATCTTGGAACATTCCTCCATCAAGGCTCTTTTATAACTCACAATAATGTGTTTATATCATTTACAATGTGGGAATAGTTTCAGCTTGAATAGTTTAAGAGAGTCATTGTGAGATGAACGGAGGTTCATGAAGAGCTAGTTACCCATTGCGGAATTTTCCATCACGTGCCACAAACAAAATTTAAAGGTAGGTGTAGAATGTCTACTAAAAGAAGCACCTCAAAATGCAAACAACTTGAACTCCAACTTTGCAGATATACCATGGAACATAGCAGTGCCATTACGAAGTCTGTTCCTTACAGTCTCTTTCTAATCATGAATGATGGAGGTGATAAAGAAGAAGGTTTTATAGGCCCAGTTCAGATTATCAACTAAACCTTGGTTTAGATCAGGAGTGCACAACCTTTTTGGACCTGAAGATACATGTGGTGTTGGTATAGGGGCCAGGGATGCTTGTGAGCGCACGCGCGCGCGCGCGCACACACACACACACACACACACACACACAACTTGAAACCCAATTGTATGGTCTCTGAATGCTGGCTCCTATAGTGTCCTCCTGGAACCAGCCCCTCGAGTGTTGATTCCTAGAACATCCTCTGGGAAGCAGGCCCTCTAAATGCTGGTTCTAGAGTGCCCTCCTAGAAGCAGTTCCACCGAGTGTTGAATCCCAGAGGCCTCCTTCTCAGTGTCCTCTGGAAAGCTGGCCCTCTGATTTCTTATTCCTAGAGTTTCCTCAGCAGTCGGGGTAGCAAATTAGGTGGTAATTGAGAGCCAGCGTGGCATAATGGTTACAGTGTTGGACTGGGACTTGGGAGACCCGGGTTCTAGTCCCCACTTGGTCATGAAGCTCACTGGGTGACTTTGGGCCAGTCACTGACTCCCAGCCTAACCTACCGCACAGGGTTGTTGTGAGGATAAAATGGAGAGGAGGAGGAGGATTGTGTAAGCCGCCTTGGGTTCCTTGCAGGAAAAAAGGCAGGGTATAAATATAATAAAGGAACACACAAATTTTGGCTGTGGGTGTCATGGGGGCCTCATGGGCTGTTGGTTGTTCACCACTGGTTTAGAGTATCACAAACAAGCTGTGGTAAAGCTTAGGCTCACTTTGCACACTGCCCCTTCCCTTTCCTCCTTCTTCACCTGTAAGAGAAGGGCAGCAATAAAGCTTTTGCTTTTACTTTTGGCCAAGTCACAGTTTCCTGTTACAAATCATCTCACAGAACTGTGGTTTGTTTAGTCATTCATTAGTTAACATACTAGTGTGGTTTCGGAATTCCCACATTCCCCACAAAGGGGGGCAATTTCTGCTACTTTTGGGGGTAGCCTCATTCCTATGGAACATCTCACCCTGGAAACATGCTGTGAGGGGTTCTCCTCACCACTAGAAGTGGCAATTAGTGGCCCATGGCCACCACATAAAAATAACGTTAGTTAACACCTGTCTCCTTACTTAATTATTTGGGGAAATTCTCCCACCCAAACATTTGGAGGTATTTAATAGATTTCATAGATCATAGAGTTGGAAGGTGCCTACAAGGCTATCGAGTCCAACCCGCTGCTCAATGCAGGAAACCAGATGAGGGGTCTCCCATCCAAGTAATAACCAGGCTTGACCCTGCTTAGCTTTCCACACTCAGACAAGCTGAGCCAGCATAAGCCTCAGATACTGAAGAAAGAAAGAAAAAGCTGGGGAGAAAGCATCAGCCAATCTGTACAACAAACCCAACCAAAGATTGTGGGTGGGCAAACTTTGTTGACATTTCAGGGAGGCAGCCTTACAAAAGTTTAGGCAAGTTGGCCAAGGGCTTGTTTGTTCCCATTTTTGAACTTTTAAAATAAAGAAGCTTCACCACTGCTTCTGGCAGAGGCAAGCCTACATGCCATGTTTCCTGATGAGCCAGAATGCCCAAGGGAACCAACCAGGCTACGAAGGGATGGCATGATTCTGCCTACTAGCTATGTTTCCTGATGAGCCAGAATGCCTATGGGAACAACAAGGCTATATAGATATATTCCCATGGGCATTCTGTCCCAGAAGGAAACACAGCTGGCAGGCTACCAAAAATCCTTATCACCACTACAGGTGGCAGCAAGGCTTTTTATATAAGTAGAAAAAACAGGTGGGGAAAAAAAAAAAACCTCTGCCACCTTCTCTAAAGAAAAGTAAGTCAACCACCAAAATTCCAAGAAATTTGCCTGTCCCAAAAGCCACTGAAAATCCCCCCCCACACACACACACATTTTCATGGGGCAAATTCTCCTCAAGAATTGTGTGTGGGGGGGGAGAGGAGGTTAAGACTAGAGCCCAGCAATAGTTTTAATGAATTAGAATTAAAATAACAGGAAACTGTGGCTTCATCTAGGATTTACTTGAATGTCTGGACCAGGTGAATTTCTCCGCATTTGGCTGGACGATAGGGAGGGCAGAACCCCAACTGTAGATTGGGAGAGGGAGGCAGACATTAACGTGGCCAGATGCTCTTGCTATCTTTTTTCTATTCTTATCAGCAGTTCCTTTTTAAGTCAAAATATAATGGTGTGTAGCACAAAAAACACTCCTCCTATATTTTATCTGAGATTTGTCAGGCATAATCAGGCTACTAAGCCTGAAAATTTCATCTGCCTCAGACAAAAGAGAAAAAAAGTTATAGCCATTTTTTAAAACTCCCATGCTAGTTAATGGTGACATGAATCTCAACATCAGTTCAGTATGTGACTCGAAGTCGATGGTCTCTGAACTGGTACAAGCAGAATCAGGCCATTTTCTGAAGCACTGAATTGAGGTCTGAGTCAAATCTTGTGATCAGCTCACTGCTCTACTCTAAAACCCATTTTTCTGAATCTTTCCTATTATTATTATTATTATTATTATTATTATTATTATTTGTGGAGAAATAGCCTGCACCACACACACACACACACACACCCTCCTCATGTGTAAACCAGGTAATCCCAGCTGAGGTCTGAGAAAAGCAAAATGTACATAGTTCCTCTTGATGGCCCCTGGCAGCCTCAATGTCTGCTAGGCCCTTTGGCATGCAAATGAAAGCCCACTAGTCATGACAGTCACCCCTCCCCTCTGCCTGGGCCAGGTGAAGTTCATCCTGATTGGCCGAAGACAGCTGGGCTACTGAAAAGAGGAGGGGGGAGGAATCTATATTGCCAGCTGTGGCATCTGGTTTTGGTTGTTGATCATGGGCAGCGAGCAAGCTGCGCGGAGGTTCAGGTCTTCGGACTGGCCTCAGGATCCGGCCCCAGGTGGCTCCTGGTAAAATCAGCTGGATGAGGGCTGTGGAGCTCTGAAGAGAACCGGCCCCTCAGGTAAAGAGTAAGTGCCTGGGAGAGATATAAGGAATCAGCGTTATTGTTTTGTAGCTCTAGTGTTTGTACCAAAGTGTCTCTCTACCTTTCTCCTTCCCTCATTTCCCACCCTTTGTTGTAATCTGTTTACCTGAACAAACCTTCTTGGTTTTACCCCACACGGCGTGTGTGATTGCTCTATGGTTCAGCACTAAATCCAGGGTATAGACAAGGGCAAGTCCCTGAGAGATTCCAGTCAGGACTGCAGAGCTGAGGCTGGCAGTCTGGCACCTTGAGATCTCTGGGTCTTGGGTCTTTGGTAGAAAGGGTGGGTTGGCACAGTCAGCCAGCCTCCCCCTTTCTTCACATTATTATTATCAGCAAACTATACAACATGAAAACATAACCAACACCAAGCATGAAATAACTTTTCAATACTGACCTGGATATACTAATACAGATTTATTTATTTATTTATTTATTTATTATATTTATACCCCACCTTTTTTCCTGCAAGGAACCCAAGGTGGCTTACATAATCCTCCTCCTCTCCATTTTATCCTCACAACAACCCTGTGAGGTAGGTTAGGCTGAGAGTCAGTGACTGGCCCAAAGTCACCCAGTGAGCTTCATGGCTGAGTGGGGACTAGAACCCGGATCTCCCGAGCCCCAGTCCAACACTCTCACCACTGCGCCACACTGGCTCTATATAGAACTGTAGGGCTAAACTTCCTCTGGAGGGTCTACCAATCTAAATTTAGCTAGCGAGTATTAATTAGGTCTTCCAGATGGTTGCATGTGATTGCGGAGGTTTTAACCCCCCATCGCTCTGATTGGCTAAAGAAATCCGAGGTTACACATGCCAGCATGTGTAAAAGTAATTGTCAATTGCATTATTGCGCATGGCCCTTAGCTCTTTGGTTAATTTTTCTAGTAAGGCAATATCCCAAAGTCTCCTTTCCCAGCTTTCAACTGATGGTCCTCATGTAGATTTCCAGACTGATGCAATTTCCATTCTTGCCGCAGTCCAGAAGAATGTTAGTGAATGTAGCAGGTGCTTGTTGTCTCCCACAAAGAGGGACAGTAGTCCCACTTCCGCTGTTTTACATATGTCCTGATCTGTAATTTTTCTTGCCAAATGGAATATCTCTACCCAGAATTTCTCTTATGACTTCACAGCCCCACCACATGTGTTTATGAGTCCCTCTCTTGAGCACAGCCTTGCCAGCATTGTGGGCTGCTCCCCTTGTAAATATAGCTGATTTTTACTATTCTACCTATATTTTGTTTTAATTGCATATTATATTATTATTATTATTACTATTATTAATCGCCCATCTGGCCGGCCACCGGCCACCCTGGGCGATGTACATAGAATAAAAACAATAAAATACATTTTAAAAAGTATAAAAATTATAAAATCTAAGTATTTTCCCTTAGTTTAGATTAAATCAGTTTGTATGGGGATAGAGCCCACAATGAATTCCACTGAGCATCCTCAGTGGTGATACTTAAATCTTTTTTCCCATACTTGCTTTATGCCATTAGTGTCTCCCACTGATATTTATATAAGCATTTTGTATATTTGTGAGACCAGACCTTTTGAAGATTAATTTCTGTCAGCAGGAGTTCAAACTTGGTTAGAGGTCATACCACCTCCTGTACTTTCACTTCAGGAATCAAGGTAAAATGTGTAATTTGGGCCAATTGGAACCACTTGGTTTTAATTTCCTGGCATTGTTCTTTTAATTGAGGTCCACTTTTTGGTTCTAGGTCATTAAACAGATCTTTCACTGTGCACAAACCCCGTGTCTTCCAGTCCTGAAACTGTAAATTTATCCGCATCAAAAAATAAGGGATGACTCAGGAAAGGCATCAGGGGTGAAGGATATGGTATTAATTTCAACCCCCATTTTTTCCATGCCTCTTCAGGCTGAAGATATTATCAAGTCTCTCTCTGGATGGGTGATAAGCCACTGCTGCAGGGGCAAATGTAGAGATGAGTGAATGTGGTCCCACACCCTCTGCCCCACATATGCCTATTCCAAACTGGGATGACATTGGTGGGAAGTTCTATGGCTAGAGATGCTTGAGGAAACTAATGTTTGTAAATTCTGATATGAACTGCAAGAATTAGAGATCTTCCAACATAGATTGCTGCCACTTTAACTGCCTCTGTAGTTGAATACCCCCCCCCTTCGCCATCCAACTGTAGGGATCAATTCCACGGTGGATTATAATGGTGTAGAACAGCTTTCTACAATGTGGTGCCCTCTAAAGGCTTTGAACTACAACTCCCATCAACTCTCACGGCTGGGCCTGAAGAGAGCTGGAGCCCCAAACATCTGGAGGGCTACATGTTGGGGAAGGCTGGTATAGAAGGTAGGCAGGAGGGCACTTCAAGAAGAACTGATTGTCAAGTCCCCAGGGACATGTGTCTGAGGGAAGACAGCAGCAGCCACCAGATCAAGGTCAGTCAGGGGTATATTTCCAATCTCTGTCATTCTTCTTCCCTTGTGAAACAGATTTCTTCCCCATGTTGCATTTCTAATTTTCTAAGCTATCCTTTGGTGTCGCTTGCTAGTTTTCTATGTCAAAGGATGGGACATAGAAGGATAGGATAGGAATTCCAATATGACACCCCCCACTTGTAATCTGAAGTGGCTATAGTGTATTGGCCCTCCTGTCTTGCCATACCAGAGGGCATGGATCAGCTCCCAGGCAGTGTGCTTTCAATACAGTTCAACTTTCAATGTCAGTTCTGTATTGCCAGCAGCAATTTGTTGCATGGACTCTCATGAGTGGAAAATAATGTTCTTGTTGGTTATGCAACCACTGTGAGACCTTCTCTTCATGGTTCTTAATACTGGAGATGAGGATGGGATTCCTCTGAGGCACACAGAATGATTCCTCTTGGGCTAAAGAGAGAGTGGGGGCACTTAAGATTGGATTGAGCCTTGTACAAAACACCCCAGGTAGTGTGTACATTGTGTGGAATATGGCTTCCATGAAGTATTTAATCCTCTGTCCCCACAACAAATTGGAAAGCTATGTCAAAACTGGCACGCTACAGGGGTCAATACATCACAATAGTACAGACCAGGAAAACCAAATCACGAGATCCTGTTGAATGTGCAGGTCGAGCTTGAATGGCCGTTAATGAAAGGCTAACAGAAGTACCAAAATAAAAAACCAAAAAACAAAAACAAAACAAAAACCAATGGAAAGTAAATAACACATACCCTTTGTGTGCTCCTATTCACAATTGTTTTAACTGAAATATATTTTTAAAACCCTATTTCTGTTGTACTGTGAAAAAGAATGGCTTCGCTACACTGTAATTTTCATAGAAAGGTTTCACCAGAGATTATTGGAAATAGCAGTAATTTAAAGTTTTGGCTGCAAGTTTGCTTCTGGAAAAAAAGAAAATGTACAATAAACAGTTCTCTTGCCACAAGCCTTCTTTTAAAAGCTGGAAGAGATGGGGATTTCGATTGTGGTTTTATTCAGTAATTCTTATGTGTGCTCTGTAGCACTTTTGAGCCTATTAGATCTCTGGTGGTGTCTTGAATTCATGCACTCAATTCAAACAGAGAACTCTATTGTTTTAGGGCAATTAGCAGCAGCACTTAGTAGAGGTGGCAACATGCTGGAAAATTAATTGAGAATTTAACCTTCAAATGAAAAATACCCAGTCCGTTAGACTTTGTTGTAATCAGCTTAGGCAGTCATACATGAATTGAGAAGCACAATGTAAGGTTTAGCTATTTCTCTTCTGATTAATGCAACAATGTAATTTATTTATTTTTGCATAGGCTATTCAATGAATATTATTCCACAGATATCTTTTATCTCTCCAAATAGCAGAGTTTTAATTATTCTTGTTTCCATTTGCTAAGTGGATGTGTAAGATGATTAACAGCTAAGATATTCCTTTGCAGCTTTCAGAACAGAGACCAGTCACTGCTTAGGTAAAATGTCATGTTGGTCATGAGCATGGATTCTTGTTCTGTTGCAAACCTATATGAAGGGACATAGGCCTCATGCTAATGGAGTACTATGAGGTCTGTGTTGCTAGATTCCTTAATTATGTGTACTGTTAGCCGCAAACTGAATTCTAATGTTTTATTTTTCTTTGTCCAAAGCATTTTGTCAGCGCTGTTTTCTTTAAAGTGAGCCGGCCAAATTGACTTTCTTTTCACCAGAGCAATTTCTGCCACATAGTTATGTGATCTCATCCCATACTGCATAAACCCAGGTTTCTACATTCAAGCAGGCTTCCTTAATTACACTTCTTAAATCAGCCTGAGCAGAATCCATCTCATATAGATGAATGGTGAAAACTGAAACCATTCAGATTAAAGGCAGTTTTGGCATTGGCTTCAGTAGAATGTGGACTGTACCCAATAACTGCAGGAGGAAAAAAGGAAGCTGATAAAAATACAAACAAACAAAAACAAAGGAAAGAGGTGGGATGGTGAGGAAAGCAACAACAGTGCTGGAATTTGAAAACAGGAGGATTCTGATATTATAAATTGTCATGACTGTTTTGTAATGTGCATGATTAACAAAAGGAAATAAATAACATTATGGTTTATAATACAAACAAATCCCCTTCCTCTTAAAACCATTATTAAGAAAAAAGAGAGACTTTTCCTATGGCAGCAGAATAAAGTATTCTGGAGAAATGCTGCCCACAGTGTTTCATATTGAGATATATGAATAAGCTAAATGTTAGAATCATCATCTTCTAAATTCTAGAGCCATCTCAGCAAACTTTGGTTCAACAGTGCAGACTGAGCCAGAGTAGAGAAGCTTGTTTCCCCCCCCTTCATTTCTGAATTTTACATTGCCTACATTTGTTGAGGACCTGATGTCACGGTTTTAACCTATAAAATACTTATGTTGGTTAAAGCAGATCCACACTGATGTAGTCTAACATTCTTTATAAATAAACCTAGATGGTTGAGTCCAGTTACTGACCTGAATGGCATACTAGAGAAAGCTCTGTCACAAAGTAAATTTGGGTCATCTTATGAACCAGACCCAACTGAACCTAGGACTGCTCAACCTAAGTAATTACTCCGAATGTGATTCCCACTTTTCAGGATTCTGTGTAAAAAAAGGAGTGGCTGAACTCAGTCACCTGAGCTGGTCAATCATATTTGCCTTGGTTATTGTCATTCTGACCCAATATGAGGCTAATAGAAACTCTGTTCATAAACTGCCCTCCAGGGGCCGTGCTCGGGGCACACACAAAAGATCCGGGGCTCAGAGAACCACAAGACAAAAAATGCACAAATTTGCATGTGCTAATCTACATATGTTCTAAAGTCTCTCTGCATGTATGTCTTTGAAGGAACCTGTCTCCTAAGGACATCCCTATTTGTAAAACGGGCTATATAGACGGGGGAGAGGAGGGCATTTGGTTACAGAAAAAAACAAAACAAAAACCAACCACCCACAGGCAGAAAGATTCAGGGGGGCAGCAGGAGGTGAAATACATGTGGACAAAAAGCCAGCTCATCCAGTGGGAAATAGGGGTGGGCGAACTGCACTGCACTCGACTCGTGGCGTGCAAGCCGAGTGATCCCGCTGCATAAGCCGAGCGCAAGTGCCAGCTGAGGCATTTGCCAGACTTCTGGGTCCCCGGCTCTATGTTGTTTACATAGAAAATACATTAAAAACAGCCGTAATTTGAGCAAATTATGCAAATCACAGCCGAGCCATTTTTAACATATCTTATACCACGTAAACAATGTAGCACCGGAAAGCGGAAGTCGCTTCCCTGGCTCAGCTCATGAGAACGCGAGTCGAGCCGGGGAAAAGGTAGGGCGAGCAGAGCTCCAGGGGTCAAGCCTGGCGAGTTTGCCGGACTTCTACCCCCCAATCGAGCTCCGTGCACATCCCTAAGCTGCGGGATCAGATGCAACAGAGATCATCAGGGACCCTGTACTTTTATTTCAGCAAGTGCCCATGGACAGCAGGGTGTGCCTCAGAGATTTGGGGCTCCAAATGAAAGATTTGGGGCTCCAGCTCTAGTGGGCCACCCACCTAACACTGCCTCTGCTGCCGTGTGTGTGTGTGTGTGTGTGTGTGTGTGTGTTTGTAGTGTGTGCCCCCACCCTATGCAGCACATGCTGGCTGTGGCTCTTGGGGCTGAAAAGGCTGTGTGCCCCTGGTTTATAGGTTCCCCTTTACAGATGTTCCACCAAATACATAGATGCTGGGAGCTGGGGATGGTGGGGTGCACAAGGTTGTGTCTTGGGCCAGCACCACCCCTCCTTACATTAAGTCTACATATTGAGGGTACATATGAAAAGGACTAGAATTACTGCAGCTAAATTAAAAACACCACCCAGATAAAATGAGACAGGGAGAGGGAACTATATTGGATCAGAACAAAGGTTCATCTAGTCCAGCATTCTGTTTCCAGCCACACAGGATTCCCCCCTTATTTAAATGGCAATGAAAGCCCTGTCAGTCTTTCCAGCTGTCAGTATTGGTCGGTCTATATTTCTGAAATGAGTGCAGCTGTGGTTAGATCCAAAGGTGCCAGGATGCTCTGATTCCAGATATATTATCTCTTCTCTTGGTGTACTTTGTATACTTATAAAATCTTTATTCCTGAGATCTAAATAAAATGTGTAGATAAACATATTGTGTTCCCACCCACCACCACCAAATGGTGACACGAGACCGCTGCTTGGGTTAAGAGCCACAACTCTATTAACTACAATTAAGGATCCACTAACCAACTTAATTCAGTCAGGGCTCAAGAGTGAGCAGAGCACCCTATACCTTAAGGAGACTCCAGGGAAATTCCCTGGTTGCTTCCTACCAGGCTATAACCACCCTGGCTCAATGTGCTCATCACAGATGTCAAAGATCTGTGAATTTCCTCACCTGCCCACCAAAAGGTATTGTGGAGGAAGGGGGGGCTGGCTGGCCCGCCACACCCCCACCCTTTCCTTCTCCAAAGGAACCAAGACCCCCTGAGATCTCAAGGTACCAGATTGCCAGCCTCAGCTGTCTGCAATCCTGCTTGGATCTCTGTTGAGGGACTCGCCTTTAATTCTGTAACCTGGATTTAGTTACTGAAGCCACAGAGCAATCCACAAACACCATGTGGGGTAAAACCAGGACAAGGTTTATTCTGGTAGCATTTTACAACAAGATTAGGGAAATGAGAGAAGCACACAAAATAAAGAGAGAGACACTTTAGTACACAGTAAAGCTACAAAACAATAAAACCTGATTCCTTAATATCTCTCAGGCACACACCTGTTACCTGAGGGTGTTCTCTTCAAGGGTTAAATCCAGCACAGCCTCGCTGCCCGAGGGAGATTACCACACCTACCCGAAGGTCCGAGATGGGTAAAACTCCCACAAGGCTTGCCTTTACTAGAGCCCTCAATCCAGCTAATTTCACCAGGAGCTGCCTGGGGTCCTTGGCTTACCGCCATTACCACAGCCGGGTAGAACAAAGACCAAAACCCACGCTTTGGGAAATATACCTTTTCCCCCTCCCCTCCTCTGCTGCCTCTTAGCCAATCACCATGCACCTCACCTGGCCAGGCAGGGGGAAGGGAACTCATGACTCATGGCTTGAACTATTTACATATGAAAGCCCTAGGCCAGCTTCTCTAGGCATCTAGGCACCATTCATTCCATCCGAGGCTTTCGTTTCCTCCCCGCCCCCTCAACTGGCCCCACTTGGTTTACACATGAGGAGGCGCGTGCGTGTGTGTGTCTGTGTGTGTGTGTGTGTGTGCATGCAGGAACCCCCAAGGGCCCCTTTCTCCACACACTAACTATGCACACCCCACCCCAGCCGGTTCACACATGAGGTGTGTGTGTGTGTGTGTGTGAACCCCCCAAAGGCTCTTTTCTTCACAGGTATGTTTGTGAGACCTCATCCCCACTGGCTGGCTAGCATTTGATGGGCTAAGGCCTACAGGGTCCAAAAGCTGATTCCTTCCTTCCCTCTCCATCTCCTCAAGCTGG
The DNA here is from genome assembly GCA_021292165.1 of Shinisaurus crocodilurus. Taxonomy (NCBI): domain Eukaryota; kingdom Metazoa; phylum Chordata; class Lepidosauria; order Squamata; family Shinisauridae; genus Shinisaurus; species Shinisaurus crocodilurus. Next base: position 16,453,505 of record CM037887.1, on the reverse strand, counting down.
CAGGCAATGACACATAGGTTGGGTGAAGTGACCTTCAGGGTGTCCACCAGGGTAGCCCAATGTAACTAACACTGCCCTCACTACCCACCAGTAATTCCAAGGGAATTACTGTGACCAATTAGCTGCACTATTATAATCCACCCAGCATGCCCAACAGTGTGGAGAAGGCAAAAATGATACTCTCTATTTTTTATCAGGGAACCCCCCCCCCCAATGTCCTACTCATCCCTGTGAGGTGACAGACTAATTCCATGTTGCTGTGCTGGGCCAGGTTCATGGGTTGCTGTGTTGGTCCAAAGAGGCCAACATGTTGGGTGCTGGTGATTTACATAGGTGAGGGAACCTCCCCCAGGTTGGCAAACATCCTTGAGAGTGGACACCAGCATGCCCCCTCTATGTGTTCCCATTTCAGGCAAGGGGGTGGGGTGGAGCAAAACCCTTCCCTGGACATAAGAACATAAGAAGAGCCCTGCTGGATCAGACCAAGGGTCCATCTAGTCCATCATCTGTTCACACAGTGGCCAACCAGCTGCCCATGAGATCCCACAAGCAGAACATGAGTGCAATAGCACCTTCCTGCCCATGTTCCCCAGCAACTGGAGTACATAGGCATCCTGCCTCTGATGCTGGAAGACCAGCAGAACAATATTTTCCATGGAATTTAGGGCTATCAGTTGCTTTTAGACATGATAGCTAAATGAAACCTCCGTGTTCAAATTAGTATATCTTTGAGTACAACTTACTTGGGGCGGGGGGAGAGAAGAAGGGAATGTTTTTGCCTTCATGCCCTGCTTGTGAGAGTCTCTCAGAGGCATCTTCTTGGCTGCTACTGAAAATGGTGTGCTGATCCAGCCCAGTCATCTAATATTCTAGGTGCCATGACTATTTCCCTTCTTCTTCTTCTTCTTCTTCTTCTTCTTCTTCTTCTTCTTCTTCTTCTTCTTCTTCTTCTTCTTCTTCTTCTTCTTCTTCTTCTTCTTCTTCTTCTTCTTCATAGATTTATATACTGCACAAGAAAATTTAAACACATTGATATATTATATTGCTAAAACATTTATAGAAAACGGTAATAAAAAAACATTAAAACCAACACAATATCATAATTACAAAACAACAACAACAACAAAGAGAGACATGGCAGCACACTCTCACTCAGGGAAGGCCTGGGCAAAGAAATTGTTTTTTAATTGTCATGTCAAGCATGCTACAGTTGGTGCTCGGGGTGGGTGATCCACCAGGACCCGACCCGCCTCCGGCTCAGTGGACGCCGCTGCTGCACCTGCCGAGCTGGGCCAAAAGCTGCTGTGCATCGCACCGCTTGCCAGACTCTCAGGTTCCAGGTGGGCTGCTGTTTACATAGAAAATGCCTTAAGATACGTCAAAAGCAGCCACAATTTATGCAAATTATGCAAATTGCAGCTGCTTTAGGAATATCTTAAGGCATTTTTTACGTAAACAGTGGTCCACGAGGAACCCAGAAGTCTCTTCCCGGCTCAACTCAGGAGAACGCAAGTCGACGTCAGGGAAGAGGTAAGCGGGGCAGAGTTTGGGGGCTAGTCTGCCAGATTTCCACACCCCCACCGAACAAAGTCCTCCTACATCCCTAGAATACTTGGGGTGGGGGAAGTCATTCCATAAGGTGGGATCTACCATGGAGAAGGGTCGTTTCCTGGTTGCTGAGAAATGGCACAACCAGGAAGGCGAGCCTCCTCCAATGATCTTAATGATTGCTCAGGTCTTTATTGGGGAAGGTGATCTGCCAGGTAACGTGGTCCTAAGCTGCTCAGGGCTTTATCTGCCTGTACTTGGCTCGGTAGCTAATAGGTAGCTGGTGCAGTCTTTTCTCTATGAGAAAAGAGCTCTATAGGCTTCCCATCACAGAGAGAATAAATAGAAAGTGAATCAACATGCAGGATTAAAAAAAAGAAAAAGAAAGATTAACAATGTTGCATGCTTCATCTTGTCTGCCCCCCTTACTGGAGTCTCTTTCCAAATGAAAGAGAGCTGTCACTCTCCTCTCTTGCAAGAGTGGTTGTTAACTATATGGAAATTGTCTCAAGCAGTAGGTCAATTAATTACAGCATTTTAAAGCTCCCCTTGTAGAGCAGCAATTAATTTAACTGCATTTCAGTAGATTTCTTCCTCCAGACTTATCAGTTTAAAAATCACTGTAACTCTAGGCAGATAGCGTGGCTTTATTGTATGTGACAGCTTTTCCAAAGATCTTTTTTTTTTTTTGCTTCTTTAATAAACGTTGGGACTGGGTGCCTTTTTAATTATCTGTGACACTTCTTTATTATTCATAGAATAAAAGCAAAGGGATGCAGAGGATAGACATGAAAATGGAATGAGCCACCTGCTCTGACTGGATCTAAGAGCTCTGGGCCAAAGTAGATGAGATGGTGGCAGATTCATCTGTTTAAACATTGTTGACCCCACACCTCCGGAATGCAGACATAAGACACTGTAAATATGTTAAACAATGGACCATGACTTTTTTAACGTACATGTCTGTTCTGCAACATTCTTAATTAGCTGAAGCCAATCTCCCCTGACTCAGTACAGGTATACTTGCTACCAAAGTGGCATCTCCTGCTGTCCTTCGTGCAAGTGACACCCCACCTTGCACTGGATCAGTAACATAATTACTGATCAAACATTTGAATCAGTAATATAACTAGCATTTGCTCTTCACTGCCGCTGAGCTGGTAAGATAGGAATCATGTAACAAGCTTCCACACACCACATCAGACTATGACTGGGTTCAGACAACGAACACGAGAACCCACACTCAAGGGTTGAGTATGAGTTGAGTGTGGGTTATTGTTGAACCGTGGGTTGTTGTTGAAAACGTGGGTTATTGTGCTGTCTGAACCCAGGTCAGATAACAAACCATGGTAAATAACCCACAATTCACAACCCAACAACAAACCATGGGTTCTCTCCATGTGTTGTTCCTGGTTAGCACGCAATGGCTTGTTAGCACAGCTGGGTTCAGACAACATGATAACCCATGTTTCAACAACAACCCATGGTTCAACAACAACCCACACTCAACCTGTACTCAAGCCTTGATTTTGGGTTATCGTGTTGTCTGAACCCAGTCTATTTGTCCAACTAGCCTGCTGTTATTGCCTTCCCCAGAGGTAAGGAACCTGATGCCTTCCAGCTGTTTTGGGCTACAACTCCCAAAAGCCCCAACTAGCATGACCAATGGTCAGGGATTATGGGAGCTGCAGTCCAAAACATCTGGAGGACACTGCTGGGTTGCCTACCCCATGCTACTCTGACTGACGACAGCGCCCCGGGTTTTCTGCAGCTGCTGCTATCTGATCCTTTTAACTCACTGGGTAGGCAACCTTTTGGGGCCATGGGCACATTTGAGAAACCCTCTGGGGGCCAGGTAAGGCTCATGGTCATCTGTGGAACCCCCAGAGGGCTGAATCAAGAACCTGGATTTGGTCTGCCGGCCTGAGGCTTGACATCCCTGGAGGTGGAGGTAGAAACAGTCCTCCCAGATGATATGTATGGGGAACTCCATACTGCTGATCCAATTCTAACAGCAAAAGAGGGGTGCAGGTGAAAAGCCATCTGCTCACCTAGTGTTTACCTTCTCGCAGTCTGGCCCCCTGACACTTTTCACCCTAGCCACAGTCCAATAACAGAAGTGACTTTGTATGGGAGAAGAGTGCTGTGGCGGCGGGGGAGGGGTTATGGAGCTAAGTGGTGGATGTAGTTCATCTTCCTTCACCCACATGCCTCTTTTGCTCCACAAAAAATAGACTACTACTAGGGATGTTTGCAGAGCTTGATGGGGGGGGGGTGGAAGTCTGGCGAACTCACCAGGCTTGATCCCCTCCCAGCTCTGCTCGCCCTACCTTTTCCCTGGCTCGACTTGCATTCTCGGGAGCTGAGCCAGGGAAAGCGAATCCAGGTTCTAGCGCTACCTTGTTTACGTAGAAAATGGCATAAGATACGTTAAAAACGGCCTAATTTCTGAAAATCATGGCCTAATTTGCACAAATTAGGCCATTCTTAACATAATTTACACTATTTTCTATGTAAACAACGTAGAGCCGGGAACCTGGCTGGAAGCCCAGCGAGCGCCTCTCAGCTGGCACTCAGCTCGCGTGGCAGGAGCACTCGGCTCACACGCCACAAGTTGAGTGCCAGGCGGGTCGCCCATCCCTACGTCCCCCCTTTATGCATGATGGTTGTAGAATGGTGCTTATACCATGGATGTGCAAGTCAGCAAAACTCGTGTTTGCTGAAGTTCTCCAAATTCCATCACAAAGCTCGTTCTGAGTTGCGCCCATATCATAATGTGAGCTTTCTCCCCTCCCTTTGGCATGAAAATCCATGCATATTTTCCAAATGCACACATCAGTTGTGCACATCTTTCAAACGTGCCCATTCTTCTCCCATTGATCAAAGCATATTTGTGCACATTTTTCAAAATATGCATTTTTTCATGCACATTGTTCAAATGTATATATGCTGTTGGACACTTTTTTTTTTTTTTTTAAACGCGAATCACATTGCAAGCTCGGAAATGTGTGGACTCTGACTGCAGATTGTGTCTGAGTCCGTGTTCCGTCTGGAAGGTGCAAACCACGTAAACAAATCTCTCATGCATCCCCCTAGTTCAAACACAGTTTGATGGCACAGAATGGTATGTGTTGCTTGTTGAAATGTAACTGCATCTAAGGACTTTTAATACTTTCTTCTTAAGCTTCTCTTAATTCTCTTTCCTTCTGAATGGATTTGTCTGCTGGGTTGTTGTTTAGCTGAGCCTTTCAGAACTGTATTAACTTGTTGAGTGAGGCATAATACTCACATTTTGCATTAGGAAAAACAGATTGAATCTTTCTTCCACATTCTCATTTTCCGTTTTTCTTGGATGTACTTCAAGGGAGCTGCTTTAACATGTAAGCTACTAATATGACAGAAAATAATATTTAACTACAGGGAATTCAAATGTGTCCATTTTACAGCCTGAACCTATATGTATTTACTCAGAAGTAAACTCCACTGATTTGACCAGTATTGCCAGATCAGACCAAAAGTCCATGAAGTTCAGGATCCTGCTTCACACAGTGGACAGCTAGATGCTTCTGACAAGCCATAAGCAGGCCATGAAGACAGAGAATAAACATGGAGTTTCTGTCATAGCTATTGGCTAACATCCACTTATCATTCATGAATTTTCATCTGTGTGCTTGTCTCTAAAAATGTCACTGTGCTTCTCTATTTTAAACATTTCTATCCTACCTTCTCAAGGCAACTGAAAGAAAATAAGAAATATGCAAATATAATTTAAAAAATAACAAATATTATTGAACTACTAAAAGCACCTTCATCAAAAAGAAAAAGAAAAAACTGGTGATGCCAAGAATTTAACCTAGGACCTTCTGCATGCAAACCATGCATTTTACCTCTGAGCTATGAGCCCTTCCCAAAAATATTTAAAGTGCCACAGCCCACTGACTTCCTCCTGCAACAGGGTTAGATCTGACAACTAACTTACCCCCACACAACCCACACTTCAGGATAACTGAGAACTGAGCTAGCCAGCAGCTTTTCAAGAAGGAAGGGTTTACTCTGACTCTACAGGCTTGCTGAATTGTTAGCAATCTTCAGTGATCAAACTGCTGAGTTCAATGAACAGGCAGACACTGAGAAAAGGACATGGAGGGCAAGAAGAATAAATACTTGGATTTGATGCTATCGAAGGGCTGATCCAAAACAGAGATGATCAGACTTTGACTTGACTGGTGGCTTAACAAGACGATATAGACAGCGGTGTTGTCGGTGGATTAATATGGATGCCAGGAAGGTCAACCAGTTTACAAGCTAGACGGGTGATGACGGCAAAGTTCTAAACAGGAGAATTTGCCCCTTTCTAAGCAGTAGAGGGCAGGGAGCCAAGCTTTTGAGACATTATTATAGAGCTGGTAGTGTGATTTAGATATAATCTTGTGGGCAATGGGAGCTGCTGGACTGGGAGGAGGAATGACTGTAGAGACGTCACATCCAAAGTATTTGCCCTCCTAAGTAATCTAATCTGGCCTTTTTTTTCTTACAGTGGAATGCTGACATGTAGTTTCAACCCTAAGAGCCAAGTAAAGGGGACATTATCCTTTTGCATTAACAAATGTAGGGCACCAAATGTTTGTTCAAAGGGCCAGATTGATCTACAGTGTCGCTCTTCTGAACTCCACAGGATTGCAACAGGAATGGCTGTATCCCAATGACCTTAATCAAACTCAATCAGATGAAAAGGGTCAGGAGAAAAAGAAGAAGAGCTCAGTCGCTGAATAATAAGATCTTTATAAAGTATTATGGGATTTTAGCCTTTCAGGAAAAGGGGGGCAGTGTACACACACACACACACACACTTTAATCAGGTGGATCATGATTGATGGGGGCAAAAAAGCATCACATTTAATGAAAGGGATTTTCATAGTTATCCCAGGCTACTGACTAGACTAAGAGGAATGAAATATGTCACACAAACGGAGATTAGAATATGATTTGCAATAGAGAAGCTGGGGGCGTCTGCTTTAGGTAGCTCTCCTTTGCCCTTTCCTTTGATGCTAAGATTCAATTGCAGCCAAACCCTAAACAAAAGAAAGCACTCTTATAAGGCAGGCGCCTCCAGAGCTGAGCTCAGCTTCTCCCTTCTTTGATTTAATAGGCTTCCCCTGATGCTCGATTGCCATCAGTTCTCCTGGCTGTGTAGCTGTTCCAGAATTGTGATGACATGTTGTCTATCAGTCTGGGGGTGGGCAGGGGAGGGGAGGTGGGGAATGAGAAGAAGGGAAAGATTAGCATTAAGTAACTCACTCCAGTCTCGGAATTTGCGGTCACTTAATCAGCATCTTTGAAGATTTTGATCTCTCTTAATGAAGGTGAAGGGGATAGTCAGGAGATCAACAAAGGCGGTTTTTTTATTATTATTATTTCTTTCTGACTATACATCTACAAGCTCCCACTCCCTCCCTGCAGCCCTTACCAGCACTTATTAATAAAAGGATCATAACATAGCTGCTGTCAAATTCCTTGTTTTTAGGTCTATAGAATTTATAGCACAAGCAAAAGGTTTGCTTTTTGTGCCTCCCTCAGGGCCACACTGTCAGGAGGACAGGAATAATATGAATCACATGTGACTGAACCAGATAGCGACGTGCGCTCCCCCCACCCCCGCCCCCATTTCACAGATGAAACTAGGGAAACACTTGCAACAACACTTATGGGGGATTAGACAAATTCATGGAGGATAAAGCTGTTAATGGCTTTTCATGCCTACTAGTCTTGATGGTGACATGCTTCTTCCAGGATCAGAGTCAGCATGCCTGTGTATGCCAGTTGCTGGAGATCCAACAGTGGGAGAGGGTTATTTCTCACAGTCCTTGCTTGAGGGCTTCCTAGTGGCCATCTGCTTGGCCACTGCTGGAAACTGGACTAGACAGGCTGTTCTGTCTGATCCAGCAGGATTCTTCTCATGTTCTTAATGCCCCCATTTTCATGCCAAGAAACACTGTCTCAGTTCTGTCGCCTACCACACATTGGTGAAGGATGTAGTCCAGGGATGTTGAAGAGTCCTTGGTCTCGAGTCACGAGTCGAGTCACGAGTCTTTGGACCCGAGTCTCGAGTCCGAGTCCTTGGTCCAAAATGGTGACTCACGAGTCACAAGTCACAAGTCACTCCCAAAGCTGACTCCACGAGTCCCTATTAAAATCAATGGGGGTTTTTACCAACAAAATAAGGCTACTTCAGATCTGTGGTTTAAATAAATTCTAGGCACAAGTGTGCCTTTTTATTTCAAAACTCTGGAACTGATTTTGGCAAGAACAGACCGGGCAGAAAAACCCAAAATAACCAGGCAGGCAGAGGAGGCAGGGAACCCCAAAGCAGGCAGGCAGAGGCCTTTGTCTTGGACAATTCAACTGTTGAACTGGTCAAGAAGAGACCAGGCAGGCAGAGGAGGCTGGGAACCCCAGACAGGCAGGCAGAGGCAGCCAAACCCAAAATGTCTGAAAGGTTGCATTTTAGAAAAATGATTTTAAAAAATAAACTTGCTGTACTTCCTAAAACTTATCCATGTTGCATTTGAGGAACATGATTTTTTCTAAATGTTTGGCCCCCATTCTGGAACGGTGAGATCTCATCACAATTCTACCCTCACTGAACACCCGCTCCACTGGTGATGAACTTGCTGGAACCAGAAACACACTCAGAGCAGCCACACAGAATAATCTCAGGTTCTTCTTCTGCCTCTCCCAAGTACGCAACACATCAATCAAAATAAATCTTGACACACTGTTGGGGCTGCACTCCTGGTAGCCATCCATAGTGGCCGAGCAGCGGCATACCTCGCTTCCATGCACTCTTCGCCGGCAATCACGCTCCTCTCCACTCCTTCTGGCACAGCCCAGGTGTTGTTGAAGAGTCCTTGGTATCTAGTCCCGAATTGAGTCTCGAGTCCCATTAAAAATATTGGGACTCGAGTCCGAGTCGAGTCAGAGGGGGGACTCAGTCCGACTCACGAGTCGAGTCCTCAACTCCGAGTCCCCATCCCTGGGATGTACTCCAAACTGCTGTATGTTGTCAACAATATAGCTTCTCCTCCCATGGTTCTAAGAGTCAAAAGGCTTCCGTTCTTATTTATTTATATTATTTATTTACAGTATTTGTATATCGTTCCATATCTAAGTAGATTCCGGGGTGGTGAACAATAAAAAATATTAAAACAGATAGAAGAAACAAAAACAATACATTGAAAAAAAGGTATCATTAAAATGGAAGTTGGACAGCAGAGAAGGCTTCCCCGGAACAAAGGAGACCTTCAGCAGGTGCTGAAAGCAACACAATGTCGGAGCCTGTCTGACCTCCAGAGGCAGGGAGTTCCACAGAAATGGAGCCGCCACAATGAAAGCTCTTCTCCTGATGGACTCCAATTAGTCCAGAGGTCCATGAGGAACCACCACCAGGAGCATGCCACCTCAGTGACCGGGCAAGTTGGTAAGGTATGAGGCACTTAAAGCACACACACACACACGCACACACACACACACATGTACACACACACGGACACGTGCACACACTCTAAGATGTTAACAACATTTCAAAATATACCTCAGTGGCTGTAGTGTGTTAGTGTTCATGCGCATACATATTTGACATGGAGAGAGGATCACCCTCTCTTCTGCGGGAGTGCTTTTTTTTTTGAGAAATGTTCACCATTTCCCAAATGTGCGGTTATGTTCAAAAAATGCATATATATCTATTTTAAAAATGTGCATTTTGAAATGTGCATTTCTTTTTTTAAATACACATTTTCATGCTTATGGGGGGAGGAGTGTACACCTTTGAAAAAATGTCTGCAGAAATGTGCACTTTCCTGATTCGAATAAGTTGAAAAAAACATGTCAAAAATGAAAATGGCAGTGAACCGAAATAAGCTTCGAAGTGATTTTCATATATTTTTGGCGGGCTTGAAAATCCCAGGTTCTCCCTTCCTGCTTAGTAGGGAATACCTCTGGAATACGTTGCCATCAGGAGTCCACCAGGCCCCATCACTGCAGGCTTTTAGGAAGTCCCTGAAAACACAATATTTTACTCTGGCCTTCTACTGATTATGTTTGAGAGGAATGGGTTGTGGCTGCAGTTGTCTGTTGTAAGTTTTATTTGATGCTGGTGTTTGTTGTTTTTAGAATGTTTGCTGCTGCTGCTGTTTTTATTTTATTTATTTTTATTTTATTTATTATATTTATATGCCACCTTTTTTCCTGAAAGGAACCCAAGGCGGTTTACATAATCCTCCTCCTCCTCTCCATTTTATCCTCACAACAACCCTGTGAGGTAGGTTAGGCTGAGAGTCAGTGACTGGCCCAAAGTCACCCAGTGAGTTTCATGGCCGAGCGGGGACTAGAACCCGGATCTCCCGAGTCCCAGTCCAACACTCTCACCACTATGCCACACTGGATCTTATTGTGGTTTTTACAGTTTTTATTGCGTTTTTACCATTTTAAATGCTGCATTATTTTTATTATGTGTTTTTATCATTGCATATCATCTTGTAAGGTCTTCTGCCCTGGAAGGTGGCCAATAATAATAATAATAATAATAATAATAATAATAATAATAATAGCAACTCACAGTTAATTTTTTCACAAGACATGCCAGAAGGGAAATTGGGGGGGGGGGACAGAAAGAAAAAAAGGAGGATTTACTAGGGTTAGACACCAGGAACTGGAGATGCCACCCCCCACCCCCGAAAGTGGAGCATATGAGATGCAGGTGAACCTAGAAGAGACTCATGTGATCCAGTCAGCTGATCTACACAAGCATCATATGGCTAGAGTTAGGAAGTGGTCAGCAGCAAAGGATGGCTTAGACCAGTGTTCTCCAACCTTGGGTCCCCAGATGTTTTTGGCCTACAACTCCCAGCATGCCCCAGCCAGCGTAGCTGGGAGTTGTAGGCCAAAAATATCTGGGGACCCAAGGTTGGAGAACACTGCCTTAGACCATGTTTATGGAGTCCTCACGTGTACAACTGCATGCATGGAGGGTTCTCTCCATTCCTGTGTAGAGAGCCCCACCACACATACATCTGCGCACCCAGGGGCTACCAATACACAAGTCTGGCATCAGTGGTAGGCATGGTCAGGCACCTGCTGAGGGCCCACGATCCAGCAGGGGGCCACTGAGAGTTGCTCCTCCTCCTCTTCACGATTGCAACCTGCTTTACCTGCCTCTCGCTCTGGCCCAGACAACAGTGGTGAAGAGAAGGAAGAGCAGCACACTTCACTGCCTGCGTGCGCACTGGCTCTCTGCCTGTCAAGCAAGCAAGTGGTAGCAATGATGAGGAAGAGGAGAAGGAGCAATGGCAGCTAGGTGACAATGGTGGTGAGAAGGCAGACTTGCTGAGGGAGGGGGTCTTGCCCAAGGACCCTCAAAACCTGGAGCTGGCACTGCCAACACACATTCTGCATGGAGGTCAGGGAGGAGCTTTCCTCCATAATGCTGCTTCTCCATAAGTGCTCATTTAAACCTGACAGAATATTTCTAAAGGGCCACTGTCCAGAGTTCAATATTAGCCCTTTAGAAGTTCTGATGGGGGGCATTATGGGGGGGGGGTTATCATGTCCAAACACAATGCTGGGAGTTGTAGGCCAAAAACATCTGGGGACCCAAGGTTGGAGAACACTGGCTTAGGCTATAAAAGAAGAAAATTCCTCTTTGAAAGCTATCTTGAGTCAGGGAGGGTTTCTAATCCCTGACTACTGGACTAGGAGGAAGATACCAAGCAGTGTATCCAGGTTTTCCATTCTGAAGCCCATGCCTGTCAAGCTGCCCAGAAAGAAGATGAGGCTTCACACAGCATCACAGAGACTTAGATCTCCAGTATTTACAGCATCTCAGCCTTCTCCTGAGAGAATAAGGCCCAGGCTGCCCCCACCAGTTAGGCCACCATCCTTCCTGGCAAGAACTATAAACAAGGAGAACACTTTGGCCAGATCAGCTGTGAATTAATGGGATCTTGCTTGGAAGCTTACAAAAGGTGATGGGGTGATCAGTTGCAAGGGGGAGTTGAGGATAACAGCAGCTTTTCTGGATTTGGAAAGATATACAGGGGATGGGATGGAGGAGATTGTCCTTCTCTACATCTTACTCCTTATGGTGATTTCTTTTGCTGTTTGAGTGGCCTCTCTAAAATTTTCATTAATGAATAATGATAGTGGATTATTATTTAAAAAAAAAAAAAAGGAGAGGAACGCAGAAACTGCGGAATGAGGCAAAAAGCGAATGCCAAGCAAAAGGGGGAGGGGAGGCTTTTGTTTACCACTGTGCAGCTGGAATGACTCTTATTTTAGAGCTTTGAAGAGTGCAATTATTCCACTGACAATTGTATGAACAAAATTTCCTTTATACGACAGGCATCATTTCATATCATTTATTATTCTAATCGGCACCTGCTGTACATTATTTAGCCTCACTGTGCAGCAGCCAGCTTTCCAAGGGGAATAAATTAAATTTTGGAGCTGGGGTCTTACCCAGAAGCAAGAATGGGATGTCATTTGGTCATAGGCTCCATTTTTCCTGTGGGAGAAGGTGAAAGGTTGGACACAATGCTGTCTGAACTGATACAGTCCAGCAATACCTCTACCATATGTTGGTAGCTCCACATTTATGGAGCCCATTTTTTTACAAGCTAACTCAGAGTAAATCCTATTATATTCAATGGGGCTTACTCCCAAGTTCTGCATAGGATCTGCAGCCTCAGTGACTTATAATTTGTTTACTCACAGGTAAATCCATGAAGCAGAACCTCTATGGGGAGGGGGGTCACAAAAGAAAAGGAAAGAAATGGTTAGCACCCAAAGAACTATATGTTTAGTTCCACATTTACAAGGAGTCTCAAAGCCAAACTGAAATCAATGACACGTTAATCAAAAGTTCCATTGGTATCAATGGGTCTACTGTATGAATGGATCCAACCTGATGTCCATTGGATCACCCCTATCCATATGTTTGATAACATTTGCAAAGCACTCCAAAATGTTAGTGAGACGGTACTTATCTTTGCAGAGGCCATGTTGATTCCTCATCAGCAAAACTTGTTCTTCTGTATGCTTGTGAATTTATCTTTTGTAATACTTTCCACCAATTTATTCAGAATAAATGTTAAGCTAACCAGTCTATAATTTCATGGATCACTCCTGGATCCTTTATTTTAAAAAAAATAAATGAAGCAAAAAAAATTATATGCTTCTGATTATTTAACGATTTTAATTATTTCTCTTGATGTTTTTTTTAGTGGCATGTTCCTCAAATTCTTCTGTTTTTCAATCCCTTATTTCAGTTTCAATTTCCTCTGCCAAAGTTTGTGTTCTTTTTTGTTCTCATATGGGCAAGACTTCAAATTTCTGAAAGGGGTAAGGTTTCCGAGAGCGTCCTTGATTCTGTTTGCTAGCCACACTTTGCAGTACCCATTCTACCTGAGTCTCTATTTGTAATTCTTGAATAACATCCAAGCATTCTGGAGAGATTTGATGCTTGTGACTATCCCTTTTGGCTTCCCATTTTCAAAAATATCTCCCCCTCCAAAAATATCTATTTTCCAAAGCAAGTTTGTGGCATGACATCACTCTAGTCACCCTCTTCTCTCGTCCCTTTGTAGGGATGGGGAAGGACAAGCAATGAGGTTTCATGATCCATCCTGAGAATGATTTGTTGGCAGAATATCCAGGAATCATATAATAATAATAATAATAATAATAATAATAATAATAATAATAATAATAATAATAATAGATGAGAAGGTTCTGCTAGTATTGGAAATGTCCTAGATTTAAAAAGCACTAGAGAGCCAATGTGGCACTGTGGTTAAAGTGTTGGACTGGGACTCGGGAGATCTGGGTTCTAGTCCCCATTCGGCCATGGAGCTCACTGGGTGACATTGGGCCGGTCACTGACTCTCAGCCTAAGCCCTAACCTACCTCACAGGGTTGTTGTTGTGAGGATAAAATGGAGAGGAGGAGGGGGAGGATTATGTAAACCGTCTTGGGTCCCTTGCAGGAAAAAAGGCGGGATATAAATATAATAAATAAATAAATAAATAAACATCCCTAAAATACAATGCTACATTTCAGTTATCTTTATTTGGTTACATTTATATTCCACTTTTCTTCCCATCATAGAACTCAAGTTGGATACATAAGTTCCTAGGCAATCTCCCATTCATTCACACACTTACCGGACCTAGATCTGCTTAGCGTGGACACGGGCTTTGTCATGTGCATCCATCATGTGTCCTGCTATGAGTGGCAGGATGTGAGTAAACGTGCACAGGACTGGACTGCACAAGTACATTCTACCAAATTCCATTGGCCCACATAAATGTGCCCGTTATTGCAGCCTTAATTTCCAATAGCATTCCTGGAGTTAACATGTTTGGGGCAGCGGGAAGAAGAAAGAGCCAGGCTGTCCACCCAGGCACAAATCTGCAGGGCATTTGGATGGCCTGCTTCCCTCCCCTCGCTGGAGTCTCCACAAGCCTAGGCAGGCATTTTTATAGTAACACAATGATGACTCACAACAGTAGCATTATTTATGGCATATTGTTCCGGAAGTGTCTGCCACAAATGTCCTTGCTTGTCATCAGTTATTGCAAAATGCAGTAAATCATTCACATTTTACTTTATGAATTGTAAAAACTATCATGCATTTATAGATATCTCAGGGCAAGATGGTAAATTTCACAGTTGCCCCCCCCCCCATGAATTTATAGCAAAGTACAGGGGGAAAAATAGCCACTTATGCAGCTCGGAGGGAGTGGGGTGGGGAGAAACACCCAGCCTGCAATATTAAAGGCAGTGCTTTGCTTTCAATTTGTGTGCAGAACACCCCCACTGACATCAAGGGCAGTACGTGACATAGGGAGTAAATTTTCTGGGGAACGGGGACAGAAATATGCATGAGGATTTGGGTAACAGAAGCTGCAGATGACATTAAAGGTTTTTTGAAAGTTTGTTTCGTCTTCTGATAACTGGCTTTCTGTTAACATTATTTACATAAAAGTCTTGCAGAAATTTAAATTGGCCACGGGAAACATGAAGACAACAATGAAGGCTGGTGATTACTCTTATCTTGGTGGGGGCTCCTAATCCATTGCAGTGTTTATTTGGAGCTTTACAGGAGCTATCCACAGTGTTCCATGTTGGAGAACCTGTTTCGGGGATGGAGTACAGCACCATGGATAGCTCCTATAAAGCGCCAAATAAAACTTGTAATGGACGAGGAGCCCCACCAAAATGGGAGTCACCCCACCAGCCTCCCCTGGAAGGCAGGTTTAACACAGCTTATGACCCACTGAGCCGAACATAGCTCGCTAGCCATGTACGATAGCTTCAGGGGATTAATAAAGCTGTCCTTTTTTGACCGCAAAATCAACAGGATGTCAAGCCTCCTCCCACTCCAGAAGGCTACAATATGCATGGAGGATAGAACTGAGCCCTGTAGAACCCCGTGGCATATTTGCCATGGAACAGAGCAATAATCCCACAGAACCACCTTCTGGAATTGGCCATCCAAGAAGGAACTGAACCACTGCTACCACAGTGTCCCTCAGCTCCCAACCCAGACAGCCACCTCAGAAAGATACCATGATAAATGGTATCAAAAAGCCTCTGTAAGGTCCAGGAGAGCCAACAGGGCTGCGCTCCTCCTGTCTTGGCCAAGGTTATCCCACAGGGTGACCAAGGCAGTTTCTGTCCCAAAACGGGACCTAAAGCCAGATTGAAATGGATCTAGAAAATCAACTTCATCCAAGAATGCCTGGAGTTGATCAGAAACCACGAGGTCAAGCACCTTGCCTAAGAAGGGGATGTTAGCAACTGGCCTTTAGTTGTTCTCCACTTCTGGGCTAGGTTTCTTCAGAGCAGCCTGATTACTACCTCTTTTAATGCGGCTGGTACCACCCCCTCTCTCAAGGAGGAAGTTACAAGGAGCTGGTACCGTCACCTCTCTCAAGGAGGATGGCCTGGACCCAACCAGCCACCACCTCCTTATTAGATGTAATAAGCCAAGATGGGCAAGGGTCAAGTATACAAGTGGTTGGCCGAACTCATCCAAACACCTTGTCTGCATCCTCATGCTCTGGTCACTTCCATTAAAGGTACTACACTAATAGAGGAGTGAAAATCCTGCTGAATATATGAGTGATTTTATCTTCAAAGTGTCATGCAAATTTATCACAGTGAGCTGCTGAGGATGTGACCAATTGCCTCTCGGGGTCAGATGGTAATAACTCCTTCACCACCTGAAACAGCTCTGATGACACTGTGAAGATGCAATCAAGGTGGGAAAGAAAGTCTTCTTTGCTGTCCTCACAGCCACATGGTAGGTAGGCTTGATAATGAGCTCTACCCGGTGTTTGGTCAGATTCAGCACCACTCTTTCTCCATTTGTATGCCGGTCAACATCCCACTTGCTTCATTGCTCTCAGCTCCAAGGTATATGAAGGAGCTAATTTTGTTCTGCCAAGGGGGAAAGGGCACTTGGGCATGATCATGTCAACTGTCCTGGTTGATTCCCTATCCCATAGAGGACCAGGGTTTCAACAGGAGCACCAGTCATACCAACTGGACAATCTCTCAGAGCCCTTTGGAAGCCACTAGGCTCCATTAGTCTCTGGGGATGAACCATTGTAATAGGTCCCCCAACTTCTAGCAGAGTGGGAAAGCTGCTGAAAGTCTGAACATCAACAAGTAGTGATTCATTTGTTCCTGTTTAATAAAATATTTCCTTCACCCGTCAATGTGTTGATTGTATTCTGAATCCTAAAAAGAACCATTACCTAATGGCAACACCCTCCCCCGCCACACCACAGCTCATCCCACTCAGCAGGGACTCCTGATTCTCTGTGCAGCATTTTTAGGGGGCTGGCAGAGCTGTCATGGAAAGGAGGGGGCAGGGACATCCACTTCCATCAGTTGATTCAGTTTAAATTTGGATCCAACCCAATATGGTGGGAGCCAGACAGATCTCTTGGAGAGGAAAGTCCACAAGCTGGACATCACCACAGAGAAGGCTCTTCCCTGTATTCTTGAGAGACTTCCAGATTTCAGAATTAGACTCAGGCCAAAATTAAATTAAATTAAATTTAAAAGATACATAAATAAAAAGGCATTTTCTATTTTTTTCCAGAAAATAATTCAGTTCATAATAATTCAGTTTAAAATAATTCAGTGAATTAAGTGAAAGAGGGATAATTAACAAAAGATTGTAAGTGTAGGGGGTTAACTGAAAAACCAAAAACAGCCTTGGTATAGACCTTTTAAAAATTAATTGGTTTATGGTCAAGTTATTTGAAGGAGCACCTTCAACTGAATGAGCATGGCCAGGCCTTGTTGAGATCAGCTTTGAAGTCCCTGTTTGTAGGCCCATCCTTAAGATCAATCACATCGGTGGGCATACGAGATAGGGCCTCTTCCTCCCAGGGAATATGTATCTGCCTCCATCAGTACAGGCTTTTAAATGCGCCTTAAAATCTCACTTATCCTGGGTCATTTTTAGTCTCAACTAGTTAAGTACCGGGTAGTTATAGTGCTAGTTCTTTCAATTGTTTTGGTTAATTTACAGTGTTGTGTTGCTGCTAGCCTGTGAATTGGTTTGATTGCTCTTTTTTAAATGTTTTATCAGAATGTGATATTATTTTATTTTGTTAATTTTATTTCATTTCTATACCACCCAATAGCTGAAGCTCTCTGGGCGGTTTACCACAATTCATAAAATACAACATAAAATACAAACAATAAAAACATCATTAAAATTTCACTACTAAAATTTAAAAACTGAATTTAAAAATGATTTAAATAACTAAGAGCAAATTAATACAACTAGACCTGTTAAAAAGCTGGCATAACTGCCTCCCCATGTACTATTTACAGATGTTAAATGCCTCAGCATAGAGGGCAGTCTTAACCTGGTGCTGAAAAGATAGTAGAGTTGGCTCCAGGCAGGCCTCAGTGGGGTGCTTCTTCCACAATTGGGGGGCTACCACAGAAAAGGTCCTCTTCCTTGTTGCCACTGACCGAGCCTCACTTGGATGTGGCAGTTTGAGGAAGGCTCCAAATGTTTATAGATTTCATAGATCATAGAGCTGGAAGGAGCCTACAAGGCTATCGAGTCCAACCCACTGCTCAATGCAGGAAACTAGAGGAGGGGTCTCACATCCAAGTAATAACCAGGCTTGACCCTGCTTAGCTTTCCACGCTCAGACAAGCTGAGCCAGTGTAAGCCACAGGCCTGTATTGAGCGTAGTGTCTGGATAGATTATGGTTGGGAGAGGCAGGGCCGGTGCAAGGCAGTTTGGTGCCCTAGGCAAGATCAGATATTGGGGGGGGGGGCTTCCCACTTGAGCCCTCCCTCCCTCCAGCCCTATGCCCATTATGAAATAAATTTCCCTCCCTGGGAACTGCCGAGCCCCATAGAAAAACTTTGTGGACTTTGAGACTTTTCCTTTGTGTTCACGCGGAAAGCAAAGAGGCAACATCAGCCCAGCTATGCCAGGAACTCCCAAGGGCCTTCTCCTACTCCATATATATGTAAAAGCCTATCTCCTCCTGCGGGCAGCACAAGGGATATGAAAAAAGGATGTGAGAGAGGTGTGGTGGCGCTACCTGTGAGGAATAGAGACAAAAGGGCGGCTTGCAGCCTGTCCTACCTCGCAGGGTGGAGGTGCAGAGACACCGGTTTGACTCATACACCTTCTGGGTTGCGGGGGGGGGAATGCATGTAGTAGAAACGTAGCAAAGAAAGAGCCCGTGGATCATCTGGTTCAAATTTAGGAGGGGCTTTACGAAACTTGCTGCTTCCCCTCCTCTCTCTATCACTTTGTTGCAATATTTCTTTATCAGAATAATGTATATTATCCTGTCTTTCCCTTTACCAGCCTAGTGCTCAAGGCAGACAACAATATTCAAAGTACAGTAAAGCAAACATCAACAGCTCAGGGCACAATCCTAAACACGTTGAGGCAGAAAAAAGCCCCGCAACTCCCAGCATTCCCCAGCCAGCATGGATGGCTGTTGGAATGCTGGGAGTTGCGGGGCTTTTTTCTGCCTCAACGTGTGCGCGTAGGATTGCGCATGGCTGGCTGGGGAATGCTGGGAGTTGTAGGACTCCCCCCCCCGTCCAAACACGCGTAGGATTGCATCCTAAAAGCATTTAAAACCAAAACACAGAAACAGCATGGTAAATAATTAAAACATTGGAGCCCCAGCTAGCTTAAAATACCTTTCCCTCCCTCCCTGGTTGCTGGAAATAACTGCTTTCAGGGGACATTGAGCTGAAGAACCTGAGGCGCGCACCGGAGGGAGGGAAGGCAAAGGAGGTGTTTGCAGGTGCATCCTTCCCACCGCCCACCAGCCTCCCATCATTGGCCCCTGCCCGCCTCGCCTCCACCTCCTCCAGCCTGTCGCCTTCTCTGCCTCTTTTGATGCTGGTTGTGAGGAGGAGCCTGCCTGAAACTTCAGCGGCACCAGCAGCAGTTGCTGCTCCTGGTAACTGCAGCAGGGCTTGGAGACCGAGCCCTGAAATGGAAGAGAGGGAGGGGCGCTTGGTAAAACAAACTTGGTAAAATACGCATTTTAGTGCTGCATTTTTTCCCCAAGGCATTTGTGGCGCCCCCTTTAGCCCGGCGCCCTAGGCAGCTGCCTAGTTCGCCTAATGGTAGCACCGGCCCTGGGGAGTGGCGTTCTGTCAAGTATTGTGGTCCTAAGTCAGGTAGGACTTTATAGGTTAAGAGACCAGCACCTTGAATCGGGCTCAGAAGCATATAGGCAGCCAGTGCAAGCAGAGCAGAACTGGTGTTATGTGTTCAGACCTCCTGATCCCGGTTATTAGTCTGGCTGCCACATTTTGTACAAGCTGCAGCTTCTGAACAATCTTCAAGGGCACCCTCACACAGCGTGCATTGCAGTAGTCTAGGTACCAGAGCATAGATTACTGAAACCAGGTTATCCCTGTCCAGACAAGGGTGTAGCTGGGCCACCAGCCAGAGCTGATAGAAGGCACTCTGTGCCACTGAGGCTACTTGAGCCTCAAGTGACAAAGATGGCTCAAGGAGGACCCCCCCAAGCTACAAGCCTGCTCCTTCAAGGGGAGTGCAACCCCATCCAGAATAGGTATGTATTATGGCTATTTTATGTATGCCACCTTGTAAGGGCTCTGCCCTAAAAGGTAGCCTAGAAATATTCTGAATGAGTGAATAAAATGAATGTTAGGGTCTCTTATATTGCAAGGAGGATGGTTGGATTGGTGCCTGCCTTCTACCTAGGCCAATTTCATAAGCTGCGAGGGGTAGGTGTGTTAGGGAGAAGCTCACATTTCCACTGACAACGGTATGCGCCTCTCCATGAGGCTCAGTTCACATTTACAAAGCACTGCTGTAGGTATTGTGTCTGGAATCAAACGCACAGGACTTTTTTTGATCATCTCGTATTAAAGCTTTCCTAGCTCAGAAGTTAAAATGAGCCCTGTTGCTTCTCTCTTTAAATGTCTATTGTTCTCAGCTTACTTAAATTCAATGTCTCCCCCCGCCTTTTCTTTCCAAACCCCTCTATAATTTCAAAGTGAGCTGAGGCAAATAAAAACAATTAAGATTGCTGAGGGACATGTGTATGATTTTGCTGGCTAGCTCATTTTGGGCCGCTAGTAGTGTGCATGTGGGAAAGTCACTGGCAGTGTTCTTGTGAAGCTCTTGGTTGTTCAGGAAAATGTACTGGTTTGGGATGATGCTTAATCCTGTTTGATTTTTTGTTCATTCGATTGGCTCTATAACACCTTTCGATCCTGATGAATCACCATTATTATTATTTTTTAAAAAACACAACAACAACACTGTTATCCTGTCATAAACCTGTGTTATGAACATATCCATCCCTGCATCCCCCCCCAAAAAAAAATAGTTTTAGAAGCCACTAGATTGTTAATGAGCGCAGCCAATGGGTTCACATTACACTGATCCTGAAGGAACTGGATTGGTTGCCTATTTGCTTACAGGCCCAATGGAAGGTGCTGGTTTTGACCTTTAAAGCCCTAAGTGGCTCAGGAATCACCCAAATTACTGTATTTCCCTAAACCAGCCTGCCCATGTCTTAAGATATGCTGGGGGGGGGGGTCTCCTCATGGTGCCCTCCACACAAAATGTGTGGAGAAGGTGCAGTACCTTTTCCATTATGGCACCCCATCTGTGGAGCGGCTGGCACCAACTTTTGCTATCCTTTCAGCAAACAGAAGACTTTTCTTGTTTCTCCGGGCATTTTGGTTGGTTAATCTATCCCGTTATATATATTTTTAATTGTTTTGTGATTATAAGTTGTATGTGTGTGTGTTTTTAAATGTATTTTCTGATTATATGAACATTTTGAAGTCTTATTTTTGTACACTGTCCTGATACCTTTTGATAAAGGGCAGTCTAAAAATCCTAAATGCATACATACATAAATACATACAGTCATTGTGGCTGCTTCCATTGACTTTCATCCCATCATACTCCTCGAAGTGATGACATTTGGGTGATCTTCGGAGATGGGCAAACTTATCCCAAGTGAATTCATTACTTACTTGGAAAGTAACAAATGCTTCAGTGTGAGCTTGGACGAGAGCCAGTGTGGCGTAGTGGTGAGAGTGTTGGACTGGGACTCGGGAGATCCGGGTTCTAGTCCCCGCTCGGCCATGAAACTCACTGGGTGACTTTGGGCCTGTCACGGACTCTCAGCCTAAGCTACCTCACAGGGTTGTTGTGAGGATAAAATGGAGAGGAGGCGGAGGATAATGTAAGTCCCCTTGGGTTCCTTGCAGGAAAAAAGGCGGGGTATAAATATAATAAATAAATAATAAATAAATAAATTTAATAAGAACTCTCGTTCTGAGTTTTTTTGCACATATGCAATATCAAGGTGCATCTTCGGAGCTGTAGTTTGGAATCACATGGTGCGGCATGAGGTCAGACATCAGCACATTATGTATCCTTTCTGATTGGTTGTTTTCATGATGCTGTCATGTGATGCTTACTCACCATCACCAATTACTGGTATGAAGACAGACCCTGCAGAGAGTCCTCCTTGTGGAGCCAGAGCTGCAGTGACAGCCAGAGAAGCAGCTAAGGAGACTGCTTCAAGTAAGGTCTTTTGGGGGAGGTGCAAGAGGCTGGTGACTCCTATTTCAGAGGGGCTCCTAATCCACTGCAACTTTTATTTGGAGCTTTATAGGAGCTCTCCAAAGTGCTCCATGGTGGTGAACCTATTTTGGGGATGGAGGTCAGCAACATGGATAGTTCCTATAAAGCTCCAAATAAAGCCTGCGATAGATTAGGAGCCCTGCCGAAATAAGAGTCACCAGCCTCCCCTGGTGTCTAGGTGGTAGAATGACTGAAAGTGTGGAGTGGGTGGGGATCTGTGTGCTACTTTACACAGCACATGCTCCAGAGCTTGTGATCAGCACATCTATGTAATACATCAATCCAGGATTTGCTATAAAGGCGAGTATTACAAACAACAGACGTGTTTTTCCACCAGCAAGCTAACTAATTAAAAACATTGGTGGCGTCACTAGTAGTCTCTTGTCTAGCTGTAAACTCTTTACTCCCTTCCACTCAGGATTGTGGGTCTTCTTAACCATCCTAGGACACACACACACACACACACACACACACACACACACCACACAGAGACAGGAGCAAGTTGCAGCAGCTTCTGCTTCAAGTGAACTGCTCAGCTTTGATGCTTTGATGACCTTTCTACCCAGGATTGCAGGTCTTTTTTTTTTACTGTCCAACAGCAGAGAGGGAGAAGGAGCCGGGGGGGGGGGGAGGAGCTGCTGCTGTGTCTCAGGATATTTTTTAAAAGCTAAAAGTATGATTCAATTTTGTACCAACAGATGTTTTCCCCACTAAAGCTAAAAAGCACGTCAACTTGTTGGGGGGGGGGGATTGACAGGTGGGAATAAAAAGTTTAATAATAAAACAAATAGCAGTCCGCAGTCTTTCTGGGCCAGTGGGCACATTTGTAATTTTGAGGGAGTGTCATCATGGGTGCTCTCATGTCCTACCTGGAGGAGGATTGTTCGGATGAAGAACGGGGGGGGGGGGAGCCAGCATAACGGGCCCCAGCTGGAAGCCAGGCGAGCAACTAGAGAAGCTTTGGCTGACAACCCCCCCCCCCCGCCTGGAGCCATCAGAAGAGCAACCTGGCCCCTCACATGCCGTGCCTGAACTCCCCCAAACTCAGGCATCAGAGCCTGAATGGCGTAGGCTCAGACGCAAGCAGCAAAAGAACAAAGGGAAGCTCCAGTGTGGGGCCTCCCTTAAAAGCAACATGCTGACCTAATTAACAAGCTGTGCTGATTTACAGCCAGCTATAAATTGGCCCAGTTGAGGTCAGCCTGTCACTGCAGACAACAGTTTTCAAACCTTGCGCTTTGCCTTGTTACACCGAACAGGACAGACTCCTAGCTGCTCCTTTGGACTATGCTCTCGGACTCCCCCTGATTGGCCTCAATGCTTCATACAACGAACTCCTGTGCACAGAACTCTGGAATGCCTTGACCTCGCCTCTGCTCTCTCCTGCTAAGTATATTTGGAACTCTTGTGTAAGACTCTGGACTGACCTTGTTGCTCTCTTTTGTTATTTCCTGAACCTATCCAAGCCATGACCAGGCACTTGACAGCCTGGGAGCAGGACTGGTGCTCCCACAAAATAACTGCCATGATGGTCTCTTGCCCATTCACTGCCATGTTGGGTGTGGCCAGTCACAAATATCCATTTCCCTGAAGGCAAACTGGTGATGCTAAAAGAGAGATGACTTTCCCAAAAACCTGAATGTGAGGCAGAGGTGGAGGTCTGAGCTTCCAAAACACAAAACCACTCTTTTGAACCCACAGTTTTCTGTTCTAACACCCATTACACAGAAGGGAAACTGATAAGGCTCAGAGACAAATAACTTGGCCAAGAAAATGCATACAAAGCAGAGGTGGGCTCTGAGCCCCAAATGCCAAATCACATATTTGGCACCACGAAGCACAACACAATACCCATGTCACATGTGGGGCCCAGATGCATCCTTGGAAATAAACATGGCACTGGAGTCTGGCACTTCTCTGTGCCTCCCAGCTTTTTTTTCTTTTTCTTTTAATCTTTTAAAAATAAAAACTAGGAAGGGCAGGTAGCGTGGCAGGTGCCAAGGGAGGTGTCTGTGGACACATTGGTGCCCACAGACACCACATTGGCAACTCCAGAGCAAGGGAGATGCAGCATTTTGCTGATGCTAAAAGCAGTCCCCTCCTAGCTGCATCCTCTCTTGCAGCTTTCAAATGCATTGTCAACCCCAAATGTACAGGAGTTACAAAGAACCAAACCAATGTAACCAGTAAAAGTGCCTGGATGTTTTACACAAACTTCTGTTCAACATCATCATTAAAAGGAAACAATGACTCCCACTGCACATTGTATGATGAAGAACTGAACATTTGCAAGGCCGAGAGGAAGAGGAAAAGCCCCGCCTATCTCTTGTAGCAGCTGAAAAGTGATTTAATGAGGGGTCCTTACAGCACAAAGCATAAGGGGGCCTGATGAGAAACAGCTGCATCCAGGCTTTGAATGAAGAGAATTCTAAGAGAGAGAGAGAGAGAGAGAGAGAGAGAGAGAGAGAGAGAGAGACACGTTATGTCAATGAATAGACTGATAGCATGAGACATGTGGTTGACTCACAACAGGCCAGGCACAGCAAATCAGAAAGGGAATACCCTCCCATAGGTCTTCTGCAGAGGAAAGATGAAGTTTCTGCCTTTTAGCTGGGATTAGTACTTTGTTCTAACTAGAGTTGGATGAATCACTTATTCCTGGCCTGAGTCAGTTTCATATGTATCCAGTCATTAATCCATTCTATCCAATTTCCTCATCACTTTGCAGTTTAAAAAATACATCAGATTTGCATTTATCTTAGTACAGAAATTTCCCCAGTATGTGCAATTTTGTGCACAACTTCTGAGCTGCATCAAGAACTGCATCACAAAATTTGAAGAAGTGAGCAATCCAAGGGATAACTGTGTTCTGATCCTCATATTTGTATGGGAAGTGCCAGTTACGTCGCTGCTTAAAAATGAAGATCGAGCATCATTCTCTTCCCCATTCCTAAAGTGGACACACTGTCTTGGACATGATTTGAAACCATCTAAATGTCTAATTATTATATCGTTCAGTTATTATTATTATTACTACTACTACTACTATGATGATGATGATGATTTGAAACACAATCTATATTGATTACATGTTTATTCTGCCCTTTCTCCAAGGAACTCAGATCACCTCTTCACTATTTCCTCCTGTGTGTTAGGATAGGCTGTGAAGTTGTGGCTGGCTCAAGATGAATTTCATCACCGAGTGGGGACCTGAAACCAGGTTTCCATGTCTTGACCCAACTCTCTAATCACTATGCAACACTGGTCCACTTATTACATGTTTTCCTTGGCCTTTTTCTTAGGTCTTCCAGACAGTATATGGGGTTATGGTATTTTGGTCCTCACAATGCTGAGAAATGGGCTGTGAGGCAAAGTGACTGGTCCAAGATCACCCAGTGAGCTTCATGGTGGAGCAAGAATTTGAATCCAGGTGGTCCCAATCCAAGTCCAACACTCTAGCCACAAACACCACACTGGCTGGAGAAATGCAATGATCTCACCCAAGTGAAAACCTCCAGCACATATTTGGGTTCCCAGATAATCTGGGGATATGGTTTGTTTGAGTCCTGCTTCAAGATGTTGTCTGGGAATATATTTAGAGTGGACCCTTTCCCAAGATCAAACTCCAAATGGATCACCATGTGGAAAATTTGGGTATGAGCATAGGTCCAACCTTTTTAAAGAGCTGCAGCTCTGATCTGTCTGAAGTCCCATACTCACATAGTGGTTTCATCATGTTTGTTTCTTTGTTTGTTTAATATGGGATATCCATTGATGTATCCCCCTGATATCATGAGTAGTTTGGCTCTAATTCATATGACCAAACTAGTATATTGAGACTGGGGCAGGGGGTAGTTCTTGTAACACTCCAAGGGACAATTAGATATCTGGCCCCATGGTCAGAAGCACAAGCTGTTCCTCCTTCAGAACATCTGAGCATAGGAACAGGTGCACAAATTCATCCTTGATGGTTACAAGTACCACCAGCCAAATAAAGAAGTACTGTGCCTTTGGTTGCTCATTCTCTTTATGTAATGAGCAAAGTTGCTCTGAATATATATTGCATTATTTCCCATTCCCCATGACCAATCTTATACCATAGGTTAAAAAAGCTGATTTGCAAATAAATGTACAGTAACAGTGAATTTCATTATAGTGCTTACCAAATCAATTTGACCTTCTCAAGTCAAGCAGTGTGCGTGCCTTTTTTGCACTCCGTTCACCAAAGGCTGAAAATCAAAATATAGGAACCAACATTCTATGAACCGTATAAATTCAATAAAAACCCATTATCCATTTCAAAATTACCCAGTGAGACTTAGGTGAGCAGAAGAATTTTGCTTATTATTTGAGAGGGATTTTTGTGTGTGTGTTCATCTTTTTCACCTTTTTAAACAGGGACAAAGAAGCTTACATTAATAGTTTTTGGGAACATTTTACTACCCAAGCCAAATTCCAATGTATCTTGGCTTGGGTAGTAAAATGCCCCCAAAGTCATGTTTGTTGTGTCATAAGACAGGAACTTACTTAGGCTTGCTTCCATGGATTAATTTTTGTTCAGAAGAAACATTATGGGATTATTATTTTCTTTATTTCGATATGTTCACTTTTGAGGGTCTAAAAAGCACCCCAATGGCAAATATCAATAGAGTTCTTGGTGTGTGTGTGTGTTGTTGTTGTTGTTGTTTTGGTCCCAGGGGCTTTTTGTGTGCAGAAAGAAAAATATGAATGCTTTGTGGTTGAAACTTGGGGGCATTGTTTACTACAGTGCAGGTGATAAGTAGGGCTATGCTATAGGACTACTTCTATGTAAATTCTGCAATGAAAAGTGCACCTAGGGTAGGATTCTACACCCACCACTATGAAGAATTAAGATGTATATTCAAATAGCTCTGCTGCTAGCAACGGAATGCTTTAGTATGGATGCTTTTGGAGTGCTTTAGCACACTGCAACATCTGATTATTGAATCCCACCATTACACATTAATTATAAATCATATCTCTTTGCTTTTAGTACCCTCTGGAAGTCATTTCTGAATCTCCATGACGGATAGCATTGTTTTGCCAGTCCCCCTTATGCTATCTCTGCTGCATTTATCCTTTTAGTAATAGAGAGAGATTAGAAACTGCTCTGCAAAGGTGACCTGGCTTCCAGAGTAATCCTATGGTTCTACTGCTTTGTGGTTGCTAATGTCAGCTTAACATGCGTGTAATGTAATGGGTTCCCATGCACTCCCAGCAGCAAAGCTGACAACAGAATGATATAGCATTTAATCTACAGGGAATGTGGCAGCAATGCAAGGCACTTCCACAGCTGTACTGGTGTAGATCTCCAACATTGGCATATCTTCAATATCTGCCAGCATAAGGGGACATGTAGCAGAATCAATGTTATGTAAGTTTACTTCTGAGTTCAATCCCACTGAGGACAACATTGAGGACTAGTAATGGAATTAGGAGATTCATAACTGCATCTCCTGTGTTTAAAAATCCCACTGAGTTCAATTCGCTGCAATCCTATATGTACACACTTACCTGGGAGTAAGTCCATTTAAAGGGGATTACTTCTGAGTACACGTGCGTAAGATTGCACTACACAAGCCATTAAAGACCAAGGAGATGTTTAACTTGCCAACTAAATAATAAGATTTGGTGTTTCCTTACTTGTCAAAGAAGAGCATTCCACAAATTGGGCACCACCACTGAAAAGGCTCTCTTCCTGGTTGTCATTTGTCTAATCTCACCTGGCCTTGGCACTGAGAAGATGCAATTTTTAAAAATTAAAACCAACACTTTGAATTGAACCTGGAAACACTCTGGAAGTCAGTGCAGATCTTTTCAAATTCATGTTATATTTATTTATTTATCATATTTAAATTAAATAAACAAACAAATAAATAAATGTTATATCGTTAAAATTTTTATTTATTTATTTATTTATTTATTTATTTATATCCTGCCTTTTTTCCTGTAAGGAACCCAAGGCGGCTTACATAATTGTCCTCCTCCTTCCCATTTTATCCTCACAACAACCCTGTGAGGTAGGTTAGGCTGAGAGGCAGTGACTGGCCCAAAGTCACCCAGTGAGTTTCATGGCCAAGCGGGGACTAGAACCCAGATCTCCCAAGTCCCAGTCCAACCAACACTCTCACCACTACGCCACACTGGCTCTCATGAGTCAGACACAAATGATGACTTCTAGTTATTTTAGCCTCCATGTTCTGAATGAATTGACACTTATAAACCTTGTGCTTATGGTGAAAATAACTGGTACCAAATGAGCAACATATATGATTTCAAAACATAGAATCAATATAGCATATGGCAAACTCTGCTGGGAACAAAATGGTGTCCCATCTTTAAGAAATAGGTTCAAGATGACACATATTTTGGCCACAATCCTAAATATGTATCTGGGAGAAGCACATGTGCAGCTGGAGGTTTTTTGACCACCAGAATGAAGGGATCATCACAGGCACCCGGTCTCTGTTTAAAATCAGCTTGCCTACTGAGCCGGGTGACGACCAGTTATGATAAAAACGTTAGAAATACCTCTGGCTGCATACATGATTCTCCCCATCCAGTGTTCATATTGTTGTTTAGGATTTTACTTTTTAAGAATGGATTTGGCTGCCAGTTGTGTGGGTAGTCTTGATAAGATGACTTTCCTAAGGAAGTTAATGCTAAGGCTAGCTTCAGCAGACCTATAGAATAAGTTGCCAAGAACTTGGGAAAATCAATAAGCCATTAATCAATTTCCCTTCCCCTCCAAGCTAAGGGAAAACCCTAGGACATAATCTAAAGTGCAGGTAATAGCTTTATTAGGACCAGCTTCCCCCAAACTGTTTGTCAGGCTGGATGTTACACAAAACACACACACACACACACACACACACACAAACCCCACCAAAAACTTGGGGGTAGGGAGAGAAAGTTACTCCTAGGCATGGAGAAAAAACTCAGGATAAAATTGAAGTGAATCTGTTATGGAGACAGTTAGGTTAAACTGTGCTGCATGCACCTCAGATTTAAGATTAGGGTCATGCTGGCTCAGCTTGTTTAAGTGTGGAAAGCTAGCAGGGTCAGGCCTGGTTATTACTTGGATGGGAGACCCCTCCTCTAGTTTCCTGCATTGAGCAGGGGGTTGGACTCGATGGCCTTGTAGGCCCCTTCCAATTCTATGATATCTATCCTATCCTATGACTGGAGAAGATTTCTGCTGTTCCAGACCAAAGATACATCCAGTATAACATCCTTTTTCTCATAAAAACTTACTGGATGCCTCCAGAAAGCCCACAGAAAAGCATGAAAGTAATGGCCCTCTCCTCTTGTTGTTCCCAGCAACTGGTACTCTGAGGCATGGTCCGTCTAACCATCATGGGTAATAGTCATCGATAGATCTATCATTTATGGCTTTGTCTCATCCTCATGATCTAAGCTAGAGGACATCACAACAACTTATAGCGGTGGCAATTAATTCCACAAGTTAATTATGTGTTGTTGTTGTTGTTGTTGTTGTTGTTTGTACCAAAAGTTATTGGAAGACTCTTCACCTAGTACACCACTCAAAATCAACCTCGAGGTTTGCTTATCCATGGACTGTCATGTTCTTTTTCCATTCCTGCTCCCTTCCCTGTAAGGGGCATCAGGGACAGATCTGAAAGAAAAAACAAACAAACAAAAAAACCCTGCTAGCCCCCAAACCTTAAATGTCCAAAATTTGTGGGAGCACAAGTTTTGTCTTGCATCCCTGAGCTGTTGGGGGGAAAGATCTCACAGGAAGACCATTTGTTCATTCAGCAATTGCAGTTCATCATGCAGTGCTCACTTGATACAGTAATTTCATGTTGATCGATTATCTGCAGTGGGAGGAAGGGGGGCAGATAGCCTTTCAGAGCAGATCAACTGCAACCCTCCCCACTCTGCTTCCTCTGATCATCTGAAATGAAACAGTCATGAATCTACTTCACATTATTAACCCATTAACAGTTAATAGAACTCTGGTGGACACCAGAGATATTTAAATAGTAATAAAATCCAACTACTACTTCCATTATAATCATGATAACTACATCAAAGCTCAGGGGGGGGGGAACATCTCCTGTAGTGCATAAACAGCCCCACAACCACAGGAACTGTTTATTGCTTTAGACATACTCCCTTTGATGTGTTTATCAGTTAAAACGTATTAGTTCTGCTTCACAGTCATATACAGAAGCAGTGCAAAGCAAGATCCTATTTTACATAGATGGTTAAACCTGACACCCTACTCTTTGGATTCTGGGAACCTAAGCCCAAAAATAAAAAAGAAAGAAAGAAATTGCTTTAACACCAGTGCAAATTCCAGTTCAGAAATATATCATCTGTTGTGCATGCCTCTCTTTGGGCTGGTGAAGTGATTGTGTGTGTCTCTTTATGAGCCTTCAGTTTGCCAGTTCTTACAACTAAGAATGCAACACCATCCAAGTATAACAGTGCACAATTTGAAAGAGATATTGCTGCAAGGATATTCCTTGGGTTTCAGGAAACTAAGCAGTTGGCCAAAGGAGCATTGCAATATGGGTGAAACACACATGCCCGTGATTTTCCTTGGGCTTGGACCTGGAATAAGTTGAAGTATTCTCCCAGCAAATCAGGAAATAATTCAGCTTATTTTGAGCCAATCGGAGTAAACCTGGACGCCCTTGCATCCCCAGTTTGAGAAGGGGCATGATGATGAGGTCTGATTCCTCCTCCCATGAGCCTCCAAACCTCCTCCCACATCTCATCTACCAAGCCAGATAGAAATCAAACTTTCAGGGAACAAGTGCAAACTGTTCAATTGAGTGTTAATATTATTCTTTATATTAAATTTATGCTTGCTTCCTATCACAAAAAGCGGTCACAAAGCGACTTAGGGTGCAGCAACCCTCTGGGTTGTGCTCTCGATGCTCATAATAAGCCCCCAAACTTGGAGGCTTATGACTTACAAACATCCTATGCAGGGCAGGAGGAGAGACGGAGGCGATCTTAGCCTCCCTGTCCTTGTGTCCTGCATTTTTGCTAGACAGGCATTTTTGCCTATCTAGCAAAAGCGTTTGGGAAGAAGAGGCCTCAGGATAGCTTGTATCCTGGCCTTTCCAGTCTCCTCCCCTCTCTGCCCACCAAAATGCCCCCTCTTACCCTCAAAGAGGCAGCCGGCGCAACTCTTCCACACTGGCTATGAGGGGGAGTGGGGTTGGAGCTCTCCGATTCCCAGCTCTGAGGTCGGAACACGCGGTCTCCATGCTTGGAGCTGGGAATCCAAATTATCCTATGGCCCCTCCGATGCTGTCTAGGGGCCATAGGATTGCTCCCTCCTGCACACAATACATAATTCCATGATTAATACAACAGGAAGAAGAAGGGGGGAATGTATGTGAAGCCCTTCTTTAGGAAAATGAAGATAGAAACAGTTAAAAGCCCTAACAGTGATGAAAGTACTCCCATTCAACAGAAAAACAAGGATGGGGGCGGGGTTGTTCCAGGCCAACCCCCCCCCATCCCTTAAACAAGGAAGAAAAAGAACTATGAACTCACTCACCTGACAAGGACTAGTCAGCAAGTTGTACAGTAATGTGTTGTTTTTATAACCCCATGGTTTTATTACCCTGTGCTCATATGGTTCTTTGTGGGCTGTGTGCATTTTTTTTCCCTATTCACATTTTTATTCAGTAAAATTGAAACATTGTTAAAATTGAAACTTTATGTCTCTCTTTGGGGGGGGGGGTTGCCCACCTCATGTCTACTAGCCAACCTCCACACTACCTAAAGTAGATCCCTGAGACCCAGAGAGTTCTAAGGCTGGTTTGGTGGAGGCAGCCAGAGAAATGAAGCTTCCACTCACAGAACAGGGTGTTGCTGGTCCATGACAATATGCATATTTCTATATGATGGTATGAGGATAATTTCATACTATTGTTTTTCCCCACCTATGATATGGCATATCCCCTGCTGCAAACATGTAAACACCACAGGAGTTTCCACCCTGTTCTGAAATAGGATACTTAGAAGGAAGTCCATTTGGTTTTTACGGGCGCTACTTTCAGTTGGGCGGACAGGTTTTGGTGGACTGGTTTGCTGCAAAGTAACTTGACTTTTTCTAGAACATAGCAATCATTCTTTTCTTTACAAAAAGGATAATAATAATAATAATAATAATAATAATAATAATAAGAAGAAGAAGAAGAAGAACAACAACAACCCGCCTCTCCATCTAGATCGAGGCGGGGAACAGCAGAAAATATAAAATACATAAACTAAACAACACAACACATACTATTAAAATATCTTAAAACATCCTAAAAACATCTTTAAAACATCTTAAAAATCATTAAAATAATGATTTTAATCATTATTAAAATACAAGATGAAAGGAAGATCAAGGCCTATAGGTCCTGTTGCATGTTGCTTGGCATAGAAATAGTTCCAGACACAAATTATGCTGCCCTATTCACCAATCCCCTTCCTGGGTGCTGGGGAGGACCCAATTCACTCAGGGAATGGTGCAGACTGCATGGAGGCTTCTAGGCCCCTGTATGCATCTGAGCAATTCCAGCCTGGGGGGCGGGGGGAATCTGGTTATTTGATCCAGACTCTGAAATATGTCTTTAATATCAGACCTCTCCAAATCTGACTATCAGATAAAATTCCGCTGGATAGGCCTGCTGGAAGAGATCAGTCTTTATGGCTTTTTTAAATTCCAAAAGACTGGTAAGTTGATGAATCTCCTCCGGCAGGCCATTCCATAATCTGGGAGCAGCAGAAGAGAAGGTCCTCTGGGTAATACCTGCCAGCCTAGTTTTGGTTGACTGAAGTAGATTCTTCCCAGAGGACCTGAGTGTGCAGGGCGGATTGTACAGGAGAAGGCGATCCCATAGGTAGCCTGGACCCAAACCATGTAGGGCTTTAAAGGTAATAACCAACACTTTATACTTCGCCCGGAAACTGATTCATCCCTGGGCTGTTGACGAGTCTTCTGGCTGTGCCAGGAGTGCGATCACTGGTGAAGAGTGCATGGAAGCGAGGAGCGCCGCTGCTCGGCCACTATGGACAGCTACCAGGAGCGCAGCCCCAACGATGTGTTGAGATTTATTTTGATGTGTTGTTGTGGGGGGTTAGGGTTAGGGTCAGACATTTTGGGTTTGGCTGCCTCTGCCTGCCTGTTTGGGGTTTCCTGCCTCCTCTGCCTGCCTGGTCTCTTCTTAACCAGTTCCACAGTTTGAATTGTCCAAGACAAAGGCCCCTGCCTGCCTGCTTTGGGGTTCCTTGCCTCCTCTGCCTGCCTGGTTATTTTGGGTTTGTCTGCCTAGTCTGTTCTTGCCAAAATCAGTTGCAGAGTTTTGAAATAAAAAGGCACACTTGTGCCTAGAATTTATTTAAGCCACACATCTGAAGTAGCCTTATTTTGTTGGGGGGAAACCCCATTGATTTTAATAGGGACTCGTGGAGTCAGTGGAGTGCTTTTAAAACTGGTGTGATGTGGGCACCCCTAGGTGTACCAGTAACGAATCTGGCTGCCATATTTTGCACTAGTTGAAGTTTCCAGACTAGGTATAAAGGTAGCCCTATGTACAGTGCATTGCAGAAGTCGAACCTCGAAGTTACCAGTGCGTGCACTACTGTCTTTAGGTCTTCCAACTCTAGGAAGGGGCGCAGCTGGCGTATCAGCCGAAGCTGATAATAGGCACTCCTAGCCGTCGCATCTATCTGGGATGTCATTTGGAGCGACGGATCCAGAAGCACCCCTAAGCTGCGAACAATGCAGGTTAATAATGCCAAGCTGACATGTAGGATTTGGGTAGCAAACAAAATAAAAATAATTTATTTTAGTCTACAAAATCTTAGTTCAAGAAGATAACTTTAAACCTGCCTACACCAAACACTCTGTAATTATCCTAAGTCCCTATAACTCTAAATTCTTTCACTCTTCAGATAAGCACCAATCTCTCTCAAAACTCCTGACAAAACTTCCCTTCTGTCCCCTACATTTTGAGTCTTGCCACAATCCCTTCTTGTGCGCTCCACACAGGCATCTCTGGTATTTCATTATCTTAGATTTCATGCTCTGTGATCCTCATAGTCTGCAGCCTGTCTTGGGGGGGTTTGGCTTCATCGCAGTTTGGCTTACCGAGAACAGACTTAGGTTAACTATTACTTCATAGGGGAGTTGGAAGCAAAACAAGGGACTACTCTCTAAATGCTCATTGTATTGGTTTGTATATTCCAGGTAAGTTTGATGTAGGATTACCTCTTTTTGACCTCCCCCATGCCCAACACTACCCCCATGCAGATACAAAAGAGGCAAGGAAGATGAACAAAGGGGTTTTCAGTTTGCCTCAGCGAAATGACACCTATGAAGGCACACACAGGTGCATCTCAGCATCAGTAACAGACACACCTGTGCAGATGCCCGAGGCATTGCTTGAACACGGGTGAACAAGGCTCTCTCCCTTCTTTATCATCATCATCTTCCCTTCCCCTTTGATTGCCATTTGGGCAGTGATAAGAAGGGAAGATGTGCTGCACCATGGTAGCTCTTCTGCTGATAAGTCCTCTTTTCGGGTCAGAAAGCTGCAACCCGACTTTGGTTTGTGCTAATATAACTGCTTCAATTAGGACAAACTTGGCCCAGGGTCCCCACTGTATTAGGATGTCAACTTCAGCTTTCGTCCTATTGCTACTTACTCCCTGGCTTTCCTACCTGTCTATCTCCCAGTAATCCTGCCTGCCCTTTCTGTCAGGCTTAGCACCATAACCCTACTCTTTAGCTTCATGTTCAAGCTGCTTCCTGGTATACTTGGTGGATGGGGGGGGGGGGCATCAACTTTCACCTGGCCTTGATTTCAAAGGTGTGGTTTGAAAGTTCCCCTAATCCACCAATTTTATTGCCATGGCACCCCAGCTGTGGCCTTTGTGGTGGCAGTGCCTTAGTTGTGGAATACTCTCTTCAGAGATGTTGGGTTGGCACCTACTTTTTACTAGGCTTTTGGCACCAAAGAAGGACAGTTTTGTTATCCTGATTTCTAATACATGATTGATCTGTAATTCTTGTTTTTGCTGCTACGGGGTTGTTGTTATTATTTAATATATATTTTCTCATTTTAGTTTAATATTTTTGTTGTCAGCCACCTCCAAAACATTTATTGAAAGGTGGAGTGAAAATCATTTAAATAAAGAAAGTATTCTGTGGTCCTTCTTCTCATCAGCTCCAGGAATCCCGATTCCCTTCTTTCATTTGTTAGAAACCTTCAAGGCTGCAATCCTAAACATTCTTACTAGGGAGTAAGCCCCATTGAACACAGCAGGACTTACTTCCAAGTAATAATGCTTAGAATTGCACTGCAGATGTTTCATATACAAAAAATATATAAGAAAGTAGATTCAAATATGAGTTCAAAAACCCAACTTAGGTCTCTTGTCTCTCTTAGCATTTTCTGGCTTTCTTCCCTGTCTCTGGATTCAGTGGTGTTTCCCACCTGTACTCCTGAACTTACCCACGCTACAAAAATGTAAGCTACAGATGTACGCACTTAAATTCACTGCTATATTCTACACAATCAATGGAGGGTAGAAACCTCTTCACTGAAGTCTCTTAGTAGGCTAACCTCCGTGTCTAATTAACGTGGCCCAAAGGTAACAGATAGTGTCGACCTTTTGTTCTCTTGTTTTCCTTCATTTTAGCAGTGAACGTTTTTCTTTCTTCCTGCTGGCCTCCCTATTCCCTCTACATTTATACCCCAGAACTCTCAAGTTTGCCAACACGAGTGACACTTGACATGATTAGTGACTTATGGAAATCAGGAGGTCCTTAGCAGCAGCAGCAGCAGCAGCAGCAGCTTCAGCCTAACGTTCCTTAGAAAATTTGCCAAGATCTGTACAGTACAGAAATTTCTCCCTGGAACACAGGTGGAGACAGCAAACATTCAAAACCAAGTTGCAAATCAATACAGATAATTGCGGACAGTGCTGGATTTCACAGTTTTAATAAGCAGTGCGGTGCTACCTTCCCCCCCTTTTTTTTTTAGCAAAACAGCAATTTTTTGTTCTCAGAGCCATTCATTAGAAATGTTTTCTCATTGAACCTGTGGGTCAATTCAAATTAAAAGGAGAAGGAGAAGGAGGAGACGACACCTGGCAAGCAAACAAATATATGGCATATTCCATGTTATTGTATCCGTTAGGGTTGGACCCAGGTTTATGCTGGTCAACTGTGCTGATGGAAGTGGATTTCCCCACCCCATCTCTCCCAAAGCAGGCTCCTGAAAATGCTACACACAATGTCAGGAGACCCTTCTGAATGGGGTGAGATGTGAGTGTGTGTGTGTGTGGGGGGGGGTGGATCCACAAAATCGGGCAAAGGGACCTTCCATGAGTAGAGCCCTTCCTTTTGAAGAAGGCCTAGAACCAATCCAGTGCCATACTTAGAGTAGGAACAGGAGAACCAGTGATTTTTGAGCTCACCCAAATTCTCTGAAAATCACTTTGACTCTGTTTTTGCTCACAAAACATGTGGGCATGCCCCATTCAAAGCTTTGAATGTGAGCACAAGCACATGTCTGCGGGGGGGGGGGATTCTCAATTTGTCAAACATGTGTTCACGTTTGCCTCATTCCCGATTCCCAGTTTGATCTGCATAATTTTCCACAGCAGACTGAATCAGTCCTGCTTTAGTCCATTGAGGAAATTTGCACAAATTTGGGGGGAGAACTGCACAGATCTCCCATTTGGTGGCTGCTCAATTTGCACAAGTTGCCCATTTGCACAGAGTGAGTGATGACCACAATTGCAAATGGGAATTGAGCATGAGATGAGGAGTGGGATGAAGTTCAGAGAATCTTGGCAATCTCAAACATTGCTTCTTCGCACATCCCTACTTCAAAGCTCATTTTGTCTTCCTCCCATTTTCATTTTTGATCTGTTTTTCAAATGGGAAAACTGCACATTCCTGTGCATATATTTCAAAAGTGTGCACTTTCCCCCATTGACTAAAATATAAAAATGTACTTTAAAAAAAATGCTTTTCAGCATGCTTTTTTTTTTTTTTTTTTTTTTTACAAAAATGTACATTTTCCCAATGCAATTGCAAATTCATACATTTGCAAACATTTCTCAAAGGAAAGCACTCCTCTCCTGATCACATTCAGGATTGTGAACAGGACATGTTCGCATGATTTGCAAACAGAAACAAAATTCTCATACATCCCTAGGAGTGGACCTATTGAAATCAATCAGTTAAGTTAGTAACTGAGCAATGTACTTAGCAACATACTTAGCAAGTATAACAAAGTCTGGATCAAACCCATTGCTTCCAAGGGCGCAATGCTATACACATTCAGACAGGGGGAAAAGTCCCATAACTCCCAGCACTCCCTAGTTAGCCATGCTGGTTAGGGAATGCTGGGAGTTGTGGGACTTTTTTTTCTGTCTAAACATGCATAGGAATAATGCACCTTTAGGTATTAGACTTGTAGGGCTACCCATTTCCTCTTTTCTTAATTGTCTATAATATTTAGGTTATGAATATAATGCCTATTTTTATTAAATGTCTGTCTCCTAGAATCTCTCCCCCACTGCCCTCTACAAGGAAAATTAAAGGGAAAAAGTATCTAACCAGAAATTCCAAGTCAACTGGTAAATTTCTGCTTTAATAGGGGGGGGGGGGGAAGAAGATAGTGTATAACAAGCAGGGTGTTTCTTTTAAACTTTTCTTTTGTGTACATTTCTGCCTTCTTTTTATGTGCTAACTTCCGAATTCATAACCAAGGAAATGCCGATAAGACAATCATTATCTTCAGAGATGTGTACAGTTATTTCTTCTAGCCTGCATTGGCTAGAGATTTCACTTAGCTTAAAGGAAACATTAGCTCATGCTAATGACTGCTGCAGCATCTTAATTTACATATTAGATGAGATAAATATCAAGCAAATTAATGCCAAAGATGAGCTTTCGTTCCACAGTTGTATTCTGCTGATATTGTGTACACAGAGTGTACGCAATTTACATGAAGATGCTGGAAATATATTTAATAAATGAAACCCCCCCTTTTTTTTGTCAGAAGAGCAACAATGAAAAAAAGGCCACTCTGTGCCTCGATACATTTGTTTTGCATGCAAAGATGAGGATGTATCTGTGCATTTCCAATTTGTGTGTGCTAGAGGTAAAATAAGTATTGTAGACAGAATAAGAGCTCTGTGAAGGCACATCTGGTTATGTCTGTCTAAAATAAAGCCACTGTGTGAAAATGTGTGCCCACAAGGTTATTAATCTTAATCACAGCCCTGAAAGCTCTTACCATTTGGTACGCCGTGTTCCCCAGGGAGACATCTGCCAAACGTTACTAGAAAGCGAACAGAAGAGTGAATGGATGTGATGGCCCCAATCCTGCTTCTCCTGTAGATTTCAGCCAGGGAGATTGAAGAACGCCATCAAATGTTGGCAGCCCAAAAAGCTAGTTTGCTCAGGGGAAAATAGAGTTGGCTATCGCACAGCACAAAGTGAGAATTTTATTTATGCCGATTCATCATTCACATACTTATTGGAAGCACTAAAAGCTTCAGAAAGTAATTGAAATGGAAAACAAAATACTTAACTATTTATATCGTGAGATTGTTTTAGGATGCGAGGAGGGGAAACCATATTTAGCAGGAAGACACAAAATAGTCCTTCCTACTATCTCTGGGCGGCGGGGGGCGGGGAGATACTAAATCTTTTCATAATTAGCTAACCTAGTATAGTGTGTTATTTATTTTACTATCTCCCCAATCCTGAGGACCTCAGAAAATTAGCAACAAAAATTAGAATCTGTCTGTCTGTCTGTCTGTCTATCTATCTATCTATCTATCCACCAAAGCACACATACACACACACATACACAATTCCATTGAAATTCAGTTAATGTCCAATGAAAACTGGATCAATTAAAATTCTTTGAGACTTCAGAACTGTGGATATCTTTCAGTTCAGTTTCTGTTTGTTTCAGCCATAATCTAGAACACAAGAACTGTGAAGACATAGGGTGCAATGCAATCCCATGCCTGTTTAGACAGAAAAAAGTCCTACAACTCACAGCATTCCCCAGCTAACACTGGATATGCTTTGAAATCACACAGGCATGGGAAGCACACAACACAGAGATTAGTAGTGGACATGAATGGAAAAACTGAGCCAGGCATTACCTAGTAAATTGAAACCTACCAAGTAATGTTTCAGAAGTAGGAGCTGCATAGCCAAGAGAACTTAGGAGCTGGAAAATTTCCCTTCCCCCGACCACGCACAGCTGTGGGCGGGGAGCATTTTGCACATGGGGGGAAGGAGAGAGAGACCACCATGGAGTGATCTCACCCACAAATGAGGATTAAGAAAGGCGGAGCGCTAGGGCCAATATTAGGCCTGGCCGCCTCACCCTCTTTTCTTTTGCGGCTCGGCCGGCTCCCTCCCTCCCTGTTAGCAGTGTAGGCTCCTCTGGTCACCCGTTCAGGGGCCAAGTAGGAATGAATTTTGGTTCATTGCCCAGATTGGCCTAAGGTGCAATGTGCGTGCTTTGCCTACTCTACACTGTGATACAGGGTTGGGTGTTTTTTAAATTTTATTTTGGGGATGGTATTGTTCATTCTATTCAATTCGGTCACATTTGGCAGGTAAGTGTGGGAATAGGCAGTGGGGTAGGGTTCGGTGATCATACAATGACACCTTTTAGGTGACTGGTGACACCCGAGGCTCCCCATGCTGAGTTTTGCGGCACAGTTATAGGAGATAGGATTGCCTTTGAGACCGACTCACCTCACCGACATCGGAGTTGTGCAGCCCAGGAGGTGGTGGCAGCGGGAAAGGTCTCCCAGCACCATGGTGGTGTAAAAGTGGGGGGTGGCAAGTTACAGCGCCACCCCTCGGGGTTGGATATTTCACCCGGGATACCTCACTGGCCAAAGGCCGGTTTAGTTAGTACCCACACTTCTTCCCTTCACACATTCAATAAATGTGGCCCTAATTTTACTCCACAATTTGTGTCTCGACTCTTCATTTCCCCCTTTACGCACACAAACATAAAACTACCCATGCTGTTGTTTTGTCCATTGCTCAGTTCATGTCTTTGATGCTGCACCACTATCCTTCTTTGATAAAGAAAGCATTGAGCTTGTGTTATCCTTTGATCTTTACCTCTGTATAGTCACTGGCACCTTTTCAGAAGTCTTCTATAGAGTGCCTTTGACTGCCGCAGGAAGAAAAAGAGTGGGATCCAATATCTACAGAGAGACTTGTTCTATACACACTGGGGGGTTTCCCCCCTCCCACCACTGTCTTTTGTGTCCTCCACAAGATGCTCTAGAAAGTTAGGAAATAACCTGAAATGACCTTTGATGAGGACATGCAGTTGAAAAGGGGAAGCTCTGTAGAACCTCAATATGTGCAAGGCATGGTTGATTGTGAATATGGGGGTCTTTCAGTGGGGCTGGCAGTATCTGGTTTATCAGACCTCCTTCTGCTTGTGAATGTAGTTCTTTCTTTGGTCTTTCTGCAATGGCTGTGAGGGGGTTGGTGGTGGTGGAAGGGGAGGAATCCAATGTTGGATTCCCCTGTTGTAGGAGTGTCTAAGGCCTTGGAAGGTGGCATCTGAAATATCGTATGGTCCCTGGGGTGTTCTCCCAGATACAATAGCATTGCTTTGCCTATATTTCTATATATATATATATTTAAGTGTTACCTATGTGGGAAATACATGGGAACAATTTGTTTTTAAAATGATGAATCTGTGCTAGTGGCCAGTTGATTAATTGCAATCAATCAGCAAATTTGACCAGCACTAACTTTAATTTGAGTGCAGTGCACATCAAATATTTTGCCCTGTAGCTTTACATCGACTTCTTCTAATACTGAAATGTTTTCTATTTGTAAACTTTCCCCAAATAATGTTCTCAGAATCTGTATTTATGATGTCATTGCTGCTATGCTGTTGAACATATGTAACTACCTATTATATGTAACCACCACTGGCTACCTATTCACTACTGGGCCAGGTTTAAGGTTCTGGTACTAGTGTACAAAGCCTGAAACAACTTGGGACCAGGATACCTGAGAGAGCGCCTTCTCCCTTACCAACCACCCCAGTCACCGAGGTCATTGGAGGACATTCTAGTGGAGGTTCCACATGGTCCTACGGCCCGATTGGAGTCCACCAGGAGAAGAGCCTTCAATCTGGTGGCTCCATTTCTGTGGAACTCCTTCCCTCTGGAAGTCAGGCAGGTTCTGATATGGTATAACTTTCGACTCCTGCTGAAGACATCCTTGTTCTGGAAAGCCTTCCTTAATGACTACCCACAGTTTTAATGATACCTTGTTTTCTATGCATTGTCTTTATTTTTTACCTCTTTTTATCATTTAATTGTTCACCGCTCCAAAATCTGCTTAGATATGGAGTGGTATGCAAATACTGTAAATATACATACATACATACATACATAAAATGGAAAGTTGGCAGTGCATACACTATTTCTGGTAAATATGCCAGGCATATATTTGACTCCTGGGAAGAACCAAAGGACTATGTGAAAGCAAGTCAGGTAATTGGGTCACAGAAAGAAGTGCTACATCACAAAAGATTCAGTTTTTATTTAATGTAACCTGAATAAAAGACAACATAGAAACTGCTACTAATTTTTTATTAATACTGGGATGCAAGTTTGGTCAGCATGAAGCCCTTAATGAACTTCTGTACGCTCAGAGATTTGTTTCCAAGTTATCTCCAGATTTTACTAAAATGTATGGTAGGATTCTAGTCTCCATGGGAGAGGGATTTTAAAATAATAATTATATATATATATATATATATATATATATATATAATATCTAGGCTTATTTGTACACATTTGGGAGATATCCGAATCACAGCAGGGCTCTCCAAAACTGACCAAATCCTAATCTCGACACTCCCAAAGATTTGGGATTTGGAGGAACTCAGAGACACAGAAAGTGTAGCTCCACAACTTGATACATTTTCTCCCCAAGCTCTTCAAATCAGGAAAACATCACATGGAGATGAGGGAAGAGGTAGAGGAGGTCATATATTTTTGTGTTCAGCAGCTCCAGCTTCCAATCACATTGAATAGGTTTTACCAGGGCTCTCCAAGCCCAGTGCTTTGAGGGAGGGATGCTGAAGTAATAGATCACAGGGCTTATCAGTGCACTTGGCTAGTTCATTCTCTCAGGAACAGGGACCTTAAAAGGGGTTCAGTGGAGTCAGTGGGACCTGGGAAGATATAGCATTTGGTGCTTGCTTAGAAAATGCTGGATGCTCAAGTTCTTCTACCTCGGCCACTCACATCTATCATCCTCCCCTGTCTTATCACACTTTCTGTGACTTTGGTACCAAATGAGCAGAAAACAAGTCTTAAACTGTTCCTCATAACTTCCTAGCCTCTGCACCTATCCTTCTGAAATTTTGCAAGGTTTCTTACCTAGGGACATCTCTATGACATTACATATGCCATTTTCATACAAATTACCAAAAACCCATAGAGAAGGATTAGGGAAATGAATCATAACCACCCCCCAGTTTAAACACTCCCCTTCCACAAAAAAATGCACTTATCTTTATTAAATTTTGCAGGTATTTTAACTAAGACCACCTCTATACTGTATGTCATTTTCATAACAGTTGCACACAAAAAAGTAGGGGGGAAAGCACATCCTTTTTCAAAAACATAAAACTTTAAACTCACTGGTAGGGATGTGTGCGCAGCTCAATTGGGGGGTGGAAGTCTGGCGAACTCACTGGCCTCAACCCCCTGAGCTCCTCTAGCCCTACCTTTTCCCCAGCTCAACTCATGTTCTCATGAGCTGAGCCAGGGAAAGCGACTTCCGGGTTCCGGCGCTACAGTGTTTATGTAGAAAATGGCCAAATTTGCACAAATTTGGCCATTTTCTACATAAGCAACGTAGCACCGGGGACCCGGAAGTCAGGCAAGCACCTCAGCTGGTGCTCGTGCTTGGCTTGGCTCGTGCAGTGGGAGCGCTTGGCTCGCACGCCGCGATTCGAGTGCCGGGCGGGTCACCCATCCCTACAAGGACTGCTCTTGCAAAAAGCTCCCTGCATCTATGTATTAACTAGTTATTAACTATTATAACTTGGCGGGCTTGATACCCTAAGAAGTGGCAACTCTCCCTGCAAATTTCATGCAGTTCTTCTAAAAATTATTTTTAAAAAGTTTATTGCCAGTTCTCTTAAATAATATTTTTAAAAATCATAATTTAAAGCCACATAGAACACCCCTTGCACCTACTTGTCTGAAATTTGGCAGGTGTATCCTGAGGTGTACTCTCAGCCTAACCTACCTCACAGGGTTGTTGTGAGGATAAAATGGAGAGGAGGAGGAGGATAATATAATGTAAGCCACCTTGGGTTCCTTGCAGGAAAAAAGGCGGGGTATAAATATAATAAATAAATAAATAAATTGTTGCGAGTGCCTTGTAAGAACTACAATAGGGATACAGTAATGTTTAAGGTGTGTGTGTGGGGGGGGGATTACCACTGATCATGCCCACCATGAGCTGAATAGCATCAATGGGCATGGCCACACCTACTGATGTCATCACCCCATCCCCGGTCTCTTCCTCTTCCTCTCCTTTTCTGTGCTGGAAGAGACGTGAGAAAGGGACTCAGCTGGTGCTGGGGAAACATTTCAGGGCCCCTGAAAGTCCCTCTTTCCGAACAGAAAGTATTCACCAGTGACATTTCAACTCAGGCCTAGGTCAACCCCTGGCGTCTCCAGTTAAAAGAATCAAGCAGCAGGTGATGTGAAATACCTCTGCCTGAAATCCTGGAGAGTTGGAGCTTGTCAAAGCATAATAGATGGACATACAGCCTGCACTAGTATAGCTTGCTATGTTTAGATGGATAAATATGAACAGAAACATGTACACGAAGCTATACTTACAGTTGCGGTAGAAAGAGGATCACACACTGCACTTGGAACTTCCCCCAATGATAGCAACTAACTAACCTGCCCTATTTGAAATAAGGTTTCATAACCTATTGCACTGGGCTAGCTGGACAGTATAGAATCCAGTACATGGCAGCTTCTTGAGTTCATATATCTTCAATGCTTATTTCAAGCTGCACAAACATAAGGTAGATGTATGGAGTGTTTACCTTCATTGAATAGAATGAGAGGCCTTTATGTTGATGATAAACTTTGAATGACATCCATTGATTTGTAACTACACCTACAGTTTAGTTTTCATATTTGAGATTAACCATTTTAGAAAAGAATAATGTCAAAATCACAATGTACCTAGCAGAGTCGGACTTGTTGACAAAAATAAAGGAAAATAGGCAAATAGAGCCAGTGTGTTAGAGTGTTGGACTGGGACTCTGGAGATCTGGGTTCTAGTCCCCGCTCAGCCATGAAACTCACTGGGTGACTTTGGGCCAGTCACTGACTCTCAGCCTAACCTACCTCACAGGGTTGTTGTGAAGATAAAGTGGAGAGGAGGAGGAGGAGGATTATGTAAGCCGCCTTGGGTTCCTTGCAGGAAAAAAGGTGGGGTGTCAATCTAATAAATAAATAAATAAATGTTGTTAATTTCTGACAGATCGGATATCCATATTATCTGTGAATTTTATTTGCAGATTAGGCCATTATGTCTGTCTGGTATGCCCGAGCGCTGAACATGTTGCCCAGCCTTTGCTGTGCAGGTATTTCCACTTCAATCCCCCACTGAGTATTTTTTTTTTCATTGTGGAAAAAGCATTGCATAAAGAGGGGACTGAGATTGTTTTCCCCAGCCTATATGACAGATGTCGCAGATGTCACAGACTATCAGAGACAGCTGAGAGTGATGATAGGAAGCATGGTAATAGCTTTAAGTTGCTTTTATGTTGCTCTCCATTCCCTAACGTACTTCCTTTCTGTTCTAGAATGAATCTGGCCATTGCCTTAAAGAGACACTTGCGTTGGTTAATGCAAATGTAGCTACAGTAATTAAATGGGTTATTGCACATTAACATTGATGGCAATGATGCAAAAACAGAGCTCTGTTTATAAATAACTGCTGTGATAATATTTATCTTAAGAATAAATCCAGGGGA
This sequence comes from Shinisaurus crocodilurus, assembly GCA_021292165.1. NCBI lineage: Eukaryota > Metazoa > Chordata > Lepidosauria > Squamata > Shinisauridae > Shinisaurus > Shinisaurus crocodilurus. The sequence continues at coordinate 16,408,648 of CM037887.1, read as the reverse complement.
AGTCTTCTAAAGAATAAATCCGGGGGAAGTCTTCTAAATTAAATATTTAAAGTAGAATTATTACAGCAGAGAGCATTACGTAGGCATGAAGGAGACTAGCTCCACTCACGATTATTGGCAACACACACACACACACACACACACACACACACACACACAACATGTACACACACAATCGTTGGCATAGCATAAGGGAAGGGATCTACTTTAACAGAGAAATGTTGCCAGCAAATAAGATTCTTTTGGGATTATTTTATGACAAAATGGGTTTTGAAATGGAAAAGAGGCTCCTTCAGGCAGAAACTCTCTTTATACATAATTTCAGGCTCTTCTGTGTTAATATGAAAGGAGATTCATAGATTCATAGATTATAGAGTTGGAAGGGGCCTACAGGGCCATTGAGTCCAACCCCCTGCTCAATGCAGGAAACTAGAGGAGGGGTCTCCCATCCAAGTAATAACCAGGCCTGACCCTGCTTAGCTTTCCACGCTCAGACAAGCTGAGCCAGCATGAGCCACAGGCCTGTATAATTTAGTGTGCACACACTTCTCCTGAACCTAACTACACAACAATGCAACAGTATGAGATATCACTTTCTGAACATGGTATTGTTTATACAAACCACATCCGTTTCCAATGTGAGATTGTCAAAGGCAATAGCAGTGCACAAATGGTTATTTAAAGGATAGAAAAGGATATGTAGGCTTCTTAAAATTTAAATCTCCATTTCAGCAGCTCATGAGAGTTTCACCAAGAGAAAGAGCAACAAAATCTTGTGAGCATGCACTTACAAGTTGCTAGAGCACATGACTGCATGCAAAAGGGTTCCAGGTTAGACCCCTCACATCTCTAGGTAGGGCTGGAAAGTATCCTTTCTGAATCCCTGGAGAGCTGCCGCTAGACAATATTGAGCTAGCTCAGTGTTCTCCAACCTTGGGTCCCCAGATGTTTTTGGCCTGCAACTCCCAGGGCTGGGGCATGCTGGGAGTTGTAGCCAAAAGCATCTGGTGACCCAAGGCTGGAGAACACTGAGCTAGATGCACCAACGGTTTGGCTTGGCATAAGGCATCTTCAGTTGTTCAACCAGTTACAGAATCTAATGCCAGGCCACCAGAGATGAGATCTTCTGAGCTCCCAAAATTTGTGTATGACTGTTTTTAAGGCTTTATCTATGATGTACAATCTGCCATGATTTCCCCTTAAGGTACTTATAGTCTGGGCAGAAGGAAAATAGGGTCATCTTGGAATCTATAGAACAATCAGGTCTGACCTCTGTGACGATAATGTGGCCAGTTATTTAATTTTATTTCTCTCACTACCACCTGGCTGTTAGTTCACTTTCTTCACTAACCCAGTGGCTGAGATATGGTAGCTCCAGGGTATTAGTTCACCCTATTTTAAACTAACACTGTTCCAACTCTGTCACGTCTTCACTCACTCCCAGACAAACCCGAGCGGACAATCTGTCTGTGGGAGATAAACTCTGTTAAAATACCATTGCTGGTATTGCTGGTTATTGTGGTGTTTACGCTGGGTAGATATCTTTCTCTTAGCAGCTATACCAAGTGATTAGGTGTGTGTGCTTCAGGATGGAAACAGTTATAGATCAGTCTCTTCAGTAACCCAACAAATGGTTCTTTATTTTCTTAAGTAAAACATTTCTTTAAACAGGAACAATCTCTTTTCCATAAAGGCAATAGTTTATGTTGAATTAGCTTTTTGACTCTTATCTCACTGACTGACTAGAATCCCCCTAACTCACTTCCCTCCAACTCACTTCTCTCTAACTCACTTCTCTCATCTCTCATCTCATCTCTCATCTCACATCTTTCATCTCTAACTAACTCTAACACCCTAACACTCTAACTAACTTCTCTCACACACACACAGGCACATATATACAGAGCTCCCCCTCCCATCAGAACTTTCTACAGGCGAGCCCTGATAGGTTGTTGGGCACATCCACTCTGCCTGGCAATGCTAGATGTTAACCCTTTCATCACAACCTCAAGATCACACATCTCTATAAATGTGCATAAGGATGCTGGGAAGATAACATCTTTAAGTCAGAAATCCATCTAGCCATAACCATTATGATGATCAGGTTGGAGATCTTTAGAACTAAACAACATGTGACAAACATCTACAGTCTGATGTAGCTCAATAGTGCCCCCTAGAGTGTTTCATAAGTTGGCACCATGCCTGGACAAATGAATAAGGCAGCTTCCCTTCTTATTCTCCAATATGCATCCCAAAGCTGAAGCCTTTTTTGGAAAAAAAATATTAGCCTAACTGGTTCAAGCCCTTTGACTCTTTTGAGATGTAAGTTTAAGGCCATTACTGTAGGGATGTGCGAATCAGCAAAACTCAAACTCTCCAAAGTTCTCCAGATTCCATCTCAAAGCTCATTCTGACTCAAGTCTGTATCAGAATGTGAGCTTTGTTTTAGTTTTAGTTTTGCATGGAAATCCATGCATATGTTTGTGTGCATTTTCCCAAATTAAATAATAATAATAATAATAATAATAATAATAATAATAATAATAACAACAACAACAACAACAACAACAACAATGGTCAGTAGGAGCAAGGTCAAAATTTACCATGTGAGAAACCTGTTGATGTGTGCAAAACAAAACAGGCATCTATGGAGCTTGAGAATAGAAGGCTGATTTATACTGAATCCAACCTATATTGAGCTCAGTTTTGTCTACCTTACAAAGTGGCAGCAGCCCTCCATGGTTTGAGACCAGTCTTTCCCAGCCCTACCTGGGCTGGAGATGCCAGGGATTGAACCTGGGGCCTTCTCCATGCAATACAAGTGGTCTGCAATGAACAATGGGCCCTAATCTTAAGAGGCTGCATGCTAGCAGCATGGTGGGTCATATCTGGGAATGATCTTATGCTGAGCTTGGCATGATCAAATGTGCTTCCAGGATTAAAGGTGGAACACTCTGAGATACTGATCCAACAGCAGGGGAAACAGATAAGACAGAAAAATGGCTCTAGGAGCCTGCATTGCAAAGCTTACTTTGTCTGCTGAAGACAGAATGTGAACTGGACCTCAACAAGAAGGGATAGTTGTTAGATCAGCCTTTAGGATGGGGTGGGTAACTTGTGGCCTTCCAGATGTTTTGGCTTACACCTCCCATCATGCCTTACCATTGGCTGTGCTGGCTAGAGTTGATGGGAACTGTGTAGACCCAAACATCTGGAGGGCCACAAGTTGCCCACCCCTGTTCGAGGGGTTTGAATATAGTTTGGTTCTAACCAGCTGAGCTGGGTATTTCATCCACTGTGGAGTAGCATTTGAGACCAGCAGATATAAGCTCTTTCTTCTTGAAAGGTATGATCTCTTCCAGTGTTCAGCTCTTCCTGAATCTCATCTGTTGCCCACCAAAGAGAAATACCAGTGGTCTGACCTTCTTTCACAGCCGGGTCCTTCAGAATCTCTGGGTTCACTGCATCAGACCCTGATGGCTTGAGTTCACTGAAGTATACCAGATATCCTCTGACATGTTCTTTTATTATCTTGACCTAAATTCTTTCATTCTCCTTGCTTACCTTTATTTACCTCCAGCTCATCTGGCCACACTTAGTTTTATTGGGAAGATGGAAAGTGAAGTTTGCATTGAACAAACTTCTTTTAACAGTTCACTTTCTCCACTGAATAGTAGAGCTGAGCAAAAGTGTCAAAATTTGCAGGTATGATGAGGGAGAAACTACTTCGGTACAGCTAAGCAAAGCAAATAGCATGAAATTTGAAAGTGTTTCTCTACTTTTTATGCAAGTCCTGTATATTAACCACAAACGCCACCAAGGCAGCCTCAACTTTATGTCTCCAGGGAACAGTTCAGGCCTTGAGTTACTGGCATACTGCGCAGGTTATGGAAGCTCCCATGCCTTGGAAACAAGGAACTGTGCAATTCCTGAGACTGTCTCACCAACCTTCAGCTAAGGCTGAACCAAGGTCGAAAATCAGGGCTGTGGGGGGCATCAGAGGAGTGAAAGGTACCCTGAAACTTCTCACCTTGGTTTGCATGTTACTGGTGACATGCTTGAAAATATACTCCTCCTTATTCTTACTCTTTCTCTTGCTACACACAGGTGAGGCTGGTGACTCCTATGCCAGTGGGGCTTCTTATCCATTGCAGCTTTTATTCTGAGCTTTATAGGAGCTATCCATGGTGCTCCATGGTGGTGAACCTATTTTGGGGGTGGACTTCAGCACCATGGATAGCTCCTATAAAGCCCCACGGACACAGGAGTCACCAGCCTCCCCTGGCTACACATAACTCTTTGTACCCCTTGGTCTTTCTGGTTCTTTCTCAACAAACAGATATTATTTTCAGATCTCCTCCTTGTCCCTCTGCCCCACATTTCTTTGCCTTTCTTCCAGTATATGCCTCTTCTCATTTTCTCAATGTTGTGCACCCGTATTCATCTCTAATGAATTCTTCAATAGTCTTTCTAGATGCCCACATAAGTATACCTTTAGAAGCATTTTCTATCCACGGTACCTTACTGACTGAACTTGTTGAAATCATGTTCCAACGTCTGTAACACAGATTTTGCACTCACTTGTTGAATTTATCTCAACTGTGAAATTCAGAATTCTGTTCTTGCTTTTGCTCATGGCAAAATCCCCCTCCCCCCATTTTCAGTCAATTATTTTCTATCAGTCAGAATCAAATCCATGGCAGGTGATAGCTAAGTTCCTACTTTATCTACTGAAAAATGGCACTTGTCCACAATATGGGTCAATAACCTATTGACCATACTGTCTTGTATTTCCAAGTGGTAAATGTCCTAATATTTCTTTCAGAAGTGTTTATTATCTGTTGGAAGACGGTTATGTCCAATTCCTCTGCATGGTTGGATGGTTCTCAGTCAACTTCTATCCTGATGTCTCCTCCAGCCTGTTTAACTTTACCTGCTCCAGATGGGTCAGTGTTCAAGAAAAAACAGCATAGCCCTGTTGCACCTTAACGACTAAGGTGTGAGATTTCTGCCACAATAAATGGTTTAGTCTTTAAAATGCCACAAGATTCTTTGGGACCCTCAGAAGCACAGCCACTTTTTTTTTTTTTTAACAACTTTGTTGAGTAGAGTTTTATGTATTTCTAACACATTGAAAGCCAATTTTCATAACTGCTTCTGTTCATAGCAGCTACAGAGAATAGTCAGCCCAATCTTACTCTGATCTTTGCCCATCCAAGCCGAGGCAGTCAGTTAAACGTGGTGCTGGAGGCTGAATCCACATTTCTTTTCTGGTAATGTTGGACTAAACATTTATCAGTGAACTTAACCATTCATGGTGTGGTGGACCTTCTCTCTTTCCTTTAACTGTATTTTATTTTATTTCTGCTGCCTGCAGCAGCAAGAGTTCCTCTTGCTAGTCACCAACTGAAGGCTGCAACCCCCCTCCCCAGAGTATGTGCCCCCCCCAATTTGCTCCCTGTGAATGGTTCAGCAATTTTTTGGGGTGTGTGTGTGTCATTTTAGCTCAGCCCAACTTTTTTGGCTAGGCCCCACCCCAAATCAGATCTACACAGGCTCATGTGGCTGCAACTCGCCACCAGTTGACTTTGTCTTGCTTCTGCCTGGGACAGAAACAAATATTTACATCTCTAACTCTCGCCCCCTCCCTAGTTGTCTTGATGGAGCAAATAAGACTCTGGGAAATCTCTTGAACCAGGGATTCTTTCAGTGCCTTATTTCCTGCACTGTTGGCATCCTGCTTCCAATGCAACCTTGTCAAAGTAAGTTTCTGTGGTCCTAGGATGCCATCTGGGCTGAAGTTCCAGCCTGCCTGAGCAGTCAGCTGATTCCAGGGCCATTCCCTCGCCCCCAGGCCCTATAAAGCCCAAGCATCAGAGACTGCTTCTCAGTCGGGTGTCTTGCATGTGAGGACAGTGCTGAAATTCTTGAGCCCCTTTCCCTGTTTGCTGCCTTGGATCCTAATTCCTGCCTGGCTTTGACTAAGCAATTGTTTCTGAACCTCCTGATCCTGGCTTATATCTCTGGAACCTGATCGCTGCCAGTTTGGGATGACTCACCTGCTTCTGTCCCACTTGGCTAACAGCCAGCTAGCTCCCCCGGATCCTAAAACTGTGATAGCTTGGAGGAGCTGGAGTCTTGCCAAGATCTGATAACTTCTGATCCTGTAGTCCCCACTATGCTCAAGTACTGCCTAGCAGATTGCAGCTGCCTTCATATCCTTTTAGCTCCCAGTTCTTTCTGTCTGCTTCTGCATATGCCTTACATTGGCAAAAAGCAATTCTGTCCTGTGCTTTCTCTTACTGTGTTAACCAGGCCTTATTGAAGTTCTCCTCTGCTGATCTAGTTACAGATCCTTTCCTTATCTCTTACAAGCCTGGAGGTATGTATTCAAGTAGCTCCATTCACTGGGGAACCTTCTCTGAAACCTTCCAGATGAGGTGAGCAAGTCATCCAACAAATGATCTTGCCAGCCTTCAATAGCCACATTTTTTCATTCCCCAATAGTCCTTCCTTGTGGAATATCCCCCAGAAGGCAAGGAAGCTAGTACTCAGATATTCACCTCTAAGATGCAGGGGTTTTCCCCTCCAGGGCTGATTGGGCTGGATGGGGGGGGGGGGTGAGAAATAAAGAATGGATATTGTTTCTGGAAAGGAAGCATAATGTAGGATGATAAGGACATGAGAGTGGAGAAAAATATAGAATTTAAAATTCGAGTTGCTGTGGAAGAAAATGTCTTTTAAAAATATACATTTCAGATCAAAGTCATAAAATGCATGCCTATAATCCAATATGATCACTGGGAAATGGAAGCACCATGGCTGAGCCTGCAAGGCCTCGTGGTGCCCCATTTTAAAAGATGATTTTTTTTTTAACCTAGGTTTTGAGTAGCAGTGGTCTGAACCAATCAGATGTTGCCTTTGGGGAAACATGGCCAATGAAGGCATAGGGCATCTTTATGTTGCTCCTGTGCCTTCAATGGCTGACACACAGGGCCAGTGCAAGGCAGTTTGGTGCAGTTTGGTGCTCTAGGCAAGATCAGATATTTAGCGTACCCCCTTCCCACTTGAGCCCTCCCTCCCTATTTCTGGCACCCCCCTTTAGCCCTGCGCCCTAGGCAGCTGCCTAGTTTGCCTAATGGTAGCACCGGTCCTGCTGACACACACATACCCCATGCGCCAAAGGCGGCTTCTTAAAATGTAAGTGAAACAAATAAATACGTACATTGCACACGGCCCGCAGGCTCAGCTGGCTGGGTGCTGTGGCACTTTGCCAGTGGAGCCAGCAGGCCAGCGAGGAGGAAGAGTATCAGGAGTATGAGAAGGAAGAAAAGGAGCCGCTGCCAACTCCTCAGGTAAACAAAAGAGAGTAGAGCCTGGGTGGGCTGGCTAGCTGGCAGGGTGGGGTTTTGGTGGCCAGCAGCCAGTGGCTGAGCAGGTGAATGAGTTGGCGGGTGGAGCTCTGGCAAGAAAGTTGGGATAGGGCTTTCGGCTGGCAGTTGGGCTTGGGCAAGTGGCTGGGTGAGGGCTTCCACGAGCAGGTACCTGGTGGAGGGCTTCAGTGAGCAGGAAGCTTGGGGGGGGGGCTAGGTGGCATGCAGGCAGGTGTGTTGCAGCCACGGTGGGGGCACCTCAGCAGCACTATGCTAAGGGGTCTGGTGCCAGCCCTGAATGTGGGTATAGGACTGCAGCCAAGTCACCCTTGTGCCTCCTTCCTCTCCCCATGCTGACCTACCCTGGATATAAACATCGGCTGGCAGATCTGACAAACTGCCTTGTGTTGTCTTCCTTGATCTTGCGATCCAGGACCTGAGTTTCCAGGAGTCTCATCATCTCCATCTCTTTAGTCACAGCTCCTAGCTGAACCAGCCTCCCCATTTGTGCCCAGGATCTGGCAGCACACAAAGTGGGTTCGGGCTTTTCTTGCACTGTTGCCATCAGCTACACATCCCACTGTCCTCTCTCCGCTGCAAAGTGGAATTGGATTCCTAACCAGTAGAAATGTTCATTAGTGCTAGGCCTTGTGATAGAGGTGGAAGCAGAAATGTCCCAGTCTTGCCATCCCCTTAGCTCTCCCTGCTGGCTGGTCTCTCTAGTCACAAACCATTCTTCTTTCTATTTTCCCCAAGGACTAACAGCAAGGGATCACTCTATGTTAAAAAAAAAACCACAATGCACTAGATTCTAGGGATATGTCTCTGCTGGATCCTTCCCTTGATTTTGAGGTTCTGCTTTACCTGGTATATTTATCAGAGCATCACTCAAAAAGTTGGAATCTGTGTTTCTTCCAGAGTTATATTTTCAGATTTTGAAACACGATAAATAAAGTGTTGTTTGTTTGTTCCTTTTTGAACAGAGATGCCCTGTTTGGTGTAGTGCTAATCTATGGGCTAGATTACTCTGTAAGAATAGAACATCAGAAGATGGGGTCTAGCAGACCCTCCCCTGTATTTAAGCTGGTGCATAGGCTGGAAGCCTCTGCTGGGAATAATGTTTTAATAGCTTGACATGCTTTCTTGCCTGGAATTGCCTGAACTTATCATGAACTCTTGTCTGCCTTGTATTCTGTACCATAAGATCCATGATTTGAACTATCTTGCTGGACTTTTGGACTTTTGTCTGCCTTAAAATCTGTACCATAGAAATCCCGACTTGGAATCTAATGTTGGACTTGATCTTTGACACTGTATGGATTTTAGCCTTAAGATTGTTTCTTGAACTAAGCAATGTGCCAATAGTCAATGTCTTTGCTATCTGATTTATGAAAGTTGTAATGTTAAGCCTTTACCATGAGGTCTAAGAAGTTGGCCTGTGTAACCTGATCTACTGTAACAAAAGACCTCACTGTTATTTGTGTTACTGTGTCAGCTTCAGTGTGTAACAGAAAGTTGGGCCTCAACACTCTCCAGGGTTTTAGTTCTACCTGGAGCTGCCAGGGATTGAAACAGGGACATTTTGCATGTGAGACATGTGTTCTGCCACTGATTAAGCATCAAGAGTGGTGACCCAGAAACGAACTCAAGTGTTGTATTATTGTATTGTGCATGTCCAACCTGAGCTTGGTGCCTTCCACATTTCTATACCTTTCTTCACTGCACACAAAAAATTCTCTTAACATATTAGTGACGCTTCTCCTTACACTATATCACCTCTGTCTAGCAACTCGGACAGACTCGACTCGTAACTTCCCCCCTCTCTCGACTCATAGCCATTGGACTTATCGGGACTAGCCAGGACTTCTCCCTGGTGTGAAGTCTTCTGGCTGTGCACATATGGAGATCGACCTGCTCGGCACTATGGACAGCTACCAGGAGCGCAGCCCCAACGATGTGTTGAGATTTATTTTGATTGATGTGTTGTTGTGGGGGGTTTGGGTTAGGGTCAGACATTTTGGGTTTGGCTGCCTCTGCCTGCCTGTTTGGGGTTCCTAGCCTCCTCTGCCTGCCTGGTCTCTTCTTGACCTGTTCAACAGTTGAATTGTCCAAGACAAAGGCCTCTGCCTGCCTGCTTTGGGGTTCCCTGCCTCCTCTGCCTGCCTGGTTATTTTGGGTTTGTCTGCCTGGTCTGTTCTTGCCAAAATCAGTTGCAGAGTTTTGAAATAAAAAGGCACACTTGTGCCTAGAATTTATTTAAGCCACACATCTGAAGTAGCCTTATTTTGTTGGGAAAGAAACCCATTGATTTTAATAGGGACTCGTGGAGTCAGTTTTGGGAGTGACTCAGGACTCGTGACTCGTGAGTCACCATTTTGGACCAAGGACTCGGACTCGGACTCGAGACTCGGGTCCAAAGACTCGTGACTCGACTCGTGACTCGAGACCAAGGACTCTTCAACATCCCTGACTTCTAGACAACTTAAGAATGATCAAACAGAGAAACTCCTGCCGTCCTCCAAAGAACGTTTGATTAACACACTGCTCAAATTACAGGGTGGCAGAGAGAGCTTTCACAAGGTTACAGGGATGCCATGATTAGGGATATATGAGAAATTCATTTCAGTTCATTTTTTTTAAAAATCAGGATTGACCCTTCATTAGGACCAAACATGGACTCAAACACAATCTGTGGTTGAAGTCCATACATGTCTGAGCCTACAATGTGATTTGTGGACCCAAAAATGTGTTTGATAGCATACATACATTTGCAAAATGTGCATAAGAGAATGTGCACTTTTGGAAAATGTTCACAAACACACTTCAATCAATGGGAGAGAAGGATGCCTATATTTTTCAAAGATGTGCACAACTGATGTTTTTAATTTATAAATTTTCAACAATACATAAAATAACTAAATAACACACATACAACTTATATAGTGCTCCCATCACCGCTGGGACCATATAATACATTCTATCTCTGTGATCTATAATTATTCATTATTCCAAAAATACAACATATCTTGACACGGCATACTCCCTTTCCCCTTGTTTAACACAAAGTCCAAAAATAAACCCCAAATATCCTTAAAAATATTTTTCTTTAATTGACCCCTTTTGCATTTGATATTACAAGTCAACATATCATTTAAAGCCATATCCCACACTTCTTTATACTAATCGGTGATAGAGAAAACTTGCTGAATTTTCCATTTTCTTGCTATCATTAATCTACCTGGCGTTAACAAATTTACAATTAATTCTTTAACATTTTGAGGACCTGCCACCGTTTCAGTTATTGATAACAATGCACATGCATTTTCATGCAAAAAGAAAACAAGCAAAGCTCACAATCTGATAGAGACATGAGATGGGACGAACTTTAAGGTGAAATTTGGAGAACTTGGATGAGCTCAATTTTTGCTTGCATGCACTTTCCTAGCCTCTTTGGCTAAAATTTGGGAAGGAATGGGGTGGGTCTGTAGATTTCATTAAGTGCCCCCTACTTCCCCCTCCCCTCATAATTTGAGCCATGAATTAACTCCTTGGCACAATATATTACATCCCATTAAACTTGGGATGTACGGATTTTGTTAAATCCATTCTGACTGTGTTCATGTTAATTCACATGAACTAATATGCATGTGCACAAATCCCACCACCACCACCACCATGAAAAACTGGTCTGAAAGCCCACGGAATCCACATGACTGGGGGGGAAAGCCAGTCTCCTCGTGGGATCCATGAGTTCAAGTTCATAGATATCTGAACTCATTTAAATCTATTGCAGATTTCTCCGAGATCCCTAGTTACAATGAATGTTATCCCACTGGCTCTCTTATCGCAGGGCAGGTACCTGAAACATCCAAGCTAATTTGAGAAGTGCAAAGTAAGCTACACTCAGTTGGCTAAACATAAGATGAGCTACTGAAATTAGCTGAAAAAAATTAGGCTGGACCCACACCATACATTAATACAACACTTGAGTTTGTTTCTGGGTCACCACTCTTGATACTTAATCATTGTAATCATGTACATATTTACTGAAAAATCGCTATGTCTTTAATTAAGTTATCTTAAGATTCTTTGGATATCCATATAATTATGAAGTAACATCTTATGCCTCATGAACCATTCTATTTCTTTGCTTTTTCTTTCCTTGTAACTGATGGTACTTTTTTGCTTTTGCATATTCTTAACAAGCTGGACATAATACACACACACACACACACACACACACACTCCTAGTATGAAATGTCTGGTATCCTTCCCCTTATCTTTCAAAGAGAAAACCAGCATCAGTGATAAAACTCACTCATTCTAGTTAGGGCTCATTCCAGGAAATAGGCACTTTTCTTTAATTCTTGTCACCTTAGCTAGAAAACTTGGTGTAAACAAATAATATTGTAATCCTTTCAAATCTAAATGCTTTGTGAGAGTGCCATATTGTATGACCTGCATTTTGATTTCTAGATAGAAATTCTCCTAGCTTTAAGGTATGATGTAGAGCTATGAATCTTTTTCTTTGTGGATGTGCTTTACCTTCTTACAATGATTTTTGGTTGAGAAATGATGAGAGTTCATGATCACATTGTAATATGAGTCCATTGCGACTGTCACTAGTTTAAAAGAACCTACCTTCTCAGAATAATATTTTTTAAAAGTCTATAATCTGGTTGGGTAGTCTCACCTTTGCGGATCAATTTGTCATGGTGGAACACGGAAGGTTTTTATTTGTTTGTTTGTTTTAAACACTCTGAAAACAGGCACTACACATCCAGGGCTACAATTCTCTTTCATAGTTGACCCAACTGTTCTATTCTAGGCACATCTACTCTGTAGTAAGTCCTGTTAAATTCAACATGATTGATTTACTCCCAGGTAAGTGTGCATAGGACTGCGACCCAAATGGTTCAAACAAAGATAAGAGATGTTTTATATTGTTTTCACTATTTATGCATCTAATCTCTCTGTTACAAAAAAAGACAAAAACAAAAAATAAAACATAACATCGAATAAATCATTCTTCTTTGCTAATTGTACCAGGGAATTCCAATATGCTGCTGATTTTACCATGTCTTTGCTCTTGCAGGTAATGGAGAAAATGAGGCCAGCTGTTAAGAACACCCATATGTTTGATCAGATCAAAGCCGCTAGGGGAGATGGTTTGTAAAAATATTTGCAAAGGAAAAAGAACCATGCTTCCTTTTCTTTTTATTTCTTTCTGTATATAGGCAGGAAAGTGATTAAAGATGGCTGAGAAAACAGGAGTATTCTCTTTAGAATATCTGTGTGGCAGTTTTCTGAAGATGTATTGCTTTCCCAGTACCTGCCTGTTTCCAATGTTCAACCACCTCGTCATCACATCGTCATCAAACACAATGAGGATCTTCTACAGGGACCAGGAACCTCAGCCTTGGCTGGCACCATCTTATTATGCCAACTGTAGAATTTATTTGTTTTCCCCAACATTCCCTGTGCCGTCCCCCCCACCGGTTTTGAGACACAGTAAAAGTGGATCCAACTTGAGTTCTACAACCGTCTTCCAGTGTATTTCTGGTTTTGTTTTTTGGGGGGTGGGGGGTATTCTGTCATTGTAAACAACACATTAGCAACAGGCCCTGAGACATCTATAGTATACCAAACTCCAAAACCCTCAATTCCTGGGCATGAATGTACTATAAAAACAATGTGGCAGAAATGAAAATTATTCCATCATAATTTCGTACTGTTCTCTTTTTGACAAAAGCCAAGCTGCTCTCATGAATACACATTTTCCCCATAACCTTATACATTATGCATTAGGCTGTTCTAAGAGAGCAGGGAATTGCTTGTCCCTACTAAAGGGGCTTTGAACGTAGCTGTTTGGTAAACACACCAGCCCCTATGAGTGATTTCTATTCTTTTTGTACTGGATGAACAACTGTAGTGTATGAGTTGGGGTGGGTGGGAGGGGAACATGGCATTCTTTAACTGCAATGCATCTTCTAATTCTACACCACAAACAGGGTTTCTTCATCATTTTGTATTCCCATCTCTAATTTCATGCTCTCCAAGGCTGTTATAACAGGTTAAATTCCTAAAGGGGAATGAAAGACAGGGGGGGGGGGGATACACACAACCCTCATCTCTAGAATGCAACTGGAAGCAATATTAAACAGTAGCATTTATGACTGGTTGTTTGGCAAACTGCCAGGCATTTTCACAACAGCAAGCATCTGAACCTGGATTAATAGCATTCCATAGCTTTAATCTGTGTTATAATCATACATGGAGGGTTGTTTTACAATCTCTGTAGAAAAGCTTTTCAGACCTTTTATTAATGGCACAGCATGAGGATACAAGAGGTATTATGAAAAATAATCACCATTGTCCTTTTGTGAATAGAGGGTATACCACCTGTACATCAACTGTAGCAGAGATACCAACTAGATAATTAATTCCCAAACAAAGGCAAAGTGAATGTCCAAAGTTAAGTACAGTTTATTTGGGGCCATTGTTCTTTTGCCTCTCATGTTCAGGGATTGAAAAAGTATCTCAACTAAGGGTCAGTTATAGGGCATTGCTAGAAATTCCTCACCTTTTCAATATCAGTTAAGATGTATGGACTTTACCTCCTCAATCATTTACTGGTATGTACAGTTTGGAAGGTGCAGATACAAACTAGTCAACCTCTATACTTGATTGAAGTGATAGTTTATTAGTGCTTTCAAGTGCCACCAATTATTGATTTATGGAATTATGATTCCACTTTCATTCCTCATCTTCTCAACTTGGAACTCCATCCCAGAAGTAATGATGTTCAAAAGCAGAAAGCATGTCTTGTACATCACAGAAGAGCTTTGCATATGGAAGTCTTCAGAAATATCTAGGGGAGATTTGCATTGATTGTATTTTTTAAAATCCTTTCAGAGATAGAAACATGGAGTAGTAAGAGATCGCAACAGAGAATTTGGTATGCATCGCTTCTGTTCCATTTGTTGTATCATAGCGATGCGTGAGGATTTCGTTCAGGGGATGGAAATCCGGCAAACTGGCCGGGCTCAACCACCCCGAACTCCATCCTACTTGCCTCCTTCCTTGGCTCGACTCGCGTTCTCCTGAGTCAAGCCGGGGAAGCAACTTCCAGGTTCCTGGTGGTCCACTTTTTACATAAACAAATTCCATAAGATACACCAAAAGTGGCCACAATTTGTGTAACTTGCGCAAATTGCAGCTGCTTTTAACGTATCTTATGGCATTTTCTATGCAAAATGTGGCCCACCGGGACCCCAGAAGTCCACCAAGCGGCTCAGCATGCGTTCACTTTCAGCCCGGCTTGGTGGGCACAGCGGCGGTGGCGGCGGCTGAGCCGGAGGCAGGTTGAATCCCACTGGATTGCCCATCACTAGTAGTGATGCTGACAAATTTTGTAATGAGCCAGCTCACCATATGTGTTGTGATGTGTATCACAATCACCAGCTGCAGCACATTGTTTACACTTGGAGAGGAACAGAATGGCGGTAAACAAGTGTGTTGTGTCTTTCTACTTTCCCGTGTTTTTTCTCATGGGAAAGCTAGATCCTAGGATCATTATGAGCTAGTCACATGGTTTGTATGTTCTGAATGACGTGCTAACTTGTTTTTCGTCTGAAGCCATTTTAGAGAAGAGCAGGATTGCTTTCTCTATTCTTTCTCTCTTCTGGCTATTGCTTGCTGGACTTAGCAACAATGTAACGTCTTTGCTGAGGTGGAGTGAAGCTCAAACCTACTCCACTGGAACTAATGCTTGCTATGCATTGTACTCTGCACATGGGCTGTAACTAGGAAATGTATACTCTGTAGAATATTACTTGCTAAGTAAATAAACAGGTAGAAATAGACCTGTGGAGTTACAGAGTGTTTCCTTGCTACTTGGATTAATCTGCAAACCGGGGAAGCTACAAGCTGGAGTCGGATTACAGGCAAGCTGGCTGGCATCTGCAAACAGACATGCTGGAATGCTGCGCAGAGGAGGGTGAGATCTGGAGATCTGTGTGTAGAATAATGGGCCTCTATGCACAGACAGGATTTTAATTCTCCCATCCAGCACACGCGGAGCTCTGCTATCACTCACGCGCCTTCAATATGAACCTCGCCCATTCATGATGCTCACCTTTTTAATGGCGGCAGTTTACGAATTCACTCTTAAGTTCAGACTAGGGATGTAACATTGAGCCTCGCGCGGGCAAAACGAGGCCGAAAGTGACGCGACGGCACAGGAGGGGATGGGTCGAGCGGAGAACTGTTCTGCTCCACTCAGAAGATTGAGGCAGGGGGCCCGCCCCCACAGAGAGTCAAGGTGGGGGTGAGGTGCCCCCCCCCCAGGTTTGATTTCATGGCTACCTGAAACACATATGCCCCATTCAGAAAATAATCCTATGTACACTGAGTCTATGCCGGGGAGAAAATGGGGTTATGTGCATACCTCTGTGCATTCAGCAAAGGCAACATTTTCAAAGATATGATCCTGGAAAAGGGGCCAGTTGGGATACTGAAGCCATCATATGTTGTAAGAGTAGCCAGATATCTTGTCATGGGATGAGGACCTTAAAGGCTGGATCATCCTTTGGGCAGATGAGAAGTAAATTGGTGCCTGACTGTGAGGCTAGAAGAAACATCATAATTTATTTATTTATTTCATTTATACCCCGCCTTTTTTCCTGCAAGGAATCCAAGGCGGCTTATATAATCCTCCTCCTCCTCTCCACTTTATCCTCACAACAACCCTGTGAGGTAGGTTAGGCTGGGAATTGTCTTCTTTTGTGCATATGAAACTAAAGGGATAAACAGCATCAATATAAAAGTTGACAAGATCCTGCTGGCTGAGATGTCCTATCTCCTCTTTCTTTGAATCTAGCTAGAGCATGAGTCATATATACAGTCACTGTACGGCAACAGTCTCTCGGTCACTTTAATGGATGACCGGCTTTAAATATCTAATTTGTGTTGACGTATAGTGTGCATTTGCAACTGCAAATATGCCAGGAAAAAAATGAGAGCAGGATGTCAATAAGTTGCAACAATTAATGAAATAAGCTTTGATCTGTTCTATGAATCATGAGCCATTGGAGGACTGTGACAAGCAACATACATAAAGAGGAATCCACAGATTCATTTACTCATGGAATGCTCATTCAGATGAAGTTTGGTTCTCAGAAATCAATGATACTTTTTTCTCAGGTGGTCAGAGAATTGTCTTCCTCTGAATATCTGAGGGACTTCTAGGCCATAATTCAAGGATTGCCAGTGCCTGAGAAGGGGCTTGATGTATTTATGGATTCCTGAGGACTTCATTTGGACAGGGTCCAAATAGACATGTATTTGGGGGCAAGCTACTTGCAGAATGTGTATACTGCTCCATATCTAAACAGATTTCGGAGCGGTGAACAATCAAAAGATTTTTTAAAAGATTAAAAAAACACAACAACAATACATTGCAAACAAGTTATCATTAAAATGCTGGTTGGACAACAGAGAAGGCTTCCCAGAACAAGGAGAGCTTTAGCAGGCGCCAAAAGCAACACAATGTCAGAGCCTGCCTGACCTCCAGAGGCAGGGAGTTACATAGAAATGGAGTCACCACACAGAAGGCTCTTCTCCTGGTGGACTCCAATCAGGCCATAGGTCCATGAGGAACCAGCAGGAGAATGCCTTCCAATGACTCAGTGATTGGACAGGTTGGTAAGGGAGAAGGTGCTCTCTCAGGTATCCTGGTTCCAAGTTGTTTCAGGCTTGGGTACTACGCACCATGACTGTGTGGAAGTGGTGCTATTTCCTGTTCTGCCTCAGGCAGAAAAAATACCTTGGGCCTACTCTATCCTGTTAGTAATCCCCCCCCCCCAGGACCAACAGATATGCTGTCACCTGACCAAAAATAGTGCCGTAGTATCCTACATTTACGGCTCACTGAAGTTAATCGCAAAATATGCCTGTCTTAATTACTGAGCTCTATGAATATTGATTCATAATTTATCGGACAATGAAAGATTTAAAACCTGGAATCTAAGATTTTACATCTTGTTATACATATTCCCCATGGGTCTTAATGCCCTGCTAAATAATTTTGTTAGACATTTTAAAGCCTCAAACCCATTCAGCTTGTCCAGAAAAGCAATATAGTCCAAAAATGCATGTTTCAGTTCTGCCAGTAATCAGTTGTGTTCCTTTTTATCTTACTTGATTTATTATTTATGCAAGGCCCATTACACTAATAGAATCAACGTGCCACAATATATGTGTTAACATGAGTTTTTGCCATCTGAGTTAATTCTCATCTCTAACGACGCAATCCTATACATGTCTACTCAGAAGTAAGTCTTATTGAGTTCAATGGTACTTACTCCCAGGTAAGTGATGTAGGATTAAAGCCTTAAGGCACAGTCCTATGCATGTTTAGACAAAAAACAGTCCTATAACTCCCAGCATTGCTGGTTGGGGAATGCTGGGAGAAGTAGGACTTTTTTTTTTCTGTCTAAACATGCATAGGACTGTGCCCTTAGTCATAATCCTCATGCATTAGAGCAGAAGGGAAAAATCACCATTATTATATCAATCTCTTCGTAAGCTACTAACATGAGTACTTTCTGCCTCAAAGTGAAGTTGTAGCATGACTTGCCAGACGTTAGGAGCGAGCTATACATCTCCACTTACCTTCACCATGTGTCATCCTTCCCAAATATAACAATTACTCCTGCCTGCAATGTGTCTACAAAAGCATTATATGAATGTATCATAAACACAATGTCTTTCCCAACAATGTTGTATACCAATTGTACCTCAGGCATTTCTATGAAGAAGCAGGTTGCTAGTATGGAACTTCCCCACATTTGTTGAAATGTTCCATAACTAAAATAAAGGGGGGGAATCATAGAATCATAGAATCATAGAAAAGTAGAGTTGGAAGGGGCCTACCAGGCCATCGAGTCCAACCCCCTGCTCAATGCAGGAATCCAGGTCAAAGCATCTCTGACAGATGTCTGTCCAGCTGCACCTTGAATGCCTCCAGACTGGGAGAGCCCACCACCTCCCTAGGTAGTTCTCCCTAGGGAGAAGTAACATAAAGCAACAACAACAACCCATGCAACACTGCTCAACCAGCATTCCGGAATTCCCTCCCCAGGGAGGTTAGTGTGGCGCCCTCCCTGGTAAGCTTCCGGACACAGGCAAAGACCTTCCTGTTTCAGAAGGCATTGGGGACTAGCCTGTGATGTGATGGAATGCTGTTTTTACTCTTATGTATATTGTACTGTTTTTAATGCGATAGATAGATAGATAGATAGATAGATAGATAGATAGATAGATAGAGTTGATAGTTTAATTCTACTTTTAACTTTTGTATTTTTCTATTTTTGTTTTAATTGTATGAGTTTTAAAGGCTGTAAGCTGCCTTGGGTCCCAGTGTTGGGAGAAAGGCGGGATACAAATCATCATCATCATCATCATCATCATCATCATCATCATCATCATCATCACAACAACAACCCATCATAGTGACACCCACACACAATTTCCACAATGATAGCAGCATATTTGGAGCCCATGCATTGTGGAAAGAATGAAAATGGTATCCTAGGGATGTACGGACGATGTAAAATCCATTCCATCTATGTTTTCCACATTATCAGGTGCCTTTCGTTCTGTCATCTGCTCAGTGATGGAATTGGATTTCGCGCAAATGCGTTTGTATGCATTTGTGCAAATTTGCACTTGCGCAAATTCGCACTCACAAAAATGTATAAATCCCCCCAAATTATGCAAAAAAACCCACCCCATGTGTATTTTCATGCTTTAGCCTATGGGGGAAACACACATTTTTGGTCAGTGGTTTTTAGTTTTACATATTTTTTCTGTGACTAAATTTGTGTAAAATTACAAAAAAGGTCCACAATTCTGCAGTATGAGCGCAACTCAGGAAAAGCCAGTCTGCTATGAAATCCGTACGGCGTACGATGGATTCTGAGAAATTCGAATGTATTTTAGTCTGTTGGAGATTTCTTTGACATCCCCATTTTCACATAAGCATGGTTCAGATGGAAGCCTGACTTTGACATAAGCATGGTGTGGCGAATGTGGACAGGGAGACATTTTTCTCCCTCTCTCATAATAATAAAATCTGGGGTCATCCCATGAAGCTTATTGGTGGGAGATTCAGGAAAGATAAAAGGAAGTCCTTCTTCACACAGCACATAGTTAAACTATAGAATTCACTTCCACAACATGTAGTGATGATGACCACCAATTTGGCCAGCTTTAAAAAGAGATTGGACAAATTCATGGAGGAGAAGGCTATCAATGGCTATTAGTCCCGAATGGCTTAATGCTACCTCCAGTATCAGAGGCAGTATGGCTATGTACACCAGTTTCTGAGGAACATGGGCGGGAAGGTGCTGTTGCACTCATGTCCTACATGTGGGATCCCGTGGGCAGCTGGTTGACCACTGTGTAGACAGTATGCTGGACTAGATGGACCCTTCATCTGATCCAGCATGGCTCTTCTTATGTTTTTATGATGTAAGTACAGAGGAACCTGTTTTACATCAGGTCAGACTATTTGCTCATCTATCCAAGTATTGTCTGCTATGAATGCCAGCAGCTTCCTAGGGTCTTATGCCAAGGTCTTTCCCATCACATGCAACCTGATCCTTTTCACCAGAGATAACAGGGATTAAACCTGGGACCTGAGCTTTGCTCCTTCCTCAGTGGTGACCTTTTATGCCCTGGTGTATACTTACAAGCATAAAACAACTTTTAGCCTTATAGCAGCAGTTTGCGGAAGTAAGTCTTTCACTATGGGCATACCTCTGTCATGTCAATATTTAGCACCCTCACAGTGGCTCGCAAATGTTGGCTTTAGCTCCCCAGGAAAGCATCCTGGGAAAGCACCTCAGCAATGAGTGGGGATGGTGGCGCAAGAGCATGGCTGTTGCCTCCATTTCAATGGGGCTTGCACATTTGAAGGTCCCTTGAGCAGGACCATTTATATTAGCACACACCTTCACAGCTTCAATGCAGAGTAGCCTTTGACAACTGTCATTAAATGTTACTAGCAAAAATGACTCTTCAGCTCAGTGTCATGCCCATGCAAAATATTATCTTTGCTGAGGAGTCTGCTTCTTTGCTGCAAGCCACGCTGGTTTATGTTTCTGCAATAGAAATGTCACCTGTGTGCCTGAGAGAAGATTAATCGCTACCTCCGTGATGTGCCTGATACTTCCTGCCAGTTGCCGTGGGCTTGCCGGCCTGACTAGGTGCCCCCAAAGCAATTGCATCCATAGGAAGGACCCAGAAATGAACCTTTTAATTCTGCAGCTAGCTGCAGTGACTACAAAGGTGAAGGGTGGTGGCAGCGGTAATAAGGTGCCGACAGGGATTTAACTAAAGGGTGTAGCAGAGCTTTGAGTGATGCACCACTTGGAGCAACTCATAAATGTGACAGACAGATAAGTGAGTACATTTATTTGTTTATCCTCCACAGACGGTGGCTGGTCTGCCATTGCAGATCTTTTGTTCTGCCAGACAATACATGTGTCAGAGAGGGGAAGTTTGTCCTTTTAATACACAAAAGAGTAAAGCAATGAAAAGTACAGCCAGCTTGTGTTCCCTGGGCAAACTGCAACAAACAAGAAATAGGGCATCTGAGTACACACATCATCACACAGCAGCCAAAAGGTACAGCTAGTACTCATATATATATATATATATATATATTCAGGAAATAAGCTCACCTCTTTATCTATTGAGTAAAGGCCTCCTTTGATTTATTGCTAATAAGTCCCAGCAACATAACAGGACATAATTTCACACTAAAGTCATGCCAAGAATTG
This sequence comes from Shinisaurus crocodilurus, assembly GCA_021292165.1. Classification (NCBI taxonomy): domain Eukaryota; kingdom Metazoa; phylum Chordata; class Lepidosauria; order Squamata; family Shinisauridae; genus Shinisaurus; species Shinisaurus crocodilurus. The sequence goes on along the minus strand of CM037887.1, from coordinate 16,387,428 downwards.
CATGATGTCCTGTGGTCATTAAATTCATCTTGGAATGGAAGATGGCATCATTGGATCTAACGGATTAAAGTAGGGATGAACAAAACTGTCACATTCAATTCCACTCTGTTTCTCATTTTTCTAATATTACATTCATTCCATCCCATCCCTGCTGCAATTTGTAACTTTTTAAAAAACTTCTTTTTCCATGTGCATTTCTCCCAATATGATCCTATTTGTACATGTGCTTTCAAGTAATTTCCCCTTATATAATGCATTTCTGTGCACGTTTCCACTAATATATGCATTTTTGCTCACATTTTCCTATTACATGAATTTTGTACTCATTTTTCCCTGTTATATACATATTTCTGCATATTTTTTATTTGCAAACTGCATTGAAAATTTCAGAAAATGTGAACCCCACAAATTTCTCCCCATCCCTAACTGAGAAGCAAGTGAATGCTTCCAAACATTCATGTGGTTTGTTTGTTTCCCCCCATTCATTGGTTTTAATGATCACAGCAGTGCTTGAATGGGGTGGGGGAAAGGAACTTCTTATGATGTAGGGCTGGCCCCCGGATTTCTGGAGTTGCTTTCAGACCCACTACTCAGGACAAATGGAAGGGCTGCAATCAACTGAGTTCTTTAATAGGCACCTTTCTCCTAGTATCTCATGCTATTATTTCTACATACACATAAAAAACACTTGGCCTAAGTCTTGGGAGCCTAGTATAATATGTGAGATCCGCTCTTTTCTCAAAAAATTGTCTGCAACAGCAGCCCAGCTTTAAGTAGAAATGGTGGTACGATTGGCTTGAAGAGTGCTTTGTACACATCAAGATCCCAGGTATTTATCTGTCATTATGACAAAACATAATCAGGGTTTCAGCACCCTGCTTCGCTATGTTTCATAGATTTCATAGATCATAGAGTTGGAAGGAGCCTACAAGGCTATCGAGTCCAACCCCCTGCTCAATGCAGGAAACTAGAGGAGGGCTCTCCCATCCAAGTAATAACCAGGCTTGACCCTGCTTAGCTTTCCATGCTCAGACAAGCTGAGCCAGCATAAGCCACAGGCCTGTGTTTTGCTTATTTTCATATAAACACACACACACATGCTGGGGCCAGATGTGCCATGGTATATATTATATGTGCGAGGTACAGATAAGGAGAGCTCTACTGGATCAGGCCAAAGGCCCATCTAGTTCAGCATCCTGTTTCCATCTGTGGGCTGCCAGATATTTCTGGTAGGAATGTATTCGTATTTTGTTTCAGTTCACAAATCATCCGAACTTGCCCTGTTCACAACCCTGAATGTGAAGAGGAGTGTGTTTTGTGGGAAAATGTTCACACATTCCTGAACTTGTGATCACATTAAAAATCTATGGGTTTGGTGTTTGTTTGTTTTTGAAAAATGTGCACTGTTGATATGCAAATTTTCCAAAAAATATATGCATTTTCACACTTTAGTTGATGGGGCAAAAGTGCACACTTTGAAAAATGTGCATAGAAATGCACATCTTTTCATTCAAAAGGCACACTTTTCCCATTCAAAATATCCAACAAATATGTTGCGAATGACCACTGGGAGTGAGCCAAGCTGAGCTTGGAAGTGAAGTTCCTAGACTTTCAGTGAGCTCGAACATCCCTGATTCTCCCACTCCTAGTTGGAAAGCCTTCAAGCAGAGTAGGAACATGAAGGAAACAGTGCCCCACCACCATTTGTCTTCACCGCACCCCAACTGGTATTCAGAGGGTAAACCCACTTTCCCAACCAGAAACTCCTTGTGGCGGAGGTAAATAACAGGACCTGGGTTCAATTAGTTGTGAGATAGCTGAGGGGGAGGAATGCCAGGCCCCCAAAATTAGTGTGTAGTACCTCCAGCTCACCAGGCCCCATGTTTCCTGACAGGGAAAGAGGAGAAACAACCAGTGGGCAACTTTATTAGAATAGGAAACCAACAACAACTAAGATTTATTTATTTTGGGGAGGGGTTAAAGAGGGGAGGAAGCAATGGGAACAACTCAGATGGGTATATAATTTTAAAGTAAGTCTCTATGCACCATAATAAGAGGGGATGGAGTCTGATACCTGAGTTAGGCACAGGTGAGTGCTCGAAGTCTCTGAAGTAGGCCTCTCAGGCTCTATTCTGTCTGTGATGGTAGAAGCTGGCTCTTGCTCTCTACTCCATAGTCTTCTCTTAGTGGGTCCTTCTCCCTCCTTCCCTCTCCAATAATCTACTCTCCTTGAAATCCTCTCTGTCTCTCTCTCAGTCCCCTCAACCAGACTTCCTAGAGCAGCTCCGAAGGGCCAAAGAAAGGACTCTCCTTTGTGCTCCAGGAAACCCACAGGGGACTAAAATGCACAGAAGAATTACAAGAAGAATTCCATTTCTGAACCTGGAGGTTCCATTTCCTATCATGGCTAATACCCATTGATCGATCTACCTTCAGAAACTTGTCTAATCCTCACTGAAAGCCATGGTCATCACTACATTTGGTGGCAATGAAATCCATAAATTAATTATGTGCTGAATGTCATTTAGATACAAGATTTTCCTTCAAAATTTTCTAGTGACAGGTTTGCATTGTGGTGAATAATAAAATCAAGTCAGGTGGTCTTCCCCCAAACTTTGCACAGAGAACCCTCTAACAAGCCAACACGGGGGGGGGGGGGATGCTTCCTAAAGTTAATTCCAAGTAGAAAGGAAAACATGGGAAAAGTCAACCAGAGAGTGAGAGGGCAGGAACCAGAGATATGAAAGAGCTAAATACGTATTATTGTGAGGTCAAGGGAAAGGTTTATTCAGGCTGAAGAGCAGAGATGCAGAGATTTAGGTCAAGGTGTACACAGTGGCAAGGGCTTTGGAGGGCACCGAACAATATCTGATATCAAATGATATCTGGAGTGAGTAATCCAGAGAACTGAAGAGGGAGAGTCAATAAAAACAAGAAAAAGAGGAGAGTGAATCTACAAAGCTGTCTTAGAATCAGTTTTCAGTCTCAAGACAAAGTGGTTCTTCGTTACAACTTATCAAGGGCCCTGTAAGTATGTTCAATTCATGGTCTGAAGTAGGGATGCTTTAAAATCCATTCCGTCTATGTTTCAAGGATTGCCAGGTGCCTTTTGTTCTGTTGTCCACTCACTGATGGAACTGGATTTTGCAAAATAAAATAAAATAAAAATGCATTTATATACGTTTGCAAATTTGAAGTTGCACAAATTGGCACTCCCGAAAATGTGCAAATCCCCGAAAAATGCATATTTACACACTATAGCTTAGGGGGAAATTCACATTTTTTTGGTTGGTATTTTTTATTTTACACATTTTTCTACGACACTTTTTTTGGGTAAAATTATGTAAAATTAAAAAAACACACACAACAAAAACTAGTCCACAAGTCCGTGGAATCCATGCGACTCAGGAGAAGCCAGTCCATTGTGGAATTGACAGGCCAGAGTCTTAGAAATCTGAACTTATTTGAGTCTGCTATGGAATTTCTCTGATATGCCCTAGCTTGAAGGCGCATGATGCAGCAACCTTTCAGGAACTAAACAACTCAAGGTTTGATCAGTGCCTGGATAGGAGGCTCCTGGAAACCTCATTTCTTACTGGTGGCATGTGTATCAGGGCCAGGGTCAGGGCCAGGGTAGGCATGGCTGGGCACCTGACAAGGGCCCATGCTTAAGCAGGGGCCCACTGACATGAACCCCTGGACTTGCTCCTCCTCTTCACCCTTGCAACCTGCTTGCTCACCTGCCTCCCACTCTGGCCCAGACCATGGTGGTGGTGATGAGGAGGAGCAGCAGATGCCACCGCCTCCTTTCTCACATGCTCTCTGCCTATCAAGCAGGCAAGTGATGAGAAAGAGGATGAGGAGCAAGAGCAGCTGGCAACAATGGTGGTGAGAAGGTAGACTCACTGAAGGAGGCGGCCCAATGAGAGTGGGCCGGTTCATACAACCCAGGCGGCGAGCTGGGGGAGGCACCACGGGGCTGCCCACAGGGTCCAGCGGGGTGCTGCAGATGACCTGCGCCCCGCATGTGTGGGCAGACCCTGGTGGAACCAGCAGTCCCCACACCGCAGTGCGGGCCTCCCGGCGCTAGGGGGCGGCAGCTCAGGATGCCCAGAGGGGCCATTTGCCCCTACAGGCTGGAGCGGCCGCAGCTCCGGCTGCTCTGGGCTGCCAGCTCAGTGCGGCCACGGGAGGCCCCCGCGGGATGGCCACACGCTGTTCGCACAGCAGGGTGGCCACATGCGGTAGGGGCTTACCCCTCTACCACCCATGGCCACTTTGTGTGCTTCCTGTGTGCGGCCATCCCGTGGGGTGCCCCCTGGCTTCTGCTCCTCCGCGGTTCCTGTGTCATGTGAACCGGCCCAGTGTCCTGCCCAAGGGCCCTCAAAAACCTGGACCTGGCATGGATCAGGGCTTCAGAGCAGGTTTCACAGCACATACGTCCCATGTGGGTATGTTAGAGATGAGTAAAAATTGATCAGAAAACACTTTTGGGAGAAAATTTCTGAGATTTGTTTTCATCTCACCCCCTAGGAAAAGAAGGCCACTTTGCAGAATTCCTCTCTGAATATTCACTATTTTGTTGTGGTGGCTACAATTTCCCCCCTACAATACCTTAAAATGATGCTAGGTAAGGGCATGATGGAGGATGCAAAAATGGGGCAAGTATAAAAAAAACTAGTAGAGGTAGAAAAAAAAAAGTAGAAAAGAAGGATTCTATGTTACTGCCACTGCTAATCATGAGTTCCAGCCCTGAGAAACTGTTGGAGAATTTCTCTTCCCCTGGATAAATTTAGGGAAATGGTCCCCCCAATTTCTCTGCCAACAAATCAGGTAAAGAAATTGGCAAGGCCATTCACACATAGCTTGTGTGCTTGTGGGTGTGCGCCGCGCACGCGTGTGTGCGTGTGCAGTGTGCGTGTGCGTGCTGCGTGTGCGTGTGTCTACCAAAACAGAGTCAGTGCCATAACAAACTACTGGGCAGCCTACCCACTCTTTATGGTCATCTCTGGAGGCCCTCTTGTGTATTTCATGGATCCCTGAACTATATCTTGCTGGGACCAAGGAGAGGACCTTCTTGATATTTCACCAGAGCTCTGTCGCTCCTTCCTGAGGGAAGCGCCCCTTGCCTCTTTTTTAATGGCTTGCAACCATGTGGCTAGGGCCTTCCTTTTTAGGAAGACTTTTGGATTGTAAGACTTCTTAAGCTTCCTTGTGTTCTCATACTCTGTCATGGGGTCATTTTAATTATGATGCTTTATCTGTTGCTGTTTGTGTATTATCTTTGTTACAACTGGCACTCACTCTGTAGGTACAAACTTAACATAAAACACAAAAAACAAAAACAATCCAAAACAGTAAGATCCAGTGTTTAGTGACTGGGAAACACCTGGGAAAAAAAGATACCTTTTTAAGAGGCACAAAAGCACATGACTGTTGATGCCCTCACAATACAGGGAGGAGAGCAATCCAGAAGGTGAATGCCATCACAGAGAGAGGGGGGGTAGTGCTGAGGGTGTTGGACTGGGACTCGGGAGATCCAGCTTCTAGTCCCCACTCAGCCATGAAGCTCACTGGGTGACTTTGGAACAGTCACTGACTCTCAGCCTAACCTACCTCACAGGGTTGTTGTGAGGATAAAACGAGGAGGAGGAGGAGGAGGAGGATTATGTAAGCCTTAGGTTCCTTGCAAGAGGAAAAAAGGCAGGATATAAATTTAATTAATTAATTAAGGCAGGATATACATGTCCTGAATGAATAAGCAATTACAACGTTGGCAATAATTGTATTTATTTAACATCAGAAAAAGTAAATAAATATATGGCAGCATACCAAAGCAAATTCTTCCAGCTTCACATTTTCATTTGGTTTCTTTATGTTACTAAGGAAATAGTTGGCAACGTTCCTGCATTTGGGAGATAAGAGTCACAGCTTCCTTCCAATGTAGGGTATCAAATAGGAATGGGAGAGAAATCCATTGACTTCTCCTAATTCTGTACTTCTGAACCACTATGTGAATCGAACCTCATTCTTACCTCAAAAGGTCTTCTCTGAATTTTGCTATGGAGTTCACCAAACAAAAATTGTGTATATTAATGATCAAGAGTGCATTATAACAGGAAAAGTGCTTTCAAAAATGTGTACATTAGTCAGAAATGCATACCCAAAATGCATGTTTCCAGAGAAATGTGCACACAAATACTTACAAAATTTCATGCAAACTTTGAGAAAATAAACCTCGAAGTTCAGGATGAACTGAATTTCAGATTGGAAAAATGAGCAACTGAAATTGAGAGATATGTCCGTCCCTCTTCTTAACAAGAATGTTGCAGACTTTTGTACATCCATATCTCTAATGGTGGAGACTGGTTTTATTTCTAATATTTACGATTTGGGTGGTAAGTAACACATTTCTGACTAGGCCTGCAATCCTATGCAGACTAACTTTGAGTATGCCCCATTGACTGCAGTGCAATTTACTTCTGTCAAAACATGTAGACAGGCCTGTGGCTCACGCTGGCTCAGCTTGTCTGAGCGTGGAAAACTAAGCAGGGTCAGGCCTGGCTATTACTTGGATGGAAGACCCCTCCTCTAGTTTCCTGCATTGAGCAAGGGGTTGGACTCGATGGCCTTGTAGGCTCCTTCCAACTCTATGAAATCTGTAATCTATGTATGGGATTGTGCAGTGTTTCTTCCTGATACAACTTTTTTTTCAAAGTGCCATAGATACTTGTTGCAGACCACTTGATGAGCTGCCCCCATCTAGCTCCCAATGGTTGCCCCTCCCTCCTCCCCCACCACAAGGGCATCCTGAAGGAACGAAAGAAGAAACTGGTTAGACTTGAGCTCAAAGAAGAGAAACTGCAGAAGAGGATTAAGAATAGAGGAACAGGCCAGCCAAGATGGACAAATAGATGCAGTGCAAACCTGAGTTCAGCTGAAATATTTCCATCCATCCAGGCAACTGAATCACGCATCACCATCATGTTTTTTTCTCCTTCCCCCTTACAATTACTTCCCTTGTGCCTCGTGTCTTTTGTGAGTCTGAGGGCAGGGACTGATGTAAGTTGGTTGTGTGTGTTATTGTTGATTGTTGCAAGTTGCTCTGGGAATCTTTTGTCTAAAGATACAAATACATTGAAGAAATTAATAAATAAAACTGTGGATCTGACATCCCACAAATAGATAATATAAAAGTCCTGGGATAGTGTTGCATCCCCCTCCCCCATAAAAGGGAACATCTTTACATCTTTACCACATAGCTAGGTCAAGGCCAGTGTGTTTTCACATCATTTCCAGGAAGAGTTCTATTCTCTGCATCAAGTGTTTCTTTCCTGGAACACTACTTACAAACATCTGATGTTTCTACCTTACTTAACCCTGAAAGACGCTATACAGCCCATCACATTGTTGCTGATGGAGAAAACTGAAAAGCTGTGGGGCTCAGTGTAGAAACTGAAATGTGTTTTGGCCATATAATAAAGATTTGGCATTTATTATTTATTTATATGCACTTTAAAAAAACAAGAAACAAACAAACAATTTATTTATTATATTTATACCCCACCTTTTTTCCTGCAAGGAACTCAAGGTGACTTACATAATCCTCCTCCTCCTCCTCTCCATTTTATCCTCACAACCTCACAACCCTCCATTTTATCCTCACAATCCTGTGAGGTAGGTTAGGCTGAGAGTCAGTGACTGGCCCAAAGTCACCCAGTGAGTTTCATGGCCAAGCAGGGATTAGAACTCGGATCTCCCTAGTCCCAGTCCAACACTCTCACCACTAAATAAACCAACATCACATTTCCAATTCAAACAGAACCCAAGGTGGCTAACAATAACAGAAGGAGAAGGAGAAGGAGAAGGAGAGGAGATAAGAAACAGGACAGCAAATAAAAACATGAAGTAAGCAGATAGGTTAATTGCTTGCTGGGAAAATAAGGATGTGAATGACAAATAGCCAAGGGGAGTTGGATAGATCTTCTAGGAGAGGGAATTCCACAGCAACAGGGGAAGTCCCTGCTAAGGGCCAAACAACACATTAGTTTACAGTTGTAGTTAGCAGCAATGTCTCTTTTCTTCTTTTTTACTCAAACATACTCAAAGGCAAGTACAAAGCATTGATGCCTTAGGTACCGATAGGATAAGAATACATATAAAGTAACATCTAGGTGGCTTGCATGAGTTACCCTTGCCATATATAATGCCTCGGCTTTCTTCCATCTGTTTAGACGGCATGCAGTTCTGCGTGCTGTTGATTTACAGCACCAAAAAAGAGAGCTAGTGGCAAGAAGGAAATCAGGTACAGAGGATTCCTTTATGGTATTGAGATTTAAGTTGTATTGCTTTAGGCACACCATTGCCCTCTCTTCATCAGAAACATACATGTTAGGACAGCATTATTATAAATAATCTCAAAGAATCAGTTAATACCTGGTTAGGAGTAGAGATTAGGCATGCAATCAAAGATGGGGGAAATAAAAGCCTCTCTCCCTGGCATGGTGAACACTGGAATTTTAGGGTCCCCACACCAAGCAACATGGCTGTGATTATAAGTATGCCCACCTCTAGAGGTGGAAATGAGCTGTCAGAGCCCAAACCTCTTTTCTCTTACATCAGAGAAAACAGAAATTGGGTTCTTCTTGCCACATCTGCAGAATCAAGTTGCCCAGCTCCACCACCAAGTCTTTCCCCTGGAATGTTATCATTTAATTTATTCATTTATTTATTTAAAATATTTCTTGGCCACCTCTCAGGGAAGGAGCCCTCCCAATAATAAAACACATAATAAAAACTGGTATGGTAGGAAAAAAAAACAAAACCACACACCCCCCAGTAACAAATATAGTAAAAACAGCAACAGTAGCAAACATTCTAAAAACAACAATTAACACCAGCATAAAATAAACCTTACAACAGACAAGTGGAGTTACAACCCAGTCTGATAAAACATAATCAGGGGAAGGCCAGAGTAAAGTAGTATGTTTTCGGGGTCTTCTTAAAAGCCTGCAATGATGGGGCCTGGCAGATAGCAGCTTATTCCAGAGGTGTGGGGCCACTGTGGAAAAGGCCTTCTCTCATGTAGCCACCTACCTACATTCCCTCGCAGGTGGGCAAATACAGGCCTGTAACTCATGCTGGCTCAGCTTGTCTGAGCGTGGAAAGCTAAGCAGGGTCAGGCCTGGTTATGACTTGGATGGGAGACCCCTCCTCTAGTTTCCTGCATTGAGCAGGGGGTTGGACTCGATGACCTTGTAGGCCCCTTCCAACTCTATGATCTATGAAATCTATGAAATGAGAAAGGCCACTCCTGCTGATCTTAAAGTGCAGGCAGGCTGAAATGGGTGAAGGCGGTCCTTTAAGTAATTTGGTCCCAAACTGTTTAAGGCTTTTAAGGACAAAACCAGCACTCTAAATTGGGCTTCCAAACATACCAGTACCCAGTGCAGCTGGCTCGTTCTAGGCATTATATGATCTAATTGCTTCAACATACCTACAAGGATGTGAGAATCAGCAAAATCTGAGCTCATCTCCAAATTCCATCAATGCTTGTTCCAACTTGACTCCATATTAGATTACAAGCTTCTTTTTTCTGCATAGAAATCCATGTGTATTTTTGTGCGTATTTTTCCAAATGTATGCATCAATTGTGCACATCTTGGAAATGTATACAGTAATACCTTGGATTGGAACCGTGCTTTTAATCCAAAACACTCTTATATCAAAGCGAGTCTCTGGAGGGCGTGAGCAGGGCCGATTTCGGCCGGCTACACCCGCTCGAGGCGAGCGGTTACATCCCTACGACTTGTATTGCAAGACATTGCTTGTTTTATCCAGTCAAAATTTATTTTAAAAAATTGCTTGTCTTGCAAAACGCTCTCAGACCAAGTTACTTGCAATCCAAGGTATTACTGTACATTCTTTCCCCATTGACTAAAGAGTATTTGTGTGCATTTCCCCCCCCCCAAAGTGCACATTTTTCCATGCACATTTTTTTCAAATGTATGCATGCTGTCGAATGCAATTTTGGGGGGTCCGCGAATCACACTGCAATCTCAGAAATCTGTAGACTTCGACTGCAGATTGTGTCTGTGTTCAGTCTGGAAGGTGCAAAGAGGGTAAATCCTGATCAAAACTGAACTGAAGCAATTTCTCATGCATCCCTACGCATTACTTTCTCTGCCTTGAGTATTAACAGAAAGCCGCTCATGCTTTCCGCAGCCCAGTGTACAGCACTGCACTTCATTCTGCTCCTGGCTTGCCACTGATTGTCCATTGCCTCAAAGGAAAGGGAAAGTGTGTCTACCTCCATCTATTTCCGGGTTTCTGGGGTAGAGATACAAAGAGGATCCACCTGGCTTAAAGCTGGGCTGGAGCAGTCGTTTCCCCACCTTCCATCACCCTTCCCCCTCTTGCAGTCTTCCTTTCTCCACCTCCCTCCTCTTTGGCTGCCTCAGCTCTTTACATGGCAGTAAGGAAGATAGGGGGAAGTTGGTCTGCCACAACACCAAGCCATTTCTAGCCAAGACCGTGTTTACGTCTGGCTGGGCCGGCTGCGAGATGCAGCGGATGTGAGCCCTAGCTGTGCCTGACCTCACAGAATGGGGTTAAGAAATGCAATTTTCCCAGGGACTTGGAGCCAGGGTATTGAGCAACAGACAAAGAGGTGGACCTCACAAGATACTGAAGAAAATAGTGGGATTCATTTATAAAAGCACTCCAAGTTTCTGTTGTTTTGCCTAATGCGTTTCAGTTTGCAACTCTTCCTCTGAAACAACTAAGTAAAGAACAGAACAAAACAGAAAATTGAGTTACAGAGCAATCCTATTGGAGCTGAGGTGGAGGAACTAGCTTTTCCAATGTCCTGTTGACTCACACCGACAGGGTGGAAGGTGGGGTGCAGCTTCCCCCCTTTTTACTGTCTTCTTTCTTTCTTTCTTTCTTTCTTTCTTTCTACTTTACCCAGTGGAATCAATCAGAGAGAAATGACAATGCCAGCTCCAGGGCTGGTGTAGTTCCTCCCTAATTCTGGTGTGGGTGTCAGGGGAACTAGAGGACTTTGGAGCCTGTGGATCTACAGCCTTTCCCAGTATACCCATGGAACACCCACAGAATGCCCCCCCCCATTTTTTTACTCTCTGTGTGAGTTCACATGTCATGCTAACCTACCCTGAGAATAAGCCATGGAAGGCGGGTAGCTTGTCCATTACTTCCAACAGGCCATCACCTGCTCAGTGACTTGCTCTGGCTTTTTTCTCCCACTCATCCTCCTGGCCACTGCTGGCATGTATCCCAGGGGTCTTTGCAGCAGAAATCCTCATTTCCTCATTCCCTACATCAGCATCTTTTCTGCAATTGGTCCGTTGGGGTTTCTGGCTCATGAGGGAAACTCCCCCACTCCCACATCAGATCGCCAAAGGGATTTGGGTTTCTGAGCCCTTGTGAATGTGGGAACATGTTTGCAAACTTTTTTTTTTTTATTATTATCATTAAATGTTCTTGAGGTGAGCCACAACATCCATCCCAAATATGCTACTCCATTCACAGGTGGTGAACTGTGGGTGGCCATTTCATTTTCATTTTAGGATGGGGGGTTACACAATTCTTACCTTTTTCTTTCTACTGTTCTTTAACTCGTTTCCTTTAAAAAAAAAACTCATTAAAAGGGGGGGGCTAACAAAGTTTAAAAGGAGGGAATCTCAAGAATGTAAGAGAAAATGAAAAAGGTAAGAAGCTCCCCTCCCACTGGGATTTAAACCCCCTTCCCTCTAAAATGAAACTGAAATTACCCCTCATTTCACCATCATATTCACAGGTGGTGAGTTGCAGGTGACTTTTTCAGCCCACCACTAGAACTTTTCAGCCCACCACTACCAACTTTAGTAAGGGCTAAAAAGGGGAAACAAAAAAGATGAGGAAGACAACGAAAAACAGGTAAGAAGCCTCCCACAATAACTGTAAGCCCGTCTCCCCCTATACCCCTGAATCATTTCCTTTATTTCACTTCAGAGGTTCAGCAGCCAAAACACTTCCTCAAATTCTGCTGAACCACTGAAGCCAAAGGAAAAGAGACCAGCTATACTTCCCATGCAGCCATGCACTATAGTTACTCGGGTAAATGTTGCCAAAGCTCAACTGAAGAAGCAGAAGCAGAGGGAGCGTATAGCTCGCCACATCTTACCCTCCCAACAGGATCAGTAGTGCACACAGTGCTTGAGAAGTACATAGAATACAATTTAAGTTAGAGGTGAAAAATACAGCACACTTGAAATTACCAAGTGCCTAATTAGCTCCAGCCACTGGAGACCATTCATTATCCTATCCTCCACTGACCTTGGGCACTCTTGTACCTTCCTTTCTGTAAGACAATAAGGGTTCCCACGAGTCAGTCTTATACACAGTCCATCTAGCCATGTAATGTGTCTCTGATAGCCGTGACACTAGATTCTTTAGAAGTGGTGCAGGGCAAGCTACTGTTTGGCCACCACACCAATCCTACGTAGATTACAGATGGATGATTCTGTCCCTTTCACTTTCTATAATATTTACATTTTTTCCCAAGTTTGTCCAATCCCATGTACACATCAGTTTGTGACTTTTTAAAAAGTCTAAACAAAAATTAGGTACAAATTTTTGTATGCTTTGTATGAATTTCTGCGTGCATTTTCCCCTAATCTACACATTTAATGTGCAGATTTTGATTGGAGGACCCCATCGCAAAATTCAGAGCAGTGGAAAAAACCAAAGGACAATTGCATCCCAGTTCACATATTTTCCAGTTGGGGAAATGTGGATTAGGTTGGTTTGTAGCAAAATGCAAAACCACATGAATTTCACCCAATTCCTAATGTAGGTATATAGACACTATAGACACACTTAGACAGTTATTTATTTCTTAAAATGCACTTTTAAATTGAAATGTCTGAAGTTCATAGAATCATCGAGTTTGAAGGAACCTTGGAGGTCATTTAGTCCAACCCCCCTCTCCATGTAGGATCTGCAGTGCAGGATGCAACTAGGGTATCCCTGACAGATAGCTATCCAACCTCTATTTGAATACCTCCCACAGAGAACCCACCACCTCCTGAAGCAGTCTGCTGCATACAAACAAAAATAAATAAAATAAATCCACTGTTGTTGTTTTTTTTTAAAAAAAACCAGTTAAAAATACAGGAGGGACCCATGGGAAACATTAAAACACCATTGTCAGGACATATGGCATAGACAGCTGTCTGAGATGTGTCAGGAACCAGGAGCCAGAGTTAAGCCATAGCTAGAGAAGAAGCAGAGCCAAGGTTCTGGTCAGAAGTCAGGAGCAAAGAGGTAGCTGAACGCACCCACAGGAGCACGCCCAAGCCAGGAAGACTTCCCACAGGAAGTCCTTTTATCTGTGCTGGCTCTAGGTTTTGGAGGGCCCATCAGCAAGCCACCCTCACTCTCAGTGAGTCCTCCTTCTCACCACTATGGTCACCAGCTGCTATTGCTCCCCATCCTCTTTCTCATCATTGCTACAACTTGCAGGCAGAGAGTTAGGCAGTGGCATCTACTGCTTCCTTTCTCACCACCACCTTGTCTGGGCTAGAACAAGAGGCAGGTGAATGAGCAGGTTGCAATGGGGAAGAGGAAGAACAAGCCTAGGGGGTTCTTGTCAGTGGACACCTGCTGGAGTGTCAGGCAGGTGCCTGGCCATGCCTACCTTTGGTATCAACCTTGCCTTTTATGTTCCTTCCTGCCCAGAAGGGTCTACGGTATAGCTTGGGTAGGTGGGGCATCATCATACTTAACTGCCCAGGCAGACGCTTCAACCTACTGTTCTGTAGCTCCCTGGATGGGTCAGCTGTATATAAACCCAAAGGTTTCCACTAGGGTTATGTGACACTGGGAATTCTGTTCCATTTTAGCCTGACGGGATTCTGCAGTGTTTCCATTCTGGTATGTGGTGGCGGACTGTAGCAGATTTTTTTCTCCCAATTCTGGAAATGTTTTGTGCATTTCTTTTTCCCAGGTCCCACAACTTGCGCAAATGGTAATTTGTGCAAATTGGATTTTTTTGCGGGGCAGGGGATCTTGAAATTTGCACAAATGAGGTTGTTTTTTGTTTTAAAATTGGCAATCTTGTACAAGTGCACACGATCTCAAGTCATCCTGTCTGCTATGTAGCCCCGCAGAGGCATATTCCCCTCTTCTTAATATCCTTGTCAGTTTCATCCTCTACATACACTATTTCAATTAGCCCAGCAAAGCCATATTCCCTACTTGTCAAAGCATTTTTCAATTCTCCCCACCCCTTCGCTGGGGAAGAGCAGAAGTGGAGGATGAAACTGACCATTTCTTTTACCAGTGTGGAATATCACTCTGCTGGGCTAAATGAAGTAGTGTGTAGAGAGGATGAAACTTTTAAGGATATTTACAAGAGGGGGATATGCCTTTGTAGGGCTACATAGTGGACAGGCGGACTTGTGATCATGCACACTTGTGTAAGAACATTTTTTTTAAAAAAAAAAATTAACCCCATTTGTGCAGGTTTTAAGATCCCCCCCCCAAAGATCCAATTAACACAAATTGCCACTTTAAAAAAAAGAAAAAAAGAACCCAGAATCTTCTACAGACCAAGTCAACACCAGTGGGGAGAAATGGAACAAAATCCACCAGCACCAAACCAGAGAAATCTGTCAAGATTTCACCCCCCCAAATAGAATTATCATACACCCCTAGTTCCCACTTTGAGCCCCGGCATCTCCTGTCAACCATTCAACAGCATGGCCTGGGCAAATAATACCTGAAATTAATCAGGTGCCAGGTGCAAAGCACAAGAGTGAGCATTCCACAATCGGGGCACCACCACTGGAAAGGTCCTTTCTCAGGTCACCTCTTCCTAATTTGGGAAAGTGTGGGAATCCTAGAGAAAGGCCTCCAATGCAGATCTTAACATTAGCTAAAGTTAACTAGATGATAGTCCTGTTTATTGGAAAACTGAACTTGGAGTGCACTGACAAATAGCCCAGTGTTGTGTCCCCTACTCCATTCTGAGTGGAATTGGTAGAACACATTTTCACGATGGACACAAAGAAGTTGCTTCATCCCTCTGCTGTCTACAGCAAGGTCAGCCTTTGTGTATTGTGTTGGCCTCCAATGTAGCTCATCAGGTCCAGGCAGTTTCCTGTGCTTAAAAAGTCTGTCCTGACAAACTGCAGAACCTAGCAAGTTGACAGCAGAGCAAAATTTTCCAATCCAACTTCCTGTGCTGTCAAGTATTTTAACATTTAGATTCAAAACAGGTCTAAATCCATGTTTTAATCCACTTTACTTTACAGTCTGGTACAAAATAAGAGGTTAAGACATGCTTCACATTTGGTAAGAATTATTTAATGTTGTACAAGGATTTATTTTTTTTTCCCTTTTCTTTTCCTTTCCCCCTATCTTAAAGCTCTTATCTTTCTGTTTACTGCTTTAGGGATTGCATTTCAGCTTGGTGTCCTTGTCGACTGAAAAGCCAGCAGGAGGAGAGAGAAAAATTACTGGATTTTATGCAAATTTAAATTGTCTGTTTTACAAGTGAATGCTCCCTTACAATGTGGTATTAAAGGACCTTCCTAGTTTCTTATTTCATTTTATAAACCTGGATTGAATGATGAGAATCTGCAACATATTTGCATTCCCAGTTCCTGTAAGAATCTGCTACTTCCATTGGTTTGGATCCAAAAAAGTCCCATGCCACGTGTGAGTAAAAGTCATTTCTGCTGATCCTTGGAGAGGGGGGAGTCACTGATTTCTGCCAATATCTCTCCTCCTGGCTCAGGGCTGGCATCAGGGTTGGGCATGTGCTGAGGGCCTGTATTCCAGCAGGGACCCACTGATAAGAGCCTCCCAGACCTGCTTCTCCATTTCACCTTTGCAACCTTCTTATTCACCTGCCTCTTGCTCTGGCCCAGACATTGGAGGTGATGAGAAGGAGGAGCAGTTGATTCCACTGCCTACTTGCTCACTGGCTATGTGGTTGATTAGCCAGTAAGTGGTACCAAAGAGGCATTCAAGGCATTCTGGAGGCATTCAAGGTACAGCTGGACAGCCATCTGTCAGGGATGCTTTGACCTGGATTCCTGCATTGAGCAGTGGGTTGGACTCGATGGCCTGGTAGGCCGCTTCCAACTCTACTTTTCTATGATTCTATGATTCTAAGAGAAAGAGGATAAGGAGCAACAGCAGCTAGTGACAACGACGGTGATGAGAAGGCTGAGGGAAGTGGCCCATTGAGGGTGCCTTTCCCAAGAGTCCTCAAGAACCTGAAGCCAGAGCTATCATGGCTGCAAGTCCTTGCAAATCACACAGTATTCTGGTGTGTCTTCTCCTCTGACCCATAGGGACAGCTGTCGAGGGGCATGAGAGGTTACAGCAAGAAAGCCTGTGTATGTATGCTTAACTGTGCATGGCTCTTTGGAAACAAGCCACTGTGTTTAGCAGCTTATTAGAATTCAACCTTCAGCTTTATTTAAAAACCAATCGGCTCCACAATTCTTGCATGGCTTTAACTGCCTTTCATGTCCACCCACAAGGTAAAGTATCAGCTTGATTAACTTGCCGTGAATTGTGAAAACTCAGCCTTCTACTTGATCTCAACAGCAGTAAAATGTCCTTTGTATGGTGTTAGTTAACGCCAGTAATTTGATTCATCCTGAATGAAATCTGCATTGAAATATGCAGCCTCTAGATCAGGGGTGGGCAACTTGTGGCCTTCCGAATGTTGGACTGCAACTACCATCATGCCTACCTATTGGTTATGCTGGCTAGGGCTGATGGGAATAGCAGTCCAACAACATATGGAGAGTCACTAGTTGCCCATCCCTGCTTCAGATAGTGTTGAAATCCAGTTGGGTATGAGGCCATCCACCACTGCCCGATTCACCATATGACACTCAAGAATCTGGACTATCTAGCAATAGGTGTAGTGCAACATCATGATGAGATTTCAAAGGAGCTACTTAGGGAATGAAATGAGAATTTCATTTGTACTCATAAAATATGTGACAATGGCCTGTTCAAATGCAAGCATGAGCATGTGGTCACCAAAAAATATTTGCAAATCATTGAACACATGCTCACGTTCACCTCGTTCCCGATTCCCAGTTTGATTTGCACAACTTTCCTAATTTATGCAAATTTCTTCAGTAGACTGAATCTGCTCTTCTTTAGTCCACAGAGGAAATTTGCGCAAATTTGGGGAGCTTTGCGCAAATCTCCCATTTGATTGTTGCTTGATCTGTGCAAGTTTCCCATTCATGCAGAGCAAGCAGCAATGGCTAATGTGAATGGGAATCAAGCTCGAGATGAACAGCGAGATGATGTCTGGAGAATCCTTGTGATCTGAAACATCACCTGTTCACCCAGCCCTAGAGCTACTCCATTGTTTCATACAATATGGCCAAGTTTCTGCTGTGCTGTAATTACACCCTGATCAAATACCCTTTAGATGGGTCATTTAAAAATACAGAAGTGGATATAAATTCTTCCCCTTTATATACTAGACCAAGATGTTTTCATCTGGGGGCAACTGGAAAAGGCTGGGCTTCTCTAGATGAGACTTTTATTGTGCGTTTGTCCTCACTCATGGTAGTTTATGGGTGCTTTGGATGATATTGTCATTGTCTAGTGTCCCTCCTGTGCTCTCCAACAACTTCCCCAGTTTTGGGGGGGGGGTGTGTGGTCTTTTTTGGCACTGTGAAACAAAGTGCAGCTCTTCACCAGTGCAGTTGCGTCAGGGATGTGCGATGCTAGGGAATTCTGTTCCATTTGAGCCGGATGGCATTCCATAATGTTTCTGTTCCGGTATGTGGTGGCAGATAATGATGAAAATAAAAACAGTAGAATTAGGACTCCTATTCTGGAATTCGTATTAATTTAGATCACATTTGAAAATATCAAATAATGTTATGGCATCTTAAAGACTAATAAATTTAATATGGCATATGTTTTTTGTGGACTAGAGCCCACTTCATCATTTGTGCCACAAGACTCTTCTTGTTTTTGCAGCAGCAAAGCTACTTCTCTGCAAATGTCAAGATGCAATGAATAAATAATCATCACCAGAATGAAGACAATTGAAATAGCCATGTGTTAAGAATGACTTAAACATTTTTGGGTTCTACTCTATTTAAAGTTGCAAGCTGAAATTATTTACATCTGAACTCTTGCAAAGGTTTAGCTGCACATATTTAACTGATAGGTGAGCTGAGGTCTCACAAAGGCCTTTGCTTTGGTCTAGCTACTCTACTCTTGAAAAGTATATATTAATTTTGATAAATATTTAGGATACTGAAGAAATAACACTGCTGGGTTGCCCTTTCAAATAAATTAGCCAGAAGAAAAACACATTGCCAGGAGTCAGATAAGATGAAAAAGTGGTAAGGAGGAAAATTAGATGCAGAAAAGCATTTAGGGTAAGGGGATGAACAGCCTGGCCCTACAGCATGCTTCTTCCTCCTGCATCCCTGCCCAAAAGAACTCTGCCATCAAATGTCCGTTGTCTTCTGACTGCAGAACGGAGGGAACAACAAACATTCTGACTTCTGGCACTGGTCAGAAAACTGAGGACCACTGGGTAATCCCAGGGTGCCCAGCCCAGCAAGGGAAGATCAGCCTGGCCCTGAACCTGATGTAATTGCCTCTCATTCTGGCCTTCCAAACTGATCTCCTGCCTGTACCTTTCCCCTCCTCTTGTGTGACTTGTCTTTTTAATTTATAAGCCTAAGGGCAGGCTAGGGAAGTCCGTGTTCTGGCTCGGCTAGTGTCAGATCAAGTTGGAGCCAGCGCAGGGTTGACAGAACAGAATCGAAGGGGTGTGCACAGAGCATGATTGGGGAGTGGAAGCCCAGTGAACTCGTCAGGCCCGACCTACGGAGCTCTGCTCGCTCTACCTTTTCCCTGTCTCGACTCGTGTTCTCGCGAGCCAAGCTCTGGAAAGCGACTTCCAGGTTCTGGCGCTACGCTGTTTACATAGAAAATGGCTTAAGATATGTTTTAAAAGGCCTAATTTGTGCAAATCATAGTCTAATTTGCACAAATCACGGCCGTTTTTAACGTATTTTACACTATTTTCTACGTGAACAATGTAGAGCCAGGGACCCGGAGGTTCGGTGAGTGCCTCAGCTGGTGCTCGCGCTTGGCTCGGTTCGGCTCATGCAGCACGAGACACAAGTCGAGTGCCAGGCGGGTCGCCCATCCCTATGAGAATCCGTGGGGCTCAGTCAAGAAAATCCATTGGATCCATCCTTATCGGATTCCTCACACATCCTTAGTGCGTCATAATTCTGATGCTTGAACTGTAAAACCTCTACTGTATGCCACCATAACTTACATGATACAATATTTATTTATTTATTTATTTATTATATTTATATACCCCACCTTTTTTCCTGAAAGGAACCCAAGGAGGCTCATATAATCCTCCTCCTCCTCTCCAACTTAAAAGTCCATGATGACGGTAGTTTTATTGCAAAAGACCATAAAAAGAACAGAAAGTGGTGCAGATTAATCAATGGTTTAATGAGGATGGGAAAACATTACCAAATGAATCCATTCTCAATATACCATTACAAGTGAAATCTTGTATCCTTTTTCGAATGAGGACTTTTATAGCTATAGCACTATAAAACCTAAATCCATCGGTAGAACAAATTTTACACTGCTGAACTTTCTGCTTGCTATGGAATGGCATTGCTATCTGCTTTTTTCTTGAAGAAAGAATATCTTTATTTTACGTCAGGAAGCACCACTGTGTGGCCATTGTTCCAGCAGGGCTCTTCTTATATTAAAATAAATAAGTATGACACTAGAGCTGTTTGCAAATGGCCTGCCAAAATTCTCCAACTTATTTGTAGGGATGCATGAGAATTTAGATTTTGCTTGCAAAACATGCAAGCGTGCCCTATTTGAAGGTCTGAACATGAGCACTGAAAATATTTGCAATTTCTCACAATGTGTTCGCGCATGCGTTTGACAAATTTCCTCAGTAGACTGAGTCAGCCCCGCTTTAGCCTATGGATGAAATTTGCACAAATTTGGGGAGATTTGGGAGAACCATTTCACTGAATATTCTCCATCGGGAGGTAAAATTCTCCAATATTTCATTGGGGGCAGGTTTCACCAACTGCAGTAGCACAGCTTCTTTATTCCCCCCCCCCCCGCTGCAAGGGGTGGAATCCTGTCTACCATTTTACATCCACCATCATGCCCGTGTTCTAGAGTCATTACAGAGCATTGTGGGGGGGGGGGGGAAGCAGCAGCCACCACAAATAAGTAGTGGAGAATATTTGGAGAAAAAATAACAAAGTGACCTTCTTTTTCTGGAGTGTGGGTGAGAGTGAGAAGCCATCCCCTCTCAGAAATCTCAGAATTATATCTGTTGAGAAATTCTGGCTCAGCTCTACACAACATCCTTATGTTTCTGGGCCACAGGGTTGTAGCTGTGGAAAAGCTTGCAAAGCTACTTGTTGTAGACGAGTGAGCTAGTAAGTAAGTTATAGGGGTATATGAGAAATTTGTTTCAGTTCATTTTTGATCAGGATTTAGCCAGTTTGTACCTTCCGGACTGAACATGGACTTGGACACAATCTGAGGTCAAAGCCTGTACATTTCTAAGCTCGCGATGTGATATGCAGACCTCCAAAAATGCATTCAACAGCATGCGTACTTTTGAAAAATGTGCACAAATACACTTTCATTAATGAGGGGAAATGCATACATTTCAGAGATGTGCATAGGGGGAAATGCACATAAAAATATGCGCGGATTTTCATGTGAAAAGAAAAAAAAACTTGCAATCTGATATGGACTCAAGTTGGAATGAGATTCGAGATGGAATTCGGAGAACTTCAGCAGGTTTGAGGTTTGCTGATCTGCACATCCCTAGGCCTAAATAGTGATGTTACTATAGTGTAGCGATGTGTGGGGAGCCCAGTTGGGGGGGGGTGGAAGTCCGGCGAACTCATTCTCGTGGGCTGAGCCGGGAAAGTGACTTCCAGGTTCCCGGCACTACATTTTTAATGTAGAAAATGGTGTAAGATATGTTAAAAATCGCTGCCGCTTTTAACGTATCTTACACCATTTTCTACGTAAACAACATAGCACCGGGAACCCAGAAGTCCAGCGAGCACCTCGGCTGGCTCGGCAGGTGCAAGCAGCAGTGCTTGCCGAGCGCACCATGAGTTGGGTGGTGGGTGGATCACCCACCCCTAGATAATGTACTACTGAGTTTACATTCCCCCTTTTTGATAGCTTACCACATTTTACTCATTGTATTTTAATTGTTTTTAAAAGAAGGTGTTTGCCTGCCTACGCTCACACAGTGGACTACAATACAAAATGAATGGGATGGCCATTTTAGGATGTAATGCAGGGGAGCGTAACCTCTGGCTCGTAGGCCTAATCCAGCCTGCAGAGGTTCCCTGTCTGGCCTGCAGCAGCATCAGGGATTTCTCCAGAGGATGGGGCTTGGCCTCCATATCTGCTGTCATCACTGATCTGCGAGTGCTGCACAGGGAAAATCCTGTTGATATCTCTGATCATAGATCAGGCATTGCAGCAGTGGATGCAGGCAGTGGGGGACTCATCTAGCCCCATGGACTCGCCTGTGCAGCATCTTTTTCTATGGGGCAGGATGCTGGATAGATGAAGCATCTTGGCCGAGCAGATGGCTGGAGCACTCCTCCAGCCACAGAATCAGTCAGGGCAGCTTCACTGCCCAGTCTGGGCCTCCCCAAAAGGAGGAAGTCAATTTTTATTTATTTATTTATTTATTATATTTATACCCCGCCTTTTTTCCTGCAAGGAACCCAAGGCGACTTACATAATCATCCTCCTCCTCTCCATTTTATCCTCACAACAACCCTGTGAGGTAGGTTAGGCTGAGAGTCAGTGACTGGCCCAAAGTCACCCAGTGGGTTTCATGGCTGAGCGGGGACAATGTGCAGTGAAGCAGTTTCCCAGCAGATGTGCCAGTTGGTTGCACTTTTCAAGTCTGCCAGGAAGCAAATGATGTCAGGGGATGTGGCCTTGCTGCCTTTTGTCAGCAGGCATTGCCCCACCCCCTTATGTCAGTTGGTCTGCAGAGGGCTGGGTTGCACCCTCCATATTCCAGGAACGGAAGAAGAACAGACTGGGAGTTGAACCTTAATTCAAAGCTGGCAAACACTTCTCCACTGCACCTGAGGGCAGCAGGCAAGCTTAGGCTAGCTTATCCAGATGCCGTTCTATCCTCCAAAATCTTTCTGCTCCAGCATCTGTCACCTGAAGCAGCTTCCTCGTTCTCCCTAATGGTAGGGCCAGCCCTGGGTTGGTGAGTGGAATGGATTGTCCTGAAAGAGTTATGGCTGGCTAGCTGGAACACTGAGTAGCAGTAGCCCACACTGCAACAAATCAATATTTCTGGATTATTGATTTGATCCTACTCACTTCTGCATCTTCCTTCATCTACTAAAACATAGAAAGAGGCTGCATAACAAACTTCTTTGTTCAGTTGTCAGCAATACAATTATCGTTTTCTATGTGCATCTAATTTAAATAATGGCAGCATCTGCTGTTAAGATCCAAATCAATTTCTTGAGTGCTGTTGGATTTTTCACAAGTGGCATTGTTTCTTGCTGCCTCCACCCCTCCCATGTTCATCTGCTTGGCACATTTATTTACATTTGCAGAACATTCTGGGATAATAGCTATGGGTGTATCCTCTAAAAGCTTCATGGCATACTGCAGAAATTGTGCTGCTGAAGAGGAGTTAAAGCATGTGCTTGGAAAATTTTAATTGGAAGCTTCATTTTAAAAACAAAACAAAAAGAAAAACAAAAAAACGCTACAGTAACAACAGTCACTTGGCACAATTTATCTGAGTTTGATTTTTTTTTTTAAGTCACACCTTTGAATGAGTGAGTGTTATCTCAATTTATACCTGCTCAATGAAAGTAAACTGGCCACTGAAAATGGCCAATTAGCTAGCTTTCTTAGACAGAAGCCATATGCTTACTTTAAGTGATCGGCCCCTGAAGTGATGATTGTCTTTTCCCTGGTTGGATCCTGTTGTCTGGTAGTCAAGTAACTGGGTAATTGTGCTTGCAGCAGCGAATGCTTGAAGAAGATATTGACGGAGGAATCTATGTGGCCTCAGCTTCCTTGGTGACTTCCCTGGAAACGTGGAGCTCGATCCTCCATCAGAAGACTGAACAGTCTTCATTGTTCACTCTTCAGGAGATGGGACGGGGTGAGTTTGAGGAGATGTGGGCAGTCATCACATTTTTGGACAGTAGTGCTTTATGGCAGAATGTTTCATGCCAGCACTACTGAATTCAAGCAGTTTTACAGCAGTTTTGCTAGACATTGTTTCAGTTAATAGACACACTTTTAGGGATGGGAGAACCAGTAAAGCTCGATCTCAGTGAGGTTCTCTAAGTTTCACCTCGAAGCTCGATTTGCCTCATTTTCATTCTCAATTGCAAGCTTTTGTTGTTGTTGTTTGAATGGGAAAAGTGCACATTCGGGTGTACATTTTTTAAAGTGCATATCCAAATGCACACTCCCCCTCCATTGACTAAGACATGAAAATGAGCATGTTTCCAAAATGCACATTTTTTAAAAAAGTGCACTTAAAAAGAAGAAGAAAAATTATGGATTCTTCAAACACGAACTCAAGCTCAGTAACAGCTTTTCCTGGGGAAAAAACACACTTGTGTTTACATTTGAGTTTGGGGGTACAAATGGGGCAAACCTGGGGCAAAATCAAATCAAAATGAAAGTCTTGTATGTTCCTAATTCAGGCAATAGTTAATTTTTGCACCATCATCTTCAAGGATGCAGTGACTGAGCTAGGCTGGAAGACACATTAAGTGCTCGGTTATTTTGATTGCACCAGTCTAAGTTTTTACCAGAACCCTCCACACACAGTTGTACAAATAAGTAATTCCTCAACGTTAAGCACTGAAGATGTCTCAGGTGGTTTCTGGTGAAGGAAGAAAGTGTTGCCAGGTTTGGAAAGGAACAAGCTTGGGAGAAGGAGGTGGTATCTAGGTTGATCTGGGCCCCTGAATACATGGGACACACCCATAGGGTCATTCCTGTTGAACGCCAGGCATTATCTATTAAGTGGAGGTTTGTGTGGACAGAGGTGTCTGTGTGCTGGGTTATTGCATATGATGTGATTTGATTAATGGTGTATTTTAGCCAATGGTGGCTTTGCATTAGTACTTCTGTTCACACAAAGTGTAACACATGGTTTCCCAATCCCTCCTATTCACTTCACTGCCCCCACCAAAAAGCAGCTACTTCTGAGAGTTGGGGGAGTCTCCATAACAGCATAGGATATGGTGAGAGGGCTTCATTAGGGGAATGGGTG
This sequence comes from Shinisaurus crocodilurus, assembly GCA_021292165.1. NCBI lineage: Eukaryota > Metazoa > Chordata > Lepidosauria > Squamata > Shinisauridae > Shinisaurus > Shinisaurus crocodilurus. The sequence goes on along the minus strand of CM037887.1, from coordinate 16,363,049 downwards.
TGTGTGTGTGTGGGGGGTAGAAATCAGTGAAAATTGAATTATACAAGTGAAAGCACATTCTGCTAAGGCAAAGCCACCCATTGGATACAACCTGGTATCTCCAATAACCCAAGCAAGTTAAACCTGGAGTTCTCCTAAAGATGTGAATCACTGTTTAAAATAGGTATGTGCAAAGAATCTGATGGGGTGGGGGTGGTGAAAATCCAATGGATTTTCATGATTTAGCCCCCAGATTCGTTTGCAGCCCTGTGCTGGTGCAAACTCGCTATGATGCGAGTTGAGCCAGCTCGCAGACTTCCGTCTCTAAGATGGGCTGCAGTTTGCACATTTTTTAAAAAAACACCACTAAGGAAATTTGTGCAAATGGCTCAATTTGCTTAATTTAATGCGATTTATGTAACTTTACACAAATTGTGTAAAAATTGTGGTATTTTGCATGTTTTCCCCAAATCAACCCCCCAAAAGCATATGGATCTAGCATGATTGGTCAATTTTACAGAAATCACGCTGGATTCACATGCTTTTTGGGTGCTGATTTGAGAAAAACATGCAAAATTCCTTGATTTATGCAATGTGGGTAAATTCATGCAAATCACGTAGAGTTATGCAAATGGCACAAATTGTGCCATTTGCGCAAATTCCCTTAGCATTTGAAATAATTTGCAGAAACTGCAGCCCGTCTTAGAGACGGAAGTCTGCAGAACCCACCCACCCCTTGGCCTGCTTCCGATCATCGGATCGGAAATGGGCAGGAAGTCAGTCGAGCTCAAATGAGCCAGTTTTCCCAGCATCAGCACATCCCTAGTTTAATCCCATTGCAATGGGTGATGCAGACATTTTCTATTCCTCAAGAGTCTGGGATGCTTGTGGAATACAGTAGCCTCTCATTACTGTTGCCTCACTGATTATTATCTTTTTAGAATATTATGCTATCCAAATGCCATCAGAATAAATGACACTGAAGCCTTCTTTTGACTTCAAAATGACATCCTTAAGTTACAGAATTTTTGAGTATTCTCCTAACAGAGCTGTTACTATGCACAAATGTTGCTTTCCATATTATCAAGTCATAAAAGTTATCATTCTTAGGCATGGCTTACAGTATGAAATGCAAATCCTGAATAAACACAACCAAAGAAGAGTTGCTGGTAGAAGCTGATAATGTGACTAGCTTCATACCAAAATAGAAATATGAAAAGGGGTTCTGTCGTTTCATTGCTTCTACTACAACAGTGTTTGAAGCAAGACCTTGAAAAAAAAAAGACACTTAAGTGTTGATATTTTGGGTTTGGCTTTCTTTCACTTGTTTAGAAAACAATGACACCAATTCATTTTATCACACACATACACACCATGCCTAACTTTCATTGCCAAAAAGTTAATGGATCACGTTTTAGCAATAAAAATCACAGGTGTGTGTGTGTGTGTGTGTGTGTGTGATTGAGAGAGAGAGAGAGAGAGAGAGAGAGAGAGAGACTCTTGGAGTTGTAGTCGATCACAAGCTGAGTACGAGTCAGCATTGTGATATGGCTGCAAAAAAGGCAAATGCAATTTTAGGCTGCATCGAAAGAAGTATAGTTTCCAAATCACGGGAAGCAATAGTTGCACTCTACTCTGAGATCAGACTTCACCTCAAACACTTTAAGAAGCATTTAGATAAATTGGAATGAGTTCAGAGAAGGGGAACGAAGAGGATCAAAGGACTAGTAGAAATTGAGCCCTACAAGGAAAGATTGAAGGAAATGGGTATGTTTACCCTTGCAAAGAAAAACTGAGGGGGATGTGAAGGCACTTTTCAAGTACCTAAAGGGTTGTCCCACAGAAGGGGATCACAACCTGTTCTCTATCCTCCAAGACTGTGGGGCATGAAATAATGAGCTTAAGTTACAGGAAGGCAGCTTTTGGTCAAACAGCAGGAAAAAAAACTTCCTAATGTTCAGAGCAGTCAGACGGTGGAACCAACTGCCTAGGGAGGTGGTGGGCTCTTTGTCATTGAAGATATTCAAGCAAAGACTGGACAGACATCCTTCAGGGATGTTTTAAGCTGGATTCCTTCATTGGGCAGGGGGTTGGACTCAATGGCCTAAATGGCCCTTCCAAACTCTATGATTCAATGATCAAGATCAGGTCCACAGTGGATCCCAATCAATATGTCAACTCCATACACTAGTTTCCAATTGCTGTGCAGGGAAGCTGCAGGGGAAGCTGTTTGTGGTTAGACTGGCTATCACCACAGCAAGAGAGAAGGAGAAGAATGAAGCATGCGCCTGATCCTCATATTGAGGCCAGATTATTTGGTGCACATAGTAACCACATTCATATCCCCCCCCCTGCCCAACCCTGATAATACTAAGTAATGAACACCTGGTGTTCTTTTTCATCAGATTCCAAGCTAAAGCCAGGCTTTGTTTTAATATCTGTGGACCATCGTACCTGAGGAGGCCGAGTATTATCTTTGGCTGTGACTGGGCTTATTTTCATGCTGAAACTATTTGGCATCAAGCACAATAATAAATGGTTTCCCAGCTCTTGGCCCCAAAATGATGATTTAAAGGGAATTGGGGATGGGGGGGTGGTGGATGTTGAAGAAAAGCAAAACACAGGCCAATACCACTTGGAAGTTTTACTGTTCCATCTGTTAACCTTCAAGGCTGGGGTTTCATAAACAGTTTGAAAACCAACATAAACATCTCCGAAAGCTTGGACTGGAGAAATACAAGCTGCAGAACGAAATAAATGCCTGCAGGAGAGAAGGCCTGCCTGTGGCACTTAGTCTGTTGGGTCTGATTTAGTCATGTCCTACAACAGCCCATAGTACTCTATAAAAATGCTGCTCATTTTTACCATCCTAGTGTAGGACAAAATAGATAAAATATCCTCTTTCAAGATACATTTCTAGATAACCTAAAGGTAGGGCTGATTCTGATGTCGACTTTGACTCTCATGACATAGGAAGGAACATAGAAAGCTGCCTTATACTGGCCCATCTAACTCAGTACTGTCTTACTGACTCCGTGCTGTCTTACAGCACTGACCTTTTACACTGACTGGCAGTGGTTCTCCAGAGTCTTAGACAGGGGTCTTTTCCAACTGTATCTGGTGATGCCAAGGATTGAACCTGGGACCTTTTGTATGCAAAGCAAGTACTCTGCCACTGAGCTATGGTCCTTCCTAGGAACATACGAGAATTTTGTTTCACTTCACAAAACTTGTCCTGTTTGCAACCCTGAAGGTGAACACAAACCGGCATGGGTTTTTTCCCAAAAAATGTTAAGCACATTCCCAAACTTGTGATCGCATTTGAAAAATGCACACTTTCAAATGTGCATTTTTTTAAAAAAAACTCAAGCACACAACACATGTTCATGCTTTAGTCAGGGGGGGGGAAGTGTGCACTTTTGAAAAATGCACAAAGAAAGGTCCATTTTTCTTGTTTAAACAAAACAAAAAAGAGGTCACAAATGAAAAGGAGATCAAGCCAATCCAAACTTCAAAGAGAAGTTCAGAGAATTTCAGCAAGCTCCCTGGTTCTCCTATCCCTATCCCTTCCCTTACATTCTGTATATCCAAAACTAGGAATAAGAGGATATCCTCCATTCTCATCTGTTTCACTCTGATCTTCATTCCACCACTGCTGTATTCTGATTTAATTAGGAGAATTTCTAAAATTAATTCTAGAATGGAGAGTGAGCAGTTTGCTGTAGCTTTCAGTTGTTTCAATTCACTTATTTCTTTTCCCCCAAATAGTGCAGGTGTCAGGGCTGGATCATGAGCAGCAGGATGAGGTGAACCAGGACCTAGAAACCAAGAGCCATGGGACCAGTCAGTAGTCAGGACTGAAGAGGAAGTCATAATTGGAGGAGAAACCAGGAGGTAGGTTCAAGGAGGAAGAAGAAGCCAGAACCAAAGGACTGCCAAGAATAGAGGAACAGGCCAGACCGTGTTGCTCAAGCAAAGCTCAGCTAGAACAGGAACCCTTTTCATACTCCTTCATATCCAAGAGGATCCAGTGGTCAGCCTGGGTGGTCCCAAATTCATGGAGGAGAAGGCTATCAATGGCTACTACTGACGGCTATATGCTACCTCCAGTAGGCAGCATTCCTATGTATACCAGTTGCTGGGGAACATGACCGGGAGAGTTGTGTTACACTCATGTCCTGTTTGTGGGTTCCCTATGGGCAGCTGGTTGGCCACTGTGTGAAGAGAATACTGGATGAGATGGACTATTGTTCTGATCCATCATGGCTCTTCTTATATTCTTATGAATAGGACTATTGTGAACTCCAACTCTCAGGTTTCTTGGCAGCAATGGACTTGTCCATCAAAAGAAGACTCCCCAAAATCCTTTGCAAGAAACAGAGGAATTATGTCAAGTTTTCCTTATCGGATAAGTCAATATAAAAAAGGGGTTCCTGCAAGTAGAAATTTTGAAAACGACTGTCACATAGTACCGAGTTTTATTCTGGTAAAATCCTTTTTTGTTCTTTGGGCCTTACAGCATATCTTTTATTATGTCTAGGGGTAATACTACCTCTCTAGTAGTACACATCTGAAAATACATTAAAAAATAATAGAATTATAATAGACTTGTCTGTCATGGTGAGAACAAGGATAGGGCAAGAATGAGGAAATTGCATCCCCCCCCCTCTCAGTAATATGAGGCACAGATTGCAATGTTCTATACTCAGGATCTAATGCTTAATGAATACAAACTTCCTTGTCCCATAATATGACTTAAACCAACAGATTTTGTGAGGTAATAGTTTCCAAACATACAGCACTAATTAGATTTCTTCAATTTTTCTGTCTGTCCCTGACAGGTCCCTCACTTTATTGTTTTGACAAGAGGAGGAGGGCAGGTGGAGGGTGGGAAAAGAAGTATTATGTTAATGCAATGCCCTCCGGGATTATTTATCCTTAAGATGCAAAAGGAATTGTCAGCAGCACATAACTGACAAATGGTAAATAGAAAAAAAAAAACAACCCAAAAACAAAACAAAAACCTCATGCACAGTTGGTTTCTTCCAGTAATTTAAGACACAGTACATGTATTTTGAGGAAAAGGAGACCTTATACGCCTTTAAAGCCATAATTCTCAGAACCAGGGATGCTTAAAGAATCCAGTCTTTGTGAATTCCCATATACATAAACTGGCCTGATCCTAGGGATGAGAGAAAATTTCGTCTGGTTCAATACAGGATTGTTGGAGAAATCTGCAATGGATTCAAATGAGCTTGGTTTTCTATGACTCCAACCTGTGGATGGGGATGTGCGCGCAGCTCGATTGGGGGTGGGGGGTGGAAGCCCGGCAAACTGGCTGGGCTCGACCCCCTGAGCTCTGCTCACCCTACTTTTTCCCCAGCTTGACTTGCGTTGTCGTGAGCAAAGCCGGAGAAAGCGACCTCCGGCGCTATGTTGTTTACATAGAAAATGGTCTAATTTGCACAAATTTGGCTGTAATTTGTGCAAATTAGGCCGTTTCCTATGTAAACAACGTAGAGCTGGGGACCCGGAACTCCGGCGACTGCCTCGGCTGGTGCTTGCGCCTGGCTCGCATGGCACAAGTCGAGTGCCGGGCGGGTCACCCATCCCTACCTGTGGATTCTGCAGCAGACCAGCTTTTCCCGAGTCACACAGATTCTGTGGATTTGCAGACTAGTTTTTCACTTTTCAGGGGGATTAGTGCTGATCTGGACATCCTGGAATAATGTGCAGAATCAGATCGGAATTCAGCTATCCTCTGGCTTTCACACTCCCGAAATGTACTGATGCAGTTCTCAGCACAAAAAATCCTGTCAAAATACATTTGAAATGCTTGTTCTGAGAGAAAATACAATTTGAAATAGTTACTTTGAAGGATTTTTTTTTAAATCTTATTTTGAAAGAAAATACATTTTTAAATATGCATTTAAATATGTATCCAAATGCACATTTTTGTTCAGATTAATGCACATCTGAATGCATGCAAAGCTAACATAGATGAAAAATAGACTGATTCATCCATCCCTACGATGGAGCATTTTCATGTTTTCCATTCTATCAAGGGCTATCAGACAGGTGTGCTGGAAAGTATCTTAGGGTGCAATCCTATGTAGGTTCAGGCAGAAAAAAAAGTGTTGTAACTCCCAGCAAGCCCCAGCCAGCATGGGAGTTGTAGGACCTTTTTCTGTCTAAGCATGCATAGGATTGCACCCTTAGGGAATGGCCCTGTGGGACCCTACACATTGTCTGAGAAGAGTTTGGATTCCCAGCTCTGGAGTCAGAAACAGGGCTCTAACATCAGAGCAGGGAATCAGAGCTCTGACCCCCACCCCTTTGCAGCTGGCACAGAAAGAACTGTGCTGGGGGTTAAAGGGGGTGTTTCAGGGGGTCGGGAGGGGTATTCTGAAGCTGTTCCAGCATCTTTCCTTCCCCCTCCAAGATACCCCAGCTCAAAGGGGTGTGTGTGGAAGCCTGTCTAGCAAAGATGCAGTGCAGGAGGACAGGGAGGCAAAGATTGCCTCCTTCCACTCTGCATTGGATACCCGTGAGCCTCCAATCTTGGGGGCTTTGGGGCATCCTGACAGGATTGCACCCTTAATAGCATATGCTCTGACTCCCCTTTTAACAAGGGCTATCTATAATTTACTTCTTCCTGGCAACTCTGACCCTATTTTTGCCTTTCGGGAATGCCTGTTTAAGGTTTTGTTAGTGTGAGTTGCGAGCATTGACATTCTTCTGGATCCAGCCTCGTCATCCAGTTCTTTAGAACTTACATCTCTAGCACTTACAACTCTGAGTGATGGCCTCTTGTCTCTAATGTTAGTACAATCACATCAACATTGCTCTATTTGGGGTGGTGTTTTATCAATGCACACGGCACACCGCCACATTGGCTGAATTTAAAGATTATTTGGAAGCTTCAGATGGTGCAGAATGTGGGGGACAAGTGTTCAGGACACACTACACCCAGTGCTAGTATTGATCATAAAAGCCATAAATGACCTGAAGGGCTGCCTTCATCCATATGACCCTACCTGGGCCTTAGGATCAGCCACAGGGGCCCTGCTTGTAAGCCCACCATTAAGGTCAGTGACATTGGTGGACACAATGGGGACTTTTCAGTGGTGGTCCCACATTTATGGAACCCCCCCCCCCAAGGAAATACATTTGGCTTCTTCCCTCTTTGGCTTTAAAGTGGGCTTTAAATAATGTTTGCATCGTAATCTGCTTTTTACTGAAATAATGGGTTGGATGTTTAAACAGTCATTTTTCTCTGTCATATGGTTTTCACTGGTCTTACCAGTTCTAGATATTGGTTTTAAATGTTTTGATGATATTAATGTAAGCCACCCTGGGAAAACTTGTGTTTTGAAATGTAGCATCTAAATGCTTAAATAAATGCATATAAATAAAATGTTAAAAGGTGGGGACTCAAAGGGAATGAAGACTGCAGCATTGCACATTTTGCCCAGTTTGTACAAAAGATGGATTTTTTTTTTTAATTGATGATTGAGTATTCTGAATGCATTGGGAACAAGACCAGATAATACTGAACTCCAAATCTGGGGATAAATTTGGATGAGGATAGAGAAGAATGTATTTATTATTTATTTGTTACATTTATCTCCCACCTTTCCTCTAAGAAGCCCAAGGTGGTGTATATGGTCCTTCTCCTCTCCATTTTATCCTCACGACAATGTGAACTAGGTTAGGCCGAGAGTGCATGATCATGGAGGGGGAAATTAGCCACAGTGGCTTATTTCCCCCACTGTGCATGCCAACCATATGCCTGGGGGCGGGGGTTGCATAATTACCCTTGCTGGCGTGGTTTGCTGTGTGGTGTGAACCCAGCGAGGGTAGCTTGTTACCGTGGTTAACAAGCCACCCCAGTACCCTACAACAGCCCATGGGTTCTGGGTAGCTTGTTAACCACGGCAACAAGCCACCCTCACCGGATTTGCACAACATGACAAGCAGTGCCAGCGAGGGTCATTCTGCAAATCCCCTGGCATGCACCCAGCAATTGCAGCAGGGGAAATAAGCCACCATGGCTTATTTCCCCCTCCGTGATCATGCAGGCCTGGTCTGAGAGTCAGTGCCTGGCCCAAAGTCACCCATGAGCTTCATGGCCGAGTGGGGACTAGGACCCATATCTCCTGAGTCCCAATCCAACACCCTAACCACTACATCACACTGGATCTCGAATTTTGGAAGAGTCCCTAGTCATGCAGGATTTTAGTGACCAAAACTGTGGTGTGATAGTGGCAGTGACAGGGAAGGGAGATTTGGAAGTCTGGGAACTCTGGGGCAAGATGCCAAGGGGCTTGTGAGGCTGGCAGTGCAATCCCACACATGTCTCCCCAAAAGTAAGTCCTACTGAATTCAGAGTTTGTAAGGATTGCAGCCTTGACTTCGTATGTTGATTTTATTTAACTGGACAGATTTCTGGCTTCAGAGCTCGAGGGTTTGTTTTATATGGAAATTATTCTATAAAAATAACAACAACTACAACAACAGAGGCATAGTAGTCTACCCCTGGCTCTGGCACTTTTGAAGGGGAACACAACTTGCACAGGGTTATCTATTTATTAAATTTGTACTTAAGTAAAGCCCTGTGGAACTTCTAGGGTGTCACACAGCACAGTGAAAGCTTTTGTTTCAGTTCACATAAACATCTGCCACCTTTTAAAATGGTTGTTTTTACAATGTGTAGAGTGACGTGACCTAATGTCCTTGTCCACCTTAAAGTTAACAGAAACCAGGTGGTGTGCATTAGGAGAGGAAACTTGAAGGATCCTGTTGTAAACGGTTCATTACAATAAATTAGAAGCAACTGGATCTTGACAAAAGACAGGTTTATTTTAAAAAAATAAAAATAGAAACCTGGATTGAGTATCAAATGATAATGGGGTCAACTGATAAGGAAGGCTGCTTGAAATGATTTTAAAACAAATGGTTAATGAAAGGAATTAAACCCAGCAGCCCATATTTAACTTCAAAATAACACATGCAAATTTTTTGACTAACAGTTTTAAATAAGTTGTGTAAAAAATATATATCTTGTGATTTACAGTGCAACCCTATTCCTATTTATTTATTTACCCACCCTATTACATATCTACTCAGAAGTAAGTCCCATTTTGGTATAGGATTGTATCATAAATCCTTGTGCTTCTAGACGGTGGGAACTTAGACTTGCTAGAGTGAATCAGTCATCCCCTTTATGTAACTCAGTTTATGTATTTGTATAGTAATGTCATGTCTACATTTCAGATAATAAGACAAAGTCTTTCATCATGATGGAGAAGTGAACCCATTATAAACTATGTACAGCAAAACATGCTCTACAAGGCCAACCCCCTACTGATCGGAAACACTGGAAGACAAGACTCTTCCAGTAAAAGGCAGGTGTGGGGCAACTTATGGGACCCCTGATATTTTGGCCTACTCCCATCAGTCCTAGCCAGCATAGCTAATGGCTGTGGGGAGCTGTAGGCCAAAACATCTGGAGGGCCACAAGTTGCCATCCCTGGCACAAGGAATAATTATTGAACTGAATAAAGTCCCTTGCAACTTTTCTGAGTTACTTGCAGTTATAAAGTAGGTAACTCCTCATACAATGATTGTGAAGTCACTTTTAAAGTGGTTCCACACACTGTACAGTGTCAAGCCATTCAGGATTCTCAAGGGAATACAGGAAGCAAGGATTCAGAATGGCACAGGAATATTTAAATGTAGCTTTTCCTTTACTGTTACTTATTTTTTGGAAGCATATTCCAACCACAGCCACATCGTGTTTTCCATTTAAATCTCAACTTTTGTAAAACAGTGTATCCATTTCAAAGTGCACCATTCTCTCCCTCCCTCCCTCTCTCTCTCTTCTCTCTTCTCTCTCAGTCTCTGCCATTACTTTCCAAATTAGGACAGAATCCTATGCATGTTTAGACAGAAAAAAGTCCTACAGCATGCCCCAGCCAGCATGACTGGCTGGAACATACTGGGAATTGTAAGGCTTTTTTCTGTCTAAACATGCATAAGATTGCACTATTCAAAGTCTAGAGCTGAACTGATATTACTCAGAAGGGATTTTGGGGAGAAAATTGCTGATTTTTTTCTCACCCTGCCCCACCCTAGAAAAAGAAGGCTTCTTTGCAGAATTTTATCCAAATACTTTCCACCATTAATTTTTTTTTTTTGGTGGTGGCAACTATCATCCCCTCCAGGATGCTCTGGAATGACACTGTCCAGAACAGTATGCAGGATGCAAAACAGCAGCCAGGTGGCCAATACATTTATTCATCTTCCAGTTGAAAGTACCTAGAGTATAGTACTTTGTTTGGTGCATGTTATGGGAATAATAAAAACGCCACACCATGGCAAGATATTCTGCCTGTATAAACACCCACAAGAATGCTGCCGTGGAAACATAAATATCTATATCCCATGCAAATCAAATTTAATTTAAAATAAGATTATTCATATAAATTCCTGAGATGTTTATTTGTCTTCTTAGCAATAGCCAGATATGTCTAAATGGCTAGCATTGGACGCTCTTCAAAGTAGGCTCTTTTCTTCAAAGTAGGCTGTATTTTTCTAGCATTTCAGTTTAGTCGGTCGCTGCCTATCTGAACAAATCAGAGAAGTGTTTTGGGGTTGTTGTTTTTTAACCAATGAAAAAATAAACACGGTTCAAAAGTTTGGATCTGATTTATATGCCGCTGGGCAGGATGGAGTCTAAAGGCTTGAATTTATTATAGCTGTGTTAGGTGTTTCCTGATGTTAGATGTGCAGACAAACTGATGTTGAGGGAGGTTGTCAGCTCAGCAGGAGAAGAATGTAAGTGGGGTTAGAGACACTGCTACTAATGCAGAACAGATTCTTAGTATTAGCTTTGCTTTGATGGGGCATTCACATGGAATGCAGTCTACTCGGTCACCTTTGTTTGCTATCAGACCTTTAAACATTTGACGAGGGGCAAGTAGGCTAAAGATAGAAGTAACTATTCTGAAAGTTTACTGGAGATGTCAATAAACAGTGTGTGTGTGTGTGTGTGTGTGTGTGTGTGTGTGTGGATAGATAGATAGATAGATAGATAGATAGTGGTGGCCAAAATTGTGGACACTTTTTTGAAATTTTCATGTTTTGAAACTGTGGAGGAAGGGGGGGCTGGCTGGTCCGCCACACCCCCACCCTTTCCTACCCCAAAGGAACCAAGACCCGCAGAGATCTCAAGGTACCAGATTGCCAGCCTCAGCTGTCTGCAATCCTACTTGAATCTCTGTTCAGGGACTTGCCTTTAATTCTGTAACCTGGATTTAGATACTGAAGCCACAGAGCAACTACAAAACCCATGTGGGGTAAAACCAAGACAGGTTTATTCTGGTAGCATTTTACAACAAAAGGTGGGAAATGAGGGAAGCACACAAAATAAAGAGAGAGACACTTTAGCACACAGAAATAGAGCTACAAAATAACAAAACCTGATTCCTTAATATCTCTCAGGCACTCAACTAATTACCTGAGGTTCAGTCCTCTTCCAGCACAGCCTCGCTGCCCGATGGAGATTACCACATCTACCCGCAGGTCCGAGATGGGTAAACTCCAACAAGGCTTGCCTTTACTAGAGCCCTCAATCAGCTAATTTCACCAGGAGCTACCTGGGGTCGGTTCCTGATGCCCCCCACCGAAGGCTTGGGGCCTCTGCTTGGCCCGCCATTGCTCTACAGCAACCATGCGGGCCCAAAGACAAGACAAAGACAAAGACACACAGGCTACACGTTGGGAAATAGCTCTTCCCCCCTCCCCCTTTCTGTAGCTTTCCTGTCTTCAGCCAATTAGATTGAACTTCACCTGGCCAGGCAGGGGGAGGGAGACTCATGAGTCGTGACTCATGGCTTACTGGGCCTGAACTACATTTGCATATGAAAGCCCTAGACCGGACTCTCAGGCGCCATGCCCCATCCTATGCTTTATGTACCTTTCGCCTCCTCCCAGCCCCCCCAACCGGCCTTACTTGGTTTACACATGAGGAGGCAGTGTGTGTGTGTGTGTGCGTGTGCGTGTGTGCATGCAGGAACCCCCAAAGGCTCTTTTCTTCACAGAAACTTTGCATGCTTATAGAAAATGTTGTTTCACGAAATTGAAATGTTTATATATGATTTGAAAGAGAACGTAATGCTAAATTCAATGCAAAAAACAGAATGCAACTATATCAAGTACAAAAAAGGTTATGCTGTGAAAACTGCCTGCAATCATGATCAATTTACAGTAAAATCTGGGGGGGGGGGGAATGATATCAGATAGTGTTTATATCTCCTGTTGGCATTTTGTGGGACTAATGTTACCATTTCATGAAAATTAACGTTTAGAGTATCTGTTACGTAGCTCAGTGCTGTCACGAAGTGGACTATACCTACGTGGATATCCACATCAGAAATGTGTGGATTACACACTTCCAAGAAACAAGAGACCACGGAATGTGTCAGATTGGCTGTTGTTGTTTTTTAGCAACATTTTTGCCTTTTCAAATTCAAAAACAAGCTTGAAAATGAAGCCAGTGTGTGGTGACGTCTCAGAAACCACATTAAATACATACTGCAAGGACTCCAATAAGAGAATAGTCCTTGTTCCACTAAGGATCAGGACTGGCTTATGGTTGAGGAGGTCCAGACCTCTGATGAGCCCCTCCTCTGCTGCTGGGCCTCCTAAGGATTACCCAGCAACTGCAGGAGATAGCGGAGCTCCGAGCAACACACTGAGCAGCACTGGGTGGCCAAGTCTAGCCACCTTTTAATTTCCTCCAAGGCCCTGCAGTGATACTAAGTCAGGGGGGTTATGGGAAATTAATACGGCAGCTGTATGCCACCACCCTGCACTGCTCGGAGCACTGGGTCAGTTTCAATGGGGGAGGAACAAGGCAGGGATCAGAAGTGTGCCCTTCTGGGGCAATGGCGGCCCAGGCTGGTGGCTCCAGTGTCAGCAGGGCTGTGCATCTGCTCCGGATTTTACTCTGCACTTTTAAGGAGCTATCCATGGTGCCAAACCTATTTGGGGGATAGGGTTCAGTACCATGCGTAGCTCCTTTAAAGTTCAGATTAAAAACTGGAATGGATATACAGCCCCAGTGGCATTGGAGCCCCCAGCCTCCACCGGGCAAAGGGGCCCTGCAACTGCCTGAGGGTGGCAGGTGCTGATTCCGGCCATGCAAAGGATGATCCTGCCCAAACACTGAGTTCAACTTCAGAGGCCCTCACCTATGTCATCACTGGATTTCCTTCCTCCAGTGCAATCTTGGCCATAGTTGTTTACCGTATCCAGTACATAGCGATACTCAATATTTTCCCTCTCCCTCTCTCCCTCTCTCTCATTATACTAGAAATCAGGGTCACCCCATGGATCTGATCAGTGGGAGATTCAGGACAGGTAAAAGGAAATACTTCTTCACAGAGCACATAATCAAACTGCGAAATTCACTACCACAAGATCTCGTGATGGCCACCAACTTGCCTCTGTACACCAGTTGTACACCCATGAGTGGGAGGATGCTATTACACTCATGTCCAACTTGGGAGTTTCCCACAGGCTGCTGGTTGGCCACTGTGTGAACAGAAAGCTGGATGAGATGGACCCTTTGTCTGTTCTCACATGGCTCTTCCTATGTTCTTAACATTCTAAAAATGGCTCAAAATGCAGTTTTTGAAAAGGAGATGAAGGCAGATCCATCCTGAAAGGCTTGCCTAGGAACACCCCCCTCTTCGAAACTATGTTAATGATGTCTCATTAGGTAAACTGCACTTTGTTCTGATGGGTATACTAGAAACATTAGGACTTCCCATTGGATTGGTCATGAAATATAAATTGGCAAAACAAAACATAGCAATGCAAAATCTGGAATGAACAGCAAAGAAAACTAAACACACAGCTTGGAGGTGAACAGGTCCTGGAGCTCAGATGTCTAATGGGTTTAATGAAAAAAGCATGTTCCACATACTACTACTACTACTATTATTATTATTATTATTATTATTATTATTATTATTATTTAAAAGATGTGTTTGAAAAATGGCTATTTTTAGAAAGTTTGCCTGCCCTTTTGAGTTCATTTGAAGTTTATACATACAACTTCATAGTCTATGAATTCTGGAATGAAAACAAATTCCAGTTCTTTCCCTAGTAATTGAGACATTTCACCCTCCTTTGGTGTAATTATATTGTCAAATGGAGGACTATTCAAGTAATTAGTAACGTAATTAGGGGAGCTTTTGTGCTTGCTCTGTCTTCAGCTGAAATACAATCTTTATTTCTAATGCCCTTTGCAGCGAGGCAGATTGCAGAAGAAAAAAGAGAGGCTTTAATGAACATGGGAGCCATGAGAAATTGAAACATTATATGTTTTTATAGCCATCTTGGAGACAGACTTAACTCACCATCTTTAGCCAATAAAAGGCAGGTTATGAGAGAAGAAGAATTGCGAGAAGTAATATAGCCTCACATCTGCCAAGGGTTTGGTGTTTCCCATGCGGAGGGATAATATGTACTGATAATCATTAGGTACTTTGCAAAAACAGTATCTTCTGGCAATACTGTTGCCAGAAGATATGACTGTTAAATTGTGGGTTGTAATGTTAATTGCCTCACTTGGACCAAATTCAGATACACCCAGTTGGTGTGTGTGTGTGTGTGTGTGTGTGTGTGTGTGTGTGTTACTTGCCTCCTTTCTTTTTCTTTCTTTCTTTTTTCTTTTTAGTTCTAATAACCCAAGATCACAGAGGAGGCATTCAGTAAATATGACAGTTTTGCATTTCACAAGAAAATCACAATGAGTCTTAAAACTGCTAGATTTTGCTTTTGCTTGGTGCATTTAGTTCAGAGTTTTAGTTAGCATGCAGTAGTCCCCTGCCTTCCATCTTTCATGAAGTGGGGTCCATGTGTCATCAGAAGGCTAACATATATGAAGTTTGCCAAAAGTGCTCTGGCTGTCCCATTGAAGGAGCTCTTTTCTTCACAGACCCTGGGATCGGCATAGAATAAGATATGGGGAATACAAACATTTGTGTCACTACAGCATGTGTGTCCATTACTTTCCTGTTAGTTTTGTACAATATGATCTAACCAGTGGGACCTGCAAGAAAATGTTGCAATGTGGAGTAGGAATGGATGAGGATTTTGCTTCAGTTCGACACTGAGAATGAGAATCTTCCATGCCAGAGGCATCGGACAAGTCCCCCTATCATCACTGGGCTTTCCATCTGATGGAAAGCTAGAAATCTCTTGACAATGCACCTGTCTCTTGCAAATAGGTCTAAGTTTCAGTATGGGTAAATTTTATCATTAACATAATTCAATTCATCTCTCTTAAACTACTTCAGCTTCAAAGCTTTAAGGTCCTTGTGATAGAAAACCAATTCATGTGCAAGTGCATTCATATGATTTCCAACTTCTTGTGCTGAATTCTAGCTAAGTAACTGAGAATGAACCTCCTCCATCTTTTGATCTGTGGTATTTCTGAATTTGATCATTCTGTTAACCACAGCATATGGTCAGAAGAACATTTATTCAAAATAGCTGCCCATTTAGGCCAGCCAGTTGCTTCCCAGAAAGCCTTAAGCTGGGGATGAAGATCACAGCATCCTTCCTCATTGTCCCCCAGCAACTGCTATTCAGTCTCTGATCATGGATCTTTCATTATAGCCATCCCGTTAACAGCCATTGATACATCTCCTGTCCATGATTTCCCCACCAGAAAACTATCTAAGCCAAGGGAATCCTCCAGATGTTTTGGAGTACAACTCCCAGAATCCCTGACCTATGGCCACAGTGGCTGGGGCGTATGGGCATTGTAGTCCAAATAATATGGAGGGCACCAGGTTACCTATCCCTGATCTAAGCAATTACCCTGCCTTGTGGAAATAAATTCCATAAAGGAATCATACATTATGTGAAAATATACTCTCTCTCTTTTTTGATCTGTTGTGAATCTATTGCTAATTAGTTTAATTGAATGACCCTTGAGTCCTAGCACATGCAGGGGGGGGAATGCCTCTCTCTCTAACTACTCTCTCCACAGTGTGCATAATTTCACAAGCATTCTAGTTTATTTATTTATTTATTTATTATATTTATGAATCGCCCATCTGGCCAGACATCCGGTCACTCTGAGTGATGTATAGTCCAATAAAATACAAGGGGGGGAACACACACACACACACACACACACACACACACACACACAGTATAAAACACAATTAAAAACAGTAGAAAACTTAAAAATCCTAACCCACCCCATATTCCCGCCTGAAAAGCCACGTTTTTAATGCTCGGCGGAAGCTAATCAAGGAAGGGGCATGGCGGAAGTCACTGGGGAGAGAGTTCCATAAATTGGGGGCTGCCACAGAAAAGGCCCTCCTCCTAGTCCCCACCAGCCTGGTTTCTCCTAGTTGTCTTTCCTAAACTAAAAATCATAAGAACGTAAGAAGAGTCATGCTGGATCAGTTAAAGCTCTATCTAGTCCAGCATTCTGTTCACACAGTGGCCAACCAGCTGTCTGTAGGAAACCCACAAGCAGGACATGAATGCAACAGTGCCCTCCAACCTATGTTCCCCAGCAACTGGTGTACACAGGCATACAACCTCTGATACTTGAGGTAGCATATACCCATCAGGACTATTAGCCATTGATAGCCTTATCCTCCAGGAATATGTCCATCCCACTTTTAAAGCCATCCAGAGCAGTGGCCATCACTACATCTTGTGGAACTGAATTAAACAGTTTAACTATGCCTTTCCTTGTATCAAAGGTACCCCCACCCCCTGATCACTTTGGTTGCTCCTTTCAGCATGTTTTCCAGCTCTATATGATTGTTTTCTTTAGAGATGGGGTAACCAGAGCTGCACAAAATATTTCAAATGTTGCCACATCATACATTTTATATAAATGACCTCTGAGCACTGAAAACTGATGTGCATCTAAGTATTCTAAATAATGTTAAAATAGGTCTAATGATAGTGGTGGAAGCATTAATGATAGTGGTGGAGGAAGCCCTGGACCGATAATCTCAGCAGATGGACAGGGAAGTACCCGGGACAGGTATTTTCTGGCATTTTTGGTATACTGGCACAATGAGCTTTAAAACACTGCACATTTGTGGTGACCGCTGAGCCTTTCCAAAGACTGCTATGCCTTCATTTTCATAAAACACCTCTTAATCAATTTCAATGGCCTCTTTATATCACATTAATTAGAAGCCGTTCACAATCACACTTTAAATGAGCACTTTCTTTTATGAAAAGTTCAAGACCAAAGTACCCGGTTCTGCTTTAATGTAAATCATGTGCAGTATCTGTTCATTCTCTGTCTCAAACACATGAACACAACACGCACAGCTTCTTCCAATGGAACGACGATTGGGCTATCTCTTCATTCATTTCCTGCTTTGCCATGTTATCTCAAACAAGGTCAGAGATTCAGTATGTGTTTACGTAATATTTAGAATCAAAAGATAATATAACTGCGGAAAATTGCCATGAAAATGTTGTAAGTCTGTTCTATCATTTCTCCCCTAGCTCCTAATGTAGATCTAGTACTTGCTCAAGTGAATCTGAAATAAGCTTTTCCATAATCATGTAATATTACCAGATTCTTTTCTGGATGGATGCTAAGTCTAAAATCTCAGTTGGCAGACCCGTTGGGAGATGAAAAGATCTGCTATTTTCACATAAGTTCTTTGTGAAAAAGCAATGTATGTTAGTGACTTTTTTTGGGGGGGGATAGTTGAATTGGTTTGAAATTGTGATCGGGAAGCAATTGAGATTGAATTCTACAAGGTCATTTCCCCCCCACAAGTAGAACCAATATTGAAAGAGAAATTCATGGGTCTTCCATAGATAAATCCCTATCTCTGAGGAGCCCCCAAATCAATGGTTCCCATTATGCTGCAGGGTCTTCAGTTAGGAAGCTGCCTTTTACCAGGGATCAGGGGAGGCTGGTGACTCCTATGTCAGTGCGGCTCCTTTTCCATTACAAGTTTTTCAGGTTTTATTTAGAGCTTCATATGAGTTATCCATGGTGCTTCATGGTGGTGAACCTATTTTGGGGGTGGAGTTCAGCACCATGGATGGCTCCTATGAAGTTCCTAATAAAACCTGAAAAACCTGTAATGGAAAGGGAGCCCCACTGACATAGGAGTCACCAGCCTCCAGGGCACTGCTCCCATAATGCCTGGCTCTGAGGAAAGACCCTCTCAGAGCCAGTTATTTGGGCCTGGCTGGCTCACTGAAGACCTGCATGGTCCATTTTCACTCACTGATGTGGCTCTGCAGAGAGCCCCCGCAGCTTCTGGTTCACTTTGAGATTCTCAGACTGAGCCAGAGGGCAGGTGGATGCTACAGAGAGCACTGCCAGCTGCTCTCTCACTGTGGCGTTTGGGGTTGCAGATTTCCCCAGATATTATGGAATTAACTGCAGTATAAAGCAGCTTCCTGGCTTTTAAATTGGGAGAAGAGAAGACAATCAGTTGTAGGGTAAATGAATACAGAAGGGAGCAGGAAGAGTACAGCCTTCAGCAAGCATGGTGTTTGAGCAATGACCCTTAGTATGAGTATTGGAATGTTTTTGTGTGTAAAAAATTGGAGGGTATAGTACTTCAAAGATGTTTTGCTCCTCTTGGTTTATACAAGAGACTTCTCTGATGCCTTTGTAGAACTTGGATGCCAGTTAGCTTTTCTAAAGATTCTCATTTTAAAAGTTATTTCATTTTATAAGTTATATAAATATAACTCATAATGTGAGATGATTATGACAGAAGGCAACCCTAGTTCGGACTACTAAATCGAGGAACCAATCTGGATTTTTCTCATCTCCATTCTGAACTTGCTTTTATATTAAAAACAACCAAAAAAGTGCATTGTTGAAATCTAAATATGAAGTAACTTGATCCAGAGGCTGTTAGTTAAAAGAAGTAGTCCTTTTTGAAGTGGTTAACTCTCTTCCTTTCTTCCTGCAAAGCTGATGATTGGTAATCCAACTGTGGCTATATCATCAACATGGAATTTAGGGCTGTGGATTCAGCTTTGAATGGGAAGTAAATGTAGCTTGCCTGTTAAGATTTCAGATCTTAACAGGAACACTTCTTCAAAGGGGAACAGGAAGGAAAAAGGAGAAGATAATGTAGGAGCAGGAAAAGGTCAATCCAGAGGATCCATGAAGAGGGGTGTGATACCTTTGGGGCCATTTGGGGAGTCCTTAACCCTCTCCGTACCCTGGCACCCTAGTGGGTCACTAGGATATCCATTTTTCTTCTTTGTTTTATAAGTCAAGATTTTGATGGATGTCTAGTTGCTCCAGCTGTAGCACTGGGATCACCCTAAAATATAGACTAAAACACCTTAAAATATGGAAAGAGATACCAACACCTGCTGAGTTAAAGCAGTAATATGCTTATGTAGTAAGAGGAAGAGATCTACCTGGGGTTGTGAGTTATAACGCAGCCAGATTCCAATCTATAAACTAACAGTTTTGCAATAACTTGGCTGAGAGAACCAAAGCATTAAGGTGGAGTGAGATAAGATTAGTTAGAATCCTCCCAAGATTAAACAAACAAACAACAAAAACAAAAACATGAGTTTACTTAAATAAACAGGTTTGATAACCAACATGGAGTCACAGTAAAGAAAGAAAAACAAGACAGAAAAAAGTTGGTTTGCACTTCTAATACTTTCCTAGATGATATAAAAGGCAGGTAGGTTTCCTCCTGGCTTGGCATACCAGGAAGTGCTTGAGTCAGTTCTCAAGGACTATACTTTCAGTTTCCTGTTCAGCCTTGCCTGCAATAGTATGTTGCATGGCCTGTTCTCCATAAACTTTATTTATTAAAGTTCTCTTCATGATATACTTCAAGGAGAACCCCAGAAAAAGGCACTAGGCATGAGTTAAATCTCAAGTCCTACTGTTTGCCCTCCTGGCAGAAGTTGCAGTGTGGAAGCTAGGGAGCACAGCATCTTGATAACTTCAGTAAAAGAACCTTAACGGAATACATGAGGAGTGTTCACACAAACATCCCTCATACCTTGAGGAGAGAGCGGGGTCACACCTGGGAGTCACCCATTCACACACTACTGCTGTCCCAAAAGCTGTCCTTGCTGATCATGTATTTAGTGCATGTGAGAAGGGGTCTACACATGCATCATGCCTCCGTGTGAGCGGGGGATCCTGGGTCAATCAGGATTCCCCCTGTGTGGAGATGGCCTATAGATGTGTACATTGGTACATGTGCAGGGGCACTTCACATGCTCGTTGAACCTGTTGTCAATTGGGGTTATGGCTAGTGAGCACAACAGTGGCGGGAGGCAGTTCAGGCTGGCACAGCCCCACATGTGTTGGCTGAGTGCATGGGGGGTGGTGTTTCTTTAAGACCCATGCAAAACTGATTCTATAAGTGCCTTGCCTGTAGTAGATAGGGGAAGCGTATGAGAGAGACAAGCCTCTCCCATGGAGCAGATGCCCTGTAAATAAGTGGATTTCAAAGCGGGGGAGGGAAGATAAAGCTGTAGCTGTTTAAGTTGAAAGTCAAAGCAGAGCATACAGTTAAGTGAAGCAGGGAAAGCTCTTTATTTATTTTTATTCCTAGCTGAAGAACACAAATTCAGCCTGAATTAAGCTTTCGTATCAAAGCCCTTCCTGAACTCTCACAAGATTAAATTCAACATTTAATAGCTCCGCTCCTTAAATAGTGTATTTGAGATTAAAGTACGCTGACAAGGCTGACACCACTAAATGGAGGCAGGCTGCTCTTCCTTTTGTTACAAGTTGTGTGTGTGTGTGTGTGGTGTGTTCCTTCTCTTTTTTGGGTTACTCAGCAAGTATGTTCTATGTAAACAGAAAAATAATAACCATAACGACAATAATTGAGAGCCAGTGTGGCATAGTGGTGAGAGTGTTGGACTGGGACTCGGGAGATCCAGGTTCTAGTCCCCGCTCGGCCATGACACTCACTGAGTGACTTTGGGCCAGTCACTGACTCTCAGCCTAACCTACCTCACAGGGTTGTTGTGAGGATAAAATGGAGGAGGAGGAGGATTATATAAGCCACCTTGGGTTCCTTGCAGGAAAAAAGGTGGGATATAAATATAATAAATAAATATAATAATAATAATAATAATAATAATAATAATAATAATAATAATAATAATATGTAGTGGCATCTAGAGAGAGAGAATATGTTTGTGTGTTGCAGTTGGGGGACTAAATGTAGTTTGACAGGGACAAGAACAAATATGGTTCATCACCTGGTGAAGATGGTTGGATTCTAGAACTTCATACAGATACAAACTACAGCAAGCTGGACTATGATATTCCTTTAGCACTAATTATTAGGGCTATAATTAGTGCTTCTACGAAATGGCTGACCAGAGGCCTGGAAACTTGATTGAAATGACTCCCATCATTAAACACCTCAGGCAATTGGTACCTCAGACACTGAGCAGTGATGGGCCCTGTCACAAATTTCTGAAGAAATAAAAATGTATCAGTGTTGATGCCACACAAGGTCTTGAACAAAATGCTGAACATTTCCTTACAAAGTTGTGTCAGCTACCAAGGCTACTGGCAAAACAGGATTAACTATATAAATACCTAGAAGCCATTGCCAATGCCAGAACTTATTACCAAGGGAGCTGCTGAAATGTCTGATCTTAGCAGGGAATAAAGTTTTTTATCCTCTGCACATACTGGACTCTATTAGGCTCCAAAAACACCATATTTCCCACCAGAATGTAGGCACTTATTGATGTAATAAAATACTGTTTTCAATTTAAGTCGTTCCATTCAGCTGAAGATCTTGGTTTCTCTGAGTACCTTCTGAAATATTACTTAATTCAGTGAGGGCAGGTAATGGATACCAGAGTGGCAATATAATTAGGGCTATCAATTGATTAAAGACTCTTAGTTCATTAACCATCTGGCTTTTAATTGATTAGCCAATTAAATCTAAATAAATTTGCATATCATCAAAACCTCTTAGGCAGGAGATAACTACCACTCTTAGGCTGAAGATAGCTACTACTGCAGCAGGAAAGGCCATTTTAATGTACTCAGTTTCATCAAGTTTGGCATCTGAGGACACATTCCTGTGCATGTTTAGACAGAAAAAAGTCCTGCAACTCCCAGTATGCTGGGAATCATAGGACTTTTTTCTGTCTAAACATGCATAGGATTGCACTTTCACATATTGAATATTCCCTGTTAGAGTGAAAGCTCCAGAACTGGCTCCAAAACAAGTTCAAAACCCATCAGCATTGTGGAAGATACAGATGTAACAGAAATATTGACGTTTATTTTAGCTGTGCACTAAAGGACAATGGGTCTTAACTGCTTGAAGGGAAGTCATCATGTTTTCACTCTGAAATGCAGAAGAACTACTAAATTTTTAATACAAACTTGGGGGAGTGGGGTATTCAAATTTAGCACAGAGGGAGGGAGATGTGTGATATTCTTCTGCATAGAAGAATGCCCTTGAATCATAGCCTCACTGATTGATAGTAGGTGTTTAATCTGTAATCAACATTTCAGTTGTTTCATCTACTGATTAAACCAAACAGGAAAGGGTTATTGCCCTGGTCATGCCCTGCTTGTGGGCTTCCCAGTAGCATCTGGCTGGACACTGCAGGAAACAGGATTCTGGATGAGTTTTTATGTTTGGAAGTGACGTCACTATTTTTAAATGTTTTACTACCATGGTTTTCCCAAGGAACCTTGGAATTTTTAGTTTTGTGGGTATTCTTCTATGAGATCTCACACGCTGCCTCAAAGAATTAAAATCTCCAGTGGTGATTTTACTGTTAGGAACGGCCATGACAGTTGAACCCATTTAAACCTGTGGTTTCGACTTGCCCTTAGCCAATTAGACAACTTCACGTACACACCAAGGTGAATTCTTTAAGTTAATCGCAACATGGAACAGGAAATAAGGAACAGATGAAGTCATGCATGGAAATTCTTAAGTCTGTCATCTTTTTTCTTCTTCTCAAGTGTCCAGACTAAATGGGGTGAAAGAGTACATCTGTGAGGGCTATTAACATTTTTTCCAGGAAAATGGATAACCAACTCAGGCTTGCAAAATATTCACAACTACTCGGCTCCAATTAGAAAATGATAATGCATGAGTAAGCAACAGATCAGCATCTGCATGCACATCCTCTTGGTGCAAACGGTTATTTCTCAAGCAGACCAGGGAGGCTACAAATAGGATTTTCTCCTGTGAATTGTGAGAATAGATCTGTTCGCGACAGGAACAGAAAGTTCATGAAGAACTGAAGACTCATTGTCAACGGCTAACCAATCCAGCCTTTTTTTCTTTTCTTTCTTTTTTAAGAAAGCACTTACTAATTATTATTTCAGTGTAATGAGCAGTTAACTGAACTTGATAATAGTACAATGGGTGATAAATGGCAGGTGTGTTAAATGTTTTCATAGTTGTTGGGTTGTTGTTGTTTTTAAGCCCAAATTAATAGAGGCTTTAAAAACCATATGCTACATAATTTCAACAGCTCTGCTGACTGCCACGAAATCTGGGAATATTATTCATGAATGGTGAGCGCTTGCTTCATATTTGCTAGGCTGATGGCATCCTCTTTTTCCTCCTCCTCTCCCAGAGACAGGCCTGGAAGATGACAGGAAGAGGCCCCAGTGGACGCTAGCATGATACTCCTTAGGCCACTCTGGGTCTTGGAACAAATTGTGGTGGGTTTTCCAAATAGGATCTGCAACCAGAAAAGAAGGGCCTCCTCCCATTTGCCATTTCTAAGCCTGCAGGGTGGAATGAAGTTGTTGGGGCAGAAGGAGAGAGAAGCTGGGTTTTTTCCTCACAACAGTGATGTTTTAGGTTAGTATTGTCCCAGATCTTTGCATCTTGTGAGATTTAGGGCAAGGAATAGAAGTAGGGCCCAAAATGGCCCCATTCCTGCCTGAGAGAATTGTTTATCATTGTCTTTTCCCGCCCAAACTAAAAAGCACCAAAGGTAAGCCTTTCCTTGTAGGGAAGCTGTGTCAATCTGCTGATCATTTCACTTGCCCTTTTCTGATAGTCTGAGTGATAGTTTATGTGTCTTGCTATCTTCCTTTTATACATCTGTGTCTCATTTAATCCCAGCTACTTTCATTGTCTGTTTTGTTTCCCCAACATTTTTTCCCCCACACCTTGTCAGGGAAGTCAAAAGAGAGAATAAATATATGTGAGCTGTACCTCTTATTTCTCGGTCCCCCAGATGGTGTTTGGACTATAACTCCCACCATTCCCATTCACCATGGCCAATTCACAGGGATGATAGGATTTGTATTCCAACACCGGGTGACTTTGGGCCAGTCACTGACTCTCAGCCTAACCTACCTCACAGGGTTGTTGTGAGGATAAAATGGAGAGAAGGAGGAGCATTATGTAAGCTACCTTGGGTTCCTTGTAGGAAAAAAGGCGGGGTATAAATATAATAAATAAATAAATAAATAAACCATCTGGGGACCCAAGGTTGGGAAAACCACTGCTCTATTTACTGGATTTGTATTTAAATTGCTTGACGGAGGGGTCCATTCTGTCTTGGCCTTACAGCTAAGGTCATGAATAGCAGTGACCCCCCCTTTTTTCCCATCTGCAAGAACTGTCCCTTCCACCAATAGCACTAACGTAGGGATGTGCAAATCAGCAAAAGTCTAGCTCACCAAAGTTCTCTAAATTCCATCTCGAAGCTTGTTCCTTCTTGAGTCCATATCAGTTTGCGAGTCTTTTTTCTTTCTTTCTTCCTGCATAAAAATCTGTGTGTATTTCCGGGCATATTTTTCCAAATGTTTACATCAGTTGTGCACATCTTGGAAATGTACACCTTCTTCTCCCATTGATTAAAGCATATTTTTGCACATGTTTTCAGAAGTATGCATTTTTTTCATACACATTTTTCAAATGTATGCATGCTGTTGAACACAATTTGTTTTTGGCCTGTGAATCACATTACAAGCTCAGAAATGGACGGACTTTGACCGCAGTTTGCATCCTGGTCCATGTTTGGTTTGGAAGGGGCAAATTGGACAAATCCTGATCAAAAATGAACTGAAACAATTTTCTCATACATCCCTACGCGAAGTTGGAACAGCAGTAAGGAAAAGGCTCTCTCAATGCAGAGTTAAGGCCATTGTAACAGCAGCTTCCAACAGGCCAATTCTTTCCCTTTGTCCTCCACGCTGTTTGTTTGAAAATTCAGCACTCAGGACAGAAAGCTAGATCATGCTGCAGTTCCCAGATATTCCCATTATTTCATGAGCTTCTCACTCATAAATATATAATGTGCCATGTACCAGTAGTTGATGCCTGAATGTTCTATATACTGTGTTAACCAAGATAACCATTTTAACTTTTCATTCCTATTTATTTATTTGTTTGCAAAAGCTCTTCTATCCTGTGTGGAAACACTGAATTATGGGATAGAAATGCATTATATCTTTGACACCTCCATAAATCTGTACTTTTTCAGTGCTGTACTTTTCAAGGAACCAGCAGGACATATTCCTCTGGGGCATTGGGATGGGATGGGAACAATGATATCCATCTGTCTTTGTTCAGAATGCAAGAAAAGAAGATGGTTATCCCTGCAGCAGAAGGAAATCACAGGGGTGGGTGGGTGGTTGTGGAGTGAAAAAGTCACAGGTGTGCTCTTGAGTGGGGAATTTGGTGCCCTGTGCCTTCAGAGCTGGTGCTCTTCCCACGGGCAGAATAGAAGCTGAGAAAGACCTTTTAGCGAAAACTCTGTAAGAAACAGGGGGAGTCCTTGTAAAAGTCCTTTACACACATGCAGAATCCACCAAGGATGTTGAAGAGTCCTTGGTCTCGAGTCACAAGCTGAGTCACGAGTCTTTGGACCCAAGTCTCGAGTCCAAGTCCAAGTCCTTGGTCCAAAATGGTGACTCCTGAGTCCTGAGTCACTCCCAAAGCTGACTCCACGAGTCCCTATTAAAATCAATGGGGGGTTTTCCCCAACAAAATAAGGCTACTTCAGCTGTGTGGCTTAAATAATTTCTAGGCACAAGTGTGCCTTTTTATTTCAAAACTCTGCCACTGATTTTGACAAGAACAGATGAGGCAGACAAAACCAAAATAACCAGGTAGGCAGAGGAGGCAGGGAACCCCAAAGCAGACAGGCAGAGGCAGCCAAACCCCAAATGTCTGAAAGGTTGCATTTTAGGAAAATGATTTTAAAAAATAAAATCTTCACCGGCGATCGCACTTCTCTCCACTCCTTCTGGCACAACCCAGGGATGTTGAAGAGTCCTTGGTCTTGAGTCCCGAGTCGAGTCTCGAGTCCCATTAAAAATAGTGGGACTCGAGTGGGACTCGAGTCAGAGGGGGGACTCAGTCCGACTCACGAGTCGAGTCCTGGAGTCCGAGTCCCCATCCCTGGAATCCACGTAGACTAGACATAGATTCATAGAGTCATAGATCATAGAGTTGGAAGGGGCCTACAAGGCCATCGAGTCCAACCCCCTGCTCAATGCAGGAAACTAGAGGAGGGGTCTCCCATCCAAGTAATAACCAGGCCTGACCCTGCTTAGCTTTCCACACTCAGACAAGCTGAGCCAGCATGAACCACATGTGGAAGCAGAAAAACAATCACAGCTGCTGCCCCCTACCAGCCCTCATTTATTGATTAGTTCTGATTAGTTGAGAGTCCAATCAATGCATCAAAGTCAGGGAAGGAGATGGCAGCCACTATTCTGCTCCTTCATCCACATCTACTTAGGGATGGGTGAGGATTTCATTCACTTCACTTTTTGATAAGAACGTACTGAAATTTGAAAATATCTTCATAAACGGGATGGAAAAAAACTTGAGTTTTTAAAAAATTGTAAAAATGAATGTGTGAGAAAGCGAAACTGACAGATCCGTCCATGTCTAGCTCTGAGCTTTTCTACACAAGGATCTTAATCTGCAGTATCTACTTTCAGTTTCATCACAGAATCAGCAGTGTTCACGTACCTGTGGGGGGGGCTCGCCTCTCCGCCGCCGCGATTCTCCGTGGAGGCGCTCCCCCGCCTCGTTCTTCCGAGCGGCGCAGAGCGTCCTCTGCGCCACTCAAGCTGCCGCTGACTGGCGCGCTGGTCCCGGCGCATCACTTCCGCCGCGGCTGGACCCCCGCGCTATGTTTTTGGCAGAGGAAACCAGGACAACTGCTGTTTAAGCTCCCAGGCTCAGACACTTTTTCAAAGGGGAGCAGAGGGGCAGATGTTGGTGGTGGGCCCTGCTGGAATTCTGGGGCCCTGGCAGTTGTTTGAAGGTGCTGTGTTGTAACGCTGGGCCTGGTTTTCCCCATCCCAGCCAAGAGAGGGCTGTTGCACAAAACCCATTTCATTCTCAGGCTCAGCTTTATGAGAAGGCCCTCTTGTTGGGAGTGGAAACGTGACATAGATATGCTTAGACTGATTTCCCCTCGTAGGGATGTATGAGAATTTCATTAATCTTGGCGAATCATGCGAACATACCATGAAAGCAATTATGAACACAAACGGGAGCAGGAGAGCATGTTCTCCAAAAATGTTTTGCAAATTCCCAGACTTGCATTCATGTTAGAGGGAAAAAAATGCACGTTCTTTAAAATGCACACTTTAAAAAATGTTCACTTTTTAAAAATGCACTCTTTTACACCTTACCCTAGGGAGGGAAAGTGCACATTTTGGTATCCTCTTTTGAAAATCTGCATCCCCCCCCCAATTCAAAATACACACTTTTCCTGTTCAAATGAAGTGAGAAAAGCACGCAAATGAATGTGGGGAACGAGGTGAGATGTGCTTCAAATAGCTGTTTGGAGAACCTGAGCAATCGCAAAAATCGCTCATTCATCTATCCCTAGTTACAGCTTCTCTCCTGCTCATGAACTCAAGCACACAGGGCATCCAATTCCAATAGAGAGATAGAGATAAATATAACATTTTTAGACCACACCCCTCCAGAGAACAGTGTACAGGATCCCCCCCCCCACAACCCATTTTCTCCTCACAACAACTCTGCAGGTAGGTTAGGCTGAGAAAGCGTAACTAGCCTGAGGTCTCCCCGTGAGTTTTGCTGCTGAATGGTAATCTGAACCTCGACCTCCATGGCCTTAGTCCAGCACTCTAACCACTACACACACACCCATGGTACATTATCTGTGACTTCCGCCTGCCTTCTCTTTGTTTGGAACATAATCATTACATGTTCTTCCAGTCTGCATTATTTTCCTTTCTTTTCCTTCCCCCCCCCTCCCTTCCCACTTTTACATTTCTTATGCAATGCAGGGCACTTTTGCCAGACAAGTGGGGCCAGCTTGCCATTGTGTAACTATGCTTGACATTTAATTTAGAATCAAAGATACCACTCTGTAATAGTTTGTTAAGCTGTGCCTCAGCCCTGACTAACATAGATAACCTTCCTTTCAATGCAAGAGGTAATTCAACAGCCTGAATGTTCCCACACACACACACACACACACTTTCTCCAAGAATGATTCCTACTCTGCAGTCTGCTTGGGCTAAACAATCACCACTTGAAGTCCTGTAGTTTGCAGCTATCACTAGCTCAGCATCAGAGCAGATTTCCTATTCCTATTGAGGCAGAGAATGCACAAAAAGCTTGAAACCAGGAGGAACAAAAGACGCCTGTGCTGATAGAGAACATCTTTTCATAGCTATTGCTTCCATGTACTGTTCCCCCCATGTCCAAGGCTCAGAGCTGTGTGTGGATCCTTATATAGCCAAAACGGCACCATCAATGCACAAGAGGGAAATATCACCAGCCTCAGGGGAACCCCAAGGTTTTCAGAAGTACTAAAATGGGGGGGATCCTAAGGAGAGGGGCTCCAAAACAGCCCAATGGGGAATGCTGCTGACTAACTGTTGGGGGATAGAGGACAGAACACTGGGTGGCTGGCAGAATGGAATGGGATATTATGGAGATTGGCTGACTGAGTGGAACCCTGAACCAGAGTGTTGTGCACTGCAACATTTTGTTACAGCTTAGGGATGTGCAAGGAATGCGGTTGGGTCAAAATCTGGTGGATTGGCCCGGCTTGGTTCCCCAGATTCCAGCCCATCATCCCAGCACTGGCACCAACTCAAATTGCAGCTGCTTTGGGCGTGTCTTAAGGCATTTCCCGGAAGTCACCGCTAGCTCGACTCAGGAGAACATGAGTCAATGCCACAGAAGAGGTGACCAGGACAGAGTTCGAGGGGTTGAGCATGGCTAGTATGCCAGATTTCCACCCCTGAAGAAATCCTTGCACATCCCTAGCCATGTATAGCCTTATCCTCCATGGGTTATAAAAACTGCAGATGGCAAAGTTAGTTTCATTTTAAGTGAGACATTCCCTTCTTTTCTCCCCCAAAGGAGAAAGTATATCTTCTACTATGATGCCCACTACAATTCATCATCTAAAAACCCACAACATATGTCTCTTGTTTCAGATTTATTGCTTTAACCCATATGCATATTTAATGAATTGATTAGTTGACTAGAGCCCAATTAAGTAACAGTGCCACCCAATGTGGCTGCCTGTAACCCTCTGAACTTGGAGGATTATGGGCATCTAATCAAAGACAGAAGGAATGCGGCGGCAAAAGTCACCTGCACTCTTCTCCCACCCCGCAAAAGCAAAACATTTAGATGGCCGATATCAGCCGTCTAAGTGTTTTGCCCCTGTTCACGAGGAGGAGGGACTGAGGCACCACCGGGATATGTTGTATCCCAGTGGGACCTCACTCCTCCTCTCCCCACCCCCGGAACACTCCCCCAATGCTGGCTCCAAGGATCGTGCTGGCTGTGAGGGCAGAGGGAGGGCACTCCGAAGTTGAAGTTCCAGCTCCAACCTTGGAACGTGTTCCCAAGGTTGGAGCTGGAACTCCGACCTTCCCTATGGTCGCCTAGACAGTGTCTAGCAGCCATAGGATTGCACCCTTAATTGACTCACCTTCCTGATATGCTTACACACACACACACACACACACACACACACACACATTGAGTCTGTATCACTGCCCTAATTTGGATTTCTTTCTTGCTAAACAGAAGATGGCCATGCAGTATAGATGGATTTCAGATTGTTTCTGAAAAGGGTAGGTTGCAAGTAGGCTTGTTATGAGGTGAAGTTAACCTTGGAGCATTGGTAGTCACATACTTGAAGAAGTCAACTTCCTATAAGCACTGGTAATATATGGTGCATGCTGTCAGATGGCAAATGGTCTGAGCTTTGATAGATCTTATGGGGATGGGTTGCCTGCTTCAGCACCGCAGAATCATTACATCTCAAAACATACATGTATCATTATGAATAACTTTAAGGATCAGCGAAGCATGCCTTCAGTTATCACAGGCTTTGGGAACAAATGAGATGCTGGAAAGTGAGTGATGCATCCTAACTGTGAGATGAGGGTGGATGATGGCAGTGAAAAGCCATAACATGCCATTATTCTCTGCAAAGAATGGACAGGCATTCTTGGTCTGGTTGCTTGCTGTTCAAACTATAAAAAACAAGAACTGGCAGTTTTGATGAGGTTGATTAGATATACTATTTAAGATGGGTTATGATGTGCCCAGATTGAAATGGGACAGATATGCTAAATAGGGATGCTCAAGGAATCGAATTTTGCAAATTCCAATAAGAACTAACTTGATCTGCACTCACAGATGAATAGGTTGGTTCCAAATTTAGTCACACCTCGAGTAGGCAGTCCACTCTAAGCATGACTAAGTGTGCAATCCTGTGCATGGTTAGAGAGAGAGAGAGAAAAGTCCTACAGCTCCCAACGTGCCCCAGCCAGCCATGCTGGCTGAGACATGCTGGGAGTTGTAGGACTTTTTATATGTCTAAACATGCATAGGATTTTTCACCCTAAATCTGGGACCAAAACCACTGTGCTGATTGGATTGTAGCTATCCATCAGATTTTATGTTTCTTGAAATTCTGCAGCACAGTTCTCAGCTCAGACAGGCATCAACATGTGTATTTGATAAAATGTGTATTTTGAGAACAAATACTTTGAGAAGCATGTATTTAAATGTGCATTTTCATGTAGATTTGTTATTTCTTTAAAGAACTTGCAGGTTAATCTGGAAACGGCACAGAATGGACTGATGACAGAAGTGATGTCAGAGTGAAATGGGCCAGAAGTAGACTGATTCTTCCATCCCTAAATGCAGTCCAAATCAGCAATGGCAGCTTATGTTAAGGCCAGCAACACTGAAATGAGTTGGAAGTGGAAAGGAATTTGGAGCAGCCTGTAGGAAGCAAGAGAGAATTTCAGGAAGGATATCCACTCCAGGCCTCATCATTATTGCACTGTGCATCTACAGTCATTTTCTATAGGCAGAGGGTAACACCTCTCCTAGACACCCCACTCCTCTACATAGGAAAAAGTCTAAATTCTGAGCCTGGATGAATTATGCACATTGAACAATTTTGCCCCTAGTTTCCTAATTTAGGGTAGACCTTTTCAAGTGTTCAAAGAACACACAGTGGTGGTGGTGTGGGCGGGAATAAAGCTGTAAAGGGGTGTATTCCAGTCCAGTCCAGACCAGCCCAGACCAGCCCATCTAACATATGGCAGGATGTCCCTGCATGCACTGACCCTGTCTGAACTCCACCCCGATCTTCCGTCATTGAGTGGTAAGATCTGAAGAAGGATTCTAAGCATGTTCAGCTGAGCATGCTGAGAACTCTCCCCACAGTTGGGAACACAGGGAAGTCGGGGGCAGAGCCAGTGTCCATGGGGCCATTGGAGGCAGGGCTGGCATGCATGCCCTCATGTTCCCTACATGCTCCCCCCCCAACACATGTTCATTGAAAGCCTAAATAGTATAGGGCTTTTGTCTATAAGGGAGACATAAGGGACACATAAGGAGCCAGGCAGAGCTGACATTCCTCAACCCTTGGAAATCCTAGAGGTATCTCCTCTCTCATGCAGGCATGTGTGTGTGTGGAGGGGTGGAGGTCATACTCGCTCTCCTGCTGTGCATTACAGCCATGCCTCCTGTCAGCCGCATGTTCACCTGAAGTGAAAATGAGCCCTACATGCGCAGAACTCCTCCACAGTTGGCCAGCTGGGACCATCCCCACAGAGGATCATTCCATCGGTACATGCTTAGGGGCCCTTCACAAAAAGGCCAAGCATGTGGCTGGCGGGGAGAGGGGACAGTGCTGCAACAGAGCTACGCAGCACAACCTTGCAACCACCTCATGAGTTGGGTTAATGCCCGGGGGAGGCCATGCATGCACACACCCTTCTTGTCAGTGTTAATCTGCTTTCTAAGATTTTAAAAGGAATTTATTATAGATTGGCAAGCTTATCTTGGCTGCCATAAAACCCCCTTTTTTAAAAAGGAAAAAGGTGAGATTCTCAGGAGACTGAATCTTTTTTCCAGATAACTCTGTGGTGTTGCATAGTGCAGCTATGGGAGCACTCAGTGCACCCAGCACTGTGTATAACTACCTTGTGCCTTGCAATTTGGTACGGCAGAGAAGATGACTTTCAAATGGGCCTCCCATCCATATACATGATCCTTTTAAAACAGTTGCCTTGAAATGTCCTATGAGTTCAGTTGCATTAGGTGAAGTTGTTACATTCCTTTAAAACAGGCTGACAGGTCTGTCTTATGCAAATACGCATTGGATAGATGGGCTGTGGGAGGGGTGGTGGTTGGAGAGTGATTTTATGATTAGAGTAAAACTTTTCCATTTATCACTGCATTCGTGCTTTGATCTAACGAGATGTCATATTCCCAGTCTTGTCAGCGCGTTTCCTCACGCCTCCGTGCCCGCTGAGCTGATATCCTTCCTATAAACTGATACAAATAGTCTGCCTTTAAAAAAAAAAATGGTCTTAAATCCGTCTGAATTTGGGCTGGAATCCAAATCGGCACTGAAGCAGTTCCACTTGCACCTGGGGGCTCATTGCACTGGCAGTCCCCAGTCCCCACCCCACCCTACCCCTCAAAAGCGCAGCAGGTCAAGGATTCCTCCGGAAAGGCAGCCCATGAGGCACGAAGGGCCGCCAGTGGAAGAGAATAGTGCCCCTCTCCTGTACATGAGTGACAGGGCTTCCTGACTGGACATAGCAGTGAGAGTTAGATAGGTCCCGTGGTGGTGGTGGTGGTGGTGGTGGTCTTCGTCATCAATGACAATGTGGTTGTGGTGTACACCAGCCCCCTAAGAAGTGTGCATCTGTTACGGACTCTCTCTCTCTCTCTCTCTCTCTCTCTCTGGTCCAAGAAAGATAGACATAGCCTATTCCGGTGCTGTTCCATCTTTGAGAAGATTCTTTCAAAAGAAATAGCTCCTTTCATGAAATAGTTCTGGCAATCAGGCTGATGATGAGTAACCTAGGGCTGGCCCAGAACTGTTGCTGCCTGAGGCAAAGGACAAGGTGGCGGCCCCTTCCCCTGTCTATTCCATATATAGAATCCAATTGGACTCTATTGGCAGCTGAATTTTCAACACTGGTGACAGGACAGTTTTTGGGGGGACGCATCTGGGTATGGTAGCTTAGAAGACTCAGGGGAAATGGCGAGGACCTGCCACCCTGTGCCCAGCATCTTCTGCCTGAGGTGGCTGCCTCTCTGTGCCTAATGGTAGGGCTGGC
This sequence comes from Shinisaurus crocodilurus, assembly GCA_021292165.1. Taxonomy (NCBI): domain Eukaryota; kingdom Metazoa; phylum Chordata; class Lepidosauria; order Squamata; family Shinisauridae; genus Shinisaurus; species Shinisaurus crocodilurus. The sequence continues at coordinate 16,329,427 of CM037887.1, read as the reverse complement.
TTTGGTGACACCTGCTCATATTGCATGCTCCTAACCACAATGCCACATCAACGCTGTGATATTTTATAGATGAGTAGGCTAAATGGTTTACTTGTGGCCAGGCAGGAGTTATCTGAATATAATTCATCACCACAGTTTCAACTACTTCCTGTTAATCAATAGAGATGATTAGTGCAAGGGAATTCCCCCTCCAATGCAAATCACTTTTGTATTGCAACAGGAGGCATTTGGAAAACTTCAGGAAACTATTCTTATTGGCACTGGGGGAGCTTGTAGCACTAAAGTGATTTCAGCTGCTCGTTTAAAAAAGTTGTGGTTTTTTTCCATAGCACTTAATTTATTCAAATGGGATCTTTGATGATGATATATGGAAAATCATTGTTGTAAGACTTTAACATAAAGACTGTACTTCACTTCTCATGTAATCCCAGCCCACTCGAGACCCAGAAGGCCAAATGCTCTCAGTTCAGTCAATACATCTTTTGTTCTATGCTTATTTTTTTCTCCCCAAAAGATGAATGTTTTCTAAAAAGAAGTTTCCATACCTCTCCCATTTAGTGGCAGAATATTCAATAGAGGGGAGGGAGGGTTAGGTGCTAGGATCTGACTGGCTTCAAACAGAAGTTTACAATATTTCAAGGGTTTGCTTTAAAATATAGGGTTCTAAAAAAATGAGGATAGAAACATATATTCTCACCACCACCACCCGCTAGCTGAGCTAGATAAAAAGACATGTGGAGGCCTTATGACGACCCATATTCAAAGCAATGAATATCTTCTCTGCATACCGTACTCAAACAGAAGTTGGACACAATGATAAAAACCAATAATACAAAAACAAACATTCCAATTGTCCAACTATTCCCTATTAGAGTCAGCACTGACTCAGCAATCAATTTAAACAGCTAAGAAGAGCAATTTAAAACCAAAAGGTTAAAACCAAGCAGCTATATCAAACATTTTTTTTAAAATTCAGCATCTTAATTAGAAGAGGGTTGGAATAACAAATGGGGTTTCAAGGCACATCGTCAAGCCAGCATTGAAGGGGGCAATGGTGTGTCCCCCTGGGAAGGAGTTCCACAAATATGGAACCACCAATGAATAGGCCCTGTGTCTAGTGTGCATAAATAGTATGGATTTATTTGTTTATGTAAAATATTTATATCACACCTTTCTGCCTGACAAGAGGCCATCAAGACGGCTTACAATAAAAGAAAAATTAACACAAACAAAATTAATCAGTGAAAAAGGTCCTGTGCTCCAACCACTGCTCTTTTAAGGTTCCATGGCAGAAGTGGGCACCATGTGCCTGCCTCCCCCAGCAGTTTTTGTTACTCAAAGCAGCTTTGATGTTGTCTGGAGCTGAAAGTGGGTGGTGGATGGGAGGCACAGCCTCATACAGGCTCGGCCAAGGCCCCTTCCTTCGCTTCAGTGAAATCTTGTCAGACCAGGAAGTTCTGTGAGGCATCCTCCCCACAGGGTTGGTGGGAAACCACCATCCTCCTCACAGGAATGGGGGGAAACTGCCCCCCGGTGTGAAGCCAGGGGAGTGAGCTTATTATTATTTATGGCTCATCTTAACATGTTTTAATGTTGATGAGGATTTTTTTTTATTCTTACTTGCTCTTCTTTTTTTAACTTACTGTTAAAGATTTGTTAAAACTGCTTTATTGAATTTTTAGGAGCATTGTTGTTAGCCACCTTGGGTGCTATATGTAGAAAGGCAGACTGTAAATTGAAATGGATGGATGAATAAATGAATATATCTACTCACTTCAAATTATATCTCTGTTAACTGCAATGGCATCCATCAAAAATCCTGGGCATTATAAATTGGTGACAGTCCTAAAAAATCACTATATTCCCCAAAATGCAATTTCCAGGGTCTATTGCTTTGAATATGAGGATTTCTAGAGTCTACTGTTGATGTTGGGGTTCAGTGTCAGTAATACAGTAGGCCTTCTAGTTCATAGCCAAAAACTAGTCAGCAGTAGGGATGTATCCGCTCGCCTCAAGTGGGCATAGCGGAGCCGAAATCAGCCCCGCTCACGCCTGCAAGAGGCAAGCGGGCCTTACTGGATTCCGGCGACCGCTTGTCTCTCCGCCCACGCTGCCCGTGCCGGTCCCATCGTGTCACTTCTGGCTGGCCGGAAGTGATGCGCCGGGACCCTGCGCCGGCACGCCGGGACCGCAATTCTACGTATTTTACATAGAAACTAGGGCAACAGGGCTGGTTGCCCTGGACTGGTTTCTACGTAAAATACATAGAATTGTGGTCCTGGTGCGTCACTTCCGGCCAGCCGGAAGTGACGCGATGGGACCAGCGCGGCTGGTTCGAGCGGTGCGGAGAATCGCTCCACGCCGTGAAGGATCGAACAGTTGGGGGCGCTGCGGAGAGGTGGGGCGAGGAGGGGAGGGGTGGGGGGCCCCTAAGGTTTGTGGACATCCCTAACAGCAGTAGTTTGCAAGGGTTTTGGGCCTAGTCAAGGATTTGGAATGTCAAGACCAGTGTGAGCTCATCACTGTCAGAGTTCTCAGAAGAAAACAGGTGGGAGTTGAGTTGTCTCTGTCTCTTCCGTCCAGCTGCAACTTCGACCTTGCAGAGATAGAAGCTGACACCATTCTCTGGGAACTTCAGGAGAGGGAGAGGTGGTTTGCAGAGGTGTCCCTCTGGTTGAAGCCTCACCCCTGAAGGGTAGAAGGGAAACACCCCAGGTGGGACAGGGGCCTTGTGGATGGGCCAGTTCCCTTGTCAATTAGTGGTTTGGAAGGAGGGTTAAGATGGCCACACCTTCACTTTTAAGTCAGTGCTTAGCCTCCAGAGCCTTTGCTAGGAACATCTCTCTCATCTTCCCTGTCTGCATCTTTCTGTTTGGATCTATCACCAGCTGAGCTACTAGGAGCATTCTGCACATGGACTCTACCTAATCTGGACTTTCTTCTCTTTGGACTTATACTGTCAAGAACTCCCATGAAAAGGACTATCATACTTTTCGACTGTGCATTCTTGTGGCTATGGATGTGTCTTCGTCTAGGAGCCCAGAGTCCTGCTGGCTTGGGGCTAATTCTTGACATTTCTATGCTTTGATCTGTGTGGAGTAGAGATTCCAAGGCTGGGAGCTTTGGACATTGGAATCTCTGCATGTGGGGAAGTACTTTGGACTCAAGTCTGATCTTGTTTTGAACCCTTATTGTCGAGAGGCCTGGACTCACAGTACCTAGTATGTCCAACCCCAGTGGGGGTTGGTCTTGATTCCAGGGGGGGGGGTGTATGGTAGTTCAGGTTCTCTTTTAGAATCCGTTCCCCTGTCTAACAAGCAATAGGGCTCAGATCCTTCCCTTCCTGGAAGAGCAGCCAGGACAGGAGTTGCTCGGATTTTAAGGCCAAGACTCACAGCACCCTGGAGGTTCCAGTGCAGTGGCAAAGTAGGATCAGATCTTTTGGGAAGGCCTGGGCAAGTCAGGCCTGTTTCTAACATCTCTTCCCTTGTCTAAGGAGCATTTGGGATTGGCTCTGATCCTTCCTTTGTCATAGGAGCAGTGGGAATTGGCTCTGGTCCCTTCCCTTGGGGTGGAATGTCGGGGAATGTGGTCGCTAAGAGACATTCCAGTCCCCTACCTGGATGTGGAAGAATTTCAAGATCCTGCAGCAAAATGCCATCAGGTATATGATTTCTGAAGACTGTAACTGTTAAGCTTATGCTGTGGGATTTGCTGTAATAAAAGGATCTCACTGATTTGGAGTCTCCGGTGTCAGAGTGCTAGAATGAGTGATTGTAGGACCGGGGCCCTGACAGGTGCCTCTTCCTCATCTTTCTTCTTCTTCTTCTTCTTCTTCTTCTTCTTCTTCTTCTTCTTCTTCTTCTTTCTTCTTCTTCTTCTTCTTCTTCTTCTTCTTCTTCTTCTTCTTCTTCTTCTTCTTCCTTTTACCTGTTTTATCTTTCATTGTGATGTTCGCCACTCTGAAATCTCTGTATCAGAATATGGAGCAGTATATAAATTTTGTAAATAAAATAAATAAATCACCACCATTATCAGTAGTAGTAGTAGTAGTAATAATAATAATAATAATAATAATAATAATAATAATAATAATAAACTACATGCTCATAATTTAGGTTGGTATCATATAAATTGTAACAAACACACTGAAAACCTGAGTAAACACTTCTTATAACTTCTTTCTACAAAAAAGTAGCATTATTTTATAGTGTGATGTGGGAAGGTTGGGGGTGGGCAGATGACAGAACAATTAAAAGTTTTTAGACCTAGGCATCTGGTTTTTGCATTTGCAAAATCTTAAGATGTGTTGACAGATTTCTGTTTTAGAAACAGTGATCAAAATTTAGTGTAGGCATTAGCTGCCAGTCACATGTGAACCATCAAAATCAAGTTCCACACCACTGAAACGTATATATTTTTTTACTGGAAATGATGTCTGGTCTTGACTTTTTAGAAGTGCTTGTATATATTCTGTAAATGGAATGAAAGCCATGTGGGTCCAGCATTCAAGTAGCATTAGAGAGCTAAAAAGTAAGTTGTATAAATTATATTGGCTATGATGTAAGCTTAAATATTACCATGGCAAACCATTATGCCATAATGTTATGGAGAAACTTAGTGGTGTATCCATGGCAGTGGGTGACACTGAATGGAATATAACCCATTTCTTTCTTTCCTTTTTTTCCTGGCCCTTTCTGCTTTTCTCTTTCCTTTTTAAATTCCTTTTCATTCTATTTCTTTCCTGCCCCTTCCTTTTTATATTTTTCCAGCTGCCATTTTATATCTTCTTCTTATCCAGCAATGCAAACTGCAAAGCTCTGTGTTTAGCAAAATATTTTATTTCAGATCTTTTAGGGTGCAATCCTATGCATGTTTAGACAGGGGGGAAAATTCTGCAGCTCTCAGCATTCTGGGAGTTGTAGGATGTTTTCTGTCTAAACATGCATAGGATTGTGCCCTTAATGACATAATGAAGTTTCTATATATGCACAACCTGTGGGTGCTGTACTGTACCTTGTTTACTACATTGAATACATCAGATATCTTGTGGTGTTCAATATCTACTTTTAATTTATCTAATTGTGGCGGACCGAACCTGGTCCACTGCGCGGGTTCGGTACCTTAAAGGTTAACCGGCACCGAAGTTGTGCCCTGTACGCGGCTTCCCAAGACTTTATTTCTAGCTGCGAGTGATATTGACACGAAATCCCATAGAGATACAAGGAACCTGCAATCTGGTCAGTTTCAAGAGGGTTTAATGGAGCGGAACTAATAGACTACAGGAATTTCACAGTATAAACATAGCAGTCAATACAGATAGCGGAACGGAAGTATTCAATTTGCTTTCTAGGTAGGCTTGGCTCGAATGCAGAGAATTACCTGACATCAGAGACTCTGACTCTAAGATCTAGTGTAGCGGTTTGCTTTGCCGGTCACCGGGCGCCCAGCCGGAGTTGGAAGTTGCTTGGCCCTAGTCGGAGCTAGCAACCTGATCCGTGCAAGCCTGCACCATGTTCCCAAGAACCCTTTGTCCTTCGGCACGTATCTTTTCTACCCTCCCTCGCCCTCTCCCCGCCCTTGATGATCAGGTTGCTGGTCCCGTCCCACGGGGTGGTGGCGCCTTTTGGGTGCTGGCATCTCCTGGGTACTTTGGGGTACTTTGCAGCTCTTTGAGACTGCGCCCCCCCCACCTCTGGAATGTTATGCACTCCCTTGAGGGAAGTGTAAATGTGCCCCATTGAAGGTATGCAGATGTGGCTTATGTGTAACCGGTCTGCCCAGAACTGTGTCTCCTGTGCCCTGGGTGGAGATTATGCAGACTGAGGGGTGGCAGCGGAAAAGGGGAAAACATGTCAGGGTTCAATGTGTCAGGGTTCAGCAGTGTACTCAGGCTTTCTCTCCACACTAATTATATGTTTACTATTCATTTATTTATTACTCATTATTCAAATTTATTTATGTATTTATTATTCAAATTTAAATACCACTTTCCATAAAGGTATCAAAGTGGTGAACATAAAATACAATGGCATAAAAGGAACAATAAATATAACAATAAAAACAACACAATATAAATTAATCAGTAATAAAGCCGCACACTCTACTATGTGCTGCAAACCATAGCTGGGTGGATCACACTTCAGGGAAAGCCTGTGCAGAGAGATGACTTTCAAGAAGACATCTGAATGTCAGAACTTGGGAGCCTGTCTCATGTCAATTGGTAGAGTGTTCCAAAGCGTGGTTGCTGCAACACTAAGGGCCTGTTCACATGACACGGGAACCACGGGGGAGCGGCTACTCCCCTGTGGTTCCCATGCGGTCCAAATGGCGGCCCAGCGGCCCCCCCCCCCCAGGATGGCCGTGCACTGAAATCCACCATGGGTGGTAGAAGGGTAAGCCCCTACTGCGTGTGCCCGCCGTGCCATGCGGACAGTGGGCGCCCCCCGCATGGACCTCCCGTGGCCACACAGAGACGGCAACCCAGAGCGGCTGGAGCTGCAGCCACTCCAGCCTGCCTTCCGAGCTGCCACCTGCTAGTGTCGGGAGGACCCCGCCGTGGCGCGGGGGCTGCCAGCTCCACCGTGGTCTGCCCACGCGTGCGGGGCACAGGTCATCTGTGGCGCCCCACTGGGCCCCGCAGACAGCCCTGTGGTGCCTCCCCCGCTCGCCTCCTGGGTCGTATGAACCGGCCCTAAATGTTCTACTGTTCCAAAGAGAACAGCCAGTGTTGGAACCAGAATATACTGAATGAAATGACCCTTCATTTTATACAGCAAGGCAGTTCTAATGCTCTTATGAGCTGGAAGCCCTTAACACAATCAAGTTGAGAGAGATGAGGATTGGTCAACATTATTGGGTTTGAATCATTCTTCATGCTCCTGACTCTTCTTTAGAACAACAAAAAATCTTTCTTTCTTTTTTTGTTTTGGCCTTTACTAATGAATTATATTTAAAAATAGATGAACTTGGATATTCCAATGATGGAAACTTTTCAGGGTGTGTGTGTGTTATCCATATATATATATATATATATATATGTGTTATTCTTACCCCAATAACACCTCCATCTTCAAAGGCACTCCTTCATCAGTATGCAAATCTTCAAAGGGGGAATTGCACAATAACTTGAAAACTCTCAAAGGGAGAGCAGTTACCCAGTGATGTAAAAATCTTTGTAAGGTACAGCTCCTCTGTGATTTAAAAGTTCCTCAAAGTAGAAACCACCTCAAGCAATGCAAATTCTCAGGGTGCATGGGAAATCACTGAATAAGAACACTTCCATGATATGTAATCTTTAAAGTGACAGTAAGCATTCACCTTTAAAAAAGTATTAACATGTATAGCATTCCAAGGAGATAGTACAGTAAAATCACATTACCGACAGCATGCCTTGGGGCATAGTGGAAGAGGCAATTGAATTCTAAAAGTTTCCTCTGACCAGTTCTGAGTGCATATTTATCAGTAAGAAACTAAGCCACACTTTTCCTTGGTCTTTCAGGCCCAAATCCAGCTGGTGCCCTGATCACATATCACCTTATGAAGCATCTAAGCCTATTGCTTTGCTAGATGAATCCTCCAATGAGTTGAGCCATGCCAGTTTGTTGTTATACCAGTAGATGGTAGGATGCATTAAACTGTGTGTGTGAGAGAGCCTTCTTCTATCATTAAGGCTAGATGTGTCGTCAGGCAATAAAGGACCAGAACAACAAGGTGCATCTTTGCTGACCGAGGAAATGTGTGGATGTATGGAGGGTATGTTATAAGCAAGCAGAATGTGTGATGATATTGCACAACATCATCACTGATCACAGGGCACAACCGTTAAGGAATCGGCCTTAGCTTCCAATGGCTTTGTGGAGCTTGAGACAACATGAGATTGCCTTAGCTATGGTTTTAAACCAGCACGGTTTTTTTTATCATTGAATTTCCATGGTTTTTAAAAAGGAAATTTAAAGTTACATTGCTGGCAATCCTACCCTCTCCCCAATAATCTGCCTTCTTGCAAGTTTACCTATATGATAAATGCGATTATAAATACTATGTAAATAATGGTAATCATAATTTCTTTTCGAGGATCAGGATTCAAAAATCTCAAGGAAAGGTGAGCTCATCCCCACTTCTCTTCCTATCATCATCATCATCATCATCATCATCATCATCATCTCCATTTCTATACCGCCCAATAGCCAAAGCTTACACACAATGACTGGGTTCACATGACATGACAACCCACCAGAGGAGGAGAAGGAAAGGGGCATTCTGGTGGGAGGGGAGGAGATCGGAGCAGCCAGGATATGAATTATCCTGAGCCTCCTTCAGCCTCCTTCCCTCCCGGTCCCCCTCCAAAGTACCCTGCTAGACACAGGCTGAAAAACCCATCTAGTGAAAATCAGTAAAGATGGAGGATGGGGAGTGCATAGGACTCTCAGAAGCCTCCAAGTTGGAGGCTTCCAAGCAATGAGGGTGCAATCGATAGGACTGCACCCTAAATCTTAACACTGCATTTACAATCTTTACACTGCTGCTGGTTTTTATTTTGGTTTTAGACTGCTTTCTAAACTTTTAACATTTTTATATCATGTTTTATCATGCTGTATCTCAATGTTTTAATTGCTATGAACCACCCAGAGCGCTTCAGCTATTGGGTGGTATAGAAACATAATGAAGAAATGAAGAAATATTTTGAAGAAATACTATTTAAATGCAAATGTTCATGTGGATTCAATAATCATAATTGCAGATTGATGCAGAAACAAGAGAGAATGGACAAATGGGTGAACACAAGCAAACTTGATGAGAAACAAACTGATTCAACTATCCCTAAAGGGGAGAGGATGCATGCAGCTTCTGCTTGTTGACATTCCTACACATTAGAAAATCATCCCAAATCTGTATTGTCCTTTCAGGAAAAGCCTGACTATGTCTTGTCCTAGGTTCAGCATTAGGGAACAGTATAGTATGTCTGGAAACTGCTTATTTGTTACATTGCCATTTTTAGCAACCTAATTCATAGGATCCTATCTTAGCAGGCCTTTGGGTTATTGATCACCTTGCATCCTCTGGCTAGTACCCAGCCATGTTTTCTGATAGATAAACACCCAAGTTTATTATTAAGTTGTCTTCAGTTTGGAGTTAGTGAAAGCTGCATTCACTGAATTTTGTATTGTGTTTTCCACCAAGAAAGCAGAGGTGGTTTTTAATTTCTAAATCAGGAGCTACTATTTGTTTGCTATGGACTTGCTAGGAGTTGTAGTCCAACACATCTGGAGGGCACCAGGTTGAGGAAGGATGATATAAGCTATAAATTATATCATCTAGGGCAAGTATTACATTCTGCTTTTTAATTTCTTTGACTCCTATCTTATATTCTTTGTGTATGTTAAGTAATCAAACTAACCATTTCATTAAGCAAAGGTGGGTGTTACCTGGGTGACTGCCAATGGCTTATTTATGGAGGATTTGAAATCCCCAAGAAACTATTGGAGAATTTCTCCTCCCCCTGGTGTAATTTGGTGAAATTTGGAGAGGCCATTTGTGCACAACTCTAGTTAAAAACAACCAGTCCACACAGAGAGACCTCAGCTTTCATCAAAATCTCAGTGAAACGGAATGCTCTTCATCTTCACCATTTATCAGAAGGAGGAAAGAGAGGAGGCTGCATACAACCTCTGGGGAGTGAATTTCAAAGCCTATGTGTGACCTTGGGGAAGTCAACTCTTGGCCACCTCTTGATCATGTAACCTTCCATAGTTTTAGTGCTCTGCATACATTAAGAGCCAAACTTTTATCCTGTAGTTTGGCATTGTTCAACTCTTTGTTTGTTTGTTTGTTTGTTTGTCTGTCTGTCTGTCTGTCTGTCTGTTTAACACATAGCCAGAATCTGAGCAGTCAGCTGGATCAGGGTGTAGTAGAGAAGAGGACTTTGACCCTTTACTGTTGCCATGGTCCCAGTCAGAACCATCGTCTATGCCTGTTATTCACAATGGGAGGAAAGCTTCTGTTGACCATTTATTTATTTATTTATTTATTATATTTATCAATCGCCCATCTGGCCGGTCACCCGGCCACCCTGGGCGATGTACATGATGGGGGCAAAGGGTTAAATCTCATTTCCCCCAATGCCATGGTCCAAATCTGTCTTGCCCCCACCCCTCAGACTAGCTACTTGCTAAGCAAAAATCAACTACACCAATGTACATGATAGAAGTCACATCTAGTTGGGCCCTGAGTCATACCGAAAGGGTGGCAAAGCTTCACTTTTCCTAAGGGAGCAAAAACCACTTTGGCTAGTCCTGTTTGCTGACACTTCATATGTGCCTATTCCTTCTCACTTTTCACCACTTATTCCCTTTTTTGAGAATTATTTATAAAAGTTGTCTTGCTACCTGTTAGAGATGCCTTGCATATGGGGCATTCCACCATTTCAGGGTGGGAGGTTGCATTAAATAGCACATGAGCTCCTTTCCAACCTCTAAGGGCTATTGGAATCTATGGGTCTGCAGTGGTTAATTTTGGTGTTACAAATGGGCTTATGTTGAGAAGAAGAAAAAAAAAGGATTGCTTCATGTTGTTGATTAAGAATGTACAACATCATGTTTGAAGTGGTCACGTACATCTGTTCCACCATATGTTTCAAGCAGTAGGGTGAGGTGCATGGTTGTGTACATGTGATGAAATCCATGTGTGCAGTCTTTTATTGGCATGCACTCTTAATCCATATCACATGAATATCCTTACGGGGTGGGTGGGGAGAGAGACAGCAATCCTGAGAATACAAAAACCATGGATGTAAACTAAATCACAGAATGGATACTTCACAAAAGAGAGCTAAACTGGGGTCTTCTCATAAATATTGTCCTCACATCGGAAGGAAGATACCTGCAATTCACTCTTCCTAGAGCCAACAGGCAAACTTCTCCCTTGGCTATGACTTTTGTTTGATCATCATTGTCATCATCATCATCATCATCATCATCATCATCATCATCATCATCATCAGGCACAATCTATGCATGTTTAGACAGAAAAAAGTCCTTCAACTCCCAGTATGCCCCAGCCAGTATGGCTGGCTAGGTCATGCTGGGAGTTGTAGGACTTTTTTTTGTCTAAACATGCATAGGACTGAGCCCTCACTTACTTAAAGGGTTTTCAACACAATACATGATGACAGGCATGGTTTTGCCACAAAGTGAACACTAAAGAGCCAAAGGCAGTCATGGCTGACCAGCGGATTGCTATGTTTACAAAAATGTGCTAATTTTTATCTTTAGGTGTATGCTGAAAGCAGCAATACATCTATAAAGCATATAACCCATGAATTAACCCTCCAAGTTAGGGTTGGCCAGATGTTTTCTGTACGGTATATAATCCAGAAGAATTGTATGCCAGAACAAAGGCCTGCAGCTCGCTTTTTCACTCCCCATTTCCAAGCTGCCCCTCTCCAGATGGTGGGGCTCCTGTACCATCTGATTGGTACACGAATGAACATACCTTAACTTAGGTCTCCGGATTCCCCATCCATATATAATCATCATCCCATCAAAAGGATTTTTTTTTCCTGTATTGCAGAGATTTAATGTCAGCTGCACTAAATCAGGAAGAATAACATGTACAAACCCTCTAAAAGTTTACGATGACCACAATATAGGTCTCTAATTTGAATGGAATATATTTATTCAGATGGTTTGTGTTTGCTGTTCTTCAGATATACGAAAACAGTGCAAAGCAACTTAAGATTCTAGGTTCATTAAGAACAGCTGGCATTGTTAGACTTGAAAAGGGGCAAATGGGCAGTTTAATGCTCTCTAGATGGTGTGCCTTGTTAGCTCTGGTTAGCATTTCATTATCTCTCCATTGCTGCACAGCAGAATGTCATGTAGCCTCACAGCTGAGGAGCTGTTTTTGTATTTTTTTTCTCTCTCTGCAGCAAAGCAACACCAAAAGCAACAGAGAGGATATAATGTGCCAGGGAGCACTAATGAGGCACTTTGCACAGAGAGCAGCAAACTGCCTATCCCCTCCCCTCATCCCTTCCTTCAGGGGCATTCACACTCTTGCAATTAGAGTGTTGCAATCCACATCAACACCATAAGTTTCATTTTAGGTGATAAATAAAAAAATAAAAATAAATAAATTATCACATTGGTTGATACTTCCTTTAATAATGTTCCAGTTAGCAGTTATTTACCAAGCTCCTGCCCCACCTTCAGTTGGGGCTACTGACTCTGGTGTGGGGAGTGTTGGCAAGGTTTGGGAGACCCACATGATGTAGAACTTCAGACATTACCATTGCAACATGGGAGACAACCATGAGTGAAAAGTAACCATACTGCAGATGACATTTGATGACTGGGTTCTGCAGTTTCTCCTCTCACAGTGCTTCAGTAATCATGGTAGGCATAGCAGCTGAATACTGACCCGACAATTGGCTATTAAAAGTGCAGCTTCTCCTGATCCTTCTTCTTGACTTAACCCAGGATTTGTATACAGTAGATAAGATGGACCAAGATTCATGACCCAAAGGACTTAGAGCAGAATTGTTTTTTTTTTCATGTATATTCTCAGCAGTTTAAAAAAGTGCAATCTTTCAGTAGGGTGTGTGTTTTTGGCAATTGCATTGAAGGGGAACCCATTCATTCATTCATTCATTCATTCTGCCTAGTCAAAGTAAGGCAATGCTTCCTGAATTGGCTTTGCTTGTTGTCAGTGGAATCAGCGCACAGCCAGATCTGATTGGTAATGTAACTTTGTGATATCCTGCTCATTATATGATCCCTGATTGGCTGGAATCACTCATATGCCTGACTCAAAAAGTATTCACTGCATTATCTCTCCCCCCCACCCCTCAGTGGTAGTTAAACCTGACTGGCTGCAAATTTTTGAGATATGATAATCTCATTCACTACATTGACAGGGGTGGGCAATACACACCTCATGGGCCACATGCAGCTTCCCAGGAGGATTTTTTTGGCCCCCACTGTGTGCCATGCCTCCACGGCACAGCCTCCACTGTTACTGTGCCACCAGATTCCCAGAGTTTCTGCTTGGAAACAATGTGCACACCTCGTTTCTCAGCAGAATCTCACTCCCACAGCCTGCCAAATGGAAACACTGGTTCCTCTGCAGAATAGGGCTCCCTCAAGCCTGCCAAACAGCTGTTTGGTGTGCAAGTGGCAGCACAATCCTGCTGCACCTTGGTTCCCAGCAGAATCACAGCCACACAGCCACTTCCAGTGTGGGTGTGGCCACTTCGAGTTGTGGCTGCAGTGGGAGAGGGGTGCAGCTCTTGGAGGGTTCTGGAAGGGGGTCCAATACACCCCCCACCTCTGAGCTTGCCCACCATTGCGCTACAGGTAATAATAGGGAGTGATAATAAGAATAAATTATACCAAATAAGCATCAGAGAGGGAAAACAATGGCAGTGAACACAACAGAAAAAGATCAACATTCTCACAATGTGGTATGAGTATATGCATCTGTGCCAGACTGATTCTTGTCCTGCCCTCCCCTGCTGCCCTTCAGTAGCTCCTTTCTGGTTTGCCTTCTTGCTGATCTTCACAGCCAGCTACCTTCTGCTCAACTGTGTGACTCCTGTCTATTCCCAGTGCCTTTGTTATTCTCCCACAAGCTTCCAGTGGCCAAGACAGGACATGGTGAAATGCACAGTGGGATGATATCACTTCATGTATTGTGTAAAACTAAACATTATCAGAAAGCGATGGAAAGCGACATGAACTGGTGATGGGTCTGTTTCTCTGATAACATTATGTTAGGCCTAGAGATTATATTTTTTTCTTTAAGAAAAGCACAGTAAAAAATTCTCAAGCGGAAGGCTCTGGGTAGGTTACTGTGTAGCGAGGGCCACCAACTTGGATGACTTTAAAATGGGATTAGACAATTCATGGAGGATAAGGACACCAGTGGCTACTAGTCGTGGTGGTTATTTATTACCTCCGATATCAGAGGCAGTATGCCTCTAAATACCAGTTGCTGGGAGACATGAGAGAGACGACACTATTATTTTCTTGTCTTGCTTGTAGATGCTTCTCATAGGCATCTGGTTGGTCCTTGTGGGAACAGAAATGCTGGACTAGATCGGCCAGGGGTGGGCCACTTGTGGCCTTCCAGTTGCTTTGGTCTAAAACTCCCATCAGTCTTCTCCATTGTCCTTCTCCATTGTCTATCGAACTGATAGGAGTTGTAGGCCAAAACATCTGGAGGGCCACAAGTTGCCCACCCACCCCTGAGGTAGGTCCTTCATCTAACCCAGTATGGCTCTTCTTATGCTCTTAAGTTTCTAACCATAAAAGCTACCACTAATTTTGCTTCATGATTAATCATAGTGCTTTTATTTTAGTTTCAAAGGCAGATTATGGATAGTATATGTATGGTGCTGAGATGTGCAAATTAATAACTATTACAGTTCAAGTGAAAATTACAGTTTCCTGTTAAGACTAGTACAGTTGATGTCTATTAAAGGAAACTTGCATTCCCTGAAGGAAATGCCAGGTTTTGGTTGGATGCCATCCTAGCCAAGGTATGTAAATAGATGTTTCCTTAAACCAAAGGTTTTGCCATAATAACTGCATGTGACTGTATAATTTCCTCTTCTCTTTTAAAGTAGGGTAGTCATAATCTTTTTTAGAAGAGGAAGAGGAAAAATAAATGATACACACCAGCATAGCTTTCTGAAGTGGTTAGAGAATATTACACTGGAGGTTGGTTAGAAGGGGAAATGAATAGTTAAGATGTGGGGCCTTTCTATGGGAGATTAAGATAACTGTAGGTTACAGGGTTTGTATGTTTGTTTGAAGCCATATTACAGTATTTCTTGAGCATTTAACATTATGTCCCAGTCATAGCTTGGATTGCACTAGACACTCAATATTTTCTAGGTAAATTCCCAAGTTATGTGAAGTGGACTACATAATTCATTTACAGGATTATTTACCAGTGCTAAACTGAGCTGGGGCAGGGGCTGAGGTACATGAATATATCAGGCCCCACATATTTATAAAAATAAATAAATAAATAAATGCAGGTAGATGCATAATACATTCCTAACTGAAAAAAATTCTCCACAAAGCAAATTACAGCCTATTTTAAGAGGCAAAATAAATAATCAAACCATAAAACAATGGACAGTATTCCATACATAAATCCTTCAATAGCAAATAAGATTGCAGTGCAGCAGCAGATGCAATCTCAGTGAAAAGCACAGTGCACTAACATTAACCGACTGCAGTCTAGAATGAGAAGATCTTTAAAATCCTCCTAACGGCTGGCAAAACGGGAGCCATGGGCACTTGCTGGATCTGGGCTTTCTAGTGCACAGCAATGGGGCTTAAAGTGAGTATTTCCATACACCCTTTATTTATTTATTTATTTATTGTATTTCTAGGCTGCCTTTCAGGGCAGAAGCCCTCCCAAGGTGGCTTACAACATTAAAATTCATATAATATAAAACCTGATACAATAATAAGGTAGCCAAACATGTATAAAACAACAGAGAAAGCAATAAAACATTACTTTAAAAACAAAACAAAACCCTACAGCATAACTGCAGCTACAGAGCAGAACAGTCCAGGAAAACATAGTCAGGGAAAGGCATATGTGTTAATGCAGAGCAAAAGCACTTTTCATTCAGGCATTATGTGGATGAATTAGATATCTGCGTTGAAAGGGGCAGTGGGGTCACAAATTTAGCCCTGCCCCAAAAGTCGAGGTTCCCCTTCTGAACCTACCATCACCGTCTCCACATTCAGCATTACTTCTGTAGCAGTGCTTTTTGTGCAATTTAAAATCCTGGTTATGATTAATGCACAGCAAGGGGGCTAAAATATAGTAATTTAATGTACATCAACGTGAGGATCAGCTCACACCAATGGGTTTGTGTGGTGGGGGGAGAGTTCGGGTGGCATCCTTTCAAGTGCAAAAATATGGCACCTAAGCAGCAGATGTTCAGGGCAACAATGGGTAGTATCCTATTCTGTCTGCACACCAGCAGGACTCACAGCTAGTGCAACGGGGGAGCTGGCAGTTTTCAAGCCAATTCTAGATCCACACAGCTTCCCACAGTGAGGACACAGGTTACCAGATAGAAGATGGTCCTGTAAAGGATTCATTTGACGTGCTTTTCGCTTAGCACGTTTCTCCCTTTCTCCTTGCACTCGAGTTTCTTCAAAGTCCATGGAACCTTTGTGAAAGGCCAACCTCCATTTAGATCGTTCATGGGCCAGAGCTTCCCAGCTTTCGATGTTTATATTGCATTTTTTTAGATTAGCCTTATGAACATCTTTAAACCTCTTATATTGACCACCGATATTCCGCTTTCCATCCTTGAGTTGGGAGTAAAGTAACTGCTTTGGGAGACGGCAGTCAGGCATTCGAACAACATGACCGGTCCACTGAAGTTGGCGTTGAAGGATCATTTTTTCAATGCTAGTAGTCTTTGCTTCTTCCAGTACACTGACATTTGTTCGTCTATCTTCTCAAGTAATTCGCAGGATTTTCCGGAGGCAACGTTGATGAAACCTTTCAAGGAGGTGGAAGTGACGTTTATAGATAGTCCATGTTTCGCAGGCATACAATAAAGTTGGTAATACAATGGCTTCATAAACCAGTGTTTTGGTCTTCTTACAAATATCCCGATCCTCGAAAACTCTATGTTTCATTCGAGAAAATGCGGCACTTGCGGAGCTCAAACGATGCTGGATTTCACTGTCGATGTTAGCTGTAACAGAAAGATAGCTGCCAAGATAGAGAAAATGATCGACATTTTCCAGTATTGTCCCGCCAAGCTGGATAGATGGCATCACCAAAGGGTTAGCTTGCACTTGCTGATGAAGCAATTTGGTCTTTTTGATGTTAAGTGAGAGACCAAGTTTTTCGTATGCTTCTGCAAAAGCATTTAGGATAGTTTGGAGATCATCTTCTGAATGTGCGGAGACCACATTATCATCAGCATACTGAAGTTCCACAACGGAGGTTGTAATTACCTTACTTTTTGCTTTCAGCCTGCTGAGATTAAAAAGCTTTCCATCTGTTCGATATATAATTCCCACACCAGTGGGAAGTTTCCCCTTGACAAGATGTAAAACCATGGCGATGAAAATGGCAAATAATGTTGGGGCGATAACACATCCCTGTTTAACACCTGATCCCACTTTAAATGGAGCACCATGAGAGCCATTGTTGTCCAAAACCGTTGCCGTCATGTTGTCATGGAGAAGTCGCAAGATATTCACAAATTTATTGGGGCATCCAATTTTCATAAGGATAGTCCAGAGAGCTGTACGGTCTACAGTATCAAAGGCCTTAGCCAAATCGATAAATGCCATATAAAGGGGTTGATTTTGCTCCCGGCATTTTTCTTGGAGCTGACGTGCAGTAAAAATCATGTCTACTGTCCCTCTAGAGGGGCGGAAACCATATTGAGTTTCAGGGAGGATCTCTTCTGAAATAGATAGAAGACGGTCATGTCATGGCAGCCAAAAGATCAGCCAGAGATCAGTCATGGCAGCCAAAAGCATCAGCAACAAGTGGAAATGGGGCAGGTCTGCAGCGCTCACAGAAGGGAGCTCTGCTGACCTGTCCCAATCAGGAAATGAGCATTTCCTCTCACTTCCTGGCTTACTTTAGGAAGAGCTAACTCTCTGTTGGACTAGTAGTGGGTCCCGCTGGTACAACATAATGAGTGGGAGCAAAGTGGCACTATTGGATACTGCCCAAAGAGCAGTAGTGAATTGTTGCAGAGGGGAAATGGTAAAATAGTTGAGGTTTCTACAAGCGGTTTCACAGTCTGTGAAATGGCAGGTTTTAAGGCTGGAATCGAACAATGACAAATGTTGGTGCAGCAATATTAAAGAATAATAACTAACATCTGTATAGCACTTTGCATTTCAAAGACAGTGTAATCCTTACCAGAGGAGGCTGGTGACTCCTGTGTCAGTGGGGCTCCTTATCCATTGCAGCTTTTATTCTGAGCTTTCACGGAGCTATCCATGGTGCTCCATGGTAGTGAACCCGTTTTGGGGATGGAGTTCAACACCATGGATAGCTTCTATAAAGCTCAGAATAAAAGCTGCAATGGATGAGGAGCCCCACTGACATAGGAGTCACCAGCCTCCCCAACAAGCTTGGGTAGTTTGTTTGTTTGTTTGTTTGTTCATTATATTTCTATCCCACTCTTTTTCCTGCAAGCAACAAAAGGTGGCTTACATAATCCTTCTCTTCTTCTCCATGTTAACCTCATAACAACCCTATGAGGTAGGTTAGGCTGAGATTCAGCGACTGGCCCAAAGTCACCCAGTGAGCTTCATGGTTGAGTGGGGACTAGAACCCAGATCTCCTTAGTTCCAGTCCAACACTCTCTCACCACTACGCCACACTGGTTAGTCAGTATTATTATCACCTATATTATGGATGAGGAACTGAGGCTGAGAATGGCTTGCCGAAAGACACTAGTGAGTTCATGGCAGAGATGAGACTCAAACCAGAGACTTTCAGAATTCTAGCTCAGTCTCTCAGCCACTATGTGACACCAGCAGTACTGGTATACTTAAAGAAGAACAGTATCCCAGTATCTACTACTCTCTTTCCCAGACAATTTTGTTCCCATTCAAGCTTCATGGACACCAAAATAGAGTATGCAGTTATCCACATGTCAGTCCTAACTGGATGAACATAACAGCACATCTTCTATGTTCCAGAGATCAGTCATGGCAGCCAAGTGAAAAATTGGAACCAGGAGCTGAGGTGAAGGGTTGGAATCAAAGAACAAGCTGAGTGTCAGAGGCAGCAAAGACTATAGTTGTGCAGGCAAAGTTCCAGCCTGAACCCAAAGCCATGTTGGGTTGGGAAGAGCAATTGGGGAGAACCAATTATCAGCAAGGTTGGTTGAGACTGAGAGAACCCTTGGAAAGTTCTCAAACCTGTAATCCCAGTGACTCGCCACATGGGGCATAGAGCTGGAAATAGAGCTTGTTTCAGTCCTGGCAGATCCAATTTTACAACAGGGGTGGACCTAAGGGACCAATTCATTTTCAGAGAACCTCTTGAGAGCTGCAGTCCAATGGAAAGCAGGACTGAAGGCAAATGGGGTGGGGTCAAAAATACCAAAATTTACCAAAATACCCCTTCAAAAATACTATTTTTAAAATTTATTTATTTATTTATTTATTTTGCTTTAAGCTCTTACTGGTAGTAACTAAGCCTTAGGAGAGGCATTTTAACCTTTTAGAATGGGGAAAAACCTGTACAGAAGCCAGGGAACCACCAAATGATTGGTGGTTGGGGGTAGGAGGTGGGTTCAGGGGAAGGGTGTGTGACCCCAGGAGGGACAAATTTCATCCCCGACCTTAGGTTCTCCAACCCTGGTTTGCATGGCTATGTTTCTATGAAAGGTAGAACAAGAAAAAAAAATCTGATCACTCATTAATATAGAAATTCCCTATCAGTGATTACCCATAAACAAATAAATATCCTCCAAATATAAAGCATTGTGCCCTAATCTCTTACTCCCAACAGTTAAAAAAGAAGTCCTCATGCACCTATGAATCAAGGAAAGAAAGCTTTCATTGATTCATCTTACTGATTAAACTAATTGAAGTTGCAAAATATGGGGATGATGGGTCATTAATTTCCTTTTCTTCACACACACACAAATCTTCAGAAACATTGCAAAGAATTACTGGGCTCGGTATGAAAAATAATAATCTTGTGCTGTTAAATTAAAGGATTGGGGATGCACATTATCAAATTCAATTCAGACAAAAGCTTTCAAAGACCATCTTGGACTTGATTTGGTATGCTGTATCAATGGTGTGTGTGTTTTAAACTTAAAAATTTAGAAAAAAAATATTTTGAATCAATAATGTGAAGATTTTCCAAAGGTATAAACCAGGAGAATCTGTGTTATCGTGTTTTTTCTCTGTGGAAGATTAAGGCATAAGTACTGAATCGTAACAAGTTTGATTGAAAGCCGAGTATAATGCCATAGAAAAAGAGGACAGTCAAGCCAAGGGCATATTGCAAGAGTGAGAAAAGTTCCCTTCCTTCAGTCACATTAATTTCCAAGATGCCGTAGAGTGCTAATAGGAAATGCAGGTTGCCATGCAATGTAATAGTACACAAAGATCCTGGTGATATGTATCTGTTCTCTGCCTAGAGATAGAAATTCGGGGGGGGGGGGCGCACGTGTGTGTGTGTGTGTGTGTGTGTAACTGCTGAGATATGCAAGTATTCTCTGAACCAATGAGCCAAATTGAGATTGCAGCACCATCGGGACAGTATTCTACCTGTATTTTTCCACTGCACAGCTAATGGAAGGAGGCAAGGCTGCAACCAGGCCCCCCTCCAGTATGCGCTTAGAAACAATTTCAGCTGAGAAAACCCCCTTTGACTACCAATTGCCATTGCTGAAATCACAGGGAGAAGCAGTAGCAGGTAGGCATCCCTTCCTCATAAAGGGACCTGGTGCACTGAGAACCCTGTGTTTTGCCAAAGGCAAAGGTTCTTTTTAGGATATTCAGGATACAATGAACACACTAATGAGTGAAGGAAAGCGATTTATTAGTTAGAGCAAGCTAATTCAGAAATAAAACAGAACAATACAAAATAGCAGCAAGAAGCATTTATAAAACAAAATCATAAAGCATATGTCCCTTCTGCTACTGGGAACCCCGGTGTCTTATCTTATCAAGATAAGATCGGCAGTGAACGTGACCCCATAATGGTCTGGCCTTCAGCATATGTCCAGCTCAGCCTTCGGGAAGGTTCTATCAGGGAAGGCGGGTGACTCATATTTCGGTGGGGCTCCTTTTCCATTGCAGGTTTTGCAGCTTTTATTTGGAGTTTCATAGGAGCTATCCATGGTGCTCCGTGGTGGTGAACCTATTTTGGGGGTGGCATTCAGCATCATGGATAGCTCCTATGAAGCTCCAAATAAAGCCTGCCAAACCTGCAAATGGAAAAGGAGCCCCACCAAAATAGGAGTCACCAGCCTCCCCTGGGTTCTACCCCTTGGGAGGGTCCCATCCCAGGGAGTCATGTACCATCCCATTGATACCTCCCATTCATTACATGGTCCAGTCCTTTCATACTGGCCCTCACAATTGGCAGGCTGCCAGCCCAGAAGATAACTCTCATCTCTGCTACCCTGGCTGACAAAAGTAGTTTTAACCCTGAGATGTTCCCAAAGGCTTATCTACCAGCCTTGAGATGTTTCGGCTTCAACAGAATTAACCCTGGGATCCCTAGACATTGTCTGAGGGGCCATGGGATACTGGAGATTTTCACCTCTGAGGTCATAGACAGAGCTATGACCTCAGAGGTGAAAACTGCCATTCAGATCTTCACCCCTGCCCTCCTCCTACCCACTGCAGAAAGCTCTGCAGCTTTGTCACAACCTGGGATGAGGACAGGAAGGGGGAAAGGTGTGTGTGCCAGTGGGTAGGGAGGAGAGGGAAGAGGAGAAAACTATACACTCTAGACTGTGGCCTCTCCAGCCCTGCCCCTGCCAGCCTAACTCCACTATAGGGGCTCAGAGGCCCATCTCGTGAAAAAATCTGAAAAGGTGAATGGAGAGGCAAAAATCACCTGTGGCATTCCTTCCACCTTGCTGGCAACAGCCCTGCAGGGCATAGGAATCTCAGAAGCATCTGCGATCAAAGGCTTCCATCTTGCAGGTGGCAACTTGATAGGGTTGCACCCTAAATAAATAAAACAAATGTTGCAGTGTGGGGAGCTCCTGTTCGGTGTTCCAGCTAGCCATCCATGTCTTCTCTCAGGATACTCCATTCCGTTCCTCTTTCCCCCACCCCTGGATTTCAGTCCCTCGCCCTCACAAAGAGCATCCCATGGCCATTGATCACGTTGAGTCTCCATGGGGCTGATTTGGTGGGGATAAGTTTTACATTGTCTAAATTGAATGGAGAAGCCCCTTCCATATGTGGAGGAGGGCACAGGTGCTGATCAAGCTGGGGGGAGGACAGGAGGGAAAGGATTAGACCAGGTCCTCAGTGCCACTGCTCTGATCCTACCTTTTGCACCTGCTTTAAAATTAAATTTAAATTAAAATGTTGAGGGGGCAGGAATCCAATCAGAGATCTCCAGTGTGACACAAAGTTGTGCCCTAACAGAGGCTGACTACTTGGCATTGGCATTAGGCAGGCCAGCTTTAGTCTTGATCCTTAGACATCTGCTCAAGACCCACCTCTTCATGCAGGCTTTCCCTGGTGGGTCCATATGGTTTTAGTTGACTAGTGATTATTTTACTCTGTTTTTATTGAGTATTTCATTTTTTAAATTATTATTATTTCTGTAAACCGCTTTGATAGCCACTGGAAAGCGGCATATAAATCTATGTAATAAATAAAAATAAAATTGTAATAAATATATTGGTTAGAGCTCCCCACTTCTTCAAGTAGTCTGGAGTTCTGGGCAGTTCTACAGGATTAGTTTGCTTTCTGAGTACTGAAGTCTCCTTCTTCTTCTTCTTCTTCTTCTTCTTCTTCTTCTTCTTCTTCTTCTTCTTCTTCTTCTTCATCGTTTAATCATGTATATCTTGCCTTTAAAATAGGAGAATCATATTGTGGAGAAAGCCTGACACGCATACACTCACACGCACATACACTTACCATCTCTTCCCGAGGGGGCGAGAGAGAGGCACCGGAGATACAAGGAGGTAACCAGACAGATCTGCATACCAACAATGGGGCACCTCGGTCGGAATCCACAAAACCCAGGAAAGGCCCATCAAAATGGCAGAGCAGTCTCAAACAGCTGTGAAGTACCCAATACGTCACCTTTTCCCAGGCAGAATAAGCCCACCTGACATGAAGGGGCAGGGCAGGATAAGCCCACCTGACCCAAAGGGGCAGGCATAAGCCCCACCTGACCACGCATGGGTGGGAGAGCGGGAAACTGGGGGTAGAAAACCCCTCTCCCCACCCTTAGGGGGTTGTTGGGAACACTGGGTCGCTTCGGCAAGACCATTCCCCAGTGGTGGCTGGGATAAGCTGTTCTCTTCCCCGGATCAGGCGGATCCGGAGCCAGGCATGAAACTGACCAGCGTAGAGTCTCGGGTCTAAGGTAACTGACTTTCCTCGATACGCTAGCCTGGGAACCAATTCATTGATAAAACTCGGAGATCACGTCAGGTCATGTTGACGTTGTAGTATACCTAGAAAGCTATTAGTTCCGCTCCATTTAACTTGTAGTAAATAAACGCCTTATATGGTCATACAAAGGTTCTGGAGTTTCCTTTTATTGCACAAACCTCCTAGTCAATTTCAATCGCTTGTACGGGCTGTAGCTCAGTGCCGGTTAACCTGTTAAGCGCCGAACTCACACAGAGGACCCGGGTGCTGGTCCTCCACACATATCAATTTATGTATACATATATAAGTAGACCATTTGGAAAGTAATAAGCAAGCAGGACTGTCTTCAAGGCAATTCTCATCCTGAAGCAGCACCTGTGCCCTCCTCCATATACGGAAGGGGCTTCTCCATTCAATTTAATGAAAGGACAGTTCCATATTCACATCATTTGGTGCAGCCAGGTGGAGCATCTTCCTCCCTCTGCTGAAGTGAATGAGGTAGCCCGGTTACTCAGGAGCTGTGTGTGCATAGCACAATTCACATACTAAGTTCCGGATTAGGATAAATGCCTCTTAAATCCAAGGACTGCATGTAAACTCATCCGTCTGATCGGTGCCATATGGGGCCTAGCATCATTTATGGTTGAAGACATTCATCTGTGTGCTTTCTCTGGGTTCTTTATTTTTTTTAATGTCAGCTGGCATCTTTCTGCAACGCTCAGAATTAATGAGGTTGCTGTTAGTAAAAAGTTGCATGCACAAACTGAATGGAACCTAGAGATGACTTCAGTGTTTACTGCATACATGAATGTTTGATACAATATCGTCAATGTACCATTGTATATTAACACTATGGAATTCACTTCCACCAGATGTCGGGATGGCCACCAACATGGATGGAGGGTTTTAAAAGGGGATTGGACAAATTTATGGAGGAGAAGGTTATCAATGGCTACTAGTCATGACTGGCTATATGCTACCTCTAGTATCAGAAGCAGTATGCCTAAGTGCACCAGTTGCTGGGGAACATGGGCGGGTGTGTGTGCTGTTGCACTCATGTCCTGCTTGTGGGATCCTGTGGGCAGCTGGTTGGCCACTGTGTGAACAGAATGCTGGACTGAATGGACCCTTGGTCTGATCCAGCATGGCTCTTCTTATGCTCTTATGAATGTTTGGTGCAATATGGTCAATGTGCTATTGTACATTAAGATCCCACTACTAATCTACCAATGACTTCAGCTCATGAATTGACTAGCTGGTATATATTTTTTAATAGCTTATATCTCTGAAGTCCCAGTCAGTCAAAGAGAGAGAGAAAGAGAGAGAGGCTTGCATAAGTATCCCATTTGCATGCGCCACTTGTTTTTCCAATTGACAATATAGTTCATAACATAGATGGATGTGGTCTGTCCTGCAGCACCTAAGTCCTCTGGAACATGGAGCAGTGATTTATGCTAAATTTACCCCACTAATATGTAAATTCATCTATTAAGCAATTGCTCTAGAGGGCTTCACGGTTGTTTATAGCATAGAGACCAATTGGTGTATAGCAAAGTCACCCATTTAATATGATATATAATAATTTGAGTATAATTAATAACATTTGCTTTTTAGATTATTGAGACACTAGAACCTCATTTTTTCAGTAACGTTATTACAATTTAAAATGTAAATATTTAGTCCTAGAGGTGGGCAACTTGTGGTCCTCCAGATGTTTTGGCCTACAACATCAACAAATGTTGAAGGCTGATGGATGTTGTAAGCTAAAGCATCTAGAGGGCCATGTGTTGCCCACCCCTGATTAGGAGGATCCGTGTGTATTTGCACCACTAAAAAGAACTCTAGTCTTAGCTGTGCATCAGATGTTTTGATGCACTAAGTTTGTCTTATGGAAAACCATGCTATTGATCTGAAATAAACCATGGGAATTAAGTAATATAACAGTCTGAAAATGCCATTTGGATTTTTCAGGTTGAATAATAATAATAATTATTATTATTATTATTATTATTATTATTATTATTATCACTGATTAGTGGAGCCTGAACCTCACCTTTGCCATGAAAAGAGAAGACATTAGGAAAGCTATTTTATCTTGGCTTCAGTCCTCCACCTGTAAGATGGGGATGATAACACTGACCTACCTTGCAGGTTTCTTGTAAGGATTACTAGAAGAGAAAGTATATGAAGCACTCAAAAATACTATGAAGTTGTTGTTGTTGTTGTTTAAAGAAGGGAGAGGAGCCAGGTGCGATGTGGGGAATTTCCAATTTCTGCATCAGGCTGCCAAGTTTGTTTAAAACGTGTGCACAAATGCGTGCACACACACACGTCTGCACGCGCACACACACACATTTATTTTCAAGTGCATTTTCTCTGAACATACCCATTTTATATGCAAATTTCCCTAGTATACACATCTTTGTATTTCAAAACTGCATCACAACATTCAGAGAAGTGCACAATCTGAAGGACAACTGTCTGATCTGTATATTAGTCGAGAAAGTGTGAATCAGGTCATTGCGCTTCAAAATGCGCAGATGAAATTCTGCCCCATTCCTTCCCCCTGGTCCCCATGCACTACTGCAACTGAGCCTAACCATGTACAACCAGGGCCAGCTCTGCAGGACGGCAACTTTGAGCAGTTGCCAAGGCTTCCAAGGCAAGGGTAGCAAAGCCCCACCGTCCTAACAGTGTTACCATTTTGTCCTTGAACAGAGAATCCAGGAAGATCAGATGCAGCTTAAGAGAATTCTCAGTATGTGTGTCCCATCCAGCACTGGTGCAAGGCAATTTGGTGCCCTAGGCAAGATCAGATATTTAGCCCCCCCCTTCCCACTTGAGCCCTCCCTCCCTCCAGCCCTATGCCCATTATGCATGATCCGCATTCACACACACACACACACACCCTTCCTCTCCACTCCTAAACATGTTGTTTCCAGCTCCATTGAGATCAAGGGGGTTTACTTCAGTGTAAGTTCTTTCCACGGGCTTCATTCAGCGGCCCCCGTCGGCTGCCCCCGCCGCCGCCGCTGCCACTCCTCCTCTCACCTGCATTTCTTTGCTGCCGTCCCCCTGTCGCTTCTCTTCCAGCTCTTTGCCAGCTTCGCAGCCTGCTGCCTATCTCCACGCTGCCTGCACGCTCACATCAAACTTTGTTTCCCCGCCCAGCCGCCTATCTTTTCTCCTCTCCTGCCGCATCATGGGGGGGGGGGACATTATTAACTGCCTTCTCTTTCTCCTTTGTTTGCTTCAAAAGTGGGCTCAATTTCCAACTCTTTAGCGCTGTATTTTTTTTTCAAGGCATTTCTGGCACCCCCTTTAGCCCGGCACCCTAGGCAGCCACCTAGTTGGCCTAATGGTAGCACCGGCCCTGGTCCCGTCTCTTTCATATTAGCAGGCCTACTGATGGTGGTTTGCCCAAGGGCCCACAAAATCTTGGAGCCAGCACTGCATGTAGCTTAAACAACTGCATATGCACTTCCCTGTTTATTCCTTCTTCCATTCCCCGTCCTCTGTGGTTTCCCCTGTGTCAATTTTTATATTGTAAGCTCCTAGGGGCAGGTGCCTGTCCTCTTGTACACTGTAAAGCACCATGGACACTGATTTACAGAGCAATCCTATAGGCCCCTAGACAGTGTCTAGAGGACCACAGGATTATTCAGAGTCCCAGCTCTGATGGAAATTGTAATGTTGCCTGCTCAACGAGGTATTGTAACCACTAGTTACAGTGGAAGGAAAGGGTTAATTGAACAACCCCCCCCCCTGGGTGCATGTTTTCTAACCCCTCCTCCATACTTCTTGCCTTTCTGAGTCTCTGTGGCCATCTCTCTCTCTCTCTCTCTCTCTCTCTCTTTCCAACATGATGGACACACACATATGAATAAAGGGACTGTAAGTAAAACTAATAAATGTCTTTATTAGTTTTAACCCTTGTTTGGCCAATCCGTTTCCTTTTCAGAGCCTTTTAGCAAGGGTTTAACAACCCACGTGGTGATAATCAGTTTCAAAAACCAGACTGTGCATAACGGGGGGGGGGGGGAGAGACTCTGCTTCAGCCTAACCAGTATAGGACTGACTCCTTCCCATATCCTCCAACAAGCTCTGACATCAGAAAACAGCTCCAACGTTGGAACTGGGACTGCATTTGGAACCTGCTGCTTCTCTGAGGTTGGAAAAGTGACCTCGGAGAAGGGGTTTAGGGGTTGGGGAGGGGAGGATACTGGCACCGCCAAGATACAAAGGTATCCTGTGGCACCTCAGCCTCCCCCTCCAAAGCACCGTAGTTACAGGTAGACAGCCGAAATTGGCCATCTATCTGCTTTGCAGAGCGGGAGGAGCACGGAGGTGACCTTCAACTCCACGCTCCTCCTGCCCTGCATATGATGCCTGTAATCCTCTGAGTTCAGAGGATTATGAATCCTTTACAGGAATGAATCCTTTACAGGACCATCTTCCATCTGGTAACCTGTGTCCTCACTGTGGGAAGCTGTGTGGATCTAGAATTGGCCTCCACAGTCACTTACGGACCCATCGCTAGAGTCTACGCAATCTTCTTTAGAATTTCCTCCTTTTATCCTGGAAGACAATCTTACTCAGTCATGAGTGATCGCATGATGATGATGATGATGATGATGATGATGATGATGATGATGATGGGCATCCCCATTGGATTGTCCGCTTAATTCATTTTTTCAGGGATGGGGAGAAATGAACTCATCATGAGTCAATGTTTCCTTGAGAAATGAAATCTCTTGACATATTTGCTTCTTATTTTACCATCTCCATTCTAATATGTAACAAGCATATGTTCCCTGGAAACTTTAAAGAAAAACAACAACCCAGTATCATAAGAAAAGTCACTCAAATCACCAGAAGATGATCAACCAACAGAGCATCAACAGTGTGTATTTATTTATAAATATTGCCACACCTGTGAACGTGCAATTAATCAGTGCATTCTCTTTGATGTTTGAGGACATTGTGAGCATGGGATAGGAAGTGTACTGTCAACAGTTATTGACTTATAGTGTTAATGATATGACAGCTTGTTATAAATTACCGGAGGTTAATGGGGTAAATAATTAATCTAAATCCCTCACTCGGGAAACGGATGATGCTTTCTTTCCTTTGCTTTGTGTCATGAATATGTATTGGGGGACAATATCTGTAGATGAACTGAGAACACAGTTCATCAGAGGTGGCTGTGCCACTTTCTGTTTTTTTAAAAATGGGAACTTCTGTGCACACACTTTATCTTTGTGCAAACGGTCCCTTGAAATTCTCCATCTTATTGGTGGCAGGAGAAATTGAGGAGGGGGACCATTTCACTGAATTTCTCCAGAAATTTTCCAACTGTTTCTTGGAGGTGTTGCACAGCCCCTTTCTTTTCTCCTAAGATTCTTCTTCTGGTTGGTGTTGCTGCAAGCAGTAGAAGAAGCAACTGTGTTGGCAGCCTGGCCACCATTTTGTGTCCTCCACAATGTTCCAGACTTGGCATCATTCTGGGGCACTGTGGGGGTAAAATGGCAGTCTACACACACACACACACACACACACACACACACCACAAAATATATTGGATAATATTCAGAGAAAATTCTGTAAAGTGATTATTTTTCCAGGGAGGTGAGAAAAAGAATACTGTCTGAAATTTTGTCAGGAAAAAAAAATATTCCGATAATTTTTTTCACTCATCTCTTATTTTACTATGAAGAACTTCCAGTAGAAATGAGCAATGTCAGAATTTGGCACAGTTTGGCACATCTTAGCTACTAACCATGGTAGAGGAATGGAATCTCTGTGTACAAAGGCAGTATACCACTGAATATCGGATGCTGAAGTCAAAGAAGAAGGGATGGCCACCACCTTCATGCCTTACTTGTGAGCTTCCGAAGGGCATAGGTCTTGTCATAAGAGCATGGGAAGCTGACTTCTACCTGGTTAGAGTATGAGTCCTTTGGCCAAGTATAGTCTATTCCAACCTTCACCAACCTAGTGTTTTGGATTTCACCTCTATCAGCCTCAGCCAGCATGGCCAATGGTCAGGAATCCTGGGAGGACATGAGATTGGGGAAGGCTGGGTTATTCCAATTGGCAGCAGCTCTCCGGGAGTTTTTCTACACAAGGCTGTTAATCTGTTGTGTCTACTTTCAGTTGCGTTGCAGCCTTGAGATCCGAGCTCTACACAAAAAGCTCTTCCTTTTCTGCTACAAGACCTTTAGGTGGTGCTGTGCAAATACACCAGGAGAAAGAGAGCCATTTTCCCTGCTGTAATTTAATACCTCATTTTCCCTGTTTTAACCCCCCCAGGAAAGTGCTCTGAAAAAAACAGAAGAGAAAGAAACTGGAGGATCACAACATCATCTAAAGAGCCCCTAAACAAGGAATCACAATAAATGCTTCATGTAAAAAAGTCCTAGGTCTCAGGGAGTGGTATTCCCCCCTGATCCTTTTAATTGGTGATGCTGGGGATTGAACCTGGGACCTTTTGTGTGCAACACATGTGCTCTACCACTCAGCAATATGTCCCAATGTGCACTATAGGAAACAGAATACTGACCTCATTAGAATGTGGCCTGATCCAGCAAGGCAATTCTATATGTTCTTATGGCAGAAGTCCATGAGACTTCTTGGCTGATTTAGAAGTAAGCACAACTTACTGAGATGCCCATAAGCCCCCAAACTTGGAGACTTATGGGCACCCAATGCAGAACAGGAGGAGCAGCAGAGGCCATCTTCACCTCCCTTTCCTCCCACTCTGCATTTTCACTAGACAGGCATTTTCGCCCATCTGGCTGGGGCATCTTGGAGTGGGAGGGAAGGAGGCTGGAGAGGCTTCAGGATACCACGTCTCATGGACTTCTCCCTTCCCTGCCCCCCAAAACACCCCATTTTATCCTTCTCCAAGGTCACTTTCCTGGCCTCAGATAACAGCTGGTGCAGTTCTTTCCATGATGGCTGCAAGGGGGTGGTGGGAAAGGGTTGGAGCTCTGATTCCCCCCTCCGAGGTCAAAGCACCATCTCCCACCTCAGATCTGGGAATCCAAAAATACCCCCGATGGCCCCTCAGACACTCTCTAGGAGCCATGGGATCGCTCCCTTAAACATTCAAAATTTAACCACTGGATAAATGTGATTCAGTTAACACACCGAGTTAGCTCTTCAGAAAATTGGATCTCCTTGAGTTAAAAATGAAATAGTCTTAGATAGCAGGGGAGCTCCTTTTGTGGATCAATGACTGATGGAATAATACAAAAGGAAAACAAGGCAGGATGAAGGGTCCTTTTAATGCTAAGGGATTATTTATGTTCTTTTTAATACTGGGTCAAATGGCAGGTGAATGGCAGTTTTGATAAGCATGGCTTGATGCGTTCAGAAAAGTAATCTAAAGTCTCCATACCGAGTTGGAGGGCTCTAAATTAACTCTCACCACTCAAGAAATCAATCTTATAGTTGTCATAGATTTTTGACCGCTGCAGTCAGAACTCAAATCATAGGAAGTCTTAACAATGGGCTTGAGTGACATTGTGACATAAAATGTCACAGTGTCACTGCATACATTTCCAGTGTTTGGTTTTTTTTACCACCACATCATAATGAGGGTGTGATAGAAATAGAAAGGACACAGAGAAGAGCAATGGGTGAAAAAAGATGCATTGAACCATATGTGGGAAAGCTAATTAGCTAGGAACCTTCAACATAGAAACAAGATGACTAGGTTCCAGTCACCCATGCCACCTTCTAGGATACTCCATTCCATTCCCTACCACCCTGTCCAGTTATCTCTCTTCCCCCCCCCCCCGATACTGGCCTAGGCATATGTGAGAAATTCATTTCATTTCATTTTTTTTTAAAAAATCTGAATTTACCTTCTCACCTTCCAGACTGAACATGGACTCAAACACAATCTGTGGTCAAAGTCCGTACATTTCAAACCTTGAAATGTCACACACACCCCTCAAATTGCATTTGTAATCGCACGTTTGCACTGTTGGGGGTCTTTCCCCCCCTCTAAATGCTTACCCCCCCCCATTTGTGCAGTCTTGGGGTTCTCCCAAGCATGCTGATGCCTCTCTCTTGTTTCTCTGTTATTCTTTTTGGCTACAATCTTGTCATCACTCACCATTTGAGTCTGATATCAGTGAGAGTGATTAGAGGGGGGGGAGAGAGAGAGAGAGAGAGAGAGAGACCTGGTTAGCATGACATGGTAAGCCATGTGGGTTAATTTACCCACAACTTGATGCATTGAGCTTCATGGCTGAGTGGGCACTATAATATAAGAGCATAAGAGCCATACTGGATCAGACCAAGGGTCCATCTAGTCCAGCATTCTGTTCACAGAGTAGCCAGCCAGCTGCCCACAAACAGGACATGAGTGCAACAGCACCTTCCTGCCCATGTTCCCTCCAGCAATTGGAGTACATATGCCTCTGACACCTGGATCTCCTTTGTCCCAGTCCAACACTCTAACCACTACACCACACACCGGCTCTATGAAGTGCTCTCTCAAGTGCATGGCACTTTTAAAAAGTAAAACAGGGCAGGTCCTGCTCCGAAGAGCTCTTACAATCTCAAATTCAACACAGAACAGACAATAAAGGAGGGAACAGCATTTGGTAACGAAGCAAAGGATATGGGGTTGTTTCTATTACACGTGCTTGGCTTTCTTACAAAAGAGCAGCCTTCCCCAACATGGCACCCTCCAGATGTGTTGGACTACAGCTCCCATCATCCACAGCCATCATGGCCACCAGGTTGGGGAAGACTGCAGTAGGGCATGAGAGCTAGGGGTTGAGCCAAAGGCTTCACAGAAAAGGTGGATTTTAATGAGGGATTTCAAGAATGTAAGAGAAGTAACACCATGCAGGTATTCTGGGAGGCAGTATGGAATGGGGAAGAATTTCATTCAGTTCACATTCTGATAAGAATTTACCAAATTCATGCATCCAGAATCAATATTCAATCAGTGCTGAATATGCGAACCAAAATGTAGCTATCCTTCAGTATTGGCACTTCTCAGAACATTGCGAAGCAGTTCGCCAACACCCCCCCCCAAAGTATGGAAGTGCATATATTAGAGGAAAGTGCACACACACACACACACACACACACACACATGCATTAGGGGAAAAAATGTACAGAACAACATCTCATTAAGGAAACTGCTTGTGAATAAATGCATGTATTAGGCAAAAATTGGGTTAAAAAATGTGTGTATTCGGAAAAATACACAGAAAAATGCATGCACATTATACTGCAGCTATTTAAGTCTCAAACTCATTCGAAAATGGGATGGGATGGAATTATCTGAAATATGAGAAACTGAAAAACAACAACATAACATTGACAGATTCGTCCATCTCCAGAGGTGAAAGACCTTCTGATGGCTGAGGGTCATGGCACTGGAAGGGCAAGGTACACAGGAAGGGGAGCAACCATTGATCCTTCTGATTAAAAAATCAGCTGTTGATACAGAACGGACTCTGTTTTGTGGGCATGCTGAATTAAAAGTATTCAATCAGATAACTGCTTTTGTCTGGTCGTGGTTTTGGCATTGCGCAATGTTGGTGTTGTTTCCTTTTGTTAATACATGTGCAGGCAAGAGATGCTTATTTCTACATAGATTTCTGTGGGCAGGTGGAATGGCAGGTGTGTGTGTGTGTGTGTGTGTAAGAGAGAGAGAGAGAGAGAGAGAGAGAGAGAGTTTTAAATAATTAACAATTGATGATCGAGTCAGTAAGCACCCAGTCAAATGGTACAAATGGATCCACAATAGGAGAAGACGGTATTCAAGGTAACCAAATAAGATAAATGTATGGCGATAGTAACAATCCTCTGAATTCAATGTTTAAATTAAAAAAATGAATTTAACATTTTTTGTTCCTACTTCCATACGCAATTGAGAATGAATATTGAGAGTGAACATCACCTGCTAAGATTTTTTCCCCACTTCAAATATGTGTGACTCAGTCTTGAGTTATTGATTTTGAAGCATTGTCACCCTAGCTGGATTGATTTAAAACAAGACAATTTAAAACTGTAATTTAAATCATTGAGGGGAAAAAGACATTTAAATCATTGACTTGAAACAGGTTTCCACTTTTGTAAGTCATGTACTTCCTGAACAGGAGCGTATCCTAATTTGTTGCTGGAACACTTAAAGATTGATTTGACACTAAGTAAAGTGATTCTTTATACTGGGGGTGAGGCGCCTGTGGCACCTTTGGATCCAGGCCAAGCTGTCCTTGTTTCTTAAGGGCACAATCCTATGTATGTTCAGACAGAAAAAGTCATACACTTCCCAGCATTCCCAGCCAGGATAGTGCTGGGAGTTGTATGACTTCCCCCCCCCCCTTGTCTAAACATGCATAGGAGGAGATTTTTAGGTGGGACACAGTTGTGGGGGGAAGGATAACCTTTCCCTCCCCTAGGTAATTTGGCATAGGAAAAAGATCCCATTTATGCAATAGAGTTGATTTTTCTATTGATTTTTCTAGCAGGGAGGCAAGGCCTAGGATGGGACGGTAGTTCAGATTGGTAGGGGAGGAGAAAGAGAGAGGGAAAGAGAAGTGTTTGCAGGTTGGGGAAACTCCAGCCCATGGGTTCCCGGTTAAAGCTGATGTTTTCTGTTAAATAAATGTTTAACTGTCTAAACAGTCTAGATTTTAAAACAGCATTGATTTTTATCCATCCCATTTCATCCAGCCGACATTTATTTTTGTGTTGTATACAAGCACAGTGAATATCCCCTTAAGGACAACCTGGCCTCCTGCCCACTCCCTGCCCCCTTCTCTTCTCTCAGACTAGGAGAATGCTGCCACAGGCCTGTGCAAAGAGTTCAGCCATGGAGTTGTACAGAACCTTGCAAATGAATCTGTAACTTACCAATACCCGCATGGAGCTTGAATTCAATAGTCAAGGTTCAAAAAATAATGTAATTGTCACCTCACGTTTTGATATTAGAGGGGAGAGTGGATATCTAACTTCAAATCTAGCCGACAACAGATGTCCCTCCAAAGCTTTTGGGCCAAAGTCTTCAATGGCAAAGAATGGTATTAAACCTAATGCTTGATTAATTACATGTTGTGTAAGCCACAAAGGATTATACTGCACCTTGCTTCAGCTTGTTGCTGAATGCTGAATTGCCAAACAGTTGATTTTGTTAGATCCCTCCTTAAGCCTTTAGCTCTTGTATTTTGCCAACAAATACATCTCGATCCCTAAAATGGATGCTCCAGAAGGATTTTTTTAAAATAATATACCAGTGCAGTATGAACACACAGCCAAAATAAGCTTGCAGTGCTACCAGGCATAACATGATTGATTATTCTGTTATATCATCTGCTTCTTTTTCTTCTTCTTTTTGATAAAAATCCTATGGAATAGGTTGGGTATGTAAAATAATTTCAGATCTTGAAAACTAGTAATGAAAAAAAAAACTAGTAAAGCAGAAATACAAACACGAATTTACCAAGCCATTTTTATATACACAATGCTTAAATCAGTTTGCATGTCCTGTGCTGGTAAAGTGAATGTAAACCCTGGAATGTATATTTGCTTTACAGTGTCTCTCTTCTTACATGCACAATACAGATGGCACAGATGCAACTGACATGTTTCAGATTCAAAAGGTGATTAAAAACAAAACTGAAAAATTATTATTATTTTATTGAGAGAAGGGCACTCTTATAGTGCAACACTACACATTTACTGAGGAGTAAGTCCCACCATGCTCACACCAGTTAAGTGCGTACACAGGATTTCAACCCTAGTGTCTCTACAGAAGATGATGCTCGTCATCAGTTCATTCTCCTTTGGGAGATGCAGACAAGTCCAGAAGTGGGATGTGTCGGCTAATCAGAAATGGGATGCAGTCAGCCTGTTACAGGCTGACCTTCCTGCTCATCCGTGCATCCTCTGCCCACCCCACCCCAATAATTTACAGCATGGGATTGGCCAGTCTCTATCTGCTGATTGCAAACCCACTCAGAATAAAGAGGTGGGCAGCAGATGTTGGGTCCAACTAGGGGTCGGGTCAACAGGTGTTGAGTCAATAAAATAAGTTTATTTGATCACAGGGAAGGAGAACTGCCTCCCCAGCCCTGAACGTGGCAACAGTACCGATGCTGTCCCAGTCCTCTCACCACACCTCTCAAATCTCATGACTCTAACTTGAGAGATGTGTGGGGAATTTGTTTTAGTTCAGTTTTGATCAGGATGTATCCAGTTTGCAGCTTCCAGACTGGAACGCAATCTGCAGTCAAAGTCCATATACATTTCTGAGATTGTACTGTGATTCACGTACCCAAACAAATGTGTACATGGGAATGATGGGCATGACAAAGTGTCCTTTCGAAAAATGTGCACAAAAAATGCTGTAATCAATGGGAGGAGAATATGTACGTTTCAAAGGATGGAGCGAGTAGTTTGGGAGTGCCCCTGGACTTTGGAAGCTCAGGTGGCAGCAGTGGCCAGATGTGCTCTTTACCAGCTTAGCCTGGTATGCCAGCAGTGACCCCATCTGGAGAGGACTGACCTTGCCTTAGTTATGCCATGGTCCGGTGATATCCAGGCTGAACTAATGTAATGCACTCTATATAAGACTGCCTTTAAAGAAGGGAACTTGAGCTGGTGCAGAATAAATCTGCCCAGATAGTGGAGCGGGATGGCCGGTTGGCTTATTGTGTGACACTGATACTGTGCCGCCAGCTGCACTGGTTGCCACTGCATTTCCAACACCAATTCAAAGTGCTGGTTTTAACCTTTGAAGGCTTGACCAATTCTACTCGTTAAGTATGGGAGAACTAGGCATGCTTCAGCTCTCTGAAATTCTCCAAACTTTACTTAGAGCTCAGTTTGGTTCTCTCCCATCCCATTCTCATTGGTTACCTGTTTTTCAGTTCATTTGAATGGGAAAAGTTGAGCAACATGTGTATTTTTCAAAAGTTGTGTATTTTGAGACAATTGTGCATTATGAGGAAGTTGTGCATTTTCAAGGGAACAGTTTGTGAACACATGTTTAGGAATTTGCGAACATTTTTGGAGAGTCTGAGCATTTTCAAGTGATTTGTAACCTGAAATGAAATTCTCATATGTCCCTATCACCTGTACCAGCCTACCTGCACTCTGAGGGCATCAATAGGGCCCTTCTCAGTTGCCCATTCCCAAGGACAATTAGGTTGATGAGTACAAAGTAGAGGGCCTTTTTAGCAGTGGCCCTGCACCATTGGAATGAGCTTCCCTTGGGGTTTCATCAGGCACCTTCTTTGTCTTCAGGAAAGCAGTATACTTCTGAATACCAGTTGCTGGGGAATACAAGTGGGAGGGTGCTATTGCATTCATGTCCCTGCTTGTGGGCTTCCCATAGATATGTGGCTGGCCACCGTGGGAACAGAATCCTGGCCTAGATAGGTCTTTGGTGTGATCCAGCATGACTTTTCCT
The DNA here is from genome assembly GCA_021292165.1 of Shinisaurus crocodilurus. NCBI lineage: Eukaryota > Metazoa > Chordata > Lepidosauria > Squamata > Shinisauridae > Shinisaurus > Shinisaurus crocodilurus. Next base: position 16,292,881 of record CM037887.1, on the reverse strand, counting down.
AGCTTACTTTGCTAACACTATTGTAGTAGGTGTTCAAACACTTTAGGTATGTGAGTGGGTGATCTCATTTATTTATTTATTTATTTATTTATTTTAAGGAGTAATGAAAACACATTCACACTGATAGGAACATAGCAAGCTGCCTTCACACCGAGTCAAAACATTGGTCCATCTAGCCCAGTAATGTTGACACTGGCTGGCAGCAATGGCTCTCCAGGGTTTCAGGCAGGATTCTTCCTAGTCCTGCCTGGAGATGCTGCTGGGGATTGAACCTGTGACCTTCTTCATGCAAAACATGTGCTCTGCCACTGAGCCATGGTCCCTTCCTCAGCTGAAATGTTGGAATGATTGGGATTAGAACTAGTAACTCCTCAACCCATTCCCACTCAGTTAATCCCCTCTCCCTCTCCCTCTTCCAACTTCCAACTGACAAAATTCCCACATCCACCACCCCTACTCCTCCAACTCCCTCTTCCATTTACTTTCACATTTCATACTCCAAGAAATCTCCTCCCACTCCCTTCCGAACACAAAACCCAAACATGGTACATTATATTGGCATTGGCCTTATCATTAACAAACACGCCCTAACCTGGGAAAGTTTCCTTGCCTTCAGCTTGCCTCAGGCCACCTGAGTCGAAGAAAGGGTCAGCTCAGAAAATATGACCTGAGATTCGGCTGCATCTGAATGGCTAAATCCCAAAAGGGTGTATTGCAATTCATGAGGTTATTTTCACATTTTGGACTATTATACAAGCCTCTGTATAATGAGGAACAATAGGCTTTCTTTCTATAGACACTATGTTTTTCATTCAAAATATCTCCCAGTTGGTGATGCTTATACCTCAATTTGCCTTTCTCTAGAACAACAAGGTTGTGTTTTTTTTGTTTTTTTTTAAAGATAACTGGGTAAAATACAAAATAATGAAGGCTGGATAATTGCAGTTCTTGCATTGTTGTTGTATCGCTGTGCAAAGTATTCCAAAGAAAGCATAACTCACTCTTCTGAAAGCTCCCTTGGATATCAATATTTTGTTTAGATGATGCAGAGTTCAGACAAATAGTGATTTGTGAGTGTATACGTATTCCTCCTTGTGCCCCCTGTTTTGCTCAATCTGGGGAGCTATCAATATACAAATATCTTTATTTTCCGCATCTGCATGATGCTTGCCAGGTTTGTGTGAAACTGAGCTGGTTTCCTACTCTAATGGCATCAACCGCATTTTATCAGCACTTCAGAAAGAAGGTTGATGACATGATATTAATTTGAGCTGTTTTGAAAATCAACATTTCTAAGAACAAATGGGATCTATAACATAATACTGCAGTGTGGAGCACTTCTGTTCATGATTCCAGGCACTCATTCCATTTTCCTTCTAAATTTAGGGATGCATGAGCATTTTGTTTTTGCTTGCAAAACATGTGAGCATGCCCCATTCAAAGCTCCAAACATGAGCATGACCACACGTCCACTGAAAATGCTTGCAAATTGCAAACATGTGCTCACACTTGTCTTGTTCCCAATTCCCAGTTCAATTTTGTGCAAATTTCCTCAGTAGACCAAATCAATCAGTCCCACTTTAGTCTATGGAGGAAATTTGTGAAAATTACGAGATTTGCGCACTTTGGGGGAGATTTGCACACATCTCCTGTTCAATTGCTGCTCAATTTGTGCAAATTTCCCAGTCGCACAAAGCGAGCGCCCAGTGCAAACACGGATGGGAATTGGGCACAAGACGAGTGGTGAGATGATGTTTGGTGAATCCTAGCAAACTCGAGCATCACTCATTCACCCATCCCTATAAAATCCCCTCCCCCTCCTAGTTTTCCCATTTTTCCTACCAGCACTCAGTCAGCACTCCACAGCCACTGGGCATGCTCTATTCTCACCTGGCTGTTTTGAGGATTTCCTTGTCCCTTCTCCCCCCCCCCCTCCTAAATTGTGTGTGTACTTCTGCAAACCTTGGGGGATCCACAAGCTTGCTGATACCTCCCTCCTGTGCCTGAGTGGTGCCATTTGGCTAGATAAGCAATGATATTCACAGCCTGAACATCAAAATAGTGGGAATGATGTGTAAAACTATGTCACTTAAGTGGTTGAAATTCCTTATAACTGTGTTTCAATATAACAAATAAACCTAGATGGTGAATGTGCCATCTGGAACACGAGCAAAGAGAACTTTATTTCTTCAGCTGAACCTACAGCAATTTTATTTCTATTAAGAATCTAGTTTCAATGGCCAATACATTATGGTGGTCCCTGTCCTTCAGAGCCCTTTCTACAGATTTTCTCAGGATTTCACCTCATCAGCACAGTTTGCCATCCATAGTTGCCCAGCTACATGGTGTGGACAAAATCTCACCACCTGTCAGATATGGTTGCATGAAATACTCCAGGGAGTGAGTCTGAATAATCCTGCCAGACATCCCCTATGTTCATTGCCTGCTGACAGAGGCCACTTAGGCCTCTTGACAGGTAAAGGCAAGTCCTTAATCATATATGCTGTCAATTGCACCTACCCCCCTCTTTTACAGGGCTTCACATAATGGCCAGGCAAGGTTGCAAAACTGCAACTGTATTGCCAAGAACTACTCTAGGCCTAGAACCAAGAATCTAGAGGTTTGGGAACGTCCGCCTCATGTGGGCAGAAAGCAAGGCTTTTGTGTTTTCATTTTTCAAAAGTGCACACTTTCCTCCATTGACTAAAGCATGAAAATGCATTTTTTTTAAATGTGCAGTTTAAAGTGCACATTTTTAAAAAACCAACCCACACATTTTTTTAACATGATTGCAAGTTTAAGAATATATGAGCTTTTTCGGGGTGGGGGGATGCACACCTGTTCCTGTTTGGAATTTTGAATGTGGCAAGATCTGATGCTTTGCGAACTAAAACAACCTTCTTATGTATCCCTACTTTCTCCCAGGTGAAGTGTCCCAGGTTCCCCAAGCACAGCGTATTGCTTCCTATTCCCTGTTTACTTTCTGACAATAGAGCTCTTACTTCCATTGGTGAAACAGTCTAGAAGAAGGAGGTGGATGGACCCATGCACATGTATGCTCATTTATAGTGGCTAACATCTCTTGTAGCTTTCTGCTATGCAGCATGCTATTCCTATATTATTCCTATGCTTTTCTATCAAGCCACTGATTAACCAAGATAGATTCAGTCAGCTTTCCTTTATCTTATTCTAGAAGATAGAACATATGCAATATCAAGTAACTTGATTAGGCCGCAATGGCTCTGTCTGTTGATCCCATTACTGAAGGATGTGATATTTCCATCTATTAGAGCAATACTATCTGATACTATAAAACTCTCAGAAAAAATGTCGTGATGTATTACAGAACTGAAAGAATTCAGTTGTGCCTCTTTGTCATTTCTACTCACCCATGCTTCTAGCATTTGAATAACAAATATGTGCTACTATTACATCACACACACACACACACACACACACACCTAATAAGAACTTAATGTCTCACTTGTACAAATACAAAACTTCATTGCCAGGTGTTGTCTTTTCCTCCTCTGCAAATAAGTAATTATGCCTTCCTTTCTTTTCTTCCTCTGTGGGACCCAGATTTATTCCATTTCCATGTAAAATATCATTGTCCTGATAATGGGTCAGCTGCAATATCATTCCACTTGCATGATCTCCCACAGTTATGCTAATTGCATGATAAGCCCCATGAATGTTATTAGACTAGGCATTTCATTTTGGTAATGCAGCTCAGTGGGTTGCTAGCGAAAATGTCGCTTAATATTACAGACACAACTGAGTTTCATAAATACAAATGCACTGTAATAATGTTAAAATAATTGAAAGGCTGCCCACGTCTTAATAAGCACTTATCAGAATGGTGGTGAGCCGTGCGCCAATAGTCCTATTCCTTCTCCCCCCACCCCCATCTTTCATGAATCTGAAAAAGCTTACTAAGTTTGCATCACACTGAGGTCTACTTTCACAATCTGTTGCATAAGGGGGTGCAGAATATGCAATCCATCTGGTCTCCCTTTTGAAGCACCTCCAAACACTGATGGCATGAATGTTTCTACTAGTCAGGATGCTCAAGGAATTTGATCTTCATGAATTCTGATATGAGCTGACCTAATTCACATATCCTGAACTAATGTTCAGATCAGAACTTGGTTATCCACCAGATTTCACACTTCCTGAATGTTTCGAGGCGTTCTCGGCTCAAAATATAGTTTAAAGAATCTGAATTTTGAGAAGAAATGCATTTAAAAATGAGAGAAAATATGTTCAAAATATGCATATATATATATTTTTTTAAAAATTGAAGATTATGCAGAAAAAGGACGCAATGGACTTAATGGGCAGACATATATGAAACTGACATGGATCGTAAAAAGATTAGCTTTAATTTAATAAAGTTAGCGATAAACTACAGTAATACCTTGGATTGCAAGCATAATTCGTTCCGGAACCGTGCTTGTAATGTAATCCAAAACACTCTTATATCAAAGCGAGTCTCTGGCGAGTCCCAATTTCGGCCCGCTACGCCCACTCGAGGTGAGCGGTTACATCCCTACGCATGGTTGTTGTTGTTTTAGGCCCTACCCACCACTGGAATGTGGCCCCAGAGAGGTTCCGCAAAACAGAGTGTGTATATATATATATATATGGAGGGGAGTCTTGGATTACTTTATTTTATAGCTGAGATGGTTGAGGACAGTTGTCCGTCCCCTGTTTTTTGTTTGTTTTTTGTTTTGTTTTTTATTTTTGTCTGCAAAGTAAGGTAATCCAACCTGCACCATGCACACTTCTTAGACTGTCTCCTATCCACACAGAAATTGACAGGAATTATCTCTCCATTTTTGTGGGGGCAGAATGGTACTACAAAAGTGAAAAGGGAACATGGGCCTAGCATTAATCAAAAGTGCCTTTTTGCCATGTTTATTAATGTGTAATATATGCATCTTTGGGGGAAGATGCAAATGAACTGAAGGAAGTGAAGGCTGCAGTAAATTGTCAATTCTCCAATGCCAGAATTAATTTTAGAAATTAATCTCATTAAGCCAGATTTCAGGAACAGTGGAATGCATGACAGACCATACCTGTGAAATAGGCAAAGGAAAAGAATGAGTAAATACATTACAGTAATATATTGGATCGCAAGTAACTTGGTCTGAGAGCATTTTGCAAGACAAGCAAATTTTTTTAAATTTTTTTGACTTGATAAACGAGCAAAGTCTTACAAGGCAAGTAGCATGTTTTTAGCTTAAAGTTCTTATGGCCAGTAACTAAGCCTTAGGAGAGGCATTTCAACCGTTCAGAATAGGGGGGGGGGAATCTACACAAAAACCTGGAAACCACCAAATGATTAGTAGTTGGGGGGTAGAAGGTTGGGGGCCTTCTAGGGCCCATCAGAGGGTTCAGATTCTACCCCTGTGTCTGCGGCTCTTACTTTTAGTATTTAACGTTAGTCTCTCCCAGCCACTCTCCCCTGTTTTCAGTCTGACTGCTGGCTTTTAAAGACACAATCTGCTTGAGGTGCTGATTTATGATTGTTTTGCTTTATGCCTTTTCTTTTATTGCTTTGACTGCATAATTTTATACAGATTCTAAGTTGCTTTGTGTATTCCTCACAACCACCACCTGGACAGAAAGGGCACCTGCTCCAAAGGTCCATTGCCCCCAGGACTGCAGAGCTGAAGAAAGTCACGCTCTAGCTTCTGCCATCAGCCTGGGGACCCAGGGCCAGAGGGGGCTACCACCCCCAGCCCCCCGGGAAGAACATCAAAGCAAGGACAAGATAAGCCTGTCCCCATACATTGATCAGAGAAGGAACAGCTCCTTCCCTTCCAATGTTATGGGTGAGTTTTGTGTTTGTTCTGCCCTTTGTTCTTTTCTTTTTTGTATCATTATTAATACAATTATTGTTATTTTGTATTATTAGATTAAAGCGTGGGCTATCGTTCTCATAAATTAAATAAATACATGTTTTGTGATGAGACTGGAGTAACAACAATAGCGAGAAATGTAGCGCCCCCGCCATCCTTGGGAGGAGGACATAGAACCCTGAGCCAAACACTGAGAAGGAGCAGCCTGTGTCAAAGAAGGCAGGTCAGGGGGGCTCTTGGACCCTTGGGGGGAGATCACCATTGACCCTTCCCTTCATGACATAAGTTAGCCACCTTTTGCATGCAGATGCTGAGAGGCCAGGGGCACTAAAAGGTGCAGGTTCAGCCAGCTGCCAGATGCAGAAGTGCCCATCTGAGGAATAAGGACTCCTTGTGAGTAAAGGTAGACTTGTGAGTGTACCTTTATTCATGAGCAGACCATTCCTCAGGTGGCCCTGATGGCCTGCAGCTGTATTCAGGGTAGGGCTCTGAAGGCTCAGGATTAAAAACCTTCAGTTCTAAAGACAGAGTGCTGACATAATTTGTATTAGATCAGTGTTCTCCAACCTTGGGTCTCCAGATGTTTTTGGCCTACATCTCCCAGCATGCCCCAGCCAGTGTAGCTGGCTGGGGCATGCTGGAAGTTGTAGGCCAAAAACATCTGGGGACCCAAGGTTGGAGAACACTGTATTAGATGTTTGCTTTGTGGGTCTGCTGATTATTTAGTTAGTCTCTTGATCTCCCTGTGTTTGGACTGCCTTCTGTCCTTGCCTCTTTGGTACTTATCTTGACTAATTCCCAAAAGCTCTGTCTTTGCACCACTGGAAGCAAGACAAGAGCAACACATTTGCAATAGGGCTTGTTTTATGTATATCTGTTTCTTTCTTTCCTTCTTTCTTTTGAGTTGTATACTTGTCTCCATCCAAACAAAAAAGTGGGATAATACTATATCAAAATTAATTAATGAAATGTATGATGGTTCCTAAATCAGGTGATGGAACCAATTTGCTCTCTTCTAGCTGTATATTGCTGTATAAAATTTGAGAGATCTTCAGATGATGTAACACGTCCCCCTTCTCCCAAATGGCATCTGTTTTAAACTTTTCCTAACATTTTTCATCTGCCTTTGAAATTATTTTTGTCACTTCATACTTTAGGGGCAAGAATGATGGAGTTACATTCTTCTAGCCCACAACTCTCTGATTTCAATTGCATTACTAATCTCTCACACATTTATACATTAATCATGAGCAACTGAGGCCTAACTCATTTCTCTGGTACGCTGGCATAAGTCATTGAATCAATCTTTTTGTATTATTATTTTGGACTGACTCCAGACACAGTTAAAGGCAATGGGGAAACAGAATATTATCTTGCAATTATAGTTGGGAAGGAAGTATCATGCCTTTACATATAGAAAAAGTGACTGGAGGGGGGGAACTCAGCCAAAGGTTTATAGGGGGGTTCATATGGGTGGTTGGTAGCAGTAGCAAGAGACTTATGTGGTTCATTTTTGTTTTTGCTTTGGGTGGCTATCTTTTTTTCCAGGAACAACACTATGTTAAAGGCACTCTGGTCAGGGCTGGCCCTACCATTAGGCAGACCAAAGTGGTCACTTCACAGGGCAGGTGATAGGAAGTGGTGGCAAAGTCTTGGAAGAGAGAGCTGTATGCCAAGCAGTCTGCACTGTGTCCCCTAAGCTAGCCTTCTGGTGCCATGGAGGATGCTGTCCCAACAGTCCAGTTGCCTTTTGTACATGGAATGGAAGAGGGTTCCATATTGTCTTTTGCCTCATGGACCAAAATGTCTTCAATTGGCCCTCAAGAACAGGGAGGTCACTTGAGAACTTTTTGCTCAGCAATACTTGCAAGTAAATTACGCTCTAGTTCTTCACAGACAGTGAAAAAGGCATCCACTGACATATAGGGGAATTAATGATTTCAGTCGGATGAAATTAGGAACATCAAAGGTACTTTTACACCAGGACAGACTACTTGTCCATCTAGCCCAGTATTGTCTACACCAGTGTTCTCCAACCTCCTTGGGTCCCCAGATGTTTTTGGCCTACAACTCCCAGCATGCCCCAGCCAGCTATGCCCTCTTCCTCTATATTTGCAGATACAAGATAACTGAATCTGGAGATCATCACTTCCAGGAGTTCTCAAATGGATCAGAATGAACATTGTTATCTCTAGAAAAAGCAATGGTTTCACTGCCCCCTGCAAGGTTAGGTAAAAATCTTTGGGTGTGTGGCTGAAAGAGGCTTCAGGTACAAGGTGAGATGGGAAACTGCTTAGCCTGAGAGCACCAGGATGGGTGGGGGTGGAGGGATATGGAATGACACCATTTTAATCGTTCGTGAGGCTAACTGGTTTAATTGATATGGCGTCTCCTCGAGTCCAGCTGGTGCTTGGGGATACAATTAATTCATTATAAAATCATTATTTCATTAACAACATGCATTGAGCAAACAGCACAATTCTGGCCATGCTCTCCCTCCCTAGCCTCCCTCCCTCCTTCCCTCCACACTTTCATAGAATCAAAAAGTTGGAAGGGACCTTCGAGGTCATCTAATCCAGCCTCCTGTTCAGTGCATGATCTGTAATACAGCATGCATTTACAGCATCCCTGACAGATGGCTGTTCAGCTTCTGCTTAAATACCTCCAGTGAAGGAGAATCTACCACCGCCTGAGGCCGTATGTTCCACTGCAGAACAGCTCTTACTGTCAGGATGCTTCTCCTAATCTTCAGCTGAAATCTGCTCTCCTTCAATTTCCACCCATTAGTCTTATCCTTTGGGGCAAAAGAAAATAACTGTCCCCTGTCTTCTACGTGACAGCTTTTCAAGTGTTGGCCTTTGAAGACCACTATCATTCCTCCCCTTTATCTTCTCTTCTCCTGACTAAACATTCCTAGCTCTTTCAAGTGTTCCTCGTGGGATTTGGTTTCCAGACCCCTCACTATCCTGGGCTGCCCTTTTCTGGACATGCTCTAGTTTGTTAATGTCATTCTTAAAATGTGGTGCCCAGAATTGGACACAGTACTTCCAGCTGTCGTCTAAGCAGCACAGAGTAGAGCAGAAATATTACTCTCTGTGATCTGCTAATAACATTAATCTGGCTTACAACAGCGCTCCTTAGTCTGCCTTATGCAGGGTGGGGTGATTTTACCTCCATCCCTTAGAGCAGGGCTCTCCAACCTTGGGTCCCCAGATGTTGCTGGGCTACAGCTCCCAGCATACCCAGTCAGCATGGCTAACGACAAAGGATTCAGGGAGCTGTAGTCCAGCAACATCTGGGGACCCAAGGTTGGAGAGCCCTGCCTTAGAGGGATGTAGCACAAGAAAGAGGCTGGGTGATCATCTGCACTAGTGGTGCAGTCCAACCAATCAAGAGCAGGCATGGCTGTCTGTGTGTAAGAGTCCATGCCTTCTGCTACTAACAGTTTCCCTGGCCCAGCTTCTAACAGTGCAGGACAAGGCATTTGGCAGTGGGGCCAAGCATGCATTTTTGGTTCCCATTCCTAAATTTGCAGCAAGAAGAGAGTTTTTCTTTCTTCCCCCTCCCCCCTACATGTTGTTGCATCGTTAAATGGCCCTACGTTATTTTAATCTTTTAAATATATATCATAATTGGCAGGATCAGTGCAGGTTGGAGTGAAGGAAGGAGAGACATGGTAGACATTGGTGAGCCCCCTGAAGCATTGGGGTGGTGAAGGGAGTATTCAGGGTTGGTGTAAAGGGTTAGGCATGGTCAGGCACCTGCCAAAGAGCCCACAACCCAGCAAGGGCCCACTGACCAGAGCCTTCCTCTTGCCCGGACAAAGGTGGTGGTGAGAAGGAGAAGGAGATGCCGCTGCCTACTTGCTCACTGGATCTCCATCTGTCAAGCAAGCAAGTGGTAATAAGGATGAGAAAGAGGATGAGGAGCAAGAGCAGCTGGTGTCAATGTTGGTGAAAAAGTAGACTCACTGAGGGAGAGAGCCCACTGAGGGTGTCTTGCCCAAGGACACTCATAAACCTGGAGCTGGCACTGGAAGTACACAAACCGCCTCTCACACCTTGTTGGCATAAGGGGACCTGGAATAAGGACACCACCACCACCCCATGGGCCATGATGGAGAAACATTCATCCTTCCATTTTGGGAAGTAGTCAAGCACTTGGTCTAGTGGTCTAGTGCCTAGAAGATGGTCTAGTGCCTGTTTTTTTTTTTCTCCCCCTGCTTCCCTGAGTTAAGGGCTCACATGACTGAATGTCTGGGCCATTTCTAGGCCCAGTGCAAAGTACTGATATTAACTTTGGAGCCCTAAAGGGCTTGGGCCAGGCTACCTGAAGGAGCTTCTCCTTGTGTGTATACCTACCTGAACCCTAAGGTCATCTTCTGAGGCCCTTCCCCACCAAATGAGGGCAGTGGCAGTTAGAGAGAAGACCTCTACAGTGGTGGTGTTCCACTTGCAGAGGGGGCTCACCTGAGATCTACCTTGAAGTCTTTTCAGTGCCAGGTGGAAATACTTCCCCCCGCCCCATTCTCCCAGGATGTTTAGTCTTTCAGTTTGAAAAAAAATTGTTTTTGCTTTTTAGATCCTTGCACTACTGCCGTCCTCTGCTATTGGTTTTACTTTGGTTTTATTCCGTGGCTCTTTTAAATTGTTTTAGTTTTACATTATTTTTACTATATTTATGGTTTATTTTGTGAAACACCCAGCGAGCTTCAGCTATCAGGCAGTATAGGAATGAAAGAAAGAAGGAAAGTGTTCCTCCCTCCCCCACCATGTAGAAACCTGGCATGTTAGGGGGGAAGCTACGCTTGGCTACAGCCTTTCTCCCTGACATTTAGGCTCCTGTGTGAAGGCAATTTATTTTGTGCAGAGGAGCATTCCATCAGGTGAGACCCAACCTCCAGACTGAAGTGGTACAGGACAGATTTGCCACCTGCAGGGCCAGCCCTACCTTTAGGTGAAGTGAGGCAATTGCCTCAGGTGGCAGATACTCTCGGCAGTCCCCCCTGCACTCCCCAGCTGTTTCCTTCTGTTGGAGCTGTATAGGCCGCACAACCTGTCCCGGGTCCCCTAAATTAGCCTGCTACCTCAGGTGTGGCGGAGGACCCTGTCTCATCACAATTGTTGAAGTAAGTTTCAGCTGCCAGTCCAGCCAGCTTCTGTCTGTGGAAGGGGCACCATCCTGTCCTTTGCCTCTGGCAGCAAAATGTTTTGGGCCAGCCCTTGCCCCCTCAGTGAGAACCAGGCCAGAGACAGACTGGGTATGATACCATCAGGAAGACGGAGGGAGGGAGAGTGAGAAGGCTGAGTTAAGATCGGGGACACTGAAGAGGGCAGTGGTATAGAGGCTCTTTGCTAATGGTGGGAAAGAAGAAGGGAGCTGCCCAGGTTGAAAAGAATCTGGACCAGGAGCAATGGTGGATAGTCCCCCTCATAATCCACAGTTTTAAGGTGTTGTGTTATGGCTGTGTGGATGCCCTGACCCCCATGTGTACTCCAAACGCATGGGGGGGAGGGGCTGTGCCCACTGGCCACATGCTCATATACTGACGTATCCACTGGTCACAGCCCCTGGCATTAATGAGGATTCGTTCCACATATGTACAGTTCCTCCTCATAATCAGGAACCCTGACTGGCCCAGAATTTTGGATGGCTTGCAAAAGCCCTACCCGCATACAGCTCTATGCTGTATGTAGAACACTTGTTTATTAACATTGTGCATCAGGCTACTGGTGGAGGAGCATGGACCGCAGGACTGTCAGGACAGGGCTAGTAGGCACAGTCCCGCTTCTCATTATGGGAAGAATCCAACTGTGTTGTTCCACTAGTGTAAATGTTGTTGCAGTAGCATAAACGAGGTTCCAAGCTATGGACAAGAGGAGGATCCAACTTAAGTCACGTTTGCATAAGTGAGTGTGGTTGAGGCAGCAGGCACGGTTCTTCAAGTGGTTGTGCAAGCGGTTGGGTAAGCACGACGTGTGACCACTTGTGCAACAGAAAGATTCAGTGGAGCTCTGCTAGCACTATTTCAGTTTGCAGAATGTCACTGTTGGATACTGCCCAAACTGTTCAGTGAGCATGTGAGGAGTTTATTAACGCTCCTATCAATGCTCCATATTCAGGCAGGTGGTGCCCCCTCTCCTCCTCGCATCTCAGAATAGGGGAGGTGCAATCAAACTTTTTGTTCTCCAACTGCATAAACCCCACTCTTAAGAGGGGTTTTTTTTTTACACCTAAACTGAGAGGAGGGTGTTGCTTTGCAACAAGAACATCAACTAAGTGAACATGATCACCTTTTCTTATTTTGTCCATGTTTAAGAATGGAACGCCTTTTTTTTTCTTTTTTTTTGGTCTGTACACGTCAAGAGTTTTCTTTGGTACACTTACAACAGTACAGTACTGTAGCTGACATTTTTGCTTTGTGTAACCATGGAAACTGAGCAGGCCTTTCAACCCCTTAATTTGTATGTTAGGTTTGACATAAGTTCTAAAGAACAACCAGGGACCCCCATCTCCATCTCCATCCCCTGGTTGGGGTAAATGGAGTTGCTGTTGCTTTCTTTCAGCTGATGCTGTTGTCAAGATATCCTAATTGCTGTAATCAGTTGCCTTTTTATAGACTGCTGTCTCTTCCCATGAATGCAATGTTTCTGTGAAGGCTTAGCCAGCTGAATTGAGATCACATGTGAAACAAGACAATGGAAGCATGCTCATTAAACACAATTGCTATGGAGGGGGGGGAATGCTGGAGCTGAATTTGGTTATTTGCAGTACAATACTCCCCCCACCCCCTCACGCAAAGGATAAACATAGTGCTTGAAATGGTACATCAATTACTGTAGGTCGGGTTAGGGGCAATGAGGCACAACCTATTCAGCGTATACAGAGACAACTGCAGAATTAGTATGAAAGTAACAGTGGGGTACGCTGTGCGGAACAATTGGAGCAGGGCAAAATTAAGCTGAGTATTTGTAGTGTACTGACTTCAGTATAGGAAGTCATTTTCACCAGAGATGCCAATAGTAGTGTTTCCATTCCCTACACCTCTGTGATGAAGATACCATATCAACACACCTGCATCATATGCAAAACGTTAGTGTTTTTCATGTTTTTACAATGATGATGTATTCTATGAGGAGAACATAGTTTTGGTGATGCTGCCTTTATGGTCATAAAAATAGAAGTTGATTAATATTCACATTTTGTATTTATATAGCTCTTCAGAATGCTCAAAGCACTTCACATGAATTACCTCAGTAAGCATCACAATAATCCTGTACAGCAGGTTTGTATTGTTGTTGTTGTTGTCGTCGTCATCGTCATATTGCAGGTGGAAGGCAGAAGATGAGAAATAATGGCTTGAAACTAGTAAGATTGTGCTGTAACAGTTTTAAACTGTAGACTCTGCAGCTGAACGGCTGCAGCTAACATGTAATTCTGGAGAAGCTGGTTTGAAGAATGGTGATGTGTGACCTTGTGATTCACAGGAAGCAGTAATGTCCAACAATTCATTCAGACAAATTATGTACCCATATTTCTAGAAATTACTGCTCAAACTAGAGAGGCATGCTTCATCTCTCGCGTGCTACAGCAGCATCATGCATACGTTTTCTAAACATTTTTAAACTGTTAGGACCAAACTACACATGTTGTTAAATGCATGATTTCACGTCCCATGTATGTTTCTTCATTGTAAATAGCAGCTGCAGGACCACCCCCAATCAGGATCAGGAATACAGTATGCAGGAAAAAGGATTCAACTCTGTGCCCGCTGCTGCTGTCCAAGCAAAAAAAAAACAACAACCATGAGGCTGCCATTTTCATCAGGACTGAGGTGTGAGGAAGGGTTAAACACCTCCCACTAGCCATCATCCTGGTCATGAGCACCTTCCCATGACTGATATTTACAGTGAAAAATAAATACATGCAGTGTTAAACCTAGGGATGTACAGATTTTATTAAAAACAGATTTTATTAATCTGTTTTTCATGGATTGTCAGGCGTTTTTCATTCCATCATCTGCTCATTCATTTCAGTTCATTTTTTGGGAAGAATTTTACCCAGTTCACTCTTTCCAGACCGAACACAGACTCGGATGCAATCTGCGTCTGAAGTAGGGATGTGTGCAGAGCTCGATCGGGGGGGTGGAAGTGGGGTGAACTCGCCAGCCTCGACCCCCCCAAGCTCCGTGCGACTTACCTTTCCCCGGCTCGGCACACATCCTCGCGAGACGAGCTGGGGAAAGGAACTTCTGGGTCCCCGGCGTTATGTTTTTTACATAAAAAACAGGGTAAACTTCCTTAAAACGGCCACGATTTGTGTAAGTGGCACTTTGTTTTTTTATGTTAAAAACAGCATAAGATACGTTAGATTCTATGGGGTGCTCCGGGTGGATCGTGCGGCGGGGGTGCTTGCCGAGCGCCCTGCGAGCCGAGCGCTGGGCTCAGCGCACATCCCTAGAACATTTCTGAGCTTGCAGTGTGATTCACAGACCGATTTTTTTTTGCATCCGACAGCATGCATATGTTTCAAAAAATGAATGAAAAAAAGAGTACTTTTGAAAAATGTGCACAAATACTCTTTAATATATGCTACCTCCAGTAGGCAGTATGTCTATGCACACCAGTTGCTTGGGAACATGGGGGGTAAGATGCTGTTGCACTCACGTCCTACTTGTGGGTTTCCTACAGGCAGCTGGTTGGCCACTGTGTGAACAGAATGCTGGACTAGATGAACCCTTGGCTGATCCAGCATGGCTCTTGTTATGTTCTTATGAGCCCCTTACTGATGTTCAAACTAGGTACACTAAATAAATGTGTGTGCATGTGTTCATGCACACATTTGTGTGTGGATGCAGCATCACTGAAGCATGCTCTGCCTCTGACCTATGTTTGTTCATTTAAACATCTGAACACTTGTATTTATAGGGACTTCTCAATGTATTCAGTATGGATTTTGGACAGTACATACCAATCACAGCTCCTGATGTGTAAGGCAGCCTTCCCAACCCAGTGCCCTCCAGATGCTTTGGACTACAACTCCCAGCATTCCTCACCATTAGCCTTGCTGGCTGGGGCTGATGAGATTTGAAGTCCCAAACATCTGGAAGGCACCATGTTGGGGAACGCAGCTATAAGGGTGTAATGGGAGTTGCGGAAGATGGCGAGGAGTGCAGTGTTGCACAACAGTCCTGCCTCAATGCCCTGTATTATGCGTTGTATGATACTATGCTCTGTATTATACAGTAATACCTTGGATTACAAGTAACTTGGTTTGAGAGCGTTTTGCAAGACAAGCAAATTTTTAAATATTTAATTTTTTTTTACTTGATATACAAGCGTCGTCTTGCAATACAAGTACTGTAGTACGGCTTAAATTAAAAATCTCTGTACAAATTTTTTTGGGGGGATTTCGTTTTGATATAAGAGTGTTTTGGATTACAAGCACCTTTCCGGAACGAATTATGCTCTCAATCCAAGGCATGACTGTACTCTGTATGGTATTATATACCCTGTATTTTGCTCTGTAATAGCAAGGCATGACCTTGCTTAAATTATGACCTGGTTGCAGGCCAGAGGAATGACACTGCACAACAGCCCAGGTGCTACCAATTAAGCATGAGGTCTGCAGCCCATGGAGTTTGGTGCTAGAAAAGTATATAAGACTAGCAAATGCAGACTAATGGGTGGTTGTTGGTAGTGGTTGGTTGGTTGGTTGTGTGTGTAGTGGTGGAGTGCTGAAGAATCGGAAGGAGCAAGGAGGAGCAGAGGAAGCTCTTCAGAGAGCCCTGCAGAAGCCCCAACGCTGAAGGCTGATACCCAGGCGGAGAGCTGCTGGAACTAGCAGGGTTGGAAATAATACAGTGACTGTGTAGCTAAGGGGTGGGAGATTCCAGCAGGGAACTTGGAGGAAGGCATAGCATTGCTGTATTTCATGCTCAGCTTTGCAAATTGCAATAAAGATGTTTGGCTTTAACTTCCTGGAGGGTATTTATTATGGTCTGAAAATCCCTCAAAGAACCTTTGCCAATCCCTTTTGGGGAACCTGTGGCAAAACAAAGGGGTTTCTGGAACTCTCAGCCACATTCACACGTTATCTCTCCTCCTTACATGCACGCTTGAGTCCTCATTCATGCACATAGTTTTCCTCTGCTCCACCCTTTGTCACCCAGTGCTCAAATTACAGTGGGGGCAGAGTGGGCCCAACTCCTTACTTTTTGTAACAACTACCTTATCTATTGTTCTAGAAGATTAAAGATGATTTAGTGTAGAATCCTATGCATGTTTAGACATAAGAAATTCCTACAGCTCCCAGCATTCCCCAGCCAGCATAGCATAACTGACTGGGGGATGCTGGAGTTGTTTAGACAGAAAAATAGTCCTACATGCGTAGGTTTGTGCCCTTAGAAGCTTTGGCTGAAATTGGGGTGGGGAAATTATGTATGTAATTATTTGTACTATTTACGTATATACTGCTAGATATTTTTTTAAAAAAATCTAAGCGGTTTCCATATACATATTAAAATCACATTTAAAAGCACATTTAAAATACAATTTTAAAAACAATATAATTACAGTAATAATAAATACACAGCAGTACAGGAGCAGTAAAAATGGGGCAGCATAGTTAATTTAGAGGGTGGGGATAATATATTTCATTATTGGCTCTCTCAAGCACCACTTTCACTCTACCTGCTCTTCTTCCTCATATACTTGCATACTCATCTTCTCCTTTCTCGTCCTCATCCATCTCTTTCTCCTTCACATGCAACCCATTCTTAAAAACAGACAATGGAAGACAGAACAGAGTCTCCTGCTGCTCATGGGACAGCATGGGCAGAGAGATTGCCTGCCCCCAAGGTACGCCATGATGAGGCCTTGGGTTAGGCTTTTGAGACTCTTTGTGTTTCTTTCACACATCTTTCTGCCAATTTAGTTTGGCAGCCACTCTGCTTATAGAAATGCTTGAAGAATTTGATATTTATAAATTCCCCCAGTGCAAACTGACCTAATCCACAGCTCTTGTGCAAATCAAAATGTGTCTTTTGAGAGAAAATCATAATATGTATTTTAAAAGATTGTGTGTGAATGTTTGTGCTTTCTAAATGTTGAAATGGAATGGACTTATGCATGCACATACATACTAAAATGGCATGTGACAAAAATAGACTGAAGCTACAATCCTATTTACATAGGGGTAAGATGACCCAGTGAATTCAGTATGGCTTCTTTCTGAACAGGCATGTATGGAATTGCTTTTTCCATCCCTACTCTCCTCAACTGGGAAACGCCAGGGGAGGCAACGGAGGAAAGGAAAGGAGATGGGGGTGAGGGTCACAGGAACATTTAATTCCATTCAGTTCAGTTATATATACTTACTTTCAATTAGAGATGCTCAAGGATTTTGTTCAGCCTACATTTTTAAACAAACTGCCCTGCACTTCCTAGACTAACACAGAGATTGGAATGCAATTAGCCTTCATTTTTCAGGCTTCCCCAAATTTTGCAGACATTTCCAGACTCAAAAAGTACCAAAATCCATATAACCACGCTTATTTGGGTTAAATTGTGTAAAACAAATGCAGATCATAGGGTAAAATGTGTACCGAGATAAATGTTTTGTGAAAACATACATTAATGTGAATGTTCATACTTAAAAACAACAACAAATCCCCACAGATTGATGTAGAAACAGCATGAAATTGACTTATGAATAAGCACATACAAAACTGGCACATACGAAAAAAGAGACTGATCCTTCCATCCTTAGTTTCAGTAAAGGGTGAGGACTAAGTAGTTATTTAGACACTTTATAACCATGCCATTATTAACTAATTCAACATAGTATGCCACTACATGTTTTCAGGAAATTATGCACATTCAGCAGGGATTTTAAATTTCTTTACAGTAATACCTTGGATTGCAAGCATAATTCGTTCCGGAAACGTGCTTGTAATCCAAAGCACTTGTATATCAAAGCGAAATTCCCCATAAGAAATTTGTACACATATTTTTAATTTAAGCTGCAATAAAGAATGATAGTGTAAAGTCTTCATTTTTCTTGACTGTACTACAGTACTTGCATTGCAAGATGTCATATATATATTCAGTGCTGTCTCCCCTCTTTTCCCCCTCCCCCCAGAATGATAGCCCACTGGATTTATGCAATGTAAAGCGGCAAGCTAATATCAAGCCCTCCAGCTCAAAAAACATATTTTCCACTTGGTATGAATTAGAATACTTCCAAATATACAGAATATGCTTACATATCATTCTTTTGTTTAAAAAAATGGCAGGCTTGCTGAGAAATTAGCTAAGCATGTGTTCCCTGGACTACGGAGGCCAGCTAAAACTGCATGCCATTTCCCGGAGGCTTGGCTGACTCGAATAATTCGTTTGCACATAAAACTTCTCTCTCTCTCTCTCTCTCTCTCTCTCCAATTCCCTTTGCTCCCATTAGCGATGCAGGCTATTTACAGCAATACTTTCCTTCTCTCTTCATCTCAAACTTTTTCTTTTAACATGTCATTGAAATCCAGCCCAACAGTACGTAACAGTTTGGACTCGTCATTTGTCTTGCTATTGTGGAGTCGTCAGGCGTAAAAGATGATCACAAACACTCAAGTACTGTCAAAGATCTCCTTCTCACTAACACCAACCCCTCCTGCCACGTTTTACAGAAGAGGGGGGGGGGCTGAAAAAGCAATTCTGTGAGTCAGAAAAGAATATTTTGAAGCAAACATTGAAAACAAAAAAGAAACCAACAACCCTGGGAGAAAACTCTTCTTTTGTTTGTATTTTAGCCCGAAGAAGAAGAAGAAGATGACGACGACACTGTGCATGTGGGCTTATATTAAATACTTTTTGCAAAGTTTCTGCTGATTTGCTTCTAGAAATGTTCACCTCTCATTAGTCTCTAACTCCCAAGCCAGGAAAACAAAGGCAGACACTTCTCATTCACAGATGCTGGCTCAGTTTCTTTGCCACGTCAGCCAGGCCAGGGACCTTTTTTCCTGCACTCGCTTGAATGGTGCTGTGTTGTCATTATGATACAATAAGGGGTTAAGGTTCCTAAATTGCTGCTGCTACCCCCTCCTCCTCCACATAGACATGCATGCACACACACACACACACACACACACACACACACACACACCATTTGCAGGCTAGCTAAACAAGAAGCAGACTTAAAAAGCTTTAAGTATGGGTTGTAGTTAACTATAAACAGATGTTGGCAGATAACAGCCTTCTCATTGGTAAATTGAGTCCATTTTGCTCTCTTCTACAATGAGACCATTCTTAAAAGTTGCATTCAGAAAGGGGTGGTGGTGGTTTGGTCTGGCAATAATAAGAATGTAGAGCCAGAGGGTTTGTGCGGGGATAGAGTCAGGACCGAGTTGTTGGCTCTCCCAGTTCAAGCTGACATTTACGGTATATAGCAATTCTGGTTTGGCTACTTGAAGCCAAGACATACAAAATACCCTTTATCCAGACTGCTGAAGAAAGGAAAATAACTCATCCCCCCCACACACACACACAATCTGCCTTGTCAACGTCAAGGCAGTTCTTCAATCTTAATATTGTTTAATTTTAATTTTTTTTTAAAAAAAAGTGGAACAATAATTCTAGCAAGACTCTTTTGAAATCGAAAGATCACCCTGTTTCAATTAAAGCAAAACATTATCGGGAATTAAAATACATTATTTGTTGTACTGCTTCCTTGTTCCAAAGCACAGCCCCTCCAAAAAGCCCCATCTTGTGTGGAGACTTTTTTGGTTAGTGGAACTGATACGGTGATCAGTCAGAGAGAGAAATGTCAATTGGACCAGAGATTGGTAGATTTCTCCCCCTTTTCATCCCTATATTGTTCCAGAGGTTTGCTGATTTCTGCTCTTTGAGTTCATTTGCTTCTTTTCCCCCTCTGAGTTAAATGGTAGACTTGAATCCATTGATAACAAAATGCACAGAAAGCAATTGACATGATTTTACTAATGACTCCATCAAGATTCTTTTTCTGCTTTACTGATGGGCATTTGTGCTCTGATGCATTGGTAAAACACCATGCAGAAAGAATCTTGATACATACCAGTCCTGTTATATTCACGCCACTTCTGCAAGTGGCAAGAAATTCCATGGGTACAGTGCTTACCTGGGTTTGCTTTGCTTTGAAAGGAGATCACTTGAGACTTACTGACATTCTATAATGACAAGAAGAGAAGCAACACTATTCCACCAGCCCTGCTGACAGTGTACTTAATTTTTTCTTCTTCCCTCCCCATACATTTTTTTGTTCTTTTCCTTGTGTGTCATGTCTTTTTAGATTCTAAGCCTGTGGGTAGGGACTGTCTTTTTTGCTAATTGATTGTACGCTGTTCCAGGAGTCTTTTTTTGGCTGAGTGGAATAAAACTACTTTAAATAAACAGATAAATAAAATAATATTTTTGTTTGTTTACAAATGGTGATGCCATCACAACTCAAGATCAGACAATTTGTAAGTTGAATCTGACATGTTTGTAATTCTCAAATGTGTAACAACAAACTGAGCCCTGACTTAGATCTAATGGATTTTTTTTCAAAATTGCAATTCAAGCCATCATGCTTGCCTTGTGCGGTCTGTATGATTGTGTGAGAGTGTGTGGTTGAGGTGTGTGCATGAGTGGGGAATTCTCGGTAAACACATTTATTATATTTATATCCCACCTTTTTTCCTGCAAGGAACTCAAGGCAGCTTACATAATCTTCCCTCTCCTCTCCATTTTATATTCACAATACCCCTGTGAGGTATGTTAGGCTGAGGGTCAGTGACTGGCCCAAAGTCACCCAGTGAACTTCATGGCTAAGTGGGGACTAGAACCTAGATCTCCTGAGTCCCAGTCAGTACAGTAATATGAGGTGGTCGGAACATTTTCTAACCATTTCTTACCTTTAACTCCTTCAAAGGTAAAATACTTTCCAAGGATCTAGGAAGTACACTTCCTGCCATACAGTTTCAAAACTGGGGGCAGATTTGTCCCTGAACATAGTGTTAAGTGAGAATCTAACATTCTTTCCAGGGGCTGTATGGAAAGAGAGAGAAAAAGATGTCTGCCCCCATCTGGAAACAATGTTATGTGATCACATAGCACTGTTTCCTGGGACAATTCTGCCCCCCTTTTGAAATGATGTAGCAGGAATGTTTTTACTAGATCAATCTGAGCTCTTTAGTCAAGAAGAAGGCTGGTAATTTTCTTAACAGTTGCTCAATGTGAAACATCGCAATGGAGAGGGCAATACCGGTCCTAACGCAGAGCAATAAAGAGGGCCAGAGTGGAGCAGGTAGTGGCGGAGGGACAATGGCATTGAGCAGTGGAGCCAATGAGGCTGGTGAAGAAGATGCCACACCATGTCTCCATGGGAGGGAATGAGGTAAGTGGTGCGAAGAGCTGTGCTTTGTAGGCCTCATACAGATAGCTCTTCCTTCCCACAAATGAAAGGCCATCCAGGAGGCTAGTGGGTGTTTTTATGATAGCCATAGTTTAGCTTTTATTTTGCCTGGGAATGTGAGCAGATGTTGCAGTTGCTCAAACACCTCCCCTGTGGAGAATATTCTATCATTAGTTAAGTGGAGCCACCAGGTTTAGAGTAGGAATGTAGCCGAGCAGCCCGTCAGACAGGAGCAAGGCCCGAACTGGGCCTGCTCGTGTCCGACGGGCTGCTCGGCCACCCGCACGGGCTTTACCTGGGCTCTCCGCAGAGCGGAGAGCCTTCCTCCCTTGTCCGATGGGTCCCATCGCGTCACTTCTGGCGCACGTAGAGGAAGTGACACGACGGGACCCTGCTCTGTCGCGCTGGACCCAGCGCTCTGTTTTTGGCTGGGGAAACCAGGGCAACAGGGCTGTTTAAGCCCTGTTGCCCTGGTTCCTCCCGCCAAAACAGAGCGCGGGCGGGGGTCCAGCACGCCGGAGCAGTGGCTCCGGCGGCGGCAGTGGAGGCGGTGCGCAGGACCAAGTAGGCGGTGGGGGGGGTCCTGGCGGCAGCGGAGGGGGCAGGGGGGGTCCGGTGGCGGGGTTTCTCCGGTGGCAGCACGAGCGACGCGGACAACGCTCCGTGCCGCTCTGAAGAGCAGGATCAGGCCGCCGCCGCTCGCGGAGGGCCGAGCCCGGAGCGAGCCTCCAGCCGACTCCTGGCTTGGCCCCACCACTAGTCTAGAGGCAATATACCTCTCAATAGCAGCAGACACTAGGGACAAGTAAAATGTGTTGGGGATTGCTAAAGAGCTGGGAGAGGATATTAAAAGTTATTATGTCTCCCCTCTCGCGTTTGCAAGTACAACAGAACTTACCCGAACTACAGCGAAAAAACGTGGATGTGTGGAGCTGCTGGTTAGAGCAGTAACAGCATTGGCATTACAGCTGTCCACTTGGACAACTGGAAACGTTTTACTTGGGGTTTTTTCTTTATGCTACCAATAAGACCAATTTATTTATTTATTATTTATTATACCCTGCCGTCTTTCTGCAAGGGGAACCCAAGGAGGCTTTACATAAGCCTCCTCTCCTCCTCTCCATGTTATCCTCACAACAACCCTGTGAGGTCGTTAGGCTGATAGTCAGTGACTGGCCCAAAGTCACCCAGTGAGTTTCATGTCTGAAGCGGGGACTAGAACCCGGTCTCCCGAGTCCCAGTCCACCTCCACAACAAGAGTTTACTCACTCAGATCTTGCCAGATGGGTACAGGCAGGCTTAAGAAAGTATTTTAAAGTTGTGCAGGAATCAATCTGGTATCTGATGTGTTTCTGACTTGGGAAAGTTCAGGACTCTTCTCCAGCTACATCTTCAAAACATGCTTGAACTTACAAATTCATGGCTCATACTGTTTTTCCTTCCCGGGCAGGAAGAGAAGGCAATGGCAACGCCCTACATCCTGCACCAGGGGAGTCCTGGGTAGCATTCCACAGAGTGTCTGCTCTAGGATGCAGAGACTCTGTGGTCTCAATTACACCGTGCGCTCATATATGGCTTGAGGTTTTGACTGCTCACCCCCAACAAAATGAAAGGCCTTGATTGACCTCCAAGCCTTGATTGAGAGCTTCTCAGAGGCACTTTGCTGGCCAGAGTTAGAAATATAATGCTGGAGGTGGAGAATAACCTTTTTTTTTATCTGATTCAATGGGGCTCTCATCATGTCTTGAATATTTAGCAGTTCTTTCACCAGAAAGGATAGTCATGGAGACTACCAATGGCCACTGTGAGGCTGCACCACTTGTCTCCCAGAAAGAATATTGTGGCAATACCAGCCCCGCCCCATCCATCATCCAGAGAAGGAGCAGCTGTGGGGAACATGCTTCATACCTTTGTGCCAGAAAGGACACTTGCCTCCAACTACCAGTTGCTCTGGGAATGCAGAGCAGAAGGGAAGCTGCATCAGTTGCACCATCTCCAGCTAAGCAAGACCACCACCAAGGGATGATCAGGCTGGCTCCAAGTGGATATAGCTGCCTGTTCACAACTCATCACTTTTTGTCCTAGCATTGTCAAACTGATCTCTCCACTCTGTCTTTGCCCTCCACTCACCTTCCTTTGCATATCTTTGTCTTTTTCATTTGTGAACCTGAGGGCATGGTCTCTCTCTCTCTCTCTCTTTAAATTGATGGGAGACACTTTGGGAGACAATATTTGTCTGAAAAACAGGATAAAAATATAATTAAAATTAAGTGGTGAGTATTCTCATTTACCTCCATTCCATGTTGCTGGATGGCATGGGATGTTGATGTCTGCCCTCTAGGAGGTACGAGCTGCTGAGCATAACAGTGGGCTACAACAACAGAGCACACCATGGGGGTTTCTTTGTTGGAAGCAGTCCTATGGTGAATACAAATTCTGATCCTACTTGGAGCCAACACTCATTCATCAGTATTTTCAGTTCACAAGAATTAATGCAAGACAGCCCCATCTTAGGTGCCTTAATGCTAGTGTAGAATTGGCATTCTATTATGATATTCCAATTCCAACAAGTTGGGCCTGCAATAAAATGTTGCAGTGTATCCTTTCCTCCTAAGAGGAGTGCTGCTGTTCCAGGCTCCAATCAACCAACTTTCCTCTAAGTTAAGTTGTTAGGGGCATTCCACCCCTGCTTTTTGTTTTTCTTTCCCAGTTGACACTCAGCATTCCATGTCTACTGAGCTTGCTCAGTCCTCATAAGATTGACTCATTAGACTCCAAATTTGGGGGACCTTGCCCCTTAGGTTTTTGTTGTTATTGTTGTTAAAGGTTTTTGTCCTCCTGTAAACCTCACCAAGCATGCCAATATTTCCCTCTTGCTCCTCAGGTGCTTCATTTTGGTTCCAAACCTGTTGGCAGTCAACCACCTGAGTTTGCTGTTAGAGGGAATGCTTCCAGCTAACATTCTGAATGGAGGAACAGCCATTTTATGGGGGTAACTGTAAATCTGGATGCAGTTTCCATCCCTGCCCCCTTGGAATTATATACAACTACTTGGCTGTAGATGCAACTCTGCATCTGGGCATCTTAAACCAGTGACCTTTCTTTTGCATAAATTAGTCTTTTTTAAAAAAGCCAAGCTGGGCAGATTTCTTCAACTTCCATGGCCCAGAAGGCGGTACATATTTTGAACTGGATCAAAACCAGATTTCTGGTATTTTGAACACAACATAATTAATCCTTTATATTAAAAAATGTGTGGTGGGTAGTTATTTACTCAAGATTTATTGTGGCTTTGGAGAACTAAGAGGCTCTATGATATTATTATTGCTATTGCTAAAAACAACACAAAGTGGCTGAAAGTATTCTATTCCCTCACCCCTCTCATCTCTTTTTCCTTTGGCTAACCCTCGTTGGCCATTTTCTCATATTTGTTTGAGGTTTCTACAGAATTTACAACAAGACTTCTTAAATTAGTACCAGCTGAAATAACACAATTCTTTTTACAGTGTTGGGCAAAACCTTAAGGAAAGGAAACAAGTCAGACAAAAGAGAACTTTTCAGGGGGGGAAAGGCTCAAGTGAGCTAGCAAATGTCTCAGATATTTTACTTACTTGACTTTTTAGAGTTTAATGCTGCTTGCGGGGGTAGGAGGTGGGTTTCATTAACTCCTGTGTGGGGAAAAAAATACCCCAGGATTATTAAAAGCTGCAGAATGGTCTCCTTTTCTTACAATATATGTATCTCCAGTGTGGATTTAAAGTTAAAGTTAATCATAAAATTATACTTGCTTTGCTCTCGGGTGAGCTCTCAAAAATGTATATTTCCCCTTTCCATTTAAAGGTTTGACGATTTGGCCATCAGCTGTATATTATTCTTCCATCCTCAGGGATTGTCTCATGTGAGTGATGTACTGATTTTGAAGGCCTCTCTCTATGGAATGTGAAAGCACTTCCGACCTTGTACATTTTGCATTCCATTGTGTGAAATAAAAAGAGATATAGCCCTGAGAAATGCTGTCTGCAATTATGAATGGGCATGTCAGGAGAACTGCCATCTGTATCTAATATAGCTGCAAGCTTTAGGGTGCAATCCTATGCATGTTTAGATTTTTTAAAAGTCCTTCAACTCCCAGCATCCCACAGCCAGCCCTTAATTGATTTAACTAGTAGCTAAACCAACTAAAGATTTACCCGTTTCATGTGGCAATCCTATTCACAGTTACCTGGGAGTAAGTTCAACTTAACAGGACTTACCTCTAAGTAGACATGCATAGGTTTGTGCTGTAAGTGGTGAGACCAATCTAAATTGGTTGGTCTGAGATATAAGGGAACACTAGATTGTTTTTTGAGCCTGTTTTAATTCAGCTGTGTAATTGGGGCATGAAAAGGAAAGTATTAATGGCAATCATTCTTTTTAACAATGGCTCTCCTCTGTATGGGGATGGATTTTTCTTCCTACCTTCCTTGATTAGCTTCTGCCGGGCATTAAAAACGTGGCTTTTCAGGCGGGAATATGGGGTGGGTAGGATTTTTAAGTTTTGTTCTGTTTTTAATTGTGTTTTATACTGTGTGTGTGTGTTCCCCCCCCTGAATTTTATTGCATTGTACATCGCTCAGAGTGGCCGGATGTCTGGCCAGATGGGCGATTCATAAATATAATAAATAAATAAATAAATAAGGGGCTGACATTACCTCCTAGCACTGGGGTGCCCACCTTTATAAGGTGGCCCCACCTCTGATCTAGCTCTTCATCCTTCATTGTGGCCTCCACGCACCTGCCCTGGGGCATCAAAGTGGGACTATGTAGCCGTCCATTTCAGTGGCTGCTGAGTAGGAATTATTGGTCCATCCCGATTGCCTGTGGAGCACATCTTTTTCACCTAATGCACACTGTTTTGCTACCAGGGATGGTTTATTCTTCTGGCTAATTGCCTTGCTTTAATTTGGTCACATTTAGGTTGGTGTGACCAAATGTGTGTGTCACCACTCTTTTCCACTGAGCTAGAAGCCCCAGCCAATCAGAATCAAATTTAACTGATCCAGGTCCCATCTAACAATATTCAAAGTGATTGTCTCTCTCTTCCCCATCAGAATGTTGCTAAGCAACTACTACACAAGACTTTGACAATAACAAAACAAGGCATCAGGCCTACACAGACACACTGTAGTCTTGCAGAGGCCACACAAAGTAAACATTACATGACACCAACAGTTATATACAGGCATTTATTCACAGTCGCTGATCAACCTACACCTTATTGCTAATCAGCTGAGAGTATGGCAGGAGGGGACAGGACCGGTGCAAGGCAGTTTGGTGCCCTAAGCAAGATCAGATATTTAGCGCCCCCCCTTCCCACTTGAGAGCATTGTATTTTTTTTCAAGGCGTTTCTGGCACCCCCTCTAGCCTTGTGCCCTAGGCAGCTGCCTAGTTGGCCTAATGGTAGCACCGGCCCTGGGAGGGGAGCACCACTTGAGCCCTGTGGGGCACTAGTCCATCAAATGCTGACTAGCAGGAATGGGCTGGAGTGGCTAGAGCCCACCCTCAGTGTACCTGAAAAGCCCAGATCAGTTCCAGGCTGATTTGCTCCTTAGAGCAAGTATGGAAATACCCATCCTCAAACCAGGGGACATATCAGAAGTGTACTGGAGCTACAAGGTGCCTGCACATTTATGTAGGTTTGTTATCCTTTGCAGATTCTTGATATTAATTAATAAAGCTGTGATCCTCTACCTAAAAGATTTGTCTTGTTGTTGTATTTATTATTATTATTATTATTATTATTATTATTATTATTATTATTATTCTAGTCAATAGTCTATTCAGCTAACCAAATATGTGGTAAGTGTGTGTGTGTGTGTGTGTGTGTGCGTGTGTGTGTGCACACATGTATAGCAGGGGGAGGTGAGAGTCTGGATACACTTGCTGGCCCCACCTGTAACCTCCATGCAGTCATTTGGTATTCTATACAGTCCCTACATGTTTATACAGATGATCAACTTAAAAAAAAGCTATCCGGTCTTAGTCCTAGTATCTAAGAGGTTCTCTGGGCATTTCCCTTTCCCTCTCCTCTTTCATGCCCCAGAGATCAAATGCTTTTGTGTTCACTTTTGAACAACATCCAAATCCAGGGAATTGTGGTTTGTTTAAAGCTAGGGAACCTGTGTCCCTGTAGATGTTGTTGGACTGTTCGACCACAACTCGCATCATTCCTGACCATTGGCAATACTAGCTGGAGCTGATGGAGTTCAACAACATCTGGTGGGCCACAAGTTATCCAACCTTGGTTTAAACTATAGTTAATGAGAACAAACCCTGACTGAACAATGGTTTCTGATCCTGGGTTGTTCTCAAATCATAAACAAACCACAGTTTCCTGCATTTGGATATCATAGGGAAATGTGGTTGATTTAAATCGTAAGTGGAAACCTTCTATCCTTTCCTCATGTGTGTGAAGAAAGAGAGGTGAAGTGGAAGCACATGATCTCAATGCTTACCCATTACTTTCTTGTAGCAGGAAACTATGGTTTTTAATTTTCATTACATCTGAACCAAGCCAAAGAGTTCTTCCGCAAGTACAGAAAAGTTGCATTGCTTCCAAACTTTATTACCACTTTCCCTGAATAAACCAAAGAGGCCTGAAGAAATCTGCATTCTCTTTTTGCCTCCACCTCCTGCAAAGCAAAATCATATTCAAACCATAGAAATTGAAGCAATCAAAGAGACTCTCCCAAATGAAGACAGATACAGCACTGGAAACCTAATCCTTGAAGTAATCATTAGCAAACATTTGAAAGTATGAAGCGACTGCTGGGCTGCACAATTTGTAAAACTATCTTGCCACAGACGAACACCAGGAAGGAAGCATGGCTGGGAATAAAATAATAGAATATATAACAGAAACTCACAAATATTTTTTTAAAAAAACACAAACCACCCTCCACCAGAGCAGCTTTTTCAAGGTATTTCAAAGGATTGTTAGACTCTGGAAGTATAAGAAAAATGAAAGAACACACTGACCAATAAGGAAATAAAATGTTCATCTTTGCTGGTGTCATGATCAAATATGAGCTACGGGTGATTTACACTACAAGAACCACTGTGTTATTGCAAAAGACCTCAAGATTCTTAATATAACACTTGAAACATACGGTAAATAGATCTGCCCCTTTTGTACTGATGCTACTGTGTCATCTACGTCTCAGTCATTATTTCTTTTCTTTTCAGACAAACACCTCCAATCTGGCCTTTTCTCCCCGGTCACACCTCCCCTCTTCACTCAATTCAGAAGGCTTCTCTTAAAATCCCATTTAAATCATCTTGTGTCCTCATCAGGCCACACTGGGGCTATGGATGGTCTTATCCAAATCTAGACCAAGGGAGTGTGTTTTCCAAGATACTTATATGCATCTCAATATAAGAGGTTTAAAGATGTTCATAAGGCTAATCTAAAAAAATGCAATATAAACATCGAAAACTGGGAAGCTCTGGCCCATGAACGATCTAACTGGAGGTTGGCCGCCCCTCCCCTCCCTGCAGCTCCTCTCTGCATGCCTCGCCCAGCCTGCCGTGCTCTCATTGGAGGCGCCGCGGCCGAGGGACAGAGAAAAACGTTGTACAGTCATTCAAAAAATGTGGCATTAGCAATGCCTTAGATTGAACTGAAGATAGTATCTTATATGAAGCTAGCGAAGAAAGTAGTGTCAGTGATTGTGAGCCATTGAACATCATAAGTTCTGACGATAGCGATTATGAGTTCTTGGGGTTCCCATAAAACAAGAAGAGTACTGGAACCTTAAAGTCTCTCCTCATTTGTTATGTGATGAGGGTTCTTAATGCCACTGTTGACTGCTGTTCACTTTACATGGTTGAAATAAAAATATTTTAGTTCACCATTTGGTTCAGAATATTTTTTTCTTGTCAGAATATTTTTTCCTTGTTTTCTTCCTCTAAAACCTAAGTGTGTGTTATGGCCAGGTGCGTGTTAAGGAGCGAAAAATACGGTAAGTACTCAGACTATTCAAGAAGCAAGGCTGGTAGTTAGTGAGCAGAACAATGTTTCTCCATGGCATGCAGATTAATGTACATGCTATTTGGTTGAAAGAATCTAGATATTCATAATGTATACAGTAATAAATATGTAGGGAATGTGCAGCCAAAACCTCACACCATGTATGGGTGCATGACATAATTGGGACCACAGAGTTGTGCCTCCTAGAACAGACACTCTGTGGACATTACCCAGACGTCTTCTGGGGCAGGATGTGGGCATAGCCAATGCCTTCTCTTCCTGCCCGGGAACAGTCTGAGCCATGAACCTGTAAGTGCAGCATGTCCAAAGATGTAGCCGAGAGTAGCATGTCTGAACTAATACAGGCCTGTGGCTCATGCTGGCTCAGTTTGTCTGAGAGTGGAAAGCTAAGCAGGGTCAGGCCTGGTTATTACTTGGATGGGAGACCCCTCCTCTAGTTTCCTGCATTGAGCAGGGGGTTGGACTCGATAGCCTTGTAGGCTCCTTCCAACTCTATGATCTATGACAGTGATGGTGAACCTATGGCACGGGTGCCACAGCCGGCACGCAGGGACCTCTCTGTGGGCACTCGAGCCATTGGTCACCAGATCGCGAAAAGACTGTCCCCTTCTGCAAAAAACACTAATGATCTTGTTCTTTCTCACAGTGGAACCGAATGATTTTATTCTAGAATTCCTGTTACAGAATTCTTTTCTACATTTATCACATTTAAAAGATTTTGAAGAATGATGCACAGAGCATGGCTTGGATGTAAAGCCCTAACAGTTGACCTGAGTGCTGCAAGTGTTGCTCTCAAACTAATGGAGCATGAGCCAAGGTTTGACAAATTATCAGCATGCATGCAATAGCAAAAATCACATTAATTGTGCAAAAGCATGCCCAATGCAAACTTTTACCTAATGCAGTGTTTGCAGTCCAAGACATAAAGTGTTTAAAATGTGTTAAGCATGTTTAGTTTTCTTGTTTATCTTGCTCATCCTAGTACAGGTTGACTTTTACTTTTACTAATCCGACACCTGTAGAAGCAGGGAAAGGACCCGGGGTAAAGCTTGCCCCATACAATTTCAGTCTGGCATATAATCATATTACAAGTTGAGAATGCCTTATCCAAAAATACATGTGCCTAATTATTTAAAAAGTTTGTATAAATTCCCTTCAGGCTATGTGTACAATGTAGTACTATAATAATTTTTTGAGTTGATTTTTTTTTCAACAAAAAATTGTTTGTATCATTGAAAGCTCTGTTATTGTGTTTTTCTTTTAAGACAAAAGATGTTAATTAGTTCGAACAACTGTATGAGTTGTTTTTCTAAAACTAAAACCTCGGTATTCAGGTTTAGTTGCAGTGTTGGCACTTTGAAATAAATAAGTTGGTTTTGTGTTGTGTTGCAGTTTGGGCACTCGGGCTCAAAAAGGTTCGCCATCACTGATCTACACTGACTGGGAATGCCTGAATATGGCTTTTGTTTCAATCTGTTGTAGCAAAACAACAGCTACCCCTATGGCAGTGGTAAAATGCATGTTGTGCATTCAGATTGTAGAGAAAGCAACCATTGTAACACACGAGCAAAAGCTATTGAATTATTATTATTATTATTATTATTATTATTATTATTATTATTATTGATTTGTTATTGAATTATTAAATTGAAAAGCAGTTCTATCGTTACTTTTATTCTTGAATCTTCATAATGTTTCACAATAACGTTTTGGCATGCTATGTCTTGCCTTTCAATTACAAAGTTTTGGTTCAGGCTGCATTTTTGCTTGTATTTTTTTCAATTCTTCAGCCTCCCACCCCCCCCCCCAGACTCATTTTTGTTTGTTTTTCTGTGCTCCATGGTATATATTCGTCTCCTGTGGTATCTTTGTGCTTTCCCTCATAAACCAAGGAAACCAAAATTGAACCTGTCATGTACTAATGAAGATAAGAATGTACGGCTGAGGAGCCTAAATAGTTTTCTTTCACGAGGATATTTTCATCACATTTTTCATTTAGAAATGGCCCGAATGGATCCTAGCACACCTAACATCTGAAAAATAATTAGATACATAACTAGTTTTTATGACCGAGGCACTCTCATAGAATGCTTATTAATAATACTTCCTTGGGTTTGTTTATGAAATTAATGAGGCTCAATCATTTTATTGATCAGGGTGGAAAACACAGCACAGAAAGTCATATAGATATATATTTGCCTGGAGAGCAGTTCAACCATCATTATAGCCTGAGTTCTGTTCCTATTTGTATTTATGTACTGCATGATTTACAAGTCAGAAAATCCCAGATTTTTCACTCAAGGTTGGCACCCACCTGTTTCATAAAGAAATGCCCATCAATAAATATGTTCTCATGATACTAATACTCAGAGTTGCCTGATGAAATTGACTGGTAGTAGATTCAAGGCAGACAAAGGGAAATAGTTGTTCACATAATGCATAATTCATTTATAGAAGTAACTTATGGAGGGTGATATAAAATATTTTACATATTTTTTTAAACTAATAACTAGATGGCTATAAAGGGGAATTTGACAAATTGATGGAGGATAGATCTACCAATGGCTATCAAAGTTAACATATATATATATATATATATATATATATAAAATATATTAATATACATAAAGAATAGCAAACTCGGTTCTTCAAGTCACTCAAGTGCCTGTCCTTATGTAACCAAAATGGCACCATCCACATGCAAGAGAGAAAGATCAAGAAATAGATAGATAAATAAATAAACCTTTAGGGGAAAGACCCTAAGGCGGAGAACCCAAAGCAGCCCAATGAGGATTGAGCATGCTCAGAAGGTATGGAATGCTGGCTGGCTGTTGCAGGAGGGGGCAAACAGCAGAGGGGAATGGGGGGGGTACCCCAAACAGAAGCCCTCCACACTGCACATTTTGTTGAAGGTCCCACTTGTTAACTACAATGGTATATTGGTAAATGTTGAAGGGCAGGCGCTAATCATGACAGCCCCCGTAGCCACACCCCCAAGCAGAGTTCAAAAATGCAGGCAGCTCTGATGATCCATATCAATGAACCCGTTCTAGCAGTTTCCATCTCCACCAGAAGCGGGTCTTTTGTAAAGCTAATGGGACTTAACTGTCCACTCAAAACCAAGGAAACAGCAAGAAGGGAAGGCACTTATCCAGGAGAGGAAATATTCTCAGTTGCCTGAAATTATTACAGCCCTTGAGGATCAGAAGTCCTCCTTTCTGACATGCATTGGGCATAATAAAAGGTTTTTTCCCCAGGCACCTGAGAATATTTTCTCTTCTATTTTGGGGCTATGCAAAACCAACCCACCCCAAAATACTTTGCATTACAACAGGGGACAATATATTGTTGCTGGCAAATTTGAATACACAGGGATTCAAACCAGGACTTTGAAGCCTAAAGGACTCAAAGCCCTCGGGCTGAATGGACAAATCTGTCAGTTTCTCTCCCACATCCATTTTTATTTTTTAAACCCACTTTGAAAAAGCAACACACAAACCCCAAAAACCAAACAAACTCAAGGGTGACCTGAATATGAAGACATTTGCAAATTTTGTCACATTCTTATCAAAACCAAACTGAAATGAAATTTTCACTCATCCTTAAGAAAGCATTTGAATTCCAGAACATCCTTATGTCTCCTTTTCCCCCTGTTTTTAGCTGTGAATGTGTTGATCAACTTTATTACCTGGTTGCTGCTTGAACCTGTACATTTTGCAGTGCACAGCAAGGACAAAATGGCTTGTAAAGATATTGCAAAGCCCTGCATGATTCAAAGTTAACAGGCCACAGGCCACTTTTATTGATGTATTTGCATTAAATTCATTTACAATGCAATCCCATGGATGTCTACTCAGAGGTAAGTCCCATTGAGTGCTGTGAGTGCATACCAAGCTGTCTGGCTGTAGCAAAGGATGAGTATGCCTTTTTCTAGCCTATGTCACTTTCACGTGTTATTACCAATAATTCCATTTTGTTCTGTTTCCACATTCACTCACATTTTAAAAAGGACCTCTCAACGTACATATTCAAATGTACGTTCCCTTTCAAAATATGTATTTTCATGTACATTTTCTCTCAAAATGGGCATTAAATATGTATCCCCCCCCTCAAAATACTTTCAAATTTTAATGACATATGGGAATGGGATACCTTCCTGGAGTGCTTTAACTACAACAATATTGTCCCCAACCATCAACTGTTGTGATTTGATAATCTGACTCCTTGCCCAGCTGACAAAAAACTTACCTTCCCATCTCATCCTTCCCATCTCTTGTTTCCTTTTTGTCTTCTGACTTATCTCACTGAGAATAAACACTGAATTTTCTATAATTCCACAGGGGCTATAACAACTTAATTATTAGAAGTCTCTTTTGTTCCCCTAAGTTTTGTACTATACTTGTTTTTCACCTGGTTGTTGTTAGTTATTACTCTTCTCTTTAATTTCCATTACTGTTTATTCTTACAAAATCTTAATGAATTACTGATAATTTTTAAAGATATATATATATATATATATATATATATACACATATATATATATATATATAATGCTCAGGGGCACATCCAGACAGCAGCACATGAGGCTCCCAGTCATGCTTCCAGTCAGGCACTGGTGTATACAGCTGGGGGAGCATGAAGCTCCTGGAGGAACGTGGAGAACCAGCCTTAGATGGTTTGCTACACTTATTGAAACTCCTCTGACAAATTCCGTCAAAATTCCTTGGATGTTTTGCCGGAGGAAAAACCTGCACATTCCATTAGAATATAATATTTGGTGTTTTTTCAGTGCCACTTCTAATCTAGTGAACATGGGATAGCAGCCATAGTACCTAGTGCCTGTGGAATGGATAATGCTGCCATTGCACATTGCTTCTGGGGACTTCCTGCTTGCCCTGTGGCAAGAAGTCCCCAGAAGCAATGTGCAATGGCAGCATTAGCAGATCCCCGAATTTACAGATATGCCTTAGAATTAAAGCATAGGTATTCATGGGCCACAGGACTAAAAAAATTTGGTGGGGGGGGGAGCGGGAGGGATGCACCACTCCTTGAGGCAGATAGATAAAATTTAGAGGTGCACTAATATGCAAGAAAAATCAGGAGTATATCTCAGGGAGGCATTATTAAATCTGTTTGATAAAGGCCTGATAAGACATTTAAAATTAAGGTGCTTAATGCTTCCATGCATCAAAACTGACACTTTGCAATAGATCTATTGTAGTTATTTTCTTTTGAATCACCATAAAAGACTTGATTTTTTTTAAAAAAAAACACAAACCTTTTCCTGTCTCAGACAATTCTGTTTTGTCTTATTGTGACATTAATCACACAAATAGCTCTTGTTCTTTTTGACACCTTGAAGGAAGCTGCCATTTTGTAATACCTTTGCTCATGATGACATCTGTTAACCAAGTCGGGATACTCAGTTTTATCTGAAAACTGAACCAATTTGGGCAGGTATTAGTATCCTAAACAGAAGCTCAGGCCTGGTCTTCATCTGCAGAAGAATGAGGTGACAGAATCCTGAGCTGGTAGAGGGAACTGTACCATTTCAAGCAGGGGTGCATGATTTTTGAATGCTCAACCATGTAAAAAAAAAACAAAACCCAATAAGAACCCCACACACATACATACCTGTTGTTGTTGTTGTTGTTGTTGTTGTTATTTTATTTATTTATGTATTTATTTATATTATGCCTTTTCCCCAGTACTGGGACTCAAGGCCGCTTTACAACATTAAAACTTGTACAATTAAAACATATAAACAGACATATACAAGAGTTAAAAATATAAGTAAATCGGCTATAATATTAAAATTGTATAAAATGTCAAATTTAAAACATCACTCACAATATAAACAGTGCAATCTATCACATTCTCACAGGTCCAGACTATTCCCAAAGGCCTGCCAGAACAAAAAGGTTTTTTCTTGCCACCGGAAACATACCAAGGAGGGCGCCATTCTAGCCTCCCTGGGAAGGGGATTCCAGAGCGTTGAGGGCAGCCACTGAGAAGGTCCCCTGCTGAGTTCCTGCCAGGCGTGCCTGAGATGGTGGCGGAACCAAGAGAAGGGCCTCCCTTGAAGATCTCAGGGCATGGGCAGGCTCATGAGGGAAAATACATACCAAACCCATTGCATGTAAATAAATTAGCACACGAGTGAAAGGTTCTCACTTAGCCCTTTCCAGAAAGGCACTGCCCAGTCTGCCTCTGGCTTACACTTAAATAGGCCAGGGCAGGCTACAGGGAAGAAGTTACCTTTATGTTCTGCTCCAGGTGGGCTCATTCATGCCCACCAGCCAGGAGCAGGTTGACTGAGGGGTGCAGGAGCTCTGCATGATGACACAATCTCTGGAGGAAAGGGCCTGCTGCTGCTATCCAGTCATGCTGGTCATGCTAAGCCCCATGTTCCCCCAACCCCAACATGGGACAGAAAAGGAATCTGTAAGTAATAAGCTAGTCTTAAAGGATTTTTCTGAGGGGGAGGTTACATGGGGGGGGGGCATTAAAAAATGTGACCACCCACTTGCAGCCCAAAGCGGCACTGGTCATTCTACCATCTCATTCCCATGTAATTTTCCTGCTTGCATAGATGCACCAGGCCTGAGCAAAAGGGAGGTGATGGGATTGGGGTGGGATTAGCTTATTTTGAACCAGAAATCTCCTTCTTTTTTATGACTAAAATTAAAAATGCCCAATATGTCTGATGTGTTCATGAAGCTCCCATTTCTGCGAGCTTTTCCTATCCTTTCAATAGTGAAAGCAGATTGTAATATTTTCTGTATACACATTGATAATATTATAAACATGTAACTTAAAACAAAATTTATAAAAATACTATTAAAAAGACCACATTGTTCACAAGAAACAGAGACACTCTTGTTGCATGCAAGAGATTTTTGCAAACATTTGTGCTCACACTAATATAAAAAGTGCTTGGATCAGAAACCTATCATCAGTGTATAATTGTTTCACCCACTAGAAGACCAGGTGTGGTGCTTCAGATCATGGGATAGAAGCACTTTTCCATTTTGTCTCATGAGAAGTTCTTTGTGTGTGACTAGGAAAAAAATCCCTCCCCTATCAATATTCTATGTTGGTTCAAATGTGAGATAACGTCTCACCCATTGTCTCAACAAAATCCTAATTTCCTGGCACTTTGTCACCCTGTGGTTATAGCAATCACATCCAGTAAGCCACAACTCCATGTGGAGATGCTGCTGGTCACATGATAGCCTTCCAAACAAATGCATCCCTGGAGATGGTAAGAAAGCACTGCATCGAGAAAATAATAAGGCTCAGTTTAAACATTACTTTATGGGTGTGGGTGCCATCTTCCCTCTGTGTGTCACACTCTCCAAATTGTTAGGGTGGATTGCAAAACTGTGCACTATACTATACACTATGTGGACAAAAGGTACATGTGTCACTGGAGCAATGTGCCCCAACCAAGTCACTAGGTAAGATATTAACTAGGCTTCAGTGTCAGGCCAGGGCCAGTCGTTCATGGCAAAGGTGAGATGAGGCCCCAGTTCTTCCCAATCCAATGACAACTGAACCACAATCTTGATATTCATAAGTTATTATTCCCACATACTGTACTTTCCCAACTTTTGCAATGTGTTGCTTCATGGCATTGTAGTTTCCAGCAAGGCATTGGAAAATCACATTGTGATGTTCCTAGGGTGGTACAATGACATTCACAATTAGGTGGAACTGTAGGCCAACCAGACAAGCAGATGAGAAAAACATATATCCCAGTGAAAGCACTGAAGACTTACGTACAGAGTAATGCATGCTCTGCTGAAACTGTATTAGATTGGTGAGAGTTTATGTCCCAGAACCACTATTGATCTAAATAACTGAATAAAGTATAGCTATCTTTGAACCATTAAGTATTAAATGATGATGTCAACACATACA
This sequence comes from Shinisaurus crocodilurus, assembly GCA_021292165.1. Taxonomy (NCBI): domain Eukaryota; kingdom Metazoa; phylum Chordata; class Lepidosauria; order Squamata; family Shinisauridae; genus Shinisaurus; species Shinisaurus crocodilurus. The sequence goes on along the minus strand of CM037887.1, from coordinate 16,255,638 downwards.
ACGTCATTTTCTGTTATGCCATTAGGGGGATTCAGAAGAACCTCTTCATGTGTTAAATGTATACCATGCTCCCCCACCAACAATGCACCCATGCACCACACCTTCTGGCTGTATACTTGGTAACTGTGAGAGGGTATCCAATGTATGTATGTACAACTTTTCCACATGGGGTTGCAGGTGTCCTGAGTAAATCAGGATCCCCACATTGAGTTGAATGCGTATATGTCCCCTTTTCATGGTTGCCAAATGAATGGGTGGGAGGTAGGGATGGATGGACACATGCATCATTTTCAATTTCTCTCTCAAAAAAATTCATTTTTCCAACCTTAAATTCATTTCATCCTGTTTCCACATAAATTTATAATTTTTTAAAAGTCCACCCACAAATATATATATATATATATATATATATACACACACACACAAATTTTGGTGTGCATTTCCTCTAATATATTTGTATGCATTTTCACCTAATATGTTTGCCTTAATATATTTGCCTTATGTATGTCACCCTGAGAGCTTTTGGCTATAGGGTAACTCATAAATTGAATAAATAAATAAAATAAAATAAAAACAATTTCCCCTAATGTTTTTGTATGTTGTTTTCAGTATTCTAAGCATTTCTGCACACTTTCCATTATTAATATACACAATTCTGTATTGGAGAACTGCATTGCAAAATGTGGAAAAGTGCAAATACCGAAGTATAACTTCATTTCATTTCATGTATTGGTTCAGGAAGGGCAAATTAGCCAGGTTCACAGTAAAATGCAAGCAGAACAATTTTATTCTTAACCCATGCGTCAGGAGGGTCGTGGCCAGTGGATGCAGCACTGGCAGGGGGTGAAAGTTGTGTTATCCCACATGGCTCTGCAATCTCCTCATGCATATTTTTCAATGCGTGCTGGGGATTTGTGCCATCCTCCCTCTTGCACTAAACTGGAAGGCATGGAAGAATAAGCCACTGGCAGAACAGAAAGTAGTAATGTACAAATGATGCACCAGAAACACAAAACTCAGTATAACCTTGTAAGAAAGCTTGTGTGAGACCATAACGGTGTGAGATAAATAAGCATAACATTATGTGAATTGTAGTTTTAGCAGTGAAGGTTCAGCAAAAGGGCCACTCATCAGTTTTGATAGATGATGAGCATTCCATAAGCCAGGGCTGTAGAACCATAAGAGTGTATATAGAGCCCTGCTGGATCAGACCAAGGTTCCATCTAGTCCAACATTTTGTTCATACAGTGGCCAACCAGCTGCCCACAGGAAACCCACAAGCAGGACATGAATGCAAGAGCACCCTCCCACCCATATTCCCCATCAACTGGTGTACATAGGCATGTTGACTACTGGAGGTAGCTTACAAAGCCATCAGGACTGGTAGCCATTGACAACTTTATTTTCCATGAATTCTTCTAACCCCCTTTTGAAGCCATCCAAATTGGTGTCAGTCACTACATCTCGTGGAAGTGAATTGCATAGCTTAACTACATACTGTGTGAAGAAGTACTTCCTTTTATCTGTCCTGAATTTCCCATCCATCAGCTTCATGGGATGACCCCATTGGGTTCTAGTATTAGGATGTGCCCCTCTGGATGTTGTTGGAATGCACCTGCCATCAGCCCCATTTGACATGGCTGATGGTCAGGGATGGTGGGAGTTGTAGGCCAACAGCCTCTAAAAAAACCCAGGTCCCCCAGCCCTTCCATAAACACTCTACGTATTCCAGTGAGTATGTGATCCACTTTGATCCAACACAATTCGACTAGAATTGTAAACTTAACAAAACTGTAGTAAAAAGTTCCGAAGTGTGTGAGGGTCTTGGATGTTGGCTGTACAGACATTTGATGAATGTGTCTGTGTGGGATTGCATGGGCATAGGGGGGAAGTCTGGACTGCATCTGCTTTCCCTGCTTCATGCATTCAGATGAAGGTCTGAAAAGAGCCTATACATGTACAGTCTGCATGATTAGCAGAAGGCAGAAATTTTGATTGCACATCCAGGATCCATGCACAAACATCAACTCATATAGGCTCTGTTAAGTTCTTCAGCTGTAGGTGTGCAGGCAAGAAGATGGGAATGCTAGTACAATCCCAGTCACCTCCACATGTTCATTCATTGAATCTCTGATCAGGGCCTATGCCTTTATTACATGACTCTTAATTGAACAACCGGACGCCAGTTCTGAGCCAATATATACTGGTATGCAGCACACATATTCCTCCAACCCATAGAACTCCAAGGCATGTAGCTTTCCTACAGTGCATGTTGTGTTCTCTGCCTGTGGCCCACTGCATTTTCTTATGCCACATTGTACATGCACTTTTTAATTCCCATGCTTTTGGTTCAGGTCTAAAAGAGACAAACTGAAAGTGAGTTGGCATTTCCCTAGACTAGAACCGGGAACAAAAAAATCACATGCATCCTACAAAACCCCTCACTGAGGACAGGTCCCAAAATTACCATCAGGCGTACATAAGTTTATTGTCAATCGACTCAGAACGTTGGTTATCGAGTCATACCATTAGCTATGAAAATTCTTTGGTGCAAAGGTGTTTTCAAGGTCACTTCAGGTGACAGACATTTTGAACTTTCACAGATGTGAGGCGCCTCATTAATAAACAACACAGCTTCACCCTGCTGCATAAACTTCAAATGGCAATGTCCATTGATGAGGTGCCAAATAAGTTTTAGATTTATGAAGCAGAGCTGCATAAATCAGATTAGCGGCAAAAAAAATGATTGAACTATTTACACCTCTATGAAAGAACTAAGGATGCACATTGGTAATTGCCAGCATATCCCAATGTCTTATGGTATTCAACCAGTTTAAAAAACAAAACAATGCCCCCCCGCCTCATTTACCCTTAAGGTTTCTTTGCATAAATCTGGCAGTGCACCAGGGCCTTAGCTGAGTTTAAGGTCACATTGCAATGACCGAATGATACATATTAGCCTATTTTAAATGAGATGTTGATCCTTCACAAATCGATTTTCGGCTATGGTGATTTTAAATGAGGCATTAACAACAAACCAATGTACAAAGGAAAAATTGTTTTTTCACTGCTCAAAACTGGGTTTTGTGACCCTGCCACATTCCTGTGCATATTTAGTGGCGGGCAGGATTGAACTTGAAGTATTGTGAACCGCCCAGAGAGCTTCGGCTGTGGGGCGGTATATAAATGAAATAAATAAATAAATAAATAAATAAACTTGTCTTTTGGATAAAGATATAGGCTTCGATCTGAAGTGTGCTTTCCATGAACAGAAGGGCTTTCAATCCAGTAGTAGTCTCCACTAGTGGAAGGGGGAGGCAACAGTTTTCTCAACTTCTTCTCCCCCTGCATCCACCCCATAGTCTTCCAGTGGGTCTCGGGAGCAAATTTCCAAGGTAACACAGGGGAAGGATTGCCTGCAAAGGGGGGATCTGGTGAAAATTGCTCTTCCCTGTTTTTTTCTGGCAGGAGTGCCCCATAAGTAGAGTTCTGCTCACAGGAGCTTAGGATCCAAGCCATAGTAAATAAATGTAGTTGCCCTACAATATTGTTATCGACGACAGTTTAAAATCTCAGCAGCTGCAATGTTTGAAACGGCAGTCTCTGCACTGTGTGGTGCCTTAGTGTTTATGCACAATGCATCTGTGTACATGTGCACTAGAATTGTTGACTATGGAGAAAGCTGAGCCATGAAGAATGAAAAGTGCTAGCAACTTACTATATCACACACACACACACACACACACCACCCCCAAAGGCAAAAAATAGTAACAAAATAGGGTCAGTGATTTACCACAGACAAGTACAAGAATGTAGGGACTGTCCCAGCTTATAGGAACAGGTTTTGCATATGGAATTCTATTACTAATGTTGCTTCTGCAGTGCAAACAACAAACCTCCACTGAAAGCATCAACTGGCAATTGGAAATCCACCTGGTCCCATGTGCATTTCCATCAGTCTTTGCATTCTCCATTGTTTGGTTTAATTTAGGCCTCAAATAGTACTGGGCCTGCATATACACATCGCCACATGGCAATAGGAGTTTTGTAGTCTTAAAGGGTTTGCACAAACACTTGCTCTTCTACACATACATGTTTCAATCAAGGTCACATTATGTTCTTGCTTTTGTGAATATTTATTACGGTCATTGACAAGAACCAACAATAACATTAAAAACACGAAAAAAATCAATCAATAAAACATGAATTACTACTATACATCATTACACCAGCATACATATCAAGTACACAGCAAAGTTTTATATCAAAATTATAACAGTCAAGCAAGGCCAGAGTCAGAGGTTTAAAAGTGCGGCATGTTATGGCAGTCGCACAAAATTTAGCCACACTATTAGTGATATGAGGGACCGTATCTGCGAGTAGCAGGGAAATATAGAATTTTTCAGTTCTACCTGGGCAATTACATAGTATAGGAAGAATAAGCTCTTCACGAAGAACCCGGTAGAAGGGGCAATATAAAAGTACATGCCCCACAGATTCGACTTCCCCATTATTATTACATGGGCAAAGACGATCCTTAAATGGTATTCCCTGATATCTTCCCTCCAAAACCATAGAAGGCAAAGCATCAAATCTGGCTAGAGTAAAAACTTTTCTATACTTGAGAAAAGTCAAATCAGCCAGATTGTGGCATGTGGGACTCTCTCACATACAAGAGTAAATAAATAGAAAAAAAGGAAGACAACCTGAACAATCTGTTGAGGACGAATGAAGGGAGAACTCACAGCAACAGAAATTAGGAATCTGTTCATCACATTATTAATTCCTCTGTCCATCCTTGGATGAAAATTTTCCATTATTCCGAGATCTCGTACCTGAGATCTCAGAATATGAAATGCTTCTGAAGCTCAGGTCTCCTCACCCCTCGTGACCCCTCCTATTTGAAAAACTGCACATTCTCAGGGCAGCACAGGTCTTTCTCCACAGATAGCCTTTCTGTCCAACAGCACTTCCTGGAATACCCATGTGCCCATGCAACATTGTTCAGTCACACGGGCATTCCAGGAAGCACTGCTGGATGGAAAGTTTATGTGTGAAGAGACCCATGCTGCTGTGAGTGAGTGCACAGATAGCATTTTCAAAGTTAAAAAGTAGGCAAAAAATGCAGGCCATGCAGGCACTCATAATCTCAATCTAAATAACAGTTTGTTAGAAAGATGTCCAAGCTTGGTACACAGAATCTGGGCATTACAGACATAGCAGCTTCTACTAACAAACTGCCTAATTTTGAGTTTCAGAAACATCACTATTGAGGACCCAACCTACATTTCACATCTCAGCCTCTGTTTGTCAGCTTATTTTGAGAAACACTAACAAAACCTTCGCAAAATGGCCATTCCCTGTGGGTCGGTGTTCTGAAATGACACATTGTTGCCTGCAAGGCTGAATTGCATTTTCAGAAGGGAATGAAGCAGAAAGCAAAACTTTTTCTTTTCTTTTTCCATCCCTGATACTTCAGAACAAAGGTGTATATCTTTGGCATTCTTATGAATATAAATGTGTAGCCCAATCCGAGGCATGTTTACATGAAAGTAAATTCCACTGCGGTCTTATTAGGCTGCAACCCTATGTACAGACTTGGAAGTAAGTCCATTGAATTAAGCAAGATTTACTTTGGTGTAAAGAAACATGATATATTGGTTTGTAAGTCCTAAACCCACAACAGTAAGCCAAACAATATAGTTATAGTGAATATTGCTCCCAAATTCTAATGGCACACTAAGTTATTTAGTTCATAAATATGGGTAATTCACACAACAATTTGCTCACCAAAAAGTAGTACTGGGTTCTAATGTCATTCCTTGATCAAGGCCAGCATTTCAGAATGTCCTAGATTCCTAATAGGCTAGTCAATCCCAGGACTTTTACTAGAGTGAGTGGACAAGGGAGTTCGAGTTTGTTGTTCCTGTAGGTCACTGTACAGTAGTCTACAGTAAACCATTGCACTGGTTTTCCAAACCACGCACAGGGCTCCCCAAAAGCTTATCTGCTTTCTCAGTGAGAAATGGCAGACAATCATTCACTCTATTTATTATGCTTGGTCTGTGAGTGCCAATCATTATGTAGCCAAAATGGTACCACCCCCACACAAGATGAACAAGTCTGGGGAAACTCCAAGGTTGGCTGAAGTACAACCTTCCCCTTTAAATCATCCCTAAGGGGGAGGACACCCCCCCCAAAAAAAATAGCCCAATGAGATCTGAGCTTGCTCAGTGTTGGGGGGAAAATTAATGGAAATGTGGGAGTGAGGATCAGGAATGGATTGGAGTATCTGGAATATTGAACAGAAGTACTCCATCCTGCCTGATTTTGTTAAATGTCCAGCTTGTCTTTCCTAAAAGACAACTTACAAAATCTGTTTTCATCTTTTATTGTACACCACTCCAAAATGTCCATACTGGAATATGAAGCAGCATATGAATTTTGTAAGTAAATAAGCTGGCCCACCACTACTGAACTTCCCTTGCTGTGTGCAGTGGCAGGAAAGCACTGGGTGCAGCCATACGGGGTTGGCCAGTGCCCTGCATGAACTGTGTTCCTATCCTGCTATGGCTGAATCAGACGCAGCATTAGAGCAAATTATAGGGCAATCCAAAAGACCAGGCAACAAAACAGGCAAAATGGTCATGCACAAAGGTTTCAGTCCAGCATGAGATCAGGCTAAGGCAGGAACGGTCAAGATACAAGCAAAGATCAAAGCGAAGTTAAGCAGTCAGATGCAATACACAGCCCAGAAGCGGAATCAAGCAGGAGTCCAAAGGTCAATAGTACAGAGGGTCAATCACAAGGCAAAGGTCCAGAAAAACAAGGCACTGGAGCCGAAAGAACAATGTTGTTCCAGCACTGGCTAGGCTAAAATTGAAGGCTTCTATAGCCAGAACTTCCTGAGCCTCATCCAGGGCTCAACTGCAGTGTATTACAGGGTCCCTGGCAAAAGTCCTACTTGGGAGGAGGGCCTTGCTCCTGAGGAGTCCTCCTTTGTAATGGAGCACTTCTTCTCAGAGGAGCCCTATTGGTCTGCCACTTGAGGCTACAACGCTCTTGGGGGCTAGGTGGTCACCCAGCCTCTGACTCAGAGGTGGAGCGGAACATCCCTCCTGCAGGGGCAGACTAGCGATGATCTCCCCTGAGGGCCCAGCCTCCCCCAGATCTCTTGACATGGCCGCTCCTTGGTGTTGTCTATTTCTGGGAGCTCCAGCTCCTCCTCAGAGGAGGATTCCTCCAGTGGGAGCATGACAGTTCCCCTGCATGCTCTGCAACAAGCTGGGGGTTCAGTTCTCTGGCAGGCATTCTGGGATTTCTTGAGAAATCAACATGGAAAACGTTTCTTGAAGTGAGCTAGGAAAATACTGTAGGCGTCCAACTACCATACAACAGTGTACCATCAGATTTCCAAACTGTTCAGAAACTGTGTTTCATTTTAACTTTATTGGCTTCCTGTTCTGATACAATAGTGAAGCAAGGGTACACCCCCCCTGCTTTTGGAACAGTATTCAAATAAGATTTTAATGAGCTCTTTAATTAAAGGCTAATTGAGGTGAATTCATTAAAGATTTACAAATCATTCTTATCAGGGTTCTTCTGTTTTTAAGATAAGTTTTAAATATTTGTTTCACCAAGCCTTGTTTGATCATAAAAGTACATATAATATGACATGTTAAGGTCTAATTGGAATTGGTATATGCTTTTTTTCCCCCTTAGTGCCCTTTTAGGGCAGTTAAGATATGTGAATTTAATACGGACCTAATATTGGTCTCGCAAGATAAAGAGGCAATGAAATAGCTGCTATGGGGTATTCTTTTGAGTGTGCTAGACTTTTTTTCTTTCTTTTTTTAAATTAAGGGTCTGTTGGGAAATGGCAATTATGCAGAACCATTGTTAATCTCACAGTTCTATTGCTGGTTAGAAAATTATAACTTTTGTCTGGGGTTTCTTCTAATTGTAGTGTCCATACTAAACAGGAGGACCATTCAGCTAGGGAATACCATTACATGAAGACAGTTCATGCAACCCAAATCCTGTCATTGTCAGAATACTCAGACAGTTAATGAATGAGTGCATTAATTAATTAGCAGAAATTCTTTGTCGATGACAATTTCTCTCATTAACTTTATTCTTATACAAGATCAAAATAGAGTTGTTCAGATTTTTTTTAACCTCAAAAATGCTTGAATGACTATGTAACAGACCATGCTATCCTTCTACATGGGTTCTGTGGGTTGGGCAGTGGAGGCACTGTGTTACAGTGGTTCTGGTTCTACCTTCAGGGTTGATTTCAGAGACTGCCTCTGGGGAGAGTGACACTTCTTGACCCCTTGGCAATCGAGTTCCAGGGTTCTTAAGGGTGCCACCTTGTCCCCAAAGTTGCTTAACATCTGTATGAAGCTGCTGGGAATGGCCGTTAGGGGATTTGGAGCAAAGTGTCATCAGTATGCTGATGACACACAGCTCTACCTCCCTTTGACATCTGAATCAGGTGAGGCTCTGCAAGTCCTGAATCAGTGCCTATACTCAGTGATGGGCTGGATGAAGATCAATAAACTGAGGCTGAGGCCGAATCCTGGCAAGATGGAGGCCCTCTGGGTGCGTGGTTCCCGAGTCCAGGAGATAGGTTCTTTGTCTGTTCTGAATGGGGAGTGGCACTCCCTCTGAAAGATCAGATTCATAGTCTGGAGGTATTCCTGGATCCATCTTTGTCATCGGAGGCCCAAATGGCCACAGCAGCTCAGGGTGCCTTCTATCAGCTTCAACTGGTATGCCAGCTACAGCCTCTCCTGAGCAGGGACTCTTTGGCCAAAGTGGTACTAGTAACCTCAAAACTGGATTACTGCAATGTGCTCTATGTGGGGTTAGTCTTAAGGTTAGTCTGGATGCTGCAGCTAGTGCAGAATGCAACAGCTCAGCTCTTGCCAGTAGCTGCCCTGTTTCAGCACGTTACTCTTTTTCTGTGGGAAATGCACTGGCTGTCAGTTTACTATCAGAGTACCAGGCAAGGTTTAATGTGTTGTTATTGGTGTATAAAGCCCTAAACAACTTGGGATCAGGATATTTTAGAGATCATGCTCTCCCTTACCAGCCCGGCTGGTCACTGAGGTCATCAGATGAGGCACTCCTGGTGGTTCCACATGGACTTGCAGTCCATGTAGACTTGCAGTCCATGTAGAGTCCATTCAGAGTAGAACCTAGTGTACTGCCTCTGTCTCTGTGGAATTTCCTGCCTGTTGATGTCAGGCAAGAACTGATGTCGTTTTGTTTTTGGTGCCTGCTGAAGACCAATTTATTTAACCAAGGCTTCCCTGACTGACCAGCCAGTTTTATTGGTATAATTTGATTTTAAAGATTTTAATTTAATGAAACTGTTCCTTTTGTTGGAGACCATGTGAATTTGTACCCCTGTTCTAATGTTTAGCTAGGCCTGACTAGAGAATCTTGCATTCTTGTTTTCTGCTTTCTTGCCTTTCTGTAAGGAACTGCTTCCTAAAGTTGCAAAGAAATCTGAATTGAAATGTAAGAGAGAGATAAGTAAAGCTGCAGGCAGCTTTGTTTACAGCTGTGGGTTGAAGGGAGAGAGAGAAGTTTCTGATAAGGGAATTGCAAAAGGAATGTGTGTGCAGTAAGTAAAGTGAAAGGCGGAGGGAAGGGGTGTGTGTGCTAGCATTAGACTGATGCGTGTACTTTCCAAAGAACAGAAAGGACAAGATAGAGTTGTACTTTGGAAAGGAACAGAAGGAAATGTATGTACCAAGGAAGGACAGAGGAAGTCATTGAATGTATGTGAAAGAGGTCATGATAAGGATAATGTTTTTCTACGCAACTGTATGTGATGCAAACCTGTATCTGATCCCATGCTGTATAAAAGATCCAAGAAGAACTTGAAACGGGGCTCTCAGTTTGAGTCCCAGACTCCTAGAGCCTACTTGAGGCCTCAAATAAAGTTGGTTTCCCTTCTCCCCTTGGTGTATTTATTGGGCAGGGCACACTTGAGGCATGGACCACCACTTTGCCGGGAGAGGACACCTTTTTGGTGCCGGCAACACTTTTCATTGTACATCACTAGTAAATCGTATTAGATATAGAGTGGTATATAAATCTTGTGAATAAATACATTAAATGATTCTTAAAAACACATTTATTTTTGTTTTTATTTATAAAAAATATGTCTACCCCAATTTTTGATGGAGTAGATGCTGATGGTGGCTAGTAGGCCCATGCTTTGGATTGTGCTGAATCCTGAACCAAATCAGGCTGATTTGAACAGATTTGGGAGATGTCCAAATCAAAGTGGGGCTCCTCCAAAGTGAACCTGAATCGGAGCCCTCCTGCAGATTAGTTAGTAATTCAAATTGGGAGGGACACACAGACACATGGAGTGTGTCTGCAAACATTTAAACATTTCTCCCCAGAGAAGAAAAACACCTGGGGGGGGGGGAAGCAGGGATTGGCAGCTCTAGCATCTAATCACAGTGAATGGTTTACCAGGGTTCTCCAATCCCAATGTTCTGGGGCAGGGATGTTGAAGTAATATATCACAGGGCAATTCCAGTGCTCAGTGATCTTTGGGATGTTTTGAGAGCAGGAACTTTGAAAAAGGTTTGGTAGAGTCTGTGGGACCTGGGAGGGTGTAAAATTCGTTGCTTGCTTGGAAAATGCTGGGCTCTGAAGTCCTTCTGCATTTGCCATTGTATGCTCCGCATCCACCATCCACCCCTCTCTTATTGCACTTTCTGTGACTTTGGTGACAACTGAGCAGAAAATGAAAGAGCCTTAATTTCACTTTATTTATCGTAACTCCCTGCAGGTACACCTATCCTTCTGAAACTTTGCAGGTTTCTTGACTAGTGACACATCTCTATATTGTCTAGTTTGCTCGCCATTTTATTACAAATGGCCAGCACACAACGACAGCAACCCCCACAGAGGGAGGGAAGGAGAAACAAATAATCCCACCCCACGAAAAACAAATTGAAGACAAAACCTGCAGTATCTCTCCTTCTGAAACTTCGCAGGTTTCTTAGCCAGGGCCATCTCTATGCGGTATGCTATTTTCATAACATTTGCCGCCACAAAGACATCCTTTTAATTTTTTTTGAAACCTCCAATTTATAAGGCTGCTCTTTGCACAAAAAGACCTGCATCCGTTCATCTGAAACTTGACAGGCATGATCCCAACAGAAGGGGAAATTATGCCAGCACATTTAATCAATTCTGCCAAGAAATATATATTTTTTTTAAAAAAAATGTTTTTGGCACTTAATAAGCCCCTGTACTTATTTGTCTGAAGTTTTGTCCCATACAAGGGTCTACTATGCTTGAAAATTTCATCCAAAAAGAACAAAGAACAAAAATTTGTGTTGTTGATTTCCAATTACAGTCAACGGGAGATTTGGAATTGGGCAGCCTCTGAACTGATTCAGGTTAAATCAGGCTGTTTCCTGAATTGCCAAGTTGAGGTCTGAACCTAATCTTGTGGTTGGTGCACAACCCTACAAGAGCTACCAACAGGGCATTGATTCAATAAATTAATGAAGGGGTAGCAAGAACATGCCTGCATGCCATCCGCCCGCCCCCCCCACAGTATTAATACACTCTCTGGTGATGCCCCCTGGTGGCTGGTAGTATGAAATGAGGCATACTATTTGGACTGTTTGCTAAGCAGGGGTATAAATATAATAAATAAATAAATAAAATGTGGCAGTGGCCTATGCACATACCTCTGCAGGTGTGTAGGGACATTCTCACATTACCAATGAATGTTTGTGGCCATCAATAGGGATATGTGAATAAGCTGATGAAAGTTCTCTGAATTCCATCTTGAAGCTTGTTGCATCTCGAGTCTATGTCAGATTGCGAGCTCTGTTTTTTGTCTTTTCGCATGCAGATCTGTGCATATTTCTGTGCGTATTTCCCCCCAAAAAATGTACGCAAGAATTGTATGCGTCTTTGAAATGTACGTATTCTTCTCCCATTGATTCAAGTGCATTTGTGCACATTAAGATGTCAGATTGCGTTTTAGTCCATGTTTAGTCAGGAAGGTGAGAACTTTGCCATCAGGCAAAGTATTAACTGGATACATTGGTGAAAAGTGTGTTGTTCAACTCATCTCAACTTGAGGGCACTTGTTTGAAAAGCCCAAGTATTAAACACATAACACCATCATAAAACTAAAACAAGATAAAACCACAAACCAACCCCTCCCCACACACACAGATAGACTCATAAAACTACCAAGAGATCAGCAGCCACTCCACAGAAAAGAAATCAGAAAATCAGCCTGGACTCAATGGCACTGAGGTTTGAATTATTATGAATCAAATACCCTTGTTTATGTGAGCAGGGAAATCAGAAGGTATCTTGGCCTGCAACTTTCACTATCATTGGTCACTTTCCAACCGTAGCTGCTGTTGCAGTGAGTTCTGAATTCTGTCCACCTCTGAATAGCTGACATGATGATCTTGGCATCTTGCTTTATTTGCATGATCACGTATTGTGATATGAAGCAGATGTCACTCAAGAGACCCTGATTATTTGGCAGCTTTTTACTTTGCTTTGCTTGCAACTTGCTTCAGCCTCAGCCCCTTGAAGAGAGTGTTCAAGTGATTTGAAGAGATTGTTTCTCATGAGAATTTTGCCATAGTGAGTCATTGAATTGAGTCACATTTCTAGAACATTCCAGAGCTTCCTGCCGATCAGTTGGTCTACTAGAAGAATTGACGGGGTGACATCACACATATTTTGATATCACATTAAATGCATGTGCTGGCCCATAGCAGGTATGAATGAGCCCCTTTTCATTTATTTTTGCCATCACATTTCTCTTCCCCCTTTCCGCATTGTTGAGCAGCAGCAAACGCTGACAGCCCAGCCATCCTTCCCTTGCATTTGATGTGCTTGTGATTGAGCCATACTTCATTAAATACGAGGCATTCCTGCAGCTGATATAAGGGGAGGAGATTTTCACTGTGGCACTGGCAACAGGAGCCCAACTGAGTGAGATATTATTGGTTATGGATCCATCAATTTCATCCTGTGCTGGCCTTGACTCAAGACCGATAGCTCTGCATTATAGCTTGCCTTGATGTAATTTCACAGATATCTAAGGTAAGATTCTGCTCCTGGCCCATGCTATTAAGAATGGGCACCTTGTTCAGCATGAAGGGTGGGGGGAGGGATCAGAAATAGCTGATAGGTTCAAGTGGTAGTAATAGTTGTAGTAGCATGGCGAAAGTAGTTGGCATTGTTGCATAACTGCTGCGTTACCACACCCCAGTAAGAGGGGGGCACTGCTGACTTTGAGAGCCTCCTGCTCTGCTCCTCAGTCTCCTTGCTTTTGTTACCTGTCCATCGACCCTCTTTGAGCATGCAAGCTGTGCCAAGAGTGAGGACATGGAGCATCATAATCATCATAATAATCATCATCATCATCATTATTATTTATATACCGCCCAACAGCCGAAGCTCTCTGGGCGGTTTACAACAATCCGAGAGCCAGTGTTGCGTAGTGGTGAGAGTGTTGGACTGGGACTCGGGAGATCCGGGTTCTAGTCCCCGCTCAGCCATGAAACTCACTGGGTGACTTTGGGCCAGTCACTGACTCTCAGCCTAACCTACCTCACAGGGTTGTTGTGAGGATAAAATGGAGGGGAGGAGGAAGAGGATTATGTAAGCCGCCTTGGGTTCCTTGCAGGAAAAAAGGCGACGTATAAATATAATAAATAAATAAATAAATCCATAAAAGACATAATACAATATAAAATATACACAATAAAAACATTATAAAAATTTAAAGCCAAGTTTAAAATGACATTCAAAGCTAAAACAAATTTATGCAACATGACCCATAAAAGATTAAAAAATAACCACCCCACCATGCACTATGTAGAGTTGTTAAAAGCCTCAGCATAGAGGGCAGTCTTAACTGGCGCCGAAAGGATTGTAGAGTTGGCGCCAGGCGAGCCTCAGGGGAGCTTGTTCTAGAGTTGGGGGGCTACCACAGAGAAGGCCCTCCCTCTGGTCATCACTCTCCGAGCCTCCCTCGGAGGCGACAACCAGAGGAAGGCCCCAGATGTTGAGCGTAGTGTCCGGGTAGATTGTGGTTGGGAGAGGTGTTCCATCAAGTATTGTGGTCCCAAACCGTGTAGGGCTTTAAAGGTTAAGACCAGCACCTTGGATCATGCTCGGAGCATACAGGCAGCCAATGCAAGCAGGCCAGAACTGGTGTTATGTGTTTGGACCTTCTGGTCCCACTAATGAGTCTAGCTGCCACATTTTGCACAAGCTGCAGCTTCCGAACAGTCTTCAAGGGCAGCTCCACCAGCCGCAAATGCTAAGGAGAGGGTCTTTTCAGTGGTGGCACCCCAGCTGTAGAATGCCCTTCCCAGAGAGGCTGACTTGATGCCTGTGTCATGGTCTTTTCAGTGCCAGGTGGAGACCTCTTTATTTTCCCAGGCTTTTTTTTTAGTCTTTTCATTTAAAAAAAAAAAAAAAAGGTTAGTGAGTTTTCAGATCCTTCCACTGCTGCTGCCTTTTACTTTGGTTTTTGTTCTAGTTCTATTCTGTTGTAAACCTTTTAGTGTTTTTATATGATGTTTCATTGCGCTATTGTATCATGAGACTCACTGGGACTCGCAGAAAACAGCAGAAACAACAACAGGCAGAAACAACAGGAACAACAGGCAGATCCCTCCGCTCCCTTCTGATCTTGCGGCTTGTGCCGCAGCTGTTTTCACCGAGCCCCCAGCTCCACTGCTCTTCTTCTGCTCTTCTGGCTCCACCTGCCCACTGTTGTCACTGCCATGGCTGGTGGTGATTCTTTAATGGTTTTCCAGCTCTTTCCTGTTGTCTTCCAGCTCCTGCCTTATTTATTATTTATTATTTGTTTGTTTGTTTGTTTGTTTATTTATTTATTTTATACATTTTTATACCGCCCAATAGCCGAAGCTCTCTGGGCGGTTTACAACAGTTAAAATAATAAAATAGAATATAAAATATAAAATTTAAAACCACAGATTAAAAACAAACAGCAGAGCTAGCAGCAGCAGTTACAATAACGGAATTAAAAACAATTACAAGATTAAAATGATTAAAATGATTAAAATGCCTGGGAAAACAAAAAGGTCTTCACCTGGCGCCGGAAAGAATATTTTATTTATTTATTTATTTATTATATTTATACCCCACCTTAAAGGCCCTCCTCCTGGTAGCCACCTGCCTCACTTCCTTTGGCAGGGGCTCTCAGAGAAGGACCGCTGAGGAAAATCTTAGTGTCCAGGCAGGAACATATATGAGCCTTGAGAGCTCCTCGTGCCCGCAGTCATCACCACTGCAGCCACCACGTCTCCTTCACCATTGATCACTCAGATCGTTGTGTGGATTTCCCAGCCAGCTCTTCTGGCTTCAGCTGTGACAGCTCCTTCTGCCTCTCAGCCACTCCTTCAACTCCGTTTCTGTTGCTACCACTGCAGATCTGTCACCAGGAGACTGATTCCCGCCACTGCCATCCAGGGAACAGGGTGAGGAAAACAGGAGGAGACTATGAGGGGGACCAAAATGGTGTGTAGGGCACACTGGGGGGGTCATAGAAGGTGCAGGTGTGCCCACGGGCGCTGTGTTGCCCCCCCCTGTTCTAGACAATACTGATAAAGATGGAGAAACAGTACGGCCTGATATAAAGCAGATTTCCTATGTTCCTCTGCCAGGAGCCGTATATTTCATTTCTATACCACCCAATAGCCAAAGCTCTCGTGGCGATTCACAAACATCACAACGCACAAATACAAGACAATAAATGCATAATGTAACAGCTAAAAAACAGTTACAATGGAATGGATACCAGGACCTGATAAAAACAACTGACATAAATGCCCCATCATATGCCATCAAATGCCTGGGAGTAGAGGACAGTCTTAACCTGGTGCTGAAAAGATGACAGTGTTGGTGCCAGGCACATCTCAGTGAGGAGAATGTTCCACAAATGGGGGGCTACCACCAAGAAGGCCTTCTCCCTTGTTGTCATTCACTGAACCTCCCTATTCAGAAGTTTTAGTTCTCATGTAGAACAATGTAGGAGCAGAGAGTGGGGCATGCCAAGTACAGCCATAGCCCCAAAGTTGTGCAACCTGATTTCATATGCCCCAGCAGCATGAATGTCTGTAGGGGGTCTGTAGGCCCCCCTGCCTTTCACATGATCTGGAACCCAATGCAGTTGGGGTTCCTGGTCATGTGGAAGCCTTCACATATGCATCCATACATGCAAAAACTCCTTCCGTGCATTATATGAAGTGGATGCCAGGGGAGGGGCTAATCCAGACATGCAACATTGGGAATGTGGCCATTTCCCATAACCCCGTTCTCTGCTCATGTGTGGGAGCCATGCCCACTGTATACACAGCTCACTGTATGTTGAAAGTGTATAAGAGTATCTCTGATTTTTAATCTGTGAAATGTTGGATGGTTGGGTGCTTCAACTGTCAGTTACTAGGGACAGTCCTTCTTTTCTGGTCTCTGCCCCTACTAACCATTGTTCCTGCTTTGCGTTTTGGAGAGATTTTTGAGATTTCTTTTAAAATTCTATTCATTCATTCATTCATTCATTCATTCCCCTTTATGTCACTTCATGCACTGAAATATCCAAGCCGTTCACAATACATACTGTATATAATGAAGTATAAAACCACTATAAAAACAATGTAAGAACAACAGTAATTAACTAATTAATTAAACACAAATATTGTTAGACAGGTAGACAGATATGCATGTTTAGACAGGGGGAGAAAATGCTATAACTCTCAGCATTCCGCAGCTAGCCATCCTGGCTGGGGAATTCTGGAAGTTGTAGGATTTTTTTCCTGTCTAAACATACATAGGATGGTGCTCTTCATGGACTTTCCACAGCTGCCATTCTTTGGAGTTTGCAAAGCTCCATGCCTCCTGCTCACCCTTCTCCAAATTCTACTCCTTAAGTTATTTCCTCCCCCGCCCCGGAAAAGCAGCCATTGGGGTTTCCTTTCCATGAAGATCAAATAGTCCTATTTTATTAAGTGTTTGGATTTTGTACTTCGTGTTTGTATCCTTTTAATATTGCATTGCATATGGCCAGATGCAGTGACTGCTAAGCTGTATCCGAGCTACTAAAACAAAACAAAGATAAGTGTGTGTGTGTGTGTGTGTGTTTAGTAAAGATTGTGACTATTGTATTCTTAAATGCACAGGCGGGTGGGTGGAACCCTCTCACACACCAATTATTTTTCATCTCTTTGGAGATAACAAAGGTAAAAAAAATGCCATTGTAAAATTCTATAGACCTTGAAGAAAACACATAATGCTATCTCCTTCATAACATGGTGAAATATTTTCATTGCTGCTTTGCAAATCATCTCCAATCAGTAGACTTATTTTTAACTGCAATTTGGTCCCCCACCTTTATTTCCCCTTCTGTAAGACACCATCATTTTAATAAGGCCCAGACATAATGAAGAGCTATTATCAATGCATTTGGCTGGATGTTAGCCCAAACCCAAAAGGAAGCAGGTGCGCAACAATGCCTTTAGAACATAGCTCTCTATACACTCCAGTTCTCCCTATTTCTCAGGGACAGTCCCTATTTTCTTGTCCCTGACCTTTGTAAATCATTATCTCTACTTTGCTCCCTTCTCCTCCCCCCCCTTTTTCTTTATTGCAGATTGTCTTGTCAAGATTTTATTAGGGATGGTGTAAAAGCCGGAATGGAATGGGCTTGAATGGCACGTCTTGCGGCAAAAAAACATGCCCCAAAATGGCAATAAATAGTGTGTGTTAGAGACTCTTGGGAACAATACTTTAGGACTGAAACTCCTTCATTATGATAGTATTATTAACCCCATAATGCTTAGGACCCATCCTGAACAGAAAGGAATGGCCCAGAATGCCAACTTCCAAGTGAGCCTAACCAGCCAAATTCAACAGACACATGGCTAGATGGGAGTGATGCAATAAGCCATAAACAAACACTACCACTCATTGGTAGATTAAAAAGCCATCTTTAACGTCTATTAAAATAATATAACAGAATCCAGACTGTCTAAAAATTACAATAATATGCCTTTAGCTCTTAGCCTTACCAAGTAACAGTTGGCATCATCAGATGAAATTTGTCTATTACCAAACTAACCAAAGTAATTTACCACTAAAAACAATAATTTCAGCATCTTGCCCTAATCTTTCCCTGTGTATGTAAGTGGGATAGTGGAAGTTTAATTGTTTGGGAGGCTTTAAATGTCAACATTTGAGGCCATTTATTCCCATTTGATTTAATACAGCATGTCAATTTTCCTGACAAGGACGCGTAGGGAACAAGCATCATGACCTCCTAAACTGCCCTTTGCCCCAAACAGCTTTATTTAAATTAATAGATAATTTTCAGTCTAGTCTCATATATAAATTTGGTTGGTTTCACCACTTAGGAAATTGGCATTCCAGAGAATTTGTCCCCACAATATGGTTTATTACCTACAACAGATACTGGAATGTAGTTTCTGAGGAGTTTTGTGGCTTATCATTGTGGGAGAATTTCATTTGGCTAGCTGGGAAATTGGTGTTCTGGACCATATTCCTGGGATGCTGTTTATTGCTGATGAACGTGGTTTCTATGGATGCTTTGTGGCTTATTGCCTCACTCCAATCTAGTCACGTGTGACTGGTGCATTTGGTTGGTGCAGCTCACATGGAAGTTGGCATTCTGGACTGTTTTCCGGATACAGACTATAACCCAGACGGGGTTCTGAAACATGGCTTCTGTGGAGGTTTCATGGCTTATTACATCATTCCCATCTAGTCATGTGTGACTGGTGAATTTGGTTGGTTTCTCTCACTTGGAAGTTGGCATTCCAGGCCTTTCCATTCTGTTCCAGATGGGTCCTGGGCATTATGCGGTTAATAATAATATAATATTGCAAGGGTTTCATTCCTAAATTATTGTTCTCCAGTGTCTCTAAAACATACCATTGTCTAACACAAAACATATCTTTGGCATGTTTTTGTTTTGTTTTGTTTTGTTTCAATAAAGGGGCTGTTCCGGCTTTTACAATGTCCCATGTTATTAGTGTTGCTAGAGTTGCCGGTTTCAGAATTCAACTCCTTCCCAAGGTTTTCTAGAAATTAGATCTCTGTGTGTGGGGGTGAGGAGATGCCTCTCATCTTTAGTGCACACAAGAATGTAAAAGTGCATGCAGGGTGGGGATTTGGGGCAGAAGTCCGAGGCTCTCCTCCACAAAATGAACAGAAGGGGCCACAAGAGCAGTAGGGCTGCTGGATTAACACATTTTGAAGTACATGAAGTCATGCACATGACCACCCTCATAAAATAATTGGGAGTAAGTGAAGCAACACATATTACCAGTAAGAAGGGAGGGGAGACATTAAGTTCAGAATCTAAAATTACCTAAGTGCACCACTCCATGAGGGAAGTAATAAGGTGCAGGGCTGGGAAAGTGGGGCCACTAGAGCCACTAGTGGACCTATGCCTCCACAGGGCCTAAGTCCAGGCCCTGTAGTCTGGGAGGTCCCTCAAACAACCCTAACAGGGCCAGACTTGGTGCACAATAATGGAAAGGCCTGCTTCAATCCAGTCCAGGCTGCGGCAACATGCCAGTATTTGTGCAAGTGTGAGAGTGGCAGAGAGCTCACCCAATCAGCTCACTGCCTTTGGGGGTGCACAGCCAACGAGGGCAGTGGTGTGATGAGAAGCCTGGCCCCCATCTCTGCTCCAGTGCCCTTCTTGGCTGCAAGTCTCCAAAGCAGCATCTGATTGGTTCAGCTCACTGCCACTCTCACAGTTGCAAAAATGCTGTGATTTAAAATGGTGCACAGATGGAGCTTTGACTGGCCAAAGCAAGGTTTTCCTTTACTGCATGTCATACTCTCTTGCCCTGCTGCTATTGCTGCCCATCTGGGGGTCATTTAGTGCCGCCAGCCACCACAGCCACCAACATCTGTATGCCTATGTGCACCAGTTGCTCGGAAACATGGGAGGGAGGGTGCTGTTGCACTCGTGTCCTGCTTGTGGGATCCCGTGGGCAGCTGGTTGGCCACTGCGTGAACTGAATGCTGGACTAGATGGACCCTCAGGTCTGATCCAGCAGGGCTCTTCTTCTTATCTTCCTACTTGCTCCCACTGATGATAAAGGGGTAGAAGAGAAAAAAATGGGGAAGAAGGAAACAAATTGGTTCGTTTTCCTAACCCTTTCCCCAAAACTTTGCACAGTGGTTGTTGAGTGCACTGAAGCTTTGCTTTGACTTCCACTGTAAAATGTTTTAAAGAAAGAAAGAAAAGAAGGAAGGAAGGAAGGAAAGAAGGAAGGAAGGAAGGAAAGAAAGAAAGGGAAAGGGACCTGTTTATTCCCTTCCTCCTGCTGCCTGGTAAGTGGGTGGGGGTGGGAAATAAGCAGTGTGTGTGCATCGGGAGGGGGGGGATAACAGGGAAGCAAAGTGGCCAGGATGGTGCCCCCCAAGGACATCTTGCCCAGGGGCGACCACAAACCTGGCAACACCACTGTCTACATGGATCAATGGTCTGATTTAGCTTCATATGTTCATTTGGAATTTGTCCTGGGGAGAGTCACACTGTCAGGAATTCTTATCGGACATATACATTCAGGTTATAAATATTACTCTCTTGCTACATCAGCCAAGTGACTGATGCTGACACTTAGGGCCGGTTCATACGACTTGGGCGGCGAGTGGGGGATGCACCACGTGGGCAGACTGTGGTGGAGCCGGCAGTCCCCACCACACCACAACGCGGGCCTCCCGGCGCTAGGGGGCAGCAGCTCTGGATGCCCAGCGGGGCTGTTTGCCCCTACAGGCCTCTGTGTGGCCATGGGAGGCCCACGCGGGATGACTGCCCACTGTTCGCACAGCAGGGTGGCCACACGTGGTAGGGGCTTACCCCTCTACCACGCATGGTGACTTTCCATGCTTCCCGCGTGCGGCTGTCCCGTGGGGGCGCCCCTGGCCGGCGTTCACACAACACGGGAACCACGGGGGACCTCTGCTCCCCCGCAGTTCCCGTGTCGTGTGAACCGGCCCTTAGAGGAACTCCAGCACTGTAAAATGGGAACATTCTAAAGTGTAAAATGTATACTTTACAGATATTTAAGGGCTGTTCCAATTTCTGTTAAAGCCTGTTCTCTTGGGATTATTGTTATGAAGTACTCCATTGCTGTCTTTGTTTTTATTATTTATTTATTTATTTTTATTCATGGGGTGTTCATCATATCCTCTTTATTCTCCCGTGGAATTGGAGAGTGGAAATACTGTGATTTTGCAGAAATCATATTTCAGTTAATGCTTGCCCCCATCAGTTATTCACCGGCTATCAAACCAATCCACAAGAATTTGGAGAATGCCTGACTGAGAGCTTAAGTGTTTTTGCGGTGAAATATTTTTACTTAGGAGGCAGAGCGATGTTCACAGAGCCACACAGGCAAGATGATCAATACCATTATCCGTACGTTTTTAACTGTGTTTCGCTGCTTATTATCTGCGGTGTTTCTGGAAAGGCCTGGGGATTGAGCAAGTGATGTGCTAGCGATTTTCTATCACTCTCCCTCTTGGGAATTTAAAAAAAAAAACAACCCCCCAAAACCTCTGAGAATAAAGGTGAGAGACAGCAGATTAAAAACACAATACTGGAGATTGGTTTTGGTTTTGATCTGCAAGAAGGTGGGCAACTCAGTCTCAACTGATAAGCTTTTCCTTCTGGATCTGACACATGGCTCTGTCTTTGTTTGGGAGACAAATCAGTTTTGTGTGAGACCATGACAAAATATTGCACATATATTAGAATGGGCAGATGAAAGAGGACATAGGAGGCTGCCCATGATCCATCTACCTCAGAATTGTCTGCACTCTCTAGCAGCAGCTCTCTTGGGTTTCAGACAGGGTCTTTCCCACCCCTATTGGAAATGCTAGGATATGAACCTGGGTCTTTCTGTATGCAAAACATGTGCTCTGCCAATGAGCTTCAGCCCTCTCTTAAGACAACAGCCTTTTCTGTGGTGCCCCTGCTCCAACTATGGAAGAAGCTCCCCACTGAGGCCTGCCTGGCTCCAACTCTACTATCTTTTTGGTGCCGGGTCAAGATTGTCCTCTATACCGAGGCATTTAGCAGCTGTAAATGGTACATGGGGGGCAGTTATGTCAGCTTTTTAACTCTAGTTTTATTAACTTGATCTTAGTTATTTACCGGTAAGTCATTTTTAACTTCATTTTTAAAATTTTAGTAGTGAAATTTTTTTGGGCATTTCTATTGTCTGTATTTTATATTGCATGTTATTGTATTTTGAAGAATTGTTGTAAACCACCCACAGAGAGCTTTGGGCTGTTGGGTAGTATGGAAATAAATAACAAATAATAACAGTACAGTTTTTCACCGGGATATTTCATGCCACTGATGATGGCAACAATGGTGATGGTGGTGACAAATGATTTATTTAATAAGCACCCCAAACTACCTCCCACAGTTACAGCAGCAAGAGAGGCGTGGCACACAATATCACGCCAATTACACTTTGGTCCATTTTCACATGAGAAATTAACTTTAATTTTGTTATTAACTTTTCCAATTTGTCACAGGCTAAAATGGCACACTGTCCAGTTCCATGCTATGGTGATGGTCCAGCACTTGGTATATTTCCTCCTAGGCTTGTATTTGCTGCTGCACCAAATCTTAGGAAGAGAATGATGTGTTAAAAAATTCCCCGCTGTTATCTACAGTAAACCTGGGTTTGGCTCGCCCACCCCTTGGTTAGGCTGCGTTGATTCCTGTCTTCCTGCTGCCTTGAACACAGCAGAAACTTTAATATAAAGAGAGATATTAAACTTGGAGGTCAAATTATTAGTTTGTTTCTCTTGCTTGTCAGGATTGATTACTGCTGAGGTATGTTATGACTTTAAAGAACCAAGTAACAAGTCACATATGTGTGGCCATTAAGCAAAGGACAGAAAGCGATCGATAGAAATATTGCAATCGAAAGGATGACATTCACCCTAGGTGACCAGATGAGGAAATAATAACAAAACACAGAAATATGCTCTGCTGAATTCCAAGATTTATTGATCTGACTCATAATAACTGTAACAGATTAGAGAAAGAGAAAATTGACTTTTCCCCCTTTTGTTTGGTTTGTTTCTTGAAGGCCTCGATTTGCAATCATATCAGTGTAGGTTTGTAGCACACCTTACCAACACCGTTGGGTCTATATGCAAGAGTAATCAATGCTGATCATGAACAGAAGCTGCAGCTTTATACCGAGTCAGAGAATTGGTCCGTCTAACCCAGTCTTGTCGACACTGACTGGCAGCGGCTCTCTGGGGTTTCAAGGAAGGATTTTTTCCAGCCCTACCTGGAGATGCAGGGGATCGAACCTGGGACCTTCTGCATGCAAAGTATCTACTGCTGAGCCACAGCCCGCCCCCACCCCAGCCCTCGGTATTGTCTACACTGACAGTGGTTCTCCAGAGTTTCAAACATGGGACTTTCCCACCTCCTGCTGCATGATCCTTTTGACTGGGGATGACAGGGACTGAACGTGGGACTTGGAGCCTTCAGCATGCAAAGCACGTGCTCTTCCACTGAGGACAATGCAGCACCCATGCATGTATGAATGAGAGCCAGTGTGGCGTAGTGGTGAGAGTGTTGGACTGGGACCTGGGAGATCTGGGTTCTAGTCCCCGCTCGGCCATGAAACTCACTGGGTGACTTTGGGCCAGTCACTGACTCTCAGCCTAACCTACCTCACAGGGTTGTTGTGAGGAGAAAATGGAGAGGAGGAGGAGGATTATGTAAGCCGCCTTGGGTTCCTTGAAGGGAAAAAGGTGGGGCATAAATATAACAAATAAAATAAATAAATAAATAAAGTGTGTGTGTGTGTGTGTGTGTGTGTAAATGCATATACTATGTTATATGCCACCTTTCTGCCAACACAGTGAAGGAAGCGTAGTTTAGAATAATGGTATAAAATCTAAGACACACAATACAAAAGGAAAAAGGAAATGGAGGGAAGAGGAAAATAAGCATATTCAGGTACCAATTCTTTCAGATTGCTAAATATTGAACTTACAAAATGACTAGGTGGAATGGTCACAGCAGGAGACACTTCTTGACGGGGAGGAGCCAAATGGCAGATGTTCTCAGCCAGGCTGATGGAGAGGGCCTTGTTGTCTCACTTCGTCCTCTGCTTGATCCAGATGGAATGTTACAGCTAGAAACAATTCTGGGAGGGATGAGCAAAAGAGCAGTCAGCCCTACAAAGCCAATGGAGGATGGGGTCACTATCTCACCTCTGTTGCAGCCATGTGGAATGGCTGACAAAGGAGATAGCATCGTAGCTTGCTAAAAGCTTGAGAACCCCTTGTTTTTGCAGTCGAAGACAGACCTCAGTGGTAGGCCTTGATGCAGAGATGGGGGCTTACATGTGGCTTAGTGGGTCACAAATTGTGTAGGCCTTTTACGTAGCAAATTAGGTTAATGTAGTTTCAGATCATGGACTGGAAGGCCCAAATATGCTTATGAGATAGGATTGTGGCTTCCAAAGGATGGAATAAAATAATAGTGCCTCTTCTCAGCCAAAGGGAAGACACCCATGACTCTCAGTTGAGTGTTTGGTGTGGAGGAAAGCTAGTAGAGAATAGCTGAAGTGCCAGTGTTGTGTAGTGGTTAGAAGGTTAGACTGGGACTCAGGAGACCTGGGTTCTAGTCCCCACTTGGCCATAAAGCTCACTGGGACAGGGTGACTTTGGGCCAGTAACTGACTCGCAGCATTACCTGATTCACAGGGTTGTTGTGAAGATAAAATGGAGAGGAGAGGAGAGGAGAGGAGGAGGAGGAGGAGGAGGAGGAGGAGGAGGAGGAGGAGGAGGACTTATGCCACTTTGGGCTCCTTGGTGAAAAGGCAGGATATTAATGTAACAAACAAATACATATATAAACTGTTGCCATGCAGACCCATTATGGCATGAATAGGCAACCTGGTGACCTTCAGATGTTTTGGACTACAACTCTCATAATCCTAAGCATTAACTATACTGGCTGTCACTGATGGGCATTGTAGTCGAAAATATCGAGAGGGCATCAGATTGCATAACTCTTGAGTGGCATCCAAATGGTGATCATGCATGAAAGTATGCTTCAGTTGGCTTTGCCCAACCTCCGTTTCTTTCAGGGAGGCAAGGGTATTTGCAGGGGGGTCTCTCTTAGGAAGTCACTCAAAACACAGACGATTTCTTTCCTTTCCCTCTCAGGTTACAGATAGTGCCACTCAGACTGACCAGATCACAGAAGATTAATAGAAGATTGTTATCAAATGTACATCACCAGAGTCCACCACTTCAGACTTCCCCCCCCCCCTGAATTCTGATACAAACTGACCTGATTTGCACCTCCTGGACTAACCTGTGGATTGGAATGTAATTATCCACCAGGCTTTGCATTTCCCAAATGTTCTGGGGAGAAAACATATCAAAATGATTTTAAATATATATGCTGTCGAAAAGATACATTAGGGTGCAATCCTATGCATATTTAAACAGAAAAATGTCCTACAACTCCCAGCCAGACAGGATTGTGCCCTTAGAAATTGATATTTTGAGATAAAATACATTTAAAACTACATATTGA
Source organism: Shinisaurus crocodilurus (assembly GCA_021292165.1). Taxonomy (NCBI): domain Eukaryota; kingdom Metazoa; phylum Chordata; class Lepidosauria; order Squamata; family Shinisauridae; genus Shinisaurus; species Shinisaurus crocodilurus. Next base: position 16,229,966 of record CM037887.1, on the reverse strand, counting down.
AACACAAACGTTCATGCAGCTTGTTTCAAATTGCAGGTTCACACAGAACAGACATATGGATGAATACATGTAGAAGTGATGTAGATTGACCAGAAACAGACTGATTTGACTATCCCTACTTTGAGAAATCAGGTCTGAAGGAACTCTGGGCAAAGTACCCATTGGTGGGGCCACACTTCCATCAGTGAGCCTGGCAGCTTATCTGACTGTATTGAGTCAGTAGCGCCACAAACAGTGCCAGGCACCATATTAATTTATCTTTGTGACTGGAGTTAAACAGTTTCAGGGTCATTGTAGGAAATTTAAATAGAGACTAGACTCAACTGCCTCACCTGTGGCTGCTCATAGCACCAGACTGGCATTTTTTAAAAAAATAATAATAATCGGGGTCAGGTGCTGATGCCTGCCCTGTCAGCAATGCTCAATTCTGAAACTTCCTGGGACAATGAAATGCATCTCTGTCCCGCTCTGCACCCTTCCTTATTCCCGAATTAGTATTCTTCCATGTTCCTACAGCAGTACAAACTCTGCCCTGTATTCTTATTGCTTCTGTTATAGTTTCCTATCCTGCAGCCGATAGGGATGAGAATGAAATTACACATTGCATGAATATTACAGATAGGATTACAGATTACCGCCTCAGCCCATATAGCCCATATTCTATGCCCCAAACCATCTAGCCACAATTTTGTTGATATCTCATCATAAGTGGCGGGAAATGACAGAATGAATGAATTCGACTGTATCCTTTCTTATAGCAGGCATTGGTTGCTGAAGGCAGCAAAACATCAAATTTTTTGCTAAGAGAAATGATGGTACGTTCTCCTGGTTTAGGTAGGGTCCCCAGGCTGCCCAACTACTCCCCTTGATCTCCTTCCTTAAGAAAGGACACAGAGAGACAGAGACAGGGAGGGAGGGAGGGAGGGAGGAGAGAGAGAGAGAGAGAGAGAGAGAGAGAGAGAGAGAGAGAGAGACCTAGTTCTCACCTAAGTGGTAAGCATGGGTCTCGGTTGTACCACTACAAGAAAAAGCAGGGGCTTGAATGACTACATGCTCCTTGCAAAAACAGAGAAGAAAAACCCTGCACATACAAAACTAGTACATTCTAACTTAGCCTTCTCAGAGACGTGATATTTTGCTATGTGTAAAAATGTGTGTGGTTATTTGTCAGCTTTAATCAAAGTGATTCGAGAGAGACAATGAAAAATGTTCTTATTCTGGTCTGGAGTACACAAGTCAGCATTCAGTTTACATCTAAACATTAAACAGATGAGTTCACTGCAAACAAATAATTGACTCCATGAACAATGATAACAATGATAACAGATACTCTTGAATGATTAGCACTTTCGGGCAAGAAAGATGCACCTTCCATGTTGACCTAATTAAATTATCTTTAAATTAAAACTCAGTTCAAAAGTTGAGAAGCATCAATTTTGTACCACAGTCCTAATGAATCTAATAGGTAGGAAATTCTACATTTTTTCCATTTCTTGAATTCTTCTCCTTCTCCTTCCTGTTATTATCATCATCACCACCACATTTATATCTCGCCTTTTTTCCTCTTGCAAAGAACTCACGGCAGCTTACATGGTCCTCCCCACCCCCTCTGTTTTATCCATAATTACACCAGAACAAGAATAATCTATGTTCAGTAAGCTTTTATTAAACAGACAATAAGATTCATGACCCCTGCATGCACACGTGTGTGTGCGCATACCACCGCCCACCCACCCAAGCATTCGGTAAGCTTTGGAACAAATGAACAAAACTTTATGCCTTCCTCAGGTCTCTGCATTTACATATTTGGGATTTGGGTCAAAATCAGGACAGCCAAGTCAGGAGATCACAGGCTTTTAATACCATGGAAAATGACAGAGAATCATAGAGTTGGAATGACCTTGAAGGTAATCTAATTCATCTCCTGTTCAATGTAGGAGCTGCAATAGAGGATACAGCTATAGAATCCCTGACCAATGGCCATCCTGCCTCCATCTAAATACCTCCAGCAAAGGAGAGCCCACCACCTCCTGTGGTAGTCTGGTCCACTGTCAAATAGCTCATACCATTAGGTTTCTTCTAATGCTTAGCCAAAACCTGCTCCCCTGCAATTTCCACTGACTGGTTCAAGTCTTGCCCTCTGGAGCAAATCTGTTCCATCTTCTGTGTGGCATCTCTTCAGACCTTTGAAGACTGCTATGATGTTTCCCCTCTCCAGGCTAAATATATCCAGCTCTTTCAGCTGTTCCTCATAAGACTTGGTTTCCAGACTCCTCATCATCCTAGTTACACCCCTCTGGACACACTTCAGTTTCTCAATGTTCTTCTTAAAATATGATGCCCAGAACTGGATCCAATACTCTAGATATGGTCTGATCAGTACAGAGCAGAGTGGAATAATGACTTTAGGGCTGCATATGTCCCTGTCAAAAAACCCTGTTTAGCCCTGTCAATAACCCCATTTTAAAAGGAAGCCTTTGCTTTGACAGCTGTCAAAACTCCATAAATGGCTCACACTTTTCCACTTTCTGGAGCATCTAGATCAGTGGTTCCCATTACCCATGCTGGCTGGGTATTCTGGGAGCTGTAGACCAGCAACATCTGGGGACCCAAGGTTGGGAACCACTGATCTAGAGTTTCAGGAAAGGGTGGGAAAGGTGCAGGACACTGAGAACTGTCAGGTGCAAAACAACAACAACAACCCTAGATGATCTCACCACAAAGGGGATAAGATTATTGTCAACAATGATTTCATGAGAGACTCTATCAATTGATTTGCTGAAATCAGGATATACTAGGCCCACAGTGTCTCCATGATCTACCAAAATAGTAACGCTATCAAAAAGTGAGATAAGGTTGTTCTGGCATGACTTATTCATGATAAATCCATGCTGGCCCTTAGTAATCAATAAATACTTTTTTAGATGTTCACAAACTGGCTATTTAATAATCAGTTCTACCATTTTTCCAAGTATTGGCATCAGCCCAACCAGGCTGTACTTTCCCAGATCTGCTCTTCCCCCCCCCCCTTAGTTAGGGCTAATATTTGCCCATCTCCAGTCTTCTGGCATCTCACCCATTCTCCAAGATTTCTCAAAGATTATAGACAGTGGTTCTGAAATAATGTCTGAAAGCTATTTCAGCAACCTTGGATGTAATTCATCTGGCCCTGCAGACTTGAACTAGTTTGAAGTATCCAGGTGTTCTCTAACCATCTCCTTACCTATTCTGGGTTGTAAGTTGCTCCTTATATCATTTGTTCTGCTTTTCCAAGGTTGAATACAATTGCCACTGTTGGAGAAGACTGGGGCAAAATAGGAGTTGAGTAGTTCCAACTTCTCTCCATCCTCTTTTAGCACCTCAGCACCTTCCCCAAACAGCAAACTGACCCATTCTGGTTTTTCTTCTCCAAAACAAAGAAGCCCTTTTTGTTGTTTTTAGCATCCCTCATAAGCTTCAGTTCATCCTGGGCATCATATGAAAAGATGCCTCACAGTGAATGTAGTGGCCACTGTTTCCAAAAGCTGCTATAGCTGTCTCAAGATTATTCTTCAAGCCTACTCTTCACTCTTTTAAAAAGAGTGTGTGTGTGTGTGTGTGTGTGTGTGAGAGAGAGAGAGAGAGAGAGAGAGGGAGAGAGGGGGGGGGAAGTGGGGGGGGGCGTCTCTGAGTCCCTCATTAAGAAGCATTCCTATAAACCATGGTTCAATGACACTTTCCATAGGCCTCTTCTCACATGATATGTACCTGTCTTCTCAACTGATAGGAGAAATTGTGTGTCTCCTATACACCTCTGTTGCCCCATGAAGTATTAAGGAGATGCCAAGTTCACTTAGGAATCCAACATCCACTAGGGTGGAAAAGGATTTATGTCCTTGATGTGTAAGACTAAATATCAGAATGTCAGGAAGCAATGATGAGGAAACTTCATTCTGACCTCTGAGCTGGCTTTTGTAGAATATTGTTATTTTAAAAAACAAAAACAAACCAGCTAAAAGTCACTTAGATAAAAACATTGTACCAGGCAGAAGGTTTTTTAAAGGCTCTCTGTGGACAGTCAGTGGACAGCAAACAGGAGAAGGAGGAGGAGGAGGAGGAGAAGCAGAAGCAGATGCAGAAGCAGCAGGAGAAGAAGATTCATAGATAGATTCATAGATTATAGAGTTGGAAGGCGCCTACAAGGCTATCGAGTCAAACCCCCTGCTCAATGCAGGAAACTACAGGATGGGTCTCCCATCCAAGTAATAACCAGGCCTGATCCTGCTTAGCTTTCCACGCTCAGAGAAGCTGAGCCAGCGTGAGCCACAGGCCTCTCACAGGAATTGAGAGGTGATTGATGCCCAGGGGAAGCAGTGGCTGAGACCTGGCATGGAGGAAGCTGGCAAGAGAGGGTGGCTGGAGGAAAGGCAGGTCCCAAGAGATGAAGCTCCTTGGTGGGCCCAAAACAGGACCCTCAAATGTTAACAGCAGAAGAAGGGAAGGAGGTAGGTGGGGTCCCTAGCTCCAAAATTTAAAATCCCAGTGCATGGCTGGGGCAGGGGCAGGATAATTAGAAGGAAAGGAAGGGGTTCCAAGTAACCTCATTGTCATGCTAATGCCATATCCTGGTAAGATTTGAACTCATGCTGGTACTTCCACCCTGCAGGGGTGGGGGCCCAATTCAGATGGTCCACCTCAGGAGATTGATGCAATCCAATGGATTTCTGAACACTCTTAGGAACCAGAGGTTGTTAACATCCTCTCAGGGATATTGAAGAGTCCTTGGTCTCGAGTCACGAGTCGAGTCACGAGTCTTTGGACCCGAGTTTCGAGTCTGAGTCCGAGTCCTTGGTCCAAAATGGTGACTCACGAGTCACGAGTCCTGAGTCACTCCCAAAACTGACTCCACGAGTCCCTATTAAAATTAATGGGGTTTCCCCCCAACAAAATAAGGCTACTTCAGATGTGTGGCTTAAATAAATTCTAGGCACAAGTGTGCCTTTTTATTTCAAAACTCTGCAACTGATTTTGGCAAGAACAGACCAGGCAGACAAACCCAAAATAACCAGGCAGGCAGAGGAGGCAGGGAACCCCAAAGCAGGCAGGCAGAGGCCTTTGTCTTGGACAATTCAACTGCTGAACAGGTCAAGAAGAGACCAGGCAGGCAGAGGAGGCAGGGAACCCCAAACAGGCAGGCAGAGGCAGCCAAACCCAAAATGTCTGACCCTAACCCAAACCCCCCACAACAACACATCAATCAAAATAAATATCAACACATCGTTGGGGCTGCGCTCCTGGTAGCTGTCCATAGTGGCTGAGCAGCGGCGCGCCTTGCTTCCATGCGCTCTTCACCGGTGATCGCGCTCCTTCTGGCACAGCCAGAAGATTCGTCAACAGCCCAGGGATGTTGACGAGTCCTTGGTCTCGAGTCCCGAGTCGAGTCTCGAGTCCCATTAAAAATATTGGGACTCAAGTCCGAGTCGAGTCAGAGGGGGGACTCAGTCCAACTCACAAGTCGAGTCCTCGAGTCCGAGTCCCCATCCCTGCATCCTCTCCCCTGGACCCCTCAAGGATCAAGAGGGCATGTGGTCAGTCTCATTGCTGCAAGCACATTGTCCCACATCATCATGAAGCTACAACTGAAACTGATATTGGGCAGATAGGGTTAATGGCATTGTTGCCAGCACCAAAAAGGTGTCCTCTCCCGGCAAAGTGATTCGGGCCTCAGTGTGTATGCCCTGCCCAATAAACACACTGATTTGGAGAAGGGAAACCAACTTTATTTAAGGCCTTAAGTAGGCTCTAGGAGTCTGTGACTCAAATCAAGAGCCCCCTTTCAAGTTCTTCCTGGATCTTTTATACAGCATGGAATCAGATACAGGTTTGCATCACATACAGTCATTTTACATACAGTTGCATAGAAAAACATTCTTATCATGACCTCTTTCACACGCCTTCACTGACTTCCTCTGGCCTTCCTGGTACATACATTTCCTCCTGTTCCTTGTCTATCAGTACAATTCTGTCTTGTCCTGTTCTTTGGAAAGTACACGCATCATACAGTCTGATGCTAGCACCCCCCCCCTTCCCCCTTCCCTCCACCTTTCGCTTTACTTCTCTCACATTCCTTTTGCAATTCTCTTATCAGTGCATGCCCTCTGTACACACTTTGCCATTCTCCGGCCTCTTCCCCCTCCCATCTACTGCAGCCATCAAAACTGCCTGTAACTTCACTTTTCTCTCTCTTACATTTCAATTCAGATTTCTTTGCAACTTTAGCAAGCAGTTTCACAGAACAGCAAGAAAGCAAGAAACAATTTTACAGAAAGCAGAAAACAAGAATGCATGATTCTCTAGTCAGGCCTAGCTAAACATTAGAACAGGAGTACAAATTCACATGGTCTCCAACAGCATTATTTATTAATGGCATCATTTACAACAGGAGTTGAGAAAAATGTAGTATATAATTTGTTGTATTGCAAGTCTTTGCTGTATTACAAGTCTTCTGCCTATTGTGCTGTCCCATTCGTATTTTATACAATATCTGCTGAAGTCTTCCTTCTTGTCTTCTCTAACTGGCCATTGTTGTACTATGTTTTCTTTCTTCTTTTTTTAATATGAGGTCCTGTTGTTCAGACTGTAGGAACGCCTACGTGTGTCCTTAATTTCAGTACTTGTTCTCAGTTCATTAACAGCAATATCCCCTCTGTTATCCAATCTTGCAATGTTGTTCTATGTGTTGGTGTGGATTTTTTGTGTTTGTTTAAATCAAGAGCAAATTGGCAGTGAAATCTGCTTCTTCTGCTTCTTCTTTTTTTACCACATCTCCTGCCACTCCTCAGTGACAGTGGACAAATATACACACTGTTTACCAGAACCTGGTTCTGAGTTGAGAAACACAGAACTTCCCAGCAGATGTTCAAAGCAGCATGGGGCAAGCCCCATCCTTTGTCACAAATGTAGCGAGTGTTTGCTAGACTGTCTCCAGTGTTGGCCCAACAAGACATTTTGCTGCTTGAAGCACAGAACCAGATCTCTCCCCACCATCCCCATGCTAGGGGGGCAGCACCTAGCAACATTTTGCTACAGCATTCAGACATCAATTCCTGCCTTCATCTATTTCCCCACCCCACAAATTCCACCAGCAGAAGCATCCTGCTTTAATTTGGTGCAAGGTTGAGCCATCTTTGTTGGATGGAAACTGGACCTTGGGATCATCTCTCTGCATCTATCTTACCCAAATCACCACTAGGGGCATTGGGATTACGGATACCTTCTTTCTTTACTCCTTGACCTCTACTTCCTGCTGTCTCTGTCATGCAGACTAATACTCTTAGGGTATCTCTTCTATTTTGTGGTCACTATGACTTCCTGTTCTCTACCTGAGCAGTCATGCCAGTGCTCCTCCCATGTGCTCATTCTGAGTTCTAGCAGGAGAAGAGCCTTCAGTGTGGTGGCTCCATTTCTGTGGAACTCCCTGCCTCTGGAGGTCAGGTAGGCTCCGACATTGTGCTGCTTTTGGCGCCTGCTGAAGACCTCCTTGTTCCAGGAAGCCTTCTCTGCTGTCCAACCACCATTGTAATATTACTTTGTTTTCAGTGTATTGTTTTTGTTTCTTTTATCTAGTTTTTAAAATCTTTTTATTGTTCACCGGTCTGGAATCTACTTAGATATGGAGTGGTATACAAATACTGGAAATAAATAATTAAATAAATAAATATATAGCAGAACAAGAGAACAGCAGAGGGAACACAATATTAGCCGCCTGCATGAGCTAAGGTCCAGTTTTGACAAAGTGTAACATAAAAATCTACCTTATACAGAGTCAGGCAATTGGTCCATCTAGCCCAGTATTGTCAACACTGACTGGCAGCAGCTCTCCAGGGATATCAGGCAGCTGAACCTGAAGAAGCCGGGGATTGAACCTGGGACCTTCTGCAGGCAAAGCAGCTGCTCCACTACTGAAGCACAGCCCCTCCTAAGTGGAAAACAAAGAGTGGAAGAATATCTAGTGCAGATGCACCATACGCACAGTATGTCTTAGTTGACAAATAAAAAGGAGGCGTAGCGATGCCTGTACCTCTCAGGCCTTGACACAGTGTGGAGAGAACTATGACTAAGCTGAATGCAACTACCATGAGTTATGTCCAGCAAGGTCACCCAATCATAGCTGCTTTGTTTTTGCTGTCTCTCAGGGACTGAAAAATTGGGTCCAAATTTAGAAGGCCACAATGTGTGGCTGATGGGAGCTTTGCTGAACTTGCGGCATCACCAGTTGTGCAGGCCTAGGGTACACATAACCTTTGGTTGTATAGCAGGAGCAGTTTATACATAGCTCATCCAGAATGAAGAACAAGTTCCTATAGGAAGAGGAATGAATTGCTCTCCTAATAGTAACCATTTCCTTTGCAAAGTATACTAATGGTGTCTTTTGAAACAAAAGACTCTGCTTGCTACAATGCAGCAGGAGCCCACTTAAACAATACCAGCAAAGCAAGGAGAAACAAATCACCACGCTGCACACACAATTCCCTCTCCACAGCAAGCGTAGGAAAGAAAGTGAATCATACATGGCAGATACTTGTCACATCACTCCATGGTCCAGTGATGCTCAGAAGCTCCAGTGAGGAGCGCTCTACAAAAAGCTGTATTGTTTGGCTCCACATTCCCTCATTCGAGCCATGGGATATTCTCAGGGGCCTTCCAAGGGACATATTTTGTTGGATAGGTGAGCACAGGAAGGGGCCATAGCTCAGTGTTAAGAGCAGATGCTCTGCATGTAAAAGATCCTAGGGTCATTCCTGGAGTCTCCTGGTATGCCTGGGAAAGACCAGATGGCTGCTTGAAACGTTGCAGAACTGCTGCCACTCAGTGTAGGACAATACATAGCAAGATGGAGCAGCGGTTTGATTCAGGGATCGGGCAGCTTCATATGTACACAATTGATACTTTATGTTTGTGTGAACTTCTGCTTTTGGAGTAGGGATGGAAGAATCTGTCAATTTATTTATTTATTATACTTTTAATCAGCCTAGTAACCAATGTTTATTTATTTATTTATTATATTTATACCCCGCCTTTTTTCCTGCAAGGAATCCAAGGTGGCTTACATAATCCTCCTCCACCTCTCCATTTTCTCCTCACAACAACCCTGTGAGGTAGGTTAGGCTGAGAGTCAGTGACTGGCAGGTCCTCTTTGGGGAGGTCATTCCATAAGTGGGGTGACACCACTGAGAAGGCCCTCTCTCTTGTAACCATCCATCTAGTTTTCTTCAGTGGGGGCACCTGGAGGAGGGCCTCTGAAGATGACCCATCCATCTAGCTTTCTTCAGTATCTAAAGGAACATCTCCTCCCATTCAGTATCCTTTAGATGCTCTGGTCCCAAGCCATTTAAGGCGTTAAAGCTCAACACCAATACTTTAAATCTGGCTCAGAAACAGACTGGAAGCCTCGCATCACATGATAATGCCAGTCAGTCTCAGTTAGTAACCTAGCAACTTTGTTTTTAACTAACTGAAGTTCCCAAACCATCTTCGAAGGTAGCCCCATGTACAATACATTGCAGCAATCGAACTGGGAACTTACCAGAGCGTGGAAAACTGTTGCCAGGCTATCTCTATCCAGAAAGGGTCAACCCAAGATGATAAAAGCACTTCTGGGCCACAAGTGGCAATGATGGTGTCAAGGTTCCAGTGTGGCGTAGTGGTAAGAGTGTTGGACTGGGACTCAGGAGATCCGGGTTCTAGTCCCCACTTGGCCATGAAACTCACTGGGTGACTTTGGGCCAGTCACTGACTCTCAGCCTAACCTACCTCACAGGGCTGTTGTGAGGAGAAAATGGAGAGGAGGAGGAGGATTATGTAAGCCGCCTTGGGTTCCTTGCAGGAAAAAAGGCAGGGTATAAATATAATAAATAAATAATAAATACAGGGACCCCTTAACCTTCCTTTGGGAGATCTCTGCCTCTCCTCAAAGGCCCTCTCGTTCTAGGAGATCAAGTCCTTTGTCTGCTTCCAGTAACGTGGGTGTAGGCTGTAGACGTGGTGAATAAGTCACTCCAAACTTTCAGGGTAAACAACAACACTTTACTATTAATATTAGGGTCTTTACTTAATGGAGTGGTTATAATCCAAAAGCAAGTATGATAAAATAAAACAAACAAACTCCAGGAGCCACCCCCAAGCTGTGTGCCTGATCTTTCAGGGGCAGTGCAACTCCCTCCAGGACAGGTTGAACACCACTCAAAGAAGCAGCCACACAACCTGCTAACAGTGCCAGTTCATTCCATCCTGTTTCCGTATCAGTTTGCTTCCCCCCCGCCCCTGCATGCATGGTCTAAAATATTTTCATGCACATTTCTCCTAAGATTCGCAGGTTGCATACTATTCCCCCATGTGTTTAGAATCCCATGCATAATTTAAGCCATTTCCCCTAATATATGCATTTTACCATTGCATGAGGAAAAATTGCAATGATTACCTTGTGCAACAGTGTGTGTGCGTGTGCGTGTGTGTGTGCAGTGTGGGGAATGGGGCACTAGTTACCTCAGAATCCAGGAGGAGTGTGGAACATAGGGTGGATGAACCAGAGAGAAGCAAAAGGGGCATCTCATCTGTAATCCGGTGCTCGTGAAGCACAGAATAAATAAACATAGGTGTACGCAAAAGTCTCACCTGACAAGCTACAGGTGATTCTCACACTTTTTTTCTACACGGTAGCGCCGAGAAGCATTTAGCAGTGAGAAGAGCGCTTGCCTTTTGACTCCACGGGCTTCTTCCCTGAGGTTGCCAACAAGGTTGCTGCTAATTCACAGAAATGATGGTGACAGAGTGTATGTTTTCTAAGTGCTGCCATGCTGCTAATTAATATGGGTCACTGAAGAGATATCAAATAGTGGCAAATTGAGGTAGATCCTTCCGAGAGATTTCACCGAATGAAAAGCTTGGTGTTTTCTTTTATCCCTCCTGCTTTATGCTTTTCCCCCCCCCGGCAATGCTCAGTTCGGGAAGGAAAGCACTAAAAATACACCAGGAAACAAAATGGTAATGAATGCATCCATTTTTATTTCTAGCTTTATTTCGCAAAGTTTAGGGTGGATACTATGGGTGGGCCAAATTGGATGTTCTCAGCTCACCATCCCATTCACAGGTGACAAATGGGGGGTGGGTTTCTGTTTTGGTTTGGGGGTCATGATTTGTACCACCCCCATGATCCTTACAGACAGTTTGTGGAGAAGGGGGCTTATGATTTTGGCAGGGTGACTTCGTACCTTTGCCCCCTTGTCTCTCCTCTCCTCTCTTTCATTGTTTGGTCTCTTTTGAACAAAAAAGAAAATTCTAAAGCTGCCAGCTTTGTGGTATGGCAGGAGGGATGGATGAAACTCCATTTGATTGCAAATTCAGTGAGTCTTGGTAAAGTTATTTATTTATTTATTTATTTATTTATTATATTTCTATACCACCTTACAAAATCCCAGTGGCTTACAAAAAATTCAGAACAGAAACCCATAAGCAAATACAAACATAGTAAACCATGAAAAACAACCTTAAAAGTCATAATAACCATAACGACCATTTAAAAGGCAAGTGAAATATATGTTTCTTGACCCCCTTCTGATGCAGAGAGAGTGGATACCAGTCAGATCTCCAAGGGAAATACCTTCCAGAATTTCTCCCACATTCAAACTCATGTTCTGTTTTGTTTTTGTTTGTTGTTTGTTTGTTTTTCATCCTGTTTATTTATGCATTTTTGTAAGTGCTTATCAAAGCAAACTGAACAGAATTCTCACCCTTCCCTAGTACATAGAGTACATGAGTAGGCAGGGCACATGATTCTGGTCACCACACCTAAAAAAAAAGAAAAAAAGAAGATATTGTAGAGTTGGGAAAAGTTCAGAAAAGGTCAACCAGGAGAGCAATCCTATGGCTGCTGGACAGTGCCTAGATGACCAGTAGGATGTTTCAGACTCCCAGTCCCAGCTATGAGGTCGGAAAACCACTCCAACCTCATAGCTTGGGATCCATGCTTGTATCCTGGTTTATTACAGTACTTGAATGGGAGACCCCTCCTCTAGTTTCCTGCATTGAGCAGGGGGTTGGACTCGATAGCCTTGTAGGCTCCTTCCAACTCTATATGAAATCTATGAAATCCCCCTCCTCCCCCTCACAGCTGGCACAGAAATAATGGCTTTATATGCTACTGGCCTTATATGCTAACTCCAGTAAGCAGCATGCCTATATACACTAGTTGCTGGGGAACTAGGGTGGGAGGGTGCTGTTGAACTCATGTCCCACTTGTGGGTTTCTCATGTGCAGCTGGTTGGCCATTGTGTGAACTGAATGCTGAGCTAGGTGGACCTTTGGTCTGATCCAGCATGGCATGCATGATCCGCAACCGTGAAAAATGCAGGGTATTAGAGCTTTTCTACATGAGGCATTTATCATGTGTGCGTCATTCTCTACTCATGATTGTTTATGGGTTCTTTAGATGATGCCATGACCCTCCAGTTCTGCTTCTGTTTTCTAAGAACACTTTCTGGGGGGTTTAGAGTACGGGAAATGGAGTATTATTTCTGAAAGTGAAAGTAGATGTATTTTCCTACATGTGTAATTGCATTATTCCACTATAGCACAGTACCACCTAGAGGTTATGTGTATATCCTGAGGAAAATCAGGAAAGGAAAAGCCCTTTGGGTAGAGCTCTGTCCTCCATTTTGCAATGAAACTAAAAGTAGATACAGCAGATTAACAATCTCATGTAGAAAAGCTCATAGATTCCACATTCAATTTACATGCATATAGACTTGTATGTACTGAACCAATCAATGTGTGGATGTCCAGGCACTGATCCCCCCATCCCTGTGCTGATTCTATCGGTATTCAGAATGTTTGAATAGGCTCCAATAATTCTGCCATCCCTGCCTTGTATCACGCCTGCCTTGTATCATATTCCTTTAAAACCTAACTCTTCAGGAAATAATAGAGCAAGAATGCATGATCCCATCTCAGAGGCCTGCAAACTGAACAATGTCAATTTATGAACTTCCCCACAGTCCGTGCAGAGAGGATAGGATATTATAACTCAGAATTATGCAGAAGACATTCCCTATCTAATGTAATTGATTACATACCATAATGCGAACAGAGCCTAATTCGTACTAATGAATCCGGTGCATAATGCAGCAAGACATTTAACAGTATGGAGACCACAAAATGCTGATCCAGATGTCACTTTAACAGGAATGACAATTTCTCCAGATGCCTGTTCCTCCTCCTCCTCCCTTTCTCTCTTTGTCCCCTTTGTATTTGATGAGAAGCCATTAACGCTGGGAGTCTGATCTGAATTTCAGTATGCATTAGTTCCATGCCACAATATGACAAGCGCCATATCATACCCTCTCCCGTTAGATCCATTGTTTTACTGTGGGGGGATGCTTGTCTGCCCTGGCAAATTCTGATAAATGTAATGCCAGATTAGAAAGAATGTAACTACATAAGGAGATGATAATCAGAAATGAAGCTGAGATCTCTCTCAGGTGCTGCCGTAGGAGTAGCAAAACCAAGCCAAACATCTTTTAATTACATCCATATCCCCGCCATCACACAGAACACATGAGAGGGTCATCCCCACATGCCTTTTTTCCCCAGTAGGATCACTGGGATAAGGGAGAGGTTGAAACCTCCTCCCTGACTGCAGTGATCTTCAGTGGGAGGTGTGTGTGTGTGTGTGCTTGTGTATGTTTATGTATCTACATGTATGTGTGTGTGCATGCATGCCACCCATCCAACACCCTTGGGGCTGCACAAGTTGCACACGCCTTAGAAAATAAGCTAGGTAGACCAATACTAAGCTGGTATAAGACGGCTTCCTATGTTCCTATTGGCATGCACTGACTACCTGTGCATCCTGAGAACAATGCATCAGGCACATCAAGTAGCAACCTTACTGAAGCTAAGTGGGACTGGATCAGCTCAGTGCCTGGATGGGAGGGCATCTGGGAACCCTCTGTATGCATCATTGGCTTTGGAGTCTGTGGTCCACAAAGAATGAATAGGAGGGGATGGGGCTGCTTAACCCATTTCCTGTGAGATTTGGTCTGCAATCCTATACACGTTTACCTGGCCGTAAGCCCTACTGAATTAAGTGGGGCTTCTTTCTGAGTAGACGTGCACAGGAGTGCACTGTTAGGCTGCAATTCTTTACCTACTATGTGCCTGGGAGAAAGGCCAATCAATGTTGTGGGGCTTACTTCTGAGTAGTTATGCATAAGATCACACTGTGTTAGAGCACCACTGATCCATGTTTCTGGTTCCCCCATACCTTTACAACAGGGATAGGCAACACATGGCCCATAGGCCACATGCAGGCCCCAGGGGGACTTTTGCAGCCCCCACAGGGTCTCCTGCCTCCATGGTGTGGCCCTTCCACATCCCCGCCACCAGATTCCCAGTGATTCTGCTGGAAAACAAGGTGTATAGGGAACACGTGCGTTGTTTTCCAGCAGAATCACTGGGAATCTGGTGGCGGGGATTCCACACAGTAGAATCGTTGGGAATGCAGCCACACAACTGCTTCTGGTTGAAGTGTGACCACTTTGAATTGTCATGGTGGCTGCAGTGGGGGCGGGGTGAACAATAGCAAACACCTCCTTCAAGCAGAAAAGAAATCCACTGTGGGAAAGCTTTGTTATGCTTATTTAAAGTTTATAGGCTTCAGGCATTTTGTCAAGCTTTTGTACTGCTAATTGCCCTCCACTAGGCCTCACCTTTTGATATGTTAATTGCCTGGATTTACATTGCCTCAGGAAAGATTAAATCTTTCATTATTGTAAGTAGCTGAAATCCATTCTTATTCTGATCCTAACAGCCTGGGGGAAACATTCAGTTAGACAAAAGCCTTTCATATACACAATTTGCCTTGCCTGAGGCACTTTTTTGGGGATTTTCTGGGCCCAGGAATGCAATGAATGTTAGGTTTCATAAGAGCCAGTGTGGCGTAGTGGTGAGAGTGTTGGACTGGGACTTGGGAGATCCAGGTTCTAGTCCCCGCTCGGCCATGAAACTCACTGGGTGACTTTGGGCTAGTCACTGACTCTCAGCCTACCTACCTCACAGGGTTGTTGTGAGGATAAAATGGAGAGGAGTAGGAGGATTATGTAAGCCGCCTGGAGTTCCTTGCAGGAAAAAAGGCAGGGTATAAATGTAATAAATAAATAAATAAATAGGTTGGATTAATGCAATCATATTTACAATTATATATGATAACTTTTCCCCCAGCCTTTTAGCAATGCACAGAGGGGAGGAAAGATGCAGATGAACTGAAGGAATTGACAATTGTGGCAAACTGCACATGTCTTGATTCTGGAATTAATGTTAGACAATTTTGTTTATGGTGCCACTGCTTGGAAATCCCCGTGCTAGAGAGGGCTCCATCGCCACATGCCTTCTGGTGCCTGGTGAAGATCTGGCTCTTTAAAAAGGTATTTGGAGGAAGCTGAACTGGTGATCACCTGTTTTGCTTGGAGATTCTATTAGAGGGCAATCCTACGGTCCCTGGGTAAATGTCCCAGGGACCATCGGATGGCTCATAAAACCCCTTCCTGCTGTCAAGAGACAGCATTCTAACCTCCGAAGGGGGAGTTGGAGATCCAACCCCTGAACCCTGCTCCCTTGCCGCTGGCATGGAGAGAACTGTGCTGGCACTTTCTCCGAGGTCAGGAAATCAATGAGCTATCCTGAGGCCTCTCCAGCCTCCTTCCCTCCCCCTCTGAAGCATCATCACTAGATAGGCAACCCCCCAGCCATCCCTGCATATAGTGATGGAACCCTATGGGCCTCTCTAGAATTGTCAAAGCAGCAAAAAAAGGCCCGTCTAGCAAAATCTGCAGGACAGGAGTGTTGTAAAGATTAAGAAATTGATGAGTTAAAAAGAATGAAATGCTTTCCTTTACAACTTTCTGCTGTAGTGTTTAGGCTGATATGAGACAGAGTCAGGAATGCTGCTGTCTTATCTTCTTTCCTTGAGCTAGCTAAGGACAGTGGGTGAGAGAGGACTGGAGAAGGCAGCCTGCCCTGGCTAACCTTTGCTCCAGTTGCTTAGAATGCATGTTTAAGGTTTTGTTTATCTTACTGTATTTTTCCATTCACAGATAGAAATTTGTGTTTGTACGGCGCATGCGTGGGATTGCGTCAGAAGATACTGTATAAATTGATAAGATTTCAGCATCTATGTTGAGATGCGGCTTTGCAGTGCTATACTCCCACATCTCACTATTCTCGAGAATAAACAATGTTGGACCACTGCCAGACTTTTTCTCCTGCCTAATGTGCATGATTTGAACTGGGTACATTAGGATCTAGCATGTTTTTGCAACAGGAGGATGGGGAAGCGAAGATTGCCTCTGCCACTCCTGACCTGCCAGCTTCAGCCTGTCAGTGGATAGGAATCTCTGAAGCCTCCCGAGTTCAGAGGCTACTGAGCAACAAAGGTGCAATCGATAGCAGGTGCGATCAATAGGATTGTGCCTGTATTGTGGTAATCTTTATCATATTGTTTGATATTGCCATGGTTATTTGCTTCTCTGTGCTGTTAGTCACTTTGAGTTCCCCAAGCGGAAGAAGTGCAGGATAGAAATATCCATCAAATAATATGAATAAAATAAGTAATAGTCAAATGAGAATTTATGAGTAGAATGCAAATTATATTGGGATGTGGGGAATCCTCTTATCTCTAGATTCCTTTACCCATATATAGATACCCTTGGTAGACATTGATTGTCTGGGCACAGATATCTCCCGTATCTTGTCATCTGGCAAGCATACTTCTCCATGACAGAAAACACACACTGTGTAAAACTAGAGCTACAGTCATGCCTTGGATTGAGAGCATAATTTGTTCCGGAAATGTGCTTGTAATCCAAAACACTCTTATATCAAAACGAAATCCCCCCCAAAAAAAATTGTACAGAGATTTTTAATTTAAGCCGTACTACAGTACTTGTATTGCAAGACGTCGCTTGTATATCAAGTAAAAAATAAATAAATATTTAAAAATGTGCTTGTCTTGCAAAACGCTCTCAAACCAAGTTACTTGCAATCCAAGGCTATTACTGTAAAGGCAAATGGCCTCCTGAAATTCTCTACCCTATTCATTGGTAGAGAAATTGGGGGCGGGGTGCTTTTCAGCACATTTCTCTTGTGGCAGGAGGAATGCTTCAACAGTTTCTCGGGGGGGGGGTGCCTCACCATTAGCAATGGAAATAGCACCGCTTCTTTCTTTTTTCCTGTGTTTTGCTGGAAGTGGCAGAAGCAGCAACTGTGTTGGCAGACCAGGGATGGGGGAGAAATTCATTCAGTTCATATTTTAATACAAATCTGCCAAATTTTGCACTTTCGAATGAACGTCTGTGCAAAGTGAAACTCACTTATCCTTCAAAATTCACACTTGCCCCAATTTTGCAATGGAGTTCTCCAGTGGGGGGTGGTGGGGTGGTGGAAGGCATACACAAATGTGTGTATTAGGGAAAGCAACATTAAAATGTATTGACTTAGGAATATTGCTGGCAAAAGTTGTATATTATGCAAAAGCACATACAACGATGCATGTATTAAGGAAAATGTGCACAAAAATGCTTATGAATTTTCATGCGAACTTGTAAAAAAGATTTATCAAAGCTTGCGATGAACTGAACTTAAAATGGGGGGAAATGAGAAACAAAGAGAAACTGAAAATTGACTAGATTCATCCATCTCTATGGTAGATTGAGACTAGCCACCATTTTGCATCCTCCGCAATGCCCCAGAACTAGCATGATTCCAGGTCAGGGGGAGCGGGGAAGAGAAAATAGTGGCCACCACCACTATTTGGTGGTGAATTTGGTGGAGAATATTCAAACGAAAGTTTGCAAGTGACCTTTGTTTTGTAGGGAAGTGAGATGAAGAAAAATCCCAGACATTTTCCAAGAACAATGTCTTCTGAGAAATTTTGGCCTAGCTCTCCATCACATAGGAACATAGGAAACTGCCTAATACAGTCATGCCTTGGATTGAGAGCATAATTCGTTCCGGAAATGTGCTTGTAATCCAAAACACTTATATCAAAATGTAATCCCACCCAAAAAAATTGTACAGAGATTTTTAATTTAAGCCGTACTACAGTACTTGTATTGCAAGATGTCGCTTGTATATCAAGTAATAAATAAATAAATAAATATTTAAAAATTTGCTTGTCTTGCAAAACGCTCTCAAACCAAGTTACTTGCAATCCAAGGTATTACTGTACTGAGTCAGACCATTGGACCATCCAGCCCAACATTGTTGACACTGACTAGCAGTGTCTCTCCAAGGTTTCAGGTGGAATTTTTCCTGCCTCACCTGGAGATGCTGGGGATTGAACCTGGGACCTTCTGCATGCATAGTATATGCTGTACCGCAGAGCTATGGCCTTTCTGGTCAAAGAACCAGCTTCGAACAGACTGCACACCCAAATGAGCAGCTTTGTATGAATTTGCACGAACATTCTTGATTGCAACATTTATTCTGAGCCACGGTATGAATCCTGCTGCTGCCATAATTCTGCTTTGACTTTTAGTCTATGTTCTTTTGCTTTTTTGTGTATGCTTGCATCCCTACCCCACCCCCGGAATCGAGAGAACTGAATTCAGGGTAATTGTTTGCAGAGGACATTTCTAGGGAAGCAAAGGTCATGATAATTTGATCTCAGCACGATATGTTTTCCAAAAAATCAGTCCTTCCCCCTTCGCCAGTGGTCTTTGATGGGCTACAGTTTACACCGAGATCAGCGAATAGAAACTTGAGCTCATATTGGACTTTGCTTTTCAGGTTTCACATATCTAAAGACTCCGAGGTTTCTCATTACCATCTAAGAAGCACAACTTCCCCAGTTGCAGCATTTTCCATCTCCTGCTGATGCTGAGGTTCCAATTCAAGCCTTTTTCTTCTCTGGGATTGATGACTGCAATTCTCTTTCTTCCTTGTTTACCCACGACTGTTGGAAATTAACTTCCAGTGCTGTGGAGATGCTTGCCAGTCAGCACACTGTTCCCATGTTTGCTATGCTACACTGGCTTCCGGTTAAATGTTATATTGATTTTAAGCTTTTGTTACTCATCAAGAGTTTAACCAGTTTAGCACCTGGATACATGGGCAGCTTCTTGAAGCTGAAGGTCATCTCTAAGTCCTTTGGGGTGATCTAAAAAAAGAAGGTCTTTCCATTATTGGTAACATATGATGGCCACAACTGTATATTGTGGCATCCAGCTCTAAATGCAAATACTCACATCAGTGGATATTTATTCATTTAATAACCAAGTATACCCTGACTCTCCAAAATCATTAAAGGTGAATATTTTGAGGTTGGAAGTCCAATCTGATGATCTGAGGTACTCATTGTATACCCTATAAGATGCTGATGTTGGTTCAATAGCACACCTCATACCTTCGGTGTGTCATACTGAAAGGGCTCAAACTGGAAAATGTTGGGTCTCTGTATAGCTGCCTCCATGTGCTGAGCCACTTAACTGCAGCATATCTCCCTCTTCAGGCTGAGCCTGTCTGTCCATGATGGTCACCAGATCTTCCTGGACAGGAACACCTATAAGAGGGCTTCCTATTAAAGCTCAGCTTTGCCTTGAGCAAGAAGGTCTTACTGAGATTTAGGGCGTGTTCGCACGACACGGGAACCGCGGGGGAGCAGAAGTCCCCCGCGGTTCCCGTGTTGTGCGAACGCCGACCGGGGGGCGCCCCCGCGGGACTGGCCGCATGCGGGATGCACGCAAAGTGACCGTGGGCGGCAGAGGGGTAAGCCCCTACCGCGCGTGGCCACCCTGCCGTGCAAACAGCCTCCTAGTCCTAGGTGAACCTCATGTGGTCTGTTCTTCAACAGCTTTTAAGAAGTTATGATGACAAATTTCATAATGGGTTGGTGCATTGGACAAAACTTATCCTTTCTTAATGCTCACCTTACTAGCAAGCCTGGATTGCTGTATTATGAATTCACTGTTGTGTTCAGAATTGATGGTGAGCTTTGGAACATGCTCAGTAAAGTAGTACACAGATTTCCACATATATCCCAAATTTTGAGTTGTCCTACCAGTCTTTAGTCTGTTTTTTTTCCTCCAAGAGCCATCCTATTGTTTTAATAGCCAATCCTATGGTTTTGTCTGATATTTGCTGGTGTCTTTGTATATGGAAATGTTTTACTGTTGTTGATATATATATATATATATATATATATATATATCTTATTAGATTTACTCTGTAACACAAATTATATAATTTCTGTATAATTCCTTGAGTATGCTTTTGTATAGAAAGGCAGGATACAAGTATAGAAATAAATAAATAAATAAATAAAGTCAGCGATAATAGATTCTAATTTTGCAATCTTGCACTGAATACTGCAACCAGATATAAGTCCATAAGAATCTATATGATCAGTATAGGGCTCATCAGAGGCTGTGCTATTGCCCAAAGAATTCAGTGGGACCTTTTTCCATTAGCTTTAATTGAGCAAACTGTCAGGCACTAAGAACGGTGAATCAAGTGATAGAACTCTAACAGTAATTGAGCATTGCTGAGACACCTTTCTCCCATCAGAGGGTGACCTCCTGGAAAAATCCATTACACAAGGCAGGTGTTGAAGTATCATGAGAATCCTGTAACCCCTATGCATGTGCTAAGATGAGATTGTGAACTAAAGACCCTGCTATTGGAGGTCAGTGTAGATGAGACTGGTACGGAATAAGAGATGTTGTGTTTTTCCATCTTCCCATCTTCCTCTGTGGCTGAAAATCTGCTCCTTCAATTTTGTTTCTCCTTCGCTCTTCTCTTCCTCCTTTGCCCTTTTCCTTATGGTCACTAACAACCTCCAGTGGATCATTCTGCCATTTAAGAGCTTCCCCATCAGCAGATGCACCAAAACAAGATGAAAACCAGCAAGTACTGTGAAGAATTGACACTACTAGTATTGTAAGTGTGTGAGTGACTTTATTTATTTATTTATTTTATTATATTTATACCCCGCCTTTTTTCCTACAAGGAACCCAAGGTGGCTTACATAATCATCCTCCTCCTCCTCCTCCTCCTCCTCTCCGGTTTATCCTCACAACAACCCTGTGAAGAAGGTTAGGCTGAGAGTCAGTGACTGGCCCAAAGTCACCCAGTGAGTTTCATGGCCGAGCGGGGACTAGAACCCAGATCTCGCAAGTCCCAGTCCAACACTCTCACCACTGCTTTTGCACCAGGGCTGGTCTGCCACTCATAGTAACCCTTCTGGTCTATGTGGTCTATTGGTCATCGGCCCTGGCAATCATCAGAATTCCCACACAGAATGCAGGTGCATGATTAGGTGTATACAGACATGGAATAGGCAAGAGAGAGGGCGAAGAACTGTCTTCCCCTCATAATGGGGAGCCTTTTACGAGCACATGATGAACAGTCCTAGTCACTGAACACGAGGACGATGTGGAGATCGACATTTAGTATCTATTTACATTAAAAAATAAGATTCTTTTCATATGTTTGGGTCATTGTCAGGGACTCTGCTCATATGCAGAAATATGTTTTCTCACGTTTGCATTCAGGGTTGTGAATACAACATGTTCACATGAATTGAAAACAGAAACAAAAGTCTTGTACGTCATTATTATGAACAAACAAACCAGGGTGGACAACTTGTGACTCTCCAGATGTTTGGGCCTTCACTCCCATGATCCCTCACCATAGGGCTGATGGAGTTGTAGGCCAAAACATCTGGAGGGCCACAAGTAGTCCACCCCTGAAATCAACAAACACCCTTAGTGGTGCACAGTGCTTGCCTACCATGGGTGGTGAGTATCATGACCCCTTCTCTGGCTCAGATTTTCAACTGCACTGGAGAAGAACCACTAATCTGCCCCTACCCCCCCCCCCTTGTATAAAGCTACTGATCTGATGAGGTGGCAGTTGCAGGGGAGGAAAGTATCTCTCTCAGTACTAGTAAAATCTGAAGTGTGGTTTCTTATGACATTCTCTATTAAGCCACATCCCCAAGGAGAGCCCCGAAATGCAGGCAGCTGCGTTGATCCATATAAGAAACCTGTTCCAGTAGTTTTCATCTCCAGGTCTTTTGTAAAGCTAATGGGTCTTAATTGTCCATTCAAGACCAAGCCACCTCAAAATACTTTACAACAAGGAGCAATATATTTTTGCTGCGGAAATTCATGCATTACCGAGACCTGGGTGGGAGAACAGGGAGGAGTTAGTCTCTCCCAGCTTTGCCCACCGGGGTACTTGGTGCAGCATCAGGGTAGACCTGAGGGCCGGGGAGGGGGGGGGTGCCGTGGTCTATCGGAATTCTATCTCTCTCTCTCTCTCCAGGCTCCCTGTCCGTCTGACTACTGGTCTGGAGTGTTTGCATCTTGTGTTGGGTCAGCGGGACAGATTAGGGATTCTGTTGGTGTACCGCCCACCCTGCTGCTCAACAGACTCCCTGGTTGAGTTGACGGAGGTGGTCTCACTGGCGATGCTGAGGTCCCCCAGGCTGTTGGTCCTGGGGGATGTTAACATCCATGCTGAGGGCACCTTGTCTGGTGTGACTCAGGAATTCATGGACTCCATGACAACCATGGGTCTGTCCCAACATGTCATCGGCCCAACACATGTAGCAGGGCACACTCTAGACCTGGTTTTTTCAGCCGGACATGGAGATGGTGATCTGAAGGTGGGGGACTTTGAATCGGTCCCCTTGTCATGGTCAGATCACTACCTGCTGAGATTTAGGCTAACGGCAGCTTTCCCCCTCTGCAAGGGTGGGGGACCTATTAAGATGGTCTGCCCCCGGAGGCTGATGGATCCGGATGGTTTCCAGAGGGCCCTTGGGGGGTTTCCGGCTGATATGGCTGCCGGTCCTGTCGAATCCCTGGTTGATCTCTGGAATAGAGAGATGATCCGGGCGGTTGACACAATCGCTCCTGAGCTCCCTCTCTGCAGTAGAGCTCGTACGGCTCCGTGGTATACCCCGGAGCTGAGAGTGATGAAGCAAAACAGGAGATGGCTTGAGTGCAGGTGGAGGAAAACTCCTAGTGGATGCAATCGAGCCCTGGTATGTGCCTATAGCCAGGTATACCTAGAGGCTGTGAAGGTGGCAAAGAGACAACATCTCACTGCTTCTATTCAAACATCTCTCTGCCGCCCAGCGGAGCTCTTTAGGGTCGTCCGGGGCCTGTTATACGCTGGCCCCAGGGACATCATCGACCCATCTGATGCCTGCTGTGATATATTCGCTAGGCACTTCCAGGAAAAAATCTCTTGCATCCGCAGGGACTTAGACTCCAATGTTATAGCAGTAGAATCAGGAGAGGTACCCGGAGCACAGCCTGGTCTAGTTATCTTGGATGAGTTTTAATTGGTACAGCTCGAGGATGTTGACAAGGTGCTTGGACTGGTTCGTGCAACCACGTCTGTTCTGGATCCTTGCCTCTCTTGGATTATAAAAACTAGCAGGGAGGGAACAGCCAGCTGGGCCAGAGAGGTGATCAATGCCTCCTTGAGAGAGGGAGTGGTCCCATGCCACCTGAAACAGGCGGTGGTGAGACCACTCCTGAAGAAACCCTCTCTGGACCCGGAAGATCTTAACAACTTTAGGCCGGTGGCGAATGTTCCTTTCCTGGGCAAGGTCCTTGAGCGGGTGGTGGCCAACCAACTCCAGGTGCTCTTGGATGAGACTGATTATCTGGATCCATTTCAGTCAGGGTTCAGGCCTGGTTTTGGCATGGAAACAGCTTTGGTCGCCCTGTATGATGACCTATGTCGGGAGAGAGACAGGGGGAGTGTGACCCTGTTGATACTCCTGGATCTCTCAGCGGCTTTCGATACCATCGACCATGGTATCCTTCTGGAGCGACTGTCTGAGTTGGGGGTGGGGGGCACTGCATTGCAGTGGTTCTGCTCCTACTTGGATGGCCGGCTCCAGAGGGTGGTGCTTGGGGAATATTGCTCGGCCCCAGTACGGGGTTCCTCAGGGGTCGGTCTTATCCCCCATGCTATTTAATATCTACATGAAACCGCTGAGTGGGGTCATCCGGAGTTTTGGAGTGCAGTTGCCATCAGTACGCTGATGACACGCAGCTCTATTTCTCCTTTTCATCTTCAGCAGGTGAGGCTGTGGATGTGCTGAACCAGTGCCTGGCTGCGACAATGGACTGGATGAGGGCTAACAAACTGAGGCTCAATTCAGACAAGACTGAGATGCTGTTAGTGGGTGGTTCCTTTGAGCAGATGGAGGGTGTTCAACCTGTTCTGGATGGGGTTGCACTCCCCTTGAAGGAGAAGGTTCGTAGCTTGGGGGTGCTCCTGGAGCCATCTTTGTCACTTGAGGCTCAAGTGGCCTCAGTGGCAAGGAGTGCCTTTTACCAGCTTCGGCTGGTGGCCCAGCTACGCCCCTATCTGGACAGGGATAGCCTGGTCTCAGTAATCTACGCTCTGGTGATCTCAAAACTAGACTACTGCAATGCACTCTACGTGGGGCTGCCTTTGAAGACTGTTCGGAAGCTGCAGCTTGTGCAAAATGCGGCAGCCAGGCTTATTGCGGGGACCAGAAGGTCCGAGCATATTACACCAGTTCTGGCCCGTTTGCACTGGCTGCCAATATGTTTCCAAGCCAAATTCAAGCTGCTGGTTTTAACCTATAAAGCCCTCATCATCATCATCAGGCTATCACTCGTGACCGAGTAAGATTGTCTTCCAGGATAAAAGGAGGAAATTCTAAAGAAGATTGTGTAGACTCTAGCGATGGGTCCGTAAGTGACTGGGAGGCCAATTCTAGATCCACACAGCTTCCCACAGTGAGAACACAGGTTACCAGATGGAAGATGGTCCTGTAAAGGATTCGTTTGACGTGTTTTTTGCCTAGCACGTTTCTCCCTTTCACCTTGCACTCGGGCTTCTTCAAAGTCCATGGAGCCTTTGTGAAAGGCCGACCTCCATTTAGATCGTTCATGGGCCAGAGCTTCCCAGTTTTCAATGTTTATATTGCATTTTTTTAGATTAGCCTTATGAACATCTTTAAACCTCTTATATTGACCACCGATATTCCGCTTTCCATTCTTGAGTTGGGAATAAAGTAACTGCTTTGGGAGACGGCAGTCAGGCATTCGAACAACATGACCGGTCCACTGAAGTTGGCGTTGAAGGATCATTTTTTCAATGCTAGTAGTCTTTGCTTCTTCCAGTACACTGACATTTGTTTGCCTATCTTCCCAAGTAATTCACACGGCTTAGGACCACAATACCTGATGGAACGTCTCTCCCAACCGCAATCTTCCCGGACACTACACTCAACATCTGGGGCCCTCCTCCAATTGCCACCTCCAAGAGAGGCTCGGTTGGTGGCAACGAGGAGGAGGGCCTTCTCGGTGGTAGCCCCCCAATTATGGAATCAGCTCCCCACAGAGATCCGCCTGGCACCAACCTTATTATCTTTTTGGCGCCAGGTTAAGACTTCCCTCTATGCCAAGGCATTTAGTTAGGAGCTTGGAATAGCACGGAGGGGATTGTCACCTGTAGGCTCAGTTTTATTGGCTTTTGTACTGTTATTTTAAACTGTGTTTTTAAATTTGGTTTTTAATTTTTTAAACTATTTTGTATGTTTTTATTGTTGTTTTTATGTATAAAGCTTTGGCTGTGGGGCGGTATATAAATGAAATAAATGAAATTAAATTAAATTCCCCCCAGCTACTGTGAGGATTGCAGCTAAGGTCAGAGGAACAGGGAACTCTGAAGGGGGTGGCAGGTGATGTCAGCATCCCTGCTAATAAAAAAGGTGTTGTCACCAGGGCCGGTGCTACCATTAGGCCAACTAGGCAGCTGCCTAGGGTGCAGCGCTAAAGGGGGCGCCAGAAATAGGGAGGGAGGGCTCAAGTGGGAAGGGGGGGCGCTAAACATCTGATCTTGCCTAGGGCACCAAACTGCACCAAACTGCCTTGCACCGCCCTGGTTGTCACTATACCCTGTGAGCCCTGGCTTCACTACACCATTGGTCTCCCTTCCTTCCTTGATGCCTGGAATGTGACTACAGCAGCTTCAGGCTGTGGTGTGTATGTGTGTGTGTGTGTGTGCACGTGCGTGCGGATTTAATTCTTGGAGACATCTATCTAAGTTCTCTCCCTTCACACGGCTGCCCCCATCAAATTGGTCCTCTATCCTATGGCTGCTTGGAAGGAAAGTAAAAAGATGACCGTGGCTC
Source organism: Shinisaurus crocodilurus (assembly GCA_021292165.1). Classification (NCBI taxonomy): domain Eukaryota; kingdom Metazoa; phylum Chordata; class Lepidosauria; order Squamata; family Shinisauridae; genus Shinisaurus; species Shinisaurus crocodilurus. Next base: position 16,203,745 of record CM037887.1, on the reverse strand, counting down.
TCCCATGTCACTTCTTGTAGTTTTGCTCTTGGAACTGGGCCTTAATACTTCAGCCTCACATTGAATAAAGTGCATATTTTAACAATAGGGATTGCTGGGTGATATAAAAGGCATACGTTTTTAAAAAGACACAAAGAACTAGTTCAAGCAGCAAATTGAATTTCTTTACCATTCATCACAAAAGCAGTCTTTTATTTGAATAGTGTGTGTGCAAAACCAGAGAGATGCCTCCAAACCTGACAATCTTCCAAGCTCTTAAAATAGAGACATTTATATCACATGGATCCCATGTGGCTTGGTTATCGGTGTGGAAGGAAACCATTTGGGGTTGCTCCTTTGTCATCCCAGCTGGACCCCATCTGTTTTAGGTGGGCATCACAACCCATGATGTGGAGCTTTACAATATTGTGCTTGTGAAGCAGCAATAACTGAGCACTTATATGGATGTCTGAGAGAAAGCCTACACTTAACATTACTGTATAACATGTAGCTGTGGGCTTTTCTACATGAGGCATTTATTTTGTGCGCTCGTGATTCCACAATCATGGTAGTCTGCAGGGGCTTTACATGATGTTGTCATCCTCCAGGGCCTCTGCAACCTTTTCTGCAGCTTTTTTTTTAAATCAAGGAAAGACTGGTATTATAGGACAAGTCGTCCATCAGGGGCCATAACCAATGTAGGGGGGAGGGGCTGGTTCCAATGGTGGGCAAAGACAGAATCAAAAGTAGGTGGAGTTCTTTCTTTCTCTGTCCTACCCTATGCCTTCTCTACCTGTTGCACACACGTACACACACACATACACACATGAAGTGGAAGATGAAGCAATTCAGGGCAGTCCAGAGAGCAAGAGTGGTCCCACAGCATCTGGAGAACCATATGATGTCACGGGACACATGGAATTAAGACCAAAGGGCACCAGTTCTCCATCCCAATCCTAGACAGTCAAAGTGGTGGCCAATATATTAGATGTCTGAATTCCTTGTCTCCTTGAACTGTTCCTTCAAAAATGCAAACTTTAGAAAGGACAATTCTGAATTGTTGGTGATGTCGTGAATCTCAGTACCTACCACAATAAATTTGGTTGTCATATTCCATGGGTTAAATGACTAATGATGGGGGAGCATGTTCTTATTCATGAAAGCGGCTGCTGGGAAATGTGTTGTCCTAAGATATACCTTCCTGTCGGTGGAACTGACAGCCATGAAATGATGGAATCAGGTTCCTGTCCTTCAGTGTTGCTTACAGTTAAAGCTGTCACACACTTTTTAAAACAGGCTGTCAAAGAAAGAGCCCTCATTCTGACACAATGTGGAGAACAAGTACTTGGAAATGTCTTAGACTGTCGGCAGTGTTAAATGCTGCTGCAGTTGGGTGCATATATATGTTTTTATACTGACTTCCAGTTTTATTTCCCGACCTTTCTAGATTTGTTTTAAAGCTTGTTGGACATTTTATATCATTCCCACCCTCAGGATCAATAGGCCAAGACATTATAGGAATTAGTTGAATATCACCTTCTCCATGGAGCATGCCTCAGGAATTGAAGAATTTTTATCTCTTACCATCCAGCTTTCAACTTGCAAAATGGGTCTTAGGGCTTCCCTACACAAGGCATTTATTGTGCTTTTGTGATTCCTACTCATGGTAGTTTGTGGGTGCTTTAAATGATGTTGTCATCTGCCAGGGCCTCTCCAAGCATTTTCACAGCTTTTTTTTTTTTTTTAAGAATGTAGCAAATGAGCTATTCAAGGGCTGTCATGCTATGAAATGCTACAAAATGGTCGTGTATTTTCGCAATTCCACTATACCACAGTGCCACCTTGTGGTTGTGTAATAGAGCATATAGAAAGGCAGAGAAAGGAAACCTTGGGCAGGGGGAAAACGTGTGTAAAGGAGATGATGTTAATCCCACAAAGAATCCGGAAGCAGAAGTCTCGGTCAAGTGGTGGGTTAAAAGCCTCATGTAGAGAAGCTCTTATTGTCACATGATTCTGTAAGTTACATTTCCAACAAATGGCTGTGATATTATGCTATTGGGGGTAATTTAAAGTATATATATATGGTAAGTATGATTTAAAAAAAATTATGTTCTTGTATTGAGTCTATGGTTATAAGTATGTATTCCTATTACATTTATGTGTGTTCTGTTGGGTAAACCTGGGGTGAGTGAGAAATGATGGGTAGGAAGAATGGCGTATTTGCATATGTGAGATGATTGGCTGAAAGAGTGTGAAGGGGTGGAGCCTGTGTTATATAAACTGTGGACAGTGCTGTTCTGGCAGGAGTATGTGGAAAAGAGAGAGAAGTGTGTGGGGAAGAGGGGTGTGTGAGAAGTGCTGGAATGCTGCTTGGGACTCTGTGGAGCTGATTGGAGACAGTTGAGAGATTGGATGAGGATTGTTAGGAGATTAACTAGTGAGTGCAGGGATTAATATTTCGGGAACAGTTGGTGAGGGCGGATTGGAAATAGAATAGGATAGTAATTACTTCATATTGGCTGAAACTTACATATGAAACTTATTTCCAGAAACTGTTGTATTTTAAAATAAATTTTACTTTGTTTATTGAAGCAATCTGTGTGGGAAGCTGTGCTTTATAGTTGGTCAAATAAGTATAAGGTAGGGATAATAGACATCCCACGGTCAGTGTGAGAGGTGTAAGGGTAAGCTGGCTGGGGCATGCTGGGAGTTGTAGGCCAAAAACATCTGGGGACCCAAGGTTGGAGAACACTGGGTTAGAGAAAGAGAAGCCCCCAACCTTATGTAAGCGCACCCATGGCTACAAGAAGGAGGGCAAGCTTGAGGCCCAATGAGGGGTGGGGTGTGACAATGACACATTTAGACAAATCAATGGGCAGAAGAACACAGGATGGCAGAGACAGGTGACCATATGGATAATAGTGGTTCGGTAACTGTAATTAAGATTGCAGAGTCGAATTACTAGTCTAGGAATGTAAAAGTACTATTGTTAGAAAGATGGGTCAAACCCAAGTAATGCCAAGAGACACATAGAACAATTATCTATGATTATCATAGCATGCAACAGGTTTATTCCCACCCAACTAAGTTGCTTCCCTTTATTTAGCAGATGACTGATATGATATAACAGAATGGTTGTTGATAATCCAGTGACGTGTTTTATAAGCGACAATTCACACATGCATGCCAGTTATGTGGGTTCTCAGCTGAATGCATGGATCAACTCCGTTGGAAAGCATTGGCTTGAAACTAGACTTGGTTGTAAAGGATATTCCTAAAGCTGGAAAGATGTCCAGGATAGGAAAGCGTGGATAATGTATGTGGGGAAGTGTTTGTGTATATTAGGGATTTTCACGGTTGAATAGGCTATACAGGAATAATTTAAAGGACATTAAGTTCCTTGCCCAATTGATGCTGTTGTTTAATTGGTAAGGCTCATCTCTTGCCCAAATTGTAGTAGAATGTTATGTTGAAAGGGCTTTCTAAAAGTCCTTTGCCCAATATGTCACTCAACTATTTAAAAGTTATTCTAAGTACCCTTGCCTAATTACAACACTTCTTAACAATTGGAAAGGTATTCTTCTGAATGCCCTTGCCCAATTAGGAAGCTTTCCTAGAGTTTTTGCAGTTTCCTACATCATCCTGCTTCTATTGTCTAGCTTAAGGTTCTAAGATATGGCTTGACTTTGGCATTGGAAAGTACTAACTGCTTTGGGAGACGGCAGTCAGGCATTCGAACAACATGACCGGTCCACTGAAGTTGGCGTTGAAGGATCATTTTTTCAGTGCTAGTAGTCTTTGCTTCTTCCAGTACACTGACATTTGTTCGCCTATCTTCCCAAGTAATTTGCAGGATTTTCCGGAGGCAACGTTGATGAAACCTTTCAAGGAGGTGGAAGTGACGTTTATAGATAGTCCATGTTTCGCAGGCATACAATAAAGTTGGTAATACAATGGCTTCATAAACCAGTGTTTTGGTCTTCTTACAAATATCCCGATCCTCGAACACTCTATGTTTCATTCGAGAAAATGCGGCACTTGCGGAGCTCAGACGATGCTGGATTTCACTGTCGATGTTAGCTGTAACAGAAAGATAGCTGCCAAGATAGAGAAAATGATCGACGTTTTCCAGTATTGTCCCGCCAAGCTGGATAGATGGCATCACCAAAGGATTGGCTTGCACTTGCTGATGAAGCACTTTGGTTTTTTTGATGTTAAGTGAGAGACCAAGTTTTTTTTGATGTTAAGTGAGAGACCAAGTTTTAAACTAGAAGTAACTGGATAGAAGGAGTTCACATTGCTTTTTATTAATAAGAAACACAATCTCACACTCACACAGACATCACATACCCTTCAGAAAAACGGGAAAAGAGATCAAGATGAAGTATATATAACATGCATTCCCAAAACAGCTTTTGGCTAGCAGAGGTTACCCCCTGCTGGGAGCAACCCCACCCAGTATCTTCCCTTTACTTTTATAGTTTTACAGTTGAACATGATCTGTGATGTTCAAAATGCAATTTCCCAAGGAAGTGTTCCTCCTATTCTCAGTTTCCCTAGTACAGTGATGGCGAACCTATGGCACGCGTGCCACAGCTGGCACACAGGGACCTCTCTGTGGGCACTTGAGCCATTGGTCGCCAGATCGCGAAAAGACGCTCTCCACTCATTCCTCGCTGGCCTCCACAGGCCTCCACAGGCAGGCACACTCCAACATCTTCAGATAGCACCATGAGGGAGGGGATAGACCAGGGACGGGGTGAGATCAGGTGATCTCGCGCGCTGCCCAAATCATTGCGCGCCCGGTGAAGAGCCATGCCCTGAGACAGAGCGGGGCGCGATTAGCTAGTGCCCCCTCCTCCTTCCTGCCAAATTTAAGGCACTTTGAAATAAATAAGTTGGTTTTGTGTTGCAGTTTGGGCACTCGGGCTCAAAAAGGTTAGCCATCACTGCCCTAGTACAAGGCTCCTGGTAAAGCAATGTGATACACTTGGTAGTAAGGGCATTGGAGAGAATGTGATTTACTTCAGACCAGACATGCCTTCTGGCTAATTTATAGCTCCCTGCTCTTCAGGCAATGGGGCTGAACTGTTTAAAAAGGGGGGAAAGCCTCCCGCTCCTGTCCTCTCTCAAACTGCATGGTGGCTATCCTGGGAGAACTGCCTTTCACACACAGTGGAAATGGCCATTTCAGAAGCAGGGGTTCTTTGTTTCTGGTCCTCCGCTTATGCGGAGGCACACATGTGCGCAGGAGCAAATTTGTTGTTTGTTTTTTTAAAAAAAACACTGACACACAATTCCCTGAAGCAGCCTGCTCAGAGATGCAGAGCTGTGGAGGTGCGCACATGCACAGGAAAGTTTGCAAACAGAAAAAAAATTAAGAAGCTTCCAGGGAAGAGGGCAAACCGCTGCATGACAACAAATGGTGGACACCCCTCTTCCCCACTAGATGCACGTGACATCACATTCCCCCGCCCCTCGAAAACTATTGGCTAACTCCAGTGGCGACACTGTTGTGGCCACACCTCGGATGGGCAACTGCAGCACACACAGACTGCGTACTGTGACAGTGAACTGCAATAACTGGAAACACTGTGATAAACCTAGTCTGGGAAATTCTGGAAGAATTCAAGAAACTAAGAATGCAGGACTAGCGCGACTCGCACTGAAAAGTGTGTGCGGCGTGTGCCCCTCAAGTCATGGCAGCGATATGGTACTGTAATAAACCGTAGGTGTGGATCCGGCCCCAGTGTGCAGCTGCTGTAAAAAAAAAGGCAAACTGAATGTTAGGCATAATTCGGAAAGGAATTGATAATAAAACTGCCAAGATCATACTCCCTTTTTAGAAATCTATAGTGCAACTGCACTTAGAATACTGTGTACAGTTCTGATCACCGTACCTTAGAAAGTTCATTGTAGAGTTGGAAAAAGTGCAGAAAAGGACAACTAAAATGATCAAGGGGCTGGAGCAACTCCCCTATGAGGAAAGGTTACAGCAGCTGGGATTGTTTAGCTTTAAAAAAAAATGGTAAGGGGAGACATGATAGAGGTGTAAAAATTATGCGTTGTGTGAAGAAAGTCGACAGGGAGACATTTTTCTCCCTCTCTCATAATACTAGAACCCAATGGGGTCATCCCATGAAGCTGAGTGGTGGGAGATTCAGGCCAGATATAAGGAAGTACTTCTTCACACAGCGCATAGTTAAACTATGGAATTCACTTCCACAAGATGTAGTGATGGCCACCAGTTTGGATGGCTTTACAAGGGAATTGGACAAATTCCTGGAATTGGACTACTCCTGATGGCTATATGCTCCCTCCGGTATCAGAGGCAGTGTGCCTATGTGCACCAGTTGCTGGGAAATATGGGTGGGAGGGTGCTGTTGCACTCATGTCCTGCTTGTGGGGTCCCGTGGGTAGCTGGTTGGCCACTGTGTGAACAGAATGCTGGACTAGATGGACCTTTGGTCTGATCCAGCATGGCTCTTCTTATGTTCTTAACTTGTATCTCATTTATTTCAATGGGTATACCCTAAGTATAACTAAATCTGGATCCAACCCATTGTGTCTGAGATTATACGAAACATCTCTCTGTGTTGTCATTCCTTTTATTTCTGCTGTTCAGGCTGCAAGTAGGGATATACGAGAATTTCATTGATGCTCAAAAAAACAAAAAAAAACAAAAAAAAGGATGAAAATGCCCTGCTTGCAACCCTGAACACAAGCACAAATGCAATGGCAATTTTCAGAAAAAAGCTCATACATTCTCGAGCTTGCAGTCACATTCACAAAATGCACCCCTTTTGGGAAATGTGCCCTTTAAAATGCACATTTTTCAAAAAGGATGCATTTTAACGATTTAATCAATGGGGGGAGGGGAAGCACACACTTCTCCTGCTTGAAAATGCACACTTTTCCTGTTCGAAACACACAGACACGCACTCTTGTTCATGAGCAAGAACAAGGCAATGATTTTGAATATTAAGGTGGGAAGAGGTGAGTCTTAACGGGCTTGAAGAAATGCTTGTTCATCCATCCCTAGAACTTGTGAGTGCTGCTGCTTCTGTTGCCAAAATGGCACCACCCATGCTCAAGAGGAAGCTCACAGTAGATGTGGGGTAATAGCAAAGTTTGCAAAAGTACAGACAACTTGTGGCGGGGGGCGGGCTATGAGGGGAAACAATTCCAGAACAGCCCAATAAGGACTGACCATGCTCAGTGCCCACTGAATGCTAAATAACTGTAGGGGGGTGGGATGGAAACATAGAGGTCGAGTGGGGGGTGGATGGAATGGAGAGCCTGGAATCCTGAACAGCACTTCACACTGCAATATTTTGTTGCAGATCCCGCCTGTTTCATCTGTAATGCTGACGCACACATGTAACATACCATTATATGACGTAGTCTTCAGGGGTTGACCACACGTGTATTTCATTGTTGTTCTCGCTTATTTTATTTATTATACTTATATTCCACCTTTTTTCCTGCAAGGAAACCAAGGTGGTTTACATAATCCTCATCCTCCTCTCCATCTGATCCTCACAACAACCCTGTGAAGGTAGGTTAGGTTGATAGTCTGTCTCAAAGCCACCCAGTGAGCTTGATGGCCGAGTAGGGACTAGATTCTGGATCTCCCAATCCAACACTCTAACCACTACGCCACACTGGCTCTCAAGTTGTTGTTGTTCTCTTTAAAAGCATCTAATTTTTTCTAAGCGCTCTAGATATATTGAAAGATAAGAAGTCTATGTGCCTGCAGGCTTACAAACTAATAGACAAGATACAGAAGAGAGAAATCGCCCTTGTTTTGTAAACTGCCCAGGGAGCCTTTTGGCTGATGGGCGGTGAATAAATAAATAAATAAATAAAATGGGGAGGAAAGAGGAAAGCAAGCATTGGTGCTGCAGCTCCTTCTCTGGCTCACTGCTGGGGCCAGGTTGGTGTCGTCGTCCCCCAGCTGTGATGCTCTTCTTGGGAGGCAGGGTGTACAGCCCCCCAGTAGCCCTCAGTCTCCTGGCTGATGGATAAGGCCGGAGTGAGCTGTCCTTCAGTTCTCCAGTCCCAACACATCTTCTGAAACGATCACATGGGGGGGGGGAGGAATACAGCATGTGATCTTACTCAAACCAGCTTCTGAGAACAGCTGAGAAGCATTAGGCTTTTCTGATTTACTGGTAGAATTTGAGTCATTTCCATGAACACCTTAAAAATCTCATGAGGTGGCGTCAAGAGCACATAATGCAGGCCACATGCTGAAGCTAAGCAGGTACGAGTCGGGTCAGTGCTTGGATGGGTGACTGCCTGGGCTGCCCACATCTGTTCTCCTGCATTGAGCAGGGGATTGGACTCGATGGCCTTATAGGCCCCTTCCAACTCTACAATTCTATGATTCTCTCTGGTCCTGAATTGGAATCAATCATAAACTTTAAGTGTAATACTGTGAACCATTATATTTCTTTTTAAAAAAAAAACATTTCTATGTTAAACAAACACATAAAATCAAACATATAATAATTAACAAAACAAAATAGACCTCCGATTTTCTTCTACAGTAAATATAGGTAACAATAATTTTTCTTACTCGATAATCAGAATGAGAAATCTCTTTCTTCCTGTTGTCCCAAATTCACTTATTATTCCATGAACCCACAAACAAACAAATCATTATTTTCCAGTCTCTGCAAAAAGTCAATTAGAGTTTTCCACTCAACAATAAACGTGGATGTTGTCCTTTCTCTGATTAATGAGGTGAGTTTGGCCATCTCTGCCAGCTCCAGCATCTTGACCAACCATTCTTCTGTCATAGGCACTGCTGGACCTGTGACCCATTATATTTGACAACTTTGGTAGAGATTCAAGAATTCAGTTCTTTTTTGCCCAAATCCAATGGCCACTAATGCAGAGCTTTCTTAGCCCCACAAAGATTCCACCCCATTCACTACGAATTGAGGGGCTGGCTATATGTAAGCAAATAGAATTGCTTCCTCAATTCTGAATGAGGAAACTTAAAGCCCAGGTGTTTTATGTGGCCACTGAAGCACAGCAAGGACCCTGGGATCACAATACCAGAGGAGAAAGGCTGGCCTGGTTCATCTCCCTCCTTCTCAGCTCTTCTCTGTCTATAAATAATGCAGGACTTGTAAGCATTTCTGGGGCTTCAGGTCATGTTTAACTGCACTTACCTTGTGTACTGGTCAATTCATATCTCAGCATTATCACAGCAGTACTTGATGACCCAGGTGGTTGTGTGGGCTGGTAACCTGGCTGCAAATGTACCAATATATTTACAGTGCATGTGCCCAGGCACCTTATATGGATAAGAGCTTTCTTCATGCCCCATGTAGAGTATAAATTGGTTCTTGGTTCTTAGCAGTGGCTGCTGTTGCTGTATTATTCCCATGAGCCCATCCAGGGGTCCTAATGTGAGTAGCTGAGTCGGGGAGACTGAGTTCCTGGATGCACCCTCTGGGTGGAGTTCACCATTGTTCTCACTTTAGCCTTTGTCAGAAGCTACAGGGACTAGCATTCGGTGGTGATGGGGGGGGGGTCATTTCTGAATGAGGCTGCCCCATGTGGCCAGTTATCATTACTGCAGCTTAGAACATTTTCCTGCCAGTAAAATATTCCCAGGCTGTGGACTGATCCCACCACCCCAAGATGGCCATTGAACCCTCGGTGACAGGAAGGACTATAAAAGACTTCCTGTTGGAGCCGAGACCTTCCCTCATCAGCAAGGTCCTTTTGAATCTGGTGTGTTCCTTGGCTCCCCCCCTGACCGGCTTAAGGCTGGCCGGCAGCCAGCAGCTGGCTTTCCTTCTGAGAGCACTGCCAAATATCCAGCTGAGATAAGATAAGAGAGTTGCAGCAGGATGAGTAACAGAAGCGTGGTCTTACAATCCTAGGAGTCAAGCCGAGAGTGTTGTTCAAAAGTCCAGGGGTCGAGCAGAGGCAGTGTCAGTGTCAGTCCGAAGTCGGGTCCAAGAATCCGGGAAGTAAGGCAGGGTTCTGGAGCAAGGTCAGGGATCAGGAACACGAATCAAGGAGGACGTTGTTTCCCAATACCCAGGCTTCAGTGAGTGAGCGTTGTTATACTGCCTGCTGCCTGGGCACGCCCGTCTCGCAGCTGGAGCTCCTCAGCAGCAGGCTGATTATAAAAGCCTCACAAGGCCGACATCCTGGTTTGCAGCCGGACGCTGCGTCGAGGGGCCTGCATCTGTTCCTGCCTTTTCATCGTCCGCCTTTGTCTGGGACTTGGGGCCTGCACTATCTCCGGCTCTGATTCTGACTCCTCCCGGGCTGGGGAACTCCCACGGGTCATGCCAGAGGGGCCTGCCAGCTCTTCAGCTGCCAGGTCAGCCCCGTCTGGAGCAGCAGTGTCTGAACTCTGCTCTTGAGGAGTGTCCCGGGCCCTGGGTGAGTCACACTCGTCCTCAGAGGAGGATTCCCGGAGGGGGGTCATGACACACACACCCGTTCTCAGCCCAGGCTCAACTCTGACAGTTGCCTATGGCTCGGTCTTGACAGTCTTAAAGATAGACAACAAGAGACTGGGAGCAAATAATCCTGACTTCTTGCTCTCCTTCTCTGTGCTAGTTTGCTGCCAAGCTTTCCATCCTCCATGCATGAGCTACGCATGACGACTTCCTTTTCAACTTGTAAAACTTGCTATTGCTTGCAGTATTCTTGCCAGATCTCTCTAAGAGCCACTGGGAGGGGGGCGGACAACAACCACTCAGACAAATATTCACTCTTTTTCAGCCCAATTATATAGGATGTGCTGTGCTTAATTTATAAGACAAGAGATGCGGGAACTTGAGCTGTACTCAGATCAATGGAGGATTCACAGCAGTGGTGCTTGGAAGAACTTGTGCCCTGGACCGTGAATGAAAAACACAGGTTATTTAAAGGTTTAATTACAGAACATTTACAGGTAAAACCTAGTCCAACTGCACTTACCCTAATGCATATTCCTAATAAATTGCAGTTATGCATAATTGATTATTAAGTCTTATTAAGTATGCATCTGGGTATTTAAATAGCTTCAGAGGTAGTCGAAATTAGATTGCTCAATTAATTGGATTACTTCACAAATATTGATTAGCTTTTCTTTAGTATTTAACATTAAAGTAATTTTATATATTATTATTATAATTTTAATTAACTGTTTAAACATATTCAAGAGTTGCTAAGAACAGAATTATATTATTGCTGTATCATTTTGAGTTAATTGCAAAGCATTCTTATAGACTTGATAAACTGCAATGCATCCCCTGAACAATCAATTCACATAGCATTACCTTCAATTAGATTTTTTATTTTTTTTTATTAAAATCACATTAGGATCTCACTAGAGGCACAATGAAAATTACACAAAAAGCTTGCAATTCAACCATGAATTTATTCCTGAAGTGCATATTGATTACAGATGACTAACCAGGCAATTAGAAGAAGTGTTCAAAGGTAACATCCTGGTGAGATTCAAATATATTGCTATGGTAGTGCAAAATAAGGAGGTGACCTTTACTAAGGTGTTTCATATAGATAATAGGCAAAGATGTTCCTCCAGTAGTCCCTGGTGGGTGGAATATGCTTGCTTAATTGAGCACAGCTGATCTTTTATGGCTACTGGCGACTAGTAGCCATAAATGCTAGAGGGTGTGTGCGTGTGCGTGCGTGTGTAAGAAACAGATTTGACATTTTGAACATAGTCGGCAAAGGACAAACAAACAAGTATGAGTTTTGTAACTCTATATCAGAAGCCCCCTCTTCTCTCCCTTGAATCAGTTTCAGGTGTTGTATCTCAGCCCCTGAAATGGCTGCCCCCAATTTTCCACCTGAAAATATCACTCCACCCCAGGTTGGGCCCCTGTTCAATGGTCGAGAGCACATAATGCAGGCCACATGCAGAGCCAGTGTGGCGTAGTGGTGAGAGTGTTGGACTGGGACTCGGGAGACCCGGGTTCTAGTCCCCGCTCGGCCATGAAAGCTCACTGGTTGACTTTGGGCCAGTCACTGACTCTCAGCCTAACCTACCTCACAGGGTTGTTGTGAGGATAAAATGGAGAGGAGGGGGAGAATTATGTAAGCCGCCTTGGGTTCCTTGCAGGAAAAAAAGGCAGGGTATAAATATAATAAATAATGCTGAAGCTAAGCAGGTATGAGCCGGGTCAGTGCTTGGATGGGTGACTGCCTGGGCTGCCCACATCTGTTCTCCTGCATCGATGGCCTAATAGGCCCCTTCCAACTCTACTATTCTTTGATTCTATGCATATAGTTTGAAGAGGGGGAGGAGCAGTCTTTGTGGAATTCATTAAAGAGAGATAAATCAGTGTCTGAAAGGGGCTAGTGCTGACCCAGTTAACTGCTGGACACAATTCAATAAATTCAACAAAGTTTTGATCTTTTCACCACGTGGGACAAGAATACTTTCCTTTTATGTTTTCGTTTCTTTATATCATTTATATATTGTCTCCCAATAAACCTTCTCAGGTGTTTTATATAATAAAACAGAACATATGCTATGTAATCATCAACAACAACAACAAAAACCCTTTAAAACAATTTAAAATGCAAAAACTAAAACTTCAAGATTATCTCCTTCAAAGTATTGGGATTTGGGAGTGAGGCGGCTTCAAGGAATAGTAGTTGACCACTTGCCATCACATAGTGGCCCTATAAAAGAAGCTCAGGTTTATTCTTTCCTTAAGAAGCCTTGGGGAAGACTAGACTGTTTTGACAGGTTTTTGTTGTATCCATTGGGATGCTGCTATTGATTGGTTCCTATTCATTTCTACTCTAGAACCCAGAGCCTTCTTTTCCCAGGTAGGAATGGAAAACAGTGCTAACCTCCATTTATCTTAACTCAAGCCTATGTAACCCCAAATAATGGTTTGGTTTAGCCCCGTAGGGGTAGAAGTGCTAGAAGGGGATAAATTAAACTTGTTCTTCTGGGGAAGGGAATGATATTTTGTGCTCTTATTATCTTTCATACGGTAAATTGAACTGATGCATATGCATGGTTAATTGGCAAAGGGTTACCAGTCAACTAGCATGTGCAAGTTTAAACAAGCCCAACTGACCTTTCCCCCGGATGCCAATCTCCGTATGTTGCATGTGGCCACATGCTTCATGGATGTGCTTGCCCCACCCTGGGGCAGGGTTGTGTCCACAAATGCTGCCTCCCTTGCCTACTGAACACTGCACATGCTGGCAGGACTGTAAGGAGGCTTAGTCCATCATCATCATCATCATCATCATCATCATCATCATCATCATCATCTATTCAATTTATATCCCGCCTATATACTATTGCTCTTCACTGACTGCTGGTCAATTTCCAGGCTTAAACCAAAGACCTGGTTATTATTACCTTTAAAGCTCTAAATCAGGAGTTCTCAACCAGGGTGGAATCGTGGAATTCTCCCCAGGGGGAATTTTAGGGTTTGGGGGGGGGGATTGGGACCACAGACTCAAACTGTTGGAATACTGATCTTTCTACAAATTACAATTCTACAGATTGTACATAATCTACAGGACATCACACCTTATTGTATGGCACAGATTACTGGTAAGTCAGACAATCTTGGAAAGGGCGGGGAATGACATTCTGACATATGGTGAAAAGGGTGCATGGGGCAAAAAAAGTTAAGAACCACTGCTCTAAATGGTTCAGGAATGGGATACTAAAAGGACCGTCTCCTCCTGTACAATCCTGTCCATCTACCAAGATACGTTGGTGAGTCCTTTTGTGTACCCCACCACCATCTGAAATACAGTTGTCAGGAAGATGTGAAAGTCTTCTTTATCATGGCACACAGCTTGTGGAATTCACTGCCCTGGTTGATCCATCTCGATGTCATACTGGTATCATTTCAATACTTTTTTTTGTCCCAAGGGGCTATCAATCTGCCTGGAGTTTTATTCTGCCTGGCTGGCTCACTGCTGGCGTTTTGTTTGTTTTTTAATCTGCTTCTCCTGTCTGTTTTTAACTTGTTCTTGTTTTGCTGTTTTAAAAATGTACATATTATTTATGTTAGCCATCTTTTGGTATTTTATTAAAACCAAAAAGTGGGATAAATGCATTCTTATAAATAAAGGCATATTTTTAAAATGGTGGGTCTTCAGCTATTGGTGTTTTGGTGGCCCAGTACAATGGTATTTTATAAATACAAGAAGGCATTATGTTCCTTTAATAATATTTTGTTATGACAAATACAAAAATACAGCAAAATACATATACTTAATGTATAACATTGAAAGGAAATACAAGGTTGTAAACCATCTTGAAAGTTATTATTCCAAAACATAGTAAATAAAGACGATTTCTCAACAAACTTGACTCCTGAAACAATTTCTTGAAAAATAAGTTAAGTTGTTTAATAATGCACTTCCCCAACTCTTGTGATATTGTCCAATCAGTTGTTATGCAGATTTTAGCTGCTACTGGTATGCTCCGTGTGAAGCAACTGAGCAAAAGCAAAAGAATCAGGATAAATTCAAGGAGAGTCAAGGAAACCTTGGAGGCTACAGTCAGGAGCACTCTATCAAGTATTAACAATGAAAACATTACAACTTAAGTAAGTAGACCAAAATTGGTCCCCATAGAGGTGTATCACTTCAATCATTAAGATGAAAATGACTATACTCTTTGCTTAGAATAATGAGAGTTGATACTGATTGTCATTAGAGTAAGCAACAGGAAAATGATAATAAGAGGCAGCTTGAGAATGCAATGCTAATGCAATGTTTTTTTAATAAAATAATTTTGAATTGATTGCCTGGAGCAATGAAACCAATGTTCTTAATATGGCAACACGCATTTTATACCAGTCTCCAAGGACAGATATCAGTAATGACTAGTCCATGTGTGTGTGTGTTTTTTTCTTGGTATGCAAAGTTTTGCAAATATACCGTTAGAATCATTATTATGCTAAACATACACAAGAACGAACAGTGCAAATTAACATACACACAATGATACTAAATTAGCTATTGCAATAAGGATGTTGTCATATTATAGCATGTTTAGAATAATCATGATGGTAGGACCTTTATCAGTTACCCATCTCCATCCCCCCCCCCCCGCCAAAAAAAAAATCTGTTTCTGGAACTCATTGTTTCTAATGACATAGAAACATCTAAATAGGACACAGACAAGCCAAAACGTTTGCCATGTGGGGATCTAATTGGGCAGAGACTCATTTCAGAACTAGAATTGCCAGAATGTAACTACAGGTAGCCTGATACATTTTAAGTGATCAAATTGCATTACACCCTCCCCTAATTTCCTGCATCGAGCAGGGGGTTGGACTCGATAGCCTTGTAGGCTCCTTCCAACTCTATGATCTATGAAAACCTGGGCAACAGCAGCAAGGAAGGAAGGACAGGAAAATCTGTAGCACATCAGGAGATTGAAAGGCATGACGTTGGCAAAATCCACTGTCCACCAGCCCGGTGTTGAACAACCTTTTCTTGTAGTTTTTGAAGGATGCTCGAACATACCAACATTCTATGAACTTCACTTCAAAGCTTGGTTCACCTCACTCCCATTCTTGTTCATGACCTGTTTTTATGGTTTATTTGAATGTGAAAGTGCACATTTTAGATGGGAAAGTTGCACATTTCTGTGCACTTTAAAGTGTGCATTTTTGAAGTGTTTTTTTTAAAGTGTGCATTTTTTTAAAAAAGTGCATATTTTTAAAGAAGTGTACTTTTTTTTTTCAAATGCAAATGCAAGTTTGGGAATTTGCGTATGTTTTCAGAGAATGTGTGCGCCTGTTTGCATTCGGTGTTGTGAAAGGGGCATTTTCACATGATTTGTGGACTGAATAGAAATTCTCAAACATCCCTAGCAGCCAGCAAAAAGAGGAAGTGTATCAAGTTCTTGTGCAGGGGACCTGTCACACAAGGACAGTGGTCTGTGTTTGGCACAGTGGGTCACAATTTATATTTATTTATTTATTTATAACCCGCCTATGGGACTCAAGGTGGCTTTACAACATTAAAATTGGTACAGTTAAAACGTATAAATAGAAAAATACAAAAGTTAAAAAGATAATTAAATCAGCAATAATATTAAAATTATATACAATATCAAAGTTAAAACAGCAATGACCATAAAAACAGTGCAAATCCATCACATTCTCATAGGTCCAAACTATTCCCCCAAAGGCCTGCTGGAACAGGATTTTTTTTTTTGCCTGCCTCCAAAAACAGGCCCAGTATATTGTTTATGTGACATTTTAAAACAATGTTCCTTCAAATGTTCATGGAAGGAAGGAAGAGGCATATGGCCTCCCTACTCTCTCTGAAAGAATAATTTTGCATACCTTTTGGAGATGGGAAGTATTGGAATTATTACTGTGTATAAAGAACCAGTCTCCTCTCTGTAACAAGCCTAGATATGTGTCCCCCCCCCCCTTCTTTCTTTTTTTTCTGGAGTGCAAGATTAGGATGCTAAAACACATGCCTTCCATTAAATTGGGGCCTTTTGTTATTATCATGATCCTCATTATTAGTTAGGAGCAATAGCTTTTGTCTCCTTCACCATCTGAACAAAGTGTGTGAGAGTAAAATAAAACTAATTTCAATATGTACCGAGAAAGCATTTCTCCTTTTTGCTGATCGCTGCCACCTCTTTTCAGCAGGAACAGCTGGTCTGTAAATGGCTTCCTCAGCTAAAACAATGCCTGTCTCGCTTTAAAATTTCAGCAGGAAGCTGCTGTTTCATCATTTAGTCATGTCACATATTTATAGGGTTGTGTTTGCCACAGAGTTTGAGGAACTAAAAAACAAAACAAAAACCCACACCACATACACAAAAATCCAACAACAAAATATGTTCAGAAATCTGAAGGATAACTGCATTCCAATCTGGGTATTAATCCAGGAAGTATAAATCAGGTTGGTTCACTTAAAAAATACAGACTGCATGAAATCCCTTCTAAAGACCCTGCGGATGAAACTAAGTCATAGGATCATAGGAGTTGGAAGGGGCCTACAAGGCCATCGAGTCCAACCCGCTGCTCAATGCAGGAAACTAGAGGAGGGGTCTCCCATCCAAGTAATAACCAGGCCTGACCCTGCTTAGCTTTCCATGCTTAGACAAGCTGAGCCAGCGTGAGCCACAGTTAGATGAACACACTTTTCACAAGGCATCTCCAAAAGGCAAAATGTAGGGACAGTGTTTTAATTGGGAAAGGTAATGCAAAATACAAAGCAATAAATAACGGCTTTTGGAGTGCAGTCAACTGGCACACACACACACACAAAAACCAGTGCAAAGAGCAACTGGGCATAATGAAGCACATGCCAAAGGAACAATGCGAATCAGATCAGAACATTATCCCATTCACAGGCTGACCATACTGTGTTACCCTTAGGTAGCATCACCTAATTGCTTGGGCTTTTCAATGCCATTGTGTTTATATCCCATAGAAGTCCATATTAATATTTAATGAAAGCCAACACTGAGCTTTTGAAATGGAAAACACTGAAATAAGCGTATTAATCTGCATTGAACAAAGGCAACAGCCCCTACCACCACCACTCCCCAGGAAAAGACATTGGGGGAGAAACAGAATATTATAATCCAGCTCAGTTTGAACTCAGGATTTCTTTTCCCGTAAGCCTTTAAACTGTAAGAATAGATTATGAAGGTAGAACCCATAATTAGCATGGATACTGCCTATTTGCCTGAAATACCATTTCCAAGGAGGCAAAGCAAATACATCTTCATATTTGGAATGAAGTGGAAGGAGTGGGGAAAGCAGGTTCCTCCAAAACAGCATAGCATACCTGATTTTCCACCAACCAGAGCTCGTAGGGATGAATGTGAAATTCATTTCAGTTCATGGTTGATCAGGAGTTACCCAGTTCGCACCTTCCAGACTGAAAACAGACTTGGACGCAATCTGTGGTCAATGTCCATTCGTTTCTGAGCTTGCAGTGTTATTAGGAGGATTGTGATCTGAAAATGGGGGAATTAACATCTGTTCCTCTGTCATGGTCAGATCACTTCCTATTGAAGTTTAGACTTTCAGCAGCCTTTCCCCTCCGCAAGGGTGGGGTGGGGTGGCTATTAAAATGGTCCGCCCCCGGAGGTTAATGGATTCTGATGGATTCCAGAGGGCTCTGGGGGATTTTCCTGCTGGTATGGCTGGTGGTCCTGTTGAAGCCCAGGTTGCTCTGTGGAATGCAGAGATGACCCGGGCGGTTGACATGATCGTGCCCAAGCGCCCTCTCCCTCTGGGCAGAGCCCGGCCAGCTCCCTGGTACACACCAGAGCTGAGGGCAATGAAGCAAGAGGGAAGACGGCTGGAACGCAGGTGGAGGAGAACTCGTGCTGAATTTGACCGAACACAGGTTAGAGCTCATTATCGAGCCTACTTTGTGGCAGTGAGGGTGGCAAAATTCTTTTCCACCACCATTGCATCTTCTCAGTGCCGTCCAGCGGTGCTTTTCCGAGTGGTCCGTGGCCTTTTAGACTCTGGGCCAGCGAGAGAAATGGCAGAACCCTCGGTTGCACGCTGCTGATGAGTTTGCACGGCACTTTGAAGATAAAGTCGCTCAAATTCGTCATGAATTGGACACCACAATTAGTGCAGCTCCTTTAGTAGAGGTGTCCAGAGCACCGTCTGGTCCGGTTTTATTGGATGAATTTCAGTTATTGAGGCCCGAGGATGCGGACAAGGTGCTTGGCCAAGTCCGGTCGACCACCTGTGTGCTTGACCCTTGCCCGTCTTGGCTTATTACATCAAATAAGGAGGGGATAACCGGCTGGGTCCAGAAGGTTGTAAATGCCTCCTTGAGAGAGGGAGTGGTGCCGACCTCTTTGAAAGAGGCGGTGATTAGGCCACTCTTCAAAAAGCCTAACCTGGACCCAAATGATGGGTCCAAATGATGTTAATAACTACAGGCTGGTAGCCAATATCCCATTCCTGGGCAAGGTGCTTGAGCGGGTGGTTGCTGGTCAACTCCAGGCACTCTTGGATGAAACGGACTATCTAGATCCATTTCAATCTGGATTCAGGCCTGGTTTTGGAACAGAAACTGCCTTGGTCACCCTGTGGGATGACCTCTGCCGGGAGAGGGACAGGGGGAGTGCGACCCTGTTGATTCTCTTGGACCTCTCAGCAGCTTTCGATACCATCGACCATGG
This sequence comes from Shinisaurus crocodilurus, assembly GCA_021292165.1. Lineage (NCBI taxonomy): Eukaryota > Metazoa > Chordata > Lepidosauria > Squamata > Shinisauridae > Shinisaurus > Shinisaurus crocodilurus. The sequence continues at coordinate 16,184,607 of CM037887.1, read as the reverse complement.
TATCCTTCTGGATAGGTTGTCCGGGTTGGGAGTTGGAGGCACTGTGCTCCAGTGGTTCTGATCCTACTTGGCTGGCCGATTGCAGAAGGTGGTGCTGGGGGATTACTGCTCTGTCCCTTGGCAGTTATGCCATGGGGTGCCACAGGGCTCTATTTTATCCCCTATGCTGTTTAACATCTACATGAAACCACTGGGAGAGGTTATCCGGAGGTGTGGGCTGAGATGTCATCAGTATGCAGATGACACCCAGCTCTATCTCTCCTTTTCATTTAATCCAGGTGAGGCAGTGGCTGTTCTGAATCAGTGCTGGGCACGGTAATAGACTGGATGAGGGCTAATAAACTGAGACTCAATCCAGATAAGATGGAGGTTAGTGGGTGGTTCGTCTGCCCGGCTAAGTGATATTCAACCAGTTCTGGATGAGGTTGCACTCCCCCTGAAGGATCAGGTTCATAGTTTGGGGGTGCTCTTGGATCCACAACTGTCACTCGAGGCACAGGTGAACTCGGTGGCATGGAGCACCTTTTATCAGCTTAGGCTGATATACCAACTACGTCCTTATCTGGACAGAGATAGCCTAGCTACAGTTATCCATGCTCTGGTAACCTCTCATTTGGATTACTGCAATGTGTTATACGTGGGGCTGCCTTTGAAAATGATCCGGAAACTTCAGCTGGTCCAAAATAGGGCAGCGAGATTATTAACAGGGACTGGCCGACGTGAACATATTATGCCAGTGCTTTCTCAACTGCACGGGCCCGATTCTAAGTGCTGGTACTTACATTCAAAGCCCTAAACGGCTTGGGGCCAGGGTATCTAAAGGATCGTCTCCTCCCATATGTACCTGCCCGGACACTAAGATCTGCATCAGCAGTCCTTCTCCGAGAGCCCCTGCCAAAGGAAGTAAGGCAGGTGGCTACTAGGAGGAGGGCCTTTTCTGCTGTGGCACCCTGGTTATGGAATGAGCTCCCCAGAGAGGTTCACCTGGTGCCTACTTTGTATTCTTTCTGGTGCCAGGTGAAGACCTTCTATTCTCCCAGGCATTTTAATCATTTTAATCATCTTAATCATTTTAATCTTGTAGTTGTTTTTAACTTCATTATTGTAACTGCTGCTGCTAGCTCTGCTGTGTGTTTTTAATCTGTGGTTTTAAATTTTATATTTATTTTATATTGTATTTTATGGTTTTAACTGTTGTAAACCGCCCAGAGAGCTTCGGCTATTGGGCGGTATTAAAATGTATTAAATAAATAAATAAATAAATAAATCAGCCAGAGTAGCTAGACTGGTGGGGACTAGGAAGAGGGCCTTTTCTGTGGCGGCCCCCATACTGTGGAACTCTCTCCCTAGTGACCTCCACCATGCCCCCTCTCTGCTGAGCCTCCGTCACTCACTAAAAACATGGCTATTCAGGCAGGAATATGGGGTGGGTTAAGATTTTAAAATTTTATACTGTTTTAACTGTATTTTATATTTTATCATGTTGTACATTGCCCAGAGTTGCCGGCCAGATGGGCGATTCATAAATACAACAAATAAATAAATAAATAAAATGAGGGAAGGCAACGAGGAAGGCAACGAGGAGTGTATCTGTGAGTGCAGATTACAAGAAGGATGGTCATACTGGTCTCATACAAGAAAAGGGAGGATAGAAATGAGTTTTGTGGGGCTTTTTTTTGCTACTTTGTAAAGCTCAGCTTTGTGTCTTCTAAAGCCAATTGAGACTGAATCTCAAGAAGACTGAAATAAAGATGACTGGTAGGATCTTAGATCTGAGAGCATGGATATTCCTATCTCTGCTACTCAGCCGGCCCAGGTCATAATTGTGATATGAAAGAGCTTAAGGCCAAAGCCTTTGGGAAAGGGCTGGAATCTATCTGAAACCCTGGAGAGCCGCTACCAGTCATTGCAGACAAATTCAAATGTGCTTTTTTTTTTTTTTTTTAAATTGCATTCTTCTCTTATTTATATTCACATACATAAAACATAATGTGTGTATGTGTAAATATTGCTGTCCTTGTGAATGCATGAATAAGTCTTCATTAAAAGCATGGAAGCTACGTTTTCTTCCCTTTCTCCTTCTTTCTAAACACAAAAAATAATTAAATGAATATTTAAATATTTTAACACTAGAAATGGCGATATACCAGCCGCCAGTAGGTAGCTGTATAAAACATAACTCAACATACAGCCACGTGAGCTCGCTATCTATTTTCATAACAGTGATGATGAATAAAATATAGTTTTTTTTTAAAGCTTTAAAATATTTAATAGGAAAGCGATAGGCTAGGATAATTTTAACAATAGTGTTGATATGAATGTTGCCTGGATTATGATAAAAATGAAAAAAACAAACCACCATTATAACATTATTCTGACACTTTAAAAGTGTCACTTTTAAAAGGGTATTCAATCCTAGGTTCACAGTCCTGGACTCTCTAAGGCCTATGCATACTAACCTGGAAGAACAGAGCCATGGAAGAAAAAAGCCGTGCTCTAATTTCATCTCTATTTCATCACAATTAGACATGGACAAATCTGTCTGTTTCACTTTAACAGTTACTGTTTCTATAGCATCCACTTTTTCTCTCTTTTTCAAGCACAAAGGTGTTCCATCCTGTTTCTGCATCAGTTTGTGATTTATTTATTTATTTTTTAAAAAAACCTGCATGGAAGTGTGTATGAAATTTTTGCGCACGTGTCAATTTGTATGTATTTTGTACACAGTTTTCTGAATATATGTATTTTTCAAGCACTTTCCCTTAATATATGCACTTTGCATGCTATTTCCCCTAATGTACTCATTTTTGTATGCAGTTTTCCTTTAATTTTGCTCCACGTTTTTTAATCAGACAACTATACCATGAAATTCAGAGAAGTGTGAAAACAAAAGAATAACTGTGTTCTGGTTTGCACATTCATTTGGGAAGTGTGAATTAGGCTGGTTTGTATTAAAATGCAAACTAATTTCAATCCCATACTTAAGTTCCACACATTGAGAATTCCCAGTCTGATGATGAGGATGAGGATGATTGCTATTTATTCATTTCATTTCATTTCTATGCCACCCAATAGCCCAAGCTCTCTGGGTGGTTCACAGCAATTCATAAAACACAGATACAATAATAAAAACACAGCATAAAATACAGATGCAATAAAATGCGGCATAACATTTCAATATGCAGAATTTAGAAACAATTTAAAACAACTAAAACAATTTCAATTAAAAAAAAGTAGACCTGTTAAATCTAGACCTGTTTAACTAGACCTTTTCAACAACTGACATGTCTCATCATATGTCATTAAATGCCTGGGAGTAGAGGGCAGTCTTAACTTGGCACCAAAAAGATGACAATGTTGGTGCCAGGCGGGCCTCAGTGGGGAGTCCTCTCCCTTGTTGCCACCCTCTAAGCCTCCCTTGGAGGTGGCACTTGGAGAAAGGCCTCAGATGTAGATCGTAGTAGCCAGGTAGATTCAGGTCGGGAGAGGCGTTCTGTCAAGTATTGCAGCTCCAAGCTATTGTAGGGCTTTATAGGTTAAGACCAGCACCTTGAATCGGGCTCAGAAGCATACAGGCAGCCAGTGCAAGTGGGCCAGAGTTGGTCTTATACATATTGGTCTAATATATGGACCTGTCCTGTAAAAGAACCAAGCATGAAGTAGTAATGTAAACTGCGTCGTGGTAATCATCTCAGATGTCATTGCCCTCTGCAGTTGAATATGTGATTTGTCTCTAAGATAGAAGCAATACAGTGAAGAGGATGAAACAGTCACAGATTCATTGTCCCTGTACCTTGTGAACAAGGGTTGTTATATAACACCCTTTAAACAATGTCCTTATTACTTTTCTATATCAGCTTTCTGCCAATGCACTCAAGGCAGTTCACACTTCAAAAAATGGCTTATTCTATTTTAATAGACATGATAAAGGTATAATGGGGAAAGAGGAAAATAAGCAAATTATAGTACCATGGCCCCTGCATGAAACAGTTGTGTGAAGGCAGAAGAGCCAGGTGGTCCTCAGGAGCTCAGTGTCAGGATCCTTGCGTCTTACTTCTCCCACTGATGCTAGGAATGTACACAAATTTAGTTTCTGTTTGCAAATCATATGAATATGTCCTGTTCACAATCCCCAATGTGAGCAGAAGCACTTAAAAAAAATGTTAGCAAATTCCCTAACTTGCAATTGTGTTAAAAAATGCTTTTTTAAAAAAAAATGCACACTTCAAAATGTGCATTTTTCAAAAACTCCACATTATGGAGAAAAAGTGCACCCATTTGAAAATATGCCCAGAATTGTGCACTTTTTCCATTTGAAACGCACACTTTTCCTGTTTGAATGAGCTGAAAGAACAGGCCAAAAATGAAAGCAAGCCCAAATCAGCTTCAAAGTGATTTTCAGAGAATTTAGGCAAACTTGAAAATAGCTGGTTCTCCCATGCCTAAAATGAGAAACAATTAGAAGCTTCTCTGGTCATTTAAGCAAATCCCAAATTGGTCATATTCAAGACTTTCCTTAGTATGGAGGAGGCAACACAATGCCCATGGACCACATGTAGCCTACCAAGACTGTTTGTCTCCCCCCCCCCCCAGTAGCCATCACCATTGCTGCCACAGTTATTCTGCTGGGAAAAATGCTGCTCGGTGGAAGTCCAATTCTGCTGAAAAAGAAGGCACACCTCTGCACATGTCTTATTTCCCAGCAGAATCACTGTTTCTGCAGGGAAACAGGGTGCATAGCTGTTCGGCATGCTGTGGGGAACCTTATTCCACTGGGATTATGGCACCATGGGCAATGCTGGTGGTGTGAGAGCTGGACTGACCCGGGTTCAAAAGCTTACCTAGCCAGTGACCCTCAGTCCCAGTCACGCAGACGGAAGAAGGAGGTAACAGCAGTTAATAAAGATTAAAGAGTTTATTTGTAAGACCCAATTACATGGGATTAAGGCAAGCAATGCATCTCTTACTCACTACATGATTGCAGATTCAAATCCAAGACCCCAGTGGTAAGGCTGAGATGAAGTGAAGTAGAAGTCCAGAACAAGAGAGAGTAGAGCCAGGAAGTCAAGTGAGAGTGGTCACTGTGTCAATAAGTGTCTGTCTTTATACCCCTAGACCCTGTATCTATAAATAGGATATTACTCACCAGTCATATAACCTATTCATCACAACATGTTTACCCCAAATCTGTCCCAAGGTTGCTGAGTCATAAACCTTGAGACTCTGTCTGGTGACTGAAGACCTTGTGTACTTCACCTCAAGAGACATCCTCCATGTCAGGTGATAATCTCGTTCTGCCCATGCAAAACCTAACATCCCCCTGCTCTTTGCATTTGTTGCAGAACGTGGTACAGTAATGCCTTGGATTGCAAGTAACTTGGTTTGAGAGCGTTTTGCAAGACAAGCAAATTTTTAAATATTTATTTAATATTTTTTGACTTGATATACAAGCGACGTTTTGCAATACAAGTACTGTAGTACGGCTTAAATTAAAAATCTCTGTACAAATTTTTTTTGGGGGGGATTTTGTTTTGATATAAGAGTGTTTTGGATTACAAGCACGTTTCCAGAACGAATTATGCTCTCAATCCAAGGCATGACTGTATTTACCTAGTACAACAGCAACAGCTTTGTTGACTCTGATGCTGTTCTTTCATCTATGGACTTTGAAAAAAAAACTTCTGCAGGAATAACTTTACCTGCCAGAAATTTGAACCACCATCAAATCACTTCTGATGTATCCCTTTGCATGACACAGTTTTATTTGCAAACCTAAAACTTTGTGTATTGCTATCTGCCTGCAGCATAGCAATCCTGGCTTTGGTTTCCTGAAAAAACTGTAATAGGTTTTTCACATCAATCCCAGCATCATTTAAACATTTTTTACAATTTAAACTATTTAAACAAATGCAATAACTATTCAAGCTTTACAAAAGCATAGCACAATACATAATACAATGCATTCAGTTCAATTTCAGTTGAACTCTAACTTTTAAATGATTATTTCTTACAAAATCAATCAAAGTATGGTTATAAAAATAACAAACCTCAGGTGTATTCTTGTTGTTCTTACTATCACAACCACAATGGGCATTTCTGTGAATCTGTAAGCCACCTGTGCTCTGACTTGTAACATAGTCTGAAGTGTGATGTTCCTTTCAGATAACACTCAACTCCTTTTTCAGAGCTCTCCAAGGATGTCCTGTTGGTCTAACAGTCTGCTTATCACACTGACAGCAATATCTGGCCTTGTTGCTTGCATAATGAAGCTCAACTGCCCAATGCTTCTGTGTAGCATTCAAACTGCTTTTCCATCAGCATGTGCTTGAAAATCCACAACTATTTGGAGTCTCTCACTGAGTTAACAATCTCCAAATTCTCAATCACATCCATGATTTTTCTCTGGTTTGTTGCAGTAGGATACTGCCCTCTTGGTTCCTCCCTCAACTTCTATTTACAGATAGATAGTTGACCACCAAGCAGTTTCAATTTTAAAAAAAATTCCAAACCCTGGATCAATTTTATCATATTGCTTTTATCTGTCCAGAAAAAACAATAGATCATCCAACTAACAAAGTACATACAGTCTATGTCCCTGTTCCTCCTGTTTAACAAACAAACATTGATCTGCCTCTCTGTGCAAATCTCAATTCAGCAATGTTTGAGTTCAAAACAGAATTCCAGCCTCCAGCTGATTCTAGCTTTTCCTACAGAAAATCTCAGACAGTTTTCCAAAGACTTCCTCTCATTTAAAATGCTTATGTTCCAATATTTCCAACTGTGAAATATTCATACATTTCTCCACATTCTTAAACATCAGTCTAACTGTTCCCAAATTGTTGTTGCACTAATCTCATGATTATCCAGCCCCTTTTAAACTTTAGCAAAACCACAAGCAACCAATCTTGCTATTTTGACACACATAACCTTTTTCCAATCTGGTTAGTTTTCACTTAAAAAATTCTATCTGGTAACAATGAGTTCCATGGACTACTGTTTGTTTCCCCAGCTTCCATGTTTTGTTCTTTTCCAAAGAATTCAACTCAGCTTGCATAGCCTGAAGCTATGGTTTAGCTTCCCTAACAGACAATTTTTCACCTCTTTGAAATTTTGAGTTTCAAATGGCTTTTCCTGCAAATTCATCCTGATATCTCACAGGTTGTTTGACTCACCTGTTCCTTACCTCATCAGTTATCAGGTTCTTGTTCCAATGAAATTTGCACCAATGATGAACAATCATTTGTTTAGCCTCCTCTAAACCAAATGTGTATCAGAGTTTGTCAAATTTACCTGACTGTCTTTCAGCAAATGCTTCTCTATTCTGACTCTGAGCTTGATGCATCCCCTGCATTAACAGAATTAATTTAGAAAAATGATCTCACCTTTTCATTCAGCATTATACTCAACACTTCTGGATAATCTCACTATCCAAGTGTTATTCATGTGAAACACAATATTCTCATTTTCTAGAAAAATCTCATGTAAGCCTCCCTTACAGATTTCTTCTAACTTTGAGGTGTATGTACCTACATATCAGATCCAAGATCCTGAAATGTTTCTCCAGAAGATTCCTCCCCTACACTACTTTCCATAAGGTGTACAGTTCAACACACAGAACTAAAACTTCTATCATGTACATAATCAAAACATTTAAGAGCTTCTACCCAAACCTCATTAACCAAATTAGCATCACCTCTTCTGAGTGTTTGTTTACTCTTCCACACAATCCATGTGTTCAATATCACATCCTGTTAGAAATGCATCAAAAATATGCACTGAATTGAACTTCCCCATATCTCAAAAGAAATAGGTAACATGGTAATATGCTTGTTTCCCACCCAAGCACAAAACACCTTGACTCTGTTCAATACTCCAGCTTTCCATCTAACATGTACACAACCTTGTACCTCGTGTATTGATCACTTAACATCATGAAATAATGTGCTTCTCCTCTAAAAACCATCAGAGTTCCACAAGATCACCAAGAACAAATTTAAAATGAAATTTAAAATGCACTGGTTTTTCAGCTTGCCTTCCAGTTTACCTGTTGACATCCCTTGTTTATGTGCACAAAATTACCTTTCATGTGAAAAATTACAATTTTCAAATGCTTTCCCCAACACACTGCTTGCATTTTCTTTCACTGCCTGTGAATCTAAATGATCAAACATCATGTGATATGCATGCATGTACATGTCATACATATAAGCATTTAACTTTTTTTATAGTTGCATCAGTACAACTTTCCATTTCTTTATTACATCACTACAGTATGATAAAAGAAATAATCCATCTCTTAGCTTTGCCATATAAACATACTTACTAATTATTCAGTATTTTACATTTTGCTACAGAGAAATCCACAATATGCTCAAGTCAGCATTCATATATACATTCAGTACATTTCCTGACATTTCCAGAGCATATATTACACTTTCTTGATTCCAGTCATTCAAACTTTCAAGAAATACAGTTCCAAAAACATGACTGTTAAACTCCTGACCATTTGCATAGTCCTCTTTCTGCTTATTTATGTCCAACACAGAAAGCTTGGTTTAAACAATCCACTGCTTCTGTTCATAACCAAAATAATGTCCATTTTGTTATGTCCTGGGTTAAAACAATGTTTTTCCCATCAGCAGCACCCCTGCTGATTTCAAGCTCCTTTCTTCTTGATCCCACATGAAGAAAATGAAGATCAGCTTCCCATTTTGAAGCACAGCTTTGTCTGTTCAAAACTGCCGCACTGTTCCCTGCTGTTTTAAAACCACGCCTCCGCTGGTTTAGTACAGCCTTCTGTGTAGTATCAAGTTTCCCAAGATACGTTCTAGTCACACGTGACTTTGCTGCGACACACTGCTCCAGACGCTTTGCCCACGTCAGACGTAATCCACATCGTTTGTAATCCAAGCCACTTGTTGACACAATGCAAGAGATAGCTGATCCGCTGCTGAGCAAAGAAGCAAACTGTAAAAGAAATATGATCCTCCTGCTGTAGTCTGGTCTCAAATGAGTAGAAACAGAGCCTCCTGGAGAAATTTCCTTGCCCGATACAGCTCCTTGACAATCACTCCAGCAAGCTGTGGAAAACGAAATCCTCGTGTCCAGCATTGTTCACTGTTCAGTAGCCTCGGATCTGCCAATCCGTTCCAGCTGCTTCCAAAATGAAAAATCCTTCGTCTCTCTGTCCTGCATTCTTTAGTTGTGCTGCATTCCAAGCCGCTGTTATCAGCATCCAGCTCTAGCAACATTGCCTTCCCGGTTGTTTACATTCCAAACCGTCTTACATTTGTAAACAATCTCTTAACCTCATAACTGCCGATCTCCTGCTTCCCTGGTAATCTGGACCAACAATCAGGGTTATCTACACCATCTGGCTTATCTCTGCTCGTAATCTGGGCCCATAACCTGATGTGAGAGCTGGACTGACCCGGGTTCAAAAGCTTACCTAGCCAGTGACCCTCAGTCCCAGTCACGCAGACAGAAGGAGAAGATAACAGCAGTTAATAAAGATTAAAGAGTTTATTTGTAAGACCCAATTACATGGGATTAAGGCAAGCAATGCATCTCTTACTCGCTACATGATTGCAGATTCAAATCCAAGACCCCAGTGGTAAGGCTGAGATGAAGTGAAGTAGAAGTCCAGAACAAGAGAGAGTAGAGCCAGGAAGTCAAGTGAAAGTGGTCACTGTGTCAATAAGTGTCTGTCTTTATACCCCTAGACCCTGTATCTATAAATAGGATATTACTCACCAGTCATATAACCTATTCATCACAACATGTTTACCCCAAATCTGTCCCAAGGTTGCTGAGTCATAAACCTTGAGACTCTGTCTGGTGACTGAAGACCTTGTGTACTTCACCTCAAGAGACATTCTCCATGTCAGGTGATAATCTCATTCTGCCCATGCAAAACCTAACAGGTGGTGGGTTACACCCCCTGGAGTGTTTCAGGGAGGCCAATGTGCCCCAATGTTTTATACTTCTCCAATCTCTCTTCAGCCTCTGCTGTGCAGCATAAAGAGAAAAAATATATATGCAAAATATGGTGCACCTGTGAAAGTTATGTAAATTGTGGTGTGCTTTTTTGGCGTACTTTTCCGAAGGGGGAAAATCCGATTCCATCAGTGAGCGGACGACAGAATGAAAGATGCCTGGCAATCTGCAGAACACATGCAGAACATGAAACAAACTCTGTATCTCCCTAGTGTTACTATCGGTCAAATGGAATTCTGGGCTAGATGGAAGTGTGCATCTCTTTCAAAATGCACTGTCTCCCTGGACAATAAAACACCAAGGGAAATGAATTAATTGTTACAGGCAGTGATATCACGCTGAATGTTGTCACTGCTTGTGTTAGATCCACACAACCTCACCTCCCTGGTAATAGAGGAATGGATGTCTTCCCTTTCATGTGCCATTGCATCCTGCAGACAACAGCAGGACTGACCTTGCAAGAATGATAAGAGTGACTCTGTGAGCAAAAATTGCACTCAACGTGAGTCTGGAAGAGGCAGGAGTTTGCTTAGGACTCTAAGCTATAATCAGCAAAACCAGTTTCTTCCTGTTCCTTTACAAGGTGAGGCTGAACTGCCTGCTAATGCTGCAACACTCCAGAGAGGCAGACACCCGAACAGCAATATCCACATAGGTATTGCTGTTACCTTCCACATCACTATTGTACTCAGAATTGTGAGTCAAGGACATCTAAGGAAAGATAGGAAGGCAGTTGTAGGGTGGATGGCCTTTGCTGCTCTGATTAATCCCAGCTCTGTTTTAGAGCTTTCTCCTCCCAGAAGGTCCAGAGCTTTGAGGAGGGACCACAGTTCAGAGATAGAACATATGCTTTACATGCAGAAGGTCTCAGGGTCAAGAGCGTTGGAATCAACAGTTAGAAGAATCAGATAGTAGATTATAGGGATGGACAACATTTGTCACATTTGCTTCATTCCACATTCATTTTTCCTCCACCCTCCCAAAAATCTCATCATGTTCTTTCTATCTCATCTATGAAGAAAGTAGCAAATTTTTGTAAGTTCTTACAAAACAAAAACAGCAGCAGCAGCAACAAAAAAACTGAAAGAAATGGTCACCCATCCACACCGGAAGAATTCAATAGGTACAGATATTCCCAGCATGGAGAGGACCATGTTGGCACCTGCTAGGGATGTATGGCATATATTTGAAAAAAAATGCATGAATGATGAAAATGCACATGGATTTACATGCAAAAGGGGGGGGAGAGCTCACAATCTGATGAGGACTCAAGCGGGAAAGAGCTTTGAGATAGAATTTGGAGAACTTCGGCAAGCTCAAGTTTTGTTGATTCGTGCACCCCTAGACTACCTGCCTGATATGTAGCTGTTAAATATAAGGAGCCTGTCAAGAGGGGGAGAGAGAGAGAGAGAGAGAGAGAGAGAGAGAGAGAGAGAGAGAGAGGTGGCAACACCAATTCAGCATCACAAACATGGCTGAATACTCAGGGATTCAAACCCAGTGTTTTAAGAGTTCTTCTAAGCATTCAAAAACGTCTGCCTGCCTGCCTGGACAAATCTGTCAGTATCACTTTCTGCTGCACTGTATTTTTTTTTTCTTATTTATGGGGGGGGGGGTGGAGTGGAATGAGAATTTTGTTAAGTTCTTATGAATCTTATAGTTATATCTATATCCAGGGGATATAAGTATCACAAATAAATGAATAAATAGTAAACCAATATGTGTGCATATAGACCCAGTGTCTACTCATCCATTGTCATGCAATAGATCTGGGGCTGGCAATCTTTTTTAGGCCATGGGCACATTCAGCAGTTTAACAAACTCTCCTGGGCACCAGCACAAAATGGCTGCCATGGAAAGCATGCCAAAGGACAAGTAACCTGCCCCAAAGACTGAGTACAAGGCAGAGGTGGAGTCTGAGCCCTAACACACCAAAGGACTCCTTTGATCCCACAATTTTCAGCACCAACAGAAGCCTATTTCACAGCAATCTCAGTTGCCATTAAGAAAATGTGTTAATTAAAAAAAGCAAAAACAAGATTGGGAGTGGTAGGGCACTTTGGCAGATGCCAAACAAGGTGTCTGAGGGTGTATTTGTCCCTGTGGCTCCATGTTGCCTAAACCATCTCTATGTGTCAATTAGACTAAATGGCATTGTTTTAAATTGTAAACCACCTTGAATGCATTTTCAAGAAGGTAGTACATAATATAGTAAGTAAAGCAATGTCAGCCCCTATGATGATTCCCAGATATTTTCTCTATAGATTATTCAGAGCAGTCACTGAATAATATGTGTCACTCAATATAACTGTGTGTAAGAGTTGCACACAATTAATTGCCATGAAATTTGATTATGGCCACCTGCTTTGATGATGTTAAAGGGGGATTATTAGTTCAATTCATGGAAGAAGATAGATCTATCAGTGGGTTTGATCCAAGTTAGTTGCACTTAAGTAGCCATCAACATCAATGGGCTTAAGTTAAGTCATGATCAACTTGTCCCATTGATTTCTGTGGATTGGATCCAGATTTAGTCATATATGGAGAGTACCTAGTGAACTCAATGAGACATTAGTTAGTCATGACTAGCTGAAGTCTTGTTCATTTCAAGGGGTCTCATCCAAGTATAATTACATCTGGATCTAATCCAATGGGATCTAAGTCCAACTGACCCAGCCCTGTGGCTATTAGCCAACATGGCTAAATGGAATCGCCATGTGCAGAGGCAGTATGCTACCAAATGCCAGTTTGAGGGAGGCAACAGTAGGAGAGAGCTATTGTCTTCCTGTTCTGTCTGAGGGCTTCCTTTGAGGCATCTGGTTGGCCATTGTGTGAAACAGGATGTTGGGTTAGGTGGGATGTTGGTGTGATCCCACAGGACACTTTTTTATGTTCAATCTCAGCTCAGGGTAAGTCCATGGTAAACTCAACCTGCAGACCAGGGGTGCAAAATATTTTCAGCCCCAAGAGCCACATGTGGTGTCAGTTGGGGGAACTACACATGTGCATGTTCATGAGCACACACACACACACACACACACTTTCCCTCAACACACACACACTCCTCCACCCACATTTTCCTTGAAAACCCCGAAGCAGGCCCACTGAATGCTAATTTTTGGTGTAACCTCTGGGAAGCAGGCCCTCTGAATGCTGGTTACTAAAGTGCCCTTAGCAACAGCATATTATGTGGTAATGTAGAACCTAATTTAATTAGGACGTAATCTAGATCACCTTCCCCTATACAGACCTGTTAGACCACTCTGATCTTCTGGGGAGCCCTCGCTGTCTGTGCCCTATTCTGCAGAGTCCCATCTGGCAGCCACATGGCAATGGGCCTTCTCTGTGGTGGTGTCTTCCCTCTGGAATGACCTCCCCTCTACAATGTCAGGCATCAACCATCATGTGCTTTTGACAATGACTAAAAACTTATTTTTTTCCCCCTCAACCATCCGCTTAGCTGCATGCTGATATGCTTTTCACCGTGTATTGTTTCGTAATACATTGTGAATGAATTCGGGATTTTTATAATGGGAAGTGCGCAATCCTATGGCCTCCTGACCTTGCCTGCTGGGGTCATAGGAGTATTTGGAGCCGCAGCTCCAAGGTCCTGCGGGCTCGGAGCTGGGGATCCGAGTGCTCAGCCCCCTGCCCTGCCCCCTTTGCAGCCAGCGTGGAAAGAACCATACTGGCTGCCTCCCTGATGTCACAAATCAGCCTCGGAGAGGAGGAAAAGGGGTGTGCCAGGGGGCAGGGAGGGGAGGAGGCTGGGGCCGATGGCTTACACCATATCCAAACAGTGCTCCAGCGTCCTTCCCTCCCCCTCCAAAGATCTTCATCTAGAGGGCTGAAAACGTCCAGCAGCTAGATGAAATGCAGGTTGCAAGGCATGGTGGCGGTGAAGGTTGCCACCCACTGAGCTGTATGGCATGCATGGCATGCCCATAAGCCTCCATGTTCAGAGTCTTCCATGCATTGAGCATGGAGGGCATTTGGATTGGCTCTCCCCCATTCTAAACTAAATTAATTAAATAAATAATTTCGGCAATGGTGGTGTAGGGGACATGAGGGCCTCATGCTGTGATCCCCTGCTATAGACAAAATTAGATGATAGTGAATGTTTGGGCATATTTATCCCCTCCCCTCTTTCTGAAAAGAGAGCTTGGAAAGTCAAGCAGAGATGTGTGATCATGGCAAATTGGCAGCCAAGTAATGCCTTCCCAGTGAGTATTATCCCCCGCCCCTGAAAATAACACCGTGTACATGGCAGAGCAAAAAACGTATCTGGGAAATAAACAGAAATCCTCAGCTTGGAAGAAGTAAAGCTCTTCTGAGTAACTGGGAGCTGTGAGAATCTACAGAAATCCCTTTATTTTGGATCCAAGTTACTTGACAGCACAGAGCCTCATATACCTGCTATTAACCCAGCTGCAAGCGAGGGATAACTATCTGGTATTACAGCTTTATTTAAAATCAATGGAGTACCCAATATTGCCTTCCAAAATCTGGGGAGAAGGTAATAGCAATGTTTGATATCCACAGCAACACATAAATGGTCTCCATCCCTTCTTTAACCAAGGAACACACCACTTAGTATTGACTATCTTGCAGTGGGGTGAATTTGCAACAGATAGAATGGATCAGCCCCAGGATTAACAGATAACAACAACTAACACCTCACTAGTATCTTTATAAGAGAGCTTTGCACAAACTGCTTGTGTGTACTTTATAAAGAACAGAGAATAATATCAGCCTAGAAAATAATTGAAGTTAGTCTGAATTCACTTGGCATATATGAGTATTTATGCTTTAGAGCAGTGTTCTCCAACCTTGGGTCCCCATATGTTTTTGGCCTACAACTCCCAGCATGCCCTGGCCACTGGAGAACACTGCTTTAGAGTCTAAAGAAAAGGATTGTTAATTTAATTAAGCAGGTCTGTATTAAAAACTATTTTAGATCTTGGAGTTTCAGAGCAAGTCAGTCTAATCCAAAACTTAATTTAGTGTTAATATTTATGAAGTGAAACAAACAGATATGATAACAAAAACTCAGTGTCAAGAAAAAAATAGGCCCATTTTTACAGTGTGGTTACCAATCCAGCATCAAAGAGCAGGCCCTCTGAGTCATCCACAAAAGTGGATAAGTAGCTTAAGTCAAAAGATGTGCTTCTTCCTTTAGCACTTGACTTGCCACAAGATATGGTGAATGCTGGTCTTGGACCGTAATAAAGATTTGATTTGATGGTGAAGGCCAAAAATATAAATAGCATTTAAAATGTGCTCTGAAATATGCACAGATTTCCATTGGAGGAAAAAACTCACAAGCCAATATGGACCCATGTTGGAATGAGCTTTGAGGGGGATATTGGACAACCTCAATGAATTCAAGCTTGGCAGGTCCAGAGACATCCCTATTCCTGTCCAGCAAAGTTGATTTGGCATACCAACTGAAGCTGGCAATATGTGCTCCTCACCACAGAAGTCACTTCGGATTCTAATGACAGTAATGAATCCAGGAGCACTCCCAAAGGGCATACGTGTTTTTTCTGAGGGAGTCCAACCCCGTCTAGATCAGGCAAACTTTCCAATTCCCATATCCAGGAACTGCCCATCCATAGAGTTTTAATCTTGTCAGGATTCAGCCCAGTTTATTGGCCCAGTTTGTTGAGTTCAGAACATGCATGGACTCTCTTGATTTCGATGTCACAGAGAAATAGAGCTGATGGCACCTCACCCAAAATCTCCTAATGACTGCCTTCATATAGGTATTAAATAGCATTAGGGACAAGATGGTACCCTGTAGCACCCCAGAACATTGCTGCCAAGGTTCCCATTGCTACTTTCTGGACCTGTTCCAAAATCCAGTGGAACCACTTTTTGAACAGTGATGCCAGCTCCCAATCTGTAGAGGAAATCCAGGAGAATGTCATTGTCAACAGTATCAAAAGGCACTGAGAAATTAAGAAGGATCAACAGAGTTTCACCCCCTCTGTCTCTTTCCCTCAGGAAGTCATCCATCAGGATGACCAAAACCAACTCAGATTGAAATGGGTCAAGATAATCAGTGTCCTCCAAGAGCATCTGCAACTGCACAGCCACCACACTCTCAAGCACCTAGCCCAAAAAGGGGGTTAGTGACTGATAGGTAGTTGGTTAAATCTCCAGGCCCAGAGAGGGCTTTTAAAGGCGTGGATACACCACTGCCTTCTTCAGTGTGGTGGGCACCACTCCATCACACAAAGATGCATTCACCACTCCCTGGATGCACCCCCTCCCATGCACCCCTAGCTTGAATAAGCCAGGATGGGCAAGGGAAGAGAGAGTGAGTGGTAGGCCAAACAGCTGGAAGCATCTTGTCCACATCCTTAGTCCTCAAAAACTGTTACAAATTTTTGAATTGATCCAAAATAACAACAACACATCACTGGACCAGACGATGCATTGGACACTTCACCAGATACTATAGTAAAATAGCATTCAAGTCAGCATGAAGGTAAGTGATTTTATCCTCGAAGTGCCTCGCAAAATTGTCACAGCAGGCCTCTGAGGGCTTCAACATTGGAGTTACTGTGGCACATGAGAGCAAACCCTGAACTACCCAGAATAGCTCTAATGGACAGCTATCAGATGATACAAGGAAGGCAGCAAAGCAGACCCTCTTCACAGCCTTCACCACCATGCAGTAGGTATGCTTATATGCTCTTAGATGTGTCTGGTCAGCCTCACAATGAATATTATGCCACTTACTGGCTTGGTTCACACGGTCAGTGTGGTTAACAAACTACAGTGGCATGTTAACCCCACTGTACCAGTCACATGCTGGCCAGATTTCCCTAATTACCCTCACTGACGCAACTTGCCATGTCATCTGAATGGGGGCAACAACCTCAAATAACCCCATGGGCTGTTTTGGGGTTATTAGAGGGTTGTTGCCCCCCCCCAACAAGCCATGCTGCTTGGGTTCAGATGACACAGCAAGCCATGCCAGTGTGGGTACGAGGGAAATCCGGCTGGCATGCAACTGGCATGCATGCTGGGGGAAATAAGCCACCGTGGCTTATTTCTCTCGTTGCAATCATGCAAACTGGCCCACTGTCAATCTGTCTTCTGGCCTGTTCCATCATGTGGAAAACCACACAGAAAACCAGACAGCACAGCAGCCGGGGCTTCACAGTGCCAGAGAAGGTGCTCAGAAGCAATTGTGTTGACAGTCTCTTGTGTCTCACTATTCCATACTGTGACTAGAGTTTCAACAGCATCTGGCTACTGGAAATGCCTCCACCAGATCCACCAGATACTATCCGTTTCCAAGGGCAGACCATTCTGTGACCATAGCAGGAGAACCCTTTGCTAGAGCTAGGGTTGGAGAAATCTATTTTAATTTTGCTTCCTATGATGTTTGCATTTTTTTTCAAGAATCAACATGGCTTCCACAAAGGTAAGTCCTGTCTCACTAACTTTTTAGAGTGTTGATAAAGATGTGAAGCTGGGGTGATCCAGTAGACACTGTTTACTTGGACTTCCAAAAGGCTTTTGACAAAGTTCCTTACCAAAGACTCCTGAGGAACTTAGTGGTCATGGAATAAGAGGAGACATCCTCTGATGGATCAGTAACAGGTTAAAGAACAGAAAGCATGGAGTAGGAATAAATGGTAAATTCTCCCAATGGACAGATGTAAACAGTGGAGTCCCACGGGGCTCTCTACTTAAAAAACACCCGTGCTGTTTAACTTGTTCATAAATGATCCAGAATAAGGAGTGAGCAGTGAAGTGGCAAAGTTTGCTGATGGCACCAAATTGTTAAGGGTAGTTAAAACACAAAGGGATTGTGAGGAGCTCCAAAAGGATCTCTCTGAAGTGGGAGAATGGGCATCAGAATGGGTACAATGTAAGCAAGTACAAAGTGATGCCAATTGGAGCAAAAATATCCCAACTTCAAGTATAATCTGATGGGATCTGAGCTAGCAGTGACTGACCAAGAAAGAGATGGGGTTGTGGTGGACAGCTCGATGAAAATGTCGACCCAGTGTGTGCCAACTGTGAAAAAGGCAAATTCCATGCTAGGCATAACTAGGGAAGGAATTGAAAATAATCTGCTAATATCATACTCCCCTTATACAAATCTATAGTGTGACCACATTTAGAATAGTGTATACAGTTGTGGTCACTGCACCTAAACATCGATAGTGTAGAGTAGGAAAAAGTGCAGAAAAGGGCAACTAAAATGATCAATGGGTTGGAGCAACTCCCTTATGAGGAAAGGTTACAGAAGCTGGGATTGTTTAACTTAAGGGAAAAAAATGGGTAAGAAGAGGCATGACAGAGGTGTGCAAAAACTATGCATGGTGTGGAGAAAGTGAATAGGGAGACATTTTTCTCCCTCTCTCATAATACTAGAACCTGGGATCATCCTGATGAAGCTGATTGGTGGGAGATCCAGGGCAGATAAAAGGAAGGACTTCTTCACACAGTGCATAGTTAAACTATGGAATTCACTTCCACAAGATGTAGTGATGGCCACTAGTTTGGATGGCTTTAAAAAGGGACTGGACAAATTTATGGAGGAGAAGGCTATCAATAGATACTAGTCCTGATGGCTATATGCTAGTATCAGAGGCAAATTATGTACACCAGTTGCTGGGGAACATGAGCGAGACGGTGCAGTTGCACTCATGACTCAGGCTTGTGGGTTTCCCGTGGGCAGCTGCTTGGCCACTGTGTGAACAGAATGCTGGACTAGATGGACCCTTGGTCTGATCCAGCATGGCTCTTCTTCTGTTCTTAAGTTCTTATGTTCTTAAGCACTTGAGCACAAGTTTGTTCCATCCCATTACCGCATTAGTTTGTGATTTTCTTTTATTTTAAAGTTGGCATGAAAATCATACACATTTTTTTGCATGCATATTTGTAGGCATGAACATTCATATGCATTTTTGTATCCATTTCCCATAATATATGCATTTTTGCTAACAATGCCCCCTAATATATGCCCCTTTTTTATGCAGTTTCCTTAATGTACACGTTTCTGTACAAAACATTTAATTGGAGAGCTGCATTGCAGAATTTGGAGAAGTGCAAAAACAGAAGGACAACAGGGTTCAGCTTTGTGTTCAGAAAGTGTGAAACCCCACCCACTTTGGCCCTGGCACTATCCTCTTTGGCTCAGGCCACAGCCACTTTTGACTTCAGCCAGTCAGTACTGGAAGCCAGACCCCGAGATGTTTTGACCAAGGGAAACAGGAAAAAAACATAGGTCCCACACTGTTAAAAAAATCTTTATATAGATCCCTTTTTATAAGGATTTGGTTTGCATTTGAATGCAAACCAAACAAATTTTCCCTCATCCCTAGTAGAAGTAGATGCAGGCATTGGGTGAGCTCCCCTGGGTGCCACCACAAAGAAGGCTCTGTCTCCAGTTGCCATCCACCCTACCACAGATGGTGGGGGCACTTGGAGAAGAGCCTCAAATGATGATCTCAGGAAATAGGTACACTGGTTTTGGAAGCAGGCAATGCGTTTAGTAAGTATTCTTTAAAACAGGGGTAGGGAATATATGGCCTGAGAGGCACATGTGGGCCTTGCCCACTTTGCAAACCCCACCCACTTTGGCCTGGCACTATCCCCTTTGGCTCAGGCCACACCCACTTTTGGCTTCAGCCCTGGCCAGTACTGGAATGCAGAGCCTGAGAGGTTTTGACTGAGGTAATGCAGTCCTCTGCAGGAACAAGAAAAGGGTTCCACACTGTTTAAAAATTCCTGATGTACATAGATCCTTGTTTATAATTCATTCATTATGGCACATCTTTTGAGGGCTTTCATACATTTCAAGAACATAGACACATATCAACCCCTCCCTCTCCACAAGTTTGTCTGTCCCTGTTCAATGTGACATTTCAAATATATGCTCATTAATTCTAGATAAATCTTTTCATTTTGGCATACTCAAGCTCTCAGTTGCTTTCTTTCTTTTCCTCCAAAAGAAAACACTTAACACTACAGAGAGAAAGAGCTTAAGCACAAACAAAAGCACTGTGCACCGACATAGAAAGACCTTGAGTTTCTTCAGTCCTTATACCTTCCCATTAACATTAATGAGCACATTTTTGTCAGTAAAGTAAGTTTTTCCACTGCTCTCTTCTGAATATATACTTGTTAAACTATACTAACTTTCCTTGACTGCAAAACATGTGATATCACACAGTACTTAATACAGAGGACACATTTGTTCACAGTGCTTTCAGGTGCAGTAACCAGACGTACACAAATGTACCTTGACACCTCCAATTATCCATAGGGGGAAAATATTTGGGGTCTTTTCAACATAAATCTAATCCATATTCCAAACAAACATTTCATTTGCAAATAGGTATGAATAACAATTAAAAAAAAAAAAAGACAAAAAGAAGAAAAAGCCTAACCCACACAAAATCACAGTTCCTTTCAGGTACTAATGAAGAAAACAAAAACATGGATTTGTGGAATTTCAGCAATGCATCCTTTATTTGTCATATTCCTTCTTGTCCTTTCTTCAAGTAGAGCAATGGGGAACATACCTGGGGTTATGTCATTTTATCTGTGCAACAACCCTGTGAGGTTGGGTCAACTGAGAGATGGTGGTGTGCCCAAACCAACTCATAGGAAAAAGCCTTTCTAGATCAGACCAAAGGCCTCTCTAGTCCAGCATCGTATTTTCCACAGTGGTCAACCAGATGCCTATGGGAAGCCCACAAACAGGACATGAGGACACTATGTTCCTTTTTATTATTACATTTTATATCCTGCATTTTTCCCACATAAAAAGGATCCTAAGGTGGCTTATGTAGTCCCCCTCCTCTCCATTTTATCCTCACAACAACCCTGTGAGGCTAAGAGTCAGTGAGTGGCTGTTGCTGAGAGTCAGAATCTGGCAGAAAGTCACCCAGTGGGCTTCATTGCCAAACGGGGACTAGAACCTGGACCTCTTGAGTCCCAGTCCAACACTCTGACCACTTCACCACACTGGCTCCCATTATCGTTTAATGAGATAATGTGTGAAGTTGGACTTAGGGAGGGATCATCAAAGATCCTGACACGTGGGACCTCAGTCACACAGATCCCGCATCAAACATTATAATAGAAAAGGAAGTAAAAGTCAGTGTCCCCAGTTCTATATAAAACATTTCTCTGTTCATAGATCATGGGCCATCTGATCTTCAGTAAACAACACCTTTGGGGGCAATTTGTAGGAATGCTGGTGGGCACAACATAAGAAGAGCTTTGCTGGATCAGATTAAGGTCCATCTAGCCCTGTACCCTACTTTCCCACAGTGGCCAACCAGTTGCATCTGAGAAGTCTACACGCAGGACATGCAGACAATAGTCCTCTCCTTCTGCTGCCCCATAGCAGAAGGAGAGAACACTGAGTGGCCTACTGTCTCTGACCATGGATGGTCCATTGAGCCTTCACACCTTACAGATATTGACAGACTTTTATTTCCCTATGGTTCTGTCCTATCCCCTTTTAGAGCCACATAATAGAGTGGCAGACATCACCACATCTTTATTCTATTTTGGCATTCAACTCATGTGATTGAAGAGTGACCTGGACTGGAGAGTGAGGTCCAGGGGCAGTCCTACCATTAGGCAGAGTAAGGCCGCCACCTTAGGCAGCAGATGCTGAGGCGTGGGGAGGGGTGGCAAAGTGCTGGAGAACACAGCTCTGCAGTATGTGTAGGGATGTAACCGCTCGCCTCGGGGAGGCATAGCGGGTCAAAATCAGCCCTGCTCATGCTTGCCCAAGACTTGTGGGCCTTACCGTGTCTCGGCCCTGCTCGCCTCTCTTGGATGAGCCGCCCGCACCCGCCGCAACAGTGCCGTCGCGTCACTTCTGGCCGCGACAGGACCCTCCCTGCGCCGACGCGATGGGACCCTGCGCTGCCGTTTTAAGCCCTGTTGCCCTGGTTTCTAAGGAAAAGACGCAGCGTAGGGTCCCGTCGCGCCAGCGCAGGATCCCGTTGCAGCCGGAAGTGACGCAACAGCACCGTCGCGGCAGGCGGCTTGAACGGCTTGAGCGGCGTGGAGAATCGCTCTGTGCCACTGAGAATTGAGCGGTGGGGGAGGGCAGCGCGGAGAGGAGAGGCAAGGCGGGGCCCCCCAAAGGTACATTAACATCTCTAAGTATGTGTTGTGTGAAGCAGTAGCACCTTTGTCTGTCCTGATTTGGTGACTCCAAGTTCTAGTGCTGGGGGGGGGGGATTTGCCACCTCTTCCATAGCATGCATAATTTTGTAAATCTCTATAAGGTTTCCCCTTAGTTGTCTTTTTTCCCCATCTAAAACACCTCCAAAATTTAATCTTGCAGGAAGGATTCTACCATACATTTTAGTTGACCTTTTCTGCACCCTTTCCAGCTTTGTGATGTCCTTTTCCTGATTCGGATTATGCACAGAACTATACACAGTATTCCAGAACTGTACACAGTATTCCAAGTATAGATTCTTCCCATGTGATCATGTGCTTCTGATGTTTCTGAATGGTTTGGAAAGCACACTGCATTGATTTCTGCAATAAAGTGGGGGGGGGAGGTTCTTAGATGTTGTGACTAACAGGCCCAGCCTCACTTAATACTTTATCTATATCTTAGAGGAGTGGTTCCAAACCTTGGGTCCTCAGATGATGGATTACAACTGCAGCCTCACCATTAACCATTCTGGTTGGGCATAATGAGAGTTGTAGTCTGACAACAGCTGGGGACCAAAAGCTTAGGATTTTTTAGAGTGTAGTTCCTAGGGATGAGCAAACAAGCCATTTTTGAAATCGCCAAGTTTCTCCAAACATCACCTTGAAGCTCAGCTTGCTTTGTTTCCTGTGTTCAGTTGTGCTCTCTTTTTGTTTTGTTAGAATGGGAAAAGTGAGCATTTCAAAGGAGAGAAATGCAGAAATTTGCACTTTTCCCCTGTAGGGTAAAGTGTGAAAAAGCATATTGGGGGGGGGGGATGCTTATTTTTATAAGTGCACATTTTTTAAGTGTGCATGTTTCAAACACAAATGCAAATTTTGGAAAATGTGAGCTTTCCCTGAAGAAAAATGCTCCTGCTCATGTCGTGATAGCACTCTGATACAAGAAATTGCATATGATGACATTCTCCCTTGAAGTCCTTTTCCAGGTATGAGTGGAGTAAACCTAGATAATAATAACAAGTAATAACTGGAGCTGAGTAAATTCCCCCCGTCATATTTTTTTTTAAAGTGTGTGGAGTGCACAGTATGTCATTTCCCTTGATGAGAGCTTGCCAAATATTGGCATGTATTTATCTTCAGATAAAATGTAACTAACAGTAATTGTGTAAAATGTAACCAAATATAATTAACATCATTCTTGAAAAAAAGTCCCTTTAAAAATATACAGTTTTAATTATACATAACAGACACATTGATGGGGAGATAATTAGGTGTATATGCAAATCGTTGTATATTTGGTGCATATACTCCGACGCAATGCATAGCTGAAGGGCAGATTCCACTTATATGGTAAAATTAAATGTGACACCACGACAGGAGCATTGCCGAAGCAAGAGAATCCGACACTAACCCAAATCAACTTAATGCTATGCAACCCTGGAAAGACGGAGCGGGCATGTTGGTGGGGCTGAAGCGATGTCACTCCTAACTAATCAAACTGCAAAGTATAGGCCGTAGGTGCCTGTGATAGTCACAATGCCCAATTATCCACAGCAGTCATAATTTGGATTGTTGAGAGAATTTTAACAGGGGCCTGTTAACATAGGCAGACACCCCTATTTGAAATCTACCTTGCCTTGATTCGACTTGAACCCATCCTCTGATACGGGGCCATCATCAAGGGCCCACACCCCAGCAGGGGCTCACTGGCAAGAGCCCCCTGGAGTTGCTCCTCTTCCTCCTCTTCACCAGTGTAACCTGCTTGTTCACCTGCCTCTCACACTGGCCCGGACAACGGTGGTGGTGAGAAGGAGAAACAGTAAATGCCACTGCTCACTTTTCCCCTGGCTCTCTGCCTGTCTAGCAAGCAAACGGTAGCAATGATGAGAAAGAGAAGAAGCAATAACAGCTGGTGAGAATGGTGGTGAGAAGGTAGACTCACTGAGAGAGGGGGCCCATTGAAGGTGCCTTGCCCAAGTGCCCTCAAAAACCTGGAGCTGGCACTGCTCTGCTGCCCCCCCCCACCCAATGTACCTTGGCTCAACAATGTACCTTGAAGCAGGCAAGATACACTAGAGCAGGGCTGTCCAACCTTGGGTCCCCAGATGTTGCTGGACTACAGCTCCCAGAATCCTTTGCCATTAGCCATGCTGGCTGGGTATGCTGGGAGCCGTAGGCCAGCAACATCTGGGGACCCAAGGTTGGAGAGCCCTGCTGGCTAGAGGCAGCAGTGGCAGGCTTCCTAGCTGGGGAAAGACTCTCCACTGCAGACAAGAAGAATCCACCACCACTGTTCCCCCCCACTTTCTGCCTGCTCCAAGATTAGTTTTTGGGCCCTTGGGACATGGGAAGGAGTCGTTGGCTTTTTCAAATGTTCATTAAACAGTCACGCCTCAAACCACTTTCTGGGCAATCAGATCATCCATGTAACCCTAACTCATTTTGTCAGCTACAACATATAAGAACTGCCTTGTTTAGCAGCATTGGTGATGATGGTCAAGCGGCCTCAATGTCAAAATTGGGAAGAGCCTCATCTTGGGGGTGAGACATTGCAATCTGGGAGAGTTTTCATTCCAAACTGCCCCAATTAGAACTTGGCCTTCCTCATCAAGCAGTGTCAATATCTCATTCAAACACAGGACAGACAGACCCAAGAAGAAGACAGAAGCATGGACACCTTGTTTCACACATACTCATGACTCACAAGTAGGGTGGCCACTGATGAATCCCCCAAAAGAGGACAAAAGAGGACACTAGTTTGCACAACATTTGCCTATGATAATTTACATGCATAGTTGCAAAATTAGACATTATTATTCTAATTTAAATAGAAATAAAGTACATCTCATAGTGTGGAAGACTGTGACTAGGATACCTGTGTGCCTTGCTCAGTCTGCTTTCCGGGTGCTATTGATGGGGAGATTCAAGGTCCATTTCTTGGTTCATTAGCTTTATACCATACTTGGACAAGACAGCCCTTCAAAACAGAGCACAGTCCTTGGGTAGCCCTTCAAATAGAGGACTGTCCTTTGTAAAAGAGGACACACACAAGCTCCATTCACAAAATCCCCTCCATGTATTCATGAATATGTGGAGTGGGGCATGCTCTCTGGCCATCTTTGCTGGCTCCCCTCAACCTACCATTTGGTGGAAGTTTTGAAGAGGTTGCCAACATGTATTTAGAGAAATGGGGGAGGGGGGTCTAATGTCCTTCCCTCTTTTGCATTTTCAGCAGGCAGGGTGCAAATTTTGTGCTTGGAGGGCCACACTCCTTTGCCGCCCCCCCCCCTAGAATGTACTTCAGAATGACACTACATCATGACATAGTGTCATTCCAGAACATTCTAAGAAAAAACTGAAAATAATGGTGGCTGCCAGCTGGAGGAGTGCCAATTTGTGCCACCCTTTATCGTTAAGATATTTTCCCCCCAAAGCCATTACAGAACTGGAGCATGTACAGTCTCTGCCACAGTTTTCACTTTCTTTGCAGCATGTCAAATTTGCAGATGACATGAAGCTGGGTGGGATAGAAGATAACACTACAGAAGACTCAAAATGATCTTGACAAATCATTTTGGATGACTGACCAAAACCAACAACTTGAAATTCAACAGAGATAAATGCCAAGTCCTGAATTTAGGTAAGGGGGAAAAAGATGAGTATGGGGTGAGGGAGACCAGTTTGGCAAGAATCTAGGTGTCTCTGTGGATCACAAGCTGAGGAACCTGAACATTGCACCTCCTCCCATGTGTAGCTGTGGCGGGGGGGGAAACAATTTGCGCATGGGGGAGGCGATGAGTCGGACTACAATGGTCTGATCTCAGACCAACCAATCACAGGGCAGAAGGGGAGGGGCAGTAGAGCCGTTATTAGGCTTGCTCGCCTCTCCTCCTGGTTCTTTTCTAATGTGGCTCCCTCCCTCCCTTCCCTGTTTGCAGTGTAGGTTTTACTGCTCGCCCGTTTCCAGGGGCCGAGTAGGAATTTTGGTTCATTGTCCTAATTGGCCGGGGGCAATGTTCGTGTTTCGCCTACTCTACACTGTATTTCAGGGTTTGGGTGCTTAGTGGCATTTTCAATTCGGTCACATTGGCGGTTAAGTGCGGGATTAGGCAGTTTTAGGGGCTCGGTGATCATCCTATGGCACCTTTCAGGTGAGAGGCGTGCCTGAGGCTCCTTCCGCCGACTGTCTCATGGCTCGGGACTGCGGAGACAAGGCCGTCTCTGAGGTCTTCCTGCTTCACCTACCAGTACCTCACAGTCTGGTCGAGGCTGACTGCAGGAAAGACCTTCCAGCACCGTGTGGTGTTAAGCAAGGCGGGGATGACCTGGCGGCTGTCACCCTCCTTGCTGGATGTTTCGCCCTATTGCAATAGTGACCTGTCTGATAGCTGGTGTAATTAGTACCCACACTTTTTCCCTTCATAGATCCCCTATTGATGATTCAATAAATGTGGCCCATTACTTTTACCACAATTTGTACCCTACAATTGTGTCTGAGTCGTTATTTCTCCTCTATGCGCGCAAATGCCAGCAGTGTAATTAGGATGCTAAAAAAAGCCACCGTAGTGTGCATCAACAGAAACATAGTGTCCTGATCAAGAGAAGGAACTGTATTCTGTGCTGGTCAGGCTACATATCTGAAGTGATGGACACATTTTAAGAAGGACAAACTGGACAATATCCAAATGAGGGAGACCAGGACAGTGAGAGAACTGGAACAAGAACTATGAAGAGCTGCATTGCCATCCAAGGACTCTGAGGGCACCAGCCATGAAGAGTCTAAAATGCCATTGCCACCACTGCCTTGTTGCAGCCTAAAGCTGCTAAGATAGGCCACTTTAAGAGACAAAGCCTCAATAAGTGTGGTGGCAGGGCCAAACCAGCCTAAAGGGAGACAAATATCTACTTAGGTCTCAGCCTTGATCTCTGCTCCTTGTTGGAGCAACATACAGACAAGCTTGTCTGGTGCTTTCTAGACCCAGCACCACCTGGAGCTCTCCAAGGAACTGCCCTGTTCCTGTTCCTGCCTCCCTGAGAAACCAGCCTTGCCCCAAACCTTGGTAAACACCTGACCCACAGCAGATCCCTGTAACCCAGATCTCACCTGCACCCAGCAACATGAAGCCCTCATCAGAACAAAGGCTGAACAGAACAGCTCCCCTGTGTTATTGATGTGTGCATTGATAACACACTGAAAACCAGAAAACTTGATGACAGCAAACGAGATACCATTAGGAAGGTATTTGTAAGTTCTCCTATGAAATAACAGTTAAAGTAATAAATAAATAAATAAATTGGGGAGACTGCTCAGCCTACATTTCCATAGGAAATCTACTGGGCATTAGAGCCTTGGATATGAAATTTATGATTGAATGTGAATATATGCACATATCTGCCTACATTAAGGAAGGTGGGGGTAAGCTGATATGTTATTTGACAGAGGCAGAAATTCACATTGCCCAGCTAGCTGTTCAAAGCCTGGATGTCGCTGTGTTTTTGTCATTACCCTCTTTTGTCCATTTCTTCTTCTTTTTTTATCCTCGGCAAATGCACACTGCTACGAGAAAGTTACCAACAATAGCACTGTGTAAATAGTGGAGGAATCAATTAGATTAAGGGGGATCTGAGCCTGCACATTTCATTTTGTGAGGATCAATTTGGGTGTGCCTGTACATTTTTGTATGGGTGTGTATGTTTCTATTTATATGTAAATAGGAACCTACACCTTAGGAACAGCTGGAGATTTTCCCAAAGTCATTAGGAACAAGGACTTTTGTTTTCAAATTGAAACTCTTCCCTAAATTATTCCTCATCAGTCTTCTAACATCCTTAGGATAATGAATCTCTCTTGTATTTAGCCTTTGGGAGGGGGGCAAATGCAGAACAAAGAAAACACCACTGAATAATAGCTATGACTGTCAAGGCAGCACAATGCACCACCAGCGAGGGAGACATTCATTCATCTTCCACTGATACATCAATGTATTTGTTTGGGGACCTTTGCTTTCAAAGCAAATATCACTCTATCAGAATAAGGCACCCTCAGCTCAAGGGACACAGTATATTCGTGGCTAAGTTATTAAAAATTTGGTTACTGTTACAAATCCTGCAGTTATGATGCTAATTTCCAACAGTGCAAGTAGAAGAAATACTAAATAAAAGTTTCAGTTCACTAGAGCAGCATGCCAAGTAAATACATGTGATAATTCTGGTCCTGATTTGACAGAGCAGTTTCTTGAGATGTAATAAAATTATTACTTTAATTCAGCATTTTATTGTCTTTTTTTTTTTTTAACAAAGCATCTTTTATTTCATTGCCTGAGGCATGATGGATCTGAAACAGAGCAGGGCTGGAGGTGGGGGATGAAGAATTGCACCTTCTTTCAAGGAAAGGTTATAGGGTCATGGAGAGATGTACATAGGTTCACAGGGGTCATGACATTTCTAACGACCAATTCAAAGGATGACAAGGACCAAATCAAGTTTCCACAGTTGAGGACAATACAGAAGCTGGTTGTCATGTTAGCAACCCAAGACAACATAATGCCAAACTGAGTCAAGATCATCATGTCAGGCGTCTTTCATTCCATCATCCACTCATTGACAGAATTGGATTTTTTGTAGGAGAATTTCATTCTACTTGTGATAATTATCATATGTGCTAATTTGCACTTGCACACGCTCACAAATGCACTAATGTGCATTAGTTAATGGGAATTTGCGCAAACCTCCCCCACAGTGAAAAAAGAGTGGAACATACACAAATCCTCCCCCCCAATCTTCAATTTAACTCTTTAGTCTATGGGGGGATGCACATTTTTGGT
Source organism: Shinisaurus crocodilurus (assembly GCA_021292165.1). Taxonomy (NCBI): domain Eukaryota; kingdom Metazoa; phylum Chordata; class Lepidosauria; order Squamata; family Shinisauridae; genus Shinisaurus; species Shinisaurus crocodilurus. The sequence goes on along the minus strand of CM037887.1, from coordinate 16,155,628 downwards.
CGGTGCTTCGACCCCCCCATTTCTTTTCTTCATATTTTTGTATTACTAAATTTGTGTACAATTCCAGAAAGTAAAAAAACACAAACAAAAACAGTCTGCAAGTCCATGGAATCTGCACGACTTGGAAAAACACATTTGAATCCGTTGCAGATTTCCCCAACGTCCTTGGGGGGGGGATATATAATAATAACAAGGTACGACTGCAATCCTATATCCAGTTATGTGGCCGTAAGTCCCACTGAACACAGTAGGATTTACTTATGAGGAGGGCCAATGTCAAAGGGGTAGATGGTGGGCGCTCTGCCAAGGGCCCACACCCCAGCAGCAGCTCACTACCAAAAGCATTCCAAGGACTGCTGCTCCTCTTCAGCATCCCAACCTGCTTATTCACTGGCCTCTCACTCTGGCCCAGACGAGGTGGTGATGGGGAGAAGGATGCCACTGCTTACTTCCTCACTCGTCTGTCAAGCAAGCAAGTGGTAGCAGTGATGAGAAAGAGGAGGAGGAGCAAGAGCAGCTGGTGACAACGGTCATGAAAATGTAGGCGCACTGAGGGAGGGGACCCACTGAGAGTTTCTTGCCCAAGGGCTCTCAAAATACGGATCCAACACTGCTTCTCTGAATAAACATGCACGTGATTGTGCTGCTCATCGCTATCGATTTCTGCCTTCCCATGACACCCCAAACCAGCCGCCTAAGGGGCGATGGCTCGCTCTGTCTCACAATAGGGTCCTCTCTTTTAGACTTTTCCAGGTACATGGCCTTTGCCTTTATCAGCCCATCCTTCTATCACCGTGCTGAGAGCCAGCCAGTGTGGCGTAGTGGTGAGAGTGTTGGACTGGGACTCAGGAGATCCTAGTTCTAGTCCCCGCTCGGCCATGAAACTCACTGGGTGACTTTGGGCCAGTCACTGACTCTCAGCCTAACCCAACTCACAGGGTTGTTGTGAGGGTAAAATGGAGAGGAGGAGGAGGATTATGTAAGCCGCCTTGGGTTCCTTGCAGGAAAAAAGGTGGGGTATAAATATAACAAATAAATAAATAAATGGAGCAGCCCCCTTGATCACCGCAAATAATCAATGGGTAATCATGATCAGCTACAGCATGCTTGCAATTTAGCATCCATTCAAAGCATCTATCTATGCTTTTGTGTATCTGGTGTGATGCAAGCAAATGTGATTTATACTGTAAGGAAAACTTTTTAAAGAGGTAGGGATGACGAATTGGAAATTAATACTATAAAGCTGTCACAAGGCATTTTAATCAAAATGGAAGCTAGGCAAATCTAAATGCTTTCTGATGGCAAAGGAGTCTGTCTTGTGTATTTTAGTCACACAGTCTTCCACTTTCAGATGATACAAACAATGCCAAGGCTTTCTTGTTCGTTTTCTTTGTGAACTTAGTCAATGTGAAATTGGTTTTGATGTCAGGAAAGCTCACAAAAAATATGAGTGTTTGAGGACCAAACTATGCATCGCTTTAGAAGGACCATCACTCATTCTTTGGCTTTTTAAAATTATTATTTTTCAGTTCCTCAAAAATGCACAATTGGGGTTATTGTTGTTGTTGTTGTTGTTGTTATTGGTCTTTTGCAAGTGCACTGTTACGGCTGTCCGTAGTTGTATGTGTAGTCGGGAATATGGGGTGGGTTAAGATTTTAAAATTTTATACTGTTTTAAATGTATTTTATATTTTATTATGTTGTACATCGCCCAGAGTGGCCAGTTTGCTGGCCAGATGGGCGATTCATAAATACAACAAATAAATAAATAGTCTTGGCTGGTCAATTTCCTTGTCTGTTTCAATTGTCAAAAGGAGCGGGAAAGTGGAGTACTTTGTTCAGCAAACAACCCACACTGAGTAGCTGGTTTGCAGGGGTGGCTTAGCATCACATGCGAACCCGTCCAGAGAAAGAGAGAGATATCTTTGATTCAACTTAGCTTTCATGCCTCTTGTTCTCTCTTTAAGTCACTCTGTAACTTCTGCTATTTATCTGGCTTACTGTGATTTAAATCTGTTTGGCCTTAAACTTTGCAAGCCAGTGTGTTTTATTAGCAAACTATGAGATTGTGAATATGCTTTTATAACTATGTCTGCTGGGTGAAAGGGGAACTTGAACCATGCATTGATATAGGAACAGAGGGAATTGTGATTAGAACATACTTTGATATGTTCTTGAGCTGAGAACTTCATCAGAATGCTAGGGAAGTATGAAAGCCAGAGGATAACTAAATTTTGCTCTGGGAGGTACAGATCAGATCCATTCATACTGGAATTCACAAAGATTTAATTTCTCACGCATCCCACCCTGAATCAGTTGTCTAGATTGTATTTCCCATGTCCTTGGACATTTAATGCCAAATTAAACCATATGTAAGCAGCTCATTTATTTTTGTAGGTATTTCCAAATTCCTTCAGGCTGTGAGGATAAAAGAAGTGATGCCAGATGTTGAAATGTAGTATTTTGTGCCTCTGAAACAATTAAAGTGTTGGCTTTTCCTACTCGGCACCAAAAACAATAACTCTACTAAAGGAAATGAGAAGAGATCATGGGCTGTATGATTTTGTACAAGTTGATTTCATTTTAAAACCTAGACAGTCATCCCTCCCCCACCACACACACACACACAGAGGAAATGGCTAGATTATCTGTCTTTTTCTTTTTTGGTAGAATTTCTTCCCTTCACACTGGTGTACTGCAATAATCAATAAAAAGAATCTTTCCCTCTTAACTCATATACACATAAAATCCCTTCAAGAAGAACAAATTAGGGGTTAATGCTCAACTACTCTAATAAGTGGCACATAACTTCCTTATAAAATAAGAATGGTTATCATACATTTTCTGATGAAGCTGAATTCCATTCTTGGTCTACACAGCTATATCACCTCTATGTTTGTCAGCGCTCTTAAGCTGTATGCCTCTAGTTATGCTGGGTAACAGAACAGAGGACATTTTCATCAACTGAGCTTGGTTTACCATCCAATATTTCACCCCAAACCACAGTTTACTAATTTGAGATGGACCCAGCCATCATACCCTGTAGCACCCAGCAGTTTACAAAATGATCAATGTCTTAAAAACTATCTCAGGGACCTTGAGAAGTCATTTATGGAGCCAGGACTGACCAGAATTTGTCTTAGAAGCTAAGACTTCCATATACTTGGAGCAGGGATGTTGAAGAGTCCTTGGTTTCGAGTCACGAGTCGAGTCACGAGTCTTTGGACCCGAGTCTCGAGTCCGAGTCCTTGGTCCAAAATGGTGACTCACGAGTCACGAGTCACTCCCAAAGCTGACCCCACGAGTCTCTATTAAAAGCAATGGGGGGGTTTCCCCAACAAAATAAGGCTACTTCAGATGTGTGGCTTAAATAAATTCTAGGCACAAGTGTGCCTTTTTATCTCAAAACTCTGCCACTGATTTTGGCAAGAACAGACCAGGCAGACAAACCCAAAATAACCAGACAGGCAGAGGAGGCAGGGAACCCCAAAACAGGCAGGCTGAGGCCTATATCTTGGACAATTCAAACTGTGGAACTGGTTAAGAAGAGACCAGGCAGGCAGAGGAGGCAGGGAACCCCAAACAGGCAGGCAGAGGCAGCCAAACCCAAAATGGCTGAAAGGTTGCATTTTAGGAAAATGATTTTAAAAAATAAACTTCCTGTACTTCCTAAAACCTATCCATGTTGCATTGGAGGAACACGATTTTGGAACACGAGTCCTTGGTCTCGAGTCCCGAGTCGAGTCTCGAGTCCCATTAAAAATATTGGGACTCGAGTCTGACTCGAGTCAGAGGGGGGACTCAGTCCGACTCACGAGTCGAGTCGAGTCCAGGAGTCCGAGTCCCCATCCCTGACTTGGAGATACAACAGATTTGATTGTTTGGGTGTTCCCCCCCCCTTTTCACATTTTTTTTGGGGGGGTCTTTTTAAGAAAGAGAGAGTAAACCTGAGGCCCCAGTTCCAAGTTTTCTGGAGTCCATAGCAGGAGCACATCCTGTCCCACATCCTTTGCCTGAGTCCTTCCCCTTTTAAGACAGAGATATATTAAATTAAAATAAAAAATAAAAAGGTGGCTGATGCTGCCACTACCATGCTTAGCCAAACCCACACACATGAACCTTCACATACTTTTATGCCGTCCTCCTAAATCACCAACATGCCCCCCCCCCACATTCACCATCTGTCAATGGGAAAGTGAATTCACAGAGGACACTTTTGCTTAGCTCTAGTTTGAATACTATTTCATTAAATAACCAAAAAAATAAAAATAAAAATTAAAATGCATGCCCATAAAAAAGCTGGAATTGAAAGATAAGTGTTCTAGGCTAATCTTCTCTCCTACTAGCATGCTGTTTTTGAATGCACAAGGAGTGTCTGTTTGTTTGTTTGCTTGCTTTAATGAGGGAACTGTCAAACATTCAACCCCCATGCTGGCAGTCTGAAATAGTCTGGGCTGACCTTACCATTAGGCAGCGTGAGGCAGTCTTGAAAGGGCAGCAAAATTTTAGTTATTAAATCATATTTTTACTGCCAGGGAGTGGGGGAGAGGCACTTGTGGGATTTTCTGTCTCAGACACAAAAAATAACTTGACCAGCCTTGGGCACTCTGCGCCTGGGCTTTGGGGATGGGGTTCTTTTTTTTTTTTTTTTGTCACACAGGCAGCAAAATATCTTGGGCCAAACCTATAGCAAAATCAAGCAACAGATCTTTCATTGTGTAGTATTGGGTTGAACCTTTGCCTACAGAATTCAGGATCCACCAGTGTGATAGTAATGTATCAGGTTTATTGACAGGGTTGTGATATATTCCCATCCATGGATAGAAAAAATGCTCCTGCTATGGACTCCAGAAAAGTTGGAACAAGGGCCTTGGATTGCTGTTCAGGCATTTCAGAGGTAGATGTGGGTGGGAAAAGGCACTTTCAGGAGAAGCTAACAGAAAAAAATACATCTTCTTGTCCCTGAGTCCTTTCCCTATTGTGCTGCATAGCTCTAGAGGGCTTGGTTTGGGAGATGGTTAAGAGCCTCAAACCTGAGCATTGTTTAGCTAAACAATAAGGTGCTGATTTGTTCTGGAGCCTGGTAAAGGGAAATGGTATCCTGTCCCACCCCATTCTTCTTCCTGAAACATCTCTGTATAGGGCAGGAAGGCAAGGTGTTCATTTGTTTATAAACCTCATGTATTGTATGCATCCTTCCAAATGTATTCTCTCCTTCAGGATACATACTGTAAGCCAGCCAATCCCCCTTCCTTCTCCCATCTCCAGTTTCCTCCCAACTGCCATCAGCTGACACTTCAACATTATGTATATCTTGGAAGCTCTGATGTCCTTTTTTGGCTGGAGGGCGGCAGAGGGCTTAAATTTGTATTTTTCTTTCAGTTTACAAATATATAGACTTCAGAGTACCTGGAGATTCTCCAAAGTATGTAGAATTTCTTGCTACTTTATTTTGGGTGGATCTGTTTCTCTTCCAGACTGATAGCCACTCAGTCAGGGATGGCACCAAGTTTGAGGTGGCCCTGGACATGTAACCCCTCCCCCAGCACCACACTGATGACCCCCTCCCAAACAAGCACACCAAGGGTGGGGGCGATGGGTGGTGGCAGGCAGCAGCAGGGACAGGTGGTAGCAGGGATGGATGGCTGCAGGCATCCATTGAGATGAGCAACCCTGCTGAGAGGAACATCAGTGCAGGTTCCAACTCCCAGGTACCCACTCAGCCCAACACTGAGAAGAGAAGAACCAGCTCAGGTGGAACCAGCTGCAACCATCTTCATTTCTTTAGAATGCCTCTAGGCCTCAACATCACATTGCAAAGGGATTCTACATGGGGGAGGGCTGGGCTTAGAGCCACTGGGGGTAGAGAGAAATGGTAGTGGCTTTTGCCCCCTTGATTCAGTGTTTCTCTTCTCAGTGCAAGGCCCTTCTCTCTCTCTCTCTCTCTCTCTCTCTCTCTCTCTCTCTCTCACACACACACACACACACACACACACAGAAATAAAGAATTCCAGCATCCACCATGCTTGGTCTTCCAAGGCTGGGTTGAACTTAAGGAGGCAGTTGCACAGTTAATGTCCAGTGCCTGAATACAGCACAGTCAGTTATTTATTAATTATATTTATACCCCGCCTTTTTTCCTGCAAGGAACCCAAGGCGGTTTACATAGTCCTCCTCCTCCTCCTCCTCTCCATTTATCCTCACAACAACCCTGTGAGGCAGGAGAGACTGTTCATTGTGTGTTTAGTCTCTTAGTGTGAGCTTCCTTCACAATGGAGGTGTAATAACCCTCTCAGGTTTGCTATACTGTGGTAAGATGAGCTGCATTCTGGGGGAGCCCTGCATTCCAACCAGAAAGCCATCTGTGCAGACTGAATAGTCCCTGCCAGCTAAGTGGCCTTAGAAAAACCAGCAAAGTTGAAGAACCATGCAGGCCCTTACTGTATGGACTGGAAAGGCAGAAGCAGCACATCAAAAACAAACAAAAGCAGCGCAGGCACACTTCCAATTAAAAGTGCCTCGAGTTGACTTTGACCTCACTGATGGCATATTTCTGCTACTGGTGGTGGTGTTTTTCTCCTCCTGAGATTTGTCTTAGCTGTGCCTCAATAAGAGGAAAACAGAAAAGTGAAGGAAGGAAATCTTTTGCAACCTGACTGATAAATTGCACAGCCCCAAACAGCTGGCAGCCCTTATCTGCAGAAGGGAAAGATTTCTGTTGTTTCTACCTTTGGTGTCACTTCAAAGAGTCTTAGCATGGTTGGTGGTCTTAGTGGTGGAGGCAGCCTGACGCTGGTGTAAACATCCTGTTGGTTAGGCATCCTCTCTGACCATCTTGTGTTAAGTGATTCACAAGTCAAACATTCCACTTGCATTTGCCAGAAGAACTGGGAAGAGCACGAACCGCATGCTGTTACACAGTAATGGCAGCTGAGTAACTCACAAAAGGACTGGCGGTGTATTTTCTGCCCGTGTCTGTTACTTCTTTTTGATTCTACTGCTGAGGTAACAGAGTGTTAACCACCATGTCATTTCCTGCACCACTCATCAGTGTTTGCTCTAAATTTAGGGGGTGGGGATGGTTTCGAACAAGCCCTCATTGGTGGGCGGGAGCCTGAGTGGATCCACTTCCTTTCCTCTGCCTCCACTGCCTTTTAAGTTGCCTGTTTCCCTCAGGGTCAGAGCCTCAGAAGCCTCTTAAAACTGGCTTAATGTAATGTAGCCAATTTATGTTGCAAAGTGCTTATTTTAAGAAGTGTGTGGACCCATTTCTAATGGGAATAGGGGAACAGCTCCAGATATGGGGTAATTATTCCTATGTCTCAAATTATCTCTGAAAAAATATATCTGAATTCTTTCAATTTTTTTGGTTGGGTGCAGTTGGGGGGAAAATGTCTGACTTAATTCGAGGAGAGCTTTGGGACGTTTGCCCATCACTATAAACTCAACTGACTGTATATAGGAAAGTAATATGTCAAGAAAAAAGGTTCTATTCTCAAAATTTTTCTCTCTGATATGCTAGTTCATAAGCCCCACCCCCTAAATGGGGGAGGATTCAGACATAATTTTCCATCACCATTTTGAAATGGTACAGATTACCGTTGCTGCACTGTATATGATTCTACTGCTTGTGTAGATAAATTCTAAGGACTTATTAACCCTAAACTGTCACTGGTGAAGTGAAATCTTTAAAGCATTATGGGCTGTTCCATTCGTAACCAGATATGAAGTACCAGTTCCCATTCAGATGATGTAATTTACTACTATACATACATAAGACAACAGAAAAGTGGCTTTTTCCATTGACAGAATCGATATACTGTTTAAATTTGAGTGGGAGTGTCGCATGTTGGCAACTAGGTGTTCTGAGGTAACATGTTATCAAATATGTTTTCTTTCTTTCTTTCTTTAAAATATTTAAAAACCTTGCTCTTCAGTTGAAAAGGATCAAAGTACCAAGGTTCTCAAACCTGGATACAATGGGCATTCCAGAAGAAAGTGAACCAGATCCTCCACCTTCCAGCATCCAACTGAGCAAAGTCTATTTGCCCTAACTTGGCCCCTATAATGTCCCTTACCTTCCATTAACTGCAGGGTGTTTAATCTGCATTTAGTTAAGAGCCATCTAAAGACATATGAGCAGATGAAAGACAGGCACAGGAGCAATTTCCCAGGAAGGGCTGTAAAATCTTTATATTATACAGCATGTTGTTACAACAACACTTGGCCACTAGTCTGGAAGAAAGTGTAAGGAGTTCTTATAACGTGCAGCTGGGATGGAGACAATTAAGGGGAAGGAGTTTTCTTTTACCTGGTCTTTTTAACAAAGCTGATGGAATGTCCCTTCCTGCTACCCATCTTCCTCTACTGCAGCTTAATGGAAAGGCTGCTGCCATGCAGCTGATGAGAGCCAGTGTGGTGGCGTAGTGGTTAGAGTGTTGTGCTAGGACTCATGGGAGACCCAGGTTCAAGTCCCCGCTCAGCCATGAAACTCATTGGGTGACTTTGGGCCAGTCACTGATGCTCAGCCTAACCTAGCTCACAGGATTGTGGTAAGGATATAATGGAGAGGAGGGGGATCACGTATGCTGCTGCCTTGGGCTCTTTGGAGGAAAAAGCATACTATAACAACAATAGAAACAAAGAATAACAAGCTGATGGAGCTGGTCTTTCAAAAGAGCTGACAGAGCTGCCGCCTGGTGACAGGTGAAGTGGGAGCCAGACTGATGAAGCCGGTTCAGTGTCAACCAACAATGATCAGCTTAGTAATCCAAATATTGAGTCATTTGCTAAATTTCTGTATCCATTTTTACTCTGTGTGTTATTTTCTTCTGCATTTTTGTTGTTAGTCATTATTATACCACCGTTTCAGTAAAGCTAGATTTCCATTGGGTTTTGTTAAAGTGTATTACATTAGAAATAGTTGCAGTTTTAAAAGCCCCCAACTGGCTTTCAAACAATGGAGTTTGGGTATAATGCAGATAAAGGTTACATATTGGAATGCTGGGATCAGTTAAGGATTCCACTCTTCTGCCTCCTCTCCTTTGCAAGACACTTTAAATAAATATGATATCCCTTGAGCACTACTGGGAAGTAGTAATATGAGATAATTGAAGCCAGTTATAGCTTTATTGTTATGATTTTCAATTATTATTTTTTGGTCTTTAAGGAGTATTCACACCCAGGGTAAATCATTGACATTCATTTTATTCCCGATTAAGATTTAAGGCATATAAAAACTAGGGCTGGACCAAACGTCTTTAGTATGAGAAAAAGGCTTTAAGGAAACCCAAAATGTTCAGCACTTAGAATTGTTTACCACCCTTCCAAGAAGCTGCTTTGTTCCCATTTAAACAAACAAACAAACAAACAAACACAACAAAAAATATAATAACGTCCTTTCTGCTGCCTCCATGATCCCAGGCAAGTAGGGACTGTGATAATGACATAATAGAGCTACAGAGTCAATCAGATTAGGTTATGTGGTGTCATCAATGAATGAAGCTCTCACATTGTCCTCACTCTGAACAGAGGAGGAACAGGAAACTGAATTGATGGAAGGAGACGGAAGAGTATAGAAGGTAGAGAGGATTAGCTGGGTGGGAATGGGTTAAGGAAATTAATAGCTCTAATCTCATTTATCCCAGTCTTCAGTAGATGTTGAATTTATTTTCATTGTCCCCCCCCCAAAAAAAACCACTTGATTGTTAACTTTGATTAAATGTCAGTGAAACCCATGCTTAAAGGGTTTGTACACCAACCCTGACTTGTACACTTTCACAGTGTTGTTAGCACAGTAAGGGCACAAACCTATGGAGATGCAGAGCGGAAGGAGTGGCAGAGGTGATCTTCACCTCCCAACTCCTCCTGATCTGCATTTTCACTAGACGGCCGTTTTCAGCCGTCCAGCAACAGCGTTTCAAAGGAGAAAGGAAGGAGGCTGCAACGGCTTCGGGATAACTCATATCCTGGCCGCTCCAGTCTCCTCTGCTCCGCGTCCCCCCAAACGCCCCCTTTTTCCCCTCTTCAAGGTCACTTTCCCAACCACGTCAGCTGTGAGGGGGTGGGGGAGCGGGATCAGAGCTCTGATTCCCAGCGCTGAAGTCGGAGCACTGCCTCCAACCCTGGAGCTGGGAATCTGAACTATCCTATGGCCAGTCAGACATTGCCTAGGGGCCATAGGAGCCTTCCCTAAAATGATGATGAATGTATTATTTACATATATGTGCACTAGTATATCACACAATAAAGATACTACTACTACTACTACACACACACACACACACACACTATTTACCTTCTTAGAGACATTCTAAAAATAGAGGGCTGAAACTAGAGCTGAGTTGAAATGTTCCCATTTCATAACTTTTGGTTCAAATTTGGGAGAAATTCACCCCTTCCTGCATCCTATTTTGCAAGACACGGAATAATGGGCTCAAGTTACAGGAACCCAGATTCCACCTAAACATCAGAAAAATTTCCTGATTGTTAGAGCAATAAGAACCAACTACTAGGGAGGTGGTGGGCTCTCCCTCACTGGAGGCATTCAAGGTGCAGCTGGACCGCCATCTGTCAGGGATGCTTTGACTTGGATTCCTGCATTGAGCAGGGGATTGGACTCGATGGCCTTATAGGCCCCTTCCAACTCTACTTTTCTATGATTCTATGAGTCTATGATCTAAAGAACCCATAAACATGAATATGGAATTACAAGCATACAATAAATGCCTCATGTAGAAAACTTCAAAGTTAAGGATGAGGCATTTCACAAAACAATTTATCCTTGAATTACTTGAAAATCAGTTCCACAAATTTTTGGTTAAATCACTGTTTCTCCCAGCTCTAGTACAAAACCTGAAGAAGTATTCCCTAGCAGGCAAAAGGGATTGGTACTTTATTAAAGCACTGATAAAATAGAAACTATCCTGGTAAATAGGAAAACCTGAGTCCAAATTTGACATGCCAGTTGTCACCTAATTTGTCACTCTGCAGCTGTTTTTGTTTTCCCAACAAATATATGGTGTACCTCCCACCACCAGCTGAATTAGGAGAGCGGCTTGGGGCAAAAAGTTAAATACCTCCCTGGTCCCAATGTGCCCCCTCCTATTCTGTCTATATGTGAAAAAAGAGGCCATGTACCACCAAAATATGTGACAAATATGTCATATGCAGTTTGGGCTGTGGTGTTCGTGTTCTCTTATATTATGTTTGTGTCTCATAGCACATAGTTCCTTTTGCCTTGAACACTTCTCCCAACTTTGTATTCTTAAAAAAAACAAAAACATTTTAACCTTTTTCAAAATGACTCTTCAAAACCAACTTATCTCACAAAGCAATCCTAGAGGGAGATTCCCACTAGCGTTTCATATTCTCCCCTGCTCTCCTTCCAGGACCTTTCTCTAACAGCTGTCTCACTATAGCTAACCCTGTAGTTTTGGAGGGGAAACCGTTTTACTTTTCCTCAGTGATTTGTGTGACAGGCCAAGTGTCTACACAGAAGCATGGCCCAAGAGGCACTGTTTGTAGATTTTCTTCATGAAATTTCCCCATGTATACATAAGAATTTCTGAAAAAGAATTTCCCTCCAGATATGTTAGGGTTATCAGAACAAGTTTTATGTAGTACTAAAAACAGCAAAATGGGTTTTCAATCTGAGGTGAGGAGCACCCAGTTATGGGAGGTGAGGAGGAGCTTCCCTTCATAATACATCTTAGGGCCAAATCAGACATTACTTTATCTAGCAGTTCGCATCTTTTTAAAAACATTCCTTCCCCCCCCCTTTTGATTCCAGAGTAGGCACAGAGGGCCAAATCTGGATCAGGACCCTAGCAAGGGTGGTAGGAGAGGCTTTTAAGATTTGAATTCCCCTCCCTGCACCTTCTCTGGACTAAAAATATGGGGGCGGGGGAGGAGATGTCACCGCTAGATATGAATTTAAAGTAATGTCTGTTTAGAACTGCTGCACAGAGACTGAACTAGGAAGAAGAGCGATCCTGAAACAGGCAAAACTATGCTGGTACTTTCGTGTTGCTCGGATACATTTCCCACTTTTTAAAAAATAATAATTCCCCTTTCCCCTCCTATCAAAAATTGTCCCTTATATACTGCTGAGAGGAGGGTATTCCACATAAATATTAAAATCACAATTAAAACTTGAGCCTTGTAAGTCATTTTGGGAGCTTTTTTGGCTGAAGAGAGGATAAAGCGCCTTCAAACACACACACACACACACACACACACACAGCTATATACTGCTCCATATTCCAGTATGGAGGTTTCTGAGTGGTGTACAATAAAAGATAAAAAACAGATAAAGGAATAAAACAATATGTTAAAAACAAAATCAGAACGGCTTCCTGAACGGCTGGTTAGTTCAGAACGGCTTCCTGAAATGTTGGTGCCTGCTGGCCTGAGCTCCAGAGGCAGGCAGTTCCACAGAAATGGAGCTGCCACACTGAAGGCTCTTCTCCGGGTGGACTCCAATTGGGCCATAGGTCCATGCGGAACCACCAGGAAGGAACATACCGTCTGATAACCTCAGTGACCGGGCAGGTTGGTAAGGGAGGAGGCGCTCTCTCACGTAGCCCTGATCCCAAGTTGTTTAGGGCTTTATACACTAGCACCAAATCCATAAACCCAGCCCGGCAGCGAATAGGCAGCCAGTACAGTTCTCTCAGCAAAGGAGCTGCATGCTGCTGAAAAGGGGCAGCTCCCAACAATAGCCGAGCTGTTGCTAATACTGACCAGCTGGAAAGGAAACAGCTCAAGGAGAGGAGGAATCCAAAGTTGTTGGGATCTCAGCACAGCTGATGGAGCAGCCTACAAAAATGAATCATAAGGAAGTATTTTCCCCTCACGATAAGAGCCTTCTCCTTCCTCACCCTGAGGGAATGGTGGCGGTTGATGGCAGGAGGAGCCTAATGGAGCTGGTGTCTCAGCAGAGCCGTTGGAATGCGCCTGATTCCCTTCTCACCCTTTGTGCAGCATGAAAGAATGGCGCATACACACACACACACACACACACACACACAGGCAGTCCCCAGGTTACGAACAAGTTCCGTTCTTAAGAATGTATTTAAGTCGAATTTGTATGTAAGTCGGGACAGCATAGCGTTCTATACGTTAAAATCGGCATTTACGCAAATTGCGTAAATTACGCAAACTACGTAGTATACGACACTATGTACTCTACGTAAACGACGTAGCGCCGGGGAACCCAGAAGTCCGTTCTTAAGTATGGGTTGTCTGTAAGTCGGACGTTCTTAACTCGGGGACTGCCGGTATATATGCAAGGAAGCATGATCAGTTATGCAGTTACAAATGTAAAGTCTTGATATTGTTAGGACTTTTCAAATTCAAGTAGAAAACCTACTCCCAACTTCTCTTGGTGCATGAACAGTGATTTGATGATTAATCTGTTAAAAGTGATACATATGAACAGAGGAGCCCCATTCACTCATTCAATAAGTGTGTTCATTTGAATGCCTGAACAGAGAGAGCCCTTGGCACATTCAGCCGTACGCATCGGAGGCTCTGTTCTAGGAAAGGGGCTGAGTCTGCCTCCATGGTACCATCCCCCCTCCCCCGCCCGCACACATGAGTTCAATGAACATGTGTGCTACTGAATGAGAGAAGAATATTGTTGTGTCTCTGTTTTGTCTACTCTAACTGGCTATAGTGTTTGTTTGTTTTTTCATTCTAAAAACTCAGGCAGAGGTTTTTCTTGGTCCTGTTACTTGAGATTATTTAAGTGGAAATGACTTCAACTGAATGCTCTACCAATGAGTTGTGCGGCGCCCTAAATTCTCCCCCACAAAAATGAGTACAGTTATTATTATTGAAAACAGCGTATATGTAAGGGGGGGGGGAAACAATACAGAAAAGTGTTCATTTAAAACCTAGAGCCAGTCATTTGAATGTATTTAACCCTCCTCGCTGCCACATGTAAATTTCACACAAGGTGAGCTCGAAGGAGACTTAAGAGAGATCAGAGATGCAGTTGGGTGTTCAGGCAGCAAAGGCTGTTTATCATGTTGCACATGATTTCCTTGTGCTCATTGCATCATGCAAGAAAACAATAACTAATAGAATTGGAAAGGTGCCAGGTCATTACTTGGAGATTCTCAGTAGCAGACCCTGGACTACTAAGTAAACATCATGTGCTTTTATTACAGCTGATCAGACAGTTCTGCACTGGAGTATTCTCCTGCAGAGTCGAAAAAATAACTGGGCTGACCAATTTAGTGCTCTAAGCTTTTAATTCATAGCTGTCTAGGGGGAAATGAGTATAATGGAAGATTATCAGATCAGATTCCATTCTTCTCTCTTTTTCTCCTCCCTACAATCTGTACCGTCATTCATTTGCACTATAAACAAATAGGGACATCCAAATGAGCAAGACCTGAGCTCATTGATCTTCTCTGAATTCCACCTCAAACTCATTCTGAGTCATGCTCGAGCTTTGGTTTTCATTTTGCACAAAAATAGTGCATATTGTCATATGAATTTCCCCCTAAATCCATTCATTAATTGTGCATGTTTTTGAAATGAACACATTTTTTCTCCCGTTGAAAAAAGCATGATTTTTTTCAAAGGTTTTCATTTCCCCCAAATATACACAGTTTTTAATGCATTTTGTTGTTGTTGTTCTGAGAATTGAATTGGAAGCTCAGAAGTCTATGGACTTCAACCACTGATTGTATTTGAGTCCGTGTTCAGTTCCAGGATGTGCAAACAGGGTAAATTCCTGTCAAAAACAAGCCGAAATGAATTTCTCATACATGAAAATATTTAGTTTTCAATCTAGATGAAATCACGAACCTCGAGGAGAGAACATCAAAGTGTCTCCCTCCCTTAGAAATGGTGACATGAAATATATAAAGGAAATATTACGTGCAATGGGTATGTTTGCTTCTCAGTCCTAATTATACTTAACAGGAGGTAAGTACGACTGATCTTAGAGGGATTTAGTTCTGAGTAAAGATGCAGACATTTGGCCTGTGTAAGACCTCACTTTTACCCTGCCCTGCACCCCTTGCATGCTGTCATCCTGGCAGCTGCAAACTCTGCCCCACATTTAATAGGGTTGTATTGTGTCCATGATGAGCTCCTCTGAGACTTTGGGGATCGAGTAATCCAAGACAATCAATACATTTTATAAATAAGAGAGAATACACACTTCTTCCCATTTTCATTTGACTTGGATGCATGATGATATTCATGTAACATTTATAGTAGCATACACAGCTGGGGGATTCTCTCTCTCTCTCTCTCTCTCTCTCTCTCTCTCACACACACACACACACACACACACACACTTCTGCCCAGCTGCTATAATCAATTTTAAAAATCTACTGTACTGTTCCCATGGAACACTGTCCATCCATAACAGTTACCCAACTGCTCTGAGTAGGAGATGCATCCACACTGAACCATACAGGTGGGGAGACTATGTTCATGGGGATGTTTGAACGTTCCACTGCCCTAGAAGTAAGTAACACAAACACCTAAATAGGAATAAACAGGTTTGAATAGCAACACGGGGAACTGTAAAATGCAAGGCATAACTCAGCTCCATAGAGGCTTGACCAAAGCTGATTATAAAACAACAGAAAGATTCCAAACTGGGTTTGACAGATATTAGATTACAACTAGCCCTATTCAAGCATTCTCCTCACATGTAACTTCTACCTGCGAGGACAAGGAGTGGGGATGAGCACGCTAGCTCTGCACCCTCTTCCTTGCCTCCTTTGCACTCTCCTCATCACCCTCTATGTGTAAAGGGTGAGTGTCTGCAAAGGAGACCCACCCACCCACCCTCACCTCTATCCATGAAGGCTCTCCTTGAGATTTTAGAATCCTAACTGTCCACGTGAGTATGCCTGAATATGGGCTGCTGGATTCAACAGATGTTGGATTCCAACTGAATTTAACAGATGCTAGATCAGACTAAGGAAAGTCATGTCTTCCCATTCAAACAGCTATACATGGCCTTTACCAAAGTAGGCTGAGTGGTCTTGAACAATCTGTGCACCTTGAGCTGGGGACCTATTCCGAATTTGTACTAGAGTTTCTTTGTCTAGCTAGAGGATAGAATCTTCAAGAGTAGGTTGATATCAACATTTATAAACGGCCCATGAAGCAAACTCTCCATGAAAGAATAGTTTGGTATGATCAATCTACTGGCTGTTCTTGATGTATAAGCTTGTTTCATATTGTCCCGCCTGGGTGAATCTTGCAAAGTGATGCACGCCACAGATAACTCTAAGAGAGACATGGAACGTATATTGACAGAAAAGAATATTTGAAATCACAATACAGTACATACACTGTAGTCACGGATGGAAGGAGGAAAGTCCCTGTATGTATACGGAATCAGCTGGATTCATATACACAAGGCTGTTTCGATCTTGGCCACTGGCATCAACATAAAGATCTAGATATGTTACTGTGATCTAATATGTGAACAAATATTGAGTGCTGGGCTTGGACTGGGGAGACAGGAGCTCTCCCTATACATGAATTCTCAGCAGGGACAGGCCTCAGCATACTATCCTCTTGTGGGCCTCCTTCTATATCAGTGGGTCCCCACCTTACATCACTGTTCCATGTGGGTTAGCCCTGGCTGTTTGATCAGGGCCAGGCACCTTGGAGCTGCCACTCTAATCTCCCATAATTGACTAATTTGATTCAGTTTCAAGAATTTATACCCCACTCTTCAGTCGGAAAGGTTCCCAGAGAGGCTTACAGATCAGTAAAAACAAGACAGTCCTTGCCTTCAGGGTTGCAGTCCACATAAAAGGGAAAAGGGGTGGAGAGGAAAAGGAAAACAAGAAAATACAGGCACTAATGCATAATATTTTAGGGTTATTATAATGAGCAGCCAGCTGGAATGGAAAGAGAGGAGGAACCAAAGATTGCTTATCTCTCAGCTGAGCCAGTGGAGTAGCCCTGCTTTCTGTGACTTCCTTGTCTACACCTGATGGAATGGTAATGGAGGGTTATGGTCAGGGGAGGCTGGTGACCGCCATGTCAGTGGGGCTCCTTATCCATTGCAGCTTTTATTCTGAGCTTTATAGGAGCAATCCATGGTGCTCCGTGGTGGTGAACCTATTTTGGGGATAGGTTCACCACCATGGATAGCTCCTATAAAGCTCAGAATAAAAGCTGCAATGGATGAGGAGCCCCACTGTCATAGGAGTCACCAGCCTCCCTTGCTTATGGGGTCCTCATGGTGGGGGAGTTGTCCCTAGCCCTGCCCCTGGGCCTCTCAGAAGCCATCTCTGGTCACTGTAGGACAGAGGATGCTCTACAAATGTTTTACAAATGAAATAATACATTGCACCCTTATAATTGACAGCCAGTGTGGTGTAGGGGCTTATAAAGTTGGACTGGGACTGAGGAGACCGAGGTTCAACTCCACACTCTGCCAAGAAGCTCCCTGGGTGACTCACTGGGTGACAGTACTGACTCTCAGCTTAACCTACCTCACAGGGTTGTTGTGAGGATAAAATGGAGAGGAAGATCATGTAAGCTGTCCTTGGGTTCCTTGCAAGAAAACAAGGCAGGATATAAATGTCATTGTCGTCATCATCATCATCATCATCATCATCATCATCCAAGATTTTATTTATTTTATTTATTTATTTATTATATTTATACCCTACCTTTTTTCCTGAAAGGAACCCAAGGCGGCTTACATAATCCTCCTCCTCCTCTCCATTTTATCCTCACAACAACCCTGTGAGGTAGGTTAGGCTGAGAGTCAGTGACTGGTCCAAAGTCACCCAGTGAGTTTCATGGCTGAGCAGGGACTAGAACCCGGATCTCCCGAGTCCCAGTCCAGCATTCTCACCACTATGCCACACTGGCTAATGAATGAATTCATGACTTTCCAAAGAAATATGAACTCATTTGGGGTAAGTTTGCCCATAGTCTCACCAAAGTTCTCTGAATTCCATCTCAAAGCTTATTCCAACTGGAGTCCGTATCAGATTGTGAGATCAGTGGGTTATTGATGTTCCTTTTTGCATTAAAATCAGCGTATTTTCATGTGTATTTTTCCAAATATATACATCAGTTGTGCGCATGAAATGTATGCCTTCTTCTCCCATGCATTAAAGCATATTTGTTTGTGCACATTTTTCAAAAGTACACATTTTTTTCGTGCAGATTTTTCAAATGTATGCATGCTGTTGAACGCATACTTTTTGGTCGGCAATTCACATGGCAAGCTTGGAAATGTACGGACTTCGACTGCAGATTGTATCTGAGTATGTGCTCTGTGCGGAAGGTGTGAACTGGGTAAACCTTGATAAAATATGAGCTGAAACAAATTTCTCATACATCCCGGAATAACAAACCCTAAGAAGGAAGATCTGGCCCTTGAAGTTGCCCAGCCATCAACAGCAGCTGGACAGCAGACTGAGCAAAACATGCATGCCCCCTGGTCACAGTCTTCCCCACTCTGGAGAGATGTACTATATTTCTATTTAAATTATAATAATTATTTCTAAATTTACATATATACATATAAATTAGCATATGCAAAATTTAGGTGTCTTCTTTTGTCCTCTTCTTTTGGTGATGCATGCCCTCTTTGGGGGCAATTCACAAGTGGCCACGCTATGGTTGAACCAGTCCTAAGCCTCAGAGTGGTTTTGAACCTGCCATTCTCACCATATCACTTCCCCAGTTTAGTTTTAAAGTATTAATTTCAGTGACTTCCCTCACAAGACAGGATTGTCATGATTGTAACGTTCTTTGGGCACTAAAAATGCAACAGAAACTATTTTTTTCCCATGAGGATGCATCAGGTGACTCAGACGGACTTTGTGAAAAAGTTGAAATGTATTCTTTCCTGCCTTTCAAATAAATACATGTGCCTCCAATATGCTCCAAATTCTACAAGTGGGTTTTATGCTTAATTAATTTAGCTCTTTCCAAAAGAATACTCAGATTTTATTTTATGCTATTTTATTGGCAGTGTTGTACAGATAGAAAAGGAGACACAAGCTGTGTGCTGTGATCTAAATCTTTATCAGATGGCCTAATCAAGCTAGATAATTTAAACATATCTTAACAGAGAGAGAGAGAGAGAGAGAGAGAGAGAGAGACTTCTTTAGCACATCTACCATGAAGAGGTAGCTTTCTGATTCAATAAATAGTCTGCAAAGCTCACATTTAAAGCTCATCTCACTTTTTTTTACAGATTAAAACTGTGGCGGCCTCCAAAGCGACACAAAGAGTCTGGAGCACAAGGTGAAGAGTGGGAGGGGGTGGGAGAGGAAGAGAAGAAAGTTCCAATGTGTGGCAAAGCAGTGGAAAAAGCACAGCTATATCTGTGACTTGGTCATTGAACTAGTTCAGGTGAATAGCACTGCAGTTTTTCTGCTTCATTGAAACCACAACAGTTTCTGACAAATCCCTTTATATCCTGAACTGAAAAAAAAGCAGGAGGGGATTCATATATAAGGTTCCTTGAAGGAGCAATTTCAGCATAACTCTTGAAAATCACATCAAAGCTATAAAATAATTGTAGGGTCCCCCCCCTTTTCTAATTCAAAATAGTTATTAGTAGACTAAAAATACCCTATCTTCCCCCCTAACAAAATTTATTTATGATTTTATTTATTACATTTGTTAATCGCCCATCTGGCCATCTGATTTAAAATCCAGTTAAACTTTAAGGGGGGGGGATACAAATCTACAAATGCATATAGTGGGCATTTATTCTTGTGCTTATTAGTATAAATAGGCCAAATAGCCAAAGGCTATTATAAGTTCATGTACCTCATAAAAAGATATAATAGATCATTAATGCAGACAATAATAATGACCAGAAACAACAAAATAAGATTTTAACTTAAAATCTTCAAAGTTCTATAGCAGTGTTCTCCAACCTTGGGTCCCCAGATGTTTTTAGCCTACAACTCCCAGCAAAACATCTGGGGACCCAAGGTTGGAGAACAGTGGGGAACACTGTTCTATAGCATTGCATTGAGCAAAGGATCTCAAATTTAGTCTTTAGAGCAGGAGTTGACAACCTGTGGCCCTACAGCCACAAGCAGCCCTTGGCCTAATTTCAAAAGTCTACTGCAAGTGATCAGTTTAGACATCTGGCAGTGGCGGTCTGTCTCTTCCGCAGCAGCTCAGTGGGCAAAGAGGAGGAGGGAGGAGGGAGGAAAAAAGGGAGGGCGAGAGAGAGAAAGAGAGGTGTCAGAAAAAGAAGAGACAGAAAAGATGGCAGAAAGAGAGAAAAGTGGGGAGGGGGGAGGCTTCAATGAATTTGGTTCTGGCAGTGGACAGAGTATCCTCAAGGAAATGCAGCCCTCAACAGAAATAAAGGTTCTGCATGCCTAATTTAGAGACTAGGTTGTCAGACTTTGGCATTTTGATGGACATTAGATATGGCATGTTTCCAGAATGAAGTTATCTCCATGGGGTTCAGGTAAGACACATGCATCAATATCCACTCAGGTATACCGGCAGGTGTGAGAATTGTGCAAATGCTTATTATTCTGAGTTTGGAACCCACAGTGGGCCAAAATGAACATTCTGCTTGAGTGTAAGTGCATGCAGCCCTAATTCAGATTGGGGTGGTGACTGGGAGGGGGGATTTCCGCTTCCCCCTCCCATTTTCATGCAGAAATTTCACCACGTGGAATCCAGTGGGGATGTTATTTTTCAGTGTTGCTGCTGTTTTTGTTTTGTTTTTTTAACTCCCACCTCCCACAGTCACCATGGTCCTGATCTGAATCATGGCCACATGTGATTACATTCAAGTAAGTAAGCCAATCATGCATATCTCTGTTAAGCATGACTACCAGAACATTGAGTTTGGCCCAGCATTGAGCAGTTTCTAATCAAGTGTAATGGCAGCACAATAGAAATGTGCACAGTTTTCAGGCAAGACAGCGCACATGGATAGAAATGGGCATTCACAGAGTTGACCTTCCCTCCACATAGAGATTCTCCCCTTATAGGAATAATCTCATGTGTGCAGCGGTCTCCCCAGAGTGGAACTCTCTTGCCTAGGGATGCACAAGCATCCTTCCATTTGCCCTGAAAGGGGCTCAATCCTTCATGTGCACTCCAAGCATGCATGTGCAAAGGAACAATGCACATACACAATGCTTACAATTGCCAAACCACCCACTGCAATCATTCTTTTCTCCTGCCCACCCCAGAACAAGGGGAGGCAGAAGTGGCAGAGGTGGTGACACCGACACTCAGGGAGTCCATTTCCCATGTGGGGAATAGACTGGCACTTCACATCTCAGCAGCCCCCATGGGAAAAAAACACTGTTCATGTTGATGTCCACTGGGGAGTGGCCCGGTAGTGGTGGTGGGCAGTGGAGGCTTGTGGCTCCAATGTCAGCGGGGCTGTGAATCAGCTCTGGATTTTACTCTGAACTTTTAAGGAGCTACTTTTAAGGCACTGTGAATCATACATGAGCTATGTGACTTCTACATTTTCTAATTAAATTTCAGCCAGACAGGCTGCTTGCAAGTTTCTGTATGACACGGTTTAAATAAGTGCCATGTTTGTTGTCATTTTGGGCTGAGCTTGACATGGGAGCATGTCTTCGAGAGTGCAAGATTTCATGCTATCTGACAGTGAGTGATTCTGGCCAACGGAGACAAATTCCAGATATTAGTGAGTGTTGTTTTCTGTGGCATCTTGTGTTATCAGGTCACCTGCCAGAAAAGGGGCTTCAAATTCCTAATTATCTTAAGAATGTGTCAGTTCACAGTGAACTCGGTAGGGTTTTGGGGTGCCAGAATGTCATAATGTCAGTCAAGGTGGCCCCTAAATAATTTAAAGTGATATCTGGACTGTATCTGTAGCATAAACATGCGCGCGCACATGCACGCGCACACAATAGTCTTACTACTGTTTCAGTCATGGGTCAGAAAAAAACTGCTGATAGTCACCAAATCAGGGGCAGCAAGATGGCTGCCTCAGAAGACACATGCTGCAGTGTGCTGGAGGGACATTGTGGCAACCATTTTCATGACCCCCAGCCATTCCCCTCTGTTGGAGGAGAGAGTTTGGTGTACCAAACAGCCTATCCTACATTCCCTAAGCTAGTCTGCTGCCCTAAGGTGTGCTGGAGGTCATTGTCCCATTGTCAGTGATGAAGTAAGATTCAACTGGCAGTCTGATCAGCTTCTGAATGTGGAAAGGAGGTGGGCACCATCTTCTCCTTTGACTTCAGCAGCAAAATGTCGTAGGTCAGCCTTAAGTGAAACTCAAAGTAAATTTTGAAGTTCTCCCATAGGGGAAACACTTGAAAACTTTTGCAGGAATCCAAAAGAGAAAGTTACCATGACTACCTTTAATGCCAGCTCTGGTTCTGCACAAGCTGTTACCCACCAAAATGAACTGTATTGTGGCCTGCAAGATCCCTTCACAACCTGTTTGCTGCTTTTCCTTATTGTATTTTTTTTAATCCTTGGCAGACAGAAAAACAGGAGGCTCTTCCAGTCCCTGGTGGGCCACCATACATAGCTATTGGGTTACATTCAGTGACAAGTTGTGCAGGCCTTTGAATTAGACTATTCAATAGGCTTAAAATAGATCATGTGCTGAAACATTTTGCTGAAACAGGATCCATAGAACAAAACATTCCTTTGTTGGGATAAGGTAAAATGTATCCAAATCATACAATGAAAACACCTAGGGTTTTTTTTATCTATAGTATGAGAAAGTAAGAGTGACAGGAGGCTGGACACAAAACAGAAAGAGAAAAGAAACAAGGGATTTGGATAATGGAGATCACAGTATACTTTCATATTGTATTGTAATTCTCATGGGTTATTAAAAAACACACACATTAAAAAAACAGATTACCTTCAAGTAGTTTCTGACCTTGTTATTTAATTCTCAAGTCTGGTTCCCTGAGCTTGCTCAGGATACATTATATATTAAGAGGTTGCAGGAAACCACTTTATCTTTGAGAGGAAGAAAATTATTGCTCGCAGAGGGATATTTGCCCAAAAAATCTTCATAGAGTTAAAGGTCCCTTTATGTTCACAATATTTCAGCAAGAAATGTTGCCTACAGAATACTATTAAAATAAACCAAATGCTATAGATTAGGCAATTGCTTCGGAAGGAAATGTTTAGCAGAAAATGCATACATAATTTAGGATAATGAAATTAGATTGTGCCAACCTGTAGGACTAAGCTGGGACTAAGGCATTCTCTAATAACATCCTCTATCTTGAAGACCTAAAATCAACAGGCATGAGATCATTTTATTATCTCTATCAAGCATTATTCTCAGGAGATGGAAATACCCTCAAACATAACCAACTTTAAAATAGCAAGGAGGGGCTGGGAAGAGAGAAATGCAATTTAACATATGCTAAACAAGTCAATAAGGATGGTAGCTTAATGAAACTTAAGGGGCTGATTAACCACCTTGCTGTTGATTCATATTTAGAAATAAATTGGTTTTGAATGAATGGATTCCCAACGGTAAGCTCTTTGTTTCAGGGATGAGCTGCAGAGGGATATAAAGCTTACTAGCCTGGCCATGGTGGGCTAAAGAACATTTAAGGGCTAACAAAGCAGATGTGATATGGAAGATCCATGATTGGATCTCCAGGTGGCTTTCTAAGCTTAAAAACAAGTGGGGATTAGATGTGGGTAGGAGTACTGAAAGAGGAAGTGTTAAACCCATTATCCTTGCACCATTTTCCAGATCTATCTTCCCATGTTTGCCCCACTAGGATGTGTGTGAAATACAAGCACAATACAGGCACTAGCCTCCCCACCCCCCAATAGGGCTAATAGCATCTTTGATTTGGGGTGGTGGAGGAGCTATCAGTTCAGTGAAGTCAGAGGCAAAGAATGCAGTCCAGGGCAGGCAAGATCCATAAACAGAACTTCAGATCAGAAATACCTGAATCGTAGTCCAAGGAAGCAATGTGTGAGGCTAAAAGAGTGACTGGCCCTAAGGCCATCTAGTTGGATCATGACCGAAGTTTCAAACTGTGGACTTCCTGATTTGCACCTTAGTCTCTTAGCTGTACTTTAATCAGCTGTCCTATACACGTTTCTCCTATACAAATATGACTCATCTTTTCCAACCTCCCTACTGGTATGTAACTAGCACTGGGTTGGGTCAGAGGCAACAGGAAGAAGAGCTGCCTGCCCTGCTGAGGAGTGCAGTGACTGGGATTGTGAAAGCTTCTGAGTCATCTTTTCCCAACTCCCTTCAGGTATATAACTGGAGCTGGATGGGGTCAGAGATGCAAGTCCTTGGTGCAAGTTCAGGGGCGAGAGGTAAAGGTCTCCTACCCTGTCACTTTTAGCCTAGGACTGTACAAGAGAGAGTTCCGTCTAGTTGATGGAACAACCTACCACTGGGATTGGAGGAATATAAGAGGCTATTTGACCCCCAACAGTAGCAGCAGCAGATTATCACAGAGAACTCTAGAAATGGAGGGCATGGAACATCTGCCAGGGGAGAACTTTTGTCATCCAGCTTCCCAGGCTCACTGAAGCCTTTTGCAAAGCAGTGGAGAGGTTTGGAAACCAGCTGCTAGGATGGTGTATTGGAATGGGAGTGCAATCTAACCCTCTTTTGACCACAGCCCTGCTGAAAGGAGGATCTTGATGTGTGTGTGTGTGTGGGGGGGCTGCCTAATCACCCGATGCAAATTAAAAAAAGGATGTTGCTTCAGGGCTTTAGTGTGGGGTGCTGGTCAGCTAGACTGTGAGACATTTCTTGCTGGCACTTGATGCTCTGCCTCACCTAGTTCACTTGGTGGTGATTAATTAGTGTGTTCAGCTGCAACTGGAATGGTCAATAGAGCTAGTGTCCTTGCTGAAGCCCTGGTTGACTTGTGGGATGACCCAGGTGGATGACACAATTGCTCCTGAGTGACACAGAACATAGGCTCCTTGGTTTTCTGAGGAGCTCAGGGCAATGAAGCCCTTGGGTAGATGACTGGAGTGATGGTGGAGAAAGACTCAGGATGGATCAGATAAAACATGAGTTAGTGCCCATTTTAGGCCTACTCCATGGAGGTGAGGACAGCAAAGAAGTTGTTCTTCCCTGCCTCCATTGCATCATCACAGTGTCAGCCACTGGAGTTGTTTCAAGTGGTTACAGGCATTCTTACATTCCAGATCCCTGTTGTTTTGCAAATTCATCAAAGTGTGAAACTTACTTTCATGAATTCGCAAAATACTTGGCTGATACTTGCATCCACTAGTATTTGGAAGTTAGATTCAGATGAAGTAACTGAGGCAACTGCTTGGCCAGTTTTGATGGATGAGTTTCACTTTGTTCAGCCTACAATGTGGACAAGTTATCTGGAGTAATGACGCCCACCTCCTGTGGGTTAGAGCCATGCCCATCCTGGCTGTCAGAGGGGAGCTAGCAAATT
Organism: Shinisaurus crocodilurus; assembly: GCA_021292165.1. Taxonomy (NCBI): domain Eukaryota; kingdom Metazoa; phylum Chordata; class Lepidosauria; order Squamata; family Shinisauridae; genus Shinisaurus; species Shinisaurus crocodilurus. The sequence goes on along the minus strand of CM037887.1, from coordinate 16,130,225 downwards.
GGGTGGTGGGTGTTGCAAATGTTTCTTTAAGAGAGGGTTATTATGTTCCAACTCCTCTTAAAGAAGTAGTTGTAAGACCTTGGCTAAAGAAGCCTTCATTGGATCATACCATCCTAGATGACTATCACCCAGTTTCTAATCTTATTTTTCAAAGCATGATCAAGTGAGTGGCAGTGACATAACTCTAGTTTTTCTTGGATGGAACTGATTATTTTGACCCTTTCCAACCTGGGTTTAGGCCTGATTATGGCCTTGCTAGATAACCTTCACTGGTGGGACAAGGGGAGTATGTCCCTGTTGGTTTTGGCTGAACTTCTCAGCAGCATTTGATACCATCAGTCATGGTATCCCTCTTGGCAGTTTAGCTGATATAGGGACCTGGGTACTTTGCCTCATCTAACCATTTCTTTAATTAGTGGAAATGTCATTCATATATGGTGAGAATGACCTTTGGTTAGAGAGTTTTAGGGAAAGCCCTTACATATACCATTTCTAAAAACTGGGATTAATTTGAGATTGATATGGTATTGTTCTTTAAAAAGAGAGAGAGAGAGACATGTACAGGATCATTAGGCTCTTTTTGAAAATCTGTTACTGGCTTCTTAGATGTGTTCTTGTAAAACACTGGAAATCTAATGGACCACTGCATATAGCATGAAACGGCTGAGGAAAGTATTATCAGTAGCTGAAATGGTCCAATTAACTGGATTGATACTGCTTCAGAAAGCAAACAGAAATTGTGATGAACTGTCCCTTTTGTTGAGTATTGGGATAATTACTAAAAGTGCACTTAATTAGACAAACACTTTTTTCACAGTTTGATAATGTATAATTTTAATATTAGTAAAAAGTAACAGTTGTTATTAAATTATGTTTTATACAAGGCACATCTATTTACACATTCTATGTTTATTAAGATTGTTCTCCAATAGCAGGATGTTATTACTGAGTGGTAATTGACGTTCACGAAAGCACACTCCACTGAGTGCTTTATATTCCACATTTTCTTATTCTGTGCAGAGATAGCCTTTGAACTGGGTCCGGGTTTACCTTGGCCAGATGTGTATTATGCATGCAGGTTGTGTTCTGGTAGAGTCACCACTAAAGCAGTGAAGACACTTCAGTTGTTAAAGAATTCTGCAGACTTTTTTACAACCCCCTGAGGAAGGCCTTAGAAAAAAACACAGGCTGAAATGCGTCGGGCTCCTCTATTCAATAAAGATTTTGCATCCTGAGAACTTCGTTCTCTCCTTTTTTTCGTTGCTACTGGATGCTAATCTCCTCCTGTTTCTGTCTGTGTTCTGGTAGAGGCAATTACAGAAAAAGATCTGGAGACAGACAGCAAGGTTCATTTAGTCCAGGGGTAGGAAACATGGTGTGTCCCCCAGCTGCATTGCTGAGGCAGCATACTCTGCCCCATTTTTATTTTTATTTTAAATGTATATTTTGTATTATTATTTTTCTGGAAGCTGGGATTGCTTTAAAGTGAAATAGGGGTCTCTAGTTGCTGCCATCTTGATTTCTCATGAATGCCTCTGGGCAGCTTACTTGTTTGTGACTAGGCATGCCCACTCATATCAGCCATTTTATGGTGTGCCCATGACAGTTTCTGTGGTTTCCAGATGTGCCCATGGGCCCCAAAGGTTGCTTACCCCCTGATTAGGATAATGCAGACTTAAAGTCAACCCTTGAAATACTGAAGGTAGCTGTTTTTACAAATGGACTACTACAACTGGACTACTACAATTCTACAAGATTGCCTGTTAACTTGAGATTAACTATGTCCCCATAGCTTTACCAGTGCAACTCTGAAGGTATAATTGCACAAATGTTTCCCCATTCAGTGCTTTGTTTTCTTTTTCCTGCATGGAACAGGTGCATAAAAGATGCCGGGCATCCTGTCTCTGCAGAAGAGGCCTGGACAGATTGCACCCCAAAACCTCATCCAGTCATTCCCACCTGAGAAGCCCTGCACATCTGGCACACTGAGTGGTGCCTTTAGAACATACCTATCAGAATAAATTCCCCTGGAAGGCATTTTTATATGCAGAATAAATAGCAATGTGTCATACAGTGAGAGAGAGAAGTATGACACCTGCCAAAAAGGCAACAGGGGGAAAAAGTACAATTACTGTTATAATACGGTTTATTTTCTGCTTCCTATATGTACTTTCTCTCTCAACTTCCATATAACTATTGTCTTGCCCAAGGATATCTCCTCCACACTATCAATACTGCCGCAAAGGTGCTCTCAGCAAAGAGAAAAGGGGATGCATTGGGGCTGGGTCCAGGTATGAGGGGGCCTTGGGCAACATGACCTCTGGTGGATGCCTCTTCTGTTGGTGGCCTCTCCCTTGGACTTACTTGCAGCAGCAGGGGCAAGCAGCACTCTGAATAACACTACATGTAGGGATAGGGTAGGCATGGACAGCTGCCCAAGGATGCCAGGTGCTGACGCCGGCCTTGAGGAACATGGAGGTGGTAGCAGGCTACTGAGCTCAAGTTCTGGTGTGTTAGGGCAGGGAAGGTCTTCTGCAGATCTTTTGAACACTTGCCAAAGCTGAACATCATTCTGGATTGCCTCTAGCTTTTGGTGGACCCGTGGGCAAGTAGCCCTGTCTGCATCAATTTTAATATAGTGACTCAGGAAAGCATCAGTCTAGTGCAGGGCTCTCCAACCTTGGGTCCCCAGATGTTGCTGGACTACAGCTCCCAGAATCCCTTGCCATTAGCCATGCTGGCTGGGTCTGCTGGGAGCTGTAGGTCCAGCAACATCTGGGGACCCACGGTTGGAGAGCCCTGATCTGGTGAGATCCTTGGTCCATCTAGCTCAGTATGGGCAGTGGCTCTCTAGGGTTGCCCACTGCTCTCCCAAGTGCTGGGAGAGCAGCAAAAGCAACAGTCAGGAATTGTGGGTGGTCCCAGGCTCAGCTCAAAGGGCTTTTTTTATTTATCCATCGACCCTAAGTAGCTGTCTAATTTTGCCAGGTGCAGGCAGCAGCCATGACATCACTTAACCATGCTGTAAATTTTTCCTTTTGGCTGACTGCTATGTGTGTGTGATTTTTTTTTTTAATGTTCCATTGATTTTATATGGTGTGTGTGTGTGTGTGTGTACATTGGACAGTATTACCTGTACAGGTACTTGGAGAATCCAGGAATAACAGAGATGGGACAGCAGGGCCCACTCCATCAATTTTGCCTAGTTGCCATTTTGCCTGGTTGCCATTTGGCTCCTTTCTTCTCTGAACTATCTCCATTCAGCAGGTGATCATAAGATCCATCAGAGAACAAATTATTGCCTGAGTTTGCTTCTTTTTCACTTTCTTTCCCCATCCTTTCCCCCCTCTTTTGTATTGTATCAAAAACAGTAAGAACTGACTAAAACGTAAATGGACTTCGATTTTCTCCACAACAAAACTTAAGCAAAAAAGACTTTCCCTTACACTATAATTTATGTTTTGTCTGCTACTATATGTATTTGTTGTGTTTGGGTTTTTTTTTTTGTTTTTTTGTTTCTGTTTACAATAAAATATTTAATATACCAAAAAAACAGTAAGAACTGTGTGCAAATTACCTCTTGAAATCGTCCACCATAGTCATGGACAGTGGTGAACAGGGGTGGGATTCACCATTACCAGTGGCAGGAACAGAAACTGTGCTCGCAAGGTGGCCAAAATGTTGCATCCTTCACAATGGCCCAGTCATAGTATTGTTCCGGGGCATTGTCAGGGATGAGGTGGGGAACAGAGGCAGCCACAGCAAACTAATGTTTTAGGGGATGATTTTGCAAAGTGGCCTTCTTTTTCCAGGAGGGTGTAGAAAAGAAAAATCTCAGAAATCTTCTCAGAAGGTCTTCTGAGAAATTTCAGCTTAATAATAGCAACAACAACAACAACATACTAAACTTAAAAATCAACTACTAATCAAGACAGCAAATGCTCTCCTTAATTAACTGCCAGCAACACATTGCCAGATCAGTTCTAATGATGTTTACCTGGAAATAAGTCATGCCGATTTCACCCAAACACACCCAAGGCTTGGCAGGCCGAAGTTCAGAATCAACAGTATGAGGTCTTGGAAAGCTCTCCCACCTCCTCCCTTGCAGCTGTTCTGCTCATGTCTCTACAATCATAAAGCCTATTTGGGGAGTCAAGCAAGAACAAATTTCACTTAACAAGCACTGGATTACAGATGGTTTCATTAGTCAATTATGCAGAAATTCCAAGAACTTCAAGCAACCTGTCTCTGCACAGGTGTCATACAGGAGGATTGGTGAGAGGAAGATGAAATCGCCTTGTCAAACTAACAGCAGGATTAATGGCAAAAAAAATATCATCCAGTTTGCTGTGAAGCCCAACAGGGGCCCCATCCAAATTCTTGTGATGCAATTAGGTATTTATTTTCCCAATGGCTCTACTTCAGGAATCTAGCAAAAGCAATCCTAATGTTACCCATGTACCCACGTTTTGTTCATTCAAATTATTATTCTGTATTCTAAGTGTCTTCAGCTTGCCTTTTGGCCTCCAAAACAGCTTAAAATCATTATAAAGCCAGGGAACGAAACAAAAATAATAATAGAAAATACAATATATCAATAATTTAAAAACAACAGCAACCCAGACAGCAGTACTGCCAAAGGCAGTGGCTCTTTTTAGGATCCAGAGACAATGAGCACACTTATGGGTGAAGGTTAAAAAGCGGTATTAGCAAACTACAGAAAATAGATTACAGAAGCAAGATAGATGCAGAGCACAATACTTATGTCCCTTCTGTTGTTGGAAGCACCTCAAAGAAATGGCAACAGACAGACTCCTTGGCCAGCAGAAAGCACATTCTATAGCTAGGTCTGTGTCGAGGTTCCACCCTCTAAGGATTCCCTAATTTTATATCGGTTTTCTGTGTTTACAATAATTACACCTGTTCTCATTAAGTTGGACAAGATTAATATATTTGTCTCTTAACTAATTGGGTAAGAATCTCAATAGGTGATGGCAAATACATCTTAGACCAGTGATGGCGAACCTATGGCACGCATGGGTGCCACAGCTGGCACGCAGGGACCTCTCTGTGGGCACTCGAGCCATTGGTCACCAGATCGCAAAAAGACTGTCCCCTTCTGCAAAACACTAATGATTTTGTTCTTTCTCACAGTGTGGAACAGAATGATTTTATTCTAGAATTCCTGTTACAGAATTCTTTTATACATTGTTATCACATTTAAAAGATTTTGAAGAATGATGCACAGAGCATGGCTTGGATGTAAAGCCCTAACAGTTGACCTGAGTGCTGCATGTGTTGCTCTCAAACTAACCGAGTATGAGCCAAGGTTTGACAAATTATCAGCATGCATGCAATAGCAAAAATCACATTAATTGTGCAAAAGCATGCCCAATGCAAACTTTTACCTAATGCAGTGTTTGCAGTCCAAGACATAAAGTGTTTAAAATGTGTTAAGCACGTTTAGTTTTCTTGTTTATCTTGCTCATCCTAGTACAGGTTGACTTTTACTTTTACTAATCCGACACCTGTAGAAGCAGGGAAAGGACCCGGAGTAAAGCTTGCCCCATACAATTTCAGTCTGGCATATAATCATATTACAAGTTGAGAATCCCTTATCCAAAAATACATGTGCCTAATTATTTTAAAAGTTTGTATAAATTCCCTCCAGGCTATGTGTACAATGTAGTACTATAATAATTTTTTGAGTTGATTTTTTTCCAACAAAAAATTGTTTGTATCATTGAAAGCTCTGTTATTGTGTTTTTCTTTTAAGACAAAAGTTTGGACAACTGTATGAGTTGTTTTTCTAAAACGAAAACCTCGGTATTCAGGTTGAATTGCAGTGTTGGCATTTTGAAATAAATAAGTTGGTTTTGTGTTGCAGTTTGGGCACTCGGGCTCAAAAAGGTTCGCCATCACGCCATCACTGTCTTAGACACTCCCATACCAGGTTCCCAGGCCATCTGATGGTAAACAATATTTCTAAATTGACTAAGGGGCCACCTAGAGCCATTCCGTTCCCAGATCATCCAAGCCCATCCAGATGATGAACACCACCAGTTACTTAAGCCATTGAAGTTCTGCCAACAGATAACCAAGAACCCTCCAATTATGAGCCATTGAAGTCAGGCCCACTGACAACTAAATGCTCTTTCAGTTATTAGTTGGCATCCTTGCAAGGTTTAAGCCTGTCTGCAAACAGATTTTAATTGGCAGTCTTCTCACAGCAAACTCTAAACCAGAGTTCTCCAACCTTGGGTCCCCAGATGTTGCTGGCCTACAGCTCCCAGCATACTCAGCCAGCATGGCTAATGGCAAGGGATTCTGGGAGCTGTAGTCCAGCAACATCTGGGGACCCAAGGTTGGAGAGCCCTGCTCTAAACATTATTAGCTCACTGGTACTAAACACTCAATAGTGAGAAATAGCAAGAAACTGTAGGCTTCAGGCCTGCTGGAGACACAAAGAGCAGGTATATTCATGCAAGAGACCCAGACACAAGTACAGCAATGGTCACACACCACTGTCTCCTCGAAATCACAATGGTCTTCTGGCCTTTTCCACTACCACAGCTGCATTTTTCCCCATAGAAACCAGCAGTGAAATAGCTCATAGCAAGGGGAACAATACACCTATATCTGCCCAAAAAGGCTTTGTGAAATTGAAATTAAGGTGTCTTCTCAGTTTGCTGGGAAATTATTAAGAAAGGGGCCAATCAGGCCTCATGATTGTGTCAACACCTGAAATACTCAAGCATTTGCTAAGGCTCATATGCCCTAGCACTAGCAGGTCCCAGCAGGGTTCATGGGTATCCTGCCTGGACCCCCAACATCACTGCCACCAATTGCCCCCTGGCATTGCCACCAGCACCACTTCTCATGCCCAGCAGCACTACAGCTGCCAACCATGCCCCCCCATGGGCTCACCCAAGGCTGGCACCAAGGGTAGGCATGCTTGGGCACCTCACCAGGGGCCCTCACCCCAGCAGGGGCACAATGAATAATTAGATTCAAGTTGTTGTTGTTGTTGTTGTTGGAGCATCTAACATGACAAGCATGGAAGCATATGTATGCACTCCACCTTGGCCACCTTGAATTTTCGAATTTTCTGGCAGTTAATTTCAGATTTGTGGAGCAGAGGTCCAAATTTTGCACAAATTTCCCTGGCTTTTAAAAAAAAGACACACATTGCAGCCTGTTTTAAAAACAGAAGTCCATGTGCTGGCTCAACTTGCAACAGATTGAGTTGCCACCAGCACAGGGCTGACTGAATGGATTCCATGAGGCCGAGTCGAGAAAATCCATCAGATTTTCATCCCCCTGTCGGATTCCTTGCATATCCCTATTTGCAAACATAAACAAAATTCTCTTGCATCCCTGGTGGAAAGCTACACCTTATTTTTGGGTGACCCTGTTTCACTTCCAAAATGATAGGCATTCAACCACCCTAGATCTCTATTAGAAGTTATGATGAGCATGAATGACTTGGTCAATAAAAGCTGCATATCAGATTAGATTGGCCGTAAACCATCCTGGAGAGAAAAATACTATTAGGTTTTATTTGCATTGGCAACCAAATAATGTGTTGCAGGTAAAGCTAATATGAGTAGCCCTGTACAGGTGTTCAACCTGCTCACATGAGAGCTAAAAGTGAGGAGAGGACAAGTCCATGTAAGACCACCCACAGCATCCCCCTCTGAGCCCACTCAGTCCTTGACCTTCTTGAGGGGGGAAGGTCTGAAAGGTTTCTCCTTACATTTACTTGAACACAGGTAGGGATGGACAAACAAAGGATGTTTGAGATCACCAGGAAACTCCACTTCAGCTCACCTCTCGTCTCATGCCCGCTTCCCATTCACATTTGTGATCGCCGCTCACTCTGCACAAATGGGAAAATTGCATAAATCGAGCAGTGATCCAGTATGAAATTTGCTCAACTTTCTCCTGTTCAGTTTGCCCAACTTTCCTAAATTTACACATATTTCCTAAATTTCCTACATAGACTAAAGTGTGGCTAATTCAGTCTATGGGGGAACTTTGCATAAATTTAGATTTCCACAGATCAAACATGAGCACATGTTTGGCAATTTATGAATATTTTCAATGGGCATGAGCTTGCAGATGCATTCCAGGTTGCAAACAGGTCATGTTCGCATGTTTTGTGAGCAATAACAAAATTCTCATACATCCCTACCGGCGGGCCGGCAGAAGCCTTTGTGCAATTGAGACTGCTCATGTTGGAGGTTCTACTTAGTATTTATTTAATTATTTAATTATTTCATTTCTATACCGCCCAATAGCCGAAGCTCTTTGGGTGGTTCACAACAATTTCCAAAAAAACACAAACCACAGAAACAATAGAACGCAGCATAACATTTCAATATACAAAATTTAAAACAATTTAGCAGCTCTAATCAATTTCAATAAAATACAAGACCTGTTAAAGCCAGCTGACATAAATACCTCATCATATGCCATTAAATGCCTGGGAGGAAAGGGTTAATTGAACAATCCCCAGGGTGCATGTTTTGTTACCCCTCCTCCCTACTTCCGGCCTCTTTGTGGCCATTTCTCTCTCTCTCTCTCTCTCTCTCTCTCTCTCTCTCTCCCCCCCCTCCAACCTGATGGGCACACCCATAGATTTCATAGATAAATTTCATAGATCATAGAGTTGGAAGGAGCCTACAAGGCTATTGAGTCCAACCCCCTGCTCAATGCAGGAAACTAGAGGAGGGGTCTCCCATCCAAGTAATAACCAGGCCTGACCCTGCTTAGCTTTCCACGCTCAGACAAGCTGAGCCCCATATGAATAAGCAGACTGTGGTTGGTAGACTATAAATAATAATAATAATAATAATAATTATTATTATTATTATTATTATTATTATTATTATTACATGTTTTTTTTAAAAAAAGAAAAGAATAAATAGACTGTAAATAAAACTAATAAATGTCTTTATTAGTTTTAAAACTTGTATGGACAATCTGTTCCTTTTAAGAGCCTTTTAGCAGGGTTTAAGAACCCACATGGTGATAACCAGTTTCAAGAACCAGGCTGTGCACAAGGGGGAAACTCTGCTTTGTCTCACCAGTATAGGACCGACCGACTCCTCCCCACTGTCCCCCAACAGATTCAGGTTGGGTGAGGCATTCCATCAGGCAGGGGAGACCGGTGGTGGTGACTCCTATTTCAGTGGGGCTCCTTTTCCATTGCAGGCTTTATTTGGAGCTTCGTGGGAGCTATCCATGGTGCTGAACTCCATCCCCGAAATAGGTTCACCATCATGGAGCACCATATGATGCTCAGAATAAAAGCTGCAAGATCTGCAGTGGAAAAGGAGTCTCGCCGAAATAGGAGTCACCACCAGCCTCCCCCGCCATCAGGTATTGTGGCCCCAAGCCGTGTGAGGCTTTATAGGTTAAAACCAGCACCTTGAATAGGGCTTGGAAGCATACAGGCAGCCAGTGCAAGCAAACCTAAGCAGAAACCCTTTTCAGACCTTGTCACTCAATGTGCCACCATCAGGAACAGCTAGGGTAAAGCCAGCCTTTGCGGGAACGTTGGGATTGCATGGACATGATCCTCACCGCATCACCCTTTTAGCCTTCATATGTGCAGGATGAATGCCTGTCTGTGTAGGGGCTACTGACTCCTGGCATTTGCCGTCTCCACCCAACCTTCTCCTCCAAATAATGAACAGACAGGGATTAGCAGTTGTTTTGGGTTGTCTGCATTCCAGAAAAGGAAATAATGAAGGGGGGGGGAGGGAGAACTGTGACAGTACTATGTAGTTAGTTCATTAACAGTAAAGAGCCTAGTTGGACATGACACAAGCGATTGTCCCATTAGTATGCCTGCCTCTGACACACAGAACACATATGACCTTAACACTGACAAGAACTAAATGGATGTCTCATTAATCCAGTTTAGGTTAAGGCAGCTTCTCTCACATTGAGAATTTTTAGAAAAGTGAGGAAGAATTAGAGAACGTGACCTCGCCGTTTTCTTTTATGGAAGATGCTAACATTGCATGGAGCCATCCTGATCCTGTGATCTTTCTCAATTAACTTGTCTGGAGCCTGCTCATACTTTAGTCTTGAACTGTCCACGTCAGACTCAGACTGGAGTTAGTGTGTCAGTTTTGAATATGCGCTTTTCTAACACACGGATTACAAGGCTGATGAAAGGTTCTCTGCGCATCCATTGTGGATTTCTTTCTTTCACCCTGCTGAGAGAACAAAAGGATGTATTTACAGTACATCCTTAATATACTAAGAACAAATTCATTCTCCAAGCATGGATCTTACATAGCCAAAACAGCATCACCTCACCTGTGCACAAGGTTGGAAGTATTAACAACAGGCTTGGAGAAGCTCTAAGGTTTGAAGAAGTACGAGACATCTTTAGGGGGGGGGGAACACACACAAAACAGCTCAATGGGGACTGAGCGTGTTCAGCAGGCATGGAATGCTGCCTGTCTGTTGGGCACGGGGCGGGGCAGAAAACCAGATGAGAGGTGAATGGAATGGAGCATTCCGAGAGCCAGTGTGGCGTAGTGGTGAGAGTGTTGGACTGGGACTCGGGAGATCCAGGTTCTAGTCCCCGCTCAGCCATGAAACTCACCGGGTGACTTTGGGCCAGTCACTGACTCTCAGCCTAACCTACCTCACAGGGTTGTTGTGAGGATAAAATGGAGAGGAGGATTATGTAAGCTGCCTTGGGTTCCTTGCAGGAAAAAAAGGCGGGGCATAAATATAATAATAAATAAATAAATAAAAAGTCTGAAGGTGGCATGACTGGCTGGCAAGAACACTGAACAGGAGCACTCGTTACTGCAACGTTTGAGCACTCTCTGAGCACTGATTTCCAATCACCTGAGATCTTACTCATACATGACTAACCTGAGTACATGTCTGTGGCTTCTCAACCCTTGGCTTTTGAATCAGGTCTGAGACAAATGATTGTGCCTTTCTATTTTCATATCAAAATTTTGCCCTTTGGACAAGGTTGTGTTTTTTTTTTTGTTATCTTTAAAAAATATAGCAGGTATGTGAAAAGATCATTTAAGGGGGGGGGACACACTATTTCATGGGATCAGTTTCACAGCCTCGATTGCAAAAGGATTGGTGCTATTTTCATAAACAAATTGTGGAGGAAGGGGGGGCTGGCTGGCCCGCCACACCCCCACCCTTTCCTACCCCAAAGGAACCAAGACCCGCAGAGATCTCAAGGTACCAGATTGCCAAGCCTCAGCTCCTTGCAACCCTACTTGAATCTCTGTTCAGGGACTCGCCTTTAATTCTGTAACCTGGATTTAGATACTGAACCAAGCAGAGCAACTACAAAACCCATGTGGGATAAAACCAAGACAAGGTTTATTCTGGTAGCATTTAACAACAAAATGGGAAATGAGAGAAGCACACAAGAGGGAGAGAGAGACACTTTAGTACACAGTAAAGCTGCAAAACAATAAAACCTGATTCCTTATCTCTCAGGCACACACCGGTTACCTGAGGGTCAGTCCTCTTCCTTCCAGCCCTGCCGCCCGGGGGGAACTATTCCATCTACCCGAAGGTCCGAGATGGATAGCCCTCCACAGGGCTTGCCTTTACCAGAGCCCCTCAATCAGCTAATTTCACCAGGAGCTACCTGGGGTCGGTTCCTGATGGCCCCCCCCGAAGGCTTGGGGCCTCTGCTTGGCCCGCCATTGCTCTACAGCAACCATGCGGGCCCAAAGACAAGACAAAAGACAAAGACACACAGGCTACACGTTGGGAAATAGTTCTTCCCCCCTCCCCCTTTCTGTAGCTTTCCTGTCTTCAGCCAATTAGATTGAACTTCACCTGGCCAGGCAGGGGGAGGGAGATTCATGAGTCGTGACTCATGGCTTACTGGGCCTGAACTACATTTGCATATGAAAGCCCTAGACCGGACTCTCAGGCGCCATGCCCCATCCTATGCTTTATGTACCTTTCGCCTCCTCCCAGCCCCCCCCCCAACTGGCCTTACTTGGTTTACACATGAGGAGGCGTGTGTGTGTGTGTGTGTGCCGTATGTGCATGCAGGAACCCCCAAAGGCTTGTTTCTTCACACAAATAAAATTAAAATATACAATAATTAATTTTACCAGAATAGAAGGATTACAGTTTAAAGGAATTAAACAGTATTTAATATTTCCTAATGATGTTTCTTTGTATGTTTTAATTCTGCTCAAGTATAACACAAAAGGTTTCCAATTATCCATACGTTTGGATTGTCTATTATCCCAAAGTCTTTTAGGGCACAATCTAATGGGGTTGCCTGTAAGCCTCCAAACTCGGACGATTATGGGATGGGCATCCTATGCAGGGTGGGAGGAGCACAGAGGCTTATGCCCCCACCGATTCTTTTCCACCCTGCCATAAGCATCATTTAGGGAGAGGGGGGCAATAATTCCCCTCTCCCCTGCCACACAGCTGATCCTTAAAGAAAGTGTGTGAAGAAAGGAGGAAGAGTCTTTGACCTGCATGGATAACATTGCTTTACTTATTTTAAGGTTAATAAAAGAAAATAACCACATAAAATACTCCTGAAATGCTCTGTTGTTTTACAGTTTACAACACCATCCTATGCATGTTTAAGGGTGCAATCCTATACTCACTTACTTGGGGAAAGTCCCATTTGACCCTGTGTGGCTGCTTACTTCTGAATAGCATGTATAGGATTGCACTGCTTGGGTAGGGTCCAGACTTAATCACACTTAGAGTAGACGCATTGAAATAAATGGGACTTAGGCTAGTCATGACTAGATTTCCCATTGGTTCAAATGAGTCTACTTTACATATGACTAAATCTGGGTCGGACCCAATGTGTGCATAGGACTGCAACCTTACAATGTACTCCTGTGCCTGTTTATGTAACATTAAGTGTCAGTGTGTTCAATAGGGCTTACTCACAAGTATTCATGCATAGGACTGCAGCCTTAGTCATGAATATTTCAAACAATGGCCTTTGAGCATTGCTTTCACCTCCCTCCCCCAGAAAAAAAACAATGGCATCCCATTTGGGACAGGCCGTGGCTCAGTGGCAGAACTCATGCTTGGCATGCAGAAGGTCCCAGGTTGGATCCCTGGCAGGAAAAACTCCCGCCTGAAACCCTGGAGAGCCGCTGCCAGTCAGTGTCATCAATGCTGGGCTAGATGGGTCCATGGTCTGACTCAGTGTAAGGCAGCTTCCCATGTTCCTATCTCTGAAATCCAGCACTCCTGGGAATACATTTGTTCTTTACTTTTGACTAATGAGGATTGTGCATCATCGACATAAATGGTTTATATGAAGTATTAAAAAAGTGTTTTTTTACTATCTTTTGTAATAAACCTGATTTAGATATACATACAAGAGGCATTATTTATTTATTTATTTATTTATTTATTTTCATTCTTGTAGACCTGTTGACTTGGCCTATTCATTTCCTTGATGCTGCTGGAGCAGCCTTCACGATTCGGGTCATACATCTACCAAGATGAATTTTCTATTGGGATCATCATCAGCAAAACAAAACTATTTTTAATAACCTATGATATCCATAAGTGTGTGCCTGTATTCTTCTTCTTGAGCATCAAAGTATATGTAGAAATGGAAGTACGGTAGTATGCACAAGCTGTTTGTTTGTTTGTTTGTTTGTTATGTTGTGTAAGCTGGTTTCCCACCCTGCCAGGATGGCTGAGGTAAGGGGGCAGAATGTGGGAAGGAAGAGGCGGCAACAGACTGGCAAGCATGCAAACACACACATGCAGTATAATTGGGGTGGAGGATGAGGCCATGAAAAGCAGGCTCCATCCCAAACTCAGCCTCTTTTCTTTTGACTCCCACCCACCCTTCCCTCACTCAGTGCAGGATTAGGTCACTCTTTCCCTTTGGGGGGGGGACGTTTTTACCTTGTCACCATTTGGCTTGTGTACAGGTTTTTTTCACCTACTCTGTGCTGCATTCAGTTTGGCTTCAGAGGTGGGGGCTGGTTAAATAAGCTAACTGGAAATGGCAGGAATTTAGCAGGTGAGCAGGATTTGGTGGGCATTCAGAGGCACCTTTATGGTGATTGGCAAGTCTGGAGGCCTGGAGCTCTGGGCTGTGTGAGCCTTGACCCAGGATACAGTTTGCCTTTGAGAGCAACCTTCTCACCTACCCAGAGTTCTGAGGCACCAGTTGTAGGTGAACCAGGGATGCCTCCCCTTATAGGTGATCGAGAGGGCAGTTGCCTTCCAACTCCAAGCAGTTTTGGATGACACCGATTTTCTAGACCCATTTCAAACTGGCTTCAGAGCAGGATAAGGAGTTGAGACTGCTATGGTCGCCTTAGTAGATGATCTACGCCTGAGTACCGACAGGGGGAGTTTGTCCCTGTTGGTGCTTTTGGACCTCTCAGCAGCTTTCAGTACCATCGACCATGGTATCCTTCTGGAATGCCTGAGGGGACTGGGAATCGGGGGCACTGTGCTTCAGTGGTTCTGGTCCTACCTTCGGGTAGGTTCCCGATGGTGATGCTTGGGGATAGCTGCTCCTCCAAAAAGGAGCTGCTATGTGGCACGCCACAAGGAGCTATTCTTTCCCCAGTGCTATTTAATATCTACATGAAACCGCTGGGAGAAATCATCCGGAGGCATGGGGCGGGGTGCTATCAGTATGCTGATGACACCCAAATATATTTCTCTATGCCTTCGTCAACAGCATCAGCTAAGGATAGTGTGTCTCCTCTGAATAAATGCCTGGAGGCAGTAATGGGCTGGATGAGGGAAAACAAACTGAAATTGAATCCAGACAAGACGGAGGTGCTTGCTGTCAAAGGCCACAACCTGGGTTTGGAGGTATGTCAACCAGTTCTGGATGGGGTTACACTCCCCCTGAAAGACTGTGTTCGCAGCTTAGGGGTGCTCCTGGATCCGTCACTCCAAATGACGTCCAGATAGATGCGACAGCTAGGAGTGCCTATTATCAGCTTGGGCTGATACGCCAGCTGTGCCCCTTCCTAGAGTCAGAAGACCTAAAGATGGCAGTGCATGCACTGGTAACTTCGAGGCTTGACTTCTGCAATGCGCTGTACATAGGGCTACCTTTATACCTAGTCCGGAAACTTCAACTAGTGCAAAATATGGCTATTATTATTATTATTATTATTATTATTATTATTATTATTATTATTATTACATACATATAGCCTTAAGAACATAAGAATGTAAGAAGAGCCATGCTGGGTCAGAACAAGGGTCCATCTAGTCCAGCATTCTATTCACACAGTGGCCAACCAACTGGCCCACAGGAAATCCACAAGCAGAACATGAGTGCAAGAGCACCCTCCCACCCATATTTCCCAGCAACTGGTGTGCATATAGGCATACTGCCTCTGATACTGGAGGTAGCATAGAGCCATCAGGACTAGAAGCCCTTGATGGCCTTCTCCTCCATGAATTTGCCCAATCCCTGGGGGAACAGGCGGCCCATACCCCACTTCCTAACTGAGGCAGAGTGGCTCACCCAACAAGGCAGCTAGCTGCCTGTAGGTCCATTCAGCTACAGCCCTGCACTTGCACATCCAGATCCTGGGAAGGAAGCATTTCCTGGTTGAAATAAAGAGGCCCTAGTTCACCCAAGCTCTGGTGTCTGTGTTGTTATTCCTGTGTTTCCCTCTCCAACTGCAAGAAGGACAAACAAAGCTGTAAAAAACATAGGGGTCACATTGTTACTGAGCTGCTTCACCCTAACAAAACAAGACAAAACAAAACAAAACAAAATCCCTAAAAGAAGTTTTTTTTAATGGTTTAATTATTCACTTTTGGATTCCTGTGCAAGAACACCATGTCTCCCAATGTAACAGAGGATCAATTCACATTTTTTAAAAAATTCCCCTTTCCCTCCCTGGCTTGTTTCAAATTGGAGGGATGTTGATTTTAATTCTCTTTTGACAGTTTTGAATTAGTGCACTGTGACCTGTTATATGTTATAATAAGACTCACCCACACACTCTTATCAGAGGATTTTGTGGTTCTCATGGGAAGTTGTTTGTAGCCTCTTCCCTCATATCTACTTAAGAGGAAGATACACACAGCTGAAACATTATGCCAGTTTTCTCAAAAATGGCTCTGCTATATTCATAGGACTGCAGTGTGTCTAGGATTGCTGGGTAGAACTATCCCTTCCAAACCCCTCTGCTTCCACAGTTGCCACCATTGGCCCACCACCTCCCTAGGTAGTTGGTTCCATTGTCTTATTGCTCTAACAGCCAGGACATTTTTTCCTGATGTTCAGGTGGAATCTGAACATCAGAGCCCATTATTCCGTGTCCTGCAAACTTGAGCCCATTATTCCGTGTCCTGCAAACTGGGATGATCAAGAAGAGATCCTGGCCCTCCTCTGTGTGACAACCCTTCAAGTACCGGAAGAGTGCGATCATATCTCCCCTCACTCTCCTGAAGGCTAAATATGTCCAGTTCTTTCAGTCTCTCCGCATAGGGCCTTGTTTCCAGTCCCTTAATCATCTTTGTTGCCCTCCTCTGAACCCTCTCCAGTTTGTCTACATCCTTCTTAAAGTGTGGTGCCCAGAACTGGACGCAGTACTCAAGATGAGGCCTAACCAGTGCTGAGTAAAGGGGAATTATCACTTCACACGATTTGGAAGCTATACTTCTATTAATGCAGCCCAAAATAGCATTTGCCTTCTTTGCAGCCACATTGCATTGCTGGCTCATATTCAGTTTGTGATCTACCACAATTTCAAGATCCTTCTCACTTATAGTACTGTTGAGCCAAGTGTCCCCCATTCTGTAACTCTGAATTTTGTTTCCTCTCCCTAGGTGCAGCACTTGGCATTTATCCCTATTAAATTTCATTCTGTTGTTTGATAGGCTCCAGCCTATCAAGATCGCTTTCAATTTTGTTTCTGTCTTCCAGAGTATTAGCTGTTCCACCCAACTTTGTGTCATCTGCAAATCTGATAAGCATTCCCTGCACCTCATATACATTTGACCTTTGCATAGAAATGCTACAGACCTGCTTTTCACAGTCTTATGTATCTGCCAAATGAAGCTAACAGTATAGGGAGGGCCCATGGTTCAGTGGTAGAAACTATGTTTTGTACAGAGAAGGTCTCAGGTTCAATCCCCAAATAAAAGAATGTCAGGTAACAAGCCTGGGGAAGACTGAGTCCACCTGTGAGAGTAGATTATATCAGTCTAGGTGAACCAGTGGCCTGACCCCCATATAAACTAGTCTCATATGTTCAACACTTGGTTTTATCATCATCATCATCATCATCATCATCATCATCATCATCACAGGCCTGTGGCTGGCATTGGCTCAGCTTGTCTGAGTGTGGAAAGCTAAGAAGGGTCAGGCCTGGTTGGATGGGAGACCCCTCCTCTAGTTTCCTGCATTGAGCAGGGGGTTGGACTCGATGGCCTTGTAGGCCCCTTCCAACTCTATGATCTATGAAATCTATGAAATCATCATCGACATCATTATCATTATTATCATTATTATATTGCATTTATAACCCACCTTTTCCCCCTCTTGCTAGGAACCCATGCTGGTTCTCCTTCCCTCCACCTTATCCTTGCAACAACCCTTTGAGGTAGGTTGGGGCTGAGAGTCAGTGACTGGCCCAAAGTCACCCAGTGAGCTTCATGGCCGAGCGGGGGACTAGAACCTGGATCTCCCGAGTCCCATTCCAATACTCTAACCACTACGCCACACTGGCTCTCTGCTGGTGTGCTCTAGTCAATGAAACCATATGCCACAGTGAACCCCGTTAGTCTCTTAATGTGCCATGTGACTCTCTCCTGTGTTTGCCGCACTGATTCTTGTAGGAATGGCTGCATGCATATATACCATCTGATACCAGCTGCCCTTCTCAGATGAATAGCATTGACATGCAAATCTCTTTTAGCTGACTTGAGTATATCTGTTTAACTGGTTTTAACCTATGGTACCTCTTTTGTCCTTTTGGTTAAGGACCCCTTCAGTGCCCTGTATCCACAGATTGTCAGTTGGTATTCAAGCTTGTTCTTATCATCACCTATAGTGGCGGCATTATTTTTGGCAGTTCGGTTTTTACTGATTCTTACATGTTTCATATACAGCCATATAATTAATTTATGTTTAATTATTTCAGAGTTTTAATTATAGTGTCTTCATGGAAAGCAGTTGAGAGACAGATGGAAAGACCTTTGTGCAATAAAGCACTTGAACTCGCTCATAGTAACTAACAGACAGGGGGATGCTCAGGTACCCGAATAAGCTTTGAAAGGTTAATTACCATTAATCATGGCGAGATGCAGGCTTATTATCCATTCATAAATGCAAAACAAATCCCTTTTGCTGACAAGCAAAGTTTTAAAATTGACCTCTTATTGCTGATTAGGTTCTGCAGAATTCAATAGTGGGGAAATGAAGAACAATTCTAAGAACGATGTGTCTATTACACAAATATACACACAGACAATCTTACATTCAAACTGGTGGCCCAGATTGTGTTGCAATCAATCAGATTGTTACTATGCCACACAAGTTTATTTGGAAGTAAGTCCCACTGAGTTCAATACAGCTTACTCTGGAGTAAGTATGTGCAGTGTGGCTGCCGTGCTGTGCAGTTCCAAACCGTGCTTATTCGGAAGTAAACCCTACTGGAAGTCATAGGACTTACGTCCTAGTAAGTGTCACTTTGATTCATCCAAGTGGTCAGCAGATCTGTCTGGAAGCTTATGAACAATGAACAGCTCTCCCCTCTTGGGTTTTCCCACAGCAGCTGGTATTCAGAGGTATACTGCCCTAATACAGAGGCTCCATGAAGTTAGAATGCTAAAATGCTGCTTATAGAGTATTCTTCGTGAAATGTCAGTTGCAGCACCTCTGTCTTTTGGCCTTTTGATTTTTAATTTAGGGCTGCTGATTATATGGTACAGCTGATTGTTTTAGTTATGATGTATATTTATATTTTAATTATCGTACAGCACCTGGGTATGTTATCTATGACAGGTGGTATATTGTAAAATAAATGAATAAGCAAATAAACAAACTCTATCTGACCAAGACTACCAGCAACGCAGTATCAGCCTGGACCCAGATAGATATAAATGCCTGTTTACAACTCACCACGTTGTCTATATGGGAGAAAATTCAGTTCTTATTTTAATGTGAACTCATCTAATTTTGCACTTTTGAACCAATACAGAAAGTGAAACTCAGTTATCCTTCAAAATTCACCTGTCTCTGAATTTTGCAATATACTTCTCCAATCAAACAAGGAATAGAAAAATGTGTATATTAGGGGGACGGGAAGGAAGTGCACACAAAAATGCATGATTAGTGAAAATAACGTTAAAATGCATTAGGAAAATTGCTTTAAACATGTGTGCATTGGGCAGAATTATGTTCAAAAATGCATGTATTGGGAGAAATGCATGCAAAAAATGCACAGAAATTTTCATGCAGAGAAAAAAAATCTCAAAGTTTGGTATGAAGCAGACTGAGCTTAACATTGGAAAAGAGAGAAACTGAAATTGATAGATTTGTCCATCCTTACTCATGTCTCTCCTCAACCTCTTACCTCCTTTTGTGTGTCTTGTCTTTTTAGTTTGTAAGCCTTATGGCAGAGCCTCTCCTCCCTCTCTCTCTCTCTCTCTCTCCTTATCAATGTGAGCTACTCTGGGGGACAATATTTGTCTGAAAAGCAGGATAGAAACATAATAAAATAAATAAATGAAACTGCAGGGGAAAACATATCAGAACAACAGTCAGTAATGGGAATATTAGATAACCCATTCAAAGTCAAATCATTTCGTAGAAAATTGTCAAGGAATACAACACATTAAGAAAGGGGTGGGGAACTGATCCCCAGAACCAAAGGGGGCCACACACAGGGAGACACTGACACTGAAATCTCCACCAGTGAATGGCCATCAAAATTCAGTGGCAATGCAGTGACAGCCAAAATGCCACATTTTCACTTTCAAACCAAGCATGTGCCTGGCCTTGCAAATTCACGCTCCCCAAAGGTGCCTAGGAGTGTGATCATGCATTAAAAGAAGGTGCACGCTCCCAGCGTACCTTGTTTTAAAGTGAAAATGTCGCTTCTTTCCTGCCGCTGCCATGGCAATGATGCTGAAATTCAGCAACAATTCAGCAGTAGTGGTGACTTGGGGGCAGTGCAAAAAAGGCTGGGGGCACACACACGGCCCACGGGCTGCATGTTGCCCACTCCTGCATCACGGTTACATCATCACTCAACACTGCAGCATTTAATTTACTGGTATGTGTTTGTACATTTCAGTACTTATTGCCTCCGCTGCAAGTGTAGCAAATCTTCACTTCACCCCCAGTAATGATAATTTTAATTGTCATTGCTTCATTAATCCATATTAATTTTATTGGTGATTCTCCCCCTCCCCAGCCAAGTGGGTGGGGTGGGGGGGGACAAACACACACCTGATAATCATTCTGTGTGTTTGGCTATGAATGAATATACAAAATAGATGTTAGTAGTTAAGACTGGGATTTGTTTCACCGCTCAAGATCTCTACAGGTTGTCAAGTAATTGCTCATTCCCCATCAGGAAGGACACTTTTCTTCCAGCTTCCCTCCTATCTATCCCAAGTTAGCTCTTTCTGAGGTGACTGTCACAGCATCTTCCTCTTGTGAGGCTGCCATGAGCGCTGATAAGATGGATGTGATTACACAGTGTCATCCATATGCTCTTAATGAGGGAGCCTCCTTCTTTTTACTGTGTTCAGTGTCTCAAATGTGAAATATTCAACTAGAGAAAGTTTTGCTTTATTGGTGCACGTAGCAGAAAAGCAGAAAAATCAGACCTTTTCAGATTTCACATATTTTATTTATTTATTTTACAAAATTTATAAATGGCTCTGTATCTAAAACAAACAAACAAACAGAAAGATTCCTGAATGGTGAAAAGCAATCAAAACATGAAATAATTTTTTAAAAAATATATTTAAAATCAAGTTATACCAATAAAACCATGGTTGCTCATTCAGGAAAAGCTGAGTATTTTTATTTCAAACTTTTGTTTTTGCTTGTTTGTCTTTTGGTTTTTACACTTCTCCGAATGTTGTGATAAAATTAGTGGCTCCAACCATGTACAAAAATGCACATGGAATGTACATTCTAGATTAAATGGCATACAAAAATGTATATTTGGGGGGGGGGAAACCACCTTTAAAAATCATCTGGGTTTGCATGCATTGTTGTTGTTGTTTTCTAAAATGCAACTTGATTTTTTAAAAAAAAATGGGATGGAATGGGTTTAAGAATTAACATGTGAAACTGACATGGACTGGATATAAACTAATTCATCCATTTTAATGTTATTTTCACTAATACGTGCATTTTTGTATGCTTTTTTTTTTTAGAACTCCATTGCAAAATTCAGAGAAGTGCAAATTTCAAAAGATAACTGAATTTCAGTTTGCAGATTGATTCAGAAATGTGAAATTAGTTACGTTTGCATGAAAATGTGAACCCAACTAATTTCTCCCCCATTTTGTATGTGTGTGTGTACGTTCTAACGAATAACTTGATTTGCTATATTACCGTTTTAACTGCAATCTACTGTGGCAGCTTTGGGGAAGAAGGGTAGAAAGCCAATAAATAAATAAAGGATGCAGATGTGATACTATGCTGATTGAGGCTATTTCAGGAGGATCGCATGGGGCAGTTTTGTCTGATTGCGTGGAAAAGCCTTTGGTTGCTGCCATCTATAGTAAACAGGTAATAATTTTTTTATCTGCTCTAAGGAGCTATCTGCTGTAAGGTTGCAGAGTACAAAAGGAAATTATTGTAGATTCTCATTATAATGTTACATCCGTGGCTCAACTCTGGATCTGCCCTTATGTTCATGTTATTCAGGCTGTAAGTCTAATACCTACAGTATATTTATTTTCCAGTCCCATTATCTTACGTTTCATAGCCTGAACTCCGTGATCTCATTATCTGCTAATAGCTAAGTCTCTCTGGCTCATTCTGAATATATTTGCTGATTGCTCCCTATTTCCTACCCATAATTCTATCAAAGGTTTCTAAATCCTTCAAAGGCTCAACTCTCCTCTCTTTATTTTGACATGGGAAAGTCACCACAGTCATCAGTTTTGTTTGGCAAACATTTCCTCGAAATGCACCCCCACATTGTGTGACCTTAATTTTGCCATGGCCTGTGGGTTACCTTTTTTTTTAGGGGCAGGGGTCCAATTAAGAAAAATAAGAACAATTCTCTAGTACAGGGCTGGGCAGAAGGTAGCTCAGGATCTCTTGGAAGGTCTATTCTGACTCCCAAGTGTTTAACAGCAGTTACAAAAAGGTCCCCCCTGTGCCACTAAATTAGATTGCTGGGGGGGGGGGAGACTAGAATGTATTTTTGTGCAGAAGGAATGCTAGTTCAGTTCTGATACTGAAAACAAATTCTTGGTCTGAGCCATGGGCCCAGAGGCAACTTGTTCCTTAATTCCACTCAGTGTCTCTCTGCCCTGAGCCACTATTTTGTGTCTAACTCCAGTAGGTGGACCTTGAGGTTCTAGTAAAAATCTCAGTAGATTCTGGAAGCCTGAAGTCTGCTCACTCTTGAAGAAGAGGACACCTTCAAATAGAGGACTGTGCTCTGACAGCTCTTCAAATAGAGGACTGACCTTTGTAAAAAAAAAAAAAAAGACATGTGGCCACCCAAGTCCCCACCAAGTGCACCTCCGAAGATTCTGGCTAGAGCAGTGGTTCTCAACCTTTTTTTGCCGCATGCACCCTCTTCTTCACCATATGTCAGAATGTCATTCCCCCCCTTTCCAAGATTGTCTGACTTAATCTGTGCCGTACATTAAGGTGTGATGTCCTGTAGGTTATGTACAATCTGTAGAATTGTAATTTGTAGAAAGATCAGTATTCCAACAGTTTGAGTCTGTGGTCCCAATCCCCCCCTGAAACCATAAAATTCCCCCCCTGGGGGAATTCCCCCCTGATTGAGAACTCCTGGGCTAGAGGGTCAAATCACCCATTATGTTAATTATGTAGCATGTAGTCGACCCCTCTCTTTGTTTTTTTACTCTAATGTAAGTGTGCATGACACTGATTTGGATTGGGACCATGGTGCACCAGGAGAGGAAGATTAATCCCCTCCCCCCACCACCATTGGTTTCCCCAAATCCCCCCACACACACATGTGGGGGTTTATAGAAGATGGAAAGTGTCCATTGATGTGTGGTGGGGGGAGATTTTGAGAAGCAAGCAGTGTGTGTGGGAAGGTTTAATCCTCCCCTCCCAATGTTCAGTTGTTCCAATCTGAATTACAGCCATGCACAATTACACTAGAGTAAAAAACAAAAACAAAGAGAGGGGTCAGCTACGCACTTTGTAAAATTACTTGTAGTTTGACCTTGAGTAAGGCCTCAGATGTTGAGTGCTGTGCATGACCAGATTCGTGCAGGAAGGAGTGGTTCTTCAGATAACCTCATCTCAAAGCATTTTGAGGTTCACACACAATAAACAGCATTTTGAATTGTGAAGCGTTCTACTAAAAAAAAAACAAAAAAAACCCAAAGTAGATCCCAAAAACCTGAAGTCTATCCACACCTGCTTTAGGATATAACAAAGAATGTTTGGGGAGGGACTACAGCTTAGTGGTAGAGCCCATGCTTTGTGTATAGATTATCACAGGTCCAATCACCAGAAGTGGCAGATCTAGGAAGGACTTCTACTACCTAGAGACCTTCAACCAAGTCAAAGCAGCCAATACTAGGCTATTTGACTCCTTGGTCTGCTTCTGTATAAGGCAGCTTCATATGTTCAAGAGCGATGGCAAATATTCTTCCAGCTGAAGATTGTCTCTAGTCTTATTGAGATATCCTCAGATGTTCTGCCCAAGCACCAACATACAGATTCCCTTTAGAAGTAATGCAGTAGCAACCAGAGTCTGCTCTGCAATAAGACAATACAATTGGTAGACACACCAAACTGTGTAGCTGGTTCACCCATACATGTTCACCTTCTGATGACTTGCATTTGAGAATCAAACATAGAATCACAGAGTTGGAAGGGGCCATATAGGTCATCGAGTCCAACCCCCTGCTCAGTACAGGAATCTAGATTAAAGCATCCCTGACAGATGGATGCTCAGTCTTTGCTTGAATACCTCCAGCAATGGAGAGACCACCACCTCTCAAGGAAGTTGGTTCCATTGTCTGACTGCTCTGACTATTAGGACCTTCCCCTCCCTGATGTTCAGCCTAAATCTGCCTCCCTCTAACTTAAGCCAGTTATTTCATGTCCTACAGTTTGGGATGATAGAGAACAGCTTGCAGCCCTCTTCTGTGCGACAACCCTTTAGGTACCCTTTATGTAATCAAACAGAACTTTCCCATTATCTCAGACACCAAGTCAAACACTGTGACTGATCTAAAATCATGTGGGGCAATCAAATGAGGTGAGAAATGTAGCTATGACCATGCACGTATGAACCATGTCTTACTGACACCCCCCCCCCCAATAGTTTGATGTGTACTAACATTGCTGTACTAATAAAACAATGTGATTTATAGGGTCTGGAAACATTAAACAGTATATTGACTAGAGTTCCTCTGTCTTTTATTGCACACAATATTGTGCATGCGTCTCAAGTGCTGCAAATAAAGTACACTATAGATTCAGCCACAGTAAATCAACTGAGAGGTGATCATTAAATAGATTAAAATGCATGAAAATTACCTAAATGGAAACCATTAGATTAAATGAAGCAGCTACAGTATAATATCCTGACGACTCTTTGAAACCTTCCTTGGATTAGAACTGCCCCAATGTTGTGCAAATCACATGATTAAAGGGAGAACATTACAAATCCCCCTTCCTCCCCCCTTGAAAAAAGGGCTTGCAATTTAAATTCCTCTGAGGCTTAATAAACTGTTACCTCTGTGAAGCCACTCTTATGCATTCAGCGCCAATCTGCATTTTGATGTGGTGAAGCACAAGAAGCTTATCGCAGACTGGCATGTTTGCCGAAATAACAATGTTTAAATAATGCTTGAAATGGAGCATAAAAATCTTTTGTAACTCCAGTGGACACATTGAGGAGACTTAAAGCCTCTGCTCTCATTTCGACTTTGATATTGCTTTTTCTGGGGCTAGCATTCATATATCATATTGGGCATAAGACTTCACTTCTAGACCACCACACAAATTGAGCTCTTCCATCATTATCCTTCTGTATCACTCCTATTTTTAGCCTTAATTCCTTAACAGATTACACCAACGTTCATAATAATGTGTTATATTCTCTCCTGCTTAGCGGCTGGCTTGGGCGCTAACAATGAATGCTCATTGGGAAGAAACAGAGGTCATCCAGGAATGCAATTCATAGAGGATGACCGTGACGCCAGTGTCCTGAAGAAGCAGTCTTGGGCCCAATAAAGAGAAATGAGTTCCGAGCTGGGATCAGGAGAACAGAGCCTGTTCAAGCTCACCAAAATTATCCAAACTCCGTTTCAAAGCTCAGTCTGGCTCACTCCCGTTTTTGTTTGTGACCTGGTTTTTTTGTGTGTGTTCTTTTGAAAGGGAAAAGTGCACATTTCTGTGTGCCTTTTTCAAAAGTGCACACTTTCACTTTTGACTGAAGTGTGAAAATGCTTTAAAAAGAAGAAAAGAAAAGAAAAATGCATATTTCACATTGTGGGGGGGTTGGTTGTCTTTTTAAAAATGCATTTTTCAAACATGATCGCAAATTTCGGAATGTGCAAACGTTCTTTTGGGGGGAAATAATACGCTCCTGTTTGTGTTTGCGGTTGTGAATGGGGCAAGTTTGGATGTTTTGTGAACTGAAAATGAAATTCTTGTACATCCCTGGACCATGGGTGGGTTGCTCACCTTGATGAGCATACTGCCACCCTCTGGTGAGTATGATGAGCAACCAACCTACATCCCAACACTGAAGCTGTGGAAGAGGGCAGGGATCATCCCAGCAGTTGCATGGTGATCCCCACCTCCTTCCTAGCTCCAGCCAAAGTGCCCTGCTGGCCATGCAGGGCCAAACCAGAGCAGAACAGGGGGGGGGGACATCCTTGGACGGTGCTCAAGGGAGGCGCTTGGTGCCTCTGCCAAGCAGCACAGCAGCCAAAGCCAGCAGAACCCTCACCACGCTTTCCTCCAGGAAAGGGAATCTGTGGGTTGCTGCTGTTTGCTGGAAGCACTCACAGGCAGCACACCTGCTGAGCATCAGCCAAGCTAGGACGGGTAGGAGCCTGGCGTCCACAATTTTTGGCTTGGCAACAAAGGGACTACTGGTATTTCAACTTTACTTCTGTAAAGTAGAACATGCAGCCAACCTATAGGGTGTCCACCTGTTCTCTTTTTCAGAGGGCAGTCCTGTATTTGAAGGGCTGTCTGGTTTAAAGATTAAGAACCCTCAGAAGGAAAAGCAGGGCACCTGGACAGCAGACTGTGCAAAGCACACAGACCACCAGGTCACAGTCTTCCACACTATGGTGAGATATACTGTAGTTCTATTTCAATTCTAATAATTATTTCTAAATTTGCATCAAGACCCATCAATTAGCATATGCAAATGTTATGCTAATTGCATCCCCTTTTTGTCCTCTTCTTTGGTGATGCATGTCCTCTTTTTTGACGATTCACATGTGGCCACTTTACCAACCTACCTACATCAGATTTCCAGAAAAAGGCCCAGCACCTTGATATTTTCCTTCAGCTCTCAGCTCAGTCTTCTGTCTCTGTTTCTCACTGCCTCGAACTATATATTTTTCTCCTTCACACACACAGTTCTTGATTACATCACTCTTGGCTAAGGGAAGAAAGATGTCCACCACCCCAATGGTCCCCCATCCACTCACACACCACATTCAGAACACTCAAGTACATGCCAGCTCTTTCCTTTCTGTTCTAGGCCATTTACCTGTAATTTCCCTAACACAATATGTGCCTGGCCTCTGACCATTAAGGAACTTTAATTAGTCATTTGTGAACTCCCAATTCACAATGGCATATATAGCTGGCATACAGAAAGAGGTGTTGTTGTTTTTAACAAAGTGTTATCCAAAGACAAAGCAGTGCAATGAGGCTTTTAGCTATGAATCTCATTGTGTGACCTTGGACAGGTCGTCTATCTGGTTAGCCTAACTCTTAAAGTTATTGGATGGATAAATGAGATAACAATGAGAAGTGATTCTGTTCACTGAAAAAACTGTTGTGCAAACCAGAGATGATAATAAAACTAGCAGAATCTGGAGCATTATGTGTCCTAGGGGGTAAAAGGAGCTGATTTTTTGTAATCTTTGCTTAAATGGGTTAAAAGCTTCTCTCTTTTTTTTGGTTAACAGAAGTGTTCACAGTTGTTGTTGTTGTTGTTGTTGTTGTTACTATGACTATTACTACTACTACTACTACTACTCATCACCACCAACAACTTACTTTGTAGCAACATTTGAAGGCTGAGTGGTGTGGGACAATGGTTTGCTTTAATTGCATACTAGTTCCTGGGTCTGCTCATGGCCCCAAAGATATTGTAATAGTCAGTGGGAAAGCTAAATTGAAATGTTGGCCAAACCAGAGCAGAACAGGGAGGTGGCATTTCAACTTTACTTCTGTAAAGTAGAACACGCAACCAACCGATAGAGTGTCCACCTGTCCTCTTTTTCACAGGTCACCTAGTCATAGTCTTCCACAATATAGTGAGATGTACTGTATTTCTATTTCTATTATAATAGTTGTTTCTAAATTTGCATCTATACATGTAAATTAGCATATGCAAATATTATGCAAATGGTGTCCTCTTTTTAGTGATACGTGTCCTCTTTTTTGTGATGGAGGTCCTCTTTTTGGCAATTCATAAGCGGCCACCCTGCTCCACATTCCTCTGTGGTTGTGTAGGTTTGCATTGCATTGCAATCCTTTAAATCTACCCCCCTCTTTCACTCTGGAAGTGCCAAAGCAGAGGGTGAAATTGACAAGTTCTTTGACAAGTAGGGAATATGGCTCTGCTGGGCTAAACAAAGTAGTGCCTGGAGAGGATGAAACTGACAAGAAGATTTACAAGAGGGGAGTATGCTTCTGCCAGGCTACATAGTGGACAGGTGGACTTGCGATCATGTGCACTTGTGCAAGATGGACAATAAAAATATAAAAAGTAATATGGTGTCATATGCACAAATTTCAAGATCCCAAAAAAGAAAAGAAGAGGAAAAAAATCTAATTTGTGCAAATTGCTGCCATTTTTAAAAAGCACAAAATCAACAATGGAATCTGCACAGGGGATCAACGCACTATAGATCAAGTCAATGCCAACAGAGGGAAATGGAACAAAATCTGTCAGGGCTGAACTGGAAAATCTGTTGAGATTTCACCCCCAAAATGGAATTCTCATACATCCCTAGCATCCCCAGCATCTCCAAGTAGAGCTGGAAAAACTCCTGCCTGAAAACCTGGAGAGCCACTGCCAGTCAGGGTTGACAATACTGAGCTAATGGACCAATGGTATAACTCAGCGTCAAGCAACTTCCTATGTTCCTTCCTAATGAAGGATGGGCAAACAAGTGATTTTATGGTCACCAAGATTCTCTAAAAACCACCTTGAAGCTCAGCTCACTTTGTTTCCCATGTTTGTGCTCTTTTTCCATTTTGTTCAAACAGGGAAAAGGGCGTATTTTAAACAGGAAAAATGTGCATTTGAAAAAAACATGGACCAAAATACTCACTTTCCACCCATTGAAAGAAAATGGGTGGAAAGCACAGAAATGTGGATTTTTTGCATAAATGTACATTTTTTAAAGTGCACATTTTAAAAAAAAAAGCACATTTTTTTTGACAGCGAATGCAAGTTCAGGAATTTGCAAATATTTTGGGAGAACCTGTTCTCCTGCTTAGGTTTGCAGTTGCCAACCAGACATGTTTGAATTATTTGTGACCATAAGTAAAATTCTTGTACACCCCTAAAATGAGTCACAACAGATCAACTCCAAAACTGGCCAGCAGAGCTTGACAAAGGTCTGGTTAAAGGCAAGTAATTAATATTCAGATTTTACAGGGGAGGAATACTGCAGCTGACAGATGAGCGATTAGCATAAGCAGAGAATTTTGCTTGCTACTGCTAACCCATTAACCCCAATTCTATGTCAAACAGCTATGGAAAACAAATGCATATGTGGAGTGGGTCTTAAACCAGAGCTTCTGGCATGAATAACAAAGCACTAGCATAGAGCTTGAGGTTTTGCATTGAAGGGGAATTGAGGGGGGGTCGTGGCCAAGGGGGGGGATGTTTGCAGAAAACCCAGCACATGAAAATAGGTGGACTAGTTTGTTTGCTTGGTACTGAAAGCATTACATTCCCACATGTAGAAGTGAGAGCTATTCTCAAGCTACCTATGAATTTTCTTTCTATTTCGATGTTCCTATTGCACATTGCACTTAGTTTTAGCCGAGAGAATCAATCTGAAATCCTTCTTTCTCAGCTTCAGTGGCTAATGGTGCTTTTATATTTTTTTTATTAGAGCAAAACACCTAGTCCAATCTCCATTCAATCAATACAGCACCAAAATCTTGCTTGTGTACACCCCCACCCCCACCTCTGCTTGGTCTCACATCTCTTTCATATCACAACAGCTCATTTAGAAATAATTTATTTCTCATCTGTGGGGCAATCATGCCTAATAATTTCTAGATTTGTTTACACCTTATAGTCATATCCATCAGCACTGTGTCAATAAAACAATTATAGTCTAACCTTATTAGAAGCTTATTTATAGTGCCATCCTTCATGCCAATCTTTAGCACCAATCCATTCATGATGAAAGGATGATATGCTTTCATGGAACACTATGCAAATATGTTTTCAGTTCACACATGAGGAGGTGTGTGTGTGTGTACCAACACCCAGCCAACTCCGTGACCTTGTGCTGCCACTTCTAGTCCAGTGCAGAGAAAGTAGAACCATTGCTCAGTGGTAGAGCACCTGCTTTGCATGAAGAAGGTCCCAGGTCCAAATCCTGGCTTCTCCAACTAGTACAGGGGTTCTCAACTGGGGGTAATTCACCCCAGGGGGGGAATTTTAGGGTTTCAGGGGGGGAATTGGGACCACAAACTCAAACTGTTGGAATACTGATCTTTCTACAAATTACAATTCTACAGATTGCACATAATCTACAGGACATCATACCTTATTGTATGGCACAGCACAGATTAAGTCAGACAATCTTGGAAAGGGGGGAATGACATTTTGATTCTGACGTATGGTGAAAAGGGTGCATGGGGCAAAAAAGGTTGAGAACCACTGAACTAGTTGGAACAGGTATTACCTGGTGACTCCTATGTCAGTGGGGCTCTTTATCCATTGCAGATTTTATTCGGAGCTTTATAGGAGCTATCCATGGTGCTCCTATTTTGGGGTTGGCATTCAGCACCACGGATAGCTCCAATGAAGCTCCAAATAAAGCCTGTAATGGATAAGGAGCCCCACTGACATAAGAGTCACCAGCCTCCGCTGCGTATTAGGTGATGTGGCAGACTTCTGCCTGAGACCCTGAGAACTGCTGCCACTCAGACTAATTAATATTGGGCTAGTTAGACAAATAGACTGTCCTGATATAAGGCAATTTCCTATTTTCCTATGAAGTGTCGTGCATTATCCCAACTGGCTAAAGTGTTTTTAGCCAGGGTAGGAATGTGCGAGAAATTTGAGAACTTTGCTCTGTTGAGAGGCTTGTTTGTTTCTTCATATATAGATGTACCCAATTTGCACCTTCCAGACCTGAATGCAATTTGTGACTGGAAATCCATACATTTCTGAGCTTACGATGCGTTCCACAAAATAAAACAAAAAATGTGTTCGGTGACATGTACACATTTGAAAAATGCACAAAAGAGAATGTGCAAACACACTTTAGTAAGTCATAAGCTCTTGAGGAAATGGGATGGAACGAGCCTGACACACACACCCCCAAAAAACCCAACAATCTCAGTGAGACCAAGACTGACAAATCGACACATCTCTAGTTCAGGGCCATTTCCCACATGGAAGTAAATTACTTAGAGAGTGATCCTATGGACCCTAGACATCATCTGTGGAGGCCATAGGATTATTCGGATTCCCAGTTCCGAGGTCCGAGACGGAGCTCTGAGGTTGGTGACGGAGCTCTGACCTCGGATCTGGGTATCTGTGCTGGGTATTCACACAGGACTTATCTCGTATGAATTTGTTTAATTCATCTTTGTGAATTCTGATACAATCTGGCTTGACCTATACCTCTTAGATTAGTGTTCAGATCAGAACTTAATTATCCACGAACTTTTACACTTCCTGAACATTCTGACACAGCATAAAACATAAAACACACACACATCAAAGAACATTTTGAAAATCTGCATTTTGAAAGAAAATACATTGAGAGATGCATGTTTAGAGATAAAACATGGTTTTAAAATATGCATTTAAATACAATTTTCATACACACACACACACACACACACACACACGGGGATTATAATCATATAATCCCAGAGCAGAAATGGGACAGAACAGATTTTGGAGTTAAGTATGAAAGTGACTCAGGCCAGCACTAGACTGATCCATTCCATCTAGACAGTGCAGAGGGTCTGTAGAGGCAAAACCTTCAAGCCCCTTGAAGTTTAAAAATGTGTCTATTATATTATCTTGTGTGATTCTGCCACTCGAAGCAGGAGAGACACTTAAGGCAGCATGTTGAATATACAGTTGGTGGTTCTGTTCTCTGCAAAGGGGCTGCTGATTTATTTATCACTTCACCAAGTGCAAAAGGAAGTTCCTCCAGGCAGCCTTTGGTCCTGCTCCACAGAATGAGTTATTTTCTCAGGGTTGGCAGCCAGAAGTGACACACTGCGATGTGTTCCTCGGATGTTCCTTAGCTGCCAAAGGACTCCTATAACGCTCGTCAGAAGAATAACAGCTGTTTCGTAGGTGGTTACATGGCTTTCCAATGCCATTTCACTTGATGTAGTGGAAAACCTGCCGAGCCTAAATGACTTGTGCTCACAACCTGAGCAACAGACATAGTTAACTTCCCCTCTAGGAATTCTTGTTTGTCTTTTTATGAAAGAATGTGTGACTGCTTTATGCCAGGGTGTTATTCATGATAGTTAAAAGAGCAGTGTGTGAGTGTGAGTGTGTGTGTGTGTGTGTGCGTGCACGCGTGCGTGCGTGCGTGCGTGCGTGCGTGCATGCATGCGTGCGTGAGTGCGTGCATGGAAGGTGTGAGCTGGAAGTCAGACATAAAGCCCTTCAAGCATCCTCTCTCTATGATCTCAGAGGACTGGGAATGGAACACTTATGTCTGGAATGTTCAGATGTGGCGTAGTGCTGAGAGTGTTGGACTGGGAGTCAGGAGATCTGGGTTCTAATCCCCGCTCGGCCATGAAACTCACTGGGTGACTTTGGTCCAGTCACTGACTCTCAGCCTAACCTCCCTCACAGGGTTGTTGTGAGGATAAAATGGAGAGGAGGAGGAGCTTGTCTGAGCGTGGAAAGCTAAGCCGGGTCAGGCCTGGTTGTTACTTGGATGGGAGACCCCTCCTCTAGTTTCCTGCACTGAGCAGGGGGTTGGACTCGATGGCCTTGTAGGCCCCTTCCAAATCTATGATCTATGAAATCTATGTAAGCCGCCTTGGGTTCCTTGAAGGAAAAAGGGCGGGGTATAAATATAATAAATAAATAATGTGTTGGCATGGGGCTAGGGCCTGAGTGACAATGGCCATACCAAGAAAGAATGTAGCTCTGCCAGGAAGCCAATTTGTAGTACATGATCTCAATCCCAGGGCTTCTGTGTCTGGAGCTGGAAACCCATGTATAAAGTACAGCAGATCCTAATATTGCTAGCAGGCCAGGTATATCCAACAGCTTCCTATTGCTGCCAGCTACAGAGGCTTGTGTTTTATATCCCTATTCCTTTGTTTACCTGAAGAGGTCTCTGAACCATCACCATAAATATAAGGTCCATGGAAGCTGACTAGGTTGGTTTCAGTACTTCAACCCATTCTGCAGGTCAGTTCAAATCCCGAGTGTTCATTATATCTTATTTATTTAAGCTTTTATTCTGTCCTGAACCAGATAGGTTCAGGACAATTAGCAATATACTGCTAAAACCGTATCTCCCCATCCCCCAAATCTAGCCAACAAATGGCTGCCCACAGAACACTGCTTCTGGCATATGCTCATGTTAGGTCTTTGGTGAACCTCCAAAGGAAAGGAGTTTCATAACTATTCTTTATTCATACCACATTAGGAAGTGAAAAATGAGGAATTCAATATAAATGGCACTTTAGTGGCTGATATAAGCATCTGTATTCTCTGTGCAGGGGAAGGCAGAAATGCAAATAGACCCTAACTATGGGGCAAACTACACATTATTAGGTTGTTGCATGTAATAAAACCCTGTCAGCTCATTTGATAGTAAAGCACCTGAAGAAGGTAATGTTTTGAAAGAGTAAAGTAGCAAAGGGGAAGGGAGTGCTCAGCATAACCCATCTCCTGTTAGCCCATTTTCTCTTGAATCTACTATTCCCAAAGCTGATTTTATTCCTATGTGGTTCCAGGCCTATATTTGCTAGGTAAATACAGGTCTAGAAAACAGGTGGCATTAAAGCGGCTTGAGAGAGGAGCTTCGGGGGGGAAAGAGGCCAGCAGGGCAAAGGTCAAGCACTGAATTCCTTCTGTTTCTTCTCTGCTTCAAAGTTTCCCGTTTTGAGGGTTCTTTGCAAAGGAGAAGTGGCCATTAGGGCTTCATGAACAGATGAAAAAGCATCCTCTGCTTGTCTTGCCCTTTCCTTCTAAAGAGTTGTGTGGATTGGGTCTAGAGGGAGAGGGTAAGTGAACACAGACAGCAGTGACAGTGGTGGGGAAGGTGTAAGCCCACCCATAGAATGGTGTGCCATGAGCTACCAGAATCTGTGGACAGCTTCCCCGTGGGGTGAGCTGCTGAACTGCAGGTGGCAACATCTCAGTGAACTGCCCTCAGGCCCCAGATTGACTCCCTGGCTGGCCTCCTGGACAGGAAGAAGTATAAGAGGTCTTCCTTGCTTGACCAACAAGGTCTTTTGAGCTCTGGCATGTTCCTGTATCCTTGGTCATTCTTTGGTCTTGACTTCTGGCTTGCTCCTTGATTCTGCCTCCTAGCTTCTCCTTTGATCCCTTGTTCCTGTTTCATCTCAGACTGTTGCCCCTGGTCCAGCTTGGATGTGAGGCTCACTAAGAACATCTTGTTCTTATTCACTAAGAACATCTGCTCCTCAAACCCTAAACTTGCCAGTTATTTCCTCAGCCCATGGCAGGTCTAGGAGAAACCTAGGCCAATCAAACCATGTTGAGCTAATCTTGTGCATACAATGGCTTTAGACAAACCCCTGCAATGTCTCTCGGGCCATGGTGACATTCTGAGTTCCTGCACCAGGCAACTGCACCAGGCTCCTCACTATAAAGTATTGCAAGAGCCCAAATGTCGCCAAGCTTCCATACCAGCAGGAAGAAGTCTGTTCCAACTTGTGTCTTCCCTGTCAATAAGGAGAAACAGTTTGTCTTCATCCGGAATATGAGTTGCCATAGAGAACTGACAGTACAAAGCGAACTGCAGCTGACAGTGTTAGCTGTACAACTAAAACTGCAGATGATCTTTAACACCAATATGAACATTTTTAAAAAATATACATCTGAAAGCCAACAGCAAGCAAGAAGGTTCTTTCTCGGGAGGAATATATCCCTTCTAAATCATTTATCTGAGCATGCTGCAATTTCCTTATGCTCCCCCCCCCCTCTATATATAGAGAGAGCACAGATAAGGCGAGAGAGAGAGAGAGAGAGAGAGAGAGAGAGAGAGAGAGAAAGAAACTGCAAATGGTAAATTCCTACTCTTTTCAGCCTTAGGTCCTTTCTTTTATTCTTTAACCAGTGAATGAAGCTTAAGAAAATGGAAGTACTTAAGGAAACTCCTTCCCCCAGATCTCTCTCGCTCTCGCTCTCGCTCTCTGTATATGCATATATATCACATAAGGATATATATATATATATATATATATATATATATATGGAGGGAGAGAGGGAAGGAGGGAGGTTCACTTACTTCCATTTTCTTAAGCTACATTCACTGGGCAAGAAATAAAAGAAACAACCCAAGGCTGAAAGGAGTAGGAATTTACCCTTTGCAGTTTCTTTCTCTGTTTCCCCTTCCCTCTTCCTCAAGAACAGATGTAACCAACCCAAGCCAATCCTTCACTGTCCCAGGTGTTTGATATTTTATGACTGGGTGGGGGGTAGTGGGTGGGCACACATTTCTAGATTCTAAGGATTTAGCATAGAGCCAGTGAATCTAATATCTGTGGAATGCTGAACAATTATATGAAACAGAATTGTTTATGCATCCCTGAAGGGACCCTCTCTTAAAATAATAATAATAATTAAAGTCCGTTCCTATAAGATACTCTGGCATGCTTGAACAGAAATACTTACAGGCAGGCTAAGTGAAGTGCATATATGCTCTATAATGGTTTGTCCTTATGTAGAGCAAAGTAGGAAGTAAAGAGAAGCATTTTACTCTTGATGGATCCCACAGGTCAATAGGGATGTATGGACATTGCAAAATCTGTTCTGTCTATATTTTTCAGATTGTCAGGTACCTTTTGTTTTGTCATCCGCTGATTGATGGAAGCAGATTTTGCAAAAATCTGTGTATATGCATTTGTGCAAATTTGGGCTTGTACAAATTTGCACTCCTGAAAATGCGCAAATCCCCCCCTCAATATGCAAATTCCTGGGGGGAAAACTTATTTTCACTCTTTAGCGTACGGGGGGGGGGGAATGCACATTTTTTGTCTATTTTACATATTTCTCTATGACTAAACTTGCATAAAATCACATTTTTTTTAAAAAAAAGTCCACAGTTCCACAGAATCCGCCCTGGAAAAGCCAGTCCGCTGCAGAATCCGTGGGTTGGATTCTTAGAAATCTGAACTCATTTGCTACTGTTGTGGATTTCTCCAGCACCCCTACGATGATGTCAGCTGTGAACAGCAAGCCATTACTTTCCTCCTGTGTTGTGGTTGTGGGAAGCTGAAAAGTCAGTGTGTCTTTCATTCTTGTGAAAGCCTCTGCATATGCTGCTC
Source organism: Shinisaurus crocodilurus (assembly GCA_021292165.1). Classification (NCBI taxonomy): domain Eukaryota; kingdom Metazoa; phylum Chordata; class Lepidosauria; order Squamata; family Shinisauridae; genus Shinisaurus; species Shinisaurus crocodilurus. The sequence continues at coordinate 16,094,077 of CM037887.1, read as the reverse complement.
TTGCCATGGGGATGCTGATGAAAATGACATCTCTGCAGTAGGAAGGCTTGAAAAAACTGATCTGTATAAATTCCCACATTAACTGACCTGATCTGCACTTCCTGGAATAATATGAATGTGTGGATCAGAACTCAGTTACTCACCAGCTTTTGAATTTCTGGAATGTTCCAACATAGTTTGCAGCTCAGGAGGAGGAGGAGGAGGAGGAATCAAAATACATTTAGAAGTGACTATCTTCATAGAAGAAGAAAAAGCATTTTGATGTGACTTTCTGTGCAGATTTTTATTTATGTTTTACCCCAAAACTCACAGATCTATGTGGAAACGGGATGGAAGGGGCACATGAGAAAATGACACAGACCAGAAAGAGTCTGATTTATCAACTGTTTCTATATGGAAGGCAGATTGTTATCTGGTGTGTGTATCCTTGCCTCTACTAGCAACCATTGGAGTCATGATTGAGCATGGGCAGGAAGTGTTAAGGACCTTGTGGGTTGCACAGGTTTTGCCTCATTGTTCTGCGACTGTGGCTGCTGATTAAAGGAGGGAATCAGAAGTGGTTCACATCAGGGCTTTAACCCCAGAGACCAGAATCTTCCTGGGCCTGTGAATCAGTCAGTCCCATACCACTACTTGCTACCATGCTCCAAGATTTAGTGTCATTCCTTCAGTCCAGACAATGTGTAGTGTTAAGGGAAGTTCTCAAGCTACCCTGGTGCACCTGCCTGTGCTGACCCCTCTGCAACTGGCATGTGCTACTATTCAAACAATATAGGCTAAACATAGCATAGGCAGGATCTGGGTGGCGTGGAGTCCCCCACCTGTTTGAGTTGGTGAACACATTTGGGATTTTGAAAGAGTGTTGTGGGTGCTTTCGTGAAAGGTTGTCATGGGAGCGCTTGGCCATTCGTAAAATGGCTACCATGGTGGACATGGCTGGTCATAAAACACTCATTTCCCAGAAGGCAAACTGCTGAGGCTAAAAGAAAAGTAACCTACCCAAGAACCTAAGTACAAGGCAGAGATGGGGTCTGAGTTCGAAAACATAAAATCACTCTTTTGAACCTAAATAAAGATGATGCTGGAGGATAGCTTCACTTAGTAGCATGTGAGTCTCTCAGTGAAAAACATTTTTTAATTTAAAACAACAACAACAACAACAACAACAACAACAACACCTTAAGAAGGAGTGTCACAGAGCAGGTACCAAGAGGAATTCCATGCATACATTGATGCCTATGAGCACCACGTTGGAAACCCCAGTGTTACAGGATATCTGCCTTCCACATAGTAAGCATTTGTAAAGGTTAAGTTGAGGAGAAATGCTGTTTTCAGTAGGATCAGTATGGTGGCAAGCATGAGTTCTAACTGAGAACCACACATTAAGGGTCCAAACAGACATGACTTTAAATCTTTATCTAGAAGCGACATCTTTTCTTTTCTTTCCTTTTCCAATTTTACTCTAGAGCAGTTGCAGGGCCCCTAATCAGGATCATGGAAACCCCCACCCATCCCCATTTCCCACCAGCCATTTCAACTGGAAGTAGGTGTGTTTATGTAGATTGCTGCTGTTTTGGAGATTTTACTAAGATAAAATAAAAAATAAACAAGTGAACCAACTTGCTAGTTATCTCATAGGTTGGGAATCCAGTGTATGATGGACCCCCAAGACCATTATGGTTTCAGGAACTGCCAAATACGGTAGATGCAACAGTCAGGCAACCTAATATCCCTGGAGCCCCGTCACTGGGTAACTGCAAACGTAGGAACCACACACTGGATGGGCAGGTTTAAATAACTGATTGTCCCACTCTGGCAATTAAAACACACACACACACACACACATACCTGGAGGGTAAAAAAAGCTGAAATGCTGAAAACATTCAAAGACATTTTGGTGTGATGTGATGATCACATAAAAGGATTGGCCAAGAGCACGATCCTATGACCCCCAAGTCAGTGTCTAGGATATTTTGGATCCCCAGATGCAAGGCTGGAAAAAAGCTCCAACCTCAGAGCTGGGGATCCGCACTTGGATCACCCTCCCACCCTTGACGCTGGCATGGAAAGAACCACACCAGCTGCTTCTCCGAGCTCATAAGAGCGACCTCGGAGAAGGGGTGAAGAGGGTATTTCGGGTGGGGTGGGGAGGGAAAGGGAGGAGACTGTGTGCACCAGGATACAATGTATCCTGGTGGTGCTCCAGCCTCATTCCCCCCTCCCTGTCCGAAGCGCCTCAGCTAGACAGGCAAAATTGTCCATCTAGCTGATTGCAGGGCAGGAGGAGTGGGGAGGCAAAGATTACCTCTGCACTCCTCCCATCCTGCATAGCATGCCCGGATCCTCTGAGTTCAGAGGCTTATGGGCATCCCCATTGGATTGCACCCTGCTTATCATGTGGATGGGTTCCACTGTGGTCTAACCTATCCACATGTATGAGTTTAGTGTGACATTTAAAGAAGTGGCCCTTTGAGTACCACATGAGAACATGATCTGCCTTGCAAAAGAATCCAAAATACGTTTTGCTCCCCCAGTCGTTGCAGAAACGGCAACCCATTTCAGATACTGTTGCCACTTGTCTAGCATCCATAGAGTGGAATGCTATCTATCTTTCTTTACAAGAACCGGCTATTAGTTTTTTTGGTTTTTTAAAAAAATGATTAAAGTTTTCCAATGTGGAAATAATGTTGGAAGTGTTCTGATATCCTCTGTGCTAAAGGAGTGAATGGATACATTATTCTTCTCAATGGAATGGAATGCTTGTAGGCCATTCAAATCAGTATAAATGTGAGGGGGGCAGAAAGAAAGAAAGTAATTTCTCTGACAAGCTATGATATATGCACCTCAACCTTTCTTTGTTCCTGCTTTATATATTACACACTGATATAAATGTATGTGTCGGAGAAATACAGCAAAGAAATTTTAAGCTAATGCCTGCTTAGTTTTGGCACTGAAAAACAGAAATTTTGAATCAATTTGTGCTTTCCATCCACAAAGACTTGGCAACTGTGGAGATGACGACATTTGCAAATTGTTCTATATACTTGCTGTCAAGGGCTTCCTGCTGCTGGAATATAAGCAGTTGCTGGCCCGGTTCACACACCATACTTCTTTTTCACCATATCAGCAGTCACAGGTTTCCCTGTATATGTACTTGTATGGAGAGACGCTAATGCATGAATGGACAGGTTACAGTTATAGTCAGCAACATGATCACAGTGGCAATTTGGTCAGTAAGTGCTGCTGATGTGGGAATGGCTGTTGACTGTATCAGCTATCTACTACACAGAGTATTTTGACTATAACTTGTGACTACCTTAAAGACTAATATATATATATATATATATATATATGTTGTCAAAAGCTTTTGTGGAATGGAACCCACTTTATCAGATGCATTAGTTTGCTGGAGTGGACTCCAGTTCATGAAAGCTCATGCCATCATAAATTTGTTAGCATGGCTACAACAACTAATTAGGCCTGTGGCTTATGCTGGCTCAGCTTGTCTGAGTGTGGAAAGCTAAGCAGGGTTAGACTCAGGCCTGGTTATTACTTGGATGGGAGACCCCTCCTCTAGTTTCCTGCATTGAGCAGGGGGTTGGACTCGATGGCCTTGTAGGCCCCTTCCAACTCTATGATCTATGAAATCAATGAAATCTATAACTACATGGCTATAATAAATGTCATGGCTACCACTCTGGAAATTGTTACTTTGGGTTGGATCCATGCTTGAAATAAATGGGACATAATAGTCAGGACTAACTTACATCCCATTGCCTTAAGTCCACTCTACTCTACTCTAGTGTAAGCAGGAATAAATCTGGATCCAACCCAATATCTACTAGTTCAAATATTATGATTCTACTTGGGAAGGTTCATAATTGCTGGTGAGGAAGGGAAAAATGAATTGTGTGTACCAGCGTAAATATCATTTGGATTGAATTTGGTCCTTCCCCGTGTACCTGTTGAATTCTAAGTCACCCTGGCCCAAATTATGAGTTAATGCACGATTTGGGGTATATACTTCAACTTAGGTACTAAACCCCAGGCAAGATTCAGAAATCCAAGGTGTTGTGCCTCCCATTGACTATCATGGGAAATCAAAACATGGTTGTACATTTTTTTCTTTGATCAGAACTGGATGATATTTGCAGACATAGTAGCCCCTTTGGAGGGGATTACACTTGCAAAATATAGGAATAAAATTGGTGCAATGTTCTTTGTACTAAGTGACTTTGGGCTTTTCTACATGAGGCATGTATTGTGTTCTCATGGTTGTTTACAGGTTCTTTAGATGAAGTTGTGACCCTCCAGTTTCACCTCTGTGTCAAAAGGGTAAAAAGAGCATTTGGGGGGTTGGGAGGGGAGAAGATTGTGTCCATCAGGATGCAACGTATCCTTGCAGTGCACCAGCCTCCTTTCCTCCCCATCTGAAACACCTCAGCTAGACAGCCAAAATTGTTTTTTAGAGCAGGGAAAATGTGGCATTTAATTGTGAAAGTAACTGCTTTTTTCACTAGTGTATTTGTGCTATTCACTATACCACAGTGCCACCAAGAGGTTATGTAGAAGAAAAGCAAGAAAGGAAATGCTCTTCGTGTAGTGCTCAGATCAGATCTCAATTCTGTAGATACAGCTGATTATCAGCTGACTAACAGCCTTGTGTAGAAAAGCTCTTTATATTTTGATTTTTTTAAATGTACTGCCAATAACTTGTTTTATTTCTTAATAAAAATTGTAGGGATAGTTAGCCATTATGATGGGATCAATCTGTACTGACCCAGGTTCAAAAGCTTACCTAGCCAGTGACCCTCAGTCCCAGTCACGCAGGCGGAAGGAGGAGATAACAGCAGTTAATAAAGATTAAAGAGTTTATTTGTAAGACCCAATTACATGGGATTAAGGCAAGCAATGCATCTCTTACTCACTACATGATTGCAGATTCAAGTCCAAGACCCCAGTGGTAAGGCTGAGATGAAGTGAAGTGACTGACTTGAAGTAGAAGTCCAGAACAAGAGAGGAGCAGTGAGGGGGATGTGTGACTTACCCCAACTTATATAGTAAGATCCTATTTATAGTATCTATAAATAGGATATTACTCACCAGTTATATAACCTATTCTTCACAACATGTTGATTCCAACTTGCCCCATGAGTCTGAGTCATAGACCTTGACATTATGTCTGGTGACAGTAGACCTTGTGTACTTCACCTCAAGAGACATCCTCCATGTCAGGTGACAATCCTGATGTCAGGTGACAATCCTCGTTCTGCCCATGCAAAACCTAACACAATCTTGCCAAATTTCAGAATGATACCTGCAGGGTAGGTTGTGCAAAAGAACTTGTGACATTTTTAGAGTATTCAAAAGATATTATCCCCCCCCCCGCCCATGTTCCTTGTGGACCAATGTTCTGAAAATGATAGACAGCCTAGAGCAGGTTCTAAGTAAGAAATCTGCAGTTTCAGAAGCATCGGTGCTGCTGTTCATGTGGGAGTACTCCATTGGAAGGGGAATTCACTTTCCATTCCTTCCCCCTGTGAGATTTTCTTTGGGGAGGGGATCTGTATTAAAATGGCACACATCATAAAGGTGCCCAGCTAGCCATGATCTGTGGGCAGCCAGCCATGGCGGGTGGCTGTGTCATCTGAAACTGGCGTGTCCTCCGCAGGGTGGTTTAATTTTTGCGAACGAGTAACCCTAAGAACCCATGGCTTGTTGTAGGTTTCTTCATACACATGGTGGGTTGGTGCTGGTCGTTGACCATATTAAATATATTCATTGATTCATTCATTGATTCATTCATTGATTCATTCACATGGTGGGTTGTCATGTCATCTGAACCCAGGAAAGCAATTTTATCATGGGTTGCCAGGATCGGCTACAGAGCTGCTTGGCAAGAGTGGCAAAAAAAAGCCCATGTCACTCTTCGCGATCTCGCCAGTACCACCTCCAGCCTCCATCACTGGTGACTGGCTGCCCCTCCACCAATGCCCACGTGGCACTTTGGAAGGACCATCATGCATTCCCCACCTTAAAAAATAAAAAATAAAATGGTGCTTTGGGAGTACGCAAATGTGTTCATACTGTGTTCCATAGCTCCAAAAAGGAGCTGCGAAAAATGGGGGGGGGGGTGTTTAATAACTCCCACTTCTGGAGTAGCTGGAGACTCGGAAGTGTTGAAAGGGTGGAGGAAGCTGAGAAAGATCAGTTCAACACTTAAAGTGAGTGGATTGTGTTGCCAAGGATGAGATATCCCACACACACGCACACACACACTTTTGGAGCACTTACTCCATTCGCCTCCCCCACTTTTTGGTGTTTCTGAATCGCACTACTGGGTCCCTCCTTTCTCTTACTGCTATTTCTCCCCCCCCCCGCGCTTTGCAACTGTGTGCAAATTAGATCATATGCAGCCCCCGTCTTGTCAGTTTCCTTATATGTTACCTACTCCACTTCTGCACTCCCTTTGACAGCTGAAACATGCAAGAACATTGACAAGGCAAGACAACGCATATTGGACAGGCGAAAGTCTGCTTTGTGCATTTGTGAAAGAACAGGAAAACAACAACAACAACAACAACAACAACAAAAACAACATCAATAATAATAATAATAATAATAATAATAATAATAATAATAAATTACAAACACATTTGTGTACTCCTGAAGCACCTTTTTTTTTTAAAGTTGGCAAACCAAAAGGTGTAGTGAATGGAGCGGGGAGGGGGCCAGCCAGGGCAAGGAGACAAGACGTGTTCTGCTGCGAAGATGCCTGGGATATGTGCTGGAGCCAGCTGGAGGACTGAGGGGGGAAGGAGCGGGAGAATAAGCCATGGCAAGCCCAATTGTCTATTGGACGTACGATGGGATGTTCAGTGAACAACCACTCCACTGTGACTTATTTGCAGGGTGGCTTGGCGTGACGTGTGAACCCACCCAACATGTGAGAGGTGTCCATACAACCATGCCATATATGTCTCATGTATTTTTAGACAAATCTTTTACAGAGTTCTTCCAGGCCACTCTCACACTAAAATTGTTTGAATCAAGTGAATAATAAGTGTAAAATTAGAGAGCTCTTAACTTCCCGGCTGCAATGCAATGCACACTTTCCCAGGAGTAAGCCCCTTTGAACGCAATGGTACTTACTTCTGAGGAGACCTGCATAGCAATGCACTATCACTATTGTTGGGCCAGAGGTGCCCTCAGATATGTTTGGGGAAATGCTAGCGGTTAACAAATCTAAAGGAATGGGAGAAGCTGGAATTCGCCATCACTGTCTCCTCCTGAGAAATTAGAATGGCCTGTTTTGCAGCAAAATGAAACACCTCGCTGAAGGCCAAACACTTTCCTGGATATGTATAGACCATTTTAAATGTCTGGCATCTAGGGAAGAAATTGATAGGAGCATATTGAGCAATAATTTACAAAGAAACTCGGCAGAAATGTACTGGCTTAAAAAGAAACAAACAAACAAACGAACGAACATACATATATGATAAAGTTACTCACATTGCTCCGTTGAACTCTTTGTTACATTTAAACCATGAAAGAATGAGTTTTCTCATAATGCACCTGTTCCAAGCCCACTGACTTCACTAGAAAGAATCCCGCTGTGTCTGGGCTGTGGCTATTCCAGTACTTCAACTTATATACTCATTGCCTCCTTAGGAGCTGACATTTCATTCTTTGGCATCATCACCTAAGTGACTTTTCCAGCCCTGGAAAAAAGGTACAGTTAATATTAGGGATAAGATAAGCACATTTCCTCTGTTCTGTTCCTTTGCTGCTGTGTGGGGTTCATTCTGTCCTGCATTCCACTTGAATTAGGAGAATTTCTAAAATCAATTCAGGAACTGGGGGACACACATACTTTGCGGCACCTTTTGATCTCTTTGCTTCATCTGCATCTTCTTCCTCCAACTCAACCTACCCTACATAACTGATATACATGTCACCTTAATGAAACACTACCCAAAAAAAAGCAATCTTGATGTGCTCATATGTATGATTATTTTTTATTTATTTAAAGTATTTGCATCCTGCTCATCAGCTCCCAAAAATTGGCTCCCAGAGCAGCTCACAATTGATCAGTAAAATAAATCTAAAACTACACGACACATAAGGAAGAAGGGATAGGGAGGGAAGAGGAAAAAATTAAGTAGATTGTCAGCAGGGTCAAATGGACCTGCTTTCCCTCTCATCTGCTGTGTGGGAGGGGGAGTCCAACTGGAGCAAGCCTTGATATTTCCTTTGCCTTCTCTAGTCTCTTTCATTCCTTTTCCATGGGTCTATTGACGTCAGTTAGCTCTGGAGTGAGGGTAGGGGAAATGGAGCAGGCCCTGATGTTCCCTTTGCCTGTTCTAGTCTCCCTCCCTCCTTTGGGGCAGTTGATGCCTATCAGCATTCTTTTTGTGCAGTATTTTATTGACGTACAAACAGGCACCACTATACGTGGGTAAACCATCACCAAGGCCAAAAAAAAAACATATTCATGCAACCAAGCTAACAATTTTGGCAGGATCGATCAGACATTGTCAAAAAAAAAAGCAACATGCACATGTGCATTGGAAAAGGAGATGGAGAAGGCACGATGTTCTTAAGAAATTGCACTCAGCAGCAAACTGTGCATGTAGAGGACTCTACAAAATATGGACATTAAAAAAAAAAGCCAAACAATGGAAGATTTGTAATGTGTCAGCTCCTTGTCAGAAACAAGGCTGGTCAAGTCACTCTTTTAAACCTGCCTGCCATGTCCCTCCCACGTTAGTTAAGCTGTTCCCCATCTGATGACGGGGACTAAACTGACTAGTTCTGATGATGATTTTTGCTTCTGTTTTTGTGCTGCTTAAGATCCCATCTGTTGTTTAATGCTTGTTGTTCTTCTTCTTTACTCTGACTCTTTTATTGTATTGATTTTCTTTCCTTTTTTAAAAGCCATTTTTGGGGTGGAAAAACAGCCACTGAGTTTTGGTTTATTTAATAGGAACAAAGGACATTCTTTTCTACCAGGTCAGATTATTTGTCCATCTAGCCAACTACTGACTGGGTTCAGACAACATGGTAAACCACCCTCAAGGGTTCAGTGTGGGTTGTCGTTGAACCGTATGGGTTGTTGTTGAAACATGTTGTCTGAATCCAGCTGCACGAACAAGCCATGGCTTGTTAATCATGACCAACCCATGAAGAGAACCCATAGTTTGTTGTTGGGTTGTGAACTGTTCACCATCGTTTGTTATCTCAGATGGGTTCAGACAACACAATGACCCATGTTTCAACAACAACCCATGGTTCAACGACAACCCATACTCAACCCTTGAGGATGGCTTATCATGTTGTCTGAACCCACTCAATGTCTATTCTGACTGGTACTGACTCTTCAGAGTCTTAGGGAGCAAGCCTTAGGGAGAAATTAAGACGGAATTTAAGACGGAAAAGAAGTCCTACAATTCCCAGCATTCGAATGAAGTGAGTTGCCAGACTTTTGTCTGTCTAAACTTGCATATGATTGTTTCCTTTGGCACAGAGAGATTTTTCCCATCACCTGCTACCTGCTCCTTTTAACTGGAAATGCAGAGATCAGACCTGGGTCCTTCAGCACACAAACCATGTACTTTGCCACTGAACTATGACCAGTTCCCAAATATATTTGTAATAATTCTAAATCCTAGATAGAGAGAAAATCAGATGAGTAGAACTTCAGAATAAATCGATTAACTAGGGGACTTCATGTTAGGGTTGCAATCCCAAACACAGTTTTGAGACTGCTTGAATGAATCCCATTGTTCCCAACACTGAGAAAGTTGGGTGTTTTACAGAGCAGTACTATGCATGTCTATTCAGAATTAAGTCCCATTGAGTTCAGTGGTAAGTGTGTATTTGAGTGTAGTCCCAGTCATGACTCACATAAATCACACTGATTTCAAGGAGACACGCCGCCACAATCCTATGCATGTCTACTCAAGTTCAACATGGCTTACTCTCAGGTAAGAGGATATAGGATTGAAGCCTTAAGTGTAGTTTTCTCTGGATTGGGGTCATAAACATCAATGGGACCCCCTTAAACAGCATAACTGTGCTGGGTTGCAGCCTAGGAGGTTTACATTAGGATTGCTGTTACTTCTTGATCTCAATTTTACAGTTTCTTTAAATAGTACGGTACTCATATTCCTTAAATAGCATGATACTCATATTCCTTTTCCCAAATAAAATTTTAAATTAACTAAAACGCCAGATAAGATAAAGTTGCCACATAAGATAAAGTTATTTGATACACATTTTCATTTTGAAGATGATAAAATGAGGAATTAGGCAATAAAAACTGAAAGCAGAGAACTGATGGCAGAAGAGAATGAAAATCCTTAGATCACATTATTTTGCTCCAACTTTCATGTACAATGGGATCAGGTATCATATTAAACAACTGAGATGGTCAAGCTAGTGCTTCAGACTTTCAAGATGATAACAAGGAGCAATTGTGAAAAGATGCCTGAATATGAAATTAGGAAAAGTTACCATTAAAGTAGAAATAACTTAACAGTGGGAGAATTAGCTCAGGCAGTGTTCCTGTAAATGAAGAGCCTTAATATATTTTTTTTTAGCAATGAAAGAATCATAGAATTATAGAATCATAGAAAAGTAGAAAAGGTGACCGTTGCATTCTGTTCTGTTCATCCTTCTGTCCCTAATCTACAGGCTTGCCACCTTAAACTATGGCTTCAATATTAACAGTGCAATCCTATGTATACCTACTTTGAAGTTAATCCATTGAGTTCAATAGGATTTACTCCTATTGTTTCAGTCCTATAGGCTGCAGTTCTGTAAACATTTTACAGAGCATAAGCCATATGGAATGAAGTGTGACTTACTTCCAAATAAACATGTATATGAATGTGCTGTTAGTCAGTTAAAACAACTTTTGATTGTCTGATTTACAAAGCACAGCACAATTAAGTGGGTAGCATCTATCTATCTATCTATCTATCTTCCTATCATATATAATAGCAAATAATTTTTCATGGAAAGACATTCTAAAGCTGTGGGTGATGGGTGTCATCTTGGAAGAGGCATTCCACCTTCTCTCTGTAATACATGAGGGAATGCCTCTTCTAAGATCTACTGGGACACATACTGGTAAAATCTAAAAGAAGTGAGGAAAAGTGTCTTCCTTAAGTATTGTTGCTGTTGATAGATTTCCACTGGCAGATAGAGGAAAGGGCAGGAATGCAAGAGTTTCTCAAATCCATGTCCAGGCAGCCCCTCTGTTAGATCTGGGTAAATAAAAAAATGTTGGAAGTGAGGTGCAAAACTCACTGACACTCATCATGCTTCTTAGTGTTGGCCACCATTTTGTTTTCCTCGGATGGCTCCTTGGAACAACATCATGACATACGGTCATAGACTCAAACTGGGGGTGGGGGTATTTTGGTCCAGTACTATGATACTCTGTCAAGAACTGAGACATGGTATAGGGATATAGGAAGTGCTTGCAGGCCTCCCTTTCCCTATAATGGCCTAGAAACTGCACACCAAGGGGGTAGAGAAGACAGGAGCTCTATTATGCTCTGTGGCAGCCTTTCCCAACTTGGTGCATCCAAGTGTTTAGGACTTCAGCTCTCATCAGCGTAGCCAGCATGGGCAATGGTCAGGATGTTGGGAGTTGTTGTCGAATACTGTACATCTGAAGGGCACCAGACTGAGGAAGGCTTCCATGAGATCCTTCCATGTGTGGCTGCTGAACATCTAATATGAGTATATCAAACCCCTGGTATTCATGCCAAAGCCACAAAACCCTTTCCCTCACAATAAAGAGCTATCCATCTGTCAGCATGCATATTACAAATGATAAAAAAGCAACTTACATTGAACTAAATGGATTTAACTTCTGAGTAGGAATGTGAAGGATTGCACAGTTAATCTTCAGTGTTTCCCAGAGTGGTCCTTCCCCTCCAAACACTGAAATCATTAAAAAAAAAAAAAAAAAAAGTGGGGGGGGGGTTCCTGGGAAAAAGAGAGAGTGTGTGTCATGAGAAATTTTGGCTGTGGTTGCATGCAAGGTCTGGTCCCAGTATCTTTTTTTCCTTCTTCTTCTTCAGAAGGATTCAGAGGAGGAAGTCTGCTAGACTTTGCACAACAAAGGCTGAAAAAATATTGTGCAATGCCAGGGTTTGAAAATGATGAGGCTGATCTCTGCTGATGACAAATGGCAAAAAAACCAACGACAACACAAAAACCATATGAATGGTTCAGATGATGGATGGTTAATATCGACCAAATTAAATATATAAGGAACAACAAAAGCTGTGGGAGTGTGGGAGCGGAAGCCAACTAAATTCAAATGGATTTCGTTCTTTCAGGTGGCAAATCCAGTAAGTGGAAAATACTGTTTAGCATCTAATGTAGACAAATGTGAAATAATCAATGTGTAGGCAATGAACCAAAGTAAAGAGCATATATATAAACGGAACAGCTCGGCAGCATAATGACAAGACAAGGATAGAAAGGCTATTACAGACAAATCCATGGAGATATTAGCATGATGCGTACATGTTGTAGGGAAGTATGGACAAAGCACTTATGAAACTGGGACGCATAAGCTTACAAAATATAGAAACCAAAACAATATGTGAATTCTTTCATTAAATTGAATTAGGCCTATCACCAATCAAAGGGCTATGGCTGATGGATTTAAACAACTGAACACACACACACACACACACACATGAAGTTGCATAATATCAGGTTGATTTGTCTATCTGGTCCAGTATTGTCTACTACACTGACTGACAACGGTTCTTCAAGGTCTCCAGCAGATACTTCCTCATCATCTCCTACCTGCTCCTCTTAGTTAGAGATGCCTAAGGATCGAACCTGGGACTTTTTGCATGCAACACATGTGCTTTGCCACTGAGCTAAAGAACATCCCTTGACCCAGAATATAGTTTGAGGCAATGCCTGGGTTCAGACAACATGATAACCCACACTCAAGGGTTGAGTGTGGGTTGTCATTGAACTTTGTTTGTTGCTGAAATGTGGGCCATCGTGTTGTCTGAACCCAGCTGCGCTAACAAAGCATGGTTTGTTAACTACAAACAACCCACAGATCACAACCCAACAATAAACCATGGGTTCTATTCATCATCTGTTCACATGATAACTTGAAAAGAAGTTGGGTGTCACCTCACACCACTTTGAGCATTGTTTTTAATCAAAATAGCCTCTGAAGAAAAGGAATAAGGGACAGGCTGTAGGGAGCTACTTCTGACTACATGTTACCTTTCATTTGGTCCCTAATCAACCTATCTTGAGGTTCGCTTTGATTTCTTCACAAACATTGTTTTTCCCTGGTTGACAAGGAGAGCAAAACATTACACACAGAATTATCACCTTAGGCCCCTGAAGATCTCATTTGTTCAGTGCTGTTACCCATAATTCCCTCAGGGCCCTATGTGACCTGTGTGTGTTGCTCAGGGATCCCTCAGCAATGGCCGAGGAATGCCGAGTTATGTGGATATTTCTGAAAGCAGAGAGAAGGCAATTTTAGCTAGTGATTTGTGGCTCCAGTGAAGGAACTGAGATCACTTGGGCTTGGAAAGTCCAAACTGAAAATAAATCTATGATTTCCTTTCAAGGCTCTGATGAATATTAGTCCAGTGTTCCCTGCAAAAAAGAAAAGAGAAGAAAAAATGCCATATAGCAACTGCCTTACTTCAGTAGCAGCAAGCACAGAGTTACAGGTCAGAATCATATCATACTACCAGCCATAGTTACATGATGGCACTCACTCTCTCTGTCTGCCATCACTGCCTCTGCCTCTGGACTGGACTGGTAATCCTTCACTTTCATGCTCACCAAAGATATGAAAATGAGTCCAGAAGAAGAAGAAGAAGAAGAAGAAGAAGAAGAAGAAGAAGAAGAAGAAGAAGAAGAAGAAGAAGAAGAAGAAGCTTTCTGAATGTCTTCTGGACTAATAGCATATTTCTATTCCCACAGTATAAACAAATGTGACTTTTTGTTCTATTGCAGTACTTTCACATTCTATGGGTAGCATGCATGAAGTAAACTAAGTGGATTTAAAGCCAAATAAAGAAAGACTTAAGATGTAATCCTATGTATGTTTAGACAGAAAAAAAGTACTACAAATCCTAGCATTCCCCAGCCAGCATGACTGGCTGGGGAATGCTGGGAGTTGACTGCAGAGAAGGAAGGGGGTGTGAAGATTTGTTTTTCCACACCGTGATGCAATCAGGTTGATTCCTGAAGTGCAGTCACTGTAGCAAGAAGGGAGGGGAGACAGGGGCTAGTCAAAGTTGCACACACACTCGAGGTGCAATCTTATGCATGTTTAGGCAGGAAAAAAGTCCTACAACTCCCGGCATTCCCCAGCCAGCCATGCTGGCTCGGGCATGCTGGAAGTTGTAGGACTTTTTTTCCTGTCTAAACTTGCATAGGATCGTGCCCTTAACTGTGTTTTTATTTGTTTATGCAAAAAGGAGCAATGGAAGAAAATCCAGCCAGCCATTATGATGGGAGAATGATTAGGTCCTCCTGTTGGTGGAAGGAATTCCAGTCCTTTATACAGTCACCCATAAGCAGAGGGATGCTTGAGAACTCAATCTTGGTGAATTCCAAAACAAAATGGCCTGATCCACTGATGTGCTAATAAAAACTTACGGTAGATAAACATCAGCGTTTGGACTTCTCCCAATGTTGCGACGCAGTTCATGGCAGTTTAAATGTATCAAAATACATATTTTGACAGGTTTTTTGTTGTCATTATTTTTTTTTTTTTTTAAATGGAGATAAGGAAATATCACAGACTGGAAATAGATTCCCCCTTCCCTATGCAACCAGTCGCGGTGGGTGAACATTCTCAGGATCAGGATAGGGGGTGGAATTTCACTCCTGTGGAAATCTGACCTGGAATCCTGATTGGGATGGAAGGAATTCCAGAACAGACCCAAACCCTCCACTTTCTGAGGGGATCCAGCTCTATTTTAATAGGATGGTTTACCATAGCAAGGCCAAGCTACATTCATTCTGCATGCCTGCAAAAATCCAGTACAACAAGGAGTTACTGTCATCAAGCTCATCACCTCCTTTGAATGATTGAACTAGAACAGTGTTCTCCAACCTTGGGTCCCCAGATGTTTTTGGCCTACAACTCCCAGCATGCCCCAGCCAGCACAGCTGGCTGGGGCATGCTGGGAGTTGTAGGCCAAAAACATCTGGGGACCCAAGGTTGGAGAACACTGAACTAGAACAAAGGGCCACTGCGAAGCTACACCTCCTACCTCCTGCCCCGCAGGAAGAACATCATGGCAAGGGAGAGACCAACCTGGCACTATACATAGAGGGAGCTCCCTTCACCCACATGTGCTTCACCTCCAGCTGCCCCTTCCCCCCCAAAAAAATATATTTCTGCCTGATGTTTTTTCTGAAATCAAATGCCCTCCTCTCCCCTGTCCATCCATCCCTTTTCATAAATAGTGGGTGCCCTTAGGAGACAGGGTCCTTTAACGTAAGGTGACCTTTTTTTTCAAATTTAAAACCAGGACATTTATTTATTTATTTATTTATTTCATTTCATTTCTATACCGCCCCACAGCCGAAGCTCTCTGGGCGGTTCACAACAGTTTGTGCATAAAAACAACAATAAAAACATACAAAATAGTTAAAAGATTAAAAACCAAATTTAAAAGCACAGTTTAAAATATAACCCAAAAGTTAATAAAACTAAGCCTACAGGTGACAATTCCCCCGCCCCATGCTATTTTGAGCTCTTAACTATTGAATGCTAACTATTGAATGCCTTGGCATAGAGGGAAGTCTTACGCCGGAGCGAAAAGCTCGAGTAACCGAGAGAGTGCGGAGCTCTGAGGGCCAGTGTCACAGTCCAAAGATGCCAGATCACTGGTGCCTGTCCTGTGCTGCGGAGGGCCTTTTATAGTCTGAAGCTAACACCGAATTGGTCGATTCTGGCGGGCTCTGTGTGATGACGTCATCATCGAGTTCCCACGGTCGGGCTGTATGTACTGCGCGGGAGTATTATCGAAGAGTCGCCACGGACCACAATATAGTGAGAGTGCGTGTGCTGAATGCCGAGTATTGCCGAGATCCAACGACGAGAACCGTCATGTAAAATAAAACTAAAACTAGGATAAATTAATAAAATTGATTTAGGCTGGTTTATCAAGCATTGATTTGATGTACTCAATCTTTTGATAAATTAATAATTTTTGATTTTGTAGCCCTAAACTGTACTGGTTACATCTCACGACTTACCAGGACAATGTCCAAAAAGCCAGTACTGTACTGGTAAAACCAGTACATATGGTCACCTTACTTTAACGCAGTGCTTCTCAATTATCTTCTGTCATGCCCCCCCTAGGAAGAAGAAAACATTTCGCGCCCCCCGCGCGACTGTAAATAGTATCATTTGTCTATAAAATTGTTATAAGTACACCTCTGCATAACACTTATTAACGTATAAGAGAATAAAAAAAGAAAGAAATGTGGATCAATTTACAACAAAGAATAGCTTTATTAACTGTAGCAGAAAAGATTTAAAGGAGCACAGGATTTAAAGGAACACAATATTAAAAAAAACTTTTAACTGAGGTCAAACGAGCCCCCCTTTACGGAGCCTCACGCCCCCCCTGGGGGTCCCGCCCCACTATTTGAGAAGCACTGCTTTAAAGACACAGAGAGAGAGAGACTTTACAGCATATGTAAATTAGCATATGCAAATTTATTCCGTGCTTTTGTCCTGTGGGCCTGAGACCAAGATCTTTTCGGTACCTAGCACAGCCCTTGGTCAGAAGGAACACACAGCTGCAACTGACAGTTCCGTAGGACTGCAGACTCCAGCCTCATCCATCAGCCAGAGAACCAAGGGCCACTGAGAGGCTGCAGCCCCTGCCATCACAGCAAGAAGTAGACTAGACTATCCCCGTACAGCAGCCAGAGAAGGAACAGGGAGCTTATTTCACCCTCTCCTGCCAGAAAGAATGCTTATAAGAACTTTGAAACTAAGAACTGGTGCCTGAGCTTGCATTTTTCCTCCTCCCTCCCAATCCCTTTTCCTTTTGTGTCATGTCTTTTAGATTGTAAGTTGGAGGGAGCAGGGACTTTCTTATTGTTAATCTTTGTAAGCTGCTCCAGAAGCTTTTTCTGGCTGAAGAGTGGGATAAAAATGCCATAAATAAATAAATAAATGAAAGAAAGAAAGTGTAGATGAATCAGAAAGAACACTTATAAGTACTTTGAATCTAAGAACTGGTGCCTGAGTTTTGCTTTATTTCCCCCTCCTCCTTCCAAAACCCTTTTCCTCTTGTGTCATACCTTTTCGATTATAAGCCTGAGGGTAGGGCTCTATTTTATAATTATTCTGTCTAAGCCACTCTGGGAGCTTATTTGGCTGAAGAGTGGGGTAAAACAAAAATGCTGCACATAAATAAATAAATAAATATTGAATTACATAACTGGAAGGGACTTTGGAGATAATCTGGTCCAACCTTGTACTCCATGAAAGATGCCACTACAACATCCTTGAGAGAGGCTGGCTCAGTGGGTGCTGAATGCTGACTGACTGTTGTGGGGTGTGGTGGGGATGGAAAAATGCGAAGGAGGAATGGAATAGAGTAACCTGGAAAAGGGCATGGCTGGCTGGGGCCCTGGACAAGAGAACTTTACAATGCAACAACATTTTGTTGCAGATACTACTACTTACTACAAAGAGAGGCCAGAGGACTCAGTAATGGAACCAAAATTTGTTCAAATGTGTAAATATATATCTATATCTATCCAGTGTGGCGTAAGTGGTGAGAGTGTTGGACTGGGACTTGGGAGATCTGGGTTCTAGTCCCCGCTCAGCCATGAAACTCACTGGGTGACTTTGGGCCAGTCACTGACTCTCAGCTTAACCTACCTCACAGGGTTGTTGTGAGGATAAAATGGAGAGGAGGAGGAGAATTTTGTAAGCCGCCTTGAGTTCCTTGCAGGAAAAAAGGTGGGGTATAACTGTAATAAATAAATAAAATATCTATCTATCTCCAATCAGCCTTTGTGTTGTCGACCCTTTACTGGTAATGAATTGGCAAAAGAAGATGACTAGTATAAACTCCTAAAGAGGGACACAATTCCATTCTGTAGTGAGCTTGACAATAGCTGAAACCAGTAGCACTTCCCCTAATCTTAGAATAGTTAAGCTGCGGCTGTATCCTCCAGGATAAGCATGTAATGTCAGAAATGAATGGCTTCCTTAGGAGGCATGAAGATGCTTTGAAACTCATCTGACTCAGTGTGTTTATGTTACGTTATCTATTGTGGTCTGAAAACATTTGTCCAGAGGACCTTCATCTACATCAAAGGGATGGAACTTTAGCGTGTGATTAAAAAGTTGACTGGGCAGGTTCTAGTCCCGACTGACACAGATGGCCAGCAGTTGGTAACCTTGCCTGTTAGATCATTAAATGTGTTTACAGGAAGGGAAGAGATGTCTGCAGAGTTGATCCAGGGCTGTTCTGGTGTCTGTCTTGTCAGCTGTGGGAGTGACTGCAACTGCAACATCTTAACTGCCATAATGCTACCTTGTAATGCCCCCCAAAGCATACTCTCTTTAGCTATTTTGGATTGTGTGTGTGTTGTGAGCAAGGGACGGACACCTATGCAATGGGCACAGAGGCGTGTATTGGTCCAGTTCTGCTTAATGTAAGAGGATGAAGAATTTGACTCATGTAGGACAATTTCCCAGGGCCACTTGATACACAGCACTATCTCTACATGGGAAAAGATGTGTGTACACAGTCACAGTTCCGAAGTGCAATACGAGTGTTTATTTTGCTATGAGTACCAGAGTATATATGCCATTGTGTGAAATTATTTCCTGACCTGTGTGCTCATGTCAAAAAGAAGCAGTCACTCGGTGCTTCACAAACTATGGGCACACATAGTTTTTTCCTACATAAATATAATCTCTGGGAGGTTTTTTTGTGTGTGTGGATGCGTAGTATGTGTAGAATGACCTAGTGAAGAACTTTATATGAATCAGGTCAGAAGTGTGTACATTTTTATATAAACAGAAAATGGACCAATAAAGAACACTTCCCTACTTGACAGTTGGGCTTGATCTTAAACACGTGTTGTCTGAAGGAAATTCTACTGAGCTGAACTTGACCTTCATCGTAGTAAAGATTCTGAGGGTTGCAGCCAAAGGCCCAGTTTATACATTATCATGGCAGTATTGGCAACCACCTAAAAATGCTTCCCCATGGCTTCATCCCATGCTGGTATTATATGAGAGTCTGATTGCATGGGGTCACTGTGACAACATGAGTTCTTCTCATGCCGGTCGTACTCACCCACATTATTATTTATTTATTTATTTATTTATTACATTTCTGTACCACCCAATAGCTGAAACTCTCTGGGCAGTCACAACAATTAAAACCATAAAATACAAGATAAAATACAGTATAAACATTTAAAAGTTTAAAACCACAGTATAAAATAGAAGGAAAAGCCAAAGTAAAACCTAGTAGCAATGCAAAGATTTAAAATACAGTAAAGGATTTAAAACAGTAGAAACTAAAAGACTAAAATTCCTGGGGAAAATAGGAAGGTCTTCACCTGGTGCCGCAAAGAGCACAACTTAAATGCCAGGTGAGCCTCTCTGGGAAGCTAATTCCACAACTGGGGCGCCACAACAGAAAAGGCCCTCTTCTTAGTAGCCATCCACCTCACTTCCTTTGACGAGGGAATCCCATAGAAGGACCACTGAAGATGATCTTAGGGCCCTGGCAGGTATATATGGGAGGAGACAATCCTTCAGGTAACCTAGCCCCAAGCCGTTTAGGGCTTTTAAAGTTAATACCAGCACTTTGAATCGGGCCCGGACACAGACTGGCAGTCAGTGCAAATGATAAAGTACTGTCCTAATATGATCACATTGGCCAGTCCCCGTTAACCCTCTTTTAGACCAGCTGAAGTTTCTGGACTGTTTTTAAAGGCAGCCCCACTTATAATGCATTGTAGAAATCCAGCTGAGAGGTTACCAGAGCATGGATAACTATAGCTTGGCTATCCCTGTCCAGATAAGGACATAGTTGGTATATCAGCCTAAACTGATAAAATTTTGCTGCTGATAGTGGCATGGGAAGAAATGACATGATTACCATGAATCTAGAAGTAGTCTCTTGCTGTCTGCAACAAACATGACAATTATCTGTATCAAAGGTCTATATGAAAGACATTGTGTGACACATAGATGGATTTTTAGGACTTTTAAGAGAAGGTCCAAATTGTATACATTATTCTATATCAGGTCTTTCTTTCCTGCCTCGGCCAATACAGAATTGCTGAAAGGAACAGAGCATGCCAGCCCTTTTGGAGATGTGTAACCCTATTTAGGAAGGGCAAACCTTCTTTACAAACACCAGACAAGTTGATCCAAATGTTTCCAGGCAATAAATAAATAAAGATAAAAGCTGCAGGAAAGAGTAGGTGACAATAATTAGTTTGTTGTTTTTAAATTAAGCAGGTCTCCTGGGCCAGATGTTACTTGTCAGAGTGTGAAGCCCCCCTCCTGGGAAATGTAATGAAATCTAGATAGCCATGGGCCATAGTGGTATTGGCAGGGGGGAGCTCTGTATTTAGGGATGAGATTTTTATTACTGATGCTCTTACTTACTACTGCCTGAAACATCTTGTGTGTGACTGGCATTGGCAGGGAGAAAGAAAGCACGCTTGATTTGCTCGAAGAAATGTCACTCTGACATTTGTATTCAGTCATAAATGTGGACATTAGTGCATGCCTGCTTCTAATTCGCATAAGGAGGAAGCAGGGAAACCTGTCTGCGCCATCACCCAAGCCACCAGACCAAGCAGGCAAGCAAAGACTTAGGCCTGCCCTGAAGTGTGGCCACAAACATCTGGGACCTAGGAAATGCTGGCGACAAGGATGCAGAACATGAGAACAGTGGAATGTGGCTTCTTTTCTTTGCCACTCACTCTCTGTTCAAATGAAGGGCCTAGCCTCAGTACTTTTTATGTACATTTCCCCACAAGAGTCGTGTCCATTGCAATCATGTGCGGATATTGTAGAATGCTCATGGGAACATAAGAGGAGCCCTGGTGAATCAGACCAAGGGTCCATCTAGTCCAGTGTCCTGTTTCCCACAGTAGCCAACCAGATGCCAAAAATCTCCTGGGAATCCCAAAAATCAGGGTATTAAGGTAATAGTCCTCCTCCACTGTTTATCCCCAGCTACCTGGTATTCAGAGGTTTTATGTTCCTGAACTTGAAGGTGCCATAGAGCTATAGTGGCTCATATCTGTTGATAGACCTGTCCGCCATGAATTTGTCTAATCCCCCTTCAAAGCCTGTTAAAGCGGTGGCCATTGTCACATTTTATGGCAGCACATTCCATAAATTATGTGTTGTGCTTTCTGTCTCCTCCTCTCTTAGATTTTGGAAAGCATGTAATCATGCACCCTGTGGTACACAGAAACTCTTGGGAAGTGATGAAGAGGATCCTAGTTTAGCAATACTTGGGACAGTCCTTGTGGATGCAGTTGTGGAATTCTGGAGCACATTGGTGGGTCAGATGTCCCATCAATTGCCATCTGTACTTTCCATGCATGAGAATGGGGGTGATCCTGGCCCTACTCAGTGCATGCAAGTGGGCAAGGCACAGAAGCTCGCTGTGTGTCCAACCATACCAAAACCCCTGTAGTGACAATCGGGTATGCTTGTGCTGATCCACCCCACTAGGGCAGGGTTGGAGGAGCTCTTTCGAGCCAAAGGCCAAATTCCATTTTGGAGAAGCTCTCGGGGGCTGCATTACAGTGGTGGGTGGGGCCAAAAGGCAAGAGAGGCGGGTCCAAAAATACCAGCATATTGCAGCTTAAAGCTCTGACTTCCGGTAACTCAGCCTTAGGAGAGGCATTTCAACCTTTTTAGAATGGGAAACAAACTGCACAAAAGCTGGGACACTATCAAAGAATCGGTGGTTGGAGAAAAGGTGTTGGGGTTGATGGCAGAGCACAATAGCAGCAGCAGACTTCATTCAACAAATACACACACACACACACACACACACAGGGCTTGTTTCTAAGTAGATGCTTTTTTAAAGTAAACAACGGTAACATACAATTTCTCAGGTACTATAAGTTTGATGGTTACAGACTCTGAAAGTGCAGTTTCTTAAATGTTACTGATTCGGTGAGGAAATCAAAACAGAGGTCAAGTTCCTTGCTTAAAACCAGCAAGCATCAGTTAAGTCAGTTAATTGTAGAATGTCTTAACTGTCAGAGATAGGGAGAATGGAATTTCTAACTGGTTGATAGGCAACGTCCAGCATTCCCTCCCCTGATACCACTAACTGGTTTGCTCCACTGAACGCTGCACCCAGACTTCTCAGAGAAGCTTGGTTTCTGTCTTTGCCTCTTTAACTAGACTAGGGCTCTCCAAGGGTCCCCAGATGTTGCTGGCCTACAGCTCCCAGAATACCCAGCCAGCATGGCTGAACTAGACTATAGCAGTCTATCTTAACCCTTTACTGGGCAGTCAACTTAAAAAAACCTCCCTGCAGAATTGACATCTCCTCGTCACATATTCCAACAGGGATCAGGGGAAGGGGATGTGGCCATCGAGGGAAATCCAGAGGACCAGATTGGGACCCCAGGAGTGCTGGATTTGGCATCCAGTCTTGAGGTCAGGTCAGTCACCCCCTGCCCTAAGTGCAACACCTGATCCACGCATACACTCCGCTCCCTATGTCCCACTGTTGTTCATAGTTTTGTAAAGCTCTATTATCCCTCCCGCGCACACACTTTAGACATCTTAAAAATGAATAGTTTAGAGGCGCCCATAAGGTGCATATTTTACAAGAAGAGAAGCGTGTGCCAGAAACATTGTGCATATTAACAACATCTAACTCCTTTTAAATAAAACATAATTCCCATTTGTGGAGCCTCACAGCATGAGCATCATAGCACACTAGGCTGAACAGCTGCTTCCTTTTCATCAAGTGACAGTTTAGGCAGCACACTCGGAATGTATGGTGGAGCTAGAAATCCAAGGGGCTGAGAGGGACAGTTGAGACGTCGCACAGGTTCAAGTGATGCAGCTTTTCCAGGGCAATGTTGCGGTCGAGACTGTACATTTGAAGGCTCCTCAGTGGAAAAATAAGGCCTACATGCACGGGGGAACTAATACATCATGCTGAGAGGAGGGGTGCTGGTGGTTCTCCAGTAAATTTGGTCTTCTGGACATGCTCATTTTCTATGCCTTTATTTCATGGCAGAGCATTCAAGCAAGGAAGGAACTTCCCACCCACAACCTTGAGTAGAGCAGTCCAATAAATATTTTCCAATGCGCTAATTTTTACAGGCAGGGAGTTATGCATTTTCTTTAACATGGGGAAGCATTGAAACAAAAATAAATAAATAAATATCCTGCTGCAGTCTGAATACTACAGATATAATCTGACCATCACATTCTGTGTCATGTACAGCATGGCTTTTAACCGGGACTCATGCATGTCCTTTCAGTCTCTTGAGACTCAGGCTGAAGACAGATGTCACATTCTAAATGTGGTGGAAATGGTTTCAACACATATCTGTTGCACTCCAAGGCAGGGCAGCCAATGTGTTTTAAGTTCCAAGTTTCATTGATGTTTATTCCACCCTTCAAAAAGAATTTACCAGGGTGGCTTGCATGCAATAAAAATGCAGCCAATACCATCAACTAAAGAACATTATAACAGGCAAAACATTTAAACAGCAGATTGAAAAAACAAAATGAAGCAAAAAAAAAAAAACAGCTTAAAGTTGACCAATCGGTTTAGGCCTTAGGGTTAAATGTTCTTTAAAAGGCTGTGGTCTTTCCCTGGTGCTATAAGGATTACAGTGAAGGTGTCAGGTGAGCTTTCCTGAAACACATTCCAAAGAAGAGGTGCCACCACTGAGAAGGCTTCTTCCAGTCATGGGATCATTCAGGGGAGAGTCTCCAGCAATGACCTCAGGGAACAATCACACTGATATGGGGAAAAGTGATCCTTCAGGTACCCTGGTCCCAAGCTGTAAAGGGCTTCAAGAGTCACTATCAGCATTTTGATTTATGCCCAGAAAAACAAAACAGAAGTTGGCAGTGCTAGCCCAGAGATTTTGCTGCTTGAGGTAGAGCAGCAAATGGTGCCCCCATCCTATCAAGGTACATGGTTCCCAAGGCCAACCAAGCCATTTTGGAATCTGAGGCAGAAAAACCCACAAGAACCTCTTCCTCTGTCTGGCACAAAGTATAACAAGAATACATTAATAACTAAAACTTTGCTGCCTTTTCATGATAATGAAGATCTGCTGCCCGAGGCCGCTGACTCACCCTGCCTAATGGTAGTGCTGGTTCTGAAAGCCAGTGTGCTCAAATGACTTGTCACATTTAGAATGTGACATCTTCAGCCTCATCAAGCCAAATCAGACTTTGAGGAGGAATACCAGGCCAGTCTGACCAAACAGACCTTTAACTAAAGGCCTCCTCGTCTTCTTCTACTTTATAACATCAGGAACCAGTTAGGCACCTTGGGCCTCTGCCTAGGAATGCCAGAAGAATTCAATCTTGGTGTATTCTGATACAAACTGATCAGATCCACATCTCCCAGACTAATGTGCAGATTGGAACTTCGCTATCCACCAGTTTTGGCATTTCCTGAATGTTCTGATGTAGTTCTTGACTCAAACATATCAAAATATAGTTAGAAATGCATATTTTGAGAGAATATACATTTAGAGCTTTTCTACGCAAGCCATGTATTGTGCTTATCATTCCTTACTCATGGTTGGTTAGGGGTTCTTTAGACTATGTGACCCTCCCATTTTGCTTCTGTTTTTCAGGAGCACTTTCCTGGGGTTTTTTTTGTTTTGGTTTGGTTTGGTTTTGGTTTTTAGAGTGGGAAAAATGGAGTATTATTTCTGAAATCAAAAGAAAAGGTATTTTCCTACTTGTGTAATTGTGATATTTTGCTGTAGCACAGTGACACCTAGAGGTTATGTATCGGAAAAGCAGGAAAAGGAAAGCTCTTTGTGTAGAGCTTGTATAATTCTGTGCTGAAATCGAAAGTAGATACAGTGAATTAAGCTCGTGTAGAAAAGCTCTTCCAAAGGCATGTTTAATTGTGTGTTTCAATGGAAATTTTTATGCAGGATTTTTTTTTTAATCATCATATATTAATGTGGAAATGGGACCAAATGGATTTATTAGTGAAGATGTCCGGAAGGGACACAGATCAGAAATAGGCTGATTCATCCATCTGTAGCTTTGCCCATTTTCTAAACAGCAGGTCATTGTGATCAAAAAGCTCTCCTTAGCTCATAGAAAAAGGAGTTTTGCAACTTCAGGATGAAACTAGTGAGCTTTGAGCTGTGATTGATTAGAAAATCCAACCTATTGATATTGCTATTTAGCCGTGGTCATATTCAATTAGTAGAAATAGCACAGTTTCCAATTAACCAGTCAACAGTGCAGAATAAGTGTTGTAGACGACTGTTTAAGTCTTGCAGACACACACACACATAGCTGGAGGAATCAAATATGGATGCCGAGTCAATGAGCCTACCTTAGAAGCATTTAGTACACAAATAGTCTATTTTATTTAATTAAGAAGATCAAGCCTTACAGGTTTTAATTAAACTTTCAAGCTTATCGGTCAACTGTACAAAATGAAGTGTGTTGTAAAGCCCCTACTATATGTAGAAGTTGCTGGAACTTATTTGGACTGATTCACACCGCTAAAACTATTGCTCAGTGATACTCATCGGGCCACGCAAACTAACTTGATTGAGCAGTACCGTAATGTTGGAAGATCTGAAATCTTTGCCTGTGGTATTTGATCTGTGAATGCTCATGCATGCATGCAAATGATCGCTTGATGTTGATGTTGCATCCAGTACATGACAAAAAACAGTGTGGGAACAGACTGTCGGGAGGTTTCTGCAAAAGTCACAATGCATTCTCCGTGAGCCTCAGATGGAATTAAAATGGTGGGCAACTCACAGTTCAGCCACTGCAGATTATGGCACTGCCCGCTGCCTCCACCCAGCACTGCCAGTAAGCCTACACGGCTAGAGATTATCTTGCCACCTCCCCCGATATCAGAGCAGGTCCCAGAGGTTGCTTTGCTGGGGCCCCTCAAACATGTAGCCAGCCCTATAGACCTGCTCCATGTTTCATTTCTTGGTCATGCTACATGGTAACAAATAGACAGGATCCAGCAACTGGCTTCTCTACATATGCTGATTTTATTAGACTTCAAAGAAAAAGTTCCCCCACCTTCATATATCCTTTATCTCCTTGAGAAGGTGATGGTGGGGAAATATCTGAAATAGTTGGGAGGGTGGAATGAAAATCTCTTTGGTTTCCTGTGTGAGGGATTAGCTACTAATACATACATTTACAAGGTGATACGGTGTTTTTTTCCCCCCTTTTCTTTTCTTTTTCCTTATTGCTTTTAAGCCAGAGCTACAAGCTGCAACTTGGCTGAAAGATCAAGCCAAGATCAAGCTACAAGCTGCCCAGCCACTGTTGTTTTGAAAACGGAGATGTGGTGAGGAAGTGGGCAGGGCATTTTTGTTCCCTTCCCATTTCCTTTCTGCACATTCCATTTTCAAAATGGCAGCTGCCAAGATGCCAATCTCTCAGGAAGTCACGGTCTGGAGCTGTGGACCAACTTCTAAAAGCAGTAAAGAGAAAGAAAAACACCCTCTCCCTGCCTCATAACTGTAAATATTAGTGAGCTCCCACCTGAAATGTTGCCCCTCCCCATTCAAATTTCCACCCCACTCTCAATCTTTGGGAGGGTTTTTGAGCCCCTGCTTGAATCCTTTGAATGTTTGGCTGGGTAGAACATTTGGATCAGCCCTAGACTTTATCTGACGTAGCTGCTTCATTTCATCTGCTGTGTTGTTCAGTCCTGTAACTTTTCCATTATTGAATGCAGACCTGAACACTTCATATTTATAGCATCCTTTGTATTTGTTTCCAGAAGAAAGGCCTGCCTGCCTTGTTATTCTGCTTTAATTTGGCCTTCTTGCCCACCACACTTCCGCCTACCAGAGAAAACTCTGCTTGTAGGCTGATGTGTGCCTCCAGTTTGTTTTGTCCCCCCTCCCCTTTTTAATGTTGACTTTCATTTCCATCCTCCTTTTATTTTTATTAAGAAAGAAGAAGAAGCATAGTGCCTGTCACAATAATGAACAAAAAGAATGGGAGATATATTCTTGCCATGTTAAGAGCAAAAGCACATCATAAAACTGATGGGAACCTTTTTATGTTGTTTTGGTTCTTCCGGAGATATTTAAAGTGCTCTTCTGCCTAGACAAAACCTTTCAGTCCTCCCCCACCCCTGTCAACACAATACAGGTTTTTTGTGTGTCTGGGAGAGTAATGGAACAAACCCCCACCATCTTTATTAAGTTTAGCGAATATGAGTAATTTCTAGGAATGCTGGAGAATTTTGTTCAATCTGCATTTTTTAAGCAAACTGACCTAATTCTCTTTTCTTGCACTAATACATAGATCAGAACACAGTTATCCTTTGGACCATGCACATCCCCAAATGTTGCAATGTAGTTTTTGGCTCAAAACAAAAATGCAAACAAAAATGTGCATTTTATAGGGAAATGCATACAAAAATATACATTTTATGGGTAAATGCATACAATATACACAATAATTTCTCTGTGTGTGTGTGTGTGTGTGTGTGTGCGCGCGCGCGCGTGTGTGTGTGTGTGTGTGTGTGTTTAAACCACAGAAAACAGAACAGATTTATGACAGCACATGTGCAACTAATACAGACTAGAAATACCCTGATCCATCCCTAAATTCAGGCCCTTTCTGAATTTGAGACACCATCCAGCTTTGGATGACCTCATTAGGGTGGTCCCTTGTGAATTGCTAAAAAAAAGAAGAGGGCATGCATGACCCAAAAAAGAGGACACCATTTGCATAGGCTAATGTATATTATAGATGTAAATTTAGAAATAATTATTATAATTTAAATAGAACTATAGTACCTACATCTCACTATGGTGTGGAAGAGTGTGCACTTTGCTCAGTATGCTGCTCAGGTGCTGTTCATGGCCAGCTTCAGGGGCCAGCTTTTCCTTCTGATTGTTCTTTATCTTTAAATGGGACATGGATTGGACAATCCTTCAAATACAGGTTGCCTTCAAAAGAGAGGACAGTCCTCTGGCAGGCCTTCAAATAGAAGGCCGTCCTTCCATAAAAGAGGACACATGGCCACCTTGGACCTCATAGGGATTATGAGAAGCTATGCCTCTCTTCTATCTTCCTTTCCTCCAAAATGTACCTGGTTGGGGAGGCATCACTGAAGGAGCTCTATTGCTGCCTGGTGCCTGAGACATGTCATTGTCCAGGGTGCCTGAGTATTTAGTAGGGATGTCAAGTGCCATGAAATGTCTCAGAGACTCTTAAACTGATAATAGTGTTATTTCAGTGTTCTCTAGGTACCAGGCAGCAATGGACATGCCTTAGATGGGCCTTTCCACTGCTGAAACAACTGCCAGGGATGTTTTGGAGAAGGAGAATGGTTTAATTATATTTTTAACGTTTGTATTTTTCTATTTCTGTTTTAATTGTATGAGTTTTAAAGATTGTGAGCCACCTTGGGTCCCAGTGTTGGGGGAAAGGTGGGATACAAATAAATATATAACAATAACAATATTTTAGCACTCACTTTGAGGGGAGATTGCATGCATCCTTTTCAAGTCATTCCAACTGTACACAATAATATAATCGTGGCAACTGTTCCCATTTTACAGCCAGGGTACTGCGATGGCATGCAATTCACTTGCCCAACATGATCAGGGAAGAGAGCGGCTAGTGTGCTCTCTGAGAGTCCAAGCCTACTTATCTGATGGACCATACTGGGTAATAGACTATTAGAATCCCCAGCACACCTATCATTTCTTTGCTTAGGTCTCTTTTGTTGGCCTTTTCTGCTTAGAATAACTTTCCCCCTTTAACTGAGCCTTGAACTCTGACCTTGTGCTAAAACTGGATGTAGCTGCTACCTTTAATCTCTAACTCCAGTGCTGCTGACTCTCCGGTGTTAGGAGAACAGGAACATTATAACACAGCAGGAGGAGTGGGAAGGGGGAGTTTTTTCAATGGCTGAAAATGTCACCTAGGTTTTTTTTTTTTTTTTTTTTTTTGGGGCTTTACTTGGCTTGCAGTATCAGGTCCCCATTCTAGCAGGGTTGTTCACGATAAAGTGGAGCAAATCCCCCACCGCTCTCCGGACTGATGTCCTTTACTATATCGTGCTGACTGACACAAACTGTCAATCATTCATCTCTGCAGAATGGAGATCTTTCCCCACATTCTTCTGGCCACAGAAACAGAGCTCCCTTGCCAACCTTAGTGATATATATATATATATATATATATATATGAGAGAGAGAGAGAGAGAGAGAGAGAGGTCACAGCATCTGAACTTTATGGTGTATATGCCAGCATAATAAAATCCAGAGACACAGACACTAGCATTGCCTTATTATACAAAGTTACATTACCAGATCTATGATGAAGGGGGGGGGGGGAAACAAGCAACCAAGTATGGAAACTAACCTTTCTTCTATTTTATTTATGTATCACATGTTTGCTACATTTATTCATTACACATCAAAGTGTACTTTCCACATTAAAATCCACATCAAAATGAGAAATTGGCATCAGCCTAGTCAGCCACCCTGGGTTTCGTTGGTCCTCCCCAAGAGCCAGTGCTAGAGTGAGGCCCTGCTTGGCCCAAGGTCCACACCTAGTGAAACCGTTACATATGGAACAAAGGGGAGGAGAAAAATTAGGGGGAGGCAGGACAAAGTTGCAAAGTTTTGGGTGTGGGGGCTTATTTGTAAAAGCCAAAATGACAGCATCTCCTCCCAACTTCTGTGCATTAAACAAAAGTTTACTTGCTACTTTGAGCTCTTGCAATTGGTCACCAGGCAGACAGGGCCGGTGCAAGGCAGTTTGGTGCCCTAGGCAAGATCAGATATTTAGCGCCCCCCCTTCCCACTTTAGCCCCCCCTCCCTATGCCCATTATGAAATAAATTTACTTCCCTGGGAACTGCCGAGCCTCATAGAAAAACTTTGTGGACGTTGAGACTTTTCCTTTGTGTTCACGCGGAAAGCAAAGAGGCAACATCAGCCCAGCTATGCCAGGAACTCCCAAGGGCCTTCTCCTACTCCATATATATGTAAAAGCCTGTCTCCTCCTGCGGGCAGCACAAGGGATATGAAAAAAGGATGTGAGAGAGGTGTGGTGGCGCTACCTGTGAGGAATAGAGACAAAAGGGCATCTTGCAGCCTGTCCTACCTCGCAGGGTGGAGGTGCAGAGACACCGGTTTGACTCATACACCTTCTGGGTTGCGGGGGGGGGAATGCATGTAGTAGAAACATAGCAAAGAGAGAGCCCGTGGATCATCTGGTTCAAATTTAGGAGGGGCTTTACGAAACTTGCTGCTTCCCCTCCTCTCTCTATCACTTTGTTGCAATATTTCTTTATCAGAATAATGTATATTATCCTGTCTTTCGCTTTACCAGCCTAGTGCTCAAGGCAGACAACAATATTCAAAGTACAGTAAAGCAAACATCAACAGCTCAGGGCACAATCCTAAACATGTTGAGGCAGAAAAAAGCCCCGCAACTCCCAGCATTCCCCAGCCAGCATGGCTGGCTGTTGGAATGCTAGGAGTTGTGGGGCTTTTTTCTGCCTCAACATGCGTAGGATTGCGCATGGCTGGCTGGGGAACACTGGGAGTTGTAGGACTCCCCCCCCCATCCAAACACGCGTAGGATTGCATCCTAAAAGCATTTAAAACCAAAACACAGAAACAGGCAGCATGGTAAATAATTAAAACATTGGAGCCCCAGCTAGCTTAAAATACCTTTCCCTTCCTCCCTGGTTTCTGGAAATAACTGCTTTCAGGGGACGTTGAGGGGAAGGCGAAGGAGGTGTTTACAGATGCATCCTTCCTGGAGGGAGGGAAGGCGAAGGAGGTGTTTGCAGGTGCATCCTTCCCACCACCCACCAGCCTCCCATCATTGGCCCCTGCCTGCCTCCTCCAGCCTGTCGCCTTCTCTGCCTCTTTTGGTGCTGGTTGTGAGGAGGAGCCTGCCTGAAGCTTCAGCGGCGCCAGCTTGGAGACCAAGGCCTGAGGTGGAGGAGAGACAGAGGGAGGGGTGCACTTCTTTCGCCTCCCCTTCCCCGCGTTTCTGGCGCCCTCTTTAGCCCGGGGCCCTAGGCAGCTGCCTAGTTCGCCTAATGGTAGCACCAGCCCTGCAGGCAGGCCACCATGTTCCCCCACAATGTTTTGGATGGAATAACATTACATCATTTATCTATTTATCTATTTATTCATTTATTACATTTCTATCCCACCTTTCTTCCACCATGGAACTCAAGATGGCTATATGGGGTTGCCCTCCAGCCACTGACCAGACCCAGACCTGCTTAGCTTGAGCAAGGTGGCTGCCTCATGTGCCTTCAGACCATGCCCCTGGGACCGATGACATAGCATTGTTCCAGATGCATTGTTCAGGAGAAAAGATATGACATTCCCCACTGAATTTTTTTGCCCAGTCCTAGAAGTAATAGATATGTTTACATCTATATCACAACTGCATATGGGATACACACTAGGGAAGGGGAAATCAGGGATGCTCGAGCTCACTGAAATTCTCTGAAATTCACTTTGAAGCTCAGTTTGGCTCACTCACATTTTTGTTCATGGAATGTTTTTTTTTTCTGTTTGAGCGAATGGGAAAACTGTGCATTTCAAAGTACACATTTATGTGTGCATTTTTCAAAAGTGCACCCTTTCTCCCATTGACTAAAGTGTGAAAATGGGTATTTTTTAAAAAAAAATAAACACACATTTAAAAATAAAAATACCTGCTTGAAAGTTCAGAAATGTGTGAACCCTAAAAAAAAAGGTTCCCATTTGAAGTTGTGAACAGGACCAGTTCAGATGATTTGCAAACTGAACCAAAATTCTCATGCATCCGTAATTCACAGAATATCCTACCTCTGTAATGCTTCAAAAGTGCTTTGGCAAGTGACCACAGCAGGACACAAATGTGCATACACTGTGCAATGTTTTATCATGTCACCTTCTATTATCTGAAAAACTATCATCTGTAAACATAGAAAGAAGTGTCTTCTGTACAGGGAATTCATTGTGTGTGTGAAGAGGCCCTGAGAAAACCCAATACAAGAAGGAAAGATTAGAATGCAGGACAAAGTCCAACGTTCTCACCAGTTAACCACTTTGCCTTGGTGAGGCTGTTAGCAAATCTTTAATCAAACCAGACATCAGGCTTTGGGGACCGCAAAATGCTCTTGCGGATGGTGGAAGCCTTGTCACTTGAAGACATTTCAAACTAGTTGCTGAGAAGCATTTGGGAATGGACTCCAGGGATGGAAACAATTCTGCAATGACAGAAAGATGGATGAAATTATGAGCATGTCTTTTGCTATCTTCTTTTTCTATCACTCTGCAATTCAGATTGGCACCTCCTTTTGTAGTGAGGGAACACAGGAAAAAGAGCTGTGTCAATAACCCACAGCCATAGCTAATTATTATGAGCAGCCATCTGAGAATTAAGGCACAGAAGTGCATTGTGGATTCGAAGTGAGAGTTTCACCCTCTAGCATATTCTCACTTTTACCATTGAAATCATTTTGTCTTTCAGGTTTCTGTTTCTTGTGATGTCAACATGTTTCTAACACAGATGTTCGCAACAGTAGGGAAGCGGGCACCTGGATACCTTTGGTGCCAGTCTGCCGGAGCGTTCATTCATACTTCATTGCAAATCCTAATTAAGGAAGGGGAACCAAATGCAGAATGTAGAAGCGGAGGTGTCCAGAGGCTGGTAGGCAGGCTGGCCAATATACCAATCTCAGGTACTGTGCTAGTATCGTGCTCAATCTGTGCTTGAATCACAAGGGTGGAGGTGGAGGGAGACCAGCCCCTTGGCATTTCCTGATGACCCCATTAGCTACTTTTTAGAAGGCTTTCAGGGACATGACTTGGCTAAATTTGATGGAATTCAGGGAATAGGGCTCCTTGATTTCATTAAGCCTCACCCTTTTGTCCATAATTTGAGAACTCTGCTAGAGATACGGTAGTTTATTCTACACTGCTCTCCTTATTTTGCCACACTATTGGGGGATGGTGAAATGGGAAGGCCTATGTCAGTTATTTTTCAGGGATGGGGGGGAATAACAGCAGTGCAGCTAGGCCTGGACCTCGGGGTTGAAGTCCAGACCAGGGCCCCTGTAGCCCAGGGGCCTCCCAAGTGACCAGCCAGGGACTGGAAGATGATGAGGGCAGTAGAAGCAAACTCCATTTGATTCCTGTAGCCATGATGGTGCTCTGATTTAAGTGAGTCTAAAGAGAAAAACTAAATGCTTCAAGATAAAAAAAAAATTAAATGAGAGCTGTTGAACCATTTTGTTGTGGTTCTAACATATCAGGAATGTGGAAGCAGTTGTAAAGCACAGAATGTCAGAGTTCAGGAAGGAGAAAATAACTGTGAGTTGTGTGCTTCACGTGGCCATCTAAAGCCCCACCCCTTAAGACCATTAAATCCTGAGTCTAAAATTACCTAGCTGCCCCACTGGGAAATAGCCAAAACATTTATGACGGGGGGTGAGGAGGGGAGATTTTTGGCTGAGGAGCAGCATAAAAAATACTTCAAAGAAATAAAATAAACTGCCAGTCCAGTCAGTTCCATAGATTGAAACTGGACCGTGTGTGTGTGTGTGTGTGTGTGTGTGTGTGTCATCTTTTCCTTCACTTTGGGTAGCAAAATTATTTGGGCTGGCCATGCTCACAACCCAGTCAGGTGTTGGGGAAAGGGAACTGGTTTATCATAGCAGAGGTATGCGAAAGTTTTATTACCAACTTATTCAAAACTGCAAGGCTGCTCACCATGTGGTCTGACCCAGAAAGGCTACTTAAGATTAAAAAAACAATCCAGACTAGTTACATCAAACAAAACAGCAGGTTTATTGTACTCACAACATCTGGCGTTCTTGCATGCTTGTTAGTCCATGCAGGCACAGCTTAAAGTTCATTGGAGTCTATTGGAAATCAGCATATTTGGAAGAGAGCCAGCCAGGCATGTGTTTCTTTCTGTAGGTCTGGAGGAGAGAGGGAGAGAAACTTCCTCTAAGGAAGATTCCCAGGTGTGGAAGGAAGTGTGGTGAGGCAGGTTAGTTCCATTAACCCATTTCTTCCCTAGTGACCCTATGCATGCAAAGTTACCCATATGTCTAACATCAGGGACCTACTGCTGATTCTCAGAACTCCTTGGACCTGCTCCTCTTCCTCCTTTCTGCTAGTGTCTCTTCACCAAGCATGCAATGCAACTAGCAGCAAGAACAATGAGGACGAGACACAGTCTGCCCTCTGCCAACATTATCCTCTCTTTCTGGACAGACTGGGCCTTAAAGGAGAGGGCAAGTGACAGGACAGTAGGCACACTCAGAGAGGGATGCCCACTGAGGGGTACTTGCCCAAGGGATGACACTGGGTGATGACTAGGGCTGCTGGCTAGGGATGTGCATGGAGCTCAGTCGGGGGGGGGGGTAGAAGTGGGGCGAACTTGCCCCACACAACCCCCCCGAGCTCCATGCGACTTACCTTTCCCTGGCTCGGCACTTCTCCGTGCGAGAGGAGCCGGGGAAAGGAACTTCCGGGTCCTTGGCGCATCTCTTCCGGGTCCCCGGTGCTGTGTTTTTTACGTAAATACCAGGGGAAACCACCTTAAAACGGCAGTGAATAGCAAATAACGGCTGTTTTAAGGTGGTTTTCCCTGGTATCTACGTAAAAAACGCGGTGCCGGGGACCCAGAAGTGATGCGCCAGGCACCCGGAAGTCCGCCGAGTGCCTTGTCAGGCGCTGCGAGGTGGGTCGTGCAGCAGGGGCGCTCCCTGAGTGCCCAGCGAGGCGAGTTTAGGGGTAAGTGCACACCCCTACCTGGAACTCAATGGAGTTTAGTGTGACCTAGGAATGATCCACAGAACACACTGAGCATACACAGGGAGAAGACTGTTGGACAGTGACTGACTCTCAGCCTAACCTACCTCACAGGATTGTTGTGAAGGTAAAATGGAGAGGAGAAGGAGAAGGATCACGTATGTCACCTTGAACTTCTTGGAGAAAAGGCAGGATATAAACGTAGCAACGAAATAAAATAAATAAAACACAGTTTGAAAGGCATTGCAAATATAGTTTTTATCTCACAAGCTGTGTTTCAAGACCTCTCAGATTTTTTTGAGAGTTCTTGTACCTCCAAGTGACTGTAACCCAACTTGGAACAGGCCAGAATAAAAAAGAAGCAGAAGACAGTTGAGATGTATAGTGTTCCTAGCTGCTGAGGCATGTGTGCTTGTGTTAATACATAAAAGAAGGGCCAGCCATGTCTGGTTGTCAAATACTGTGCTGTTTTTTCTCTAAGACCAGCTGAATACTGTCCTTCTCCTCAGAGCTATACTCCTTCAACTGACAGGTCACTTCGGACTCGAACAGATTGAGTGTGATAGAATCTGTGCAAATGTCTTCCATGCACGCACCCATTATTGGGCCCTTACTGAAGGATCACCTTCCCAAATACTGCAGAATACCAGAGGACACCAGATGGGGTGGGGTGGAATGGAAAGGGAGCTGAAGGTCACAGAGTTTGGATTTGTGGGGGTTTGGATGAGTCATTTCTTTGGGCAGAATTGGGGCTCGAATGGCTACCCCGGGGCATGACAAACTTACACCCACTTCCTCTCCTCTCGATGATTGTTAAAATAGGGCACTGCAAATTTAAGACTTGGATCTGCAGATATTCAGTTGATTCTGTGGTTCATTCTTTTAATA
Organism: Shinisaurus crocodilurus; assembly: GCA_021292165.1. Taxonomy (NCBI): domain Eukaryota; kingdom Metazoa; phylum Chordata; class Lepidosauria; order Squamata; family Shinisauridae; genus Shinisaurus; species Shinisaurus crocodilurus. Next base: position 16,058,126 of record CM037887.1, on the reverse strand, counting down.
TTTATTTGGAAACACACATGCTACCTTGTTTCTGTGAATAATTCAACACATTCTGAGATCACTAGGACCCTATGCAGCTGACCAAAACTATGGATATAATTTAAGTGCAGAGGAACAGGAATACTGATGTGCTGATTCTACCTTCCAGACACGGATTGAGTTGTCTGTGTTGAAGCCCAAATCAGCATATGGAGGACAGGAGTAGGGCCAACAACAGCCATGATCTTGCTCCCCCGCTTCTATGCACTGATTGTCTCCACAGTTTTGGTCATTTGCACAGGGCTGAGCCCCCCTCATTCTGAAACTTGCATTCATTCACCAGGTGCACTGGATGACCTTCGACATATAGTGCTAAATAGGGCAGTCGTGTGTCCTACTTTACACAGGGCAGTCCTCTGTTTAAAGGCATCCTCTCTTCAAAGGGCTGTGCAGCTCAAGACGGGTTTCAAGGTAATGAACCTTAAGATGGGAGCCCATGGGGGGCTCTTGAACTCACCCATCAAGAGTGAGCACCTGGACAGCAGACTGAGCAGGCTAACAGGAGGTCACCAGGTCAGCCTTCCTCACCATGGTGAAATGTATTGTGTTTCTGCATAAGTGGTTCTCAACCTTTTTTGCCCCGTCATGCACCCTTTTCACCATATGTCAGAATGTTATCCCACCCCCCTTTCCAAGATTGTCTGACTTAATCTGTGCCATACAATAAGGTATGATGTCCTGTAGATTACGTACAATCTGTAGAATTGTAATTTGTAGAAAGATCAGTATTCCAACAGTTTGAGTCTGTGGTCCCAATTCCCCCCGTCTGAAACCCTAAAATTCCCCCCCTGGGGGAATTCCCCCCTGGTTGAGAACCCCTGGCATAAATGATAGGTATTAATTCTAAATGTATGGTAAACATATAAATCAACATGTGCACATTTTATGTAAATCTGTTCCTCTTTTCTGGTGATGCAATTTCCTCTCTCTCTCTTGCTCTCTCTTTCTTTTTTTGATATGTGTAAGTGCTAAATTGCTGTTGTAGGATTCAGAAGGTAGGAAGCCACAAGGTCAATCTAGACAAGATGCACGGGAGATCTGTGACTAGATCTCTTGTTGTCTGTTTGTTCGCTTGCTTGCGTGTTTCACAGCTCCAAGGAGCCTCAGGGCCATTGCGGGGGTGGGGTGGGGGTGGAAAAGGAAATGTCACCCATTCTCCCTGTTCTGTTTCCCCAATAGAAAATGCACCTCTGAAGCTGCTGCTTGCCCTGCAGGGCAAAGTATACCGGTACCAACATTGGCCCCTCCCTGCTTTTACTTTTAGGTGTGAAAATAGATGATGAGAAATCCAGTCATTCATGCACTAGTCTGACCCATCATCACCTTTACTTGTACAACATTCTAAAACGTCATGCTCAAAGCTCCTCTGAATCCTGTATACTAATAAGCCCTATGTAGGCATTCACACATATAAGCCCCACCCCCAACATCCCCACGTGCCTGGCTGCTGTAGGGACCTTCACACACTGAGCACAAAGGTCTGAAGAGGGGTTTGGAAGTGCATTTGGTGAACACGCGCTTACAAAGCTCCCATGACTGGGAACCCTGACCAGGATTTCTGATTGCAGGAGCTTTGTAAGCACGTTCAGCTGAATGCACTTACAAAGCCCTCTTCAGACTTTCACTTAAAGATCCTTAAGGCAGCCAGGGGTGTGTGGACCTTTTGGGGTGGGGCTTGCACATGTACTCATGCTCCACCTCCACTCTAGGTCTATGCATGTGTGCAGGTGAACACCTACCTGGGCCTTAATATTGAACTCATTATCTGAGTGAGGATCCTGATATAGCAAAATGGCAACTTCCAAGAGGGAGGTAATCAGCAGGCTTGGGGGAACTGCAAGGTTAGCATAAGTACGGTATATTAAAAAAGCTGCTGCTTCTTTTCTTTTTTTAAAGGGAACATAGGAAGCCGTGAGACCATTGCTCCATCTAGCCCAGTATTATCGTCACTGGCTGGCAGTGGCTGTACTGGATCTCAGGCAGGAATTTTCCCAGCCCTGCCTGCAGATGTCACGTATTGAACTTGGGACATTCTGCATGCAAAACAGGTGCTCTGCCACTGAGCCATGGTCCTTCCCCGGGTTTTTTTTTGGGGGGGGTCCCTTTGAAGGGAGGAACTGTTGTGATATGTATCACGTTAACCAGCTGCAGCACATTGTTTACATATGGAAGGGACAGAATGGCTGTAAACAGGTTTGTTGAGTCTTTCTGGATTCTCGTGTTTTCGCATGGGAAACTAGACTGTGAGAACAGTATGAGCTGGTCACATGGTTTGTATGTTCCGATGACGTGCTAACTTGTTTTTCTGTCTGAAGCCATCTTAGAGAGAAGCTGGACTGCTTTCTCTCTTCTTCTTGTTCTTCTTGCTGGACTTTGTTACTGCAACAATGTAACGTCTTTGCTGAGGTGGAGTGAAGCTCAACTTACTCCACTGGATGTAATGCTTGCTATGCATTTATACTCTGCACAAGGACTGTAACTAGGAAATGTATACTCTGTAGAACTTTACTTGCTAAGTGAATAAACAGGTAGAATCAGACCTGTGGTGTTCCAGAGTGTTTCCTGACTCCATGGATTAATCTGCAATGGGGAAGCTGGAAGCAGTCTGACAACAGGGCAGACTGGGCTGGTCAAACTGGCACAACACGCTGCACGCTGCGCGGGGGGAGGTGAGATCTGGAAGATCTGTGTGTGGAATTTCAGGCGTCTGCTAGCACACAGACAGGATTATAAATCTCCCACACTCTGCATATGCTCAGACACCAACAGGAACCACCCTCAAAAATGGCCCAATGAAGACTGAGCATGCTCAATAGCCACAGAATACTGACTGGGGGGGGGGAGGAAAAGAAAACTGGATGTGTGTGTATGAAAATGAAATGGAGTATCCTAGCAGATGACATGGCTGGCAAGCTGAAACTCTGAACAGGAGTGTTCCATGCTGCAACATTCTGTTGCAGGTCCCACTTGTCCTTTTCCATTTGTCCCATTTTTTCATTCATATATATATATATATATATATATATATATATATACACACACACACACAAACACACACACACACACACTAGCTGTTGCTCGCAGCTGCGCTTGCGTGGAGTTTAGGATTTGGTACAATGGAAAAGATACAGTGTCTCTGACTGAAAGTGTAACGTTTAGCCTGGCGGCTGGCGGCAGAAAACTTTTCTGACAGAAATATCTGATCTTAAAGAAAAATCAGGTTAATCCTGAGAGTCTACAGGTGATGAAGAGTGACTGTGCCAAGTTTGGGGTAGATCCGTCAAAATGTGATGGAGCCTATGTGACGATGCCCCACACACAACAGTCAGTCAGTCATGTAAAAAGTTTCCCTCCCTTTTCACCCCCTCAGAGAACATTCTAAATGGCCTAGGGGAGATTTGCATACCCAGCCCTATTGGCCCCTGCAGGAATTCATATGAACATTCTAAGTGTCATATGGGCTATTTGCATAACTGCTCCTATTGGCTCCGGCAGCAATTATGAGGTGAGGCCTATTTGCATAACTGCTCCCCTGTTGTTTTGCCCATAGGATATGAGAGTGGGGTGATTTCCCCCCCCCTTTTTCATCCCCTTAGGGTGGAATGTCCAAAAATCCTTCCTTAGTGGGTGTCTACAGTCATAAAAGCAATGTCCCTTCAAAATTTCACGTTCCTAGATTAAACGGTTTGAGCTGGGCGTTGATGAGTCAGTCAAAATCAGTCAGTCAGTCAGTCAGGACACCTTCATATATATATATATATATATATATATATATATATATATAATACTGGTGCCCCATATTGAACAGAGTTCACCAAATGGTTGTAACCAGTGTGAATTACTCTGGAATTAGTACTTCCTACTTCAAAGCTACTAATGTCTATAGAAAGAATTTCCTGAAAGGGGTGGTGGTGGAAGCACACTGTGTTTTTGTAGAGTATCCCAAAAATCCCATCATGGAATGGTTTTTCATGATCAATAAAGGGCAACAAAGGCACCTCAGAGTTATATGGTGCCAATTTCTTTTGTAAATTACTTGAAACTCATAGGTAGCTCACAACTTTCATTGTGTTCCTAAAATTTACTGGTATTACTGACAGGGAACTTAATCTTCATGCAATATAATGTAATTGGAGCATATTTCCATGATGAGAGATAAAAAGATGTCACGGAAGACAATTTATTGGGAGCTGGGGAGCTTCTCAGTGAATTGTGATAGATCTGGCAAAAAATATTGTTTTCTGACTTGTTTGTACACTAGCCAGCAAGTAATTAGAGTACAGTTTCCATATTCTCTGTTATGTTATTAAATAGGAAGAATCTCCTTAGTCTGGAGTGCTGAGAATGGTGTATTTTTAGCTACACAAATGGGGGGGGGATAACTAATTATGTGGCTCCAATTCCAGTTTTTCAAAAATGAGAAAGTTTTTGTCAAGGTAACAGCTGCATTTGTTAATTCTAAATGAACTTCTCCCCCTTTCTCTGTAATCATTTCACACATAGAAAACTAACCCAGGGGAAGGGATATGTAAATTAAAGAGATGAGACCTTTTCAGACACTACAGGCACATAGAATGCATACAAGGGTAGGTTCCGTAGACTCCACTCCCATCCTATTTCATTCAGTAGAATGCCTAAACAGGGCCCCTGAGTCAGGGGCTCCGTCCGTTCAGGAGTTCTAATGAATGGAGTAGGTTGAGGCAGAGTCTACCACCACATTGCCACTGTTTCTGTGCATGCCCCCCACCCCAGGTGCATATAATGATTCAGGGCCGGTGCAAGGCAGTTTGGTGCAGTTTGGTGCCCTAGGCAAGATCAGATATTTAGCTCCCCTCTTCCCACTTGAGCCCTCCCTCCCTATTTCTGGTGCCCCCTTTAACCCTGCACCCAAGGCAGCTGCCTAGTTGGCCTAATGGTAGCGTCGGCCCTGTAATGATTGAAAAGGGCTGTGCTGAGGGCCATCTTCCTAGAACAGTGATGGCGAACCTTTTTGAGCCCCAGTGCCCAAACTGCAACACAAAACCAACTTATTTATTTCCAAGTGCCAACACTGCAATTAAACCTGAATACCGAGGTTTTAGTTTTAGAAAAACAACTCATACAGTTGTCCGAACTAATTAACATCTTTTGTCTTTAAAGAAAAACACAATTAACAGAGCTTTCAATGATACAGTTTTTTGTTGGAAAAAAAAATCAACTCAAAAAATTATTATAGCAGTGTAGCGGTGAGAGTGTTGGACTGGGACTCGGGAGATCCGGGTTCTAGTCCCCGCTCGGCCATGAAGCTCACTGGGTGACTTTGGGCCAGTCACTGACTCTCGGCCTAACCTACCTCACAGGGTTGTTGTGAGGATAAAATGGAGAGGAGGAGGATGAATATGTAAGCTGCCTTGGGTTCCTTGCAGGAAAAAAGGCGGGGTATAAATATAATAAACAAACATTGTACACATAACCTGAAGGGAATTTATACAAACTTTTTAAATAATTAGGCACATGTATTTTTGGATAAGGGGTTCTCAACTTGTAATATGATTATATGCCAGACTGAAATTATATGGGGCAAGCTTTACTCCGGGTCCTTTCCCTGCTTCTACAGGTGTCGGATTAGTAAAAGTAAAAGTCAACCTGTACTAGGATGAGCAAGATAAACAAGAAAACTAAACGTGCTTAACACATTTTAAACACTTTATGTCTTGGACTGCAAACACTGCATTAGGTAAAAGTTTGCATTGGGCATGCTTTTGCACAATTAATGTGATTTTTGCTATTGCATGCATGCTGATAATTTGTCAAACCTTGGCTCATACTCGGTTAGTTTGAGAGCAACACATGCAGCACTCAGGTCAACTGTTAGGGCTTTACATCCAAGCCATGCTCTGTGCATCATTCTTCAAAATCTTTTAAATGTGATAACAATGTAGAAAAGAATTCTGTAACAGGAATTCTAGAATAAAATCATTCTGTTCCACACTGTGAGAAAGAACAAGATCATTAGTGTTTTGCAGAAGGGGACGGTCTTTTCGTGATCTGGTGACCAATGGCTCGAGTGCCCACCGAGAGGTTCCTGCATGCCAGCTGTGGCACCCGTGCCATAGGTTCGCCATCACTGTCCTAGAACATATGATGTAAAAATAAGAGTGCCTTTGAGCATGTACACAGTGTCTTTGCCTGACAGTTGATTGATCATCACCAGCTTACATATGGGTGGAGAGAGAGAGAGGGGGGGGGACCCCTTATGTGAGCACAATATGTGGGATATCTCAGAACTGTTGTGACAGCAGACCCAGCTTTATGAGCTAACAGAGCTCCCAATGATGTTGGTGTCATGCCAGGGCATGGTTGCACAGTTGAAATCTCAGTCACAGTCACTTTGAGACTGACATGAGTCCAAGCAGTTAAGCTGTATGAAATGTGGGTGGATGGAAATAGCAAAGGACCAAGTAGGAACTTCCCACACCGCACAGGTAACCTTTGGTGAGCTGGCTGCCTGAGCCCATAGAGGTGTCAATTTGTCCACAGATTCTGTTGTGTGCCTACACCTGATAAATAGTAAAACCCTCCTTGACAGGGTTGATCCAGATGAAGAAGCTGTCACAGGACTCATCTGGTTGTCTATACGGACTTGTTGCAGCATCATGCAAAGGAGAATGGAGACTGTTGACCACATATCAAGTGCAGATGTTTGGAGAAATGGTTCCCTACTTGCAGCCAGATTCTCCTCTCTCGCTGCCAGAAAAGTCAGGAAGTAGGAATCTAAACCCTGTAATGCATGGTTGCAGAACCAAAATGGGGTTGGGGCATAATTCCCCCCCCCAGCCCTCTCTGGGCCAGATGACATCAGTGGATGTGGCTGCACTTAGTGACATCACACACACCCTGCCCATTTTGCCTTTCTCCATGCTGAGAGAGGCATGGAGTTCCATGCCTTTCTCAGCACAGAGAAAGGGACATGGCTGGCACTAGTGCCAGCTGAGTCCCTAGCTTTGCATGCACACTCCATAGGGGTGGCATCCACAGTGCAAAGCCACTTGACCAGGGCTGGGAGAGTGTCCCCTCTTCCCAGCCCTGGCCCTGGCTGAGTCCCTGGCTTTGTGAAGTGTCTGGCAACTCCATGGGGGCACTGAATGCCATGTAAAGCCACTCAGTCAACACTGGGAAGAGTGACCACTCCTCCCAGCACTGGCTGAGTTCCCCACTGCCCACATCCCCACTGTTACTTCTGATCTGAGATTGGAAATACCAGTGGGAATTCCTCCAGGGGGTGGGGCTTGGAGGTTAATCCCCGCCTCTGAAGGAACCCAAGGAGGAACCACAGGCTAGATGTGGAACCTCCACAGGCTGGATTAGGCCGTGGGCTGGAGGTTCTGCTTCCCTGCTGTAATGGAATCAGTCCTTTGAGTTATCAGGCAAAATTATTGAGTCACAATTAAAAGAACAGAATCAGTGGTAGAGCATAACAAGTGCTTTGCAACTGGAAGTTCCCAGATACAGCCCTTGGCATCTCCAGTTTAACAAACTGGATCAGGTATCACATGTTTTGGCAATTTCCAGTAGTTACCCCTTTTAGGGAGGAAGTTATAATATGGATAAACTTTGTATTGGAACACTCTTTAATATTTTCTGATGCACATGTGCTTTTAAATTATCTACCTATTTCTTGGAAGTTAAAGCATGGTCAGCACAAATGGATCTTCCATGCCCTTTAGACAACTAAAAGACTGATACTACAACATTAGAAAGATAAAAGCTCATCACCTATAATGCAATGGATTGAAGACCTAATGATGGTTTCAGTATTTGAGTGGATGACATACAGTCGCCACTCTCAAATGGACATATATATGGATATTTGGTCTGCCTTTGTTGAAGCTTATGTATAATTGATAGATTTAAATTTATGCAGATATCTATCTATCTGTCTATCTATCTAATATACGTATGTATATATTCTTCTTTTTTATCTAGATTTTGTTTTGTTTTGTTTTGCTTTGAAGAAACTCACAATAAAAAATAAATTAAAACAAAAAAAACAAAACCTGGATCAGGTAGGAGACCTCCATCAGAGACCTTGAAGAACTGTTGCCAGTCAAGAGTAGACACTGCAGGGCTAGATAAAGAAATAGTCTGACATGGTATAGAATAGCTTCCTTTCAGCATTATTAAGAAGTAAAATGCTTTATTACCTGGCAAATGGTACTGCACACGGTCGCCCCATTATAAGAGAGAAATACCACAAGTGCCTTTATTCGGTGTTGCTGGGTTGAGTTTGAACAATTTCTGTTGAGTGCCTCAAGTTATTGTCCAGGTTGTATGTACTTTTTTTAAAAAAAAATCACGAACAACAGGAGCTTATTTGAAACTGCGAGAGCTAATTGTATAACTGAAAAAAGTAACTTTGACTAATGATGCCCTTTGAGGTAATTTATTCCTCAATTGTCAAGCCTCTGAACAGCACTTGGGCCCAGGGGGATTGCCATGGAGTGCTCTAGGGCACAATTTCACAGCCAAGGCCGTACAAAGAACTCCAACACAACTGCAAGTAAAAATAATTGATATTTCAAAGAGCTCTACTCTCTCAGTCTCAGGCAGCTTTGTCATCAAAATTCTGTTTAGAGTTTTAGCATTAAAATAGAGAGCAGAATGAAAACAGCTCAACTTAAACATTTGGATAATTATTTCCTCTCAGAGTTGTGAAAGGAGTGCAAGAGGGCTCCTGTGGGGAAAGGCAGGAATTAAATTCAGAGACGGTACCATTTTACAATCATGCTTTTGGATTTAACCCCAGGCCCCATGGTTCACATACTCCTCAACTTCAGTGTGCAACAATTTTAGCTACCAATACTACCAGGTTTGAGGACTCAGCATGAGAGTGTCTTAAAGGTTATGATTTGTGCCAACTCTTTCCACTGGATACAATGAGCCCATGGATGCATTTGGATAAAGAAAGTAAGCAATGCTTACTATCATTGGCCAGAACTTCAGGTGAGGGTGGTCCTTTTTCCAGTACCTGCTGTGGCTTCTTCCAAACAGTGCTGCGGATTATAGTGTAACGAGAGTGCTGTGGATTTTCTGCAATGCCATGTTCAGCTGTGACAGGAAAGCCATAGTTTCCCATTATGTGAATGACCTTACATACACCTCAATCTCTTGCTTCCCCATGAAATTCATGCTGACTCCTGCCCAGTTGCTGGAGAACATATGATAGGCGGGAGGGTGCTGTTGAACTCCTGTCCTGCTTGTGGGATCCCGTGGGCAGCTGGCTGGCCACTGTGTGAACAGAATGCTGAACTAGATGGCAGGGATGTTGAAGAGTCCTTGGTTCCGAGTCACGAGTCGAGTCACGAGTCTTTGGACCCTAGTCTCGAGTCCGAGTCCTTGGTCCAAAATGGTGACTCACGAGTCACGAGTCACGAGTCACGAGTCATGAGTCACTCCCAAAGCTGACTCCACGAGTCCCAATTAAAATCAATGGGGGTTTTTCCCAACAAAATAAGGCTATTTCAGATGTGTGGCTTAAATAAATTCTAGGCAGAAGTGTGCCTTTTTATTTCAAAACTCTGCAACTGATTTTGGCAAGAACAGACCAGGCAGACAAACCCAAAATAACCAGACAGGCAGAGGAGGCAGGGAACCCCAAAACAGGCAGGCAGAGGCCTTTGTCTTGAACAATTCAACTGTTGAACTGGTCAAGAAGAGACCAGGCAGGCAGAGGAGGCAGGGAACCCTAGACAGGCAGGCAGAGGCAGCCAAACCCAAAATGTCTGAAAGGTTGCATTGAGTCCGAGTCCCCATCCCTGCTAGATGGACCCTTGGTCTGATCCAGCATGGCTCTTCTTATGATCTTATGCTCTCCCTCTCTTCTTCTCTTTTGAGCGCCAGGGGAGATTGGAAGCATGCACTTCTTTTCAACTACCTACAGTTTTCAGAGACATCCAAACTGGGAACTGTGGTTTGCTCAAACTACAGTCAATGGAAACAGGCTGTATCAAAATTGCCATATCAGATGCTGCCTTGTTCTGAAACCATTACACAAACAACAGTTCTTTGATGTGGATGTAATGGGGAAGTGTGGTCTGTTTAAGAATGGAAGCAGAAGCTTTATCTCTGCCCTGTGGGCATGAATGAAGTAGGCTTCAGAGATCTATAATCCTGTTGTGGGAGTACAGTTTCTAGAACTGGAGCTTGGAGGAGCCACAATTACTTGGCAGGAGGCAGTATAGCGTGTGTTGTGTGCAACCACCTAAAAAGCTTGTATGTACCCATCTGGTATTATTTGTTCTTTTTTTTTTTTCCTTTTCTTTTTTTTTGTTGCTGTTGCTGATGTTTTGCCTTACACTCCCCCTTTCGACAGGTTCCCAGGTTGGTTTACAAAAGTTAAAAGTACAATAAAACCAATTAAAACAAAACCATTACAAGAAGATATTGAAATGCCAAAAATGAAGGAGTAGTTTAAAAAGAAGTCAGCAAAAACCCTGGAGAACCAGTGCCAATCATATAACAATGCAGGATTATGTGGACCAATGGTCTAATTTGGTATAAGGCAGCTTCCTATGTTTTTAACCAACTAGAGTTTAAACAAACCACTGTTCTTAGGGTTTGTATGTATTGGCAAACTGTGGTTTAGTCAAAAGTGAAAGTGGAAGCTTCTACTCTCCTATTCTCCTATGAGAATAAGGAGAAGAAGAAAAGGAGCCCTAGGGTTGCTGTGGCTAATTCATGAATATCTAAACCATGGTTTAGAATGGTGATTATTCAAACCATAGTTTAGCCTGAACCATCCTCAGCCCAGGCAAAGAAGCAAAGCTATACATGGCCAAATGTGACTGGTCTGATATAGGAGAACTTGTGTTCTCTTCCACCATCACTACCATATCTCTGTTTTGCCTTACAATAGCTTCAGAAAGGGTTTAATTATTATGGACTAAGTAGGTATATGGCACAGAAATTTTCAAATATATAAAGGCCCCATAAACATTTAATGAGAACATGACTTCAGGGGCTTCCTCCTTGACTAAAACAAGGCATGTTTCTTCAGGGAGACTCTCAATCTAAGACAAAGAAACATTGTGGAAATGAAACTGGGGCTTTTTGCCAATAAGGTCATTTTCGCAATTACAAATTTTTATCAGTTTTTGAATTTTGATTTAAGAGGCAATTATGAAAACAGCCTTTTGAGTAAGTCCTGTCACAGGGCAATCCTTTATTTTCACAGTGTTTCCTTCCCCTCCAGTTGGAAACTACGGTACCTCAAGAAACATGGCTTGTTTACTCACAGTGGAAAACTCTATAGTCATCATGCTGTGGCCATCAGAGGGGGAGGAAGCAGCATTCAGTCACTCCTCTATCAAGTCTGGATACAGTGTGTCACTACAATGGATTAATTGCATGTTAAGATTCTGATCCCACATGGTACTTTTGGCATAAGCTTCTTGAAAGTATGGTAACCACTTATGGCTTTTTTGTTATGGCTTCTTAAATTTTGCAATTGTATCTTTGTTGGGTAGAGTACATTCCCTTTTTATGTCATTCAAGAGAGCTTCGGCTACTGGGTGCTATAGAATAAATAATAATAATAATAATAATAATAATAATAATAATAATAATGTGTCACAGTAGCTGCTGCTTTCTGGCTACCTGCAGTGTGAGTGCCCTGGACAGGTATACTTGACATTTAGCTATTTGTGATTTGTGCCAGCATTAACACAACACGTATAAGGCTTTTTGAGACATGAACATTAATACTTGTGTCAAAAAACACTTAAGTCCTCATCTAGCAATAATATTTTTTTTCATTTTTCCCTGTTTGTGTTTTGTTAATATCCCACAATTCAGCCTTCCCCAACCTGCTGCCCTCCAGATATGTTGGACTACAATTCCCAGAATCCCTCAGCTAGTGTTGGAGTTGTAGTCCAACACATCTGGAGCACAGCAGATTTGGGAAGGCTGCCAAAACTGTTAATACAACTGGGGACCACTGTTCTGAGGCCATAATCCTTTAAAGAGTGATATCAAGAAGGATGTGCTAGAAACTGTAACCAGCACTAAAGATAACTTTAAAGAGTAAAGAGAAACAAACAAACAAACACCTCCTTTCTCAGTCCATTGCTGTGGAATGTTAGTCAGTCCTTCCTCAAGGTTCACTGGAACAATCAAAGTCAACCATGATTCATTGTACTGTATAAATGATTTGGTCCTACATATTTTCCAGTTCACAGTCATAAAAGAAATGCAAGATTCCATTCAAATGTGTATAAAAGAGGAACCAAGGTGATGTGGCAACTGCCTGGAACAGATGTATAAAGAGAACAGAAAAACTGGTGGTAACTGATCTTCCTCTGTATCGGTTGGCATGAATTAATACAACCTAGAAGTCAGAAGAACCTGATGGCTGGCTACTATTACAGCAAGTTTAGGACTAAGGCAAAACCTTCTCACTTTTATAGCTCATTTTGATGTAAGCACAGGTTTGAGGGGTTCCCTCAGTGAAGTGACCTCTGAGGGGTGCTCTACAATGTCACTGGGCCTCCTCCTATGTGCTTAACTGGCAGTGTTGAAAACAGCAGGCAGATGCAGCAGTCTGAAATGCATCAGGCAACTGGGCCTTAGACTGCAATTTCAATTTCCTACAATGCCCCAGAGAGACACTAGGTTGGAAATATTGGGTAGAATCCTATTGTGCCCATGCATTCATGGGACCCACCACTCATGCAATGAGGCTTTGGCAGTAATGAGAGGAAACACTCATTTCTGGAGAGGGGCAGGTCAGTGGAGCTTGCAGAGGGAACTCTGCTGACTTGTCTCAGTCCAGAAAAGAGCATGTCTGCTTGTTTCCAGGATCATTTTTAGAAGTGTCAAAGCCCTGTTGTGCAAGTGGTGGGTCCCATGAGAACAACAGAATCAGCAGAGCGGTCCCATTGAATACTGCCCATTGTGGGGAATTGTAAATGGTGGCTCCAAGACCCAGCCTCCAAGTGTTGATCAGTACTTGGGGGGGGGGCTTAAAAGGAGTCCTAGGGCAGGTGTTGAGGAGGCTTGGCAGTTGCCCAAATATTCTGCAAGCTTTACCAGGTCTGTGTAAAGAGAAAGGTTCTGGCATATGACATGAAAATACTAAGCATTTGTGCTCTTGTAAGGTTAAGTGAAAGAGCGGTCTCCCAAAGCAGATGTTGCAGTCTGGGTGGAAACATTACACAATTGCTGGTGGAGAATGGGGTGCCGGCAAATTTATAATGACGTAGTTAGCTGACACCTTTAATTTTAAATGGGATCTGGATTATTTCTGCTCAGTATTTCCTCTGCCTGACTGAGAATTCAACCAAGAGTTTAGGGCAGTTCCACTGGGCGATGTTGCATTTATAGTGGCCCACCAGCACATATGGAGTGTTATAAATAGCAGTTAATAATACATCCAGATGCACAAATTCTGGACAAACAGCTTTCAGTGAACAACATAGGAGACTGAAATGAAACAGAAGACAAATCAGCTAACACACCAGCCACTGTATAGCATAACATTTGAGGCTATATTTTACCAAAGTCATGGTAAAACAATAGTTTGAAAGGGCCCGGATGAAAGGAAACAAAGCAGATATTAAAGACACAACCACAAAGGCACTTTAGGAAAATCTAAATGAATAAACATTCTCAAGCAATCCAGATCACTACCAATGCTAACAGCAGCAAGGGAACCCCTCCCAGCATCCTAAACTTTCTTCATATATATATATATATATATATATCTTCCATACCTTTATAAGCACATTTATATTTTACAAATGTATTGCTGTGCATCTGAAGATGTAATTTCTGTTTGTCCCCTTCTTTCCGGGTGACTGGCCAGATGGGCAAATATAATTAAACAAATATAATTAAACAAATATAAATAAATAAATAAATAAATAAATAAATTTCCTACTTCCCCCAAGCTATTTCCAGGCAAATTTCCAGGGGATAGTCTTGCCGTTTAAAAAGTCTCTCTCTGTTTTTTAACCGTGTGTGTGTGTTTGTGTGTGAGTGTATATATATATATATATATATATATATCAAAGGCCATGGCCCCGTAAAAGAAAAAGATGGATCAGCAGCTACATTTTATGGTGGCTCACTTCTGCTTGCGAGGGAGCAGATGGGCTGGTTCAAACGTACACATGCTCACACATATGGAATAGGCATTACATTATTTATCTATAGCTTCCCAGGGCAGATTCTGTGCCACTGAATCTCTGTTAAAGCTTTAGTGGGATTTCATGGCCTGTGTTAAATGCCAGAGCCGTCATCACCTTCCTCACCAAAAATTCAAATGTGACAAGTACATATATTAAAAATAAAATAAAATCTGGCATATCAAGTACTAAAACACACCAGGAGTTGATATATTTGTTTATTTTCTTCTCTATGAGAGAAGGCTGATATTCAGAATAGGCGGAACAGAAAAGGAAGAGAACAGGAAAGATTTCAAGAAAACATTTCAAGGAAAGAGAACTGTGGTGCTTCTTTGTGTTGCATTTACACACAGCAAGACATTGGTCCAATTAGGCTTCAATCCGATACACATTTACCTATGAGTAAGTCCCAGTGAACTCTGTGGGCTTTATAACATAGTAGACGTGCATAAGATTGCACTTAAAGTGATGCCCAAGATGTATAGCAACAGTGGAAGCTGCCTTATACCAAAGCAGACCATTGGTCCACTTAGCTCAGCATTGTCTGCACTGATTGGCAGTAGCTCTCAAGGCAGAACATTGTCAGGTATTGAACCTGGGACCATTGGCATGCAAAGCATGTGATCGGCCACAGAGCTAAGACACTTCCCCCCAGTTTTGGCTTGATTGTTTTAACATTCTCAAAATCATGGATTTCTGTACAGATGTATACTACATTCTTTACACATTATGCTACTCCCCCTTCCTTTCTGTTGGGTCTATTCCTTTTGAACATGGTATACTCTTCAATTGCTATATTCCAGTCATGAGTCTCATCCCACCAAGTCTCAGTGATACATATCAGATTGTATTCACCCACCCCCTCTGTATTAGGATTTAAAATTCATCCTGTATGTTTCCCATACTCTGCATTAGTTTATGCACATGGGCAGGACACTGATGTTGCACCTTCTCTGCTGTATTTACCTGCAAATTACTGGGCTCCAC
Organism: Shinisaurus crocodilurus; assembly: GCA_021292165.1. Lineage (NCBI taxonomy): Eukaryota > Metazoa > Chordata > Lepidosauria > Squamata > Shinisauridae > Shinisaurus > Shinisaurus crocodilurus. The sequence continues at coordinate 16,042,938 of CM037887.1, read as the reverse complement.
CTCTACTATCTTGCCTCCTCCTTTGTCCTTCATGTACTTGCCCCTAATATTTGGTTCAGTGGTTAGCTCTGAGCTCCTGCCAAAAACATTCTTTTCAGTCCCCAGGGGGTTCAACCCATCATCCACAAGGACTCCTTCATATTGGTATCATAGTCCATAGTCCATGAAAACAAACTTTTCCTCCATAGCTAGCTGTTCAGTTTCAGTATTGTTCTTTCCCTACCAAAGCCAGGATGTTCAACAAGAAGGATTGATTAGAACACCACTGGTGCCCCCAGTTATTTCACTTTCCTACCCAGAGCCTCATAGTCTTTGGAGATCCATGCAACGTTTCATCAGGCTGTATCATTTGTTCTCACATGGACCAATAGGAGAGGAGAGTTAGTTGGTTTCATGAGTCTCAGTAACCTCTCCATCACATCTTGAATACATACACTAGGAAGGCAACACACCTCCCAAAATGAGGACATGCAGAATTGCTCTACTTCAATTAGCTGAGATTAAAATATAATAGCAAAGTGCTATATTAACCAAGAACGTGCTTCCCCATGCTCATGATTCATTTATACTGTCTACTCACAAGTAAGCTGCATTTAGCAAAAGTCCTTTCAGACAATAATTGAACGCTTGTTGTTTTTAGATTCAGAGAGTCAATTTTATTGCTTCCCTGCCTAGCACAGCTGGGGGAACAATGCTGAATTGCTCCTTAATTTGTCAGCCTTTGTTCCCCACTAGGGTGTGCATGTGTGAGGGAATTAAATTAATCACTTCTTTCCCCTTTATTTTGTTTTGTTTTTGTTGGCTTTCCATTATAGTGAAAAAGTGCTATTTTTATAACATAAAGAAAATAAGGGAAAGTATGGGGGGGGAGAGTAATATCCCCACAGAGCAAGCAGGTAGGGGGTCAGTGGGACAAAAAGCTGATTAAATAAGGAGCAATTAAGGGGCAATTCAGCACTAATCCACAGACTTGCTAACCAGGAAGCGAAGCGTTGCAATAGGAGGTATCTGCAAATAAGAAGCTTTCAGTTGAAAGGAACAGTTCCTCTTAAAAGCCATTATAAAGCCCTAAGAATATTCTGCGTGTCCACACTAGATGGGTTGTCGCAATTAGAGTACATTTTATAATACAAATATCACCACAGGCAGACCCTTGAAAGTTATAGATGAAAGAGAAGGACGCTGCTAAAATTCATCCTGTTTCCCTACTTCTCTAAAGACGCGGTGTCCTTTTCACCATGAGCCAAAATGAAGTTTAAGACTGTGCTAAATCTCCCTATAATCAAATTAGGTGTGCTTTTGCCAAGCAATTAGTTAGCACCAACTTGTCTCATGAGGAGGCAAAATATCTTGTCAGTATTGCAGTTCCTTAAGAATGAATAATTCTCCTTTTCTTGTAGTAGCCAAACATGAGTCCCTTTGTTCAAGCCTAGCCTGAATTATTACAATTATTAAGCTTAACGAGTGTGTTATTGTGGACATAAAATGCATCTGACAATGTGAAACACTTTGGATGGAATTACATTAAAATGTATTTTAACCTCGGGCAGTAATTTGTAGTGTTCTATTCTGAGCTTTACTATTTTTTACCAAACCCTCCCCCCAAAACACACACACACACACAAAACACACACACACACACAAACACACACACACACAAAACACACACACACACACAGTTGATTTGAATATAATCACCCGACACTGACTCTATTGAACTTTTACTGTGCCTACTTGCTCTTTGTAAAGGGGGAACTCATGAAAGTTGTCTTTGACTTTGCCCTTTTTATGCATTGGCCATAATGAGAAATCTGAGTGAAGAAAGAGGCCATTTAGGCTGGATACCTGCAATAAGTTTTTTGTTTTGTTTTTTAGATAGCTGAAGGTGGTTCAAAAGGGGGTGGGGTGGCGGCTGAGTGTATTTGCATACACTCCATGTTGGCCTCTGGTAAAATAAGCTTTGCATGTTTCTGTATTGTTTCAAAAATCCGCAAAGCCTGTTTCATAGATTTCATAGATCATAGAGTTGGAAGGAGCCTACAAGGCCATCGAGTCCAACCCCCTGCTCAATGCAGGAAACTAGAGGAGGGGTCTCCCATCCAAGTAATAACCAGGCCTGACCCTGCTTAGCTTTCCACACTCAGATAAGCTGAGCCAGCGTAAGCCACAGGCCTGTTTCACCAAAGGTGACAGTGGCACAAAAGAAATATGGTTGTACAAACACCCTTTACCTCTTTTCAAAGCAATTGCCTGCTCCACCTTTGGTTTACTCCATAGATGGATGGAGAAGGAGTAATGATACCATGAGGCTGGCTGAAGTTATACTATACACAGCTGCAGATTGGGATGTTTCCTTTGTAGTCAGTGACCCACAGTCACCAACCTCCTCACTTCATGCCCTTGCTTCAGGCCTGTGGCTCACGCTGGCTCAGCTTGTCTGAGCGTGGAAAGCTAAGCAGGGTCAGGCCTGGTTATTACTTGGATGGGAGACCCCTCCTCTAGTTTCCTGCATTGAGCAGGGGGTTGGACTCGATGGCCTTGTAGGCCCCTTCCAACTCGATGATCTATGAATCTATGAATCCTCATTCCAGGCTCAAAATCTGAGTTGAGTTGCCACAAGCATTTTGCCAACAAAACCTGAAGGAAGCTTGGAGGTCCCTCCATAGCTGAAAAATCTGAAGAAGAAGAAAAATCATCATTGGAGCAAATTTTTTGTTTTTTTTAAAGAAGTTTTGATAAGGAGAACAAAGATTTTTAGTGGAGGAAGCGCACATTCATCACTACTGTGTATCAGACCTAGTTTTCCTTCTCCCACATCCTGGTCAAAAGTTCTTATTTAGAGTGTCTGACTGCATTATTGCAAATAAAATGATCAAGGGGCTGGAGCAACTTCCCTATGAGGAAAGGTTACAGTAGCTGGGATTGTTTAGCTTAGAAAAAAGGTGAGTAAGGGGAGACATGATAGAGGTGTACAAAATTATGCATGGTGTGGAGAAAGTGGATAGGGAGACATTTTTCTCCATCTCTCATAATACTAGAACCCAGGGTCATCCCATGAAGCTGATTGGTGGGAGGTTAATGACAGAAAAAATGAAGAACTTCTTCACACAGTGCGTAGTTAAACTATTGTAACTCACTTCCACAAGAGTGGTGATGACCACCAATTTGGAGGGCTTTAAAAGGGGATTGGACAAATTCAGGAGAAGAAGGCTATCAATGCCTACTGCTCCTAATTGCTTTATGCTACTTCCAGTATCAGAGGCTGTATGTACAGCAGGTGATGGAGAACATTGGCAGGAGGGTGATGTTGCACTCATGTCCTGCTTGTGGGCTTCCCATGGGCAGTTGGTTGGCCACCATGTGAACAGAATGCTGGACTTGGTCTGATCCAGCATGACTCTTCTTATGTTTGTAAGTTGTCAGAAATGGAGGACCAAAATGAGATGTGGTGGGACCATAATCAGATCTCTGGATGCTTCAGTTGTAAGAACTTAAGAGCAATCAAATTTCCACCAAATTGGATCAGGGTAGAAGTGGGTGTGTGTGTATTTGTGTGTGTGGTGGGGGTACCCCTTTCACTAAATCATTCAGCTGAAGCTGTGTGTTTTTTAATCCTACAGGGGAAAATATTCAGGCTCCCTGCTGTAGGACTAAAAAGACCTACAGGAGAATTATTTAGACTTGGACTTAGGGATGTATGAGACATTTGTTTCAGTTCACTTTTGATCAGGATTTTACCCAGTTTACAGATTCCAGACTGAACACAGACACAGATGCAATGTGCGGTAAAAGTCTGTACATTTCCGAGCTTGCAATGTGATTTACAGACCCTCCCCCCCAAAAGAAAAAGTGTTTGTGAGAGTGTTGGACTGGGACTCGGGAGATCCGGGTTCTAGTCCCCACTCAGCCATGAAACTCACTGGGTGACTTGGGCCAGCCACTGACTCTCAGCCTAACCTACCTAGTGGTGTTCACAAACCTGTGGGGGGGCTCGCCTCTCCGCCGCCTCTCCTCTCCACGGTGGCGCCCCTCCGCCTCGTTCTTCCGAGCGGCGCAGAGCATTCTCCGCACCGCTCGAGCTGCCAGCGCCAACCGCGCCGGTCCAGTCCCGTCACTTCTGGCGCTGTTTAAGCCCTGTTGCCCTGGTTTCCCCACCAAAAACATAGCGCGGGGGTCCTGCGTGCCGGAGCAGGGTCCCGTTGCATCACTTCCGCCATGCCGGAAGTGACGCGATGGGGGCGGCACGGGCAGCTCACCACAGAGAGGCGAGCCGCCGCCAGGACCAGGTAGGCCCACGTGAGCCTCGCGCGGACGTGAGCGTGGCCAATTGCGGCCCGACGCCCGCGCGAGGCGAATCGTCCACCCCTACCTACCTCACAGGGATGTTGTGAAGATAAAACTGAGAGGAGGAGGAGGACTACGTAAGCCGCCTTGGGTTCCTTTCAGGAAAAAAGCAGGGTATAAATATAATAAATAAATAAAATAAAAATGCATATATTAAAAATGCATATATTTCTGAATGAGTACATTTCAGAAATGTGCATAGCTGTTGCCTAGTATTTGGGGAAAAAATAAGCATGGGAATACATACGGATTTTCATGCAAAAGGGAAAACAGAAAGCTTGCAATCTGATATGGACTTGAGTCAGAATGAGCTTCTCAAGATGGAATTCAGAGAACTTTTGCTTGGGTTTTGCTGATTCACACGCCCCTACTTGGAATACCCAGCATCAAATTCCCAACTAGGCATAGGTGGCTTCTTTATACTGTGAGATCATTGTTCCATTTAGCTAGGAATTTATTTATTTATTTATTTATTTATTTATTATACTTATACCCCGCCTTTTTTCCTGCAAGGAACCCAAGGCGGCTTGGCTTACATAATCCTCCTCCTCTCCATTTTATCCTCACAACAACCCTGTGAGGTAGGTTAGGCTGAGAGTCAGTGACTGGCCCAAAGTCACCCAGTGAGTTACATCTGTTAATTTTGGTTTTGCTCAGTTTCTCATTTTTCCAAACTTACATTCATTTTGTCCCATTTCTGCATCAGTTTGCAATATTTTTTTAAGAAGTCCACACAGAAATTTATATGCATTTTATTTTTTATCCTGGTTCTGCATCAGTTAGTGAATATTATTTTTTAAATCTACATGAAAATTTGTACACATTTTTCCCACCTGAAGTTCATTTGGTCTTGCTTCTGCATCAGTTTGTGGCTTTTTAAAAGTCTGCATGAAAATTCCTACACATTTTCATATACATCCTTGTGAGTAATTTTACCTAATGTGATACATTTTTTGACATCATTTTCAGAAATATATGCAATTTTGTGAACACTTTTCCTTTACAGATGCATTTTTGTACACGTTTCTTGATTGGTGCAATGAATTGCAAGATTCAGAATGGAGCAAATTTTGCAATATAACTGTGTTTTGGTTCACATAATGGTTCAGAAAATGCAAATTAGGTAAATTCACATTGAAATGCAAACCAGACTAATTTCTTCCCTATCCTTACATCTAGCTTAGTATTTCTACACTGGCAACCAGAAGCTCTCTAGGGTTTCAGGCATGTCCCAGGGACCTTCTGTAAGCAAAGCATGTCTTCTGCCATGGAGCATGGCTGTTCCCACAAATGGAAAATGAAAGCATTAAAGACATCACTTTGTTTATTAGCTCGTGAGTTATCTCACATTTTCTCCAGCATTTCTCAAACACATCTATATTACAGTTTTGGTCATATTTAAGTTTATTTAAATTTTGATTAATTAATTACCTCTGTTAAAAGGCAAATGATTAATCAACACAAACATCTTTGAGCATCTGACAGCCCGAGAAATAAAACAAGAAACAGACGTGGGCAAGCTAAATGAGAGAGAGGGACAGACTGGGAAAATATCATTGGGCAAGAAGGCAGCATATCATTTGCATGCAATTAGCAGGAATTGCTTTTTTTCCCCATGGCCAACAGAAATGTCAAATGACAGTTGTTCACAAATATGGTTACCCTCAAATACTAGAAGCTTGAGGCTTCCCCATCCCTTGAAAAGTGACTCAATATGTGGAAATAAGGAGATCGGGGGGGGGGATGTGAAAGGCTTGGCTGTTTTTGCCTATATTCCTGTTTCCCTGAATTCTGTGAGAAAGTAATTAAAAACAAATGTCTTCTAATCTTGCAGGGCTCAATTCAATAGCAGTTAGCAGTTATCTAAATCCTGTGATTTTCTGTATCCCATCACTTTAAATGTATTGACTCCTCTTAACATTGCATAGATATTTCTGTCAATGTGAACACTCACAGAGGCAAGATGCTCTCCGTCTAGCCTAGAAGAATCGGCCAATAACCCGCTCCAAATATCTGAGGAATGCACACGCCAAGGAGAGACATAAACAGTTAAGATTACTGCAGAGGAAACACAGTAAGAAGAAATGTTCTTGTTAATACAGAATCTTAGGGGGGCAAATTCCACCCCCTTTTCACCATAGGACTGCCAAAACATGGGATGAAATTCAGTAAAACTTATCCAGACGTGGGGCTTTCCTTGAAATCCCTCAGATATTTTGCTCAATGAAGAGCTTTCAGATTTGCTAAGTGTTCTATTTCAGGTGAAATCCAGTGACCAACTATGGTGATGTGTTGTGTGAAGCAGCACATTTGTCTATCTGTCCAGGGTCTACTTGCATGGTATTAAGAGAACCTTAGAATTAAGAGAAACCCCTCTCTAGACATCTTTATATACATCTTCCCCAAACCATGAATCATTTTATAAATCTCTGTTGTGCCTCCCCCTTAGCTGCCTTCCTTCTTCTTTTTTTCTAAACTAAACGGAACTAAACACTCTAAGATGTGCTGCTGGTGAAACTTCTTTTGGCTTCACTCAGGGTTCTTCAGATGTTTCACCTGAGGGGGAACCCCTTTTTAGATTTCAGTTGTACAAGACTTCACAGGCAATTCTAACTGAAATCAAAAGCTATCCTAAGAATAGAATTTAGCATTTCATTTGACATTTTCTAGATTACTCGTGGAATTATCTGTTGAGTTGATTGTGTATTCCCCTACAAGGGGAATAAAGGGAAGACACGGGAGATCTATCCCTCCACTGTATGCCAGAATCTCATAACTTGGAAGGAAAGAGAGGTGAAATTCCTGAGGATCTTAGAAAGGGAACTAGCATACCTTTGGTAAACATTTGTATGGATTTAGATGTATCATTACAAATACAGGTCTCTGTCTCAATTAGGTCTCTGCCCAGGGTGGCCGGGTGACCGGCCAGATGGGCGATTAACAAATATAATAAAATAAATAAAATAAAAAATAAAAATTAGGTTAGAATCTAAACTTTGACAGTGTGTGTGGAGAGGGGAGACAGATAGGTAGCTGTGTTATACAGACTCAGATCATTGGTCTGACTGGCTTAGTTTTCTTTCTTTTTCATACATACATATTTTTTAAAAAATTCTGAATATATTCATTCATCTCAATTACAGTTCTTCAGCTTTAACACATAAGTAGATTGTCTAAAGTTGCTAGACCTCATGGCCTACACCTGTTTCAGCAATTAGCAAACAGTGCCCAGCTGTTTTGAAAAGTCTGAGTAGAATTCATTCTTCCTTCCCATAGCAACTTATAGCTGGTTATTTTATTTATCACCGTAATAGTCCTAATCTTCTTCTTCCATTGTACAAAGGATGGTATGTGATGTTCAACTGGTATCCCTGACACTGGCTGGAAGCGGCTCTTCCGGGTTTCTGGCAAGCTTCTCTCCTAGCCCTAACTGGAGATGCCAGGGATTGAACCTGGGACCTTTGACATGTAAAACATGTACTCTACCATTGAACTACAGCCCTTCCTCAAGGGAAGGAAGGTGAAAGAGAAAAAGCAGGGGTCACAAACCAATAGAGACATTCCAGAAGGGTAGCCATGGTGCAGCCTAATCCCAAGCATGTTTACACAGAAGTGTGTGTCATGGAGTTCAGTGGGATACACTCCCAAATAATAAAGTTTAGGAGTCCAATCTGTTTTCTACCAGTTCCAATATACCAGAATCTGGAGAAGTATCCATCCCATCTTCTTCTTATCTCCCCACCCCCACCCCACTCCCCACATTCTAGACTTGTTGAGGTAGCCATGAAAGAACATAAGAAGGGCCATGCTGGATCAGACCAAGGGTCTATCTAGTCCAGCATTCTGTTCACACAGTGGCCAACCAGCTGCCCATGGGATCGGAGAAGCAGGACGTGAGTGCAGCAGCACCCTCCCACCCATGTTCCCCAGCAACTGGTGTACAGAGGCATCCTGCCTTTGATACTGGAGGTAGCATATAGCCAATCAGGACTAGTAGCCATTGATAGCCTTCTCCTCCATGAATTTGTCCAATCCCCTTTTAAAGCCCTCCAAATTGGTTCCCATCACTACATCCTGTGGAAGTGAATTCCATAGTTTAACTGTGCGCTGTGTGAAGAAGGACTTCCTTTTATCTGTCCTGCTGACCCTCCCACCAATCAGCTTCATGGGATGACCCCAGTGGGTTCAAATATTACGAGGGAGGGAGAAGAATATCCCTCTATCCACTTTCTCCAAAGTAAGAGAAAGAGAAAGAATCATATCAAAGAATCTGGTATGCCTTATTCTAAGTACTTATTGATACTAAAGTTATTTTAATAAAAACCTTGAACACTGGCCTTATTTTCCCTGGATTCCTGAAGGGAAGGGCACTTAGGATTGCAGCTGTAGTAAACCCAATTGGGACACAGTGGGCCTTACGTCTGAATAAACATGCATAGGATGGCTATTGTATGTCTGTTACAGGAAACACAAACAAGGTCGCTGCAGCAACTTAAAGACAAACAGATTTATTTTAGCTTAATGAAAGACATTAAATTGTGATGACCTCTCAACATGACCAATTAACTATAGCCCAGCCTCCCCCAACCTGGTGTCCTACAGATGTGCTGGACTGCAGCTCCCAACATTCCCAGTCAGCATGCCCACTGGGCATGCTGGCTGGGAATGATGGGATTTGTAGTCCAGCACATCTGGAAGGTGCCAGATTGGGAAAGGCCAACATATAGACCCCTTCATCCAACTCCATGAAGAATATAGACCCCTTTCTTCATCTGCAAGATCTTTCATACTCCATTGCTCTCTATTTGTCTCTTTATCATATCTCTCTCTATCGCTCCATCTATCTTATCAACTATCTAGCTATCCACCCATCCTTAAACACACACACGGACATTGCAGGGGAAATGTAAACAGTGAAGTCGAAAGGTAATGAAATGCAAGAGGTATAGCCGCCCTATGGCATTTCTATGCAAAGCTCAAATTCAGGACCAAACTAACTGTTTTTGTAACCATGCATCGTAAAGCTATGCATGGTAAAGGTTTTTGTTTTTGTTCTTTTAACTTCAATGTAAGCATTTGTGGGCCCAATTAGGATCAAGACTATGGTGCTCTGGGAAGGGGGTTAAACCTTTCCCTCACCCATTTTCATCCCAATGAAAAAAGTATCCATTTACACCAATGGGGCCTTTTTAATTGTTTTTCAAAACTCCCGGATGTGGAATTTGGGGATTAAAATGGGTGAGGGGGAAGGTTTAACCCCTCCTCCCAGAGTGCCATTGTCCCAATCCAAATCAGGACCACACACACTTACAATGTAGTAAAAAAACAACAACCCCACAACCTTACCATGGATAGCTTCAATATGCATGATCACAAGAACAGTTAGTTTGGCCCTTATTCAGTATGTATAAGGAAGGCAGTACAATCATTTATTTGAGGAGTAAATGACAGAGAGGAATGAGGGGCCCAATACTGTTGTGAGCAAACGTTGTCTCACATCGACGAAATGTTGCCTGGGAATGAAAACGGAGTGGCCAAGGCAATGGTTTTGTGGAAGAGATGAGGGCTGAAGAGGGATTTGAAGGAAGAGGTGAGCTCACTGCATAGGTGTCCTGTGACTGTTCCTAAGAAGGTTCCATGCGAAGAATGAATTTGTAATCATTCTCATAACTGACTTCATTTGCTTGCCTGTCAATAGTTCCGCCTCATGCATCCGATGAAGCAGGCTGAGGCTTACACAAGCTTATGCATTTTAAAAATAATAATAATAATAATAATAAAGGAGTGGGTCTCAAAGGAGCTTGCCACCAGGGCTCACTCTGCCTCTTGTTATAATATACCTTCTTTCCTCTTTCTGACAGGGCTATTATGGATGTACATCTCGAGCTTCTTGTACAGGAGATGGGATTGTTTCGCCTTCCAAATCCAATCAATCTTCATCAGAAGCCCCCCCCCCCATCCATTCCAACTTTCATAAACATCTTTTAAAGCTCCACTTAAGAACAGAATACAGTAGATTACCTGTCCGTCTTACCTTGTGCACAGCCGTAACAGGGCACAGGCATGTCTTGTGCTGCTGTAGCTACCATCACTTCCAGTGCAAAGCACCTCTGGAATGATGTTATGTCCCAGCTGCCACCATTCAGCTGGAACAGGGAACCATGGCTGCATAAAACGGGGATTGTGTACTCTGCAAAAATAAATAAATGCACAACAATTCTGTGTCAAGATAATGCAAGTTATCTGCTACTTGAATAAATTATGCATATGTTACCTTAGGTTTGCATACTTCCTTCTGTTTTTGCTAGTTAGAGGAAGGGGGAACAGTTATGCAGGTCAACATTGCCCTTCCCCCTGGCCACTGAAATCCTACTTGAGCCCCCTCTGGCTTCTGAGCAACCACTAGATATTTTGTGTAGTGTCAGGCCTTCTCTCGCTATGATGTGGAACAGAGCCAGACAACAGCCAATGACAGAATGCCATCCTAGGCCCCTACCCTTCCTATATCGGCATGTTGGTCCTTCTGTTGCGCAACAGAAGGGGAATAGAGGGCTATTTCACCAAGCCAAAGGTATAGGGTGACGTTGTCTATGTTCACCTGTGCTAGTACCCTTACAGCAGAGCCTATGCTCCTCTAAGTGCAGCAATCCATAGGCTTGTGCCATTAGTGTTTTTCTTTTTAAAAAATCATTTATTGCTTTTTCAGTGGATTTGGGCAGCATGCACATCCTGTACTGAGAAGAGACCTATAAAATTTTAATGTCTCTCCAGTTAACTGATCCTTTGAGGGTAAACCCATGTTATGTCAGGCTGTTGTCCAACGAGGGCTGCGAAGAGCTGGCTGACCACACACCACTTGTTCCATTCTAGCTTGCTTTGAACTCCTATATCCATCCACTAAATACCAGGCACTAAAATACAGGATCTTGCACTTTCTCTCTCTCCTCCGATTTCACCTTGCTGATGAATAATAGATCATGAAGAGCTGGTCTATTACATGAATAAAGTACTAAGCGTACACCCCTGGGATTGGAATTCCCATTGAATCTGTGGTCCATTCCAGTGTAAAATCTATCTGGTGCTAAGACGTAACTCTACTGGATTTCTCTTCTTTGCAGCGAAGTGTATAAAAAATGCAGCATCCTGGAGTCTGTTTGAGAAAGGCCAGAGATTATGTTAACACTGAAGCCTATTTGGCTCCCTCTTGTACAGATGAATGCCTTCAGGTCAGTACCTAATAGACTACTACATGGAAATCTGGCTAATGGCTTCTTGCCTGAACTCTCTGTCTACTGAAGAACTTTGGTGTTACATTCCTGTGCCCTTAAGTGAAATTATTTCTATTGTTATTATTTTACATTGCAGCTCACAGGAGCAAAACTCTGTCTGCCTATCTGACTTTATTTTATTTATAGCCTGCCTAGGAGTGTGTGAGGAATCTGTCATAGGGGTGTGTGAAAATCCGATTGATTTTCTCAACTTGGTCCCATAGATTCCATTCCATCAACCCTGTGCTGGTGCCAACTCAATCTGACACAAGTCAAGTCAGACTTTCATTTTTTAAATGGACTGTGATTTGCTTAGTTTTTTTATTTTTAAAAGCCAGGAAAATTTGCGCAAATTGTGGAGTGGAGGCCCGAATGTTGCACAAATCTGAAATTAACTGTCAGAAAACTCAAGGTGGCCCAGCTGGAGTGTGTGCATATGCAGTGAAAGGAGGATGCTTCCATACTTCTCATGTTAAATGCTACAACAAGAACATTGACTTGAATCTAATGAGTCAGCCCCAATTTGCACAAATCGTGATTTGCGAAAATTGCACTAGAGATTGTAGTTCTCAGGTCCAGTTTTGCGCAAATATTTCAAGCAATTTCATGGAAGCTGGAACACCCTGCCAACTTGGCCCACTTTTGGCCATTGGGTCTGAAATGTGTTGAAAGTCCATTGAGCTCAAACGGATCCTGAACTGATGCATGAACCAGAAAGCACTGATATGGTGATACTCGTACTATTCCTAGGAAGTAACTTACATGCCCTAATAAGTTTGTATTAAAATGGGAACCCAACAAATCCCTCACTCATCCCTATTGTTGCCTCATGCGAAATTTTTTGAAAGGGTTGAGAGTTTTCAAAATATCATAAGGCTATGTGCTGAATGCATGACATCTCCTCCCCTAGAGTCACATAGTCATTATGCTTCGGCAACCTTTAAAACATGTGATGCTGTTGCTAAACATGCCCATTCCACTAAAACTCATTTCAAAACTGAAATGTGCTGAGCTTTCCATCTCAAAAGGTTTGAAAACAGCCATTTTGACTCCTTGGTGGACCACGCTGCCTTAACTACAGATGGAAATGGTAATCTTATTGATGCTTTATGGGGTGTAATGCATTTTCTTTTAAAAGTAAGTAACAAGCCCTAGGAGAAGGACTATGGACCTTCCCAGGTGAGGCATTAGGTAAATTAACTCCTGGACCATAAATGTTGGAAATACTCAATCCATGAGAGCAACCTGTCTGTACATTCATACATTTCTACTGAGGATTTGCATGCAGGAGCATAAGTCTAAATTAGAAGCTGGGCAAACATGCTTTGCATATTTTTTAAATTCACGGGAATATAATGGCTTTGAAAGATTGACTCTGCCTCAGATGCTTGCTCTCCCTGGTGAATATTGCACAAAAATCTGACACAATGAAGGAAGGAGAATGAATATACCCTTGGAAGAAAATAGGCTTTTCAAAACAAAGCAAAAACTGGCTGTATCCAAACTAAAGAGAATAAATGGAACGCATGGACTTGCAATCCAATATCCAATCTCCTGAAGAGAACTCATTGAATGGATTTTGTTGCTTCTGCTCTGGGGTCTGAATCTGATTGCCATATTTAGGGCGATGACCAAGGGAAGTTTGCAGGGCTGGCCTGAGACATTTTGCTGCCTGAAAGGAAGAAGAAGGTGCCCTCTCATATTCCAGGTACAAAAGCTGACCAGACTGGCACATGAATGTTTCTTCAACACTGACAGTGGAATATCATCCTCCACCACACCTGAAGGCAGCACACTAGCTTAGAGGGCACAGGACAAGGTGCAAGGCCCACAACTCTCTCCTCCAACACCTTGTTGCTGCCTCCTAGCATCTGCCACCTGAGGTGTCTGCTTCACTCAACAACAACAATAGCAGGTCCATAAAATATGTTTTTTTAATCAACCAGTGTTCCTTTGTTTCTTCTTCCCAGCAGGGACAGTCCTAGGTGCAACCTGAAACCATCACAGCACCTGGTACAGTCCCGTTTGAATGTCTACAGCCTCATCCCACATTCCACCTTAAGACTTTGACCATGCAGGCTTCTGTGACTTCTACATCAAATCAGCCTTTCCCCCACCTTCTCACTCTCCCCTCCCCCAATGCTTTTTCTAGTGCCTTGCCTGATGAAAAGATCTGGTGATCTTGAAAGCTTGCACACTATTGTGTGAACTTTGAGTTGGCTAATAAAGGTATTGTCATAATATGGATTTTGGAAGATGTTCTTACTGTGTTCTTATGCTCTTATAATATTACTCCACTCAACACATACTTAACATATGGAATCCATTGCACAGATAATGGTGGCCTCTAGCTGAGGTAGCTATTAAAACTGGGGAGGGGAATCATGGGGGATAGTTTTATCAGTGTCTTATAGTTGGTCCAAATTCCATATTCAGAGGAAATTTTCCTAGAGCTTTTCTACACAAGGTTATTAATCCATTGTATCTACCTTAGGTTTCATCACAGAACTGATATCCAAGCACTACACAAAGAGCTTTTCCTTTCCTGCTTTTCTGATGCCTAACCTCTAGGTGGCATTGTACTATAGAAGAATATCACAATAACACAAGTAGGAAAATACTTTCACAAATAATACTGCATTTTCCCTGCTCTAAAAAAAAAGCTTGCAGAAAGTGCTGTTTAAAAACGGAAGTAAAATTGGAGGGTCAGTTACATTGCCTAAAGGACCTGTAAACAACCATGAGTAAGGAATGATGAGCGCACAATAAATGCCTCATCTAGAAAAGCTCTCATATCAGATATTGGAGGCGAACAATATGGATGATATCCATCTTGCTCAGTTTGTGACCTTTCCAGGGGCTTCTCGTTGGCCACTGCTAGAGATGGAGTACTGGATTAGATCAACCTTTGGTCTGATCCTGGAATAGAGAGCTCTTATTTACTATGGTCCGGATTGCATTGCATAGACTGATCTGGGTGGATGGGTAGTTAGGGATGGAACATTTCAAGAAAGGACTGGGATAAAAGTGTGACCTCTCCCCAGTTCTATGATCCTACAAAATAGAACAGGGATGAGCAGACCTCAGGTTTGTTGGATCTAATTTGAGTTTTTCCACCCAGAACCCCCAAGATCCACCAACCAGAGCCAAGACATACACTTAGAATTAAAGAACAGGGTGTCTCTGACCACATTCTGAACATAAGAATTTGTTTTCAACACTAGAACTGAACCAAGCTCATAGTCCTTCCACACAAAAGTCCACTCCTGGCTACCGCAAACACTCTTCATTTCTGCAGCCTAATTTAGGTAGAACAAATCATTTTGTTGTAGCTATTGGGAGTCAGAAAAGCTTGCTGATCTACTGCAAGTCATGTAGAGATCAACCAGTAGATCCCAATCTAACTTCTTCCCACCCTGGAAATAGAAGATCACTGCAATGAAGAAAAATGCTAGGGACTGGTGAAGAACATTCTCTTAGGGGGGAAAACATCTGTCTGTGGAAATAAAATCTTATTTATTTATATTAAATTTTATATGCAGCTAATGCACCACACAGAGTTGTTAGCAACCATTAAAATCAACCATAAAATACAGTAAAATCCCAAAAGAGAAAAACAGCAACAACATAATAAATACAGACAGATGCAGCAGATAAAACAGAAATGTTGGATAAAACTTATCCAACTGATAAAAATAAATACCTGCCTAAACAAATGTTTGTGCAATATGGGGAAATTCTGTAAGAAAGGCTGCCAACCAAGCATCCTATGGCAAAGAATTCCACAATTCAGGTGCAGTCAAAGGAAATGCCTCCTTTTGTCTCCATCAGCCCAGCCTCCATTATGGTCAAAACATAGAGAAGGGACTTTCCATCAGGTCTTAAGGTCTGGGCAGGCTGATATGGGAGGAACCAGTCCCTAAGGTACCTTGGATCTAAGCCATTTAGGGTGCAATCCTATCAATTGTGCCCTCGATACTCATAAGCCCCCAAATTGGGAGACTAATGAGCATCGACTGCAGAGCAGGAGGAGTGGCGGAGGTGATCTCCACCTGCCCACTCCTCCTGCTCTGTATTTTAGCTAGATGGTCTTATTCGGCAATCTAGCTGAGGCGCTTCAGAGCAGGAGAGGAGGCGGCGAGCGCATTGTCAGGGTACCTTGTATCCTGGTGGTCTCAGTCACTTCCCCTCCCCGCTCCCCAAAATGCCCCCTGTACCCCCAAACCTTGGTCATTTCCCCAACCTCAGAGAGGCAGCTGGCATGGCTCTCTCCACGACAGCTGTGGGGGAGGGAAGGGTATTGAAGCATGGACCCCCAGCTCTGAGGTCGGAGCTCTGCCTCCGATCTCAGATATGGGAATCCAAATTATCCTATTGTCCACTAGACACTGTCTAGGGGCCATAGGACCACTCTCTTAGGGCTTTAAAGGCCTCCACCAACACTTTGAATTGTGCCTGAAAACAAACTGGAATGCCTCAATAAAGTCAAAGGGAAATGGCTGCTGGCTTAAATAGGAGGCAACTTTTGGTATAACATTTTGCACCTATGGACTACCTTGCAAAATTATTCCCATTTCTACATATCCAAGAAAACTTTTTGTTGAAAAGGAATATCCATATAATTTGCTTGAAGACAATCCAATAAATCATATCTTGTTTTCATCCAATTTCAGCTCGCAGTATCATCACTGAACAAGTTGCATGGGCAATTCATTTTCATGCATTTGTTTCATATACACAAACCAAAGGCAGTTCCCAACTAACACATCTTCCAAGGAAGTGAGAATTGCAATTTTAAAGAATGAAGATTCTGGGTAGCATGGCTGAGGTGGGCAGTGGTGTTGGTGAAGATCAAGGTTACTTCTGTAATAAAATGGAATTTCAAAATGTTATTGTCGATGGTTAGAAGTCTGAAAAGAAAGCTTTTATTAGGTCCAAAGTTTAGTGCTTCCAATATTCAGTGTAACTTCCTGGGTTGGGGGGAGTTTATATGTCAACAGCATGTTGAGATTTTGAAATGAAATGTTTCAACAAAAACATTTGAAGTATGCCACTTATATACAGAAGATGAATGAGCAAAATGTTAAGTGTTCTCACTCAAGTACTCCTTGTAGTAATTGCCATATTAAGGACTTCTATATCTCTGTGATGCTTATTCTCAAATCCCTAAGGGTAATCAAAATGTGCATGTGTGAGAAAGAGAATGAATTCAAACCTAAATATGGCTGAGTTCCAGCTTAATGCTAGACTATAGTCTAATGTTATGAGAATGAGCTTAGTTTAGCACTCGGTTCGCACTCTCCCCCTTCCCCTCTCCTCCTCTGGTGCAGCTTTCTGGAGAAGATCGGAAGCTTCTACTCTGTTTTAGATTAACTGCAGTTTAGTGTGTTATCTGAAACATAAACTGTGGTTAATCTTAACTATGGTTAATGAAAACAAGCCAGCTTCATAAACAAGCTGGCTTGTTTCTAGTAACTGTAGTTAAGATTAACCGCAGCTTGTCGGGCTTTGGACAACACAGTAAGCTTTGTTCAATCAAAAATGGAAGAGAAAGCCAGAAGAGGATGGGGAACACACAAGCTTGGGGAGAGGCTGTGCTCATTCTTGTAATGCTAAACTATGGCTTAGCAGCTTTACATCTGAACCAGCCCTATGTGTAAGTGATCATATAAATGAAGGTCAAAGTGGTAGTTCATTTATGGTCAGTTACACACACACACACACACACACACACACCAGCAAACATTTTAAAGAGTAAATATGGAGTTCAAAATATGGAGTTAAACCCATCAGTATAAGACTCTCTGCTGTTTGTTTTGAACGGCACAATCCAATGCCCTCTACCCTTGATGCACGTACGCCTCTGAACATGGAGGTTTACATGCATCCAATGCAAGGCATGAGGTGCAGTGGCGGTGACTTTTGCTGCCACCACACCTCTCACCCTGCATTCATCTAGTCAGCCATTTTCGGCCATCTAGATGAAGCTCTTCAGAGGGGGAGGGAAGGGACACCATTTGGATATGGCATAAGCTATTGGTCCCCGCCTCCTCCTCTCCCTGCCCCCATCATCACAACCCCTTTTCCTCCTCTCTGAGGCTGATCTGCAACCTTGGGTAGGCAGTTCTTTCCATGCCAGCTGTGGAGGGGGGGCTCAGCATTCAGTCCCAGCTAGGCGCTCACAGAAAACTCGGAGCTGGGACTCCGAATAATGCTATGCCCCCCCCAGGCAAGGTTGGAGGGCCATAGGATTGTGACCTAAGTTGGCTTTAAAGAACTTTTTATTTCAATCCACTGTTTACTGAAATGATGAACTGGATTTTTAATGCTATGTCTCTCTGCTTTTAACAGTAATTTTTGTTTTCTTGTTCTTATTGAAATTGTTTTATGCTCATGCTTCTTGTTAAATGTTTTTGTTTTTTTACATATTGACTTATGTTTTATGATATCAATTGTAAGCCACCTTGGTGAAATGTTTGTTTGAAAGGCAGCATATAAATTATTAATAACATTAAAAAAACACACACACCGTGTAATCAAGTAGTCAAGTAATATTGTGCGGTTCCTTGTTTAGATTTATATCACACTTTTTTTTATTGGCACGCTCAAGGCAGCTTGCTAGCAAAATGACCTTTACACAAAACAATCGCAACACTTCAGTACAAAATAATGACAAACTGGGGGGGGGGGATTGTCACATGGAAGATGAGTTGAGCTTTAGATAATAGAATCATAGAATCATAGAAAATAGAGTTGGAAGGGGCCCACAAGGCCATCGAGTCCAACCCCCTGCTCAATGCAGGAATCCAGGTCAAAGCATCCCTGACAGATGATTGTCCAGCTGCACCTTGAATGCCTCCAGAGTGGGAGAGCCCACCACCTCGCTAGGTAGTTGATTCCATTGTCTTATTGCTCTGACAGTCAGGAAATTTTTCCTGATGTTTAGGTGGAATCTGGGTTCCTGTAACTTGAGCCCATTATTCCGTGTCCTGCAAACTGGGATGATCGAGAAGAGTTCCTGGCCTTCCTCTGTGTGACATCCCTTCAAGTACTGGAAGAGTGCAATCATATCTCCCCTCAGTCCCCTCTTCTGAAGGCTAAACATGCCCAGTTCTTTCAGTCTCTCCTCATATAGGGCCTTGTTTCCAGTCCCTTTATCATCCTTGTCGCCCTCCTCTGAACCCTCTCCAGTTTGTCTACATCCTTCTTAAAGTGTGGTGTCCAGAACTGGACGCAGTACTCAAGATGAGGCCTAACCAGTGCCGAGTAAAGGGGAATTATCACTTCCCGCAATTTGGAAGTTATACTTCTATTAATGCAGCCCAAAATAGCATTTGCCTTCTTTGCAGCCACATCGCATTGCTCGCATTGCTGGCTCATATTCAGTTTGTGATCTACCACAATTCCAAGATCCTTCTCACTTGTAGTATTGTCTGGATGCAAATCAGATGATAGCAATAAGAACAGGAAAAGAGGAGGGTGGGAAGCAAGGCTACTCGGCCACCTCTTCTGAAAGATCTGCTTCATTGGGCTTCTCCTCTCCCTGAACTGTTTCCATTGGTCATTATAAGAAATACTTTTGGTTTTCCCCCTCTTCCCTCACCATCTCCCTCCAACCTTTTGTATTGTGACTTTTAGATTGCAAGCATGCTGGCAGGAACAGTCTTGTTTTATTTATTGTACGTAAGCTGCTTTTTGGTGTGAATAGCGGGGGGGGGGGACTTTAAACAAATAAGAAATAAGTGACCTGAAAGATCTGACCAAACGTTCATGAAGACCAGCACCTTGGCCAGTTCTGGGAATCCCAGAGCCATGGCATGAAGGTAACAGACATCCCCCACTGACACTGAGCCTGGAGATTCTATATAGCCATCATGGAATAATAATATTCTAATGTGTTGCAAAGTGAATTGTAATGACTTACTACTGTGAAAAGGAAAAACAACAACAACAACAACAACAACAACACTGCTAATTGTCAAATTTGCAGTGCATGTGTTAACTACAATGTCAAAACTCTTGTCCCTAAATATAGTGGATTTGATTCGGATTACATTAGTTGCCTTAGTTTCCAATGAAACCAATGAGAACTACATTCAAGTAACTTACACATGTCTACTCAGAAGTAACTCCCATGGAGTCCAGTGGGATTTACTTCCCGGTAAGTGTGTATAGGATTGGAGCCTTAGTCTGGTTAAAGTCTAGTAACCTTATGAATAGCTAAGCCAATAACAGATAGTTTTTGAAATGCGGACAAGTCAGTCCATGTCTGCTGAATGTTTGAAGTGAGATGTTGTTCTAAAATGTGACTGAAGAGCACCACTCTTTAAGCACTGGAAACCTCTCTGTGGAGTTCACAGTCATGTTAAACTTTCATGAAGCCAGATAAACATCTCTACTATGTGAGCCAAACTGGCCCATTTGGTGCTGTGGAGGGAGGCAATTGAGATTAGATAGGAGCCAGCTGCTAATTTTCAGTCTTCTGCAGAATGACTTCCTGTTTATCAACATATCTCTGAAGGTGAGAAGTATGGGACATTTGGCATTTCTGGTGAATAGATGTAAAGTTCATTTGTCAAACACTCTTCCATCTTTAATAATTCCATTGGGATTATTTACAACCCTTATGGACCTACAAGGCTGTCCAAATGCTCTCACTAAAGCTCTGTAGGTGAAAAACATGTCAATTTTAAAGAAGATTATTCCTTGATGTGTTGATCAAATCGTACTGATCATTTGTGTGTTTCACAGTGATTTTTTTTCTCTTCCTGCATTAAAACTTACAGACATTTCTGTCATGTGATTGTGCTGGGGGACTTAGATTACAATAACCCATAATACAATGAGTGTTTTATTTTGACAGATATATTTTATAGAAGCAACTGCAGCTGTGATGCACCAAATATGCTATCCTTGTCAAAAACACGTCTTGTAAAAAGTGCTATATTGGGGTATTATCAGTCCATCCAATAGCTGGAAACATTCAATGCTTGGTCTTTATCAGCAGCTTGTATACATTAAATCAAAAGTCTATATGTAGGGACCTGTGGCTTATGCTGGCTCAGCTTGTCTGAGCGTGGAAAGCTAAGCAGGGTCAGGCCTGGTTATTACTTGGATGGGAGACCCCTCCTCTAGTTTCCTGCATTGAGTAGGGGGTTGGACTCGATAGCCTTGTAGGCTCCTTCCAACTCTATGATCTATGAAATCTAGAGCACCGCTGGAAACCCTCCCTGTCAAAACAAAAAAGCAGCCAATTTGGTTCAATGATCCCAGTGAGGATTTAGCGGAGTAGTAGGAACATAAGAGCCCTGCTGGATCAGACCAAGGGTCCATCTAGTCCGGCATTTTGTTCACACAGTGGCCAACCAGCTGCCCACAGGAAACCTACAGGCAGGACATGCATGCAACAGCACCTTCCTGCCCATGTTCCCCATCAACCTGTGTACATAGGCATACAGCCTCTGATACTGGAAGTAGCATACAGCCATCAGGAGTAGTAGCCATTGATAGCCTTCTCCTCCATTAATTTGTCCAATCCCCTTTTAAAGCAATCCAACTGGGTGAGGGAGAAAAATGTCTCCGTAACTCACACTAACATAATTGCAAAACAGCTAGACAAATGAAGTTAACTTATTAACAGTTTACAGAGATATTCTCATCCATGTAAGCTGCTGAGCCTTCCAGAGATCTCTGCTGATCATGTTCAGGGGGTCATTTTGTGATATTCTTGACTCATCTGCTATTATCATGCATATGTAGGCCAATCACATTTAGAACAAGGAGCAGAGAAGCAACCCTGTGTAGAGTGTACATATGAGCAGCTGTTCACACATAGACACACATCCACATGAATTTCAAGGGGGTGGGGCCAGTAGGGAATGCAATGTCAGTAGGTGGGGCCAGCAGCATGGCCACACTCTTCATTGTATCCATGGTTATCCTATACATTAATAACACATGAAAAAGATTACAGTGTTTTCTAAGCATGGTGAAAATGCTAGCATTCAAATGCAGGAGAACTTGTGGGCCTCACGATGTTGTTGGACTCCAAATCCCATCAGCCCCAGCCAGCATGGTCAATGGGCAGGTATTGTGAGAGTTGCAAGTCAGCAGCATCTGAAAGACCACAGGTACCTCACCTGTGTTCTAATGGTAAGACACACCCTATATTTATACCCATTTCCTTTGGGAGGAAGAAACCATTTGTTTCCCATAACAAAAACAATCATATTTGCAAGATATAACCACTCAGAGATTTAATGTCTAGATGCCGTGTGTGTGTGCGTGTGTGTGTGTGTGTGTGTGTGTGTGTGCATGTGCGTGTGTATGTGTATGTGTGTATGTGTATGTGGGGGGGTAGTGTTAACCACCACGGAGAACACCAGGAATACACACACACAACATTTTTTAAAAGGCATTGCAGACATGAGACAGGACTGTAGCTCAGTTGTGGAGCTCATGCTTTGCATGCAGAAGGTCCCAGGTTCAATCCCTGGTATGTCCAATGGACCAATGGTCTGACTCAGTGACTGGGTTCAGACAACACAATAACCCACTCTTAGGGGTTGTGTATGGGTTGAGTGTGTGTTGTCATTGAACTGTGGGTTGTCATTGAAACATGAGTTATTGTGTTGTCTGAACCCAGCCAAGATAACAAACCATGGTAAACAATCCACAGTTCACAACCCAACAACAAATCACGGGTTCTCTTCATGGGCTGTTCGTGGTTAACAAGCCATGGCTTGTTAGCCCATCTGGGTTCAGACATTTCAGACAACACAATGACCCACATTTCAACAACACACAGTTCAACGACAACCCACACTCAACCCATACTCCACTCTTGAGTGTGGGTTATCGTATTGTCCGAACCCAGCCATTATAAGGCAGCTTCCTATGTTCCTATTTCCCACAGAGATGTGAGCCAGTGAGAGTGAGAGACAGGTTCCAGAAAATTGGGACTGATAAACAGGAATGGAGCATATGGGATATGCAACAAGCCTCCTTTGAAGATCCAGCAGGAGTACATTTCGCTAGCCACATTGGAAAGGCATTAAGGTAAGGTATAGCAAGGGTGCAAAACCTTTTTGGCTCCATGTGGCCACCAGACACAGGTTGTGCGGCCGCCATGCTTCCTGCTGCCACTGAATTCCCCCATCACTGCTTTCATGACACTAATGGCAGCACAGAACCAGTGATTCCAGTCAGGGTCACTAGGACAGGGAGGAGGCTAAAGCCGCCTCTTCCTGGTGACCTCACATTGCTGTTCTTTACCTATTTATCATGTAAATCCTAATACATCCTTGACAATGTCAGAATGATCTTCGACTTTAAAATGGTGTGATGGTCATTTTCTCTTACTGTTTGGCAGCTGTAGAATGGCATGTGCTGTTTAAAAAAGGAAAGAATAACATCATTTCTCTTTTTAGTACAGGGCACTTAACATACATTTTGAGTTTCTGCTAGAACATTAGAAGTGTTTAAAAGTAACAAAGTATGCCCCGATCACAAGAGAGGAAACTGTTATATCCCTGTTTCCTGTCAGTGTTCAAGTGACAATTAGGAAAAGAAAAGAAAAAATTATCACCCTGGCTGTATCAAGTGCTGCCATTTTTTCCTGGCTACACCTACACTTTTTATTATTATTATTATTACTTTCTGGAAAATGGCTGAGAGATTTGCATTTCACAGAAAGGTTCAGCTCTAGTCCAGAGCAATTTCCATAGCAAAAGCCATGTTTATTCAATATGTTCCATCCTATCATGGTGTGTGTGTGTGTGTGTGTGTGTGTATAAATCAAGCAGCATTATGACTCGTAATTGGATAACTGGACCAACACAAATCAACACAAATTGTCTATGTCATTTGCATTAAGATAACTTGAAAATAAACCTGACTATGGCTCTACTACAATTGAAAGCCTGTGGGCAGGGACTTCCTTCTACAGCTCTGTTTGCAGGTGCATAAAAATAAAATGTTTCGAAAAATAAATATTACACTTGACTCCTCTTACACTTTACTGAACTCCTTTTGTCTGAAGCAGTAAACATGTTTAAGTTAAACCCCTTGAGAGATGTTTTGGGGCTAAGGAAAAATCAATATTCACACATTTCCCTTGCCCTTCACTCCCATCCTGCCTGTATGTCTATTCAGAAGTAAGTTCCATTGAGATGATGATGATGATGATGATGATGATGATGATGATGATGATGATTACTACTACTACTACTACTACTACTACATTTTTATTCTGCTTCCCCCCCTTGCAACAACCCTTAGGCAGAAAGATTCAAAGGTGAAGCACATGTGGGCAAAAAGCCAGCTAATCCAGGGGGATCTGATGCAACAGAGATCAGCAGGCATCAGGGTGGTGGGGCAGATGGCCTCTCAGAGAACTGGGGCTCCAAATGAAAGATTTGAGGCTCTAGCCCTAGTAGGCCGACCCCTAACACCGCCTCTGCCCAAGTCTCAGTCCAGCACTCTAACCACACTGGCTCTAAAATTCTACTTTTCCCTGAATTGCATTCTAAGTAAGCTTTAACAATATCCATATATACAGGACAGGCTCCAAGTTGGAGCAGGCACTCAGCAAAGTGTCCTCCTTCATTAGTAGGAGTGATCTTTCCCCTTCATGCAGTGTGCCTGGTTCACAAGTAAAGCTATCTGTGTGGTGGAGGAGTTCGCATTGTTCTTCTCTCATGCTATTTAAGTGCTATTCACACACACACACACACACACACACACCTATGAACCAGGCCAAAGTGGTTCTATTACAAATTCTATTTGAATGCTTTCTATTACAAATTCAGTTTACCTATAAAACAACAGGGCATGGTCATTAGCAATAGCCGCCGTCTACCTTTATCTTGTACTGTTGTAGCACCATTCCCATCTTTCTCTCTCGCTCTCATATCAGTGACATTTTGCTTGACCTATTTATGACTGTAGCATCAGAACACCTGGCGGTACTAACATTTTTTTAATGCAGGAGCTGACCTAGAGACTCTCCGGCTAATGATGGTAGGTAACATCCTTTAATAGCAATGACCTGTAGAAGTGCCTTCCATGCTGCCTGGAGTATAACTGTATTCCAAGCAAGTCGTGCAAGAAAGAGCTGCTGCTGGCACAGTACAGAGTTGATGGGGGTTGGAGGAAAGAAAGGGGGGGTAAAGGGCAGTATCAAATTGTGTCATTCTGCTAGTGCAAATGACATTGCACTAACGGAAACTAGGTTCCGAACTATGCACAAGAGGAGAATCTGACTCAAATTACATTGATACAACTGCAGTTCCACAAATGTAATGCACAACCACTTACACAATGAAAAGTTTCAGTGGAGCTCCGCTACAGTTATTTGAGTTTGCAGAATGGCACCATTGGACACTACCCAAAGATGCTAGAACTTAGCCCTTTCCATTGACTGGGTTCAGACAACACAATAACACACACTCATGAGTTGAGTATAGGTTGAGTGCAGGTTGTTGAACTGTGGGTTGTTGTTGGAATGTGGGTTATCATATTGTCTGAACCCAACTGTTATAACAAGTCATGGCTTGTTATCCATGAACAACCCATGAAGAGAACCCATGGTTTGTTGTTGGGTTGTGAACTGTGGGATTTTCACCTTTGTTTGTTATCTCAGCTGGGTTCAGACAACATGATAACCCACATTTCAACAACAACCCATGGTTCAATGATAACCCACACAATGACAACCCCTGAGTGTGGGTTATCATGCTGCCTGAACCCAGCCATTGTGTGTTTCAACAGACTTTCTCTTAGCATAGGTCCAAAGGGATGTTTAGAAAGCTTCTGCAAATGCCTTGCAGCTTCTCTCTAAATAAGCTAATTGCACCACCCAATTGGCTTCTCCAAAGACTTGGCGGAATGTTGACAGTGCTCCCCCCAAATGTTACCGCTGTTCAGATGTTACTCTGAAAAGACATAACCAACTTTAACTAGAGTTCTTTGGTCAACAAGTGCTAAGAAGCATGTGGATCGGGGTGATCTGGTAGACACTGTGCGTTGAGAGGCTTTTGACAATGGCCCTCATCAAAGGTCACCAAGGATCCATCTAGCCCAGCATTCTGTTCACACCGTGGCCAACCAGCTGCCCATGGGAAACCCACAAGCAGGACATGAGTGCAACAGCACCTTCCTGCCCACATTCCCCAGCAACTGGAGTACGTGGGTATACTGCCTCTGATACTGAAGGAAGCATATAGCCAATCAGGACTAGTAGCCATTGATAGCCTTCTCCTCCATGAATTTGTCCAGTCTGCTTTTAAAGCCCTCCAAATTGGTGGCCATGGATGCCTTGGTTGCCTCCAAGGAACTATATTGGGACCAGTGTTTTTAAACTTGTTCATCAATGATCTAGAGTTCGGGGTGAGCAGAGAGGTAGCCAAGTTTACTGATGATACCTAATTATTCAGAATGGTAAAAACAAAACAAAAAATATGGATTGCAAGGAGCTTTTGGGAGAGCTACAAAAGGCTTTCTCCAAAGTGGATGAACAGGTAGTAAAATGGGAAATGCACTTCAATGCAAGTCACTGTAAAGTGATACACACTGTCCTCCCCCCCCCCCAATCCTAACTTCACATATGCAGGGATGGATTCTGAGCAGTCAAGTGCTGCGTTTTCTCGAATGAAACATAGAGTGTTCGAGGATCGGGATATTTGTAAGAAGACCAAAACGCTGGTTTATGAAGCCATTGTATTACCAACTTTATTGTATGCCTGCGAAACATGGACTATCTATAAACGTCACCTCCAACTCCTTGAAAGATTTCATCAACGTTGCCTCCGGAAAATCCTGCGAATGACTTGGGAAGATAGGCAAACAAATGTCAGTGTACTGGAAGAAGCAAAGACTACTAGCATTGAAAAAATGATCCTTCAACGCCAACTTCAGTGGACCGGTCATGTTGTTCGAATGCCTGACTGCCGTCTCCCAAAGCAGTTACTTTATTCCCAACTCAAGGATGGAAAGCGGAATATCGGTGGTCAATATAAGAGGTTTAAAGATGTTCTTAAGGCTAATCTAAAAAAAATGCAATATAAACATCAAAAACTGGGAAGCTTTGGCCCATGAACGATCTAACTGGAGGTTGGCCTTTCACAAAGGTTCTATGGACTTTGAAGAAGCTCGAGTGCAAGGTGAAAGGGAGAAACGTGCTAAGCGAAAAGCACATCAAATGAATCCTTTACAAGACCATCTTCCATCTGGTAACCTGTGTCCTCACTATGGGAAGCTGTGTGGGTCTAGAATTGGCCTCCACAGTCACTTACGGACCCATCGCTAGAGTCTACACAATTTTCTTTAGAATTTTCCTCCTTTTAAAATCTCCTTTTTGTAAATTTTCTTTTTTTTTTTTTATCCTGGAAGACAATCTTACTCGGTCACGAGTGATCGCCTGACTGACTGGGAAGGAAACCTTGGAGTTGTGGTGAATAACTCATTGAAAACATCAGTCCAGTTAACAAGGGTAACTCCATGTTTGGGATCATTAGGAAAGGGGTTAAAAATAAAACTGCCAATATCATAATGCCTTTATACCAGGGGCTGTCAACTTTGGAGGGTCTGGGGGATATTTTTCCCCACCCAGGCCCATCCTGTAGGGAGCACTCTTGTTGCCACTGCCCCACAGTATTCTGTGGGTTACTGGTAACCCAAAAATTGGTGGTTTGTTGCCAAAATTCAGCAAGAAACCACTATGAAGATGTACTTGGTCAAATTTAGCTTGAGAACAAGCTAATTTTGACCTATTTATCACTCTGCAGAAGTAAACTAATGCTTTTTTTTTTGTTACCACTAATTTTGGTGGCACAGTGGTGGGGGGGCAGTGGGGGCTATCTCTATAGGGAAGATATCCACGGTTCATTGTGAATACTGTAATACATAACTACTGCGGTGTGGAAAGCACTTCTGATTCAATGTTGAATTCCACATCCAATAAAGTTTCTCTCTTGCGCTCCATAAAAGGTGTGTGATTCTTACAATGCATGTTCAGTCTAGCAAACTGTCCTTCAAAAATCTTTCCTTCTTCTTTTTGTAAACTTTCAATCACACACACACGCATGCACACACAAGATTTGAGGAGCAAGTCCCTTTATAGAGGAATGTCTGGATTGTTTCTCCTAATTTGCCAAACACACACAAAATACCTCTTTGACAAATCAGAGTCTGGTAATTTACTAGCCAGGTGTCTGATCTCCTAACTGCTGGCGTGCTGAGAAAAAAACATTTGCGGATATTCCATTCAGTTTGGAGATGCTGGGCCATTTTGTATTGCTTTTCCTATCACTTTGATTGCTCATTTGACTTCCCAAACCCTCTTACATTGTAAGCTGAGTGTAGAGTTGATGGCTGATTTCAGTTGCTCTGTGTGCTACCAGTGCTATCATGTGATGAGTTGTTTCTGTGCAGCTGCTAGGGTGGCCAGGTGTACTCTTTTACAGAGGATAGTTCTCTGTTTGAAGGCATCCTGTATTTGAAGGGCTGACCAGTCCTAGTCCAGTTTAAACAGAAAAAAAACATAAGAACTGTTACCCATCAATATTTAGCACCTGGGCAGCAAGCTGAGCAAGTAGGTGACACAGGTCACCTAGTTACAATCTTCCACAGTATGGTGAGATGCACTGCATTTCTATTTAAAGTACAATAACTAATTTGAAACATGCATCTAGACATATAAACTAGCATATGAACATATTATGCAAATCACTGTCCTCTTTTCTTCTTTATTTTTTGTTGTTGATGTGTTTCCTCTTATTTTGGTGATTCATAAGTATCCATCCTAGTTGTTATCCTCATCTTCCTCCCTCTCTCTCCTGGAATCCTTCCCATAGAGCTGTTGGTGGTAGATGACCCAGGGAGAGAATGGAGTATAACTGGAACAGGCCCTGAGGTCTTCTTTGCTTGCCTCTCTCCCTCTCCTGGAATACCGCCAAGAGGGCAGTTGATAGTAGCTGTCCTGAGTCCAGCTGGAGCAGGCCTGGAAGTCTTCTTCACCTGTGGCTCTCCATCTCTCTCCTGTAATCTACTTGAAATCCACTGTATAAATATTTGAAGAATCAACTTCTCCTGCATGAACCTACCTGGTACAATTATCAGCCTCCCAGGGTCCCACCGCCTTTTGGAGACAAGGCCTTCTCTATGGTGATGCCCCTCCTTTGGGATTCTATCCTTAGAGAGGTTTGCCTGGTGCCACCTCCCTGTCAGGTGAGAACATTTACCTAGGCCTTTTAATTTCTTATGTTGATATTTTAGTCTGTGCTGCTGTGATCTGTTTTATTGTTGATTTGTGTTATATTTGCAAGGTTTTTTCCAGCATGATCTTAAACATGCTTATTCAGAATAAAGGTCAGAGAGCATAGGATTCACAATTTTGATTTTGTTTCAGTTTGTAAACTGCTCTGTGAGAACTTTGGTAGAAGATGGATAGATAAGAATGTTGAACACATAAATATGATCTATACATGTGAAGCATCATTGTTAAGTTACAGCAGCCCCCATATGATGGCAATAAAGTGTACCACATGCTTCCCCCACTCGAAAAACACACACACCAAAACCCCCAAAAAGTCTTGAAGTGATATTTCAGCTACAATAATATACACACTTATCTAGCGGCATGTTGTACAATCATAGAATCCTAGAGTTGGAAGGGACTTCAAATATCATGTAGATAGAGGTATATAGAATTATGCATGGTGTGGAGAAAGTGGACAGGGAGACATTTTTCTCCCTCTCACATAACACTAGAACATGAAGCTGAATGGTGGGAGATTCAGGACAGATAAAAGGAAGGGCTTCTTCACACAGCGCATAGTCAAACTATGGAATTCACTTCCACAATATGTAGTGATGGCCACCAATTTGGAGGGCTTTAAAGGG
Source organism: Shinisaurus crocodilurus (assembly GCA_021292165.1). Taxonomy (NCBI): domain Eukaryota; kingdom Metazoa; phylum Chordata; class Lepidosauria; order Squamata; family Shinisauridae; genus Shinisaurus; species Shinisaurus crocodilurus. Next base: position 16,013,425 of record CM037887.1, on the reverse strand, counting down.
GGATTGGACAAATTCCTAGAGGAGTAGGCTAGCAATGGCTTCTAGTCCTGATGGCTCTATGCTACCTCCCGTATCAGAGGCAGTATGCCTATGTACACCAGTGGCTGAGGAACATGGGCAAGAGGGTGCTGTTGCATTCATGTCCTACCAGTGGGTTTCCTGTGGGCAGCTGGTTGTCTATTGTGTGAATGCTCGACTAGATGGACCATTGGTTTGATCCAACATGGCTCTCCTTAAGTTCTTATCTAGTCCAACCCCTTGGCAATGTAGGAAATCTGATGCTACAGCATTCCTGATAGGTGTCCATCCAGCCTCTGCTTAAAACTGTCTAACAAAGGAGAGTCCACTACTTTCTGAGGCAGTCAGTTCCATGTCAAACATGCTCGTACCTTCAGAAAGTTCTTCCTCATGTTAGTTGAAATCCCCTTTCTTGTAATTCGATGCAGTTGATTCGGGCCCTACCCTCCAAAGCAACAATGAACAAATCCATCATCTATGTGACCACCTTTCAGATGTTCTAAGATGACTTATCATATCACCTCTTAAAATATTGAACTCACTGTGGTTTACATCTGAGTAAATGTATACATTTGTACTGTAAGGCATAGCCAACATCCTTTGAATTGTGCTCGCTATGTTTTGGCCTTCCTTCTTCTCCCTCCTTGCAAATGGTCCATGCCACTTCCTAAATATTCTGTGCATTAGTTCTTCACTTTGACTGATGCCTCTGCCTTGTACTCTTGAGAGGGATCTAGTGGCTAAGCAATCTCAAAGTGCAGCAAAACCACAGTGCCTGTCAGAGATAGATCCATGACATCACTTTGTGACAGATGTGGTTGCCGAAACCACCTTAAGTCATCCAGTCTGAAAGGAGGAGAGATGGAGGAGATTGTTGCCGCCTGGAATCTTTCATGTTCACTTAATTGTACCTCTTCCTCAAGGCTGAAACATTACTCCACTGGGACTTGTGATTTCGCTTTGATTTCCTTTGCCTCCTTCTCCCCAGACACAGGGACAAACAACACTGCTTTTGTTGGGAAATATCGATACACCGGGTGACAAAGCAGACTGGGAAGCAAAGGGCAGTTTCCTCACCTCAAAGGAGCATACCCCTAGCAGTAAAACAGAGAGGAAGGAAATTGCTGCTGTCCTCAAAGTTGTCCTTCATCCTTTTCCACTATCAGTGTCTTATCTTTTATCTCTGTGGCACCTATTGCTTGAGTAGCAGCAACTGCCCCCAAAACATTTAAGATACAGGCTACATGGAATAACTTAACTTCTCACAACTTCCATTTATGGGAATGTAGCTCAGTTAGTGGTGTGTATACACACACACACACACACACATATATATACTATTACATGCTGGCCCTAAGGACACTGTTGATCCATCTGAGGCCTGCTGCAATACATTTGCTTGGCACTTCCAGGATAAAATCTCTTGTATCCACCGGGACTTAGACTCCAGTGTTACAGCAGGTGAATCAGTTGAGGTATCCAGAGCACAGCCTTGTCCAGTTTTCTTGGATGAGTTTCAGTTGGTACAGCTTGAGGACGTTGACAAGGTGCTTGGACAGGTTCATGCAATGACTTCCACATTGGATCCATATTTATTTATTTGTCGTATACTGCTAAGTATAATAAAATCCCTAAGCAGATCCTCATGGCTTATTAAAACTGGCAGGGAGGGAACAGCTGGCTGTGCCAGGGAGGTGATTAATGCCTCCTTGCAAGAGGGAGTGATCCCAGGTCTCCTGAAAAAGGTGGTGAGAGCACTCCTGAAGAAACCCTCCTTGGACCTGGAAAATCTTAATAATTTTAGGCCAGTGGCAAATGGTCTTTGAGCAGGTGGTTGCCAACCAGCTCCAGACATTCTTGGATGAGACTGGTAAGATCCATTTTAGTTGGGGTTCAGGCCAGGATTTGGCACTGAAATAGCCTTGGTCACCCTGTATGATGACGTATGTCAGGAGAGAGACAGGGTGTCTGTGACCTTGTTGATTCTTCTTGATATCTCAGTGGGTTTTGATACCATCGACCATGGTATCTTTCTGGGGCAATTGTCTCAGTTGGGAGTAGGAGGTACTGCGTTGCAGTGCTTTCACTCCTACTTGGATGGTTGGCTCCAAGTGGTGGTGCTTGGGGAATATTGCTCAGCCCTGTGGATTTTCCAGTATGAGAGAGGTGCTCCATCAGGTATTCCGGTCCCGAGCCATGTAAGGCTTTATAGGTCAAAACCAGCACCTTGAATTGGGCTTGGAAACATATAGGCAGCCAGTGCAAGCAAGCCAGAATCGGTGTTATATGTTCGGACCTTCTTGTCCCTATTATCAATCTGGCTGCTGCATTTTGCATGAGCTGCAGCTTCTGAACCGTCTTCAAAGGAAGATCCACATAGAACACATTGCAGTAATCTAACTTGGAGCCTACCAGAGCATAGGCAACTGAAGCCAGGTTATCCCTGTCCAGTTAGGGGCATAGATGGGCCTCGCCAGATGAAGATGAAAAGAAGAAATAGAACTGTGTGTCATCAGCATACTGGTGACAGTGCACTCCAAAACTCTACATGACCACACTCAATGGTTTCATATAGATGTTAAATAGCATGGGGGACAAAACCAGGGTCTCCATAGACCAGGGGTGGACAGAAGGTATGTAGAACTCCACGTTTTGGACTTCAACTCTTAGAAGCCTCTACCAGCATGGCCAATCATCAGTAATGTTGGAAGTTGAACTCCAAAACATCTGGAGATCTACTTTCTGCCCATCCCTGCCATAGTTAATTTTAACATACAAAGAAGTTAATATGGGAGCAGTCAGTATGCCAGAGATCCATTAGAGAGGGCACAGAATGTTATTACATTGTTAAAGCTAAGCAGGTTTCAGCCTAGCCATTCTTGAATATAAAGATCTCCAACTTTATTTATTTATTTACAGTATTTGTATGCCACTCCATATCTAAGTAGATTCCGGAGCAGTGAACAATAAAAAGATAAAAACAGAGAAAAAAGAAACAAAAACAATACATTGAAAACAAGGTAACATTAAAATGGTGGTTGGACATCAGAGAAGGCTTCCCAGAACAAGGAGGTCTTCACCAGGCGCTGAAAGCAGCACAATGTTGGAGCCTGCTTGACCTTCAGAGGCAGGGAGTTCCACAGAAATGGAGCCACCACACTGAAGGCTCTTCTCCTGGTGGACACCAATTGGAGCCAGAGGTTCATGAGGAAACACCAAGAGCATGCCATCTGATGACCTAAGTGATCGGGCAGGTTAGTATGGGAGGAGGTGCTCTCTCAGATAACCTGGTCCCAAGTTGTTTCAGGCTTTGTACACAAGTACCAGAACCTTAAACCTGACCTGGTAGCAAATAGGTAGGCAGTGCAGTTCCTTCAGCAAAGGAGTTGCATGCTCAAAAGGGGCAGCTCCCAACAACAGCCGAGCTGCTGCATTCTGCACTAGCTCCAGCTTCTGGAGCAGCTGTAAGCGTGGCCCCACATAAAGCACATTGCAGTAATCCAGCCTTGAGGTTACTAGTGCCTGTATCCAAGCTATCCCTGTTCAGGAAAGGCCATAGCTGGTGAACCAATCGAAGATAGTAAAAGGCACTCCGAGCCACCGCAGTCACTTGAGACTCCAGCAACAATGACGGACCTAGGAGTACCCCCAGACTATGAAACTGATCTTTCAAAGGGAGTGCAACCCCATCCTGAACAGGCAATGAGCCTGTCTACCAGACTTGGGAACCGCTCACCCACAGGGCTTCTGTCTTACCAGGATTTTCATTCTCATATAAGCTGCTCTCTGAGAGCTGGAAATGATTGCAATCAATAAACAGAAGCAAATTCTATGATAAATATTAGCATCAGAAAAGCATAATATGGTTTTGGACTCCTTATCTGAGAAAATTAATACTGTAAAACTGCTTCATTGTATAATGATATGTTTTCTGTCTATAACAAGCAAGTGCAACATTATTATTTTCCCCCCATTGACAGATCTGCTGAAGTGAACATTTCTTTGCTGGAAGGAAGTCAAATGATGTACAAACAAATATTTTGGCTAATATCATGCAACTCCGAGTCCTTGTAGCAGAAGGAACACAGTAAAGCAGGTTGTGTAGTGGATTATAGCCAAACATCCCCAGATGAATTTTGTAATCCTTAACTCACAAACCAAAATGTTGCCATGCTGGATGGGAGCATTGGTCCACCTAGCTCAGCAGCTTTGTCCACCACAGGGCATTTTGCAAGCATGTCAAGAAGTCAATACTGGGTCTGCTTCCTGGCAACTGGCAGTGATGGATATAGATTTCATATATTTCATAGAGTTGGAAGGAGCCTACAAGGCTATCGAGTCCAACCCCCTGCTCAATGCAGGAAACTGGAGGAGGGGGTCTCCCATCCAAGTAATAACCAGGCCTGACCCTGCTTAGCTTTCCACGCTCAGACAAGCTGAGCCAGCATAAGCCACAGGCCTGTGTGTACAGCCTTCTCAAAAAATGGAGGCTGTACTTATGGTGTCACAGGTGGTAACAAGTGATAGATCTCCATGTCAGGGCTGGCCTGAGACCTTTTGCCATCTGAGACAATGAACAAGATGGCACCCTCCTTCCCATTCCATGTTCAAAGCCAACTAGAGTTGAGGCTGAATCTTACTTCAATGCTGGTAATAGGTACAATGGTGATCTTCAATTGTACTTGAGGGCAGCCGGCTAGCTTAGGGGGTGCAGAATAGGCCATGTGGTAAAGAAAGCTCTGTCTTCCAAGGTGTTGCTGCTGCTCCCTGCCCCTCAGCATCTGTTGCCTGAGGCAACTGCCTCTCTCTGCCTAATGGTAGGGCCAGCCCTGCTCCATGTCCACAACTGTGCATCCATTCAGCAGCTGGGGTTACATGCAATGAGGTTGGCAATAGCACCAAAGATCTTTTGGGGGCACAGAAGACTGAATGCAGCTCCCTGCACCACCCCCGCACCACCCCTGCAAATAGAAGGTTGGGGCTATCAGTGACCATCTGATTGCGGTGATGGTTGTGAAATACCAGCGGCTGGATTATACCAGGAACTGTGTATGAAGAATCTGTTTGTGCACACAATTTCTCATCCAGTTAGGAATATGTGTGCAGGAACCTGCTTCCAGGTACATAGGCCTCTAACTGGATCAGAATGGTTATAGTTATTTCTTTTTCTTTTTCTTTCAAAAGACATTTCTGTTGAATGGTGCAATGTATACTTGCATTTGCTTGTCTAAATTGTATCAACCTGTCAATTTCAGTGGATGCCTCCCCCCAAGTTTTTGCATTTTGAAGAGATCACACAGTAATTGTAGACCACAAAATGTGTGTCTCAGACCAATGAGTCCTTTTGCAAAAATGAATGAATAAACAAAACCGAGGCCTATAAAAACAGCAACAGCAAAGATAAAAGAAAGGACAGCACCAAGTCCGAGCAGACTGTGTACATACAAGCAAAACGTGAGCTCATCGAAGTTCTTCAAATTTCCCCTCGAAGCTTGTTCTATCTTGTGCCCGTATCAGATTGCAAGCTCTCTTTTTTTCTCTTCACATAACAATTCATCCGTATTTTTGTGTGCATTTTCCCAAATATACACATCAATTGTGCACATCTTTGTATGCATTCTTCTCCCATTGATTGTGTTTTGTGTGCATTTTTCAAAAGTACATATTTTTTCATGCACATTTTTCAAATGTATGCATGCTGTCAAATGCATTTATTTTTTTTGGTCCAAAAATCCCATCGCAAGCTCGGAAATGTACAGACTTCAACCGCAGATTGCAGCCAAGTCCGTATTCGATCCAGAGAAGGTGCAAACTGAGTAAATTCTGACCAAAAATAAACTGAAATGGATTCCTCATACATCCCTACCAGGCTTTGATAGGTCTGAAGGATTCCTACCCCGCTCAGGAATCCATGGCCCATCATCAAGGCCAACAAAAGTGGTAGGATGTTTCAATTCTATTGAGGAACATTGGGCCAGTTCAGATGATATTTGGCCCCAACTGGCCCAACTCTTGGAGGGGAGTGAGTGTCGGTAGCTCCCTGCCCATATAAAGTACACACAGCTTACTGCCTTTATCTCTGCCATCCCCACATGTACACATGGGGATGGATCATCCAATTTCCACTTGCTCGAATACACATTGACTGGGTTCGCACGACACATTAAACCTACTGAGGATTAAAGCTACTGAGGTATAAAGTGTTGTGTTAACCCTGCAGTGACCTTCTAAACCACCCTGCTATTCCATGGTTTGCGGTAGACGACATGCTAAGCTACCTACAACCCAAAAAGGCACAGAGTCCCTTGGCCACAGAGGCAAAAAAAGAATCTCTCCAAACTGGGAGAATGGGAATCAAAATTACAAATGCGGTTCAATGTAAGCAAGTGTAAAGTAATGCACGTTGGGGCGAAAAATCCCAACTTGAGGTATAACCTGATGGGATCTGAGCTAGTTGTGCGTGACCAAGAAGATCTTGGAGTTGTGGAGGACAGCTCGATGAAAATGTCGACCCAGTGTGCAGCTGCTGTGAAAAAATGTGTATCTCTTTGGACTGGAAAAAAGATACTTGTGCATGAATGCCATAAACTCTCCAGTTTAATAGCTAATACAGCCTTCCCCATCCTGATGTCCTCCAGATGTGCTGGACTACAATTCACATCACCCTATGCTGATGGGAGTATAGTTCAGCATGTCAGGAGGGCACAAGGTTGGGGAAGGCTGACTTAATCATACTTAACATTTGTGTAGTGCTTCCAAGTGTTCAAAGTGCTTCACATGCATTCTCTAGCACTCATCCTAACAGCACCTTCCTCCAACCTGCTGCCCTCCAGGTGCGTTGCACTACAATTCCGATGGAGCTACATCCCCTCCCACCCACCCCAAAAAATGTTGATAGTGTACAGTTTTGCTGAGAAGCCGCTGGCGCAGTAAAATTCTGGCCTTTGGAAAAGCAACAACCTTATACTTCTCTCTTTTGACTACGCAGAATGCATTTTATATCCCCGAACAAACTTTTAGAATTTTCATCTGGACTTGATTTGCCATTGTCAGCAAAAAATAAAAACAACAACAACAACAACAACACCAGCCTATGCATGCGGCAGTTTATTTATGGGTGAGTTTTTATCTCTAAACAGATTTGTAACTAAAAACAGGAATATCTTTTTATGGGAGACAGCTGGTTGGGAGATTAAAGAAATGTAGCAAGGGAGAAGAGTTCAAATTAACAAACATTCCTAGACAAGGAATGCCTGGGAGCATTAGCAAGCTTTTAGCTCTCGACCTAAAAACATATCTAATCTCATCCATGGGCATGTACTGATGGATTCCGCTTTGTTATTTGATGATAACAATCTTTAAAAAGCCTTGAATTGGAGCCACAGCATTGGTGCCTCTCGACAACTGAGAGCCTGGAAATAATGTTTTCTGTCTGTTCAGCCTGCTGCCGTAGCTGTGCTGGTCTTCCAGAATGAACCTTAATGAACAGTTAACATTACGAGCTGTGAAACAGGCATTAAGAACCAATCCAACATAGAGTGGCCCAATGTTTCTGTGCTTCTAACGATCACCTTAGCTAAAATCAGAAAGATTGCACATAGTTGTTACATGGCACAGAAATGTGTCATCATCAGAACACTATTAGTATGGGTCTTGAGACGCATCCCACCTACCCTCAGTCCTTTAGGATTTCCCATCAGATTGTCCCATCGGATTGTCATGCAATCCCGGCTCCAGGTTTTTGAGGGCCCTTGGGCAAGACACCTTCCACAGGCTCCCTCCCTCAATGAGTCTACCTTCTCACCAGCTACTCTTGCTCCTCATCCTCTTTCTCATTATTGCTACCACTTGCTTGCTGGACTGGACAGCCAGAGAGCCAAGAAGCAAGCAGGCCATGGCATCTACTGTCCTTTCTTCCCACCACCACCATTCTTGGGCTAGAGCAAGAGGCAGGTGAACAGGCAGGTTGCAATGGTGAAGAGTCCTTTTGTCAGTGGGCCCCTGCTGGGGTGCGGGCCTTGGCAGGTGCCCGACTATGCCTACCCTTGACACCAGCCCAGGGAGGAGGGGGGAATTCCAGGGGGCTGGAGGAAATCTAAAAATGTTCACCCCAGGAAGGGTCTACCATTAGAAATAATGATGGTGGCTTTTCTGCACTGTTCTTTAACTAATTGCTCAGCTGTTGCTTATGCTATTGGAGTTGCAAACCACAGCCCAGTGGGCTGCCATATTCCTCTGCCAGGCCTCTGTTTGAATGATGGTACATCAGGATGCAGTGTTGCTTCAGAGGCATTTTTAAACAAACAAAAAAAGACCCATGAGGTCCACCATTTCCCCCCCATCATTATCTGGAATAATGTCCTGATGTAGCATCATTCAAACGGAGGCATTGCAGGAAAGAATGGTGACCTGATGCTAACTGTTGACCTGTTGCAGGAAGCTGTGGAGTAACCAGTTGAAGAGAGAATACACACACCCCGCCCAAAAAAGCCCCTGCTTCTGCCACAATCACTACTTACCCTGCCAAAAAAAGAAAATATAGAATTACACACACACACACACACACACACACACGAGATTTGAGCTGAAAATCCAGCCCCATTTTCACAGCTTGCATGAAGGTGGGATGGCATTTTTGATTCAGAACTTCTTCTCCTTCTCCTTCTCCTTCTCCTTCTGTCTCTCTCTTCCTCTCTCAATTTTTAAAACAGTAAATCCTGCTGTGGAGAGGGGACAACTCAGATCAGTACCATGGTGCTGGGGGAGTGAGGTTTTTAAACCCTTCCCCTCTGCAGCGTTCCTGCTTGAAATCACATACACACACACACACATACATCATCACCAAGCTATTTGCCCCATGAGGCACAACATACAGGTTGCATATGCATACCCGAATGCTTCGCCCAATTGGTCACATACCGGCTTCAGAAAGGGGGCAATTGTGTGCAAGAAAACAGCACATGGAGGGAAGGGTTAAAAAGGGGGGGAAGCCCCTCTCCCACTGTCATGGCCCCAATTGGAATCAGAACTGGAATTCCCCTTCTGCTGCATTTGCTCTTTTAAAAAAAAATAATGTGGGAGATCTTGTCTAGTTTTGCCCTAAGTCACAGTCAGCTGTATAAAATTTCACATGAAACCTCATTTGTCCCTTAGAGGGAACTTGAAAATACTTTCCAAAATAGCTTTTTCTTTAGGAACTATATATTACCACCTCTCTGTGTGAGCATGGCATATATAGCCCAGACACATTTATTCCAAGAATCTCAGCTGTCTTTTTTTTTTTAAAGAAAGGGTATGAATCATGGGTAAATGTGGTGTGTGTTTGTTTGTTTGTGTGTGTGTGTGTGTGTTTAATTACCCATCATGTGGAAAAAGGGATGGAGCAGCGAACAACAACAGCCTATGTTAATTCTCAGTTAAGATCAAATAAAATAGCTCAAATATTCAAAGATCAAAAAACATCACTTGCCAGTTTAAGACCAGATTTAAGGCTATCTCATGTTGGTTCAAACTCCACAAAGCCAGGAACTAGGAAGCTATTAACAGACGTGCCCCATGAGCAGTAATGATGTTGTACAATGTCACAAATTTTGATGTGCACAATTGTGAAAATGCGCACCACTGTGAGACCCAGTGTGGCGTAGTGGTGAGAGTACTGGACTGGGGCTCAAGAGATCCAGGTTCTAGTCTCCACTTTGTCATGAAGCTCACTGGGTGACTTTGGGCCAGTCACTGACTCTTAGCCTAACCTACCTCACATGGTTGTTGTGAGGATAAAACGGAGAGGAGGCGGATTATGTAAGCCACCTTGGGTTCCTTGCAGGAAAAAAGGCGGGATATAAATAAAATAAATAAATTGTGCTTGCTTACCATGATGTACCCTCCTTGCACCCACACTTTTCCTGGGATTGATCCATCCTCCTCAGCCATCCTGCTGCATTTCTGTGCTTGAGGTGCAGGTGGCAGAGTTCTGTTTCATGCATCCGGCATAGAAATGCAGAACGCCAGCAATGGGGACATGGATTGATCTGTCCTCTCACCATCAGCCTGCTGTGTTTCTATGCTAGGTGCAAAGAAGCTTTGCCGGCTGCACATCAAGCACAGAAACACAGCAGGATGGCGGTGGAGGGAAGGAGTGCCCTCTTATTTTCTATGCTGGACACGTAGGAGAAAGATTCACCTCCTGTGCATCCCATACAGAAACACAGGAGGCTGCTGGAGAATGGCTTTTATTCACTGGGTGAAATTCTTAGTTGCCTGTAGTGGCCAGGCAAGTGGCTAAAAACAAGGCTTTATTTATTTATTGTATTTCTAAATCGCCCATCTAGCTGGTACCGGCCACTCTGGGTGATGTACAACATACAATGAAACAAAACAGATTAAAATAAACTTAAAATAGTATTAAATGTTAAAATCCTAACCCACCCCATATTCCTGCCTGAAAAACCATGTTTTTAATGAATGGCAGAAGCTCATCAAAGAGGGGGGCATGCCAGAGGTCACTGGGGAGAGAGTTCCACAGTTTGGGGGCCGCCACAGAAAAGGCCCTCTTCCTAGTCCCCTCCAGCCTGGCTGCTCTGGCTGATGGGACAAGGAGAAGGCCATCTGTGGCGGATCTTGTTGAGCGGCCTACTTGATGTTGCTGGAGATGCTCCTTGTCCTTGAGATAAACTGGACCGGAGCCGTATAGGGTTCTAAAGGCTTGACTATATAGCCAGTTTGCAGTCATGATGACGACTTAACTGAGTTTAAAACATGACATTCTGGGCATGCTCAGAGTCTTTTCTATTTATCAGGAGTGCCTTCTCCTCACCCCCTAGCATATCAGGAATATAGTAGTTGTAATTTGGTAAAGCCTCGAATTGGTGGGGGGATTATTTTCTAGCTGAACGTGTGTGCTTTGCATTTAAAGTAAGTGAAACAATGCATATTACCATCTAAAACCCTAGCCCCATAAGACCTTTAAGTCCAGAGTCTAAAATTACCTTACTAAATCACTGTGTAAAGAAGGGGCGGTACTAGGCCCACAGGACAAAAAACACAAAAATGCACAAATTTGTATAGGCTAATTTACATATGCTCTAAAGTCTGTAAAGGACCCTGTCTCCTAAGGACACCCCTATTTGTAAAAGGAGATGTATGGACAGGGGAGAGGAGGGCATTTGATTTCAGAAAAAAAAACCTCAGGCAGAAACATTCAAAGGGGGGGGGGCAGGAGGAGGTGAATCACATGTGGACAAAAAAGCCAGCTAATCCAGGGGGATCAGATGCAACAGAGATCACCAGGGCCCCTGCACCTTTATTTCAGCGAGTGCCCATGGACAGCAGGGTGGTGGGGCAGAGGGCCTCCCAGGGATTTGAGGCTCCAAATGAAAGGTTTGGGGCTCCAGCCCTAGTGGGCTGCCCCCTAAGACTGCCTCTGGCCTAAAGAGCCATCTCTAAGAGAAGTGTATCCCGCTCACTCCCCGTGGTGTTTTCCTGATGCAGATCAAGATGATTCTGCTTCAAAGGGGGTTGGAAGGTTATTTTATTGGTTCTACTGCTACCCTTTTTCATTTTGGTTTTGTACTGCAACTTTTCTACTTCTGTAATAGGTGTATGCACTTCTGCAAAATGGATTTATGTATATCACACGTTACTTTGGCGGCAGCGGGGGGTTAAGCAGTATAATTTAAAATAAATAAGCAACATATTATTAATGAGTACTTAATCCAGAACAAAATACCTTTAATATGCGATTAACAGTGTCAACACAGAAAGGGAATTTTAGAAAGACCATCTCTGCTTGCATTTGGACATCATGATAAACTATGGGTTATCACAACAAGAGCAAGCCTTGCCTGCCACTGGGTTCTTCTTGCACTTCCCCCTCTCCTCTCCTCCTCTAGAGTGGCCACAAGGGAAAAGATCAGGAAATTTTGATTTCATTTTTTTTGTTAAACACAGTTTCGAATTACAACTAAAACCTAAATGGTGGTTAATCTTAACTACGGTTTGTTGAAACATACTAGCTTCATAAGCCACAGATTACTTGTTTCAAGCAGTCCATAGTCAAGATAAACTACAGTTTGTCATGTTCAGGCAACACAACAGCAGTGGTTAATTGCACCTGAGGGGAAATGCATGAGCTTGGAGGGTGGGGTGCTAGGCTCATTCCCGTCATGATCAACCATGGTGTAGTGTGACATCCTAATGCAGCCACCATCTTCAAAAACTGAATTCTCACCATGATTTGTTCCCCCACTGGTGTCCTTAAGCAAAGCTTGATTATCCTTCATTTACACTGAACAACTTGTAACATCATCAAAGAATGAAAATGTAATTTTGGATATAAGAAATATGGGAAGATCAAATTTAAAATTAAAGCTTTTATATCCAGAATGGAGCTTCATATTCTTCATACATTATTAGAGTTCCTATTTCTTTCTACCCATCCTCAACACAATTGTAAAGTATAACACTGGACAAGTAGGAAAAAAATGAAGTGCTTTCATGTGGTTAGTTTAAAGCTTCTCTGCTGGTGTCCACATGTCCGACACATCTGTTTTACTGATTAAGACTGGGCTAACATCTCAGAAAACAAAACAAAAAAGGGAAAAAAGACTTCAGGAAGATAAATTTCATTTTCCTTAAGCTGATGGTAGAAATTTTAGGCTTTGATGTTGCATTAAGATAGTGCTAAAATGTGTAGGTTCACTTTTGATGATGGTGGTGGTGGTGGTGGTTATTTATTTATTTTTTCCAGAAGGCTGAGAGAATATGTTCCTTTTCTAATTTAATTTGCATTGGTTTTAGTAGTGGACAGCTTATGTATAAATAGATGAAATATCCAAACACCAACAGCAACAGCAAAGTCTTACAGGCAAAAAGGATTGTAGTAATCCTTTCTGTATTAGACATTATATGTGGCTGTATGCATAAATCTTAATTTTTGAAAATTTGGATTTGCACAAAATTTCATAAGGAACATTTATTTTTAAAAAGCAACAAAAGAATGGGGAATGATAGACAGGACTTTGGGGAAGAAGTTCCGGGCCTCATTCAGCAGGATACGTAGGAGGGGGGCCCAAATGCAGAAGGGCTGGTTTACTACATTTTGGTAAAGAGGGGGAAACCTTGTAAGACCATCTGAAATAAGTGAAGTCATACTTATGACTATCTAAAGAGCCCCTACCACCAAAAGAACATTAAGGGTGCAACATTAAGCTGGCCGGGGCATACTGGGAGTTGTAGGACTTTTTAAAAATGTCTAAACATGCATAGGATTGCACCCTAATACAATCTGAAATTATGTAGGTAAGTGCACCCTCCGGGTGCTTGTTCCCAGCATTACTTGTTTAGACTGCAGAATGGGTAGATTACAGAGCACTGGAAGCACAAAGGACATGTGCTTCCTGTTTCTGCATTCTTTGTAATGCCTGAAATTGAATCTCACATCTCCTCCCGCAGGGCCAGCTCCAGGTTTCTGGGGGCCCTTGGGCAAGGCCCCCTCCATAAGCCCCTGTCAAGGTTCCACCTGTACCAGGACACCTTGAACAGCTCCTTAAAGATGTCTGCCTCTTTAAAAGCCCCTCCTGTATCAGGATGCCAATTCTCTGCCTCTTTACCTCCTATTTCCAGTAACGTGGGATTAGGCCTTAGGCATGGTGCAAAAGACACCCCAACAACTGAAGGTTAACAATAACTGTTTACCATAGTAATTATTGGTAAAGTAGATTCACATTAACTTAGGGTAATTACACAAATAGAGCTGTAAGATTACAAAAAGCAAGTATCATGGAAATAAAAGGAAAAATAATGCAAGGTTCTCTAACCTAGCTACACTGTCACCTGTAGGCTTAGTAGATATTATTTCTCAGCCTAGCTCTGGCTGTTCTGCATTCCTCGGTGATATGCAAACTCTGCTCCTCTGGCTGCTCACTGCTTCTTGGTGCCTGCAAAACCTCCACCTCTCTCTCTCTCTCTCTCTCTCTCTCCAATTTCGCTATCTTTCTCTGCCCCACACTGCAGCTCCTTATATACACTCCCACAGAACTAGAAAGTTACAATCATGTGACCTAAAACTGGGGAAATGAAACTTAACTCTATTGGGGTAAAAGGAGACTTCTCTCAATGAAAAGAAAACTTAACGCCATGAGGGGAAATGAAACTCACAAATGCCCCCCTCCCACCAGGAGATGTTTGGGCCTACAGGCTTCAACTAACTCAAGCCTGTGTAGGCCTCAATCCACAGCCTCACCCTCAGTGAGGTGACCTTCTCACTGCCATTGTCGCCAGCTGCTCTTGCTTCTCCTCTTTCTCATCATGGCTACGACTGGCTTGTTTGACAGGCAGAGGGCCAGTGAAGAAGTAGGCAGTCACATTTATGACTCCTCCTCCTCCTCCTCACTGCCACCATTGTCTGGGTCAGAGTGAGAAGCACGTGAACAAGCAGGTTGCAGGGGTTTACAGCAGTTGCTGGGCAACATGGGTGGGAGGGTGCTGTTGTACTCATGTCCTGCTTGTGGTTTTCCCATGGGCAGCTGGTCGGCCACTATGTGAACAGAATGCTGGTCTAGATGGGCCCTTGGTCTGATCCAGCAGGGCTCTTCTGATGTTCTTAAGGGCGAAGAGGATGAGAAAGTCCTGAAGGCTCTTGTCAGTGGGGTGTGGCTCTTGGCAAGTGCCCGACCATGCCTACTCTTGGCCCCAGTTCTGTCCTCTTGCAATGACATGTTTCCTAGTATCAGGAAATTCTGACTGCCCATCTCGCCATATCAGAAGATGGAAAAATATTATTTGGGACACTTATTTATCTGTTCGTTTTAATAATATCCTGGTTTTCTCCATCCAAGATGGGCCCAAAGTGGCTGACAACCATAAACCACAGCATAAAACAACTGCAAAAATCATTGATAAAATATGTGTGGAGAAAGCCTGCACACACACAGTGACATGAATCCTGACATAGTGTCCCCTTAGCGACCACACATAGTTTCCCCTGGCAACCCCTGTCTGCATAATCCCCACTGGGGGGGGGGGACACAGGAGATGCAGGTCTGGCCAGCCAGGTACACAATGGGAAACATCTACCCAAATCCATAAGAGGACACATGGACCATCCGGAGGTGAAGGGCAGTCTCAAAGAGCTGCAAAGTATCCCCTGAAGGAACCGGTAAATGCAAGACATCACCTTTCCCAGGCAGGAATAAGCCCACCTGACCGCAAAGGGGCAGGAATAAGCCCACCTGATCAGCAAGGGGCAGGAAGGAGGGAGGGACGGGGTAAAAAACCCCTCTACCCACCCGAAAAGGCTTATTGGGAACACGGGCGGGCTGGCACCTCCCAAGTCCATCCCCGGCTGGGTCAAGCAGTTCTCTTCCCCGAGCGCGGACGGGCTCGGAGTCAGGCTAGGCAGAACAGAAGCCTGGAAGCGTAAAGTCTTTGGTGCAAGGTAACTCTATTGCTGCAATATGCTAGCCTGGGAACTAAGTATTTCCGATGTATGAGGTCACGACCTAATTTTGTTTATGTTGTAGTATTCCTAGAAGTCTATTAGTTCCGCACCATTAACCTACCGTAAATAAAGTGTCTACTCCTGTGCTTTTTAGGTAGCGGCTGAGTTTTAATCGCTTAAAATTGCTTTGATGGGCTATATCTCAGTGTCGGTTAACCCATTAAGTGCCGAACTCACGCAGAAGACCCAGTTGCTGGTCTTCCACAATATGTAATATGAAGACACGGAGGAGCCTTGGGGATGGGAAGTGTAAGACCTGTGTGTTTCCTGCTTCTCCACATCTCTACATGTCCAAAGACATTCTCATTCTGACGCCTCCAGGAAGGTTGCTGTGTATTACTTTTAAATACTTGTTTTTATATTCTGATGCATGATTTTTCTCCTCTACCTTAAGCAGCTCAGCTTGGGGGCATGTGGACAACTCATTTACAGGAGTGCAGGACTGATTTAAACATCATATCAAGGCCAGCATGTAGAGGCTATTTTTAAAAAGTGCCTCACGGAGAATGACAGCACATGATGAGCTGGTTGTGTGCAGCGGCTTACATATGGATCAAGTTATCTTCTTCACAGCACTACAAATGTCCCAAAAGGAAATTTTGGGATGATCTGGAGACCAACAAAATAACCTGATTTGTGTAGTAAGCCCTCATCTACTATTTTCAGTAATTTGAAGCTTTTCATTTAACATGTAGGGGTATGTAAAGCTTTATTGAGAAATCTTGCAAAGCTTACTGACGTTATTTCTAGCTTCCATCAAAACCCTTCAGATTTTTGCTTGAGGGAGGGACCCCAAAATTTGCTTTGAAGGATTCAACTAAAAATAGAAACTTTTTTTTTTTTTTTTTTAACACAGATGAGCTATTTGCATCTTTCTTGTGATATGACTGCCTGGTAACCACTTGTGTGTATGGGTGTGTGCATGTGTGAATTAGCTCTCTATTGGAGCTTTTCTACACGACACTGTTATTCCACTGTGTCTACTTCCAGTTTTGTCGCAGTATTGAGATCTGAGCACTGAATGAAGAGTGTTTCATTTCCTGCTTTTCCACTACATAACCTCTAGGTGGCACTGTGGTATAGCAGAATAGCACAATTACACAAGTGAAAATAGTGTCTTCGTTTGCTTTCACAAATAATATCCCTGTATTTTCCCTGCTCTAAATTTTTTTTTTTGCAGAAGTGCTGTTTAAAAACAGGAGTAAAACTGGAGGGACACGTTGTCATCTAAAGAACTGTTAACAACCATGAGTAGGGAATAACAAGTGCACAATAAATGCTGCATGTAGAAAAGCTCTTGGATTGACTTTCAGTCTGTTCACAACCACCCCTCACTGCCACTTCGGGAGGAATATTCAAAGGGGATGAAAAATATTGCTATTGCAGTGACCATACCATACTGCTGCCTTCCCCAGCCTGGTGCCCTCCACATGTGTTGGCCTGCAATTCCCATCATTCTCAGCCAGCAACCCAACACATCTGGAGAGCACCAGGTTGGGGAAGCCTGGCATACTGCCTAAGTACATGCACCTGAAACAATAGCATATTGCTTCCCTGTTTACCTCCATCTCTGCTTTTCTCCTCTCTGGTTGTTCTTTCCCCGTCTGTCAAATTTTAGATTGTAAGTTTCTTGGGACAGGGACCTCTTTTTTTCTGTGTAAACTATCATGCACACTGACACTAATGGCGCTCTCTCTCTCCCCCACACACTTTCTCTCTTAATTGAACAGGCATTATGCAGACATTTTCAAAGCATAGTTCTATGGCAAACATTAAAGCTTCTTCCTTCCCTTTCACTCTTCCTTTAGCTTTATTTCCTGGTCCACATGGTATTTCCCCACCCCGCCCCGGGTCCCGCTGTATCAAGATACAGATACATTCAACAACAAAAATAAGGGTTTTCTCAACAAATTTATTTAATTTATGAGTGAAATTACCACATACATGGCTAAAAATAATTGTCTTCTCTTTGCAAGTAGGTCCACAAAACACATTAGAGAGCAATACTATATCTGGAAAATCTATTTATTCATTGCTTGATAAAGAAGTGTCTTACCAACTCCCCCACTATTTTTTCTTTTTCTTTTTTCAAGCCCCAGTCTGTACTACATTATTCTAAGTTAGGGACAGCAATTTTCCAATATACACAAAACTATGCAAAACATTAAGTAAAGTAATATGTTTCTAATGGACTGCGACAGTTCTGGTGCAACGCTATTCTCTCTCTCGTATTTGATGGGAATGTATTCCTGACATTCTTCACGCCATGTTACTTAACAGATAGTAAAACTGAGGGGCAGGATGCTTAAAGATATATACTGAACTCCCATGTACACTTACCTAAAAGTAAGTCCCATTGAACTCAATGAGGTTTACTTATGAGTAGACATAGCACTGTTTGAGCGGAGCCCATTCAAGTAAATGCGGTTTGACTTATGCACGATGAGAGACCCAAATCAGTCCCCAGTGCTGAGCAATGGATGATGAATCTTGAGCTGAACCAGTAAATGAAGCTGGAACTGATGCCCAGATCCATCCCTTTAAAAAAAAAAAGTCCAATTAATAAAATTAATTAGTGCAGGTGCAGTGACAATAACCACTGCAAACAATGAGGTAGTCATTCTTAATATGCTGGAAGCATAAAGACCATCATGGCTAGGAAGTGAAAGAAGCACTGAGGTCTCAAACAAAAGAGTGGGGGAGACGGGGAGGATTATGTACCAAGCTGTTGACTTAACATATTTAATACTGATGAGCATCTGAAGGTTAAATGAGAGCAATAGCAAAAAGCAGAAATAGGAAAGGGGAGAGGGAAAAAAACCCATACACATACAGGAAGAGGTAGAAATGTAGATAGAATTAACAGTGGCTTGCCAATTTTCGGTTTACTTAAACTTACCCTTCATTCTCATTTGTTTGAATTATACACGCTTGTGTTTCTACTAGCTTCAGGAATATCTTTGGGCCATATGTGCGCTCTTGCCTATGATTAACTATCTGGATCAATCTTTTCCACCTCTTCCACACCCACACCCACACACACACACACACACGCCCCTGAAGAATAAATGTAGCAGAGATGAAGTGTGCCAATCTCACTAATACAATGTACTCTACTTCACCCTTCTTGGTTCACCCTCACCTCCAACCTGAGCAGACACAGACTCTTTTCTGCACTTCTTCCACCCATTATGGGTCTTCCTATATATTTCCCTAGAATACATGACTGTGAGAGAATTCTGATCAGTAGATGAAGAGTTGCCACCAAATTTCACCTAACAGGAAGTTTTCAAAGGATTTGGGTGTTCCTGCTTGAGTGAAAAAGAGAAACTGGATAAGAAAGGGTGGGGGGAAGTTTTGATTAAACTCATCCTTTGCCAGCAGAGTATGATCTTTTGCCTGGTCTTCTCTACTTGAAGGACCATCTGGCCCACCACTAAGGTCAATCAAATTGGCAGGTCCCAGGGACATAGCCTTTTCAGTGGTGGTCCCACACTTTCTGAATTCCCTTCCTTGAGAACTGCACTTGACTCCCTTTCTTGCAGCCTGTAAGCAGACCCTAAAGACTTTCTTATTCTGCCAAGCTTGTTATTTATTTTGATGGTATTTTTATACATGCTATCCCACTGTACTGCTTATTTATAATAATAATAATATTCATTCATTCAAAATATTTCTAGGCCAGCTTTCAGGGCAGGAGCCCTCCCAAAGGGCTTACAACAATAAAATAGACTTACAGTGAAATCCTATGGCTGCTAGACAGTGTAGGTTTTTTTGGCGTCCCAGCTATGAGGTTAGAAAATGGCTCCGACCTCATTGGTGGCAATCCATGCTCGGGTCTTCTCCTTCCCTCCTTGCAGCTGGTGCAGAAAGAACCACACTGGCTGCTTCTACGAGGTCACTCTTGGAGCTTTTGGGGGCATTCTGGGGGCAGGGAGGGGAGGAGACCGGTGTCACCAAGATATGAGGTATCCTGGCAGCGCCTCAGCCTCCTTCCTTCCCGCTCTGAAGTGCAGCACTTAGATGGCTGAAACTGGCCATCTAAGTGCTTCGCAGGGTGGGAGGAGTGGAGAGGCAACCTTCTCCTCTGTGCTCCTCTGGCCCTCCATAGGATGCCCGTAATCCTTTGAGTTCCCAACTGGATTGTGCCCTTATTATCTATATATATAAAAGAAGGTGTCCTGACTGACTGACTGACTGATTGACTGACTCATCAACGCCCAGCTCAAACCGTTTAATCTAGGAATGTGAAATGTTGAAGGGACATTGCTTTTATGACGTAGACCCCCACTAAGGAAGGATTTTGGGAAATTCCATCCCAAAGGGGGTGAAAAAAGGGGGCAAAATCTCCCCACTCTCATATCTGCAGGTCTGCAAATAGGCCTCACCTCATAATTGCTGCAGGAGCCAATAGCAGCAGTTACGCAAATAGCCCATAGAATATTCGTATGAATTCCTGCAAGGGCCAATAGGGCTGGGTATGCAAATCTCCCCTAGGCCATTTAGAATGTTCTCTGAGGGGCTGAAAAGTTTACATGATGGGGTGAAAATGGAGGGAAACATTTTAAATGACTGACTGACTTTTGTGTGGGGGGCATCGTCGCATAGGCTCCATCACGTTTAGACGGATCTACCCCAAACTTGGCATGCTCACTCTTCATCACCTGTAGACTCTCAGGATTAACCTGATTTTTCTTTAAGAACAGATATTTCTGTCACAAAAGATTTCTGCTGCCAGCACCCACCCTAAACGTTACACTTTCAGTCAGAGACACTGCATCTTTGCATACATGTTTCTTTTAAAAACAATTATACCAAATCCTAAAATCCACGCGAGCGCAGCCGCGGGCAACAGCTAGTAATTTCATAAAAACAACAATCTAAAATGCAGCAATAAACACATACACATATATAATCAGGGGAAGGCCCGAGTAAAAAAAGAGTAGAGCCTTCCTAAAAGCCTGCAGTGCAGGCAACCCATTTCAGAGGTGTGGGGCAACTGCGGAAAAGTGAGAAGTGTTCTTCACATGCTGATACAGGTGAAGGTGGTCCTTCAAGTGTGATATGGGTGATACGGGTGAAGGTGATCCTTCAAGAGCCATTGTGGTGTAGTGGTGAAAGTGTTGGACTGGGACTCGGGAGATCCGGGTTCTAGTCCCCGCTCAGCCATGAAACTCACTGGGTGACTTTGGGCCAGTCACTGACTCTCAGCCTAACCTATCTCACAGGGTTGTTGTGAGGATAAAATGGAGAGGAGGAGGAGGATTATGTAAGCCGCCTTGGGTTCCTTGCAGGAAAAAAGGCAGGGTATAAATATAATAAATAAATAAATAAAGTAATTTGATCCCAAACCAATTGCAGCTTTAAAAGGTCAAAACCAGCACTTCAAATGGGGCTTAGAAACGCACTGGTTACCAGTGTAGCTGGTGGAATATAGGCAATAGATGATCTGAGCACCTCACCCTCAACAATGCACAGGCAGCTGCATTCTGCACCAGCTGAAGTTTCTGAACCATCTTCAAAGGCAGCCCCACCTACAGCACCTTACAAGAGTCTATCCCGGACGTCACCAGGGTATTCTTGTTGTTGTTGTTGTTGTTGTTGTTGTTGTTGTTGTTGTTGTAAGCTGCCTTTTGTAAGGTGGGGTGGAAATAAAAACAACCAAAGAAGCAAAGAGGTAAATAAATATTCACACGATTTAGGCCCGGCTTTTTCTGAGATTGCTGAGTGAGTGTCATGGACTCTGCTGTGAGGGAGAAAGGGAAGCAGGGCCGCTCCGTCAGCTCACCAGAAGACCAGTGGCCTTTGGGCTCCTCCTCTGTTCGAACTGTTTCTATCCTCCTCGCTGGTCTTTTTAAGAACTTTCTCACTAAGAACTAGTGCCTGGGATTGCTTCTCCCATTTCTTCCCTCCCAGTCCCTTTTCCTTTTGTGTCATGTCTTTTAAATTGTAAGCCTTAGGGTAGGGAATGTCTTATTATGGGTCTTCGTAAATTACTCTGGGAGCCTTTTTTTTTTTTTAACTAAAGAGCAGGACCAACAATAAATAAATAAATGCATGCTTCAGATAAATAAATATATAATTCAGTAACTCAGTGTTTATAGAGCAAATATCCTCCAAAAGACCAAGTGGATTAGAATTAATGATCAGCAGAGGAAGCCCTAAATCAAGCAGAGAACTTTGCCACTTCCCATTTATTTTACTTTCTTTTAATTTAGGAAGTTTGACTTTTGCGTTCCTTCTTTGAAACATGCCAGAAGACTCCTGGATAAAACCCTCTTTTGTCCTAGCCTCACTCCTACTCAGTAAGGCCTTTACAATTTGACCCTCTCCTTTTGTCCCCCACTGAGAAGGTGAGAGGGGTCTTGCTGGATCCTCTGTTCTAACTTCTCCTGCTCCCTTATCTATAAATCTTCCTATCTCCAATTCACATAACGAATTTGTCCTTACATTGACCCTACCTCTGCTATGTTCTTCCTCACCCCCTAGCTAGCCTCCCTAAGTCATGGCAATCTCTTCTGCTCTGATCATCCTAAAAATATATTTTTTTAAAAAAATAAATAAATATCTGTTGCAGTCTAGAAAGAAAGGACAACACAAACATCCTACAACTCCGTCTCCTCTAGAAGGGGAACTTCCCGTTATGAGTAACAGATGCTTGTTGCTGCAGAGGACACCCCTCTGCCCCATAATAAATACTTTTATTTTATACTGTAGTTTTAAACTTTTGTATTGAATCTCATGTTGTATTTTATGGGTTCAATTGTTGTGAACCGCCCAGAGAGCTTCGGCGATTGAGTGGTATAGAAATATAATAAATACATACATACATACAGTACATATAAAGCAATACCAGCCCAGTTTGTTTTGCTCTACCCTATATCACATATCAATCAAACAAACAGTCACTAGATTTGTATACCCCTTTTCCATACAGTATGCTCAAAGTGGTTCACAGCACAGCATTATGAAATACTTATCCCATAATGCTAATGTATAGCTATACAAGAGTTGCTAAAACATATAGCAGCACTATATATATTGTGCTTCAATGCAGGGTTGGGCAACCTGTGGCCCTCCAGATGCTTTGGCCTACAATTCCCATCAACCCTAGCCAGCATGGTCAGTGGTGAAGCACGATGGGAGTTGTTGGCCAAAACATCTGGTGGAGGGCCACAAGTTGCCCACCCCTGCCTTAATGCATAGGTATACTTAGCCTTAGCCCACGTCACTGGCTGCCACTCACAGATATGAGAATATCCACGGCAGGCTCCCAGAGTAGCTTACATGGAATCAGTAAAAAGAATGAGGACACTCCTTGCCCACAGGTTTACAATTTGAAAAGATAGCACAGAAAAGGAAAAGGGGATAGGGAGGGAAGGGGGGGGGGAAACCCGCTAAGGGCACAATCCTATTGATTGCACCCTCATTGCTCGGAAGTCTCCGGACTCGGGGGCGTCTGAGATTCCTATGCCCTGCTGGGCTAAAGCTGGCAGGGCGGAGTGGTGGCACAGGTGATCTGCACCTGCCAGTCCTCTGCCTGTGATGATTTTTGCTAGACAGGGTTTTCAGCCTGTCTAGCGAACACACTTTGGGGGAAGGAGACTGGAGATGGCTCAGGATATCTCGTATCCTGGCCTCACTGGTCTCCTCCCTTCCCTGCCCACTTTCCCTCCTCCGAGGTCACTTTTCCAACCTCGGAGGGCATCTGGCATGGTTCTTTCCATGCCAGCTGTGAGAGGGCAGGGGAGATGGGTTGGCTCTCCAACTCCCCCTTCTGAGGCCAGAGCACTGTCTCTAACCTTGGAAGGTGTCATGCCACTGCCTATGGGCAAAGCATTATAGCTATAAGTATGTGAGGGGAGTGGGGAGTGGGAGAGGAGTGTGGAATGTTGAGATGTCTGCTGATTGGCTGAGAGAGTGAGAGGGGTGTGTGTGAAGCCTGTGATATAGAAACAGTGGGCAGTGCTGTTCAGGAGGGAAGTCTGAGGGGAGTGGGAAGAGGGAGGAGAGAGAAAGAGAGGGGGAGAGAGGGGGGTTTTGGTGAGAGGGTTGAGAAGTCTGAGGGGAGTCTGAGAGAGAGAGGGGGGAGAGAGGGAGAGAGAGAGGGAGGGAGGGAGGGTTTTCAACATGTAGAATCTATTAACATTATCCCTTTCCCTACCCTCCGCAAAGGGCCCTCTGGCTAGGGCCAGCGTCAAGGGTAGGCATGGTTGCGCACCTGCCGAGGGCCCACACCGTGGCAGCGGCTCACTGACAAGAGTCCACTGGAGTTGCTCCTCCTCACTATTGCAACCTGCTTGCTCACCTGCTTCTCACTCTGGCCCAGACAATGGTGGTGGTGAGAAGGAGGAGCAGTAGATGCTCCTACTTGCTCACTGGCATCTCTGCATACCAAGCAAGTAAGTGGGAGCCATAAGGAGAAAGAGGATGAGGAGCAATAGCAGCTGATGAGAAAGTAGACTCACTGAGGGAGGGGCACATCATCATCATCATCATCATCATTATTATTATTATTATTATTATTATTATTATTATTATTTACATTTATTTATCCCCCATCTGTCCGGCAACCGGCCACCCTGGGCGATGTACATAAGATAAAAACAAGATAAAATACATTTAAAACAATATAAAAATTTTAAAATCTTGACCCACCCCATATTCCCGCCTGAACAGCCAGGTTTTTAATGAGCGGCGGAAGCTCAGCAGAGAGGAGGCATGGT
Organism: Shinisaurus crocodilurus; assembly: GCA_021292165.1. Taxonomy (NCBI): domain Eukaryota; kingdom Metazoa; phylum Chordata; class Lepidosauria; order Squamata; family Shinisauridae; genus Shinisaurus; species Shinisaurus crocodilurus. The sequence continues at coordinate 15,989,185 of CM037887.1, read as the reverse complement.
GGAGGTCACTCGGGAGAGAGTTCCACAGTACGGGGGCCGCCACAGAAAAGGCCCTTCATTGTGGGTGTCTTGCCCAAGCCAAGGCCCTTCCTAAAGTTGCTGAAGTTGGCATTGTCTCTGGTCGGCTTCATCCTACATCACTGGACATGCTCCTATGTGGGTAAGTCATGAAAGGCTCCCCCTAGATGGAACACCGTGCTCTGATCAGCACTGGGTGGCTGGGAGCTGCCATTTTAATTTCCCACAATGCCCCAGAGCCACTCAATGTCAGGGTATCTATGGGAAATTTAATCTTGGCTCTCAGACCCAGCACTGAGCACTGATCAGAACTCTGGAAAAAGTTCTTTGGCGCGAAGCAGCTTCCACACCACTGTGACAATGGGTGAATCAGGCCACGGGAAGAGAAATAAATACATTTTTTAAATGCAGCTGTAAAAAAATATAGAAATCATATAGCAATTAGCACCTTTCACATCATTGCCGCTCTTCTCTGATGCCTTGCAGCTGTAACAGCCAGTTGAATGTGCCACGAGAGATATTTTTCCTGGGTTTCTCTCATCTTCTGGTTAGGCTACAGGATGTTTATGATTTTGTAGGTCACTTCAATGTTATTGTCTGGTTTCTTTCAAGTAATTCACACTTTGAACAAAACAATACACACACACACACACACTATTTATTTCTCACATCCCTCCCCCTCTCCTTTTATTTCCTTTTACTCCCCAGTCAGACATTTGTGCTTCTCTCAACATTTAATTATTTTGGGATGAGGAGGGGGATGCTTTACATTAGAGTATTTTATTTGTTTCTTTTGCCATATATCTTGATGCAAGGGGTGGCAGTGGGTGGGCAGGAACAAGACAATCATTAACGAAGTACAAGCAAAAGCTCCCAGAGAGCTAGAAGATGAAACAGAAGAGCCAGAGGTTGCTGTGGAAGCAGACGATAATCCTGAACCAAATCCCAGATCCCCCCACTGAGGTCCGACAAAGGGGTTCCAGCCGAACCACACACCTACCTTGCAAGGTCATCGTTGCCACAAGAACCAACATCATGGAGAGAAGTAGAGATGTCCACAGCAGAAGCAAGCAAATGGAAAAGGGCACCACAAGAAGAATTAGAGGCACTACGCAAACGTGGACTCTTGTTTTTAAAACCAAGCAGGGTGCAGAAGGAGAGGGACAGTGATACAAAGTTAAGCTCATTCCCAAAGGCTACTGCTAAAAATATGGGGAAGACTATGATGAGACTTTTGCACCAGTTGTGAAACATGCTATAGTAGGCAGGCTCCTAGTAGGGATGTACCGAAACAGGGAAATCAGGCTTGTTTGAGCTTACTGGATTTCCTGTCTGCTTACAACCCGATGGATTGGAAGCCGGCTGAGTCGTGGTTTGTTGTTGTTTTGTGGACTTCCATCTGCAAGACTGTGATTTGTGTATATATTTTTTAAACCACCAGTGGAATTTACAAAAACTGGCACTGGGAAAACACGTGGTTTTAACAGGACTTGCGTGATTTGTGTGAGCCACGTGTTTTCCGGATGCTGTTTTTGTGTAAAACTGCACCTGAATAACACGTGGATCGCTGTTGGAGCCCTGATCCTGCAATCACCCATTCTAGCACTCTGACACGGGAAACTCCAATCAGTGAGATCTTTTATTACAGCAATCCCACGGCATAAGCTTAACGGTTACAGTCTTCAGAAATCGTGGAATTGCTGTAATAAAGGATCTCACTGATTTGGAGTCTCTGGTGTCAGAGTGCTAGAATGGGTGATTGCAGGACCAGGGCCCTGACAATTGCTGAGATTTGCGCATATATCACCAGCCCACGTGTTTTTCAGGTGCTGTTTTGTGCAAAAAGGGCCATCTTTTGCACAGAACAGCACCTGGAGAACACGTGGGTTAGTGAGATATGCATAAATATCACCTAGCCACATGTTTTTTGGGTGCTGTTTTGTGCAAAAATGACCCTTTCTGCACAAAACAGCACCTGGAAAACAGTCGAGCCACGTTTTCTAGGTGCTATTTTGTGCAAAAATGGCCAACAAGTGGCTCGGCTGTTTTCCAGGGGCTGTTTTGCACAAAAATGGCACCAGAAAACGTGGCTCGGCAAGATGCAGGTCCCATTCAAACTATGTGTTTTTTCTGGCACTGGTTTCTATAAATTCCATTGGCGGTTTTCAAAAACAACAACACAAATTGCAGTCTGTCTTGCAGACAGAAGTCCACGAGATGGCTCGCCTTCCACTGCAGTGAGGCGGTGCCAGTGTGCGGGCAGCAAACTGGAATCCAGGGGGCTGATCCAAGGAAATCAACAGATTTCCACCACCACCCCAAACGGATTCCTCACACATCCCTGCTCTTAAGCCTAGCAGCTTCAAGAAACATGAGTGTAGAACACCTTGACGTAAAGACTTCATTTTTTCATTGAAAAATAGAAGAGCTATACATGGAACAACCCCCAGGATTTACAAGTAACAAAAACAAGCATCTTCTTGTGTGCAAGCTGCAGAAGGGGCTCTATGTCTTAAAACAAGCAGCAAGAGCATGGAACAGAAAACTGGGCAAGCTGCTGACCAGCCAAGGCTTTATGCAAGATAAAGCAGTCCCCTGCCTCTACACACATTATAGAGAAGGCAGATAGACATTTATACTGACTTATGTCAATGACCTGATTATATGCCATGACAATCAATAGGACAGTGCAGAAATTGTACTACATCTAAACAAAGAGGTAGAAGTCAAACATCTAGGAGGTGCCAGTTACTATTTAGGCATACAAATTAATAGGGAAGGAGATGGCTGTTTATTTATTTATTTATTTATTTATATTTATACCCCACCTTTTTTCCTGCAAGGAACCCAAGGCGGCTTACATCATTCTCCTCCTCCTCTCCATTTTATCCTCACAACAACCCTGTGAGGTAGGTTAGGCTGAGAGTCAGTGACTGGCCCAAAGTCACCCAGTGAGCTTTATGGCTGAGAAGGGATTAGAACCCGGATCTTCCGAGTCCCAGTCCAACACTCTCACCACTACGCCACACTGGCTGTTATTGTCTTAGTCAAAAACAAAAGATTTCTAGAGTTGCTAGAGAGCCTAGGACTAAAATATGTGAATCCAATGCCTACACTGATGGAAACAGGTTTCCATAATGAAAGGGAACCTAGTGAGTCACTACCAGAAAACAACGGCTACAGAGAGGCTATAGGTAAGTTTCTGTACTTACCACAGCTCTTAGGCCTGACATAGCCACTGCAGTAGGCATGCTATGCAGGAAAACCAACTCATCCAGCCAAAGAGATGAGTCAAAATGGTAGCAAGATATCTGAAAGGGACTGCACACTTAAAACTAAGACTACCAGTCACCAGTAGCCCTAAACTAGTGGGATACAGAGATAGAGACTGGGCTGAAGACATTTCAGTCCACAAATCCACTAGTGGTTACGGTATATATTTTTCTGTGGGGGTGGAGCTGGGAGTTGGGCAAGCCACAAACAGTGACCCACACATCTACTAAAGCTGAATATGTATCAGCTGCAGAAGTATGCAGAAAGATCTTATGGCTTAAGCTACTACTTGAAGATTTGGGAGTTGATGAGCCCATGCCTATAACAGATTTATAAGGACAACCAAAGTTGCATAAGACTCTATCAGAGAAAAATAGCACACACACCAAACACATCATTAACAAGATATCTACAACAACAAGGTTTGTTGAGTTACGTTATTGTCCCATGGAAAACATGACTGCAGATATACTCACCAAGCCATTAACCAAAGATAGTTACTAAGGTCTGCAAGAAAATAGGTTTCATGGACTCTGGAGCATACAGAATTGAGAAGGGGAACATGAACAGCTCCACATGCTTCCAGACAGTAGGGGGCAATAGAGAATGTGTTGCATCAACAGCCATTGTCTTGTTCATACTCCTTGTTGTCCTGTAACTTGATCAGTTCCTTTCTCCTGCTCCCTCCCTTTCCTCTTCGCCTCTGCAACAGGCAGCATGTGCTCCCTCCCAGATGGAAACAAGTAACCATATCTCATGCCTTCACTCACTTCCACTGATGCACCCAGTTCTAGGGGGTGCTTGTAGTTAAATGATATTAGATATCCTTCTTTGATGAGTCACATTGCCCTATTTTTGCATTTGAAGGTGCAGGGTGTGAGTAGGAGATGCAGCCATATGAACTGCTGTTCTCAACAAGAGAGGTGATTGATGTAAAACGAAGCCAAAGGTGACTGCAGCTGTGAGCATGTTTAAAACAACAACAACAACAACAACAAAAACCTCCCACGAAGCGCCCTGTGACTTCTTTTACCAGAATTACAAAGCACACCTTGGAGCTATGAGTCACTGTCAGCTGAACGGCTTCCTCTCCCACACTGTTAAGTCTGGATGGTTGGGGAGTGTTGTGTTCTTGTTCTATTGGATTGGATTCCCTCTGTGCAGCAGCTTCAGAGCTGTTGAGCTCAGAACATCGATTGCCCTTGCAGTTCATTGCTTAATGCTACGTTGGCAGGTGGAAATACACAGGGACAGCTATTTTCACAATAGAGATGCAGAGACAGCTTTGCCTGTTGACTTTCTGCCTGTCCCACACCCACAGTTTCAAAGTATCTTCTTCAAAAGGCCTTCCATAGTTAGGAGGTGGAATTTATGTCCCTTACATCAGGGGTGGGCAGAAGGTAGATTTACTGGTATAACTCTGGGTGATTTGCAGTACATCAGCAACAGGTTCAGTCAGACACCCAATAATGTTAACAAGATCAAGTAAAATTGCAGGTTAATATATATATATATATATATATATATGTGTGTGTAATGATGCCTTTGTTCTAATCATTCATGTCTTCAGTGTTCCTCACCTGTAAAATATAAGTATTGTTTGGTTTCCTTTAATCAAGTCTATGTGCACCTTGGCTAGCCAGTTTTGCAGTTATGTGTTATACACTCTGATTTGCAGTAACACAGATGTACCGGTATATGTAGGTTATCCCAGTGTATGGTTCATGAGATGTAGGAGGTAACTGGCTCCACCCCCTAATCCAACAGTTTGTATCTGGCTCCATCCCCTAAGCCAGTATTTGCCCCTGGGCCCTGGCTCAGGTTGGTGGACTTTAGGATTCTAGTACAAAAACAAAGTAGACCGTGCAAGTCTGACATCTGAAATTGCACATACACTCCTGAAATTCAGAACCTTTTCAACATAACACAACACTTGATAACTTAACAACTTAGCCTTCTTCAGATGTTTAATGGATATACCCATTTTCAAAGAGTGGGGGAAGGAAGAAGTATATGAAATATACTCAAAGGTGATATTTCCCTTGAGGGCTGAAGTATCTAAATGAAAATTGGTATGCACACTCAGGATACCATCTCCAGATGAGCCCCCAATGCTGGTTTCCAAAGGAAGAAAAATACAAATTAAAATATTGGAACAAAAGCTGATTTGTACTCATTCCTGACACCGTTTTATTATATTTCAGATTCAAAAACCAGCCTCGGACCAGTGATGCTTTGATGTTGACTGGGAGTGATGGAAGTTGCAGTTCAACACATTTGGAGGGCAGCAGATTGGGGAAGGCTGGTGTGGTGATTTATTTATTTATTATTATTGTTATCATCATCATCATCATCATCATCATCATCATCATTGTGAAGAAGGGGACTCTGCCAACCAGTCCTTTACTCAACACCAGAGATCCCAGGTGCAAGACTGCCAGCCTTAGCTCTGCCCTCTTGACCTGAGTCTCTCAGGGCCTGCCTTTGTCTATACACTGGATTTAGCGCTGAACCACAGAGGGACCACACACACCATGTGGGGTAAAACCAGGAAAGTTTATTCAAGGTAAACAGATTACAACAAAAGGTGGGAAATGAGGGAAGGAGACAAGGTGGGAAGACATTTTGGTACATACACAGTAGAGCTACGACAAAATAACAAAGCTAGTTCCTTCACTATATCACTACCCAGGCCTTACTCTCGTTACCTGGGGGTTGTCTGGTCCTCTCCAGGGCTTGCCTCAGCTAAAGCCCTACCCCGTGCTTCTTCACGTGCAGACCCCAACAACAACAACCTTAGAAGCCACGGCAGGCAGTATAGATTCTCCCCCCCCTCTCCTTTCAGCAGCCCAGGGGTCTTCAGCCAATCAGGACAAACTTCACATGGCCAGGCAGGGGGGTGGCTCATGACTACAGGGCTTGGACCACATTTGCATGTCAAAGGGCTTGGCAATGGCTGTGGCAGTAGCCATCAAGATGGGGAGCCTCTGAGGCCATCTAAGCTATGTACCTTTTACATTCCCAAGCCCCCAGCTGGGATTATACTTGTTCACACCTGAGGAGGTGTGTGTGTGTGTGTGTGTGTAGTGCAGGAAACTCTTGAGGCTTTTTCTTTCACAATTATTATTTTTAAAATTATTATTTATTTTTTTTCAAACAATATATAAAACAACTAAATAACAAACATACAACTTATATAGTGCTCCCATCACCACGGGACCAAATAATACATTCTATCTATTCATTATTCCAAAAATAAAACATATCTTGACACAGGCATACTCCCTTTCCCCTTATTTAACACAAAATCCAAAAATAAACCCCAAATATCCTTAAAATGCTTTTTCTTTAATTGTCCCCTTTTACATTTGATGTTACAAGTTAACATACCATTTAAAGCCATATCCCACACTTCTTTATACCAGTCAGTGATAGAGAAAACTTGCTGAACTTTCCATTTTCTTGCTATCATTAATATACCCGCTGTTAACAAATTTACAATTAATTCTTTAACATTTTGAGGACCAGCCACCTTTTCGGTTACTGATAACAATGCTAATTTAGGACAAACTTCTAAATCAATACCAACAATTTCTGATATTTCTTCAAAAATCATTTTCCAAAAATCCAATACATTTTTACAACTCCACCACATATGAGCATACGTACCCAGCTCCTGACAACCTCTCCAACACATTGGAGAACATTTATTATCTATTTTGTTTATTCTCACTGGAGTCAGGTACCATCTCCAAATTAACTTATAGAAATTCTTTTTTATTCTTATTGACATATTTTTCAGTATTTGCCTATCCCATATCTTATTCCACTCTTCTTTTGCTATTTCCTCTTCAAACTCTGTATCCCAAACTATCTTAAGATTTTCCATTTGCTCTTCTGATCTCTGAATCATTTTATATATCATCTTTGTAATACCTCTAGCTGATTTATTTATTTATTTATTTATTATATTTATACCCCGCCTTTTTTTTCCTGCAAGGAACCCAAGGCGGCTTACAAAATCCTCCTCCTTTCCATTTTATCCTCACAACAACCCTGTGTGAGGTAGGTGAGGCTGAGAGTTAGTGACTGGCCCAAAGTCACCCAGTGAGGTTCATGGCTGTGCGGGGACTAGAACCCGGATCTCCCCAGTCCCAGTCCAACACTCTCAGCACTACGCCACACTGGCTGATTACAGTGTGAGACTTGGTCCTGGGCCAGCCCTTGGGGACAGTCAGTTTGAAGCTCACTGGGTGAACTTGGGCAAGTGACCAGCTCTCTGCATCATTTGAAGGCATCATCTCTCCTGTCCAGCTCCAGTTTAAAGATAAAGAACCAGAAGAACTGTTGTCCATCAATATTTATCACCTGGACAGCAGGTTGAGCACACAGGTCACCTGGTCATGCAGTCTTCCACAGTATGGTGAGTGTACAGCATTTCTGCTTCAATTACAATCATTATTTCGAAATGTGCATCTATACAAATTAATTAGCATATGCAAATGCCCTGCAAATCAGTGTCCTCTTTTGGCCTCTTTTTCTGGGCAATTCATAAGTGGCCTGTGTACTGTGCACCCCACCTCCCTGTGCACTGTGGCCTCAATAAAAATTGCACACCTACTGTATTTTTAAATAAAGGGGGAAACCCCCAATGTAATTGCTAGAGACACATTTAGTGTGATGTGTAACTTGACTCTGAGTGACAAGAGGGAGATATCAACAAGAAACAAGAGGGAGCCAGCTTGAGGTTTGCAAAAGTATAAAAAACTTTCAGAAAAAACACCTTGGGGGCAAGCACACACATTCTCTTAGAAGAGCTGCAGATGGCAAACTCCATCTCGGAAAAGGCCCACCTTTCTGTGCATATGAGAGAAAAGAGGAAAATCTCACCTACGGTGATAGCTGCTGTAACACTCCTGTTAGATCACAATTTTTCTCATATGCAAATGTATAAAGATTTAATTGATTAATTAAACACTTATTGACTAAGATTTCTTGGCATACTATGGAGATATTAAAGTATATGAACTCTCAATAGCTAGGAAAAGTGCTTTGTGAATGCAACACATGGTTATTTTTTATTATTACCGATATGTGAATTGGTCCTTAGTGGTCCTATCTCATGGCGTCAATTGCATGCTCAGTGGTTGATCTGGCAACAGCAGGAGGGCAGTGAACCCAGCAATCAGTCAATGGAGTCCTGTTGGCCTGATTGCTCAATTAAACACACTGTAGTTTGTGCCTCCTGATGTTCTGCAGGATAATGGTTGTGATTGACAAACCAGCACACATTCCCGCTTCTTTGGTATTACTCCACCGTTACTCAGCATTTGCAATATTTTGATGCACAACGACTCCATTAATTTCTCCTTTCTTGATCTCAGTCTCTTTCCTCAGTGCATTAGGCCTCACTTTGTTTAATGGTAGATCTGTGATGGTTAAGTACTGGCTGTCATTATGAGAGAGAGCATCTCCCATGTGTTTGCCCATGTGCTAGACAACATCATTCAGTTCTGTCTTGAGCAAACCTTTCCATGTCCGCATGAGCCTCCATCAGGGCTGACTCCCGGTTTGATGCGGCTCTCAGCAAGATGTCCTTTGGTGATCCAAAACTTTAGCAGCAGTGTTCTGATCAACACTTGGCAGCTTCATCTGGGAGCTGTCATTTCAATTTCCCACAATGCCACCAACGTAGCATTGTTTCGGAGCAGTGTGAGGAAACATGGTGGACTCTGCACCCAGGCATCTGGTGCTGATTGGAGCTCCAGAAAAATAAAAATAAAAGGGAAACCCAAGGCAGGTGTCCCTGTGGTTTTGGGCCCTACCAGACACTTGGGGGCCTGGAAACTGGCTGAGGATGCCCTGTGCTGTTGCAGGGCCTGGCCTCCATCCTTTAATTTGCTTTATGTCATTGCAACGAGAGTTCCCTCTTGCTTTTCTTCTCTCCAATTTCCCTTCAGTTATCTCTTTGAATAGTGAATGCAAATGAAACATTTGGCACACAAAAATTGGAGTGGTTAAAAAAGTCACCTCTTAGTTCCTTCACCACATCAAACAGACGAGTGACAGTTAGGCCTCCGGCTCAGAGCTGTTTTGCAGGTTAGCAGGAAGTGGCAACAGAGTTTCCCTCCCTCATCAGTATGGAATTCCCTGGAGACTCATCAAAAACCTAAAAGTGGGCTTTCATGTTAAGTAAGAAGTGGTGATTTAGAGGATAAATATGTGACTTGTGCGTCTTCCTTCTCTTGTCTGGGTATTGTGTAAACTGTAAAGGGAGAAGCCAGGCGTATTCACCTTGCAAAGGTGCTCTGCTCTCAATATGGGTATAATGTCCATGTATCCTTGTGAGGAACATGTGGAAGTTTACCTTTTTGGATGCAAAGGCCATCCACATATTGTGTATTTACACCTCTTGGCAGAGCTGGCTGGCTCCAGAGGGTGGCATGGCTAGGCAGTTGCCAGGACCCCAAAACAGCAGAGGGCCCAATGCCAGAACAGTGCCACCATCTGCCCAAACTGTCAAAGAACATCTGATGCAGCCGAAGTGAATTCTCAGTTTGCATGTCCCACCTCTTCTAGGTTGGGAAGGGGCACTGAGAATACCGTGCCTATGCCCTCTCCCCAAATCATAAGAACATAGGAAGAGCCATGCTGGATCACACCAAGGGTCCATCTAGTCCAGCATTCTGTTCACACAGTGGCCAGCCAGCTGCCCACGGGATCCCATAAGCAGGGCATGAAAGCAACAGCACCTTTCCGCCCATGTTCTCCAGCAACTGGAGTACTTAGGCATACTGCCTCTGATACTCGAAGAAACATACAGTATAGCCAATCAGGACTAGTAGTCACCGATGTCCTTCTCCTCCATGAATTAGTCCAATCCTGGAGCTAGCACTGCTTCTCGGTACAATGAGATCAGGAAGGCTTTCCCAAATGAGTCTCCCAAATGCCAAAATCATTAGGGAACCACTGAGAACATTCCCCCCACCCCCACCCCCGTCTTGCTGTCAAGACATGGTGCATTCATTAAAATAAAGAGGGCATTCTTAGAAGATCTAAGGTAGGAGTAGGGAACCAGGTGTCCACTAAATGTTTTGGACTGCAGCTCCCCCAATCCCAGACTATTGCTTATGCTGATTGTGCCTGATAGGCATTGTAGTTCAAAGCAGCTGGAGGGTGTGAAGGAGAAGCTGGGAGGCCTGTTCTTTCTGTGGAAAGGCCAGTATAATAGTGGGTAGATTGCAGAAATAACTTTCTAACAGAAATAGTTGTTCCATATTCCCTGGGCCAGATGGCTCTTTCCCTTATCTTAGAGAGTTACTGTGCCTTGCCCTCAAGGCCGTTGGTTGGTCCCGGAGTGTAAGAGGAATTTACAGCTGGGGCCCATCAAGAGGGCAGGCGAGATTTACAGCTGAAACCTATTAGGAGAGATCTTGGGCAATGAGGTAATTGAGCATGGCCAGAGTGCCCTGGATTGGCTAGAGGCAATCAAGCCACGGTCTGGGGGGGAATATAGGAACGTCCATTTGGGAACGCTGTGTCTTTTCTTTCGGGTCCGGTGATGCAAAGGGTGGAGGGGGCTGCTGCTTAGGCAGGGCCCTGTGGAGATCGACCCCCTGGCAGAGTGGACTGGCCTGGGTATCTGTAGGTATAGTAGTTTCTTGTTTTGGTAGTTCTGATTGTGTGTGTCAAAGTAACTTTGCATTTTTGTTTTCTCCCTTCCCTTCTTCCCACCTCTTATTTTACCTTTTCCTTTTTAATCCTAAATAAATTTCTCTTATTTTAAACCTGAATGGTGTGAGCAGTTTTCTTTATTGATTCAGTGCTAAAATCCAGTACCTTGACCAGGGGGCAGAACCATTGGGCCCAGGGCAAGGGCAACAAGGACTGGTCAAGTCCTTCACAGAGGGTACCAGGTTGCCCATCCCTGATCTAAGGCATTGGTCTTGATAACTCAGGGCCTACAAGTGCATTGCCCCTCTGTCTTCAAGTGGGTCACACCAGTAGCCACCACACTATGGTGGTTGTTGTTGCTTAGGACATTTTCAAGAATAGAAACAAGAGAAAGAGGAAAGGTAGTGAAGGGGGGAAAGGGAGAGGAGAGGAGCGGGTTGAGGGAAGAAGAGAATTATAGGGATAGGAGAAAACAGACATATGGTGAAAACTAAAAGGGGATCTTAGGTCATGTTAGGCCTAAGGGTGGCTGTGGCTCCCAGGTGTGAAACAGCTGTAGATTATGGCCAAAGAGCTGCTATTTATGCATGCCCAGGAGGGCTTTGGGGCTGGTTTTTCTCTCCCAGCACTCCTAAGCCACAAGGTAAAACCACTTTTGAAACTGAGGGCACTTTCAAGAGCAGATTGTAAAATGGTGTGATTTTCTGTCCAAAGAGCGAGGAAGGAGTAAACAGACAGACAAACAAAAAATTATCTGGATATGCCAGGCTCTTAAAACAACTCTTTGGATCCCAGCCTACAGATCTAAGAGATTGCAAGAGGGTATTGGAGGAGATGGTCTATAACAGAGGTGGGCAACTTGTGGTTAGAATCATAGAATAGTAGAGTTGTTGGACTACAAATCCCATCAGCCCTAGCCAGCACAAGGAATGGTGAGGGATGATGGGAGTTACAGTCGAAGAACATATCGAGATTGCCCACCCTTGGTGTATAAGAAACGGAGAGCTCATCAGAGGTTTTAAAAGTCAGAGGTCTTAAATGTCTCCCCCCACCCCCACCCCCCGCCCCCTCTATTGTGTTCTTTGGATAATGGCTTTCCTGCTGCCCCATTCTGTTCCATGCAAACATGCATTTGACATTTGGATTAAGTGTGTTTCATTTCTGAGGGTATATATAGTTCATTTACTATGCAAAGCCTTCAGAACATTTTAATGCTACTGTGTTCAGTCAGCATGCTGAATCAGGCGGTCCCCCCACCACCTCTGAGCTATTAAGCATACCCCTCCAAAAGGACCACATATCCCCGCCCCACTTTACATGCACATGACTTTACAGTATTCTGGTTATATAACATTTTCTAGAGAGAATTGGTCTGATCTTCTCTCCTTCCCATTTAAGGGACACTATTTCCCCCCTATTTGCTTTCAAGGACTTTGATTACAGATACAGTATTTTGATGGTCAATGAGGCTTGCATGGCCTTCCATGCGGAAAATGCATAATGGTGTGGTAACCTTGTTATCTTCAACATCATTCCGCCTCTTAATAGAACTCCCCTTAACCATTCCCATCAATCTCCACACATCATTGGCACCGCACAATGAAGAAGTGAAAATGTGTTCTCAGATTTGATTGTGCCATTATAAATGTTTGGTTTATATTGCTGAAGCACTGCCTGCCTCATGTTCCACATGTTACTAGGAGTGCTTCCCACGTGTCTTTTTTTTAAAAAAATCTGTGGTGTTTTAAGTATCTACAGAAACGTTCTGGGCACCACACTTTAAGAAGACGTAGACAAGCTAGAGAGGGTTCAGAGGAGGGCAACAAGGATGATTAAGGGACTGGAAACAAGGCCCTATGAGGAGAGTGAAATAACTGGGCATGTTTAGCCTTCAGAAGAGGAGACTGAGGGGAGATATGATAGCACTCTTCCAGTACTTGAAGGGTTGTCACACAGAGGAAGGCCAGGATCTCTTATTGATCATCCCAGTTTGCAGGACACAGAATAATGGGCTCAAGTTACAGGAACCTAGATTCCACCTAAACATCAGGAAAAATTTCCTGACTGGCAGAGCAATAAGACAATGGAACCAACTACCTAGGGAGGTGGTGGGCTCTCCCAATCTGGAGGCATTCAAGGTGCAGCTGGATAGCCATCTGTCAGGGATGCTTTGACCTGGATTCCTGCATTGAGCAGGGGGTTGGACTTGATGGCATTGTAGGTCCCTTCCAACTCTACTTTTCTATGATTCTATGTGAAGCATAAATACAGCCACTGCGTGTTTGCAAACATGTTTATCAATCAGTACACTCAGCAAAGAGGCAAGATTGTTTGTGGCTGCAGGTTGAGCATCAAACCTGGGATTGTTGCTGTGGAATGTGTAAAACAGCCCCTAATGGTGGGACAAGATGACATCGCTGTTGACACTATACTGAGTGTCCTCTTGTAACTTCCACAAGAGATAGCCTGCCCTGCTTTGGGTTCTATGATGGAAGAAAGGCAGGATATAAAAGTACTATATATAGTACTACATATAGCAGATAGTATATGATAGATAGATAGATAGTGGGAACCCTGAGGGCTGAAGAACAGTATAAAAATATCTCAGACGTTGGTGATGATGATTTCTATACCACCCATTAGCTGAAGCTCTCTGGGCAGTTTACAAGCCAAAGTTTAAATCCATAAATACAATAAGATAGTAAAACATAATATAAAACCGTAAGTTTAAAATAGAATAAAACCAAAGTAGTAACCAAGATAAAAGCAAGCAGCAGTGCAAAGATCTAAAACATACTTACACAATTTTTAAAACTGAAGGGCTAAAAAGCCAGGAGGGTGGAGAAGATCTTCTTCACCAGATGCCAAAAAGACCACAACATAGGCACCAGGTGAGCCTCTCTGGAGACATCATTCCACGACTGGGGTGCCACCACTGAAAAGGCCCTGTCCTTATTAGCCACCCACCTCACATCATTTGTCAGGGGCACACAGGAAAGGGCCTCTGTGATTGATCTTAGTGTCTGGGTATGGTTTCTATAATGTCTCTGGCTTATTCATTCATTCATTTATGAACTTCAGCTGGTCCAAAATAGGGTAGCAAGATTGTTAACAGGGACTAGCCAGTATGATCATATTATACCAGTGCTTTACATTCTGTACTGGCTGCCAGCCCATTTCCAGGCCACATTTAAATTGCTGAGATTAATTTACAAAGCCCTAAACAGCTTGGGGCCAGGTTACCTGTCTTCTCCCTTATATACCGGTGAGTTGGAAGCGAACGCAGAGGTGATCTATTCCAACACCCTGCTTAGTGCAAATACAGCATCCCTGACAGATGGCTGTCCAGACTCTGCTTAAATACCTCCAGCTAAGGCGAGCCTGCCGCCTCCCAAGGCAGTCTGTTCCACTATCGAACAAGCCTTTCCATTAGGAAGTTTCTTCTAAGATTTAGTCTGATTCCAGATCAGCCATTTGGTTCCCCAGCCCAATACCCACCCCTCTAGTAATCACCTGTAAAATCACTTGGGAATAGCATGGAAATGCCAATTTCTGTTTTTACACTTTACAGTGAAACATGTGCTTCAGCACTTTGCTGAATAATGACTTAAAAGGCAAGCTGCCATAAACATATCTAATAAGTAAGTGTCAACGAAATATACACACTATACACACTGAAGAACAAAGCAAAGGTCTCATAAATATCTTTTCTGCATTCCTTACCTTTGGAACAGATTACCTTTTATCTCGCTAGTGCATTCATTCCGTTGCACTCTGATGTCCGCCTGCCAACCACTCAGATCCCCAAAACAGGTCCTTTTGGCAGCTGCAAATCCTTTTTTTTTTTTTTTTTTTTTTACCAACAGCAACAGCACTTGAAATGCATCCAACTCTCCTACACTTGTAAAACCTTGCAAATTGAAAAACTGTGGATCTCGAGGGAAGGCTCTGTTAAAGATCATGTTTAACCTTGTTCTAATATCCTCTTGGTGTCTGAGATCCTGATCTTGCTTATTAATATCCATGGAAACTCAAGAGAAACCAATTCATGTCAGGATGAAATATTCACAATCCAATTTCTAATTTACATATATATAAGAAAATACATGTAGAATGATTTAATTGACCTTTTAAATAAGGTGAAAAATGTAAATCAGCTTCTTTGTCCAACAAGAATGAATGCATGCATGGATGCATGAATACATGCAGGGTATGTGTGCATATAATAAATATATATATATAATATCACAGGAAGTGGTCTTATACCAATTCGGTGTCATCATTCCCCCCCCCTTTCTTCCTGCCCAGTATCGTCAACTCTGACTGGCAGTTGCTCTCCAGCAGAGGTCTTTTACATCGCTTGCTACCTGGTACTTTTAACTAGAGACCCCAGGGGTTGAACGTGGGCCCTTCAGCAGGCAAAAAACGTGTGCTCTGTTATTTAGCCATGGCCCATTAAATATGTGTGTGGGAATGGCATAATATTAGGAGCAGGCACGGAAAATTATCTTTAAATTACATGTTTATGTTGCTGACTGCTTTGTAAAATGAAAATGAAAAAAGAAAGAATGAAAGCCTGAAAGCTGTTATTGCCTCTATGCATGATTCATGATACACTCAAGCTCCCTTCACGTGTTATTTATGTTCAGGGGGCAAGTAGTGCATAAATATCCAGTAGATGTCATCATTCTTTGGAAGCTGGGCGAATTTGCACCTCCCACCTTTTAAAGCAGCAGCTTACTCCCACACTAGCTTTTGCAGGGTCACGGTCACCAACTGGCATCCTTGGTCAGCTACCAGGACACCAGCACCCTAGTAGGGCTCACTGCGGATGCCTGCCCTGGCAGGCTGGAGCTCCCTTTAATGTTCCCCCCTGGCCTGGGCATCCAGCATCACAGGCAGTATGCCTGTGTACACCAGTTGCCGGGGAACATGGGCGAGAGGGTGCTGTTATATTCATGTCCTGCCTGTGGGATCCCATGGGCAGCTGGTCGGCCACTGTGGTCAGACCCTTGTTCTGATCCAGCATGTCTCTTCTTATGTTTTTAGTCGTCATTTTAATTTCCCACAATGCCTTCGAGCACATAGGGGGCTGTCACAGGAACAACTACAACCTGGCCTGTGAGTGGGACAGAGACAAGGCCAATTAATACATCCCTTCCTGGTATGTGTTATTTATGTGAAGGGGGCATCATGGAAGTGGTAGAGAGAAGGGCCCTACTCCTGGCAGTGCTGCTGGAAACTGG
Source organism: Shinisaurus crocodilurus (assembly GCA_021292165.1). Classification (NCBI taxonomy): domain Eukaryota; kingdom Metazoa; phylum Chordata; class Lepidosauria; order Squamata; family Shinisauridae; genus Shinisaurus; species Shinisaurus crocodilurus. The sequence goes on along the minus strand of CM037887.1, from coordinate 15,972,974 downwards.
CAGCAGCTCTCCAAGTTTTCAGGCAGGAATTTTTCCAGCCCTACCTGGATATGACAGGGATTGAAGCTGGGACCTTCTGCATGCAAGACGTGCTCTACCACTGAGCCCCAGTCCCTCCCAAATGCAGGGCTGAGGCCAGAAATGGTCCTACTCCCCAGCATACATGTAATGCCCCCATCATGTGAGTAACACATGGAGGGGGCTTCAGAGGATGAGGTACTGCAGTATAGTGGTGAGGGAGCACATACTGTGGACCAGGCATTCCACATTCAAATCAGCTAATTAATTTATTAAATTATATTTATGCCTTGCAAGTCTTTTAGGCAGCTGAGAACAATTTTTAAAGCAGTATCATAATAAAAACAACTGATATTTTAAACCCTACAAAACATAGCCATAAAAATAGCCTAATAACAAGTTTTTTATTTGTTTTAAAGTATGAACAGTAGCTTCAAAATTAGGTTCAAAAACTGAACTTCCTAAATGCCATTCTATAAATGTTGCTATTTTTAATTTGTATTTTAATTTGTACTTCTGAGCTGCTCTGGGAATATTTTATGAATAAAATATATTTTATTTTATATATATTTTAATATATATATATTATATATATATATGCTGCCCTCCAACATAAATAAATATATATTTGAGGGGAATAAATAAATACCAATGAAAGAGCATGTCCAGTTAAATAAAACAGTTTTCTTATCTGATGTCAAAGTGGGTAACAGGAATATCGATTAGGAGTGGAAGTTCCACAATCAAGATTAGGGTTTTTTATGTGAAACATTTTTTTAGCCACAAAGGCTCTCATCATGCTTACACTGTGCCATCAGTGTGCATAGCGCTTTACAGAATACAAGAGGGCAGATCACTGCCCCAAGGAGCTTGCAACCTAAAATTCAACACAGTGTAAACAACAGAGGAAGAAGAAGGGGAGGGCTAAACAAAGAAGCAATATGTGGTTGTTCCAGTTGTATAGTTACAGGCTGAGCTACATGAGGGCATGGGAACTAGGGGTTATGCTAAAGCCTTCAAGGAAATGATAAGTTTTGAGGAGAGATTTGAAGGAAGAGAGGTGGCATCACACAGGGGTTTTGGGAGGCAATTCCAAGCAAAAAAGAAAGTAACACAACCAAGTTGCCACAACAGAAAAAGCCCTGTCCACAAATTCACAAGTTGGGCTTAAGCAAGCCTTTATTTCTTTGGGCCTCTCCCTCTCCATAATATGGATCTGTAGGGATTTGCAAAATAAAATTTGTGAAGCACTCTGACAGCTTCCGCAAGAGGTATTACTATTAGGCAGAAAAGCTGGGAATAAAACTGAAAATATTATTATGCGTAGTTCATGGAATCATGACTTTGGACCTGCATTCAGACTAAACTAGTACACATATTGGTATCATTGGTCTAGCTTTTTGGAAAGAAGAACCTGGTGGGTTGGGGAGCATCATGCTCTGAAGAGATGTTATACCATTTGATAACACCTATCAACTTTTCACAACAAAATCCTGATACTGTTGAATGTGTCAGACTGGTAATTTATTCTAACTTCTGGATTTGAAACATGGGAAGACAAAATGGCAGCAGTCTCAGCTATCAAATCATTAGCTGAGTCAGTAGATTCTCTCTTGTTATATATGCAGTGCTTTTTTTCTGGGGAAAAGGGTACCGGAACTCTTGGATTACATTTCCTCGGGAGTAGATGGCAATTAAATTGTAATGCAATTAATAGAAGAAAAGGTGCTGGAACTCAGTTCCGGTGAGTTCCAACAGAAAAAAAGCCCTGTATATATGATACATTTTCTTCCTGGCAACTGATGTCAATCAAACAAAGCAGACCCAAGAAGCACCACATTGCCAAGAAACAACTGAAGAAGGGCTCAGTGATGAACTTGTTGTTAATACATTCTCAGGCAAAGTTCAAGTGCTGTCTGTATGAAATCAGAGCAGATTTTATTTAGTAATCAAAGGAGAAGATTAATTCAGCAGCTCTCTGAATCATTGTTCTGTTTTTACTTGGAAATTAGATGCCAACACAACAGTTGCTCAACTGCACAGTCCTTAACGGAAATAACTAAGATCACAGATCCCAAAACATTTCATTTGCCAGCACTGGCATGGAGGCAGACTTTTCCTACTGGCTAATCTCATCAGCGGCTTCTTAGTCACACATACTCTGTCCCTTCCCAACCTCAAATCAACGAGCTTTCCATCATGGCACAAAAATCCTCACATGTGAAACCTTAGACAATGTTATTTCTCTTTTGGAAATCTACCATGTGAGACAAAACTCACCCCCCCCCGCCCCAAGAAATGAACTTTGCCCCTTCTATTCCCCCTAACCCCTGCCACCATTATTTTTGCCTGGTGTAGTCCCCGTTCCAAGTAGTGAGGTTATGGGTAGGGATGTGTGAGGAATCTGTTGGGTGTGTGTGTGTGAAAATCTTTCCGATTTTCATGATTTGCCCCCCCCCCCCGATTCTGGTTTTCAGGCCATGTGCTGGCACCGGCTTACTGCAGTGCGAGTCGAGCTAGCTCACGAACTTCCATCTATAAGATGGACCCCGATTCGCATATTTTTTAAAGCACCAATGGAATTTGCACAAACTGGCATCTGGAAAGCATGTGGTTTTAACACGACTTACGTGATTTGTGCAAATCAGGCTAGATCCTTGTGCTTTCCGGGTGCCGGTTTGCGCAAATTCTATTGGTGGTTAAAAAATATATATGCAAATCGTGGTCCATCTTACAGACAGAAGTCCATGAGAGGGGAAAAAAAACTCGACTCGGCCTACTTCCAGTTGTCAGATCGGAAAAAGACAGGAAATCCATCGAGGTCAAACAGTCCATACTTCCCTGTTTCAGTGCATCCCTAGTTACGGGGATGCCATTTTAAGAATGCAACAACTACTGAGAGATAAGTGGCTGCCTAAGGAATCTGGTTCATGGCCGAGTAAGAAATAGAACCCCAATCTCATCAACAGCACACCACTCTGTCCATTAGCATTTTCCTGTTCTTAATCATTTGCATAGCCCTTTTAATGTGCACTGCCCTTTTCAGGTGAGGATCCAAAGAACCAGCATCCAGTTGAATGCATCCACATGAATAACACCACATCTAGTTTGGCCCTCAGTATAATATATGATTGGCTCTCAGTACATATTTATGCAGTATGTGTAGAAGAGCTGTAAAAAGGAGGCCCACAACAAAGTGCTAGAGCAGTGGTTCTCAACCTTTTTTTGCCCCATGCACTCTCTTCACCATATGTCAGAATGTCATTCCCCCCCTTTCCAAGATTGTCTGACTTAATCTGTGCCATACAATAAGGTGTGATGTCCTGTAGATTATGTACAATCTGTAGAATTTGTAATTTGTAGAATGATCAGTGTTCCAACAGTTTGAGTCTGTGGTCCCAATTCCCCCCGTGAAACCCTAAAATCCCCCCCTGGGGTGAATTCCCGCCTGGTTGAGAACCCCTGTGCTAGAGTATATGCTTTGCATGCAAAAGGTCCTAGGTTCAATCCCTGGCGTCTCCAGGTAGGGCTAGGAAAGAATCCTGCCTGAAACCCTAGAGAGCCGCTGCCAGTCAGTGTTGACAATACTGAGCTAGATGAACCAACGGTCTGACTCAGTATACTTGAGGCAGTTTCTATGTTTTGAAGAGACAGACAGATATTGATTGATTGACTCATTGACTGATTGATTTAAGGCCTTTATCCTCCCCACCAGCTGCAGGGCAAAACAAGCTCCTTCTGAAATTGCAGGGGCTTTCAAACGTTTGGTGTTTTTATTTATTTATTTATTTATTATATTTATACCCCACCTTTTTTCCTTCAAGGAACCCAAGGCGGCTTACATAATCCTCCTCCTTCTTTCCATCTTATCCTCACAACAACCCTGTGAGATAGGTTAGGCTGAGAGTCAGTGACTGGCCCAAAGTCACCCCGTGAGTTTCATGGCTGAGCGGAGACTAGAACCTGGATCTCCCGAGTCTCAGTCCAGCACTCTAACCACTACGCCACACGGGCTCTCTAGGAACATGTTAGGTTCCTATGCATGTTTAATCAGAAGATCCATCATGTTCAAACCCCGAAGTCTGCGGGCTTAGGACTGCAGCCTGACAGAGCAATCTCACCACACATTCACAGGGGGGGGGGGATCCACTTACAGAGCAAGCACTGCATCTATTGCACCACCTTTCACTGTGGCAACAATGGGAAGGAATCGGACTGGCCTAGGGTTGCACCATTTCTGACAGTGTGTCAAGGAAATAAAGGGATTTTGGACTCCCTACCCTGCCTCTATTGTGCCCCTGTTCTGCTGGTAGAACACCTATACCAACCAGGAGAGCTTTCCAAAAGTATGCAGGCCTCTGGTGGTTGCTCCCATGCGCAGCAGTGGAGCAACACTCATGTCACTTCTGATGGCCCCTCAGTTGGTTTTCTGGTGAGGCCTGGATCACACCCTGGGTATTTAAGCCTGCAATCCTTTACCCTTTTACCTGGGAGTATACTCGATTGAACTCACTGGGACTTAACTGTTGGGCAGCACAATCCAATGAGGCTGCCTGTAACCCTCAGAACAGGGAGGATTATGGGGCATCCTATGGAGGGCAGAAGGAGTGCAGAAGCGAAGGTTGCCTCCATGCTCCTCCCACTCTGCAAAACACTTTGACGGCCGATTTCAGCTGTCTTAAGTGTTTTGCCCCGGTGTGTGAGGAGAGGAGGCTGCTGAGGTGCCACCAGGATACGATGCATGCTGGCAAATCCTGTCTTCTCCCCTTCCTGTCCTCGGAATGCCCACAAAACTCCAGCTCCGAGGTTGGTCTTATGACCTCAGAGCTGCAGCCAGTGTGGTTCTTTCCATGCTGGCTGCAAGGGCAGAGGGAGGGGGCTCCAAATTCGGAGTCCCCAGAGCCTGTCTCTTCCCCCCCCCCCCCCCGTCCAAGCTCTGACCTCGGAGCGACTTTCCAAGATCAGAGCTGGGACTCAAATTTTCCCATGGCTGTCTAGACAGCCATAGGATTCCACCTAATACACACAGATAGAAAATCTTGCTGTAAGTTTTTACACAGTTGGCATTTGTCTCTGTTCCCCCCCCCCTTTTCTTTCAGGGAAAAATATAGCTTGGATCCCTATATTTCAGCTATGTCAGGAACCTATTTAGTTTATGTAGTAAAATTAACTGTGATTTATAATTGTGTGTCTTATTTCAAGCAGCCTTGTATTATCATGAGCATTTGGAAAAAGATATATGAATATGTAGTTGATTATTGCTGCTAATAATGTTGTACATACCATTAAAACAAAAATCACTGCATTACTAAACACCATATGATCCAGATATAAACTGGAGTTAAATTCCTCATTTGGAGAGTGAGCCAGATAAAATCAATCACATTTAAAGCTGAAACTATGCAGACTGACTTGGGTGTAAGTCTCATTGAACAGAGTGGTACTTAAATCTGAGTAAGCATGCATAGGATTGGGCTGAAGATCCCACTGATTTCAATGGGAGAAATGTATGTTTACTATTTACATCAATGGAGTTTAAAAGTCCTTAACTTAAGCTGGACCATAGCCATAAGACCATAAAATGTAGGCCTTGAAAAAAATTAAAATGCCATTCCTCCTTTTGAAACTTAATAGAATTCTAACACTGTATATTCAGTGTATTATTAAACACACTGAATACCATTTCTCCCCCTTCATAATTCAAAAGAAAATTCACAACTAAGTGCTTGCCTTTTTGTCATCATCTCCCACCAACAATGCACCCCCCCGCTTCTATTTTTGCTTTGCAGAGGAGCAGTTCCATTTATATTTATTTCCAAGTAGACAAGACGGGTACAATTGGGACCGTTGCTGACCTCCGGGATTGGTGCAAAATGGCCATTCATACAGAAAGGATAACAGTGTCTCTGATTATGGCCTTGGATGGGTAGATAAGTAGCTATTGACTCATAGTGGTAGCCAATGGCACAAGGACCTACACAAAAATCACAAATAATAATAAAAACCAAACCTGAAATGCTTCAGGTTCATGCTGGGCATGATTGACTGTCTCAAGCTGTGGGCATTAAATGAAGAAAGATCTTTGTGCCGGATAAGTGTGACTGCCTGGTGTTCATCAGTACAAAAGGGTTAGCAGCAACATCCTTCCCTCGTAAATCTATTTTGCACGCATTTGGGGCCATTTGCAACCTGAAATCAGATGTAACCGAAAGACAGCACAAAATGCAGCTGAAATATATGCTTCTGAAGAAAGCAGGAGCCAGCTTCTTTAAAAGGAAAGCCCACACAGAATGGAGCAAAGCAGAAATGGGAGATTTTAAACATCCCTTTGTTATGTGCTTGAATAAGCAAAGCCATTAATTATACAGCACAGGCTATACAATAGAAGTGACATTCAGATTAGAGAGAAATTAGAACCAGAGTTTCCATAGCAGGGGATTCCAGAGACACCACATTTCCTATTAAAGAGTTATTTTGTGCAAAATACTCAATAGATGTCATAATTCTTCAGAAACTGTGTGAATGTGCACCTCTGACTTTTTAAGGCAGAAGCTTAATCCCACACTAGCTTTTGCAGGGTCAACTTCATTCTGGGCAGATACTGGTGCCCCAGTGCCCTGGCAGGGCCCACTGCTGATGCCTGGCCTGGAGCTCCCTTTAATACCCACCTGGGCAGCTAGGTCTAGTCACCAGTTTAATTTCCCATAATGCCCTCGAGAACTTGGGGACATTGTGGGAGAATAAATGGAGGCTACACCAAGTCACCTGGTGCTGCTCCGAGCACTCCTATGCTGCCCACCACCACCATGGGCCACTGTGGGTGCCTTCAGTCCTGGAGCCAGCTGAGCTTCTTTAGGAAAGGCTTCACCTCTGTTCAAATGACCACAGGGGATTAAACGTGCGCTCATCCTCTTTGTTTTGTCTCTATGCTAAGGAGACACAACTCATGGCTCTTCCATATTCCTTTGCACTGTGTGAGAGCGGGGAAGGACATTAGAAGAGACAGGCTGGAACAGTCCAAAGATTCACCGAGTCCAACATCCTATTTTTAACAGTGGCTCATCAAAAGCCCGTGGCAGTGCTGCAGAAACTCTTTCACCCCAAGGGCCGAACTCTACTTCATTCTTCCATTCACCGGGCCACATTCCAGTTATGAGTGGGGCTGAAGGCAATGCGGGCCGTGCCAAAGGCAAAAGGAGTGAGATAAAAAATACAAAAATAAAAATACCAGCATATTTTAGCTTAAAGCTCTTATTGCCAGCAACGAAGCCTTCAGTGAGGCATTTCAACTTTTTAGAATGGGGGGGGGGAACTACACAAAAACTCAGGGAACTTCCCAATGATTGATGGTCGGGGGGGGGGACAGGGGTGGGGCCAGATTAGTCTCCGAACCTAAAGTCCTGCATCCCTGGCCTATGGAATCTGTGGCAGAACGATGCCAGGTTATCCCACCACTTCCACCAAATGTGGAGAAAAAACCCATGTCTGTTCTCCCCACAGCTGTTCCCTTTTTAAAGCGCTGAAACTTGCTGGGACTACAGAACCCCCTGCGTGCCACAAGGCTGTCTCAGCTATAAAACCTTTAACAGCCACCACCCAAAATCAATCCTCTGTACATTTAAAAAAATACTTGGTAGTGTGGTTCCATGCACTAGAGTAGTCATGGCATTGCCTACCACTGCTAGAGACAAGAAGAACAAACAAAGATATTTATTAAGTGAATTATATACACAGGGGAATAGAATGTAATAAATAACAGGGAATAAATAATAGGATGGGATTGCTTAAATGCACTTAAATTAAATATCTTGGTTACAGTTCCTAAGAAGTAAGAGAGTCTTCCACAGCTAGTAAGCTTTTCCCTCAGACCAGATTTCCATAACTCCACCCCAGCCAATCCCTCACAACCAGGAACAGATGCTGTACAGCAGTCTTCTTCTGCCTCAAGCTCTTCCTGTTGCCCCTGGCTTCTAGGATGATTGTATTTCAGGGATGATTGAAGGTAGGCTTCAAGGAAGGAAACCAAGGCGTAAAATGAACATCCAAGTCCTTCAAGATCCTATTAAGCAAACTCATCTTCAATCACTTCTTAAGGAACATCTACCTACGGAACCTCCTGACAACATTGAGGACCATTGGTCTAAGCTGAAAACCTCCATTACTGCAGCTTGTGAACAAACTATTGGATATGAAACTAAGAAACATCAGGATTGGTTTGATGAAAATGACAATGAGATTAAATATATAATTGACCAAAAAAGGAAAGCCTTCCAAATATGGCAAAATGATATTAACTGCGCTGCCAAGAAAAAAACCTACGCTAGCGCAAAGGCTGAGGTCCAAAGAAGAACAAGAGAACTTAAGAACGCTTGGTGGAAAAAGAAAGCTGAAGAAATTCAACAACTTGCAGAATCTCATGATGCACGGGGCTTTTTTAAGGCCACAAGGGCCATTTATGGACCAAAAACCTATGGTACAAACCCTTTACAATCAAAAGATGGCACCAAACTCTTAAAAGACAAAGAGTCTATTGCACTGCGTTGGAAAGAGCATTATTATGACCTTTTAAATCGTAAGTCTAAGGTGGATAATGAGATTTTTTCGCAAATCCCGCAAAAACAAATTAAAGAGGAACTTGCAATACTCCCCACTTTGGATGAAGTAAAAAAAGCCATTAATCAAATGAAGAACAACAAAGCTAGTGGACCAGATGGGATTCCTGCTGAAATCTTTAAAGAAGGGGGCCCCGAACTTGTACAACATCTTCATAAACTCATCGAAAAAATCTGGATAAGAGAAGAGATCCCAGAAGACTTCAGGGATGCCATAATTATCACCCTCTTTAAGAAGGGTGATAGAACAGACTGTGGAAACTATCGGGGCATTTCTCTCTTAGCAACCGCAGGTAAAATATTTGCTAGGATTCTCGCAAACCGTCTTCTATCTATTTCAGAAGAGATCCTCCCTGAAACTCAATATGGTTTCCGCCCCTCTAGAGGGACAGTAGACATGATTTTTACTGCACGTCAGCTCCAAGAAAAATGCCGGGAGCAAAATCAACCCCTTTATATGGCATTTATCGATTTGGCTAAGGCCTTTGATACTGTAGACCGTACAGCTCTCTGGACTATCCTTATGAAAATTGGATGCCCCAATAAATTTGTGAATATCTTGCGACTTCTCCATGACAACATGACGGCAACGGTTTTGGACAACAACGGCTCTCATGGTGCTCCATTTAAAGTGGGATCAGGTGTTAAACAGGGATGTGTTATCGCCCCAACATTATTTGCCATTTTCATCGCCATGGTTTTACATCTTGTCGAGGGGAAACTTCCCACCGGTGTGGGAATTATATATCGAACAGATGGAAAGCTTTTTAATCTCAGCAGGCTGAAAGCAAAAAGTAAGGTAATTACAACCTCCGTTGTGGAACTTCAGTATGCTGATGATAATGTGGTCTCCGCACATTCAGAGGATGATCTCCAAACTATCCTAAATGCTTTTGCAGAAGCATACGAAAAACTTGGTCTCTCACTTAACATCAAAAAAACCAAAGTGCTTCATCAGCAAGTGCAAGCCAATCCTTTGGTGATGCCATCTATCCAGCTTGGCGGGACAATACTGGAAAATGTCGATCATTTTCTCTATCTTGGCAGCTATCTTTCTGTTACAGCTAACATCGACAGTGAAATCCAGCATCGTCTGAGCTCCGCAAGTGCCGCATTTTCTCGAATGAAACATAGAGTGTTCGAGGATCGGGATATTTGTAAGAAGACCAAAACACTGGTTTATGAAGCCATTGTATTACCAACTTTATTGTATGCCTGCGAAACATGGACTATCTATAAACGTCACTTCCACCTCCTTGAAAGGTTTCATCAACGTTGCCTCCGGAAAATCCTGCAAATTACTTGGGAAGATAGGCGAACAAATGTCAGTGTACTGGAAGAAGCAAAGACTACTAGCATTGAAAAAATGATCCTTCAACGCCAACTTCAGTGGACCGGTCATGTTGTTCGAATGCCTGACTGCCGTCTCCCAAAGCAGTTACTTTACTCCCAACTCAAGGATGGAAAGCGGAATATCGGTGGTCAATATAAGAGGTTTAAAGATGTTCATAAGGCTAATCTAAAAAAATGCAATATAAACATCGAAAACTGGGAAGCTCTGGCCCATGAACGATCTAACTGGAGGTTGGCCTTTCACAAAGGTTCCATGGACTTTGAAGAAGCCCGAGTGCAAGGTGAAAGGGAGAAGCGTGCTAAGCGAAAAGCACGTCAAATGAATCCTTTACAGGACCATCTTCTATCTGGTAACCTGTGTCCTCACTGTGGGAAGCTGTGTGGATCTAGAATTGGCCTCCACAGTCACTTACGGACCCATCGCTAGAGTCTACACAATCTTCTTTAGAATCTCCTCCTTTTATCCCGGAAGACAATCTTACTCGGTCACGAGTGATCGCCTGATGATGACTTGCTGAAGTGCCTTCCGGTCCATCCTCTGCCTGAACCTTTTTATTGCTGGGTTTTACTGCCTGCTTGAAGCTTCTTCATAACCACACAGCACAGCTTCGTGCTCCCCTTAGCCACCAGCTCTGGTATTCAGAGTACCGGTATCTTGTCAGGTTCCCTCAGACTAGGATTTCTCCTTCCCCAGCTCTCAGCATTTTCCCTTCCAACAACTATGAAGTCTCCAGTCACCTCTAACAGTGCTCTCACTGAGCTTTTTCCAAATCTCCTGGCCAATCATGTTCCTTATGGGACTTCTAACTGCCAATCACCTTTGTTGACCCACCTGACCAATCCAAACAAAGGCAACTTCTCTCCTTAGATATTTTCAAATCCATTTTGAAGCCTTCCTTCATAACATCCATAAGGAAGGCAACCACCTATTTTTATTTATTTATCTATCTGTCTGTCTGTCTGTTTGTTTGTTTGTTTGTTTAATTTAGATACACAGCAGCAAAGCCAAGTTTCTGGCCTACTCAGTTACATTATAGCATCTCTCAGAAGTTAGTCAAAGAATATAAATATTACAAAACATAAACAAACAGGTGAGAATACAGTGTTTCTTCATAGAAGCCTAAGGCAGAACAACACAAACAAAGATGTGCTCTCCAAGTCCATGTTTGCTGAGGGAAAATCATAAATAATAATAAAAACTGGGACTGGAGAGACCCACATTCAAATTCCCACTCAGCCATGAAGTTCAATGGGTGACCTTGGGTCAGTCAATAGCTCTCAACCTAACCTACCTCACAGGGTTGTTGTGAGGATGAAATGGGGCAGGGAGAGAGACCATGTACACTGCCCTCAGCATCTTGGAATAGAAGTGTGATATAATAAATATAATATAATTAAATAATGAGATAAATAAAACATCCTCCCAGGTAAGTGAGCTAGGTTGCAATCCTATACACACTTACTTGGGAGTATGTTCTACTGAATTCAATGGTGCTTACTTCTAAGTAAACATGTATAGGATTGCACTGTTAATGGGATGAGAATGGTAAATTACCTGTACGCTGGAATGTACTATAAAGATAATGAGGATGAGGATGATGAGGATGATGGTGATTTTGTTCCAGATCTAATTTGTTTTGTTTTGGGCACTGTTTTCATGCTGCTTTTGCTTTACCATTCATCTGTTTTATTTATTCTTGAAGAAATCCGCCGTCTTATATTACAGAGGTAGAATAGAAATAATCAATAAATCAATACCCAATGATTGAAACAACGCAAAACATTAAGACTGCAACTTGTGTGAGACCCAGTCAAGAAGAAACATCTTGTCTTGTTGCATGAAAATAAAATGCTTTGGTTATTGTGGGGTTTTTTTTTAATAACTATATTTTGAAAAGTGCAATGTCAGGAGTGAATGAACCTGAAGTTTCTAACAGTAAATAAGCCCTTATCTAAACAGGAAATCTAGCTTTATGACCTATGTCTCAAAAAGTCCATTATCAAAAGCAGTGATGCATTAAAAAGTTTATGAGGTCCACAATACAACCTACCACTTCAGGTTTTCTTTTTAATTCTTCAGCAGTTATGTTTTTAAAATAGTAGGTTATCAATACATAAAATATATTGTTACAGACCAGCCAGGCACCTGAAACTGGCATCTTTTTTTTTAAAAAAAATATTTGTTTGGCAAATAACAGGCACTAGCTGGGGGGGGGGGAGTAGTTTGGTCTGAGGTGGTTCTCTCCGTGACTTGGGGTTGGGGTGAAAGGGAGGGGTTCCACCCTTAAAGATGGCCTAAGATAATGTTAAATAGATAACAATTAATACATAATACATCTTGCTGCCAGAGGCAAAGGACAAGATGGCACCCCATCACCATTCCACATACAGAAGCCAGTTGGACTGGCAACTGAACTTTACTTCAGCACTAGTGATGGGATAGTGTCCTTCACCACACCTGAGGCAGCAGGCCAGTTTAGGGGGCCCAGGACAGGTTGTGTGGTGTACACAGCTCTGTCCTGCATCAGAGGCGAACAGCCAGGGAGTTGAGGAGAAACAACTCAGAGGCTGCCGCTGCTACCTCCCTTTGTCTGCAACCTGAGGTGACCACCGGCCCCGCAGGACGGCGGAAGCATAACATTGAAACAGTTCACAATCAGAGTAGTTAAAGTTTGGTGCAAAGTTAAATTTCTTTCACTCATGTTTGCATGGACTGAGTGTGATACAGCCAGCATAGTATTAGAGCCAAACTAGACACAATGTTAATAGTGTGAATGCACGTAAGGTGCACATGTGTGGGGAAAGCAGCACTGGGACCACAGGGTGTGGAGAGGGAGAGCTTAATTCCCCCCGCCCATGGTCCCAATACAAATTGTCCCTCTGAAGCTGCTGTTTGCATCAAGAAAGAAGCCTCCATTGGCAGGGCAGTCCCAAGACATTTTGCCGCTTGAGGCCAATAGCAAGATGGTGCCCCCTCCTATTCCATATACAAAAGATGACTGGACTGGCAGTGCATTACTAAGGATGGAAGAGCATCCTCCACTGCACCTGAAGGCAGCAGGCTAGTTTAAGGGGCACAGCACAGCAGGAACGGTGCAAGGCAGCTTGGTGCCCTAGGCAAGATCAGATATTTAGCGCCCCCCCCTTCCCACTTGAGAGCGCTGTATTTTTTTTCAAGGCGTTTCTGGTGCCCCCTTTAGCCTTGCGCCCTAGGCAGCTGCCTAGTTGGCCTAATGGTAGCACCGGCCCTGCAGCACAGGCTACTTGGCTCACAGCTCTCTCCTCCAACACCTTGCTGCCACCTCCCAGTATCTGCTTCCTGAGGTGACCACCTCACTCTGCTTAATGGTAGGGCCAGCCCTGTCCATTCGCACCAGTGGACACTTCCCTCTTGATGCAAGCAGCATTTTCAGAGGGACAGTGCTCATCAAGACCAGAGCCCGGAGGAAAGTGATTGAATTCTTCCTCCACAACCCCTGTGGTCCCAAATGCTACTTGTCCCCTCTGCAACTGCTACTAGTTACACTTTTTTTTAAAAAAAGTTCACATTAAATTATATTAACATCACATACAGTTTGGCCCTTGGAGATTGTGAACAGCGAACCAGGGGTTAGTGGCTACTCTGGTATCATTCATCCAGTTCAAAATGGTATGATCTTAGTTGTACACCCCAAGGGCGCTTTCCTATGCATGTTTAGACAGAAAAAGTCCTACAATCCCCAGTATGCCGCAATCAGTATGGCTGTCTGGAGGGATGCTGGGAGTTGTAGGTCTTTTTTCTCCCTAAACATGCATAGGATTGTGCATTAAGATACTTTGTGTAGATGATTCTCGTTGAATTTCCTTTCTTTCTTATACTTCATGTATACGCATGCGCGCACACGCACACACACACCTATATCTATATCTATCTACACACACACACACACACACACACACATGCTTTTAACGCAAAACAAAGATAGCATGAAAACAAAATATATACTGTGTGTTGTATTGGAGTGAAGCCATATGTCTGCCTTTTACCTCTAGGCTAGCTTGGGGAAGAGCTAGCGCAGAACATGATATAGATCAGTGACTCATCCCAAACATTTTCCCCATCTTTGTAAGAAGCAATGTGGCCATTGCTCCTGTTATTTTGTTTTATTCTGCAGTCAAGTGAGCTACAAATGCAAAGACATTTGAGTAAAATCAAAAGAAGAAGAAATGCAATGCTTGGATGATGGAATTAGTTCTTCTAGAAATCTTCTGCTTTTCTGCTTTACTTTTCTGCCTTTATCATTCCTAAAGAAGGAATTTCTTCCTTTTTCTTTGTCTCTCTCTTCCCTCCCATCCCCACCAACACCCACAGATTGTTCTCTGCAACCAAGGTCACATATTGTAGCCTTTACAGCCAAGGCTTACAGCCTTGGCTGTAAAGTCCAAACAGACTTTTCTTTCTTTTTTTTCTTTTTTTTAAAAATCCCATTATTTGTTTGCATGATTTCATAGCAGCTGGACCTAATAACACTTCTTACCATAAAACACATCCCCCCCCCCCGAAAAGCTTTCCCAGCCCAAAAGGGCAGAACCCTCACAGTGGGAGAAGTTGTGGGAGCTGGCTCCTATCCCCAGGGATATTCGAGCCTTTCCCCTGAATGTTCAGTTTCTTTTTTAAAAGTAAGTCCCTTCAGCCTTTGTACTTATGGAGTTATTAGGAAAAGCATACATGCTGGATTCTATCTCATTGCTTGCTAAGAGGTAATACATTTAGGGTGCAATCCTATGCAGGTTTGGGCAGAAAACAAGTCCTACAACTCCTATCGCTGGGAGATGTAGAACTTTTTTTCTGTCTAAATAGGCTTAGGATTGTGCCCTTTAATAATTTTTTAAACACATCGAACTCTCCGTATTCCTCATCTGGCTGCTCCGCAATGATTCCCTAGCACTTCAGTTCTTCAGCGCAGCATTTCTGGCATCAGTCCGGGGAGGGGGAAATTTGGGAGTGGAGAAATGTTGGCTGGGCTTGCTTCTTGTAGGGTTCTGGGGTGGCTTCTTAGCCACCCCTGCCGTGCACCTTGCTGGGTTCAGAGGACAAGGCAAGCCACATGCCACAAGGGTAATTAGGCAAATCACGTGGCACATGACTGCCCCCTTTTGGGAGGGCGGGGCGGGGAAAAGAAGCCATGGTGGCTTCTTTCCCCCCAATGATCATGCAAACCCAGCCAGTGTGTGCAGCTAGTTGGCTTTATTTATTTATTTAGATTTAGATTCTGCCCTTTCTCTGGAAGGAATTCCTCTCCCAGAGAGGCTAGAGTGGCGCCCTCCTTGCTTTGTTTCTGGAGGCAGGCAAAACCTTTTTTTGGTCCAGCAGGCCTTTGGGAACAGCCTGGGCCCGTGAGAATGCGATGGATTAGCACTGTTGTATTTATTGTTATCACTGTTTTAATTTTGATATTCTATATAATTTTAATATTCTAGATGATTCAATTAAATCTTTAACTTTTGTATATTTCTATTAATACGTTTTCATTGTACACGTTTTAATGTTGTAAAGCCGCCTTGAGTCCTAGTACTGGGGAAAAGGTGGAGTATAAATAAATATAATAATAATTAACAACAACAACAACAACAAAAGCTGTAGTCCTAGGGTGGCCAGGTGTCCTAGTCCTCTACACAAAGGGCTGCCAGAGGATTGTCCTGTATTTGAAGGCCTGTCCCGTCCAATGTAGAAGTAAATTTTGTTTAGGCTTCAGTTTAACAGAAAGGCAAGTCAGACTTTTCCTTGGCCTTCCAGGAACATGCCCTGACAAGTCAGACCTTCCATGAACAACCCTGAAATTTGGGCAAATCTCTCGTGTGCCTAGCCTCTGCTCTGTTATGCTAAAATTACTGTGAGCCATGTCCCCCTTGCAAAATTGATTACCTTATGTAAAAGCCTTGATGGCTGTGAGATGGGCCATGTCAGACCTAAGTGTTTCCTGTTGAATTGTCTCTCAGTTTCCTTGTACTGACTAGTTGTTACCTGATCTCTATGTGATACTATTCAGTATAAATGGAAGTGTCTCCCTTTTCATTCTTGTTGGCATTCCTGACTGTGCTTAGATGCCATCCGTGAATTCACTAATAAACTTTCCTCTCTAAGAACCTCTCCAAAACACAGCGCAGTAGATCAGTTTTTCCACAACACCAATTCCCTTTTAAAGATAACAAACCATAAGAACTGTTGCTCATCAAAAGTTGAAACCTGGACAGCAGATTGCACAGGCAGGCACAAAGGTCACCTTGTTACAGTCTTTTCGCAATAAGGTGAGATTTGCTGTATTTCTATTTAAATCATAGTAATTATTTCTAAATCTGCATCTATACATATAAATTAGCATGTATATAGATGCAAATTTAGAAATAATTACTATAATTTAAATAGAAATACAGCACATTCCTATTTAAATAGCAATCCCACTTCTATGGAACTCCCTCCCTCTGGAGGTCAGGTAGGCTCCAACATTGTGCTGTTTAGCACCTGCTGAAGACATCTTTGTTTTTATTCTTCTGTCTGTTTTATCATTTTATTGTTCACGGCTCCGGAATCTGTCTAGCTATGGAATGGTATACAAATGTTGTAAATAAATAAATACTGGAGTGCCAGTGTGTAGCGGTTAGAGTGTTGGGCTGGGATTCGGGAGATCCGGGTTCTAGTCCCCACTTGGCCATGAACCTCCCTGGGTGACTTTGGGCTAGTCACTGTGTTGTGGAAAAATTGATTGACTGCATTGTGTTTTGGAGAGGTTCTTAGAGAGGAACATTTATTAGTGAATTCACCGATGGCATCTGAGCACAGTCAGGAATGCCAACCAGAATGAAAGGGAAACACTTCCATTTATACTGAATAGTATCATGTAGAGATCAGGTAACAATGAGTCAGTACAACTAAACAAGACAATTCCAAAAGGAAACACCTAGGTCTGACAAAAAGTCAGACATTGCCCATCTTCCAGCTATCATGGCTTTACATAAGGTAATTAGTACAGCCTTTTGCAAGGGGGATATGGCTCACAGTACTCTTTAGCATAACAGAGCAGAAGCTAGGCACAACCAATAGATGAGTGATTGGCCCTCAGGGTTGTTCCTGGAAAGTGAAGGAAAGGTCTGACTTGCCCTTCTAGGCCTTTCAGTTAAACTGAAGCCTGAACAAAATTTACTTCTACAACTGACTCTCAGCCTAGCCTATGTCATAGCCTTGTTGGTGTGGAGAGGAGGAGGGCCATATAAGCCACATTGGCTTCCTTGCAAGAAGAAAAAAGGTGGGATATAAATGTAATAATACATATATAAAATATGCAAAAGTTATGCAAATCACTGTCCTCATTTGTCCTCTGTTTTGGTGATGCATGTCCTCTTTTTTGGTGATTCATATGTGGCTACCCTACCTGAAGCTGATTTTATTTTAAAAAGTGCAAAACAAAACAGCATTCACAGCTGCTGGGGCTCTAATTCGTGTGTTGGGAAACTAGCCCCTAAAGTTTTAATGTGCCTCTGCTTTTCTCCTTAAATCAACTTATGTTCACACTTCTCAGAAAGAGGCAAGTGGGACTATGGTGCGTGCTGGTGGACATTTGCTTTGGCCACTTTTCCAGTGTTGGGCTTTGGAGAATTCAAAGATTTAGGCATGAAGAGTAGGCATGGCTGGGCACCTGCAGAGCTCCCACACCCTAGCAGGGTCCCACTGACAAAGGCCCCCTGGAGTTGCTCCTCTTCACCATTGCAACCTACTTGTTCACCTGCCTCTCACTATGGTCCAAACAATAGTAGTGGTGAGAAGGAGGAGCAGATGCCACTGCCTACTTGCTCCCTGGCTCTCTGCCTGTCAAGCAAGCAAGCAATGATGAGAAAGGGGATGAGGAACAATAGCAGTTGGTAGCAATGGTGCTGAGAAGGTAGAATCATTGTGGGAGGGGCCCATTGAGGGTGCCTTGTCCAAGGGCCCTGCAAAACCTGAAGCTGGTACTAGGTTAACTTGGTTTCCCACCTTTCTTTTCCCTCGGCCCCTGCTACCTTCCTGTTTCCATGCAGTGGCTTCCTTAGCTCTGCTCTTGCTTCAAGCCCTGTGTAGTCGCAGCTATGAAGACATCACCATTCTCCATGGCTATTTACACAGTATTTACACACCACTTCAAAACCCAACAAGAGGAAACTGCTTCTGGAAGGATCTGCAGGGGGAGAAAGACATTCTAGCTGCCATAAGCTGAAGTTAATTGGTTAATACTTTGAGGAGAGCCCTAGTGTATAGAGGAGAGCATGTTGTACACTATCACCCCAAGTGATGGGGGTAATGTGGATGGGTGGCAAAGCAGTTTGTTGGGTTTTGACCACTCCCATTACTTGGCTGTGTTTTTGTATAGTTAGATTTTAATATCTATGCAGAGGTTTTTGTTTGATTTTTTTTTAAAAAAACTATGAATTGTTATTGAGATGATGTGCTTATTGATTATTTTGTTGTATTGCTTTGCTCTTATTGTTTGCTTACCTTATGTACTGTGAGCTCCCTTGAACACAGTTTCCTTTGTGGAAAAGTTGCATTTAAACTAAAGTCAAAGCTAACACGAATATGTATACAAATCATGAGTTCATTTTCTTTCATGAAATTGAATCTATTTCTTTTTTTGACCACAGAACAATGATTCAACAATTTTGTTTTAAAAAAAAAAAAAAAAAACACTACAAGAGGAAAATTAGCTACCTTGAGGCTTTCAGATGCTGGAATATAGCCAGCTGTTGTTGTTTTCTGTATATTTTATTTTATTTTTTGCTTTTTAAAAAATGATTGTGTTAATTAACTGTGTTAATTTGGGAAACAAGCAGCAGATCTTTAAAATTACATCCAAATTGCGCAAATGTAAGACCACAGAACAGACAAATCACCTTTCTCTTTAAAGTTTGCAAATCTGTTATCACAGATGTTCCTAACTTAAACATATTGACAGATATACATATATAATGTTGAAAGTATGTATAAACTTCCCATGTTTATGTCTGAAAGTTATGCCACTCCAACAGTGTATGAGATAATGGGGAGTCTGTGGGAAATTTTAGCATTTGCTTGACGATAATGTAATTCTTCCTGGAAACCTGTGGGCCTCTACAGGTACGCTATACTAGAGCTAAGCTGCAGCCATTACCCCCAGTGGATTCTTGCAGTGGAGTCTGGTGACTGCAATGTCAGCGGGGCTGCATATCCACTCTGGATTTTATTCTGAACTTTAAAATCCATGGTGCTGAACCCTATCCCCAAAATAGGATTGGCACCATGGACAGCTCCTTAAAAGTTCAGAGTAAGATCTGGAGTGGAATTTATTTATTTATTTATTTATTATATTTATACCCCACCTTTTTTCCTTCAAGGAACCCAAGGCGGCTTACATAATCCTCCTCCTCTCCACTTTATCCTCACAACAACCCTGTGAGGTAGCTTAGGCTGAGAGTCAGTGACTGGCCCAAAGTCACCCAGTGAGTTTCATGGCCAAGCGGGGACTAGAACCCGGATCTCCCGAGTCCCAGTCCAACACTCTCACCACTACGCCACACTATACAGCCCCGTGAACATTGGAGTCACCAGACTCGATTCTTAGTTATCTTAGTTCTAGCTATTCCTTCATTGTGGGTAATGCTGTGATGCAGGAACTGAATATGTTCATTTTGTTTCATTATGGAGGGGCATTCTTTGAATGTTTTACTTCAGACACCAGGTCTTTCTTTCTTCCTTTTTTATTTATCTATTTGCAGGGGAAGGACCATAGCTCAGTGGTAGAGTAGGGGCCATGTCTTTCATGCAGAAGTCCTCAGGTTCAATCCCTGGCATTTCCAGTTGAAAGGATTTCAAGTAGCAGCAAGTGATGTGAAAGAGCCAGGAGAGCCAGAGCAGATAATACTGCCCTTCATGGGCGAATAGCCTTACCTTACATAGGCAGCTTCCTATATTCCGATTCAGTTTATAAATGCATCATTTAGAGCTATGCGCAAACTGGCCTCTCAAAATTCCCCACCCTATTTGTGGGCAGATAAATTGGGCGGGTGGTGGTGGTACAATTTCACCTAATTTCTCCAGTGGGAGATAAATTCTCAACAGTTTCTCACAGGCAGGGCTCACCATTGGCAGGGTTTACAGCACAGCTTCTTTCTTTCTTTCTTTCTTTCTTTTGTATGGGTTTTTGTGCTACCATTGCATGTGGCAACAGCATCAACTGTGTGTTGGCAGGCTGGCCCCTCATTTTGCATCCACTACAATGCAGGTGTGAGGAGGGCAGTGTTGTGTGCAGCTCCAGGGAAGAGGTGGAGCTGGCGGGGAGACCAAATCTGTTCTCCAATTTCCTGAAAGTTTTCTTCCCCCATGAAAGAGGCATCCACTGTCCTGCCGCATTCTCAGGATGTTTTATAATTTATTTCTGTGGTATTTATGAGCTTACCTCATCACTGTGAGGTGGCTGAAGGTGCTGTGTGTATGTTTCTCTCTCTCTTTCTATTACACACAGGGCCGGTGCAAGGCAGTTTGGTGCCCTAGGCAAGATCAGATATTTAGCGTCCCCCCTCCCACTTGAGCCCTCCCTCCCTATTTCTGGTGCCCCCTTTCTGGTGCCCCCTTTAGCCCTGCGCCCTAGGCAGCTGCCTAGTTGGCCCAATGGTAGCACCGGCCCTGATTACACATCTCTCTATTGGTCTGCAGCCTCCCAGGCTGTCTGCGCTTCCTGATCTGAAAAGTCCCTGTGGGAGGAATTACCTCATGATATCTTCTCCTTGGCTTTAATTGGAGTGTGAGAAGCTGAGGAGACTACAGGCTGCTGGAGAGAAGATATAGTATGATGAAAACCAGGACACTTACGCATACTCCTCAGTCACCTCCTTGAAACCGAAATCCAGACGACGAGATTTTCTCTGAAATTTTCTTCACCATTGAATTTCTTCTTTTTTTTTAAAAAAAGTCCTTTTCTATCGAATTGAATGAGAATGGTCGGGGGGGGGGATATGAGAGACGTTTTTGGCACAGCATTAGTATTATTACATCACTTTTCAGCTACAGCAGCTCTCAAACTTATAAAGAAGGAACGGACTATTATCACACTTCCAGTAGTTAACATTCCTGTTAGTTATCATTATTACTCTTCAGCAGCCTCAGGTGGAATGGGTGCCTGTTGAACAATAAGGGAGGCCGCACCCTCCTAGCTCCAGATGGTACCACCTGCAGTCTCTTTAGCAGTGGATGGCTGTTAGGACAACTCAGAAGTCCTCTCCCCCCCTTGCTCTTTTGGAAGATGATAGAGCTCAGAAAATCTCAGCCTCACTCCATGAGTCTCTTTCCCAATAACATGTGTAGCTTCCCTCCCTCATCCCTGTGTACCAGGAAGCTCTTATCAGGGCCAAATTCAGTGCAACCTCTAGAGCAGCCTTTTCCCAACCTTGGGTCTTCAGATGTTGTCTCACATCCCTAACCAGCATGGGCAATAGTCAGAGGGGGATATGTAGTCCAACAACATCTGGGGACCCAAAGTTCAGGAAGGCTCTTTGTCCTCATGTCACATTTGCAGTTGACTGTAGCAGGAGGTAGGATCAGGCTCCATGCATGGGAAGAAAATGTGGTGACATCTAAGTAAAAAACCAGACTTCAGCCAGATTTCCCCCTCTATCCATGATAAATTAAAACAAGCACAGGTCCTACCCTGTGACTCTATACAGCTTCTGCGGAGAAGACATTTTTTCTCCCCATTCCCAACCATAATCCCAATTGAGATGGAGCCACAGCTTAGTAGCAGAGCACATGCTGTTCATGTATAATGTTCTAGGTTTAATTCTTTGCATATCTAGATAAAGTAACAGCTTTCACAGCTGGGAAAGAATCCTGAATAAGATCTTGGAGAGCTGTTGCTGAACAGAGTAGACCAGAGTAGACCAGGGCTCTCCAACCTTGGGTCCCCAGATGTTGCTGGCCTACAGCTCCCAGCATACCCAGCCAGCATGGCTAATGACAAGAGATTCTGGGAGCTGTAGGCCAGCAACATCTGGGGACCCAAGGTTGGAGAGCCCTGGAGTAGACAATAATGGGCTAATGATCAAACTCAAAATAAGGCAGCTTCATATGTTCAGTCCCATAGAGCAGCCTTGCCTAACCATGTGCCCCCCAGATGTGTTGGACTGCAACTCCCATAACTGGCCATGCTGGCTGGGAATTACAGGAGATCATGCAGTCAACACATCTGGAGAGCACCAGGTTGGGGAAGAACCTAACATCCTTTTCTTAGAACCTAATCTCTTGTTCTTGTCATAGCTATGTACTTTCTTCTACCATATTATCTCACAGGAGGCTTTGGCCATTTGAACTTCTAGGTCTTCATCCTTGGCAGTGACTGTCTACACTCTACAGCCTCAGTGCTCCCTTCTCTGACTCTCATCTTCTGCCTGCTGTCACAAGCAGGCACTCTGATTGCTGCTCCTTGCTTGCAGCAGGCAAGAAACTAAGATGAGTGCCTGGTGAGCCAATTGGTCATGTCACAATGTCAAGACACTGAGGTCTTTGCTTGAACTTGATCACACAGATGGTCAATTGCCAGGTGTTAACCTAGGTGCAGGTTTGTGATGCTACACAACCCACAATTCCAAAATAAATCTCAAACACCATTTTTCTGTCTTCCTGCGTTTGTGGGAAGGACCATTTTGGCCTGTGTTGCATCCATTTTTGTCAGAGTTAGTGCTTTCCAAGTGCCAAAACTCAAGTCAATTTGTATTTTAGTTTTGTGAATGTTGTTGATTCAGCTGGACATAGACCAAGTGCGCCTTCGAGCTGAGTCTATTGATTTTGAAATGAAATTTTGCTTGAGTATTGTCTCCTGGGTTGTATCCTCTCAAACTTATAACTTCTTTAGGAAGTGGAGCTGACAAGACAAATGTAATGGGGATGAGCCCTGATTAGTTTCTAACTTTGAGATCCCAGCTCAGAAAGCTGAAGCAAACTCCGACCAATCACCAGCACTAGATCAAATAGTATTGCGCTCACTTGTGAACATGCTTCTTGAAAGGAGTTCATGAAAACTTTCATTATACAGTCATGCCTTGGATTGAGAGCATAATTCGTTCCAGAAACTTGCTTGTAATCCAAAACACTCTTATATCAAAACAAAATCCCCCCAAAAAAATTTGTACAGAGATTTTTAATTTAAGCCGTACTACAGTACTTGTTTTGCAAGACAACGCTTGTATATCAAGTAAAAAAAAATTAAATAAATATTAAGAAATTTGCTTGTCTTGCAAAACGCTCTCAAACCAAGTTACTTGTAATCCAAGGTATTACTGTAGATCACTAATCTGGTCTTTGACTTCAGCATGGTACAGGTGCCATTTGCATACATTGTTCAATGACATTGGAATTGCTTTGGCAACTCAAGTTGTGCTTAGTTACGTGTAAGTGATTGTGTCAAAATCTGGACCAGCATGTGCATTCAGATTGTGCACATCCATTTGGAAGAAGTGTAAGATGGATAGACAATTTATGTGTTGGGAAGTGCTTCTTGAGGCCCATCCAAAGGGTGGGATTATGCAGATGAAAGGCAGCTCTGTTCTCAGTCTTTCCCCTTCAACTAATTCCATGGGACAAAATGAATGGGCTGTAATGGCGCACCCTTGAAAAGAGACACAACTTGCCCTCAAACTAGACCGTGGATTCACCAGAGTCAGGTTTACCACCCAATAGTGTCCCCAAGTTGGAAGTGCACCCTTTACACATATAACTGATTGGCTGCTGTTTGTGTTTCATGCCATGAAGCAATAATGGCATGAATGGAGAAAATGATTATTATTCCAATTGGGATCCTGCAGCAAAATGTGGGCAGTGTAGAGTGTCCTGTTCGAGGTGCCAGCCAGCCATGCCCCTTTCCACCAGGTTTCTCCATTCTGGCAGTGGTAGAGCACCTGCTTTGCATGCAAAAGGTCTCAGGTTCAATCCACGGCATCTCCAGGTAGGGCAGGGGAAAAAATTCTGCCAGAAACCTTGGGGAGCCACTGCCAGCCAGTGTCGACAATACTAGGGCTAGATGGACCCATGGTCTGACTCAGTGTATATACCCTATTTTTCATTCTTTTCCTCTCAGCAGTCAGTTAGCATTCCATACCCACTGAGCATATACAGCCTTCATTGGCTGTTTAGGGGTCCCCCTTATTTTTTTCTTCTGAAATAGATGATAGGATATCAATACAGGCCTGTGGCTCATGCTGGCTCAGCTTGTCTGAGCGTGGAAAGCTAAGAAGGGTCAAGCCTGGTTATTACTTGGATGGGAGACCCCTCCTTAGTTTCCTGCATTGAGCAGGGGGTTGGACTCGAATGGCCTTGTAGGCCCCTTCCAACTCTATGATCTATGAAATCTATAGAGCTTAGTGTGGCGTAGTGGTGAGAGTGTTGGACTGGGACTTCGGGAGATCCGGGTTCTAGTCCCCGCTCGGCCATGAAACTCACTGGGTGACTTTGGGCCAGTCACTGACTCTCAGCCTAACCTACCTGACAGGGTTGTTGTGAGGATACAATGGAGAGGAGGATGATTATGTAAGCCGCCTTGGGCTCCTTGCAGGAAAAAAGGCAGGGTATAAATATAATTAAAAAAATATATAAAAAAAATAGAGATAGATAGACAGACTTCTGCAAACATTGGGGTTCTCCTGAACCTGCTGATACCTTCCACTTGTGCATGGAAGGTGCTGTTTTGGCTAAATAAGGAGCCACTCTTGGGGAATGAGAAGGTGGTGGTGGCAGCAGTTGTTATCCCTAGTTTTAATCTGCTTCTAGGCACACTTCCTCCTTCTGTGCCCCAAAGATCATTGGCCACTAAGGAGTAGTCCTTGGAGCACTTTTTGTGTGCGCTTATCCCTCATTAATTGGGGTACTATGGAGAGTGACTCACATGCAACAAGCTTAGTTTGCCTATGAGACAACGGAATTGCTTTGAAAGATGAAGAAATGTTTTGTTATCCCTATAAGTATACTATGTGGTTATGGCCCCAAAGTGCATACTGGACTAGAATTGAGAACACCTTACTACTCAAGGTAAGGCCCACTTTGGTTAAACAGTTTTGTCCTAAGAGCAAAATACTTGGCAAGTAGAGGGGAAGGATTAGTGGGATTCATGCTATCTTTTCAAAGTCAGATAAAAATGTCTTGCAAGACCTCTGGATAATGCTCTGGCTCTAACTTTAGTGAGCCTCCAGGAGAAGGGAATTCCAATTCCATAACTTTGAGGAATACATTGAGAACACCTTTTTTCATGCCTGGGTGGCACACACTTGGCACATGGGTAATACAGTCAAGAGAGCACCTTTGGCTGACCTTAGAGATGGCAGCAAGCATCAGGGCTGGCCCAAAAATGTTTTGCTGCCTGAGGCGAAGTACAAGATGGTGCCCCCTCCAATTTTATGTACAAAAGCCAACTGGACAAGGAGTTGAATATTTCTTCAACACTGGCAATGGGATTCTATCCTCCACTACACCTGAAGGCAGCATTCTAGCTTAGGGGTTCCAGGGCAGACCACGTAGCACACTGCTCTCTCCTCCAACGTTTTGCTGTCCCAGCATCTGCTGCCTGAGGCGACCTTCCTCACTCTGCCTAATAGCAGGGCTGGCCTTGGCAAGCATCTATAAAAGGGATATTTCTGTTGCACACACAACGTTGCTACATGATACAGAATCAGGCAACCTGAAGTTCTCACATTTCACATAGAGTGCAGGTTCCTAAAGGCACAATCCTATGCAAGTTTAGACAGAAAAAAAAAGGCCTACAACTCCCAGCTATGCTGGCTGGGGCATGCTTGGGAGTTGTAGGCCTGTTTTCTGTCTAAACTGGCATAGGGTTGTGCCCTAAGTGTCTTGTCACTGCAGGGGTGGGGGAAAGCTTTAAAAATCTATGACCATGCCACCTAAAAATGCTCAGTGACAAGAGCTGCTTTGAACATTGTTGGAGAAGCATCACCAGCCAAATGCAGAACCTAGTGATGTTCTTTTTGGAAACATTCAAAGGGGAACTAGTGCATCAGCCCCGTGATCAGATGCATAGCTTGTCTGTGCATGTGGAGACTGCACACCCAACCACAGGGGGAGATACGCAAGTCCGCCTGTGAGCATTACAAGAAGCTCCATCAGCCAACAATTGTTGGAATAAGCTCCACGTTTAACTGGCAGCAACTACAACCAGTTACCAAAAGAGAATGGGAATACATTTCTTCTCTCTCTCTCTCTCTCTCTCTCTCTCTCTCTCTCTCTCTCTCTCTCCCCCAGTCCTTTTTCTCACTTCTTCTACATTTCTGCTCTCTCCCTTGCACAGCTCTTCCTCCCTTTACTTCCCACCCTATCTGCATGGGGAGACCAACATCCTCAAATCAGAAAAAGGCATACAGATTGGGTGTACTCATGCAAATGTCTTTGATTTGTATAATTTATTCTGACTTTGGAATGTTTATTTTATTTTGGCACAGGATAAACAGGGGCCTTTCGTGTGTGTGTGTGTGTGTGTGTGTGTGTGTGTGTGTAATCTGGCTTGTGCTGAGGTTATTGGGAAAACTCATTTGGATTTTAGTGGCAATGACATCAGACAGAAAGCATCAGACACTGTCTGCTTTCAATAAGGCACAGATATTCAGGCAGCCTTTGAATGTGAAAACTTATTTTAAGAACCATCAGAAAGCCCCCTACAAGTATTTCATAGTTCTAACTGACCAACTCCCTTTAAAACGAAGTTCTCCCCTCTTTTCCAGAAGATAAATGCATTCATAAAAAACTGCTTTTCAGACACATTCCTTCCTTCCCCAGTGAACTCCCTTAAGCGCTTTCCCCTCATTTAAAGAATAACCATCTGGACCTCCCATATCTGTTTACACTATATGCTCAAGTATGTTCTTCTGTTCCCCTCCCCTAACTCATTATACCCTAATAATACCTCACAGTCAAAGAAGGCTGTATTCAGGATATCTAAATAACCACTGAGGTGTTACATACACACAGAATCTGGGAACTCACTCAGCATAATAAGAATCTATTTTACTTTTACATTTATGTTTTTAGCTAGCAATGTTTCTAGTCCTCAGGGTAATAGTTGAAACTGTGAAAGCAGAAAGGAGGCTTCTCATGAAGTGCAAGAGGCTTGGATTATCTCTCCATTCCATTCCTTTATTCTTCTGTGTCTTGCATTCCACTCCTCCTGAATTCTGGTTTAACTAAAAGAATGGCTATAATGAATCCCAGAATTAAACTGTGTGTGGTTTCAGTTAATTTGCACCCCGTGCTCTACATGACATTGATAAAACACTGCAAAAAAGCAATTTTGATGTGTTACTACATGTGGTTGCATCAACCAGTGTTTGAGTGAACATGTCCATTGCACAAATCTAGGGCTGTCTCTCCCTCTGTTCCCTCTTCTCTTATTGTCTGTAGTGTTGCTTCAGGGCATTCCAGTCTTCCAGCAGGGCATTCACCCCAAGTTCAGGAAAGGAAGTGTGAAATGCTAACGCAGTGGATCAGCTTGTGCTCATTTACCTTGTTAAAGCATCTAAGAAATGTTGCTTACTTCTGTGACATTTATCAGCTCAGAATACCTTAGAATCATACAATTAGAAGGGATCATGGACATTATCTAGTCCAATCATTGCTCAATGAAGGAGCTGCAATTCAAGATGCGACTACACGGTTTGGGACCACAATATCTGATGGAGCGCCTCTCCGGACCTGAGCCTACCCGGATACTATGATCTATATCTGAGGCCTTCCTCTGAGTGCCACCTCTGAGGAAGGCTTGGAGAGTGGCGACAAAGGGGAGGGCCTTCTCAGTGATGTCCCCCCCCCCTTATGGAATGATCTCCCCACTGAGGCCTGCCTGGCACCAACTCTGTTATCCTTTCAGCGCCACGTTAAGACTGCCCTCTTCTTTGAGGCATTCAATGGAATTTAATGAGATATGGAGAGCCTTTATATTGGTCTAGCTGTATTAAAAATTGTTTTAGCTGCTCAAATTGTTTTAAATGCTGTTAAATTTTGTATATTGATTTTTTTTTTTTTAATGCTGTTAATTGTATTGTGGTTTGTGGGTTTTTTAATGAATTTTTGTGAACCGGGCAGAGAGCTTCGGCTATTGGGCAGCATAGAAACAGAATGAATGAATGAATGAATAAATAAATAAATAAATAAAGCATCCTTCAGATAGCCATCCAGCTTCTGCTTAAATATTCTAGTGAAGGAGAACCCACTGCCTCCTGAGGCAGTTTATTCCATCGCTGAACACTCTTACTGCTAGGAAATGTTTCCCTAGCATTTCACTGAAATCTGTTTCCCTGCAAATTCCACCCACTAGTTCTAGTTCTGCCCTCGGGAGCAACAGGGAACAAGTGTGCTCTGTCTTCTGTTTAACAGCCCTTCAGATATCTGAAGACTGCTATTATGGTTCTCCTTAATCTTCTCTTCCCGGTGTTAAACATACCCAGCTCTTTCAACCATTCCTCATAGGACATGGTTTCCACTTTCTCACTAGCCCTCTTGTTATTAGACCCACACTTAGCATTATTAGTATGGAACAAAGGCCACTTTGCTAGTCTGTATACATGCAATGTTCCTTAGCATCTTTCCACGTTCTCAATTTGATAGCCTATCTGCCATGCCGTGTGCAAATGAACAGGCAACTGATCACATATCCGAGCAAGAGATTTGTTTTGGGAGGCTGGGGAGGTGGAGGAGGATACAGTACATTATTTTGGTAGCATCAGACCCCTGCAAGCCTCACTGCACACATGCCAGGTGTCCTCCTGCATGTCAGGCAGGGCTACCTCACAGGGTTGTTGTGAGGATAAAATGGAGAGGAGGAGGAAGATTATGTAAGCCGCCTTGGGTTCCTTGCAGGAAAAAAGGTGGGGTATAAATATAATAAATAAAGAAATAAAATAAATATCAAAGTGAATATGTGGGTAACATGGTACCAAACTACATGATCACCAGTCCCTTGTGGTCTATATGTTTTGTTGCTGGGGTCTACCACTTCAGATCATCATTGGAGGAGCCAGATCTATGGATGTTTCCTCATATTAAAAAAAAGAAAAGATATTTCTTAGCAAATACAAATCTACCACTCCAGGGAGAAGATTGTAGCATAGGCTAAGGTTTCTTCCTGATATGCTAGTTTTGAATGTGTAGGGATTTTTTGTTTGTTTTACAAAAGGGGACCATTCAAACATGATTCCCCCACCTGCAATGTGAAGTAGGACAGTTCAGGAAGAGATCGGATCACGTGAGGCTGCTGCTCGTGTGTTTGGTCTCTTTAGTCCTAAACACCATTAAAAGTGGTGTCAGTGTGGGGATGGCTCATGACAGAGACGGCTTCTTCTCAGAAAAAGAAGTCTTATGACGAGGATCCTGCATCATTATGACTGCTCCTTCCCAACTTCCATAAGAACATAAGTTGAGCCTTGCCGGATCAGACCAAGGGTCCATCTAGTCCAGCGTTCTTTTCACACAGTGGCCAGCCAGCTGCCCACGGGAAACCCACAAGCAGCACATGAGTGCAACAGCACCCTCCTGCCCATGTTCCCCAGCAACTGGAGCACATAGGCATACTGCCTCTGATCATATAGTTAATCAGCCTTCCATTTCTACCCATATTAAACTGGGGGTGTGTGGATTTTGTTAAATCTGCTCCATCTGCATTTTGCAGATTGTCGGGGCATCTTTCATTCTGTCATCCGCTCATCGATGGAACTGGATTTTTTGTGCAAGAATTTCATTTGTTTGCAAGTGCGCACTTATGCTGATGCACACTTGCAGTAGTGTGCAGTGGCACTCTTGCATATTAGCACAATTGCACATTTGCAAGTGAACAAAATAGCACAATTCCCCCACAAAAGTAATAAAATTATATATATATATATATATATATATATATATAAACAGTTCGCAAGTCCTCATGGCTCAGAAAAAGCCGGTCAGCTGCAGAATCCGCAGGTCAGATTCACAGAAATCCAAACTCATTTGAATCCATTGCAGATTCCTTCAAGAGCCCTGGCTGTCACTCTGCTAGCTTTAAATATTGCAGGGGAGTAGGTGGGTGAGCGGGGCAAGGAGACTCAGGAACAACACCATGCAAAACGGCACCTTTAATACTCACATTCATTTCTTTAATGAACATTTGCAAAAATGCAACGCCTTTACCTATTATTATTATTATTATTATTATTATTATTATTATTATTATATTTCTATACCGCCCATTAGCTGAAGCTCTCTGGGCAGTTTACAAGTCAAACAAAGCCTAAAACCATAAAATACAATAACATAATATAAAACCGTAAGTTTAAAACAGAATATGGTGAACGCCACACTCTTTGAATGTCTGCCTTTCATGCAAAAGCTCAGGAGCCCTGACAGAAGAAACTTTGGCAATCTGCACCTCCTCAGAATCACTCATTACACCACATGTTCTAAGGCTGCATGTTGCACTGCAAACAAGTGTTGGGGCTAATCCTGGTCTTAGGGCACAATCCTAGGCATGTTTAGACAGAAAAAAGTCCCACAGCTCCCAGCATGCTCCAGCCAGAGCTGTAGGACTTCGTTCTATCCAAACAGAACAAAGGATTAGGATAGGATTATGCTCTATCCTAATTCCAGTAGAACTGGAACCTTAACATCAGTCTGTGGCTCAGCTTGTCTGAGCGTGGAAAGCTAAGCAGGGTCAGGCCTGGTTATTACTTGGATGGCAGAGCCCTCCCCTAGTTTCCTGCATTGAGCAGGGGGTTGGACTCACTCGATGGCCTTGTAGTAGGCCCCCTCCAACTCTACGATCTATGAATCTAAGTCTGCCCTCCCAGGTTCATTCATTTTTCTGTTTTGTTTTGGAAGAGAAGATCCCACCCCACTCTCCCATGCCCAGGAAGCAAGAGACTAGGAACACAGGAAGCTCGGTCCATCTAGCTGGGTATTCCCGGCACCAGCATATCCCAACTCCCTTTGGCGTTGGCTGGGGATGTTGGGGGATGTTGCCGAACACATCTGGAGGGCAGCAGGTCATGGAAGCCTGCTCTACCCTGACTGGCAACAGCACTCCAGTGGTTCAGACAGAGGCCTTTCCCATCCCAAAGGGCCAGTGTGGCGTAGTGGTGAGAGTGTTGGACTGGGACTCGGGAGATCCTGGGTTCTAGTCCCCACTCCGCCATGAAGTTCACTGAGTGACTTTGGGCCAGTCACTGACTCTCAGCCTAACCTACCTCACAGGGTTGTCGTGAGGATAAAATGGAGAGAAGGAGGATTATGTAAGCCGCCTTGGGTTCCTTGAAGGAAAAAAAGGCCAGGGATTGAACCCTGGGCCCTCAGCGTGAAAAGCAGCTGCTCTATCTCCAAGCTAAGCTGCTAAGGTCTCATCTGCCTGATGCGTTTTGGTGGCTACCAGCAGGCTGGCTGACTGACTGGAGAGCAGCTTGCCTCTGAGGCTGTGCAGATTGCCCGTGTCTTCCCGAGTGGAGCCACCACCTCCATCCCTTGCGCATCTGGGCTCAGGGACGGGGGGGGGGGGAGACTTCCAAAACCTCACGCACTCTTGAGCCCCCCCCCGGGGGGGGTCTGTTTATATCAATGTGCCCGGCCCAACAGGTCCTGCTTCTCCTCCTCCTCCATCCCTTCTCCCCATCAGACAGAGGGCAGCTGGCAATCCCCCAAAGCCAGGATTGGCTCAGAAAAGAACAGAGAAAGCAGTGGGGGGGGGGAAGGGAAGCCCCATGGAAAGGGAAGGGGAGCTCTGAGGCCTCCCCCACCCCTTTCTGCCAGAAGTAGACAAGCCAGAGCCTCCCAGCTTCTCCTCCTGCCTGCCTCCTCCTTCCCCCCTCCCTCCTTTTTTTCCTCCGAGTCCCCCCCCCCCGCTTCGCCTCCCTCCTCGCTCGCTCTCGCTCTCCCTCCTGTTTCTAATTCCTTCCACTAGCTCGAAGCCTCATTCAGCTGCCGTTGCCAGTGGAGTGGAATAGGTTGGGGAGAGATGCCGCTGCGCCTCTAGTTGTGAATGGGACTTGCCTGCTCGCCTTCCTCCAGAGGTGACCCGAGGAGAAGCAGCAGCCGGACTCCCAGGTAAGAGCTGGCCATCCGCCTGCCTCTCCGCTTTCCCTAGATGTCGTGGGTGGCTGCTTCTTAATGGGAGCGATGCTCTTTGCTGCTTTGAGAGGGATTGGAGGGGGTTATTGGCGAAGGGCTGGCGATGCAAGGGCTTCAGGTCTGTGAAGTGAAAGCTGCTGGAAAGGGGGTGATCCTGGCAGCGCGCGCGGGGGGGGGGCGCAGAAGGATTCTGCTTAGGGGGCTAGAAAGAGCTCTCCATCCAGCCCCAAAGTGCATGGGGGTAGGAGGGGGAGGCAGACGGAGCATTGGGAAGTCGGGGGGGGGGGTGTCCCCGGGCTGGTCTTGAAATTGACCTGCAGCCAAAGCGAAGCTTGGAGATATGCTGGCGAAGGGATATGTGCTGGAAAGTGGGGGTGCGGGTAGAGGAATCCATGCATGCACATCAGTTTCTACCCTCCCAAGATCTCTGGGACTGGAGATCGCTTCCTCTCTACGTGTCTCCGAAAGTGTGTGCTGACTGAGGCTTTAGTTATTTCTTAATGTGTATTTCGCAACCAGAGAGCCCCAGAGTAACCCAGTATCACAGCTGGCGACTCCAGGAGGGCAAGGCGAGCTTAGCTGGCCTCGCTGAGCATCAATTTGGAAGCAATCGGATCAGGGCAAATCGATGCTTCGCATGCATGTGTGTGCATTGCCCAGCAAACGTCTTTAGGGTTCTCCGGATTGTTCTTTTCCTTCTCCCGCCCCCACGTTCCCTCCGTCTCTCCCCCCCCCCCCAAATCGGCATTAAAAACATGTCTTTGAGGTTCTCTCTGTAAATCGTTATTTTGCGTGTGCATCTTAGCGGCATCTCTATAAACAATTGCACACATTGGTGGATGCTCTTCGGATGGGGACACAGAAAGTGATTAACTCCGGATTGTTGCTCTGTAGCCCTTCGGTAGTGTTTTTTGGTGGTTGTTGTTGTTGGGGGGGGTGGCGAAACAAAAAGCAAGACAGAATCATCTGAGTGCATGAGGAGCGGGGAAGGGTGGTGGTGGTTAAGGAGCGGGAAGACCCTTTCCAAAATACGGTCCTGGAGGTTCCCATAGAGTAGTTTTGCCGTTGTTTGTTAGCCACTCGGATCTTGCAGCAATATTCACAAGGTACCCAACCGAGAGAGGGCGAGAGAAGTGCGTATCTCTGATGTGGCTGGGAAATCGTTATGCTCTTTGGCTGATCTATAGGTAATCTCAGCCTCAGGGAAGGTGAAATAAATCAGGCGTTGGGGCTGCTAGTCCATCTACATAACGGTCACTTTTCGAATAAAACCTCTTCCTGTGGAATCCTCCCAAGAGCCCATATTACAATCCGACATCACCAGGCAAACAACTTTACCTTTTGGAGAGATGCCCATTCATCATCAGCGCCGTTAAATATTTATTTGGCCAGCACCAAGCAGAGAGAAGCCAGTTGGCAGAGAGGGATGGGGGGGGGGATTCCTCCTTTCTTTCACTCTTTTTTTGTGCCGTTGCTTTTTAAAAAAAATGAAATGAAAGGGCATGTCGCAGTGATGTGCTACAGTATTTACTCAGCGAGGACAAAGGAATCCCTTCAGCAAAACAGGTCACTAGTTCAGGCAAAACAGCAACCTTTTAATTTTGGGGAGGAGAGCTGAGCATTTTCTCTCTCTCACTTCCACATTCCCATGGCTCGTAACTCAGCTGGGAAGGACATGCTTCCTGTTGATTCATTTTGATGACACAATAAGAATTTTCACGGGCCATTGATCCACTGTTAAGAAATCAAATAATTTTAATGGCTTCATAATGAAAACTGTTAAGTAATAAGGGCTGCAAGAGACGGACTCAGGTCGTCTGAGCCAGGAATATTAGAAGGATTATTTCTTCTTCTTCTTCTTCTTCTTCTTCTTCTTCTTCTTCTTCTTCTTCTTCTTCTTCTTCTCGTCCTCCTCCTCCTCTTTATTTTTTCTCCTTGTATACTCTTATTCAGTTTTGAAATACTTTCATTGGCATTTAGAAAGCATGCAGTGCTCACCAGGGGTCTATCTGGACTCTGGAGCCTCAAGCTCTTCGAAACCTGCTAAGATTTGCCAATGAAATAAGTTCTGGGTTAGAGTCTCCTGCTGCAACAATGGACGTGGAGTGTGCCTTACTGAATGCCACCACATTGGGATTTCAAGTTCTGTTGCTTTATTATTATTCCCATTTCCCCAGAATGGAGCCAGAAGAAATGGGGCTGGGGGTCTCCTTGTGTCCCACAATTCCACAGCATAGCATCTGCACATTCCATGGTGTTGCAAGAGGCAATAAAGTAGAGGAGAGACAAGAGCATGCCCTGTAGTTCCTCTTTTGTTTAAACAAACAAACAAACAAAAAAACAAGATGGCTATTTCAGCACATTTTAAGAAGGCACTGCACCCCAGGAAATGTAAGTTTGAGTATAGTTTGCCTCACTGCTGCCTGAGAATAAATAAAGTTGGAAAAGAGAGGACTTCAGTCCATAAGTTCAAAACAAAAGACACCCCCCCCACAGAAAAACAAACAACCCCCCAAACATACCCCCTCCCCCCCACAATATGATTAACATACCCTGGATGCATTATTTTATTCAGCATTATAGGATTTCTATTTAAACTCCCAATCCCAGTAATGCAACCAGAGGAATAGGGTGACAGTTATACTATTAATAGGCTTCTCCTCAGTTCCATCTTTGTAGAAATGCACAAAGTTTGCACATTTGGGCAAGTTCATTAGCATGGGAGCTGTTACAATAAGCTAGGTGTGGATAGTCCGGGTAAGAAGTTGCATTTGCAATTATGATGGGTGATTTCTCGCTGGTGTGTGGGGGGGAAGGCCAATCCAGAGATGGCCTGACAAAATGAAATGGTTTTTTTTGTCATGTAATTAAATCTGGAGGATGGGATAAATACAGAATGATAGAGGATGATTGTTCTTGGGACTTTTTCTCCCCCGTAACCTGATAAATTATGGCTTTTGTTGTGTTCTTTTCATATGCCTGGAAAAGCGCAATTAACACATCATTTTCTGACCTAATAGAAGGGGCTTCTTTTCAGCTAATTAAAGCCTTGTTTGAAGTTCAAGCAACTTACAGATATAGATCATTCAACTGAATAGGAGAAACTAAATGGAGAAGGGGTTTTTTTTTTTTTAAAAAAAAATGTATAACTATCAAGAAGACTTTTTTTAAAAAAAAATGTGGATCTTTCAAAGAGATGATCTATGTAACTCAGCAACAAGATTTTGTGAAAATAAATAATTTTCAGACTTCTTTTATAAAGCAATGCCCCTATTAGAAACCCATGAAATTAATTTTAGGAGGAACATTTGATGGAACATCCTGCGTGTGAAAAAAGAAACCAAATTTTCATTGAAATAATGTTTGATCTTCATAAATTATCATGGAGCCAAAACTACAACAAACCATTTTTTTCTTTGTTTGTTTGTCTATTTTTTTTTTTGCAAGTCAGGTGTCTTTCTATTGTTATTTCACACTTGCGCTCTCTATGGAGCTTACACCACTAATTAAAAATGCCACTGTTACCCTTTCTGGACTTTTCATCCTATCCATCACTCAGTTCTGGTGAGTGTTTTCTATAGATGCCTGCAGAATCCTGAGTGAGCCAACCATCCCTAGAATTTTTAGGTAGTAATAATGCTGTCGATGAGTTGATACAGGAGTGCCATCTCCAAATTAAAACTACTTGGGGGTGGGGAAAGTGTCACAACTTTATACCATAAATCAGGATTGTCCATTCATATCTGAATCTCTTAAGAGTACAATCCTATGCCCCCTTACTGCAGAGTAAGTCCCACAAACTCAGTGGGTAAACATGCATAAGTCTAAAATGGTGCCTTAGAGTGACGGAGTCATCCTTATTTCAGTTAAGCTATCATCCCTTGAAAGTGAGCTTCCAGAAAGAATCACAATTGTTTAGTTCCATGTAAACCAAGGGTTAAAAGAGATTATTTTTTTTTTAAAGAGTCTATGGCTTTTCCTGTGGCTGCTATGTATATGAATCCGACTGAAGTTGATTTTCATAAAGGGCCTCATGTTTTTGGAAGGTACTGCTAGACATTTCGTGCCTTTAGGCTATATTAGCAGGAAATCTGTAGCCCTGTCTATATTTAGCAATCCTTTATCTGAGAGCTGAGGCTTGTGTGCACTAGAGGGCGCTGATGCTCTTTTCTAAGCCAATGCTTGTGGCCCAGCTGCTTTTTAGGCCACTGTGAAAAGCTGTTTGGTTACCAGCCGGCCTTGCCTGCCCTCTCAGGGGAGACTGAATTCAATCTCGCTGTGGTTCAGGCTAACGCTCAGGCAGTTTGTCAGGATTAACATCTTTCTAGTCAGTCTTTCTAGTGTTACCTTCAGTGTCATATTACCACCTTGGAGTTGTCTGCAAACTTCTGGAATTCTGTAACCCCAGAGCGTCTGAGGAAGGAAGATGCTGGCGTCTGCTCCATTAATACCTTCAGTCCTTTTCTTTCTTCCAGAGAAAGCATCTCCCCAAGAGTGGGAGAGCTGTTCTGCTTTACGCATCAGAGCCCTAATCAGAATCGCTTCCAGGGTGCAATGACCTAGGGCAGGGGTAGACAACCTGGTGCACTCCAGATGCTTTGCACTACAAGTCCCATAAGCCCCAGCCAGCATGGGATTATGGGAGTTGTCATCCAAGACATCTGGAAGGCACCAGATCACCTACCCAGAATCTAGAGGACTGACCACAGCTCAGTGGTGGAGCACATGTTTTGCTTGCTGATGGGCCCGAGTTCAATCCCTGGGATCTCCATCTAAACAAATAGGATCAGGTATCAGGTGGTGGGAAAGGACCATTCTCTGTCTTGATACTCTGGAGCTGCTGCCAGTCAGAGCATGATCCTTCACCATTGGCTATGCTGGCTAGGGCTGGTGGGAGTTGTAGGCCAAAATATCTGGAGGGCTACAAGTTGCCCACCCCTGAGCTAGATGGACAAATAGTCTGACCTGGCATAAGGTAGTTTTTTGTGTTAATATCTGAAAAGCACCTTTTTGGGGGTGCCATGCCATGTCTTCCATTAACCTCCTTAAAGAAAAGAAACCTGCACAGCTC
Organism: Shinisaurus crocodilurus; assembly: GCA_021292165.1. Lineage (NCBI taxonomy): Eukaryota > Metazoa > Chordata > Lepidosauria > Squamata > Shinisauridae > Shinisaurus > Shinisaurus crocodilurus. The sequence goes on along the minus strand of CM037887.1, from coordinate 15,935,803 downwards.
AAAACACTGGCTGCTCTTCCCTTATCATGTGACAGGATCACATTGACCATGAAACGGGAGGTGCCAGGGACTCAATGCATTGATTGATTTAATGACTAATTGATTTACTGTATTTGTAGGCCACTTTTCAGGGCCATTCTTTCACAAAATAGAATTCAGAAAAAGAAAGTTACATAGAGATCTATAAAGAAATTGTGCAGCTGTTTTTTTTTTATTCTGAATGGTCAATTTTATTTATTGGAATCTTATGGCAGCCTTCCCCAACTTGCTGCCTTTCAGATGCTTTGGACTACAACTCCCAGCATTCCTAACCATTGGCCATCCTAGCTGGGGCTTCTGGGACTTGAAGTGCAAAGCATCTGGAGAGCACCAGGTTGGGGAAGGCTGTGGTATAATATTGTTTAGAGTGGTTCCTAATATATAGAGTCCTCATATCTAGAGTCCCCAGATAAGTTTGGACTACAACTCCCATCATCCCTGTCCACTGGTCATGTTGGCTGGGGCTGATCTGGAGAGGGGCAGCTAGCCTATGCCTTGTCTAGTGTATCTATGAAAACATCTGAACATGGTTCAGTGGGCCATACTATGACACATGCACCCCAGTGGTTTTAAAACTTCCTGTATACAGACGCTCTTTCCAGAGCAACTAATCTGCTGAGGAAGTTCTGCACCTCTGGATGGAACTGCTGTGCATTGCACTGGATTCTGGGACATTTTTGAGGGCACAGATTCAGTTCATCTAAGGTCCAGACCAGATCCATTGGGTTCACCGTTGCCGCCCTCTATGTGAACAGGCAACATGACCTGGGATACTCAACAACTCCCCTGTAGGAGAAGAATAAAAGTTTGGTAGCAGTGAGCAAGCTGGATTTCAGATATGCTCATCTGCCATTATAGATCCTTTCATTGAGAAAACTCTGATGGCTTCCAAGGAACCATAGGGTCTTCTGGAACATAGTTTCCCCAGCCCAAACCTATGTTTTGGTGGCTATAGACCAGGGTTGCACAACCTTTTTGGTCCTGAGGGCCCGCACCTTTTGCACTTCTGCTATAGACAAAGGCACTGACATTTGGTTTGGGTGCCACTATCTTGAGGCCTATTGTTTGGACACTGCACATGCCCAGATATGTATAAGATGGAAGCAGTGAAGGAACTTCCTACTATCTCCTTTTTCACTCTCTCCTATTTCTTTATCTCTCTCTCTCTCTCTCTCTCTCTCTCTCTCTCTCTCACACACACACACACACACACACACACACAGACACACACACACACATGCAGACTTCTTATTAGGGGATTTAGTACTTGAAGTAAGCTGAGTTACTGAAAGGTTTCCTTGGGAGGGATGAGCTAGCAATAAAACGTACTATCAGATCATGGTGGGCCTTTGATTAGGGACTGTGCTGGATACCAGGAAAAAGATTTAGCTCTAAAAGTAAAAGGGGGTGGGGAGTGCAGTCTCGAGCAAATGCTCTTTCTGTTGCCTCACATTCTCCCAATGATCAAAACCGAGCTTCCTTCAGGATCTGCGAGAGGCTTGATCAACATACTTAATTGCATTGGAAAGGATACTCCATTTCAGTAGCAGAAATCGATGTGTATAGATTATAGGAGCAAGTCTTAAGTAACCTGGTGGAAAGGAGAAAATGTATCTTTCCAAAAGCTAGCTCTTCTGAGAAAATTAGTATGTTGCTGCTCTAGTAGAATCCTAGTCATTACAGGAAGAAAAGGAACTACGCAGAAGGTCCAGTTCTCTGTGGCCCAGTTCTCACATTGCTTGAGCAGTATGGTTGTTGTTGAGATACTGAATAATGGGGCATCTCCATCATGTAGGGAGTCAAGTATGTCAGGGGTGGGCAGCTCCAGGTGTTTTGGCCTACAACTCAGTCCTAGCCAACATAGCCAATAGTGAGGGATGATGGGAGTTATAGGTATCTGGAGGGCCAGAAGTTGCCCATCCTTACTGTATGTGGACCAACTTACAAACCAGAACAATTTTAACCATATCGGGAAAGCTATACATTTTCAGTGATTTAAACTGCTTTGCCTGGTGTGGGAATGGGTGCTTGTGAGTTTGACAGCCTATCAACATTTAGAACATTAGGAACAAGACAGTGTGTGTATTTTGAGCTTCACTCTTCACTGCTGTACCAAGAAGTTAACCACCCAATTTATGTCTAAGTAGCTGCAGGGGAGGCTGTTGACTCATGTGTCAGTGGGGCTCCTTATCCATTGCAACTTTCATTCTGAGCCTTGTAGGAGCTATCTATGGTGCTGAGCCCCATCCTGAAAATAGATTCACCACCACGGAGCACCACGGATAGCTCCCATAAAGCTCAACATAAAAGCTGCAATGGATAAGGAGCCCCCACTGACATAAGCGTCACCCACCTCCCCTGAGTAGTTGTTGGTTGTAAACAACCCAAAAAAGTCTTCCTGCCTGAGTCATTTGGGTCTCTGCAAATATAACTAGCCAAAAAAGAAACTCCAACAGAGGTGGTTCACGCCTGTGGGCTCATCACTTAAAGTGGTGACCTCCCGCATGTGTGAATGAGTTATCACAGATATATCAGCAGATAAAACCGTCACACTGCCTCACATGTAGCATCTCAAATATGATGTTGTACAAGTGGAGACAGCTGACACATACAGCTTCCAATCAGGTGTAGAGAACTAAATTTAAGTTCATCCATGTGTGAACCTGGCCTCAGTTACAGAGCTAATGTTTAACACAGCCACATAGTTAAAACAAGTTAATGGAACTGGGTATGACTATTTGTCCATCTAGCCCAGTGTTGTCCACCTCAGGGGTGGAAGGAAGTAGGTCTGGATCTACTGGCAGGGGAGGCTGGTGACTCCTATTTTAGTGGGGCTCCAATCCATTGCAGGTTTTATTTGGAGCTTTATAGGAGCTATCCACAGTGCTGAGATCCACCCCCAAAATAGGTTCACCACCACAGAGCACCATGTATAGCTCCCATAAAGCTCCAGATACAACCTGCAATGGATTAGGAGCCCCACCGAAATAGGAGTTATCAGCTCCACTGTCTACTGGTAAATCTCTGGGTGATTTACAATAGATTGGCAAGGAGGTCTGACTCCCAATTATTCTGGTACTCAAAACAAATTCTGGGGCTCTGAATTATTTAATGCTAAGCACATGTCATCTGCACCAGATTCCAGTTGGTGGATCTCCGAGTTCTAGTAAAACAAAACAACAACCAAAATAGATCCCATAAGCCTGAAGTCTGTCCATCCCTGGTCTACTCTGACCAGGAGTGGCTGCCCAGGGTCTCAGGCAGAGAAGCATCATTCCTATCACCTGCTATTGGATCCTCTTAATGGGAAATACCAGGGGCTAATCCTGGAACCTTCTATGTGCAACATATATGTGCAACAGACCATACCACTGAGCTATGGTCGCTCTCCCAAAATTCTTGCAAAAATAAGGAGTAGCTTCATTGTCCTCAGGAAACAAATGGGAAGCACTAAACCCCAGATTGATCTCTGATATGCGATTTGTGAGATGGATCATCATTTTACTTCTTGACGCAGCAGTGCATTGAGAAGGAGGACAGTATATTTCCTTGATCTTAGGGAAGTTCGCTTGACAGTCCGACTGCTCCGCACATTAATTTTGTAGGAGAAGATGGCGGACATGCTCAGGTCACACTCGGGTCACACTGAATAAAAAAATATTGTTTTTTATTCTATTTTAAGCCTTGCTGCTACAGGTTTTGGTTGGTGTTTTTTTTCTTTTCCCCTTTTCCAACCCTTTTGCATAGCCTTGTGGCTTGTATTTTGATAACTTTTACTATTTTTATTATTTGGAAGCTTTCACTTTTGCAACAAGTGATTAGCAACCACAGGATGCTGATTGCCTGGGAGTCCTGGTGGCCACCGATAAGGAATCCAGCTGGAGTTTAATCTTGTGGAATGCATGGGAGTGTCGACTACAAACCTACTTTCTATTTCATTTATTTGCATTTATTTTCATCTATTCACAACCAAAGTGCAACTATACCAGCTTTACTTATTGGCTTTGTATCTTATTAGCCAGTTGGGTGCCATTGACACTGTTAATGAGAGTGATTGATGTATAGCAAAATGGGGGAAAAGGGAAAACACCTAAGATCTCCAGAGGAAATAACGAATAATTCCACTCCCAAGGCTAAACAAAGTAAGTTGGAGAATTTTTGTATTAATTTGGATGACTCGCTGTCTACTGCTGTCTTCTCTATCCTGACTCAGAATCACTATGCCAGGCTTGCTGAAGACTCCTGTTGCCCTGAATGTGGACAGCCCAAGGGGAAGGAACCTTGTTTTTCATCTGATAGAGCTCAGTGCCCGAAAAAGGGCAACTTACAAAGTCCCTCTTCCGAGCAGCTTAGTTTGGTTATACAAGCTGCCAATGCACTCCAAGCTCAGATTGAAGCTATATCACCAAAAATAGATGCCTTCTGTTTTGAGTATGGATTCTAAGGGGACTCTGGTATGGCAGCCTAACAACATTGCTGTAACTATCTACTCCTTCAGGGCTTTTTTTGCCTTATTGGAGTAATTCTGACATGGCAAAACAAAATCTAGCTTCCCTATTGAAGGTACCTTACAGTGAAGTGGACATCCTCTCTATTAATACATTGGCCGGTACTTCCGTTCCCAAGAGATTTCTACTAACTTTTCTGTCCCCTAGAATTCCTTCATTGCTAATGAGGTCCAAAATATATATCTCCCAATAGGAGAGTGATCCCAACAAGGCACTTCCTCAAGGTGGGGGGGATAACTTCTCTCCTAAAAACGAAGGCCTCTGTTCCTTTTGGGGAGTCAGCCCTGGGGTCTACTCCATCATCCACAAGGAATCCTTCCAAGGTTATATACCCTGGAAATAAAGCTAGATCCAAGGCCCAGTTGGACCCCTCCTTAAATTCTGTGGTGAAGGCACTGATTGGCTCATTTTTAGAGCTTCCATCCAATGGTCCAAGTTATTCCACTCAAAAAGGATCCAATTTAACGTCATGGCCTCAGGAGTCCAGTGATGACTGTAATACCAAATCAGCCTCCCAGGCTGAGTCCCAACATCTATCAATCTTTGAGAAGAACCCCCCACCCTGGTTCTGACTCCACTATGTAGAATCGAGAAGGCCAACCTAAATGGCGTCTTTACCCTGATTGATGCCTCAAAGCAAGTCGATCCTCCTCTCTTCTTTGGCCTCACCAGCCCTACAGCAGCTGCTCCAACACTAAAGACTGCTCTTGATTTCCTCTGCTTGGTCCTTTGGGACCAAAGGAATTCCTTGGACGATCATATCTCCCAACACCTTAGATCCTCACCAGCTCGAATTACTACAAACAATGGCTATATATCTTGATCAGTATAAGAGGGCCCTTCGCCCTCTTATACTAAAATCGCCCTGATATACAAGAGTTATGGACCCACAGGGTAGATGATAACATTGCCAAGATATTGTGTTCTGCTACTTTTGTTGCCCTTAATCAACAGATAGCTAAGGCACACAATATAGATAATACCTTTTACTACTACGATTCACTAATCTCCAATATTAATGCTGTATTACAACAGCAGGTCCCATCAGGCCACTATAAAAGATCCAGCCACAATTCCAACATGTGGTTTGATTGAGAATGTCAATCACTGAAAAATCAGATATGTGATTTTTATCAATCTTATCGTAGTAGCAAAGCAAATATTCTTCCTCCCAAATATTATGAACTGAAAAAGCTATATAAAATCACTATTATGGAAAAAAAGGGGGGGGGAGATGCAACAGAAGAGATGGGACCTGTTAATTCAGCCTTCACTGTCCAGCAATAACAAACAATTCTGGGTCTTGGTGCCTGGTGCCATGTCTGAGCAATTCTGGTCTGCTTGACTGCAGGGTGCCTGTGCAGGTATGGAAAGAGGGAACAAGGACACTTCAGGGGGGTGGCAGATGACATCAGCATCCCTGCTAATAAAAAAGGGCTAGTGCTGCATCCCTGTGAGCCCTGGCTCCATGCACCACTAATTGTTTAGGGCAGATTAGCATAGAGAAAGTCAGAGAATGAGAAAAACAATCAAGCAGAGGCTGGATACATCTTCCCTTTTCTCTGATGAGGTTCTCACTCCCATGTTAACAGTTTAAATGGTAACAGTTCTTTGCAAGATTGTTTGCATTTCTAATTAAAAGCTAAAGGCTGCATTTCAGCTGGCTGAAGATTATTCATTAAAGATCAGTGTGTTTTACAAGTTGAACCAATGCAGTCATGCATTGTTCAGTGAAGTTCAGTGAGCTTACTCCCTCTCTCAGAATACCAGAACCCAGTGGGGTCATCCCATGAAGCTGACTGGTGGGAGATTCCGGACAGACAAAAGGAAGGACTACACTCAACACATAGATAAACTATGGAATTAACTTCCACAAAATGTAGTGCTGGCCACCAATTCGGACAGCTTTAAAAGGGGATTGGACAAATCCATGGAGGAAAAGGCTACCAATGGGTACCGGTACTAGTCCTGATTGGCTATATGCTTCCCCCAGGATCAGAGGCAGTGTGCCTACGTACTCCAGTTGCAGCTGGTTGGCCACTGTGTGAACAGAATGCTGGACTAGATGGACCCTTGGTCTGATCCAGTATGGCTCTTCCTATATTCTTATGTCACTATGCGTAGTGTTGCAGTCATGCTGCTGCTAATAAATTGGGTAATATGTTATGCACTCTTGCTCTTTGTCGTCTGTGTGCCTGTGTACACACTCACTGTCATGATGAGACCCTGCACATCATAATGTACAACTACACCACTGATCCAAACCATGTGTAGTCATGATACACACACACACACACACACACACACACACACACAAGACTTATAATCAGACATATATAATGCTTCCTACTCACGTCCTCCATGTGCATGCATAGTCCTCCTAGTGCTCCATTTGCATAACCAGGCCTGACCCTGCTTAGCTTTCCACGCTCAGACAAGCTGAGCCAGCGCAAGTTTGTCAGTGGAAGTTTGTATTCTGTTGAGATAATGTGGAGTGGATCCAGACTTAGTCATACTTAAGAGTAGACCCATTGAAATAGATGGGATTTAAGTTAGTCATGACTAATTTGTCCCACAGATTGTCCCATGGATTTACTCTAGGCATGACTAAGTCTGGATTTAATCCATCGACTCTTATGGCACATCGGTTACTAGTCCTCCAGAGATGGGTCTTTAAAAGTAAATGCATCATCTGCATTGCATTTCAGGAAACATTTTTACATGTTACTTAAATATGGGAGTAGTTAAAATGTAATCAGTCCCCAGGTAGTTACATTAAATGGATTTAAATGTCAGTGTTCTTCCCTCTCTTCCCCGGTGACTGAAACTAAATTATTTCTGCACCAAATTTTAAAATTTTTTAACTTGCTCCATAAAAAGGAAGATTCAATATAATTTATGTTGTAGTTTTGAAACTTAAGTGCCAACCAACATCATGATTTCAAATGTTTCTCAGTGATTTACAGTGCAATACTATACTGCTTTTATAAAAATCCATTGTTCAGTATCATACTGCATTTATAAACAAAACTATTGTTTGACCACACTTGGAGTACCATATACAGTTCTGATCATCACATCTAAAAAAGAATATTGTAAAGTTGGGAAAAGTGCAGAAAAGGGCTACGTACTTAAATGATCAAGGGGCTGAAGCAACTCCCCTGTGAGGAAAGGTTGCAACAGCTGGGGCTGTTTAGCTTAGAAAAAAAGGAAAGTTAGGAGGGACATGTCATAGAGGTGTACAAAATTATACATGGTGTGGAGAAAGTGGATAGGGAGACATTTTCCTCCCTCTCGTAATACTAGAATCGGGGGTCATCCCATGAACCTGTATGGTGGAAGATTTGGGACCGATAAAAGGAAGGGGAATTGGACAATTTCCTGGAGGATAAGGCTATCAATGGTTACTAGTCCTGATGGCTTTTTATGCTACCTCTAGCATAGGATTACACCCTAAATACCTGACCATTTCCTGCCCTTTCATTCCACCCCAAATCAGCTATCTGACTCAGCTGCTTCTCTCTGCCTAAAGGTAGGGCTGACCTTGTTTTAACCTATTTGTATGCTACTTCAACCTAAAGTACTTTACTAAAGTAACCATCATAGTCTTTTTATGGGATATTTTAGGCTTGGCTTAAATCCAGACTTTGGGTGAGTGTTCTCCAACCCACGCACCTCAAGTCAAGTCAAGTCAGTTTATTACGGTCATAGACCAGCAGGAAAACAAGTAAAACAACAGATTAAAATAGCTATTAAAATAGTAATAGTAAAAAAACAATTAAAACACAATTAAATAGCTATTAAAATTAAAACAGTCAAACACAATGGAACACAATTACAATTTGCAGAACAAGAGGTTAAAATAACTTGACTTGACTTGATCCAACCCACGCACAGCACCCTGCGATCAGTCTCTGGAGCTGGAAGCTTAAGCTGCTGCTGCTCCTGTGTGTGTGTTTTGTGGGGAGGGATGTATGGGGCAGAGGCAGACTCAAGCTGGGACCTGAGTGCTTTAGAAAGAAGGAGCCACTCTGCTCCTGACGTCCATCCCAGGCCTGGGCAGTCGAGAGGCATTTCACTGCCTACCGGTAACAGGGGCTGATGTTCCATACCTTCTGTGACTGAAGAAGGCTCGCGAGGCTGGAGGGCCAGTTAGCTTTCCAGGCTGGGTCCCAGCCTCAGATCGTACGGATACTGGTTCAGCCTCTGGATTCCCTAATTCGAGGGTGCATTGCCAGGACCCTGCCTGGTGAAGCAGCCGCTTTTGTATGCGGATTCCTAGCTGGAAGGGCCATGCACTGGGGCGGCTGATCCATCGTCTCCCACACCAGAATGTCTATTTAGGGCACAATCCTATGGGCTGCGCCCTCGCGAGACGGAAGCCTCTGAACGCAGTGGCTTCCACGTATCCCCAGTACCTTGCTGGATATGTGGGAGGAGTGGCAGAGGTGATCTTCGCCTCCCTGTCCGCCGATCATAGGCCTTGATCGCTGCATTTTGCCCTAGGCAGGCTTTTTTGCCCATCTAGTGAAGACACTTTGGAGAGGGAGGGAAGGAGGCTGGAAGAGCCTCAGGAAAGCTCATATCCTGACCTCTCTCCCCCTCCCCACCCACTGGAATGTCTCCTTTCCCCCCTCTCCGAGGTCGATTTTCAGACCTTGGAAGCCAAGGAAGTTCTGTGCTGGCTGCAAGGGGGCGGGGGTGGGGTCAGATCTCTGACTCCCTCTTCTGAGGTCAGAGTGCCTTCTCCGACCTTGGGGGGGGGAATCCTCACTATCCTATAGCCCCTCAGACAATGTCTAGGGGTCATAGGATTGCTCTCTTAAAGGTGTAATCCTATATACTCAGTTACCTGGGAGTAAGTTCTATTGAACCCAGCGGTCCTTATGACATGTATAGGATTGCACTGAAAATAACAAACAAAAAACCCCAAAGAAACAGACAGATGGGGTGAGTTGCCTTATACAAAGCTGCCTTATACTGAGTCAGACCCTTGACCCATCTAGCCCGTTACTGAGGACACTGACTGGCAGTAGCTCTCCAGGGTTTCAGGCAGGTATTTTTTCTGCCCCAACACGACATGTTGGGGATTGAAGCTGGGACCTTTTGCACTGAGCAGCAAGCCCTCCCTTACACGTAACCCTTTGTATATGTTCAAAGTGTGCGTTCATTTATTGCATTATCTAGTTTAACCCTCCCAAAGACTTAGCAGAAAGATGACAAGCCCCTCTCATGCAAATTCACGACATGCCAAAAGAAATGGAAGCGTCACTCTTTAGCATTTAAAACAACAACAACAACAACAACAACAACAAAACAGATAGATAGGAACACAGAACTGACAGCAGTCAGAATAAATACGTATAAAATTGTCTTCAAATGTATTCACGGTGAGGGTCTTATTCTTAGACTATGGCGTACCAGGGAGGCAGCAGATAGTGGCAAAAGAAGCCAGAATTACGTATGTGCAGTCAGGCTGCTTCAGCCAGCTGAAGTCGATGTGGCTTTTCCAGCACTCTTAAGTGTGAGCAGGATTGTAATGTGGGACTGTAATGTGGGGTTGTAGGATTTACCTGCAGCAGCTTTCAGCTTTCAGCAGCTTTTACCTGGAGCCTTTCAGATGTTTCATGCAACAACTCTCCTCATTTCTGACCATTGAACAGGCTGGCTGGGGCTGATGGGACTTGACGTACAAAACATCTGAAGCCTTCCCCAACCTGCATCCTCCCAGTTGTTTTGGCTCACCATCCCTGATCATGGCCTTGCTGGCTGGGGCTAATGGGAGTTATAGTTCAAAACCCATCTGGAGGGACCCTGAATGCAGAAGGCAGATATATGGCTATGGGAACCATATGGCAATCCTTAGTGTTAACTGCATTTTAATATTTATCTATAATCCATCCATCCACCCACCCACCTTCCTTCCTCTTCTTAATATGTAAGCTACACTGTGATTTGACCCTCAGCAGAAATAATAATTTCCCATCGCATGCTCTCCCCCATTCCTTGCAAGATTTCCATTCCAAGATTTCAGCACTACTGTTTGCTTCAGTGCTCACCATAAAAAATAAAATCCATCATGCTATACCCTTGCTCAAGAGATTTAACTATGAGATTGCAGGGCTACCTAGTTTAAAATAGAAGGGGGAGGGAACGCACAACATCTCAGGAGAGGCAGGAAATACAGCAAAATGTTTTTTGTTTTTTGTTTTAAAAACGGTGGAGAGATCAGTATTCACACAGCTTTTCTACAGAAACAAGTTTAAAATGTGTAAAGTTGTTCACGCAGGCTCAGTTTCAAGCACTTTATACATTTGGTGAGTACTTTGACTCAGCCACCTTGGCAGCTTAATGTATCGTATATACTCGCATGCCTGGAAAGTCCAATTATATGGATATAATAGTTCTCCCCTGCCATTAAACACAGAAGAAGAGGACCTTAAAGAGATGAGACAATGTATTTCAGGATCAAGGCATTCTTAGCAGAAAATGAGACTGGAATATTTCCCTTCCATATTCCAGTCATAATCAGAATTATTCTAGTTAATTTCCTCAGAATTATTCTAGTTAATAACATCACTACCCCTCTAGAATTTCTAGTTAATTTAATATCTGCACCAAGGCAAAGGGGGATCTGATTTGGCATTTGCAAAGTGTGTTGAACTCAAATAGTATCACAGCCCTATCAAGCACCCCACCCCCTACTGATACGTAGGCCTACATTTTGTGCCGAAACAGACTTTTGAAATATACTGCATTAAGCATGCAATCTGCATACTCGCATATGTGAGAAATTGCCCTAATATAAGTTTAATTTTCCAATCAAATTGAAGCAGAAATGAGCTTGGCTGAAATAATCACCTCGATAGCGAAAATGTCAAGACCAATACTTAACAAAGATGTGACAGATGCCTGTTATCATGACCTTGGTGCTTTGAAAACTGTTGTGCTGGAGTTTGTAAAGGGCACGGTCTGCAGTATTCTTTCAATAACTACAAACAATGGGATTTTGTAGGCAATCCTGTATTTCAGGCAGGTGCAATGGTTTGGCCCCAATCTAGATCATAAAATAAATACACAAACAAATAAATATATACCCAATGGGTTTTCTGATAATGGAAACAAACGGATGGAAGCCACAACACAGATAATAACACTTAGCATTTAGATTACACTTTAGAGCTTCCAAAGCACTTCAAGTATATCTCTATCCGACAACCGTGCAGTGTAGGTCATCGTTATTATCTCCATGTTGCACGTGACAAAGGTGAAGAAGGGACAATAGCCTGATCCGGGTGTTCTGGTCCACCATGCAGTTAGAATCCCATAAAGATGAACATGCTAGCTTCTTCCCCTTTGACGCCATCCCTGTTGCACTGCACAAGTTGGAGGGCAAACATCTGTAGTGGGGAGCCTGCTGTACCACTGAAGGCTCCCTGCTTAATTTAGAGCCGTGATCCTACTGGGTTCTAGATCAGGTACAGAGTCTACAGCTGGTTTTCCAACGTGGTGCCTCTGGGCACCACTGTGCTTGCAAACACCTCTCTTGACGCTTACCAGGCTCCCTGCCCCTCTTGACTTTCATCTTATTTTATTTGTAGATTTTAAAAATTTAAATAAATACAGGGAGGCTAACATGCTGCCAAGTGAAATTCCAACCTCCAGAGCCATCTTTATTTCCCAGAATGCCTCTGGGCCCCACATGGCATTCTTGACCAAGTTACTCATCTCTGAGCCTCATCAGTTAGCTTTCTGTGAAATGGGTGTAGTACAGTAATACCTTGGATTGCAAGTAACTTGGTCTGAGAGAGTTTTGCAAGACAAGCAAATTTTTTAAAATAAATTTTGACTTGATAAACAAGCGACGTCTTGCAATACAAGTAGTGTAGGGATGTAACCGCTCGCCTCGAGCGGGTGTAGCGGCCCGAAATCGGCCCCGCTCACGCCCGCCAGAGACTCGCTTTGATATAAGAGTGTTTTGGATTACAAGCACGGTTCCGGAATGAATTATGCTTGCAATCCAAGGTATTACTATAGTAGAAAACTATGGGTTTGAACAAGTTCTTTTGGGTTTTGGAGCTCAGACCCCACCTGTGCCTTGTACTTAGGTTCTGGGGCAGTTACTTTTCACTTAGTCTCTGGTTTGTGACTGGCCACACCCACTATGACAGCCATTCTGTGAATGAGCAAGGCAGCCATTTTGCGAGAGCTCCCACAGCACGCTCAAAATTCCAAATGTGCCCACCAACCCAAAAAGGTTGGGGACCCCCTGCCCTACCCCAATAGAGCTGGCTTTCCACTTCAGATGCTCATTCTTGAACTCATGCAGGAAGATGAGGTTGGTAGTGAGTGCGGCAGTGAATGTATTGACATGGCATAGTTTATTATTTATTTTATTTTATTTACAGCATTTGTTTATCGCTCCATATCTAAACAGATTCCAGAGCAGTGAACAGTAAAAGATCAAAAGAATAAAACACTATATTGAAAGTTTTTAAGAGCACAATACCAATACAAACAGTAAAATAAAAATAGTTCCTAGTGAGGCATTGTAGGGGACACTAATTTTATTTATTTATTTATTTATTTATTAATTATATTTATACCTCACCTTTTTTCCTGCAAGGAACCCAAGGCGGCTTACATAATCCACCTCTCCATTTTATCCTCACAACAACCCTGTGAGGTAGGTTAGGCTGAGAGTCAGAGACTGGCCCAAAGTCACCCAGTGAGTTTCATGGCTGAGCAGGGACTAGAACCCGGATCTCCTGAGTTCCAGTTTCCCCTCACTTTTCCCCTGTTCCTTTCCAACCCACCCACCCCAATTCTCACTCTTCCTTACTCTTCGGTGACACTTATATGTGACTTTGGTAGACTTTATATGCAAGAAGGTCTTTCCTGGAATGATGAAAGGCACTGGTTTTTCACCCTTGTCATTTCCCTTCACATCTCTGTGATGGTGTGTTTGTTTTCCTGCGATCTGTGCCTGCCAAACTCACAAATAAAAAAAGGAAAAAGAAAGAAAAAAAGAAAAAGAAAAAAAAAGAGTTTCTTCATACAGGACACCTGGGGCTTCCTATCTATATATTTCAGCAGGGAATAGAAATTGAAGTTGCAGGAGGTACATCGCTCGTCACCGGATATAAATGCTGCAACATGCAGTGAAAAATGCCTTTGGAAATGAAGACAAAGTCATAACATATACAACATAAATGAAATCATTAGGCTCTTCCCACCTGCTCTCATTTATCTCTAAACTGATACCATTGAGTGAGGTTTTGGATTTCACAAAGGCTTCATCTAAACTAATGGTGTGCTTGTGTGTGAGAGAGAAAGGTCAGGGGGTGGGGGGAGAGAGAGTTTGCACAATCCACAGTCACTGTAATCTATGATATTATTTGTGCAGGAGTTTATGTGGGAAAGAAATAAATTGGATGTGTGTCTGTGTACTGAGGCATGAGGTCAGCGCCAGTTCCAGGTTTTGGAGGGCTCTCAGGCAAGCTACCCTCAATGAGCCCCCTTCTCACTGCCAATGTCTGACTTCTCACTGCCAATGTCGTCCAATCCAATGTAGGTTTACTCAAAAGTGAGTCCCACTACGATCAATGAGACATACCCCAAATTCAGTGTGCATTGGATTGCACCCTTAATGAAAGAAAGATGTTCAGACATAAGTAAGCCTACAGCCTAATGGTACATGCGTTTGCTTCTAATGTTAGTTTGATGAGCTGCCTTCTCCCTTCTAAGGGGTTCACAGGATTGTAGCCTACATTAGCACTGTCAAAACCATATGTACAATAACAGCGTAGGTTGCAATGCCTCTGGTCAGATGGCATTTCTGGATAATTAACTGATACACTCACCTGGCTGTAATATATTTTGTGTTTCCATTTGATGAGTGCAGTTCATATGAGCAGAAAGATGCAAGAACATTTTGTGAATCCTTAAGACTCTGAAACAAAAGCTGTGCAGAAGTGTCAATGGTTAGCCTGGAGTATGACTGAGTACCATTACCCAAGTACCATTACCTGAGGAGGAGGAATTGATTAACAATAATGCACTTCATTAGCACTCCACTTTCTCAATCATTGTAATTGTGACTCTTCCCTTAAAAAAGAAAAGAAAAATCAAACAGAAAAGGTTTCATTTCAACCTAATCAATCTAATGTGTTAACATTTACATAATTTCCCCTTTATTGCATTTATAGAAGCAGCAGGATTCGGTTTTTTATCATTATTACTGCATTGTCGGCATAGTCTATAATCAAAGTGTTTAGGGTGCAAAGTTGACATTTATTGCCTGGGTGTCAAATTTACTTGGCAGGGTGAGACGGACTTCTACATTTCCTTCTTTCCTTCCCACCTCACTTTGATCCTACTGATTTTAAATATTATCTGCCAGCCTAGTGGTTCAGATTGATCAACATCTATTGTTGATAAGCAGAAGTAACCTTCTAATAAAAAAGATGGAAACTGAACATGAAGAACCTTAGCCCTCCACCCCTTTTTGAGAGAACATAACGTCCCTCTCGAATCAGACTGAAGGTCCATCTGGTCCAGCAGTCTGTTCCCCATACTGGCCAATGAGATGCTTTCAGGATGCTATGAGCAGGGCATAAAGGCAACAGCTCTTCCCAATGCTGCCCCGCTCAGTATCTGTTATTCAGAGGTACACTGCTTTTGAACATGGTTCTAGGAACAATTCAAAGGGCTGCTTAAGCCCTCTACAGCTTGGGACCAGGCTACCTGAAAGACCGCCTCTCCCATACGAGCCTGCCTGGGTCTTAAGAACTTCAAGAAAGGACTTTCTTTTGATATCCTCACGCTCCGAGGAGTGTTTGGTGGCAACACAAAGAAAAGAAAGCCTTCTCGGTGGCCGCTCCCTGGCTGTATAACTCTGCCAAGGGAGGCTAGTTCGGCTCCCTCTCTGCTGTCCTTCCACCAGTAGGCAAAGAGCCAGTGTGGCGTAGTGGTGAGAGTGTTGGACTGGGACTCGGGAGATCCGGGTTCTAGTTCCCACTCGGCCATGAAACTCACTGGATGACTTTGGGCCAGTCACTGACTCTCAGCCTAACCTACCTCACAGGGTTGTGGGGTATAAATATAATAAATAAATACCTTTTTATTTGCTGTTTTTATTCTGTTTTTAATTGTGCGTTAATGCATCTGTCTGATTATTGTTTTAATCAAGTTTTATTTATGATTCTAAGCCACCTTGGGTTCTATCTTTCTTGGTAGAAAGGGGGGATCCAGATCAAATCAATGCATCAATACATGTCTTTATTAATCTGACTAGATATGCATAGGATTGCATAGTTAATTGTATTATTGTTTAGCGAATAGTTACTTTTCCTTATATCTCCACAAGTAAAAAGATTATAGATTTAGTGTTGTTGTTTTTAATGAAAGGTAAAGACTGAGGGAGGGATCTGGAATACTTTAGGGGTGGGGCACCATAGGCTCCTCCCACGTGGCCTGTTTTGAATATGTGGTAGCAGAGTTAACCTAGTAGTGAAGTTGACTGTATGGCTTGGATGTGAACTGATGATTCTCAAATACTGTATTGGAAGTTGCTGGATTTTGTTTGTTCATTTTTTTGTTTTTTTGCAGCTCACCAGAACTCTAGTTTGGATTATAAATGAGATACTTACTCAGAAGTAAGCCTCACTGAATTCAGTAGGACCAGTGCTTTTTTTCTGGAGAAAAGGGTACCGGAACTCTTGGATTACATTTCCTCGGGAGTAGATGGCGATTAAATTGTAATGCAATTAATAGAAGAAAAGGTGCTGGAACTCAGTTCCGGTGAGTTCCACCAGAAAAAAAGCCCTGAGTAGGACTTACTCCAAGGTAAGTCTGTATATGTTTGCAGACTGAATGAATATAGTGTTGGTTGTGTTAAGCAACATTGGCTAGTCATATGAAGCGGTTGTAGCTTGTAGATCAGGTAACAGGGTTGATCTACCTTGGTTTTATTATGGTTTCAAGAAAAAATACATATTTCACGTTTGTTTCCATATACAGAAGAATAAAATGAAACAACCACTAATATTCCCCGTTCTTTTGTTTTGCCTATTAGGGTCAAACTGTCCTTTTAAAAAGATAACAAATGCTTAACAAGACTTCTGGTAGACTTTTCAGCTACAGCTAAGTAAAATGCAGGATCCTTGATAATATCTGTTGTGGATGAAATGGGTTATATGTACAGATCAGTGTAATCCATCCATGGGCCTGTGTGCAGATAATCACAAATCCAGCAAGAGTCCAAGATTTGCCTTTTGGATCTCTGAATTAGAGAAGATATATGTAAGAGCACAGAGCGTTAGTTAGCTGTTTTTCTCTTTTCTTTTCAAAGCAATGGAGAAAAGGTTCACCAGAAGGAATTCTTGCAGGGTCCCGTCCCCCCCAATTACCAGTCATAGAGTAGTATGTCTTCTTCAAAATGCACATAGGAAAATTCCAGGGGTGTGGCCTTCAGGCACACATGATGCAGGAGCCTTGCGTAACCTAAACAGGCCTGAGAAACTACCTGGGAATTCTATGGCCCAGGACAACCCTGTCAATTTCCTGGCCAAGCAGGGATCTATACCCAAATCTCCCCAGTTCAATCCAACACCCCATCTATCAAATAGCACACTCAATAGAGAGCTCAAAATAGTGGGCTGGGGGAGGGAGGCGGTGAGATTTGCAGCTTTCCCATGCTCACATTGTTTCTCAATGTGGCACTCACAAGATTTGTGCATTTTGCTCAATCAGCCTTCTTTTGGTTGAAATAATTGAAATCCCTTCTGGGCATCTTGCTGTCACAAATGTAAGGCACACTTAGAAGTGGGCATTTATGATTCCTGACAGTGTAATGGTGTATGAAAGGGATAGATGGGGACTGCAGTCAGTTTTTCAACGATAATTGAGTGGATAAGAACAAGATTTGTTTTGTTCTTCATGTGCCATTTGGGGGAGTGGGGGTTGTTTGTTTGCTATTTCCCTGTTATATTTAGATGGATGGGGAGAGGGCACACAATACTTTAAAGACGGAGCTAGCAGTTTTACATTTTCTTTTCTTTTCCACTCTAGAACAGCCTTCCTCAACCAGATGGGTTGGAATGCAACTCCCATCACTCCCAGCCAGCATGGACACAATGCCTGGGGATGATGGGAGTTGTGGTCCAACACATCTGGAGGGCACAAGGTTGGGGAAGGCTGCTCCAGAGTAAACACAAAAGTCCCAATCCGGATTAGGAACCGAGCATGGGGCATAGGTGGGCTTTAACCCTTCCCTACCCCTGCCGCTGTCCCAAACTTTCCCACTCCATGTGCTGTGATCCTGATCATTATTATCCACCAACTCCCCTGGTTGCTATTTTCATTTTTTTAAAGTGTATATTAAAAGCAAGGACACATTTAATATCATGTCAAGTTTGGTCCTGGGAAATTGCTCTTTTGTCCACCATTGAGTTCTTAGGTTTGGCATCCTTCAGAGTTCAGCCTCTCCCCACAGGGCATGTAGAAGTTAAATCTCAAAGGGTCAGGGGCGGATGCATCTTGCCTCAAGCCCACGTGCATGTAAACGCATAAGCATAAACCTGTTAATAGTGCAATTGCATATGTTTCTGCACAGGATTGCATGGCCCGGCGC
Source organism: Shinisaurus crocodilurus (assembly GCA_021292165.1). NCBI lineage: Eukaryota > Metazoa > Chordata > Lepidosauria > Squamata > Shinisauridae > Shinisaurus > Shinisaurus crocodilurus. The sequence continues at coordinate 15,917,623 of CM037887.1, read as the reverse complement.
CATGCAGTGCATGGCCTGCCATTCTGCACCCTGCAGCTGCCAAGCTATATTTAGGAGTGTTGATGTCATATGATAGTAGGGCAATTATGTTTTCCGAGTATATCTTTAACCAAAAGAACAAATGACCCCTTTGGCTCTTTAAACCGTTGCAGAGTCTCTTGCAGAGTAAACGAAGGAGGCCCTCCAGCAAAGTGTAATGTAGTGCATGTGTGTTATGAGGGCCTCAGGCAGTAATCCTTGGAATCAGAGTGTTAGAAACATGTAAAATGTTGGAGGACTCAATGCAGGTAATGCTAGTCCTGATAATGCATTGCGTGCACACACACACACACACACACACACACACCACACACACACACACACACACAAAGCCATGGTATACCTTTGCAGCTTCCAACAGTTCCCTCATGCCAGCTCATGCTCAGAAAAAACAGTATGTTCTAGCTGATTCTCACCTTCTGTTTTTCAGACCACACAAGTGGATTATTCTTCCTACACTGGTTCTTCTCAGGTATAAAAAAAGTAGCGACAACAGTGCTCACACAACCTATTCTTGACTGGATCTCATTTTTATTTGTGCACTACTTACCTCTTACATTGTTCTGACCTCACTTTGTAAAACACAAAAGTGTGTGTGTGTGTGTGTGTGTGTGTGTGTACACACGTGCACGCACACACAAACACCCTTCTCTCTGTACTCTGGGTATGCATACCTACCCCCTGAGAATAACACTTCATGTGTCTGATGAAGGAGGCTGTGACCCATAAAAGCTCATGCCACTACAAATGTGTTAGAGTTTCAGTGACACACACACACACACACACACACACACACAATGTCATACTTTGTCTTTCTTTGGCCAGACTGAAAAGTAAAGTGCAAAGCTGCTTTCTTCAGCTCCCACTGAGGCATATGAGTGTGACACAGGGATGTACAATAATTTCATTTCAGTTCGCAAATAACTAAAAAATGTCTCGTTCACAAATGAAAACATGAATGGGAACGCATGTTCTCTGAAAATGTTTGCAAATTCCCAAACTTATGCTCAAGATAGTAAAATGCACACTTCTTTTAAAATGCACACTTTTTAAAATGCACATTTTCAGGCTTTAGTTGAATGAGGAAAGGTGCTAACTTTGGGGGGGGGAAATGCACACTTTCCCCATTCAAAAGCACCCCAAAAAAGAAGAATGAACTAGATGAGAATGGGAGCGAGCCAAACTGAGCTTTGAAGTGAAGCTTGGAGAATTTTGGTGAGCTTGAGCATCCCTGGTTCATGGAGGGACCAGTGGCCATCGTAACCATATTGTCCACCATGAAGTTCCAGAGTTAGGACCATTGCACATAACCTAACAGTATTCTTACATTATCCTGCTGCATTTGTAGTTGAAAGCTGATGAAAGATTTGTGCTCAAGAAGCCAAAGGAACATTGTCTACCTCTGGCCAAATTTTAGTTTCACTTTCCACCAATGGAGGTAGACTGTGTGCTTATTCAGCGAAAGACTCCCTCTGTGTTTACTTGGACCATGAGCATCTCCGATTGCCCAACAATGTTTTCATGCTCTCCCTCATTTGTCCCAGTCAAACCAGTCCTTTCTGACAAGCTTCAGGGCTGTTTCTGGCAATGCCAGTTTGGAAATAACATCACAGGGAGGGATGAAGAGCACTGGGGCTTTGAGGCAGATGATAACTAGTAAATTTTAACTGGGAGGTTTGAGTTTTATATAGCCTGCATTTCTAAGCAATCCTAAAAGGCATTGGCTTGCTTCCAGCTCATCCAAACTGAGCTGTGAACAAGCTTTATGAACTAAGCCTTAAGGTGAAACTACTTCTGCCGAGCGAAGCTATCCAAGAGAATTATGTCGTGTGATGGTTTTCTTTCTACTGTTATTACATTTCATAAATAGACAATGGTGACCCAAGAATGTTCTTTCCTTTCCCTTGGCCTGAAAATAGCACCATAGTTGCATATATAGCTGATCCCAAAGCAGAACAAAAAAAAGGTCTAAACATTTCTAATTATAATAATATGAGTAATAATAGTATCAAATCATCTGTTGTATTCTGTAGAGCAGTGTTCTCCAACCTTGGGTCCCAGATGTTTTTGGCCTACAACTCCCAGCATGCTGGGAGTTAGTAGGCCAAAAACATCCGGGGACCCAAGGTTGGAGAACACTACTGTAGATTCTCTGCACACATACAAAATGTAGAGAATGGCATTTCTCCACCACCTTTTAAAAATACTCTGTAATCCAGAATCCCTTCTTCATTATTGCTCCCAGAGATGCTGCTTCATCATCTCATTCGGAATGTGCAAAACTATTTGGGGTGGTGGTGGTCAAGAATCAAGGCATGAATGGCTAATGCTCCCCATTATGATATCTTTCTCCCTCCCTCATAATACTAGAACCCAGGGTCATCCCGTGAAGCTGACTGATGGGAGATTCAAAACCGATAAAAGGAAGTCCTTCACACAGTGCATAGTTAAACTATGGAATTCACTTCCACAAGATGTAGTGATACAGGCCTGCAGCTTACACTGGCTCAGCTTGTCTGAGTGTGGAAAGCTAAGCCGGGTCAAGCCTGGTTATTACTTGGATGGGAGACCCCTCCTCTAGTTTCCTGCATTTAGCAGGGAGTTGGACTCGATAGCCTTGTAGGCTCCTTCCAACTCTGTGATCTATGAATCTATGATGGCCACCAATATGAAGGGCTTTAAAAGGGGATTTGACAAATTCATGGAGGAGAAAGCTATCGATGGCTACTAGTCCTGATTGGCTCTATGCTACCTCCAGTGTCAGAGGCAGTATGCCTATGTATACCAGTTGCTGGGGAACATGGGCGGGAAGGTGCTGTTGCACTCATGTCCTGCTTGTGGGATCCTGTGGGCAACTGCTTGGCCACTATGTGAACAGAATGCTGGACTAGATGGACCCTTGGTCAGCATGGCTCATCTTATATTGTGGTGAGAAAGGCAGGGATCCCTGGCTGCTATTGACTACGGGTGCAAACCTATGCATGTTTAAATAGGAAAAAAAAGTCCTACACTACAGCTTCCAGCATTCCCTAGCCAGCTAGCTGGAGAATGCTGGGAGTTGGAGAACTTTGTTCTGTCTCAAATGCATAGGATTGCATCCTAAGTTGCTGAGATTCTGGAAAGGTGCACAGGAAGCTGCCTTCTACCAGGTCAGACTATTTGTTCATATAGCTCATTATTGCCTACTCTGACTGGCAGGAGCTCTCCAGGGTATCAGCCAGGCAGTGGTCTTTCTCTTCACCTGCTACCTAATCCTTTTTAAAGCAGGGATCTTACCTACAAAGCATCTTCACTGAGCTATGGACCAACCTGTAGTTCAGGGGTAGGCAACAGGGTGCCCTCAGACACATTTCTTAGGAACATAGGAAGCTGCCTTATACTGAGTCAGACCATTGGCTCTCCAGGGGTTCAGGCAGAAGTTTTTCTTGTCCTATGTGCAGATGCCGGAGATCAGACCTGAGACCTTCAGGTGCACTACCACTGAGCTACCGCCCCTCTTGGTGTCCTCCAAGGTTCCCTTCCCCTCCTACCTATTATTATTACTACTATTATTATTACTATTACTGCTACTACTACTATTACTATTATTACAATTACAACATTACTTATTGGCAGCTGAGGTCACTTCAAAGAAAAGCGAAGGCCTCTAGCTGCTCCCCATCTTCTTTTCACATGAATGCCTCTGGACCACACATTCTTCGGAAATGAAGATGGGCAGGTAGCTGCAGGCCAGTGCTTTCATCTGCAGTGTACCCATTTTCAGGTGGTGTCCAGGGCCATTTCTCAAATTGCCGGATGTGCCCCTGGAACCGATAAGGTTTCCTACCTCTGCTCTAGTTAAATGCACTCCGGCAGGGACTCTGATTTGGGCTATAGCATGGACGTCATAACAGCTAGCCTGCCCTTGGATAATTGCTTTCTCTGGAAGAGAGAAAGGGATTGAAGATGCTAATAGTCATGACACCAGCTCCTTTTTAAATTGGAGATGCCAAGGACTAAAGCTGGAACCTTTTACATGTGAACTGTGTGCCTTACCACACATCCTCCATAGGATTAGAGCAGGTAGAAGGTCCCAGGGAAGGAGAGAGAGAATCAGGGCGGGTCTAAAAAAGCAACAATTGAGAAAACCTATAGTTTAATCTTAGGACATAACTGAGAAGTGGGATGACTTAAACGGCAGCATCCTGATGAGCTCAGGAACCAATGCAGAGAGCTAGAGAAGATGGCCATTTAAACATTTTACAGCTGGAGTGTGCAGAAACGGGCTCTTGGATTCCAATGTGCACGATTCTTTCTTTCTTTCAAGCAAGCTGTTGACTTAAAGGGATGTTGTCATCCTGCAAATGATTACCGGTATATCTGAAAATGGCATACCGTTGCTATTGATTAATATAACGGACGGATGTTAGAAAAATCTATTTTCCACAGGCTGTTTATTTTGTAGCATAGGCACTCGTTATGGCATTACACTGATAGCCTGGAGCTCCTCTATTTGTTCCTGAAGTATGGATGTTTTCAAACAACTGGGAGCCCCGCGGTAGCTGCTTAAAATTGAGCAAGTGGCAGCCATATCTCATGGGGATGTGGTATTCTCTAGTCTCTGGCTAGACAGCCAAGCCCACCGTTCCCACCCCTTTGCAACTGTGAGAAAACAGCAGGTTGTATCGTAACGATATAGCTGGAAGCTCCACATAACCAGCTTCCCATGTGGTACCAGATATAGGAAAATAGGAAGCTGTTTTACACTGAATTATACCATTGGTTCATTGAGCTTAATATTCTCTACACCAGCTTTCCCCAACCTAGTGCCCTTTGGATGTTTTGGACTAAAACTCCCAGCATTCCTTACCATCGGCCATGCTGGCTGGGGCTCATGCAAGTCAACATCTAGGGGACATCAGGTTGAGAAAGATTGGCAGTGGCTCTCCTGAATTTCAAACAGGAGACTTCCCCAGCAAGACCTGAAGGTTGGGGAATTGAGCCTGAGACCTTTGGCACGCAAAGCATGTGCTCTACCATGGCCCTTACCAGGCATCATCACATAGTAAGCTTCTGAGTGGCTATCAGGGGACTCCCAGGGAGAATCTCCGCTAGTGCCCCTTAGCACATACCCAGATTGATGCCACATAGAAACCACAGGACATAAACAGTCATAAAAGTAGTCTGAAGACATCCAGGATATAAAGGCAGAAATGGTGTGAGGAGAACAGTTTGGGGAGTGTGCCATGAGCTGCATGAGTGAGCCAGGCATTACAATGATGGGGGGAAGAAACATTGTGTAGATACTGTCCCAGTTGTCTGACTCCAGTTTCTGATTATTCCTGAACCCTTCAAGGAGACATCTGAAGACAAGTATCTCCACCCTCTAGTTGCTCACTAACCTCATTTCTCGTCTTCCTCATCTTTCTCACACTAAACCCGACAGATGTGACCTAGTTATTGACAAGCAACATTTTATTACCAGCTTACCATCCAATCCACCCGCACCCCAAACACACACACAGAGACACATGCACACACAGCCAACAATAATGAGCACATATCCAATCAGGACCATAAGAAGGAATATCCTACTCAGCTACCAGAAGTGGCCAGCTAGGCTCCTGCTGATACTCAGTGGATGGGCTGATGGGCAAGTTCTGAACATTAGAGACTAGCACGGGAGGTGGGATTTCCGGCCTCAAATATCCAGCTGGCTTCTGACATTTCACTGGGAAGCCCACATGAGGAGTGTGCAGTTTCCACGCTATCTCATCTCCCACCATGTTATTTGGGCAAAGCTGCCCCATGATGCAGGGGGAGGGGAAAGAGTGAGATTTGTTAGAAAGACATGGGGGAAAGCAGGAACTTTCCCTGCAGAACACCCGGAAAGCATGATGTGGGCATCTGGGCTGAGTCTCTTACACCTGTGGCCTGTGGAGATGAAAGAGTATCCAGTTCTCAAAACCAACAAAGTACAGACATGCCCTAGCAAGTTCCGTGGTCCCACACAGACCGCCATTAAAAACAACAACTACAACAGCCCCATGTGGAGCTGGGGAAGCTTCTTGTCTGTTAAAATCAGGTGCATAGCTCCATGGTTCAAGATGTAGTGACAGAAACCCCTTGTTGTTCTTTTGTTTTTTTAAGAGAAGTCAGCTGACAGTTTCCCTTCAGGATTAGCTTTCAATTCAAAAGAAAACATGCAAGCTAGAAGAACCAAACAGGCTCCTGATGGAACCATTGATTCTACCTTTATCCTGTTTCAATTCTGGAAGCACACCAATCTTCCACATCTAACAGGTTTTCAGGGAGCTGTTGGTTTTAAATCAGAGGAGGATCAGGGATATGGCTGGCACTGCCTACTCTGGAGGAACAAAAATAAAACAAAATAATGGAATGTCATGTAACTAAACAAAGTGCTGCAGATCTGTGTAAGACAATTCATATACAGTTCCCAGCACAATTAGATTTCATATAAATGGGTAAGGGTGAACAAGGGATGTTCCGTCCTCTCAATCTCGCGGTACAGTCAGAGGGGGTTGTTTTGTGTTCTCAGAATGAGCGGCGGCGGCAGCTAACAACAGCTTTGGCATTTGGGGCATCTTTTCTATTATTATTTTCACTGCACTGACTCTGGGCTCACAAGATAATTATCTCTCAGATTCGCTGTGCTTCAGTGAATGCGGGTCATGCAGCAATGTGAAATTTGCACCCAATCTGTTTGTGACAGCGGTTAATTTCAAAAACAAATGAAGGGTGGGAGAAGGGAGGGAAGACCCAGAAATAATACTCAGCTAAGGCAAAGAAATATTACAGCAATACTTGCTATGGTTTGTTTTCGTCATTGTGCCAAGCATTGAATCTGGGGGCAGCTGATAAGAATGACAGAAATGTAGAATCACAGATCTGGATGATGATGACGACGACGATGGTATGGAGACGGGAGAGCTAGCATAAAACTATACATAGACCCATTTTGCACATGACAGCAGCAAATCGTAGATTAATTAACCCACGATTTGCCGGAGTTGCATGCCACCACCATTTTGAATTTTTATTTATTTATTTTATTATTAATATTTATTTATCGCCCATCTGGCCGGCAACCGGCCACCCTGGGCGATGTACACAAAATAAAATACATAAATGCAATAAAATACATTAAAACAATATAAAAATTTTAAAATCTTAACCCACCCCATATTCCCGCCTGAACAACCAGGTTTTTAATGAGCGACGGAAGCTCATCAGAGAGGGGGCATGGCGGAGGTCACTCGGGAGAGAGTTCCACAGTACGGGGGCCGCCACAGAAAAGGCCCTCTTCCTCGTCCCCACCAGTCTAGCTGCTCTGGCTGAAGGGACAAGGAGAAGGCCATCCGTGGCAGATCTTGTTGAGCGGCCCACTTGGTGTTGCTGGAGACGCTCCTTGAGATTTTGAATGTGCAACCTCTGATCGTCCTGATTGAAGGTTATTCCATAATGTGCAAACCCGGACACTGTGGGTTAATCATGGGTTAAACAACCCACAGTTAACCTAAGAACTAAATGTAGGTTCAATAGGTACAGCTATTACCATCATGAAGAGAACCATGGTGTACTTTCCTGCCATATTGCTATTAAAGATGGGGAGCTTGGGGCATTGTGGGGATACAAAGTGGGGGCTAGCCTGTTAACTAGGGTTGATCTGAACATTCTCTGCTATTTTTTGACACATTCTTTTGCTTGGGAGAACCTGAGGAACTTGGGAGAAAGTGACCATGAAGACTCCTTAATTTGTTTCTGCAGTGTTTGATTTTCTTAAGTTAGAGGTCTGTTATCTGTAAAACAGGGGAGCCTAATTAAAATATTTGGTTCCCATGACAAGTTTGCACTTGCCATCCACACTTTTTGGGAATAACCGGAGGGCAGCTGAAAAACTCACTCGGCTTGTCATAGAGGCAGGTCTTTACTCCCTGAATGGGTTTTGGCTGGGTAAAATGGAAAAGTTCATCTTTATTCTTATTAACAGCGTGCCTCAATGTTGTGCACTCTCTGTAGAACCTGCCCTTGTTTTAATGATTCCATAGCAGTGAAGGCTGTAGTGCAACGTTCTCCAACCTGGGGGTCGGGACCCCCAAGGGGGTCGCGACATGCTTTCTGGGGGGTCGCCAGACGCCAGCTATACTGGAAGGAGGGAGGGAGGGGGAGGTATTTTCCTACAGCACCAGGCGCTTGCAATCCAATTGCTGGAGAAGGAGAGAGCGCGCGCGCGCGTGCCTACACTGGTGCTTTAAGGGTAACAGGCACGTGAGCCTTGAGAAGGAGCCGCTGCCTGCAGTTGCCGCCAAGCACCTCCTTCGCCTCGTGCTTCTCCTCCTTGTGCTGGAGTGAGTGAGTGAGTCGCTGCCTGCAGTTGCCGCCAACATCTCGCCTCCTCCTCCTCATGCTGGTGTGTGTGTGTGAGAGAGTGAGAGAGAGAGAGAGAGAGAGAGAGAGAGGAGACGACGACGCTGCCTGCAGTTGCCGCCAACACGCGCTTCTTCCTCCTCCTGCTGCTGCTGCTGCTGTTGAAGATCTCTGTAAGAACGAGTTGGAGGAGGGGGCAGATTGAGCTGTTGTTGGGCTGGAAAGAGGAGGTGGTCGCGGCAGCGTCCAGGGGTGAGGGGAGGGTGGGGGGCATTCCACCCAGCCCTTCCTTCTCAGACGCAGCCAGCTGAGGGAGGGGGAGCGGCAGCACGAGGACGACCTGGACGACTTGATTATTTGCACAAAGGCAAGTGTGCTTACTTCCTCCTTAGCCCTTCGAGATTTTGGCAGCCCCAATGCAAAGCAGTGAGGCGTGCTGCTGGCTATAATTCTGTTGGGAGAAGGTACTTAACACCACTTGGAGAGCTCACGTTATGGTATTTTTTGACACACATATTGGGAAGAGTTTCACTGAACTATGGCTTCTTCTGAGTGAAAATGAAGTGTGTGTGTGTGTGAGAGAGAGTGAGAGAGACTGTGTGAATGAATTTCATTTCACTTGCTTCTGTGGCTATTGCAGAACTATTTTTAGCTGTCTCCAGCAGAACAGAGAGCCAGTGTGGCGTAATTGTGAGAGTGTTGGACTGGGACTTGGGATATCCGGGTTCTAGTCCCCACTTGGCCATGAAACTCACTGGGTTACTTTGAGCCAGTCATTTACTCGCAGCCTAACCTACCTCACAGGGTTGTTGTGAGGATAAAGTGGAGAGGAGGAGGAGGATTATGTAAGCCCCCTTGGGTTCCTTGCAGGAAAAAAGGTGGGGTATAAATATAACAAATAAAATAAATAAATAAACAAATAAACATGTCTTCTCCTTTCTGATACAAAGCTGGCTACTAGTCAAATAAATCCGCTCACTTGCCTGCTCCCTGTTGGGCCCTATTTCCACTAACATCCAGAGTCCAAAGAGAGGAACGGCAGGTGAGCAAGTACAACAATAGAAATACAAAAAGAAATTGTTTTTCCTCAAAAAAGATTTTTTATTTATATTTTCGGAAATCTGTACACATGGAGAAAAAACGGAAATAGTCAGAAGATTACCTTAAATTTGGCTTTACCACCTTTAATGAATATTAGGTTAAATTAAATTATATTCTGAAAAATCTATTTTTTCATGTGTTTTCTTTACCCCACCAAAATGCAAATTTATGCAAATGTGGTGAGGGGTCCCCGGTTACTTTGCCATTACAAAAGGGGGTCGCGACTCGAAAAAGGTTGGGGACCACTGCTGTAGTGACTATAGGCTGGTGGGATAAAGACATTCTGCACAGGCTTATGGCACCCTTTCCTCTTTAACATTACTTCACATTATGTTCCATAAACTGTAGGTTAGCAGGCTTTCTTTTTAGAAGCTTTGCTCCTTTCTTTTTATGGATGGGGCACTGGATGCCCAAGAATCTGGTATAACGTAGGGGTGCTGGGGCTCAGAGCTTTGCAGGAGCCTCTGTCTGGATGTGATGGAAGGGCACTCTTCTCATGCTCAGGAACATTCTTGTCAGGTTTTTTTTTTTTTTTTTTAAAGAAAATACTTACTGTGCATTATTGAGAGAGAGCAAAAGAGATTGGGAGAGAGAGAGAGAAAGTGAGAGTTTGCAGTTTGCAGGTTGGGTGTGTGGAAGAATCCCAAGGATTTTCTGCTTGAAACACTGGTGGCAGCAGCAGCAAAAACAAAACAAAACAAACAAATAAAAAAACCTCCCCTTAGGAATAAAGAAGCAGTAGTACTGCCATATGTAACGGGGAGTTCCACCCTCAAGAATTTCTTCTGGAGAGTATTTGGCACCTGCCGGCAAAGAGGATGAAAAATTTCAGGGTGCTATTTTGGCTGAAGATCTGAAACCAGGAACAGCAGTGGGCAGGAGCAATTCTTCTGAACCCTCTACAGAATGCATATTCAATGCACTTGCCCAACAATCACGTGCATGCCATGATGAGTTGTCACTTGGTAAATGGTGGTGTAGAAGTCCCCACTGTCTTGTGCTCTTGCGTGCTCATCTCAAAATGTAACCTGGGCATTACGCCCAACCAAAGGGTTTGCATACCCCTGCTGTTTATCTAGGTGTGTGTGTGTGTGTGTGTGTGTGTGTGTGTGTGCCCACCCCCTCAGCACTTCCATCTGCAAACAATTACCCCCCAATTTTTTTTAAAAAAAATTGCAACAAGCTCAGATCAAATGCTCTCATCTTCTGAGGAAGGGAAGCTCTTGCCGCCTCTTGAGGATCTCAAATGTGGCAGCTGCCAGGAAGGTTAATGAAGAAGATTTGAATTATTTATGCAGGAATATTAAAGAGGTATTAAACCCGAGGAGATGTCAGAAGAATGCCTATTGCTGAGTGATCAAGATAAAGCCTTTCCAACATTTTCCATTATATGCTGTGTAATTACAAAAACCTGAGCTGATCCTCAGGCGCATTTTTTCATATACCTACTTGTATTCTGGGAAACTTAGGAAGCCTCGGCTCTTGATAAAGCACGAGGGTGTAATGTATCTTCAAAGTAAATTTGCCAAAGGATGGGAAGAATGTAGATCTTGTTTCCTACAGACAACCAGTTTGATAAGGGACTCTGTGGGGGCATGTGGATAGACCCCGCCTAGTCAAGGTAGGACAATTTATTATTTTCAACTTAAACCTAGATATTTATGTCAGTGTCTATATATTAACTCTAGAGGAACATTCCATCCAATATTTTTGAGTGCAGCAACTGTTAAGTCTGGGCCACTGACCATCCTCTTGTCAAGTTCAAGTAAAAGACAGAGAGTGCTAGAAGATTCTGCATAATACCTTCAAAAACTGTTCCTCTGTTCCACAATATTTTCATCATTCCATTCTAAGGGTGGGCAAATCTGTCAGTTTCACTTTCTCCCATATTCGGATTTTTGAAAACTCAAAGTTCTTTCTCTCCTGAATATGAAGATGTATGGATTTTGTTAATTCCCTTCCGGCTACGTTTTGCGGATTGACAGGCACCTTTCGTTCCATCGTCCACTCACGGACGGAATCAGATTTCTTTTTTCAATTTCCCAAACTTGCTTTCATGGGCCCTTGCACAGGTTTGTGCCTCTGAAAATGTGCAAACCCACCCAAAAATGCAAAAACCAATCCCAAAATACAAAAATGAACCCTATTGATTGGGTTGGGGGGGGGGAAATGCACATTTTTGGTCAGTGTTTTTTTTTTTTTTATTTTTTGTATTACTCTATGACTAAATTTGCATAAAATTCCAGAATGTAAAAACAAAAACAAAAAAACAACCAAACCCAACCCAAAAAAAACCAGTCCACAAATCTGCGGAATCCGTGTAACTCGGGAAAAGCCGGTCCACTGTGGAATCTGCAGGTTGGATTCATGAAAATCCGAACTCATTTGTATCTGCTGCCAATTCCTCCGTCATCCCCAGGTACAGCTCAATCCAGCATGGAGAGGACCAGGTGGTGCCTGCCTGCCACATAGCTGTTAAAGATGAGGAGCCTCTCAGGAAAAAAGTGGTGGCAACCCTGACTCGGAACCAACCTGTTTGAATGCACTCAGATCCAAACCCAGAATTGTAAGAGCAAAGCACCCCGAGCTCCTGGATAGACGGATCTGTTTCAGTCTCAGTTTCTCCCACATTCATTTTTTTATATAAAATTGTTAATCTCAAGCTCTTTCTATCCTGACCATGAAGAAAGGTGTGAATTTTGGTAAAGTCTCATCAAAACCAAACTGAAACAAAATTCTTACCTATCCCTATTCCCATACTACTCATAGATTTCATAGATCATAGAGTTGGAAGGGGCCTACAAGGCCATCTAGTCCAACCCCCTGCTCAATGCAGGAAACTAGAGGAGGGCTCTCCCATCCAAGTAATAACCAGGCCTGACCCTGCTTAGCTTTCCACGCTCAGACAAGCTGAGCCAGCATAAGCCACAGGCCTGTAATAAGAATAATTCCATTCTCTCCCCATCCATCTTGAACAGCTCTTCATCCTTTATTAAGCTAGCAATATGCTTTATGCTAGCAAAATGCATCATATGCATAGAAAAGTAGCACGCCAGAGACAGGAAGGTTCCATTCCAACTTTCTCCCTGACATGCTTGTTTTTTCCCCTTAATATGCAGGGATTTATGTATTATTATTTTTTTAATGTGAAGGCGCTTTCAAATGTGAACACACACACACACCCCTAAACACATACCTGAAGTCTGAAGTGGTATAGACCATCTGTACCATGTGCTTCTTATTGTATAGACTGGATGTTAAAATGTATGGACCAATTTAAACTATAAATTGTTAGCTATCAGTAGTAGGAAGATTTGCTTGTAGACTGCCACAGGAACATTAAGCCAAAGGGTTGTATACAATGGTGGGTTTTCACTAGTAGAAAGCACTTCCATTCAGAAAGGTGGAGCACCTGCTTTTGTCCAGTCTCCCATACTCACTGCAACACCCACCCTTGGTGTCCTCTGTAAAGATGATCTGGACTATTGCTGGACTCTCTGGAACAGTATGGGAAGTGTCACAGAAGGCTGCAATAGGTAGGGAGAATCAGGAAAACTGAGGTGGCCTGCCTTGCACAAGTAGAAGAACTTTCTGTACACACAAAGCCACCATTGTATATAGCACAAGGTGTATTTTGAATAACAAGTGTCCTATCCCTGAAAATATGCCAGTAAATGGTTTCCTACTCTTGCCTGTATTCTTTTAGTCCCACTTTTTAATAATGAAAATAAGCTCTCCTGAGATAGTACAAACAGAGGGGAAAACATCCCTAAGAACATAAGAGCCATGCTGGACCGGACCAAAGTCCATCTAGTCCAGCATTCTGTTCACACATTGGCCAACCAGCTGCCTATGGGAAGCCCACAAGTGTGACAAGAGTGCAATAGGACCCTCCCAGTCATGTTCCCCAGCAACTGGTATACATAAACATACAATGGTGACCATTTGTACAAGTACCCCCCCAAAGTTTTTTAAAAAGAAAAAAAATACTGGTCTGTACGTACGCGGAATGGAAGTGACTCAGAAAAAGCTGGTCTGCCACAAAATCCACAGACTGGATTCATAGAAATCCAAACTCATTTGAATCCGTTGCAGATTTCTCTGACATCCCTACATCACTACATCCTGTGGTTGCAAATTCCATAGTTTAACTATGCGCTATGTGAAAGTCCTTCCTTTATTTGTTCTGAACCACCAATCAGCTTCATGGGATGACCCCACTGGGTTCTAGTATTATGAGAGAGGGAGAAAAATGTCTCCCTGTCCACTTTCTCCGCACCATGCATAATTTTGTACACTTCTATCATGTCTCCCCTCACTTGCCTTTTCTCTAAGCTAAATAGTCTGAGATGTTGTAACCTTTCATAGGGATGTTGCTCCAGCCCCTTGATCATTTTAGTTGACAGTCTCTGTACTTTTTCCAACTCTACAATATCCTTTTTAAGGTGCAGTGACCACAACTGTATACAGCATTCTAAGTGTGGTTGCACCATAGATTTCTATAAAGTGATTATGATATTGGCAGCTTTAGTTTCAATTTCTTTCCTAATTATGCCTTAACATGGAGTATGCCTTTTTTCACAGCAGTCACACACTGGGTCAACAGTTTCATCAAGGTGTCTACCACCACCCCAAGATCTCTTTCTTGGTCAGTCACCGCTAGCTCATATCCCATCGGCTTAAACTTGAAGTTGGAATTTTTTGCTCCAACATGCATTACTTTACACTTGCTTACATTTAACCACATTTGCCATTTTGATGCTTATTTTTCCAGTTTGGAGAGATCCTTCTGGACACCTAATTTTGTATGCCTCTATCATGTCTCCCCTTACTCACTTTTTTCCAATGCTAAACAGTCACAGACATTGTAACCATTCCCCATAGGGGAGTTGCTTCAGCCCATTGATCATGTTAGTTACCCTTTTCTGCAGTTTTTCCAATTCTACAATATCCTTTTTTAGGTATGGTGACCATCCCCGATTATAGCTCCTCTAGTCCGCCAATATTAAAGGCACATAGATAAGACATTTCAGGCAATCATTATGCCTCAGTCCTTCCTTGCCAACCACAAACCTAGACATTACAATCCTCCTGGTCCTCCTACACTTTCCCACTGTGTTTGAAAGTACTTTTCTTACCCTTGATCGATTACAAATGTATGGTGTTCACTGCCCTTCTTCTGCATAATGGGCTAGCCAAATTGTGCTAGCCAAAAAGAAGGAAGCAACAAGTAGCCATGGGAGGGGAGAGGGGGTAGTGCAGAAGCAGCAACATATGAGGAAACAGAGGGCAGTATCCAATGAGGCCATTGAGCAAGTAGCCTCTCTCACCAATTCCATTGCACAAGTGGGACTCACCGCTTGTGCAATGGAGGTTCAATGCTTCCTATAGGAAGCCCTGAAATGAGTGGAAACATTTGTTTCTGGATCAGGTCAGGTCAGCAGAGCTCACTTATGTGAGCTCTGCTAACCTGCCCCATTCCAGAAATGTCTGTTTCCACTCATTTCTAATTGCTCCTGGAAGGGCTCAATCTCCATTGCACAAGTGGTGGGTTATAGATTTCATAGATCATACAGTTGGAAGGGGCCTACAAGGCCATCAAGTCCAACCCCCTGCTCAATGCAGGAAACTAGAGGAGGGGTCTCCCATCCAAGTAATAACCAGGCTTGACCCTGCTTAGCTTTCCACGCTCAGACAAACTAAACCAGCGTAAGCCACAGGCTGGGTCTTGCAGAATGGAATCGGTAGGGACACAACATCCCATTGGATACTTCCCAGAGTTGCTAAACAGGATTGAAGAAAGCTGAAGATCTTCACAATGAATTTTGGGGGAAATATTTCAATCCCCTCTGAAATGGCTATTTTTACCTTGAAATGGAAACAGGACAATATTCAGCACAATTAGCCCTATTAAACCAATACATCTGGCAGCCCTGACAGTAATATCAACAGAAGTTGTACAATGTATACTTGCTGATGTAAATGGACTAAAAAAAGAACAGTACTACAACTGTTCCAGTGGTGTTCAACTCTCTAGAGCGATCCAGCTAACCTTTGGATAATCCTTGGATCGTGCAGGAAGTAGGGAAATGACCATCTTTCATTAGGACTTAATCTTCCAACTCTGACACCTGTGGATGGACTGAAATGTGAGGCCTCCTATTTAATTTCAAGAGATTAAAGAAGGTTAATGTGACTTTATTCAGTTCAAGGAGTTCAAAATCAGGAAGCCCCCACCCCACCCCTTCGGAATAGTAGGAATTATTTTTGGATTAATTGTTTCTTATTGGAGATTTTGCATGAAGCCTGGGCTGGCTATTGCTTTTCTTCTCTGATTCTGTTGCCATTTCTTCTCTTGAAATTCTAGTCTTGAAATAGTCAGGAAGAATTGGAGAAGAAGAGGTCCTAAACACATTTAGCTGGGAGCATGTGCCACTGAACCTAATGGAGCCTACTTCTTAGTAGACATGTACAGGATTGCACTGCACATTCGAGGTTTTACCTCTCTCGTGTTAATTAGCAGAAACATGACACACATAGATCAATAGGAATATTAGAGTTTAGCATATTATGATACTATGATATTATGGTCCAAGGTTATCTGCTTTGTGGATAGGTGTTTTTGTATTGTGACTGAATATGGCATATTTTGCTTAGGAGCACAGGGGAAGGAAATTGACTTGATTGGAGTGGATAATGACTAGCCTTCCAATTTATAAACAACTGTTTGTTGATGAATTCAATTATTTGGATTATTGGCTTTAATTAAATTTTAACATTGGGGTACCATTTCAGAAAATGTTAGTCACAACCAACTGATGTTTCACCGATTTGAGCCTAGGTACGTGTAGCTGGACAATATTAACTAGAAATTTGCTAAAATCTGAAAAGGTACTATTTTCTTTTTGTTTAGAATTCTCATATTTCTGTTACATTGGATTAGACTGGGGGATGTAGTTTGCTTCTCTCTGCACTTCCACTAGGTGGGGGAATGAGGTGTTGCAGCTGGCCTCCCATGGTGGGGGTGGACATGGCGATTTACCATGCAAATCCACACAGCATGAGGACACTGGCATTAGGGATGGGTCTTGCTGGATTTTAAACTGGTGCCATCTGGCTGCTGGCACACTTGCTAATCAGTCAGCTCCCACCCACGCACCCAGAGATTTGACAGTGTGGGCATTGCTAGTTGCATTAGGGCCTGCTAGGAGCTGTTGGGTTTTTGCCCACCATGCAGATTGGCCTAGGGTGCTGGGGTTTTGGGAAGGTGGGGTTGCCTACTCCTGAGCGACTTGGGAGGCAACTGGCAGTTAGTGGGGATGTCATTTTTAATAGTAGGTAGCAAAAGTCAGACTGCCAGGCATGTGGGTAGGACTGTTAGGGACCCAGGCACTGGTGAACATCCCAAGGTGCCTTTAAGGCAAAAGGGAATTCCTGGGACCTGCCTTATAGGGTTGTTGTGGGATTCAGCAGGGAGGACCTTTGGGACCTGAATGGTTCTCACTTGAATCTGAGACTTAGGATCTTGGGGGTTTTTATTTTTTTTTTTTTATATTTACCCCGCCTTTTTTCCTGGCAAGGAACCCAGGGCTTACATAACCCTCCTCCTCTCCAGTGTACCTCACATGTGAGTAGTTGGCTAGGGTCTGACTTAGCACCCAGTAGTTTCATCTGAGCGGGGACGTGAACCCGGTTGATCCCAGTTAACGTCACCCTCTCATACCTTAACCCACCCAGTAACACCTCCCGTCAATGCCTAGGCCTGAAGTGGTGGAGGGGGGGACAGTCAGTCAGTTGTCCCCAGACTTGGGACAGGGACAGCCTTGTCCATATTAACAACATAGTAAGACTCACACAGCAGACAACCATCTCCAGATCTTTTATTGTTAAGTTAATAAAGTTGTGGCCCTCGTTTCACCCATCCTTCCATATCTGGTCTCATCATTTATGGGGGTTTGGTTGGGTTGCAACTTGTCTTCTTTTAAAAAAGAAGACTAGTTGTCTTCTTTTTAAAAAAATATGTGCCTGTCATTTTCTGACTTTGAATTAACTGTCTTCAGGTGACTTCAGTAATCCCTGTGACATGAGTTGGCATTGAACTTTGGAAAAATTGTGGGATAACGTTTATCAAAGTAGGAAAGAAAATCTGACAAGCATGCACTGTGTGAACACGATGCTTCCTGTCAAAGGGAGGCCAGTTATCGTACGAATTTTTCAAGATGTTTTATATTCATTGCTATTCTTCAAACAAGCACAATATGGGTGGCTTGTTTTGGCTACCGGGAGGATGAGTAAAATCTTGCTCAGAGCATGAGCTTGATCTTTGAATTTGGAACAAAATGTAGAAGCAGCTGCAATTAAATAATGATATGAAAGGAATTATCAAAACAAGAGAAAGGAACACCTGTAGTTTGTACTGATTCATTATCTTGTAGGAGATCAAAGTGTTCCATTTCGGAACTGTATGACATAATGAACAACAAGAGAGATATATTATGTGTAATATGTGTATTACGGAGCACTGAGTTAAAAGGAAATGATTTTGTTTTGTTTGTAAATATGAATCAAACGTCACTATTTTGATTTCAGGTATCTGTATCCTTATACAGTGTGGGCATGATCCAGTCAAACTTAATCAGCATCCTTAAATCCCATTGATTTGGTGGATGAGCTAGGCATATAAATCACACTCAGTGAAATTAGTGGGATAAAAATTTGTGTATGTGTTCAGGCTGTGTGTCTTCATTCACAGATTTTTGTGTGTATACATCTGAGCCATTATGACTGTGAATCGAGTGTTGGCCTTTGGCTAGAAATCATGAGTATATTTCCTGCTCAGCCATGAAGCTTGCTGTGGGTGACCTTGGGTTGTCTCTCAGCCTAACCTACCTCACAGAGTTGTTGTGAGTAAAGAATGGGAGAAACCATTTGTGTGGTCCTCTGAAATTAAAAAAACAAAAACAGAGGAGGCACAAATATGATAATGAAATAAGAATATATTTCTTAGAGGCATACATTTGAGCAAAGTAATTACCAGATTCTCTATAGTTAAATAACATGCATTTAAAATGACAACATGATTATTATCGAAACAAGACAGAATATTTTAATCTTAACATTTTAGGGACTGCCCCCATATGGAGGATAAAATTGTCAATAGGTATCAGCCATAATTGGCTATATATCATATCCAGAATGCCTCTGTATACCAGTTGCTGGGGAAGGTGAGTGAGAGGGTGCTATTGTATTCATGTCTTGCTTGTAGGCTTCCCATGGGCATCTGGTCAGCCACCACATGAACAAAATGCTGGACTAGATAAGCTATGCTGTGGTCTGAGCCAGCATAGCTTATCTTATGTTCTTATCGGGTAGGTTTTTCATATGGGTATCAGTAGAAATGAATATAACTCTGCTGCAAGCAACACCCATTGTTGATTATGATGTCAGGACAATGCAAGCATGATTCCCAGATTGTTCTCTGGAACTAGGATATCACTGACCTGGTTACACATAACACTAACCTAGGTTTTATTTAAACCAAGGGTTGTTGAATTCTGGGTTGTCATGATATATGAACCTAGTCACGCTACCAAACCATGGTCTGTTAAACACAAACAACCCAGAAAGAGAACCCATGGTTTGTTGTTGGGCTGTGTACCTTAGGTTGTTTAAACCATGCCTTGTCATTACATTTGAACCCAGAACTGTGGGTTGTTCTTGGGTTGCTTTGGCAGGCTACAGAGATGCCAGACAAGAGTGGTTAAAAAAAGAGAAAGGAGGGGGAAGCTGCTCTACCTTTGCTGTATTGCGGGTTCTAGTCCCCGCTCAGCCATGAAACTCACTGGGTGACTTTGGGCCAGTCACTGACTCTCAGCCTAACCTACCTCACAGGGTTGTTGTGAGGATAAAATGGAGAGGTGGAGGAGGATTATGTAAGCCGCCTTGGGTTCCTTGCAGGAAGAAAGGTGGGGTATAAATATAATAAATAAAATAATAATAAATAAAAATTTGGGATACAGGGAGGGAGCAGGCAAAGGAGGAGAGAAGCAAGGAACCCAGGGATTGAGAAAACCATCGTTCGTTTAAATTTCTGCCAGACAAATACTGGGTAGGGACAACAAACCATGGGTAAACCACGGGTTACATAAACCATGGGTTAGTGTTATGTGCGAACAGGTCACTATCTTTTTTCCGCTTCATAACAGGTGCTTCTATAAACATTCCTGTGAACAGTATTTAACTGTTCATCTCCACACAATATTTTGAGTCATGCTATTGCATTTATGGATGCTCATAAAATGTCTAATTAAGGACCATCTTTATGGGAGGATTTTTTGCAAAAATTGCTGCCTGTAGCTTTTCAAATCATTTGTTTGAAAGCTGTTTTGAATGACTGTAAGTTGGGTGTCCTGATCAAACATTTAAGAAAGAAGGGATGGTCCTGAGATATGGGACTTACTTCTGAGAAGACAAGTATAGGATTCCATTGCAAATGAAATAAAAAGAAAAAGATCAATTCACTGATAATGGGAAAATGCTCATCCAATAGTGGAACAACAAACATTGCCAAAGCTTGCAGCCCTTTTCTATAAATAAAATTAATAATAATAGTGTCATTTTAAATCTGGTTTTAATTTTTTAATACTATTTTTATTGTGTATATTTTAATTGTATTGTTGTGTTTTTATTGATTGTTGTAAACCGCCCAGAGAGCTTCGGCTGTTGGGCAGTATATAAATAAAATAATAATAATAATAATAATAATAATAGTAATAATTTTCTTTGTTGCCTTAAATGTATTTAATTATTACTTTAATCTAATTATTACTCTTATTTCCCTCCCTTAATAATGAAAAAGGTCCAACAAAATATTTATCCCACCAGTAATAATGAAATGATAATTGAGTCACAGCTGTTAGACCTAACCATGAACAAAAAGTTGGCTTCTTTCTCATCTTTCTTCCCTCCACCGCATCTTACCCAGCCTTGCCTTGCCCCTAAGTGATCATTAAAGATAGGCTGTGTAGGCATGCGATTTAGAAATCATGACTTATTAAACTGCCAATTGTTTGCTTTAAAAGGGATCACTGGAGACACCAGGTTTACTGAACTTCCCGGGAACTTAAATTAAAATCAATGAGAAGTGTGTGACTAACATCCCCTATGGAATTCTTTGAGAATTTAAGGGTTATTTTAATTTGCTCATAACCGGACTGCTTTATCCACTTTAGAGAAGAGCCTTATCTGCTGACTTCAGTGACGGTATGGCTGTTTTCGCATTGAAGCTTCAGCAACTTGTTTTATTCGGCGTGCATTATTTTTATTTTTTTGCTGCTCTTGCTTGTTTTCTATATCTATCCACTTTAAATTTAGGCTGGATACTGTGCTGGGTTACATTATTAACTTTTAACTGTTTGTTTTGAATAACTGGCAATGAATAAATAGCTGCACGAACCCACCAAATAATTTTTAAAAACATATTAGGAACATAGGGACCTGTCTTTTACTGTCAAACCCTTGGTCCATCTAGTCCACTATTATTGGTACTGATTGGCTGCGGCCCTTCAGAGTTTCAGGCAAGATTCTTTTCTAGCCCTACCTGGAAATGCTGCCGGGGATTGAACCTGGGACCTCCTGCACACAAAGCAGATGTTCTTCCACTGAGCTATGGCCCCACCCTTGATTTTAGTAGGGAGTTAAGCATATCCTTCATCTTTTCCACTGAAATCAGCGGAGCTTAAAAGTGAGTAATGCTGGCTGGATCTTGTGCATTGCGCAGGCCTTTCTGTTCACTTTCCTGTAATATATGCATTTTTGTACGCTGTTGTTTTTTTTTAAATGGGAGAACTTCATCACAAAACTCGTAGAAGTGTGGATTTCAAAGGCCAACTGTATTTCGCTCCACATATTGGTTCAGAAGTGCAAAATTCAGTATGTTCGTGTTAAAATGCAAACTGAATGGATTTCTCTCCCATTCCTAGTACCAAAAGAGATATCACTTCTGAATGTCTCCCACTGTTAGAAATCCCTCGTATGTAGAAAACTAGAACAGCAGGGCCAGGGCTAGAACCGTTGTTCCTGATGTGTGCTAGTTTTCTATCTCCAGAGACTGGGGACCGGGCGTGCAGAGGATCATGCAAAAGGAGGGAAGGAGGTCTGCTGGTGTGGGGAACTAACCTTACACAGCATCCCCTCCATTAAGCTATGCCATGTAAGGATGTCAGAAATGCTATAGCTGGTAATTTTGGTATCATTTTATTCTACAGAGTGGCATTAATAAGAGAAAGAGGGATATTAGGGGTATACTCTTTTGGGTGCCAGATCAATCCAACTGAAGGTATCCAGCACAATGTGGGTAAAAAGCCACATAATTTCCACTTGATACAGGTTTGCTTATACTCTGCCATGTAGTTCTAGCTGTTGCAATTCCACACTGCAGCCATGAACACAAAATTGAGTTGGCATCACAGTTGCAGTGATAGCAGAGCCACAATAGCAGCAGCTG
Organism: Shinisaurus crocodilurus; assembly: GCA_021292165.1. Taxonomy (NCBI): domain Eukaryota; kingdom Metazoa; phylum Chordata; class Lepidosauria; order Squamata; family Shinisauridae; genus Shinisaurus; species Shinisaurus crocodilurus. The sequence goes on along the minus strand of CM037887.1, from coordinate 15,895,611 downwards.
TTAAACGTTACTCATACTGTGAGGTAAGGAAAACCACAGAACACATCTCCTTGCTAAACCCTAGCAAGCTTCAGTTACCGGTAAGTCAGTTAACTACAGGAATAGTCTAACTGTCAGAGGAGTGGTACAATGGAATTCTAACCTGTTGCTAGGCAACATCCAGCATTCCCTCCCCTGGTGGTTTGCTCCACTGAGCCCTGCCCCCTGACTTCTCAGAGAAGCTTTGTTTCTGCCTTTGCCCTTTAACTAGACCAGGGCTCCCCAATCTTGGGTCCCCAGATGTTGTGGGACTGCAGCTCACAGAACCCCTTGCCATTAGCCATACTGGCTGAGTATGCTGGGAGCTGTAGGCCAGCAACATCTGGGGACCCAAGGTTGGAGAGCCCTGAACTAGACTATAACAGTCTATCTTAACCCTTTACTGGGCAGTCAACTTAAAAAAACCACAAACCCCTTCCTGCAGAGTTGACATCTTCTTGGCACATACTCCAGCATGCGGGAGGCAACAGTTGTTTCAGGAGAAACTATCCAGATTAAAGGTGGATGGATCTCTCTGGTCTCATTGTTTTAGTATCATTCAGCCCTACTTCTGGCTCAGCGTCTGTCTAGCCCAGGGATTCTCAACCAGGGGGGTTTCAGGGGGGGAATTAAGACCACAGACTCGAACTGTTGGAACACTGATCTTTCTACAAATTACAATTCTACAGATTGCACATAATCTGCAGGACATCATGCCTTATTGTATGGCACAGATTAAATCAGACAATCTTGGAAAGGGGGGAATGACATTCTGACATATGGTGAAAGGGGTGCATGGGGCAAAAAAGGTTGAGAACCACTGGTCTAGTTGGTTGCTGGCCAGGCTAGTATTTAACAATCCTTTTAGAACATCCTAATAGGCTTGGCATCAGATGTTCCTGTCCTTCAGTTGTTGGGGCTACAGATTTAGGTCTCCAGGCCATCCTCATCTGGCTGGCTCAGTTCCTTCCTGCACACCACTCCCAAAACATGCATGTTTGCATTCTTGATTGACACATCTTGTAGAGATTAAATCATTGCCATGAGGCTGGGATAACGTGTGTGTGTTTGTTTGTTTGTGTGTGTGTATGTGTGTGTGTGTGTGTGATGTTGGAGTTACTTGGGAATGCCAGGATATACAGGTTTGCTTTAGAAAGGGCCAGCATCAGGGTGGGTCAGCATGGTGTTAGGTAGCTGCTAAGGCCAAGGGGTGAGAGTCTCTGGCCCTGCTGCTGTAAGAGACCTCTTACAGGAGGCCTAGTGGTGACAATCTCTGGCCTTTCTGCTGCTGTTCCTCTTCACTGTTTCCACCTGTTGTTGTTTTTTTACTTGTCTTCTGGCCCAAGTGGGCACCAATGGCAGCAAGGCTGAAGAGCATCAGCTGCTTATTTACCACCACTTTCCCTGGCAACTGGCAATGACAGTGAAGAGGATGAGGCCCATGGGTGGAAGAAGGCCATACTGGGGACTTGCTTGAGCCACAGGGAGCCAGCACCGGCTTTGGGTGTCACTGCTGGAACCAGAACTAACCCATGGATATAGAACTGCACCCTGCCAGCACGTCCTTGACAATATAATGCATTAACCCTCTTTATAACAGCTTAGGGCACCCCCACAAAAGAGCCATCCTTTCGGGTTTTACGGTATATAGACACCATCTGGGGAAATAGGTTTCTAATTTCTCTGCCATGGTACAGATTCTTTTGAAACTCTTTGTTTACCCAGTTCATCCTGGTAAACATGCATAATCTTTTCAATTTCTCTATTATTTGTCGCTTTTGTTTGTTTTCCTTCACACACTGCCATATTACGGATGCATTACAAATGTATCAACAGAAATGATCGTCTTAGAATCAATTTTGGCTTGGGCATATTGTTATCCCAAACCAATTCTCCCTCCCCCCCCCCCCCGATGAGGATTAACGAGTATAAATCTTCTTTTCTCTAGCATCCCTGAGAGGCACACTTTAAAGGCAGCCTCGATTCAAAATTCTGCAGCATGCTTCAAATCCTATCAAAAATACCCTGAATCCTTAGATTAGCTCTTGATGAGGTATCTACCGTAACTGATTGCTGAGACCAGTTGCTTGCATACCACATCTCTCTGCCTCTTCTGCCAGCCAGGATTTTATTCCCAAGAATATATCTTTTTTTTGGCTTTCAGAAGGCATCAGCATTCAAGAACAGAGAAGCAAAAGTACGGACATCTAGAGAGGCTGCATAGCAGATTCCATTGAACAGATCCCCCCCCCCCCATTAAACACTGTGCTGTTAATCAAATATAGTCATGCCTTGGATTGAGAGCATAATTCGTTCCGGAAACGTGCTTGTAATCCAAAACACTTGTATATCAAAATGAAATGCCCCCCCAAAAAATTGTGTACAGAGATTTTTAATTTAAGCCGTACTACAGTACTTGCATTGCAAGACGTCGCTTGTATACCAAGTAAATTTTTAAAAAATAAATATTTAAAAATTTGCTTGTCTTGCAAAACGCTCTCAAACCAAGTTACTTGCAATCCAAGGTATTACTGTACATGGAGTCCTAACGAATACTTGTGGAGGGGAGGAAGGCGATTGGATGCCTTGTTTTTTCCACATATATTAACAATACAGCAGAAAGACTGAGAGATCCTTTGCTCATTTTAACAATCATTTTATGACCCTGGAAGAGTGACACATAGCTATACCAGTGAAGTAGGCATCAGGATTTCCATAACGGGCTGACCCTGAATGGGAATTCACCCTGTAGGTGGCTCACTGATGTGTTCCCCTCTGCCCCTCCATGAAGACCCCTGGCACATGAGGTTGGGTTTGTGCAACAACAGAGGCAAGCAATCCTCCAGCACAGTTCCTGGGATGACTACACTAATCTGTGTGCCAAAAATAATATTTCAGTCATGTAGGATAACCAGAGGCCTTGGTCTTTGCATGTATGATTCATCTAGGCATGTGGGAGCTGTGAGAAAAGCCTAGCCATTTTGGCTCCCAGCCCTTGGTGAGGTAGGCCTGGTTCACACACGTCGATACCACTTTGATTACTGAGCACTTGAGAGATGGCTCGCAGCTCAGTGGTCAAATACATGCTTTGCACATTGAAAGTCCCAGGCAAAATCCCTGGAGCCTGCAGTCCTGAAAGATCTTGGGTCCTGGGAATAACCTCTGATCATGGACAGCTGTTGTCAGTTGAAGTGGACAGCACTGAGGGCCAGTGGTCTGACTCAATCTTAGACAGCTTGATAGCTAGATGACAGATAGATAGATAGACAGACAGACAGACAGACAGACATGCACACTGGGGAGGGGCCATCACTTGGAAAGCCCCAGTTTCAATCCTGACCTCTCCAGTTAAATGGATCAAGAAGTACCGTAAGTGATTTTTATTTATCTATTTATTACATTTATATCGCACCTTTCTTCCATCATGGAATTCTAGGTGGCTAGATGGGGTTCCAGGGTGGTCTCCCCTCCATGCACTTACCAGATCCAGACCTGCTTAGCTTCAGCGTGCTGGCTTCCTCATGTGCCTTCAGACTATACTCTGGGACTGCAAATGCAGTTCAGTGTAAGTATAAAGCGATGTTCACTGGGGCAACACATTCTAAGTTCACATGTACACTGATGTAGTCTGAGCTGCCAGTGACTGACCAGGAAAGGGCTTTTAAGATCACAGTGGAGTTTTCAATGAAAATCTCGGCTGTGTGTGTGTGTGTGTGTGTGTGTGTATTCTAGAATAGTAATACTAGAATAAGGAAAGGGTTCATTGGATGAGGGTCATCTAATAAAGCCAAATGGTGAGAGATTCAAGACAGACAAAAAGAAGTACTTCACACTGCTCATACTTACAAACTGTGTAATTTGCTACCAGAAGTTGTGATGATTGCCACCAACTTAGACTGTTTTAAAAAGGGTATTGATGAAGAACATAGGAACACAGGAAACTTGCCTTACACTGGGCTGGTTTGCATGTTCAAATCCCCGGTGCATGCCGGGCACCATTTCCCTAAATACCTGCCCAGGTGCGGTTTTCATGTCATCTGGACCTGGGTGGCATGGCTTGTTTGAGGGGAAACTACCTTAAAAAAAACCTTACAACAGCCCATGGGCTATTTGAGGGTTGTTTCCCCCTTGACAAGCCATGCCACCCAGGTTCAGACGACACGACAAGCTCTGCCCAGGGAGGTAATTAGGGAAACAGAGTTTGGCATACTCCAGGGATTAAAACAAGCCGTAGAGGCTTGCTTTGATCATGCGGACTGAGCTGCTGAGTTGGTCCATCTAGCCCAGTATTGTTGACTGACTGGCTCTTCAGGGTTTCAGGCAGGGTTCTTTCCAGGCCTGACTGGAGATTTTGGGGATTGAGCCTGGGACCTTCTGCATGCACAACATGAGCACTACCCACTGAGCTATGGCTTCCACCCATGAGAATAAGGCTGTCAATGGCTACTAGTCATGATGGCTATATGCTTCCCTCCAGGATCAGAGGCAGCATGCCTGAATATCAGTTGCTGGGGAACATGAGTAGGAGGCTGCTATTGCCCTCATGTCCTGCTTGTTCTCGTGTCCTGCATCTGGTTGGCCACTATGGGAAACAGTACTACGTAGGCCTTTTGTCTGATGCCATTGAGGTCTTAATATTTTCTTATGGGAAGGAGGACTAAGAACCTAGTGAGCTGCTGCCAGTTGGAGAAGGCAATACTAGGCAGGGCCGGCGCTACCACTAGGCGGCTGCCTAGGGCATATGGCTAAAGGGGGCGCAGAAACGCTCCGCTCCTGGACACACACACACCGCGGGGATCGCTCGGCGCCCCTTTGTTTTTCCCGCACCAAACAGCTGATCTTTGTCCAGCTGTTTGGCGGGAATGCCAATTGCCCAGGGTTCTGCTTCGGGAGCCTCGGTGGCTGCCGCTCGGTCACCCCTTTAATTTTCTGCGCACAACACCTGGGCACAGCCGGGGAGGGGCTTGTCGCTGCCGCCGGTGCTGTGGGCCCTTTCCCGCCTCCTTGCGGCCCGTTCCATCCTGGCATAGCTGCCTGGCCGAGCGCTGCGCGCCTGCCTCCCTTCCCTTCCTTTCCAGATGGCGGGGCCAGGGCAGGGGGGGGTGCTGGGTGAGCAGGCGTTTCCCGGCTGCTTTGCTCCGGAGCCCCCCTGGCACGAGAGCGAGCAGATGGGCGCCCCTCCCACGAGTGGGTGTGGCTTTCATGGGCCAGCAGGTAAGGTTTATTATTAATGGGCATAGGGCTGGAGGGAGGGAGGGCTCAAGTGGGAAGGGGGGGTGCTAAATATCTGATTTTGCCTAGGGCGCCAAACTGCCTTGCACCGACCCTGATACTAGGCTAAGTGGACAAGTAGTCTGACCTGGTATAAAGCCATTTCCTATGCTGAATGTGTGAACTGACTCCTTAGAAGAACATTACAATCAAGGTGATGTGAGGTTACAGCCTCAAATAACAACTAGCATGTGTGAATGAGATCTACCACCACAGATAGAACTTTTGTAACACCGCAAATGCAGTGCTTGTCAATGACATCAGTTCACACATTTCTACAACTGGTCATCAGGTAGAGTCTGTTCTGTCTTATGCACCTTATTGTCCCTTCCAAGTTTAAATCAATCTCATAGTACTTTGACTGCCTCATTATTACTTCCCCACTCCCCAAGAAATGCTAATAAATAAATAAATACATTCACAGAGTAAGCTTATATTGCTACAATACAGTTTTTGCTATTTCCACAACAGGGAAAAACCTGTAATGCCTGGATTTATGCCCAACATTGAGGGTGGCTCACTGGCTTTTTTCCCAGTGAAATTTTAGGCCTTGTGGAAGTGACCCTTGTGCTGTGCAGCTGAAACATTTCCATATGCCTTCACACTGCAAGCCTTATGATAAGCATGACCCAGAAGAAAAGTAAACACATGCTTAGGAATCCCTTGAGAATAATCGCCTCCTCCGCCGCCCAAGGTTGAGCACAAGGCAGCAGGAGTGAGACACCCGACACAAAAGGATACACAAAGGTAGACAGAAAACATGGATGACTTCTAAGCTGGACCAGCCCAAGACTTTTTATACACTGAGATGGTGCAGCAAATACCCCTCCCCCACCCTATGTCAAGATACATAGTACCCAAGGCCAGTCAAGGTACTTTGGCATCTGAGGAAGAAAACACCACAAGCATGTACATGTATAATCTTCCTTTATGATGATGATGTCACTCAAAATCAGCTGCCAGAGGTGGCTACTTCTCTCTTCCCAATAGTAGGGCTGACTCTGATGTGATTGATAGTTAAATCAGCTGCCAGAGGTGGCTACTTCTCTCTTCCCAATAGTAGGGCTGACTCTGATGTGATTGATAGTTAAAGCTTTTAAGATGCCTTCCCCATCCTAAAGAGACTAGAGTAGATCATAGGTGGCTCAAGGTTGGTTTGTTTCCCCCCCACCTTTGGGGAAGCAGAAGTTCTGCAATAACAAAGAAGTTTGTTTGTGCAAAAGCCTGTCTCCTCTCTCCTGGCCCATTTTTTTTTATTTATTTGAAAAGCCAACGTTCTTTACCTTATTGAAGGAGAGTTTTTAAAAAGCTCAAAAAGTAAAGGAAACTAAAAAAGGGAATGCTGATACTAGATAAGTATATACAAGGTAAGATGGTCTAGGACACATATTTGGGGAAGTTTGAAGTAATGTTTGAAGAATCTGGAAGAGGTCATGAAGAGGGCAGAGATTTTCGTTCAACTGAATGAAGCCCATGTGGATTCAGAGATCTGGTAACTAGAGAGGTGTTGAACATGTTCTTTTTCCTTCATCTCTTAGGAGATGGTATTTCTTTCCTTGGGTCTCTGCACTGCTTTGGAGCTCAAGCAGTTTCCTGTTAGCTTTGATGGTATCTCAGATGATACATCATTAGGCTGTCTTCAGATGAGTTCCCTGCAACTTAGGTCTGAATTAATCTGCTGCAACTTGACAGAATTGGAGTTAAGATCATTAGAAGGGGCCCTGTTGGATCAGACCAAGGTCCATGTAAACCAGCATTCTGTCTCCTAAAACAACCAAACTGATGTCTCTGGAAGTTTGCAAGTGTGATGTAAAAGTACCAGTAATGGTCTTCCCCTATTGCAGAAGTGGGGAATCTGATCAGCATCCCTGATCTGATGAATCTGTTAAGCATCCCTGACCATTTGGATAGCCAACAAGTCCCCAGAGGTATACTACCTCTGATCATGGACATTCCATTTAGCAATCATGACAAGTAGTGGTTCATAGATTCATAGATTCATAGATCACAGAGTTGGAAGGAGCCTACAAGGCTATCGAGTCCAACTCCCTGCTAAATGCAGGAAACTAGAGGAGGGGTCTCCCATCCAAGTAAGAAAGGTTCCTCCATGCTTGTATGCCTTCACACCCGCCCAGCTTGTCTGGGTGGGGAAAAATATTGTGTGTGTGGGGGGGAGAGAGACAGATGGGCCAATAGGATGCTAGGCATGCACATTAGGTTAGGCAAGGGGTGGCGCTTATGGGGCAATATTAGCCCACGGAGCCCCACCCTTAGCCTCTTGTAGTCTTCTGGCTCCTTCTCTTCCTGTATGCAGTGTGGGCTTGCCTGGCCACCTTTTATGGGGCTGAGTAGGACAGCCTGATTGGCCATGAACTGCTGGTTTTTTCCACCTACTGTAAGTGGGGATGGGTAGCCGCTTTTCATAGGTTAATGAGTGGATAGGTTGATTTGGTCACATTTAGCCAGGGCATATTCTAGTGTGTGTGTGGGGGGTGAGGGTTGGTGATCATCCATAGGCACCTTTATGGTGATTGGCAATTCCAGAGACTTCACACTCAGGGTTTTGCAGCCCAGTGTGGAGATATGGGTGTTTTACAGCCCCAGGAGGGGGTGACACGGGGAAGCCTCCCTACACACCGGGATGGTGTAGACCTGGGAGTGGCGAGAGGACAGATGCTGCCTGAGAGAACTGGGATGTCTCACCTAGGTTAGTTGCCTGTCAAGAGTAGAAGCCCGCACTGTCCCCATCCTTTGCAGATCTGTTTTAAATCAATGTGGCCCAAGTTTATACCAAAGTTCTGTGTCTCGTTATTCCCTCTGCCGTTTTCACACGCAACTTCCATTAATTTGTATAGTCCTCTATATGCCTCCGAATTTATAAGCCTCCAAATTACCAGTTACTGGGGCTCAACAGTGGGGGAGGGGCTGTTGCTTTTATGTCCTGCTTGTGCACTTCTTGTGGCACCTGGTTGGCCAATTTGGGGGGGAAAGAGTTTGAACTAGATGGGTCATTCCTCCTTTTACATTCTTGTATTCTTCTTTAAAACCCCATCTCAGCTAGTATCTATTACTATATATTGTGGTATTTATTTCTATTACACGTTACAAATTAATAAGATAAAATCATGGAGAAACATTGATACATTAAAACACCAGTACAGTAGTTAAAGAGCAGGAGGCAGATAGTTAAAATGAATGATGCATTGTGTGAAGAAGTACTTTCTGTCTTTTCACAACATACCATTTATTTTTTTAAAAAGCACCTTCATCTTATTGGCCCAGTGACTTCCTTGGCTGAAGTGGACTCTGATCCATTTTGGTCAGGCCAAAATGCATCAGAGCCTCAACTGTGATGCACGTTTGCCAACCCAGAATCGATGCATATCATCCTCAACCATCATGATCAGCAGCCTTGGGGAGTTTTCATGGCACTCTGGGTCTGTTCAACCCAGCCAAACCCATCTGAAAGTAATTAGTTTGCCACCTCCAAGCTTGGAAACAGCCAAATAGTTTTGTGGAGATCAGCCAAACTAAAACAAGAACAGGACCCTGAATATCTTCTATATGAAAAGAGCTGAGAGAGAGAAGGGGAAGAAAGAATTTATTTATTTATTTATTTATTATATTTATGCCCCACCTTTTTTCCGGCAAGGAACCCAAGGCGGCTTACATAACCATCCTCCTCCTCTCCATTTTATCCTCACAACAACCCTGTGAGATAGGTCAGGCTGAGAGTCAGTGACTGGCCCAAAGTCACCCAGTGAGTGTTATGGCCGAGCGGGGACTAGAACTCGAGTCCCAGTCCAACACTCACCACTACGCCACACTGGCTCTCAACCACAATTGGCAGCGGTGGGATTCAAACCCACACCCCCAAAGAGACTGGAGCCTTAATCCAGCGCCTTAGACCGCTCAGCCACATTACCTAAGGAAGGGAAGTTTAGTAAAATTTTGGGATCTACAACACAGCAAGATGTGTGTTTCATACAAGTTAGAAAATTATCATTCTGTTTCACCATATCAGCATTTAAGACAAGTCTTCTCCTCATTAACATTTCAGACCACATCAACATATTCCTCCTGGACATTTTTCAAAAGTTCTGAACTTTGGGCCTGTTTCCATTATACGTGATTTCTTTATTGTAATTGGAATTATATCAACATTTCCAGAAATTGTACTAAATAGGATCATCCAGCATATAATCTAAGCTGTTTTGAACTGCTTCTGATTAGGTTTTTTTTTAATTATTATTGAATCTTCTAGGTTTATTGTTCTTTATTAAAAATTCTCTTGTTGCTTTTAATACTTTAATACTGCTTTATTTTATTGATATTTCCTAAATGTATCTTATTTAGTTTTTATTGGATTTTATTTTTATAACTATTGTGAGCTGTCCTGGAAGTTTGTTAAACTGGAGGATGGCATATAAAGATTTTTTTAAAATATCATTTAATCAGCTGAGCTGAACATAACTCAGATCAAGCTGAGCATCATTGAGTCATGCTGCTAAATGTTTATATATTGTTTGGGGGGAATGTCCCATGAGCAGAAATCCGTTAATTGATTGAACATTGGACAAATGTTCATGAGCAACTGACCTGCATGATTTATATCAGAGATTTGAAACTCAAAGCTCTGTGAGGGGTCATGTTTGTTTGTTGGCTTATTTAAAGGATGCCCTCCAAGTGCACGTTGCTTTACAAGCTTTTACAAATGTGCCAAAAATGTTCCTAGTGGAACTTTTGACATGGCACTAATTAAAATAAATACTTTGAGCTTTGGAGGACAGGCAGTCTAAAAAGGATTACCTGGTCTCATCTGCACTGGCTTGCTCAGTAAGATGTGTATCAGAGGCTGAAATTGTAGCATTGGCAACTGCAGTACCAAGCAAATGAGAAAGCTTTGGTATCCATCCGGTGTGACATACCTGGCGACATCACATGTTCACATGCCAATTTTCAAATACGTACGAAATTTAGGGATGTGCAAATCAGCCAAACATGAGCTTACTAAAGTTCTCTGAATTCCATCTCAAAACTTGTTCTGACTTGAGTCAGTATAAGATTGTGAGTGTTGTTTTTTCTTTCCACGTGAAAATCCATGCAGATTTTCATGTGTATTTTTCTGAATGTACACATCAGTTGTGCTCAGGGATGGATGAGAAATTTGTTTGAGCTTATTTTTTATCAGGATTTACCTAGTTCACATCTTCGGGACTAAACATGGACTCTGATGCAATCTGCAGTTGAAGTCCGTACATTTCTGACCTTCAATGTGATTCGTGAACCCCCCAAAAATGTGTTTGACAGCATGCATACAGAGGCCTCTGACTCATTCCTAACAGCTGTGTGAGCACCATGGGCTATCTAGTTCTGTTGTGTTTTGTTTTGATTCAAATCTTAAGCATTGCAAATATTTCCCTTGCATTCTTGGTGCATGCAAATCTTAGTGCTCCTCCAATAATCAATTGGAAAGTGATAATGCTCCATGAAAGTATATACATCCGGCACATACAGTAATGATAAATGGATGCATGAGAAAAAGGAAGCAAAGGCCTCATATTTTTCGTGCTCCTTGTTTCTTTATCAGTGCATTTGTGCTAGCAAATTTGCCACAAAGCTGTGAATATTTATTTAGTCCTCATAACAGTTTTTCTAATAGGGAATTATTTGGGGACAATGAAAGACATTTGTAAATTAAGCAGATACGCCCTTTGGCAGACAAGGAATGTTTTGTTCAACACAAGAATTCTATTGTCCATTGCTTTAGTTGTCAAGAGCTCAGGGAGCTGAGGATTTATGAGGATGTTACAATGGTCCTTTCACTATGCAGTCTAAGAAGCTGTGAGATTCGGTTCCTCTGCTTTTCAGCCTCTAATCTTTTTATCATGCAGGGACAATGCAGGATTCAGCTGGTTCTTGGGACCCAGGACTGTCCATTTAACATCAGGCACTGTGAAGTAATTACCATGGGGACAATGGGCTTATTTTGGACCACCTCCTCTTTTTTATCCCTTTTTGGGGGGCATCTAAACTACCAACAGTTTCAAAATCACTACGGTTGTCACTTTGCATCAACTGTCTCCTTAAGGCATGGCTTACTTTCCAAGAGAAAGGGATAATCTTGTTCTGAGTTGGGGTAAAAGTAACAATATATTAAATTCAATTGGAGAGCAAGAACTGTTTGGTGGTGGTGATTTACTGAAGTCGCCCTGCCCCACCCCGATTGTTGTAATCAAACTTTGAACATTGCAACCTGAAAATGGACTAAATTGTGTGGGCTGTTAAAGGATAAAAGAAAGAAAGAAAGAAAGAAAGAACACATACTCATTCAAAAATCTGCTAATGTACATTTTCAATCTATTGCCTTTCTTATAACAAATGAAAGAAATCAGAATACAGTCATGCTTTGGATTGAGAGCATAATTCGTTCCAGAAACGTGCATGTAATCCAAAACACTCTTATATCAAAACGAAATCCCCCCAAAAAAAATTTGTACAGAGATTTTTAATTTAAGCTGTACTACAGTATTTGTATTGCAAGACATCGCTTTTATATCGAGTAAAAAAAAAAAAAAATTTAAAAATTTGCTTGTCTTGCAAAACGCTCTCAAACCAAGTTACTTGCAATCCAAGGTATTACTATATAATGTTGAAGACATGGATTGGATGGCACTTCTTAAGGGTATCTTAAGCAAGTATCAACTAGTTAGCATTTCCTACCCTAGACAAAATACTTTGAAAAAATTCCCTGGACAACTTCTCCCCTGCATCACCATTTTGAAAAATTATTTAAATGTCCCAAAAGAGGAACCAAGATACAGTTTTCAGTTATGTTTATCATGCTAAACACTTCCCCCCACCCTTTGCTTGTGGAAAAAAATCCTAATTGATTAGGTTTGATTTATTTTCAAGAATGGTCAGTACTTGTAATAAAGGTCCAAAGCAGGATTTAAACCCTGGGCACATCATAGTAAGCATGTCAGAATGAAGAGAAACTGTTTTCCTGCTTTGCATCTCAGCACCATCAGAAGTGTAACTGATGGGGACATGGCTGCCTCAAATAGCCAAGACTGTTGTTACTGTATGGAAGCTGTGTGGATCTAGAATTGGTCTCCACAGTCACTTACGGACCCATCGCTAGAGTCTACACAATGCTGCGTGGATCTAGAATTGGCCTCCGCAGTCACGTACGGACCCATCGCTAGAGTCTACACAATTTTTTTAGAATTTCCTCTTTTTATAATTTTCTTTTTGTAATTTTAAATCCTGGAAGACAATCTTACTCTGTCACGAGTGATCGCCTACTACTATTCTGGTGGGCCTTCGATATTTAGAAAAACTGTAATGAAATCTCTCTTTCTCTCTCAACCTTGTATTTAATTCAGAATTGGTTCTGTTGGTCCTGCCTGGTTTTTGTTGCTGTTGAAATTTTTATTACTTATATTTGGTTTGTCATTTTATTGCTTTAAGTGGTAGCTAGTCTTTTTGTTGCCTCAGGGGCCCGTATTTGTGGGATAGAAAGGTAGGATATAAATATTTCAAGAAATAAGTGGCCACAACTAGTCTACAGTATAGATCTGAAATGGTTTACAAACCGTTCCCTCAGCCCAGATAATCCTTGAAACCATTGTTCTGTGAGCCCCCAACCCCATTTGGGGGTGGTGGGTTCGGATTCACTAGCACGTGTCTCAGACAGAACTCTCAGCAAATGACAGTTCCCAAAATTATTTCGAGGAAAACATGATGGTTATAAAACCAATATATAGTTTGCCTAATGTGGCAAACCATGTTTTGATGCAAATTAATAGCTTAATACTGCAGTCCAGTACATGTCTACTCAGAAGCAAGTCCCAGAGAGTTCAGTGGGACACACTCCCAGAAAAGTATTACCGTATTTTTCGCTCCATAAGACGCACCCCCCCCCCCAAAAAAAACTAGGTGGAAATGTCTGCATCCTATGGAGCGAATACAGTAAAAACTCCTGAGCAGGGTGGGGGAAGCCCCCGCCTCTCAGCTGATTCCCTGCGGAACAGCTGATTTTTTTAAAAAAAAATTATTATTATTATTATTATTATTATTATTAATTATTATTATTATTATTTATTATTTTACTTTCCTCTGCTGGTCCGGAAGAGAGGAGTCCTGGGCAGGGCGGGGAAGCCCCCGCCTCTCAGCTGATTCCCTGCGGAACAGCTGATTTTTTAAAAAAAATTATTATTATTATTATTATTATTATTATTATTATTATTATATTATTTTACTTTCCTCTGCTGGTCCGGAAGAGCAGAGGACTCCTGGGCAGGGCAGGGGAAGCCCCTGCCTCTCAGCTGATTCCCCATGGAACAGCTGATTTAAAAAATTATTATTATTATTATTATTATTATTATTATTATTATTATTATTTACTTTCCTCTGCTGGTCCGGAAGAGTGGAGGACTCCTGGGCAGGGCGGGGGAAGCCCCCACCTCTCAGCTGATTCCCCGCGGAACAGCTGATTTTTTTAAAAAAAATTTTTGGTACCATACGATACAGTAAGTGCGTCTTATGGTCCGGTGCGCGCAAATGACCCTGTGTGAGTGATACTTTCTAGTAGCTTGGCTAAGCATACAGCGGGTTGAACTTAGTGATGCCAACAAACGTTGAAATCAACAGGTTTGGAATACAAATTTTGCATGCTTGTGATGCCCAAACAGAGCCTTCATTGCCTTGAAATGGTTCCTCTTGCTCAAAATGTAAATTGAGATTATATGTTGATTTTGTGCTTTTGCAGTCTGTATTCATCAGACGGAGGAGGCACTCAAAGCCACCCTGCAGCCACTGTTAGCACATGTTCAAAAGTCAATTAGAAACATAGGAAGCTGCTTTGTACTAGGTTATACTATTGGTTCATCTAGGCCAGTATTATCTGCTCTCACTGGCATCAGCTCTCCAAGGTTGCAGGCAGAGAAAGTCTTTCCCATAGCCCAAACCTATTTGTTTAACTGGAGGTGCAGGAGTCCCCAAAATTTAGAATTTTAAATGAGCTCTCTCAAAATTCTAAATGTGCACTCTCACAAAATGGCCACCATGGTGGGCGTGGCTGTTCACAAAACATTCTCACGAAATGGCCACCATGGTGGGCGTGTACAGTCACAAAACATACATTTCCCAAAGGGAATTTGGTGAGCTAAATAATAATAACGATGATGATGATGATGATGATGATGATGATGATTGTGATGTACCCAAGAACCTAAGTACAAGGTGTAGATGAAGCTCCAAAACACCATACCACTCTTCTGAACCCAAAGTTCACTGCTCCAGCATCTATTTCACAGAAGGCAAAGTGATGAGGCTCAGGGACAAGTAAATTCATCAAGGCAGAGTTGCACTCTGAGCCCTAAATCCCAAATCACATATTGCCCCTACAAAGCAGAACAAAATACCCATTTCACAGAAGGCAACTGGTGATGCTGAGAGAAGCACAAACACGCGCGCACACACACACACACACACACACACACAGGCAAAACACACACACACACACACACACACACACACACAGGCAAAACACAAACAAACAAATGAGCCAGCTAACCCCGCACCCTCAAGAAAAAAAACCCACAACCCAACAACATCCGGGCAAAACACATACCCCTCACTCCTCGCCATCCTTTCCCAAGGCACTCCCTGCAACTCCTAGCCCTCCAAGACTCTCAATTACCTTCAGCCTACTTTTTTTTTTCTTTTCATTTTTCCTGCCTGCCAGACACACCACAAAATGAAGTGCTGAGCACCTGCTGCCCACTAATTTGATTTTAAGAGATTTCCATGCGGGGCCCACAGATATTCTTGGAAATAAAGATAACACTCAAGGCCAGCACGTTGCTTTGCAGCATGCCGACTTCCAAGTTAGTTTAAAAAAAAAAAAAAAAAAAATGAAGAATAGGGTGCCCAGAAGACATCATTAGAGGCACGTTGCAGGTACATTAGGAACATACCATGTTGCCTTATACTTAAGTCCATTGGATCTAGTCTGGCCCTCTGAGACAGCACAGAACAAATCTTTGCCCTCCTCTGTGTGACAGTATTTGAAGAGTGCTATCAAGTCTCATCCAGTCCCGTGTTTCAACCCCGATCTCCATGCTACAAGTTCAGCACTCTAAACACTACGCTACATTAGCTCTTGAGCATCCAGATCAGCCTTCGGTCCACACAAATCAATGCACCTGATTTTTCAAATTTGCCTCACTGGCGCCTGAACCAGCAGGACCTCCTGATTGGCTGCAGAGTCCCAAGTGCTGAGATTCTACCTGTTACTTTTGCTGCAGTGTCTCTTGCACATGCAAATGCTTCCAGAGCACATTTTCTTTCATGAAAAAGGTAGTGAGATATTGACATGGCCTCCATTGTTTTAATTATGAGAACATGTTCCCGATAATAGGCCTGTATTGGTTACTTGCTAATTCTTGCCATATATAAACCTTGGCATATAAATCTTGTCATATAGATGCTCTTCCCTCTACATTCTTCCCAGGGTCTGGAGGCAGGCTAACATTGGAGGCTTGCTTCTCTTTATTTCTTCTTTGGTTGGACCTGTATTATCATTCCAGATTTCCGCTGAATTGCACTGTTGCTTTCCTTTTACAGAAAAGGTTGGGAGATGGGAAACGCAGCGGCACAGAAGTAAAAGCTTCACTGGTACTGCTGACTTGCTCAAATGGGTGGAATATGCTTCTTCAACTGGCGGCAGGTTTCCAATGGGTGAAGGTAAGCTGTCTGCTTACAAAAATATGTGTGTAGATTTAAAATATTAGCATGGTCATATCCTACAGGATGAGAGCACCCTCATATCTTACTCTTGATAGTTCCAGGGCTGACCCTACCATCACGCAGGCTCATGCACTGGAAGAGCAGTGAATTATGCTGCCTTCCCCCCCCCCCACCGCCAGGAGGGCCTGCCACTGCCCCCCTGCCACTTCCAGCAGGTGCTCTGGAGAGTTGCGCCACCCACTTTCCCATTGTGGCATTTGCCACAGCAAGAGAGCAGCTGGCTGAGTTCTCTGGAGCTACCTGCTGTCATGTGCCACCACTTCTCCTTACTGTGACTGCAGGGGCCTCGTGAGAGCTCAGCCAAACTCTCGCAACGTCTCATGAGAGTTCGGCCAAGTCTTGCGAGGGTTTGGCTGAGCTCTCATGAGAGTTCGGCCAAGTTCTTGTGGGAGCACCACAACTGGAAAGGGGCACAAAGCGGGAGCAAGTGAGTGGGTGGGTGAGGTGGAAACTGGGTGGGTGGGAGTGGGGGGCGAGCAGGGGGGGAACAGGTGGGTGGCAGAGGCAGCAGCAAGAGGCAGCAAAGTGGGAGGCAGAGGCAGCCTGTGGTTGGGCAGCAGAGGTGGCAAGTTACACTGGGCAGACCTAAGATAGTCCTCCTCTCTCTTCATTGTCACCTAAGCTTTTTGCAGTTTCAATTTCTTCCTTAACTTCTTTGATTGTCTCATCTTTTTGATACCATTGGTTGGCCACTTCGTATGACACAATGAGTCTGGCAGGCAGAAGTGTCCTGGCTCCAGCTCTGAGGTCAAAGAGAGCAACCTAGGAGTTGGTGGCTGAGTGCTAAGGAGGGATTTGGAGGCCTTACAGTTTGAATTCCAAAGCCCACAGGAAATCATATACACTAATAGTCAACTCAGGGGTTGGGTTTTGGTGGCTATGTTGCTAAAACTGGACTACTAAGAAACGAGAGGAAGGTACTGGTATACTCCTCCCAAGCTTTGGAAAAATAGGGGGGGGGATATTTAGGGAAATAGAACCCTAAGCAGAGGGGGAAACAAAACAAAATAAGAACAGCTCAATGGAAACTGAATGCTATTTGAGTGTTGTGGGGCGGGGGAAGAAAAGAAACCTAGGTGGGACGGAAAAGGAACGGAGTATCCTGGAAAAGGATGTAGCAGGCTGGAAGCTTGAACAGGAGCACTCCACCCGGCAACATTTTTGTGTTTGCTAAATGTAAACTGCATCACCATGATCTGGACACTGTGGTCTCAGCATCTTATCTGCTATTGTGGATTGACTAGTGTGGTGCAAACTGATCTTGGCATGTGATGAAAACTGAAGACAACAGGTTTTTTTTGTCAAGAGTTTGCTTTTAGTAATTTATGAGCTACAGGTTATGAATTCAGGCATGTACTGAAGTCAAGCATGTGCTCAAAATCACCTGGTCAACAAGTGATATGCTAAATAAAATCCATGTGAATTTTATTAGTGATTTTAATGGTGGGCAAGGAGGCTCTGGGGGTTAGCCGCTACTCCTGGGATGGTGATCAGACATCAGCAGGTGGCTGATGGTGCTGATCCCTGATACCAGTCCTGCTGGCAATGCCATTAACCAGCTCATAATCAGGAATCTTTTCAGACCATCATCATCATCATCATCATCATCATCATCATCATCATCATCATCATCATATTTCATTTCTATACTGCCCAATAGCCGCAGCTCTCTTTAAATAACTGCCAGGTCATTGTACTACTGGTAGGCTAGGACAGTGGCAGGCAATGCTATTTCAGAAAAGTCTCCATGTGTCTTACTTTACAGAGGACAGTCCTCTATTTGGAAGGCTGTCCAGTCCAAGTCCACTTGGGGGGGGGGGAAGAATAATAATTAAAATAACAACCTCAAGGAGAGAGAGCAGAGTTCTTGAAGTTGCCCATCCACAGTTAGCACCTGGACGGCAGTCTGAGCAGGCCCAGAGGTCACCTGTTCACAGTCTTCCCCACCACGGTGAGCAGTATTTTCTTTCTATAGAAATTATAGTAATTATGACCAGATTTGTATCTCTACATAGAAATTAGCACATGCAAATTCTATACAAATCTGTGCCCCCTTTTGTCCTCTTTTTTTGGTGATGCGTTTTCACTTTAAAAAAATACGATGCATTACATTTATATCCCACCTTTTTTCCCCCTCTTGCAAGGAACCCAAGGTGGCTTATATAATCTTCCTCCTCTCTATTTCATCCTCACAATAACCCCGTGAGGTAGGTTAGGCTGAGAGTCAGTGACTATCCCAAAGTCACCCAGTGAGTTTCTTGGCTGAGTGGGTGCTAGAACCCAGATCTCCTGAGTCCCAGTCAATACTTGAACCACAACACCACACTGGCTCTTATGCATTAATTTCTTGGTAATACATAAGTGGCTACCCTAATCTGGAGTGCGTGTTTGTGTGTGGGGTGGGCAGGGACTGAAACAAAACATGTGAGAATTGTACGCAAATCTGTATTCTCTTTTGTCCTCTTTTGTGGTACAGTAATACCTTGGACTGCAAGCATAATTCGTTCCGGAACCGTGCTTGTAATCCAAAACACTCAAAGTATATCAAAGGGAAATTCCCCATAAGAAATTTGTACACATATTTTTAATTTAAGCTGCAATAAAGAATGATAGTGTAAAGTCTTCATTTTTCTTGACCGTACTACAGTACTTGTATTGCAAGACGTCGCTTGTTTATCAAGTCAAAATTTATTTAAAAATTTGCTTGTCTTGCAAAACGCTCTCAGACCAAGTTACTTGCAATCCAAGGTTTTACTGTAATGTGTTTCCTCTTTGAAGGGCAAGACATAATTGACCACCCAACTATGATATTGTGAATCAGATGTAGTGGGTTCTGGAATCCAGTTGCTTTCCCATGTTCCTGAATGTCCTCCTTTACATGGTGGATGGCCTCAGGGTCCATAAAACAGAGACTAGATTAGGAGTAGGCAATCATAGGATCATAGAGTTGGAAGGGGCCTACAAGGCCATCGAGTCCAACCCCCTGCTCAATGCAGGAAACTAGAGGAGGGGTCTCCCATCCAAGTAATAACCAGGCCTGACCCTGCTTAGCTTTCCACGCTCAGACAAGCTGAGCCAGCATGAGCCACAGGCCATTGGGGGGGGCTCTGGGCACATTTGGCAATTTGAGAATCTGCCCTGGGCACTACCACAAAATGGCGGCCATGGGAGACATGACAAAGTACAAGTAACCTGCCCAAAAGACTTGAGTACAAGGCAGAGGTGGGATCTGAGCCCCAACACAATAAACAAGTCCTTTGAACTCACTATTTTCAGTGCCAAGAGAAACCTATTTCACAGCAATTCCAGCTGCTGGTAAGAAAATGTGTTATTTTATTTTTTTAAAGTGGGAGGGGTAGGGCACCTTGGTGAGCCCCGTGAAAGTTGTCCAGGGGTGCATTGGTGCCCACGGGCACGTTGTTGCCCAATCCGGGACCAGAGGGTTGGACGCAGACCACTACTTGCATATTGCCAGTCTCTTAGCTTAAGTGATATGAAAAATTGCCGTTTTTATACTGTTTCCTCGTAATGACATTTTATCATTGGTTACCAAGATATCACACCAAAGATGTGGCATCCTCACTCTGAAGACATGCATAGCCATAACAGGACACAAAAGACAAAATGTTGGGCAGCAGCCTCTCTACAATGGCATCCTAAATGGAGTGCGTTGGAGAGTGGGCTCTTCTTGCTCTATGCCAGTTTTAGGCACGTAGGTCAGCACCAATGCCGCTGTCTCGGTGGTGGACAAAATGTCTTTAAAAATGGCAGTGGGGGGCTCTCCCTGGTCTTGCCTCCATTATGAGTCAGGGCTCCTTCCCACAGCCACATCCCCCCCCAATTGGTTCATCGCTCGAGCTGTCCATGGTGCTGAACACTATCCCCCAAATATGTTTGGCACCACGGATAGCTCCTCAAAAGTTCAGAGTAATATCTGGGCCGGATATGTGGCCCCTGTTGATATTGGTGTCACCTGCCACCACCCATCTCAAAACCACAATATTTCTGCTGTTCACATCTGGGCAATCAAAGTGTTGATTATCTTCGCTGTCACAGGGTAATAGCTGAAGAGCGCTGCCAGAGCGTGAAGCTATTAGGATAGGAAGGAATCTCATGTTCCCATTGTTCCTGCTGATTTGCAACCATTCTCCACTCAGCGGCAATGGCATTTATTTATTTATTTACTCACTGGGGGGAAAAAACATGCCAGACTCTGGAAATTCATGATATTCAATCTCTGATTGTGCATTTCTTAAAACATAAGTATTTTCACATTTAGACATGCCCAGCCTTTCCTACATTGACTGTAACAGATATCATGCCAGTAACAGACTTCTTTGCAACGTTTGACGTGAAATTCCCACCTGAATAGTGATGCTCATAATAAAGTGTGCGGGCCTCTGACATTACAGCTTAGTGCTTAACTGACTCATCCATATTGTTTTACAGTCAGTGTAGCAGTCTTCTGCTTGACAGCTGCTTCATTTCTGCTCAAAATGTCCTTGAGTGTTGATAATCTTATTTTTGGCAGCTAAATGGTCTCTGTGTTGTGACATTCCTTTGGAAGGGGGCGGGGGACCGCTCTGCACAGGAGAGTGTATGTGACATTCATTTGCAAGTTAAGGTAGACTGCAGCAATTACCGTAGTATCAACTGTCAATAAAATGGATTTGATACTTAAAGAGACAGGCATCCTTTTGATATTTTCAAGGGGATCGATGAACTTTAAAACCATCTTGGGGCCAATAAACACATTTGGTAGCCAAAAAGAGCCAGGATAAACTAGGCAAAGCTTCTCCATTGCAAAAAAAAAAAACCCTCTGTGTGTGTGTGTGTGTGTGTGTGTGTGTGTAGGAAAAGCAGTTTGTCTGTCTCTGTGTTTATGTCCTTAGCTGTTCCATCACATGTTGATTATGTCCTTCCAGCCCTCTACTCCCAAGTACTTTTCTTCCAGCTAGCTCAAGTGTGGGATTGCAGCTGGAGAAGCAGCCAACAGAGACTCGATAGCTGGGCATAGGAGCACTGCCTCTGGCTGGATGAACCTGCCTGCTCCGCCTTCTATTATGTTTTCATTTTTTCCAGGACATGTTCATTCCATCCCTTTCTGCATCAGTTTGCAAATATACATTTTAAAATATACATTTCCATAACATGCAAAAAAGCATATGCATCATTGTATGCATTTTTGGTAATATATTCAGTTTTTGTGAACAGTTTTACCCCGATATATGCTATTTCCTACACTCTTATGCATGCAGTCTTGTATGAAATTTCCCCTAACGTGTGCATTTTCCCCTACCCATTTTTGAACAGAGAACTGCATTGAAAAATTCGTAGAATTGTGAACTCCAAAAGATAATTTCATTCCAGTTCACAAAGTTCAAGAAATGCAAATTAGGCTGGTTCATATTGAAATATGAATGAAACTAATATCTTCCCCATTCCTAGTGCTGCCTAGCAGGGACTCCTATTTCTTTGGTAACTATAATAAATCAAGGACCAGACCCTGCAGTTACAAAGGAAAAGTAGAGGGAAATGGAAAGCAATTGTCAGTGATTTTGACCTCTATCACTCAAAACAATACACACAGATACATTGTTTTTTATTCTACTCTTTGCTTTCTTTCTCAGAGGCCTTGGTGAAAATCTATTTTAGTCAGCAGGGGAGATAATGAAGCATGATCACAGCCTTGAAATGTCAATATCTGAAGAGCTGGAGAATATCACTAGGTTTCTGTAGGTGCATGGACAGCCAGCATAAAATTATGGGATGCACGGAGACAAAATCCAAAAGCCACATTATGGTCATACCTTTATGAAGATCAACCAAAATATCACAAACTTGTTGGTTCTTGAATTGCTTTAGAAACACTGCTCAGTTTCAAAAGCAGCTTGCCGTGTGCTTGCTATTCTTTAACGTTTGTCACAGCCCCTCAGAACCCATTAGGGCCAGAGTAGACATGAGAAGGGAAATTGATGAATAAATCCTGTGGATTTTTAAGAGTGTTGATAGCAGCCATGGGAGGCTCAATTTGGACTGGAAGCACAGTGGTGGTGGGGAGGTTCTATATGCCATTTTCCTGATTAAAATCATACCTACATCATGTGCACATAGGAAGCAGCCTCATACAGAGTCAGAACACTGGTTTATTGGACTCAGTACATTGACTAGAAGTAGCTCCCCAGGATTTCAAAGAGGAGTCTTCCTTGTCCTATGTTGGTACGCTCAGGATTGAACCTGGGACCTATGCAACACATGCGTTCTACTACTGAGCTACATTCTCTTGCCAAAGCTGGTATTAAGACCTGTGGACTACTTTGGTTGGAATGAGCTAGAATTTCATTTCAGTTTGCAAATCACTCAAAAAATGCCCCATTCACAGCCTTGAGCATGAATGCAAGTACTAGCGCATGTTCTCTGAAAATGTTTGGAAATGCCTGAACTTGTGCTCGTGTTTCCAAAATATGCACTTTAAACAATGCACACTTTAAAAAAAAACAACAACACACATTCAGAAATTGCGCTCGTGTTTCCAAAATATGCACTTTAAACAATGCACACTTTTTTCCCTTTCAATACCAGGAGACAGCTGTAGAGGTGGGGATCCTGCGTATATAGTTGCTCAGTGGATAGTTGTTCTTGCTGGTGTCAGCAGCCAGAGTGATTATCCATTCACCAACTATGTAGGTGCAAGATGGAGGAGCCCTCCCTCAACTGCTGACTCCCAGTGCCTAAAGGTAAGGGTGAGAACTTCCCTCCCCCCTTGATTACCATGCAGTAGCTACCAGCAGTTTCACCTAGCAATCTGCCTCACTGGCCAGCCTTGCAAGTGGTGAGTTACATGAGCCAGGAGCCTAAGATGGTACATTCTTTGGGATGATGAATATTAAAAATAAAAATAAAAATCCTGTTTGTAGGGTTGCCAAACTGCAACCCAGAGATGCTGCCTACACTTGTAAAAGTGCAGAGGAAGCAAGAGGAAACATGAAGGATGGGAATTGTTCAGACTTGTCAAGGACAGGGCCAAAAAATCAAGTCTGAGTCAAGCAGAATCTAGTTCTGAGAAGTGTCCCATTGATTTTTTTAGGTGCTTTGAATTTGAAAGCCAGTGGAAGTTATTGTGGATGTAATGATTTCTCAGAGAAGCTCCCTACTGAGTGATTTTAGATGTCCACTCTGTTAGGAATTTCAATTGCCTCCCTGCAAAGAAGAGCAAACAAGCACCTCTTTTGTTGATTGTTATGTAAACCATATGGCACTTATATTCTCCCATTTCATCTTGTTCTTCTTGTTCTTGTTGTTGTTGTTGGTGGTGGTGGTGTGGTGTTGTCTGAAATGATTTCAACCCTGCTGTGCTCACTCAGGAATGTAAATTTCCTGTTTCAACTTTATCAAAGAGCAGTCAAAAGTGAAATATAGAAATGCAATCATTATTGATGACAAAAAAACAAAAGAAAAGCTTTTTTTTTTTTTTTTGCAGTTTTCTGTCATGTTTATTCAAGGTCCATAGCACCTAGTTATCTGGCTCTTCTAACCTCTGAAATTGAGAGGTTCAAAAACAAACAAATCCAGCCTCATGGAGGTCTGGTTCTACCTGGTCCATGGATATAACGATCTCTTGTGAAACCAAAGTCTTAATAAATGAGTATGTAGAATCTTAGGCCTGGTTTATGTACACATACATGACACTTGATTTGTCAAGTGATGGCAACTCAAGGCTTGATCATATTCAGCTGAATGTATGACTTGGCTCATTGAAGCAATCCATGTTCAGGCACCCAGGATGAATGCCTGAACAGGGTACACAAGCATGCATGAGGGACATGGAACTGTGCATGCTCGGCCCACCCCCTACATCCCTGTGCATGCCAGAACCTGCCCCATCAGTCCCACACTGATAGAGTGGACTCTAAAGAGGGTCTCTTCTTGTGTTCAAGATAACATGAGTAAACACCCTCTCCAGACTTCCCTACTAAATGTGGGGAGATCAGGGACTAAGGGGGCAGAACTGGAGCATGCAACCTATGTTGGCTTCAGAAAGGTGGCATAGATATCGCATAAATACATAACTATGCAGTGGGTGGAACCAGCATGCATGGCTCCATGCCCCTTACTCATGTTTGTGTACCTGATTAGGCAGGGCTATTGTGTAGAAGGCCATGTGAGAAGATATCAAAGTTCTGTTTGAAGTGTTTGATCTGTGATGGCTCCTATACGATTGCAAGTCATTGAGTGATGGAGGTGCATGTGTTAGCAAGAACATAAAATCCATCTACTGGAAGTGAGGGACAGTCATGGAATTCACCTCAACTGGATTCCGTTCTGGATTTTGCAGTTCTGAACATGCAGAATGGGTTTCAAAACAGAACTTGCTGAGATGGAATCTTGTTGGATTCCAGAGAAGCGTACCATTTTTTCCCCCATGGGAAAACTGAAGTTTTTCCCCCCATGGGAAAACATTTTGAAAGGTGTCTTTTCCCCCCTCAACATTTGAGCAGTTCACTTTCCTGCCATGAGCCAAGACCCTGGACCCTCATCCTTTTGAGGATTTTGTACCCTCGTCTCAGAAGAGGAGGCTCTGGAGTTAACAGTTTAGGGAGGATTTGGTTATACAAAGGTGTCATAAGACCTCTACCTCCCTGGAACCCAATTTCCCAGGAAGACTGCAGAGAACTGCCCCTCCCCTGCATCCAGAGGAGGTTGCATGCCACAATCACCCCCACATTGTTGCAGCCTGAGGCTGCGAAATAGACCAGTCCTTTTTAAGATAAAAAGTTTCAGTCAGTGTGTAGGTGGGGCGAACCACCCTAAATGAAGCTAAACCCCTACTTAAGCTCAGTCTAGATCTGTTCCTTGTTGGGGAAACATAAGGACACACTTGTTGGGCTTCCTGTCCCAGTGCCATGTGGACCTCTCCAAGCTGCTGTCTTGTTCCTGCCTTCCTGAGAAACCTTTCCCAAAACCTTGATAAGCACCAGACCCATGGCAGAACCCTGTAACACAGACCTCACTAGTGCCCGCCAATACTACACCCTCATCCCGACAGAGTTCGAACAGAACATTTCCCCACAATTATTTTGTCTATCTCATTGCAAAATTGCAGGACAGTTTTTTTTAATTATTATTTTTAAGACTTGATGTTATGCAAGTATCATGTGTCTAGAATTCTGCCAGCTACATTCCTTAATTTGAATTCCCAGCTAGAATTAAACAAGAGTGGAACTAACCAGGAGTTGGTGGGAATAGCTAAAGTTTACCTTTACTATAAGCTGGGGACAAATGGCAATCACTGTTGGGTAAAAGCCATAAAAATACAATGTGTGCACAAGCCCTGAAATCAACTTTGCTGATTTCCCCGGACGATGCTTATTATGCCTCTATTAATTTACTAATTATTTAGACAATTTTTCAGGCTTGCATAGATGAATTTCTAATCAGAAATATTAGCGATCCCAGAATGTGGTAGCAATTTCTGAACAATGTGCTTCTGTGCATATAAATAAGGTTTTAGCAGCTTATCTTACAGACGGAAAGTATCATAGTATGACCAGTATAAATTAAGATGAAAAGAAAAACAGCACATTCAGTCTTCTGTGTCCATTAGATTATGTGATCTATAAAAATTCTAAATATGCAAGCAAGCAGTATAGATGCCATCTCACTTAAGAGAGAATGTGTTTGATGATGTCAAAACTTGTGAAAGTTTGCTTCAGCAGAGATGCCAACATGTTCCTTAAAAACCTCCCAACTCCCCTCACCATATGCAGGAAGTACCAGTAATGGAAAACATGGCATTTTGAGCCCAAGACAAAGCTGTCTGGTGGGCAGTACTGTGTGGCATTATTGTTGCTTATGCATGATTCTATTGTCCAACATCACTGTGGTAAACCTTTAACTTACAGGGCCAAACTAGATGGTGATGTTAATTGCATGAATGCAATCAACATGCATGATTTTGTTATGTAAGTACCAGCCGCAGAGAAATCTGAGCAAACTTACAGTAGGTCCAGTGTGTGTGTGTGTGTGTGGGGGGGGGGAAATTGGGAGTTTAACCCTTTTTTCTCCCTCTCATAGTTTGAACAAAAATCTCCTGTCTCTGCTATTTGCATTTCAAGGGAAGCTCCCATTGGCACGAAAATGACCACCCTCCTAAACAACTTGGAGGGAAGGTGGGATTAAACATAAATAAGTAAAACAGCTAAGCAGGTCTGCTTACTCAATAAGCAAGTAGATACATATTGCTGTAGTTATTATGATACACAAAAATGCAGCAAGTGTTCATAGAAACTGGGTGGGGAGATCAGGACGGTAGTGAATGCCTCCCTCGAGGAGGGAGTGTTGCCGTCAGCCCTTAAGGAGGCAGTAATAAGACCGCTTCTAAAGAAGCCCTCCTTAGATCCCCAAGAATTGAACAACTTTCGCCCAGTCTCCAATTTGCCATTTCTGGGCAAGCTGATTGAGCGAGTGGTGGGGGCTCAGTTGAAGGCACATTTGGATGAAGCCGATTATTTAGATCCATGCCAGTCAGGCTTCAGGCCTGGACATGGGACAGAAACGGCCTTGGTCGCCTTGGTGGATGATATGAGGAGAGCTTTGGATAGGGGCGAATGCTCTTTTCTAGTCCTCCTCGATCTCTCAGCGGCTTTTGATACCGTTGACCACGGTATCCTCCTGAACCGCCTGGAGGGGTTGGGTGTGGGAGGCACTGTATTGCAGTGGTTCCGGTCCTTCCTCTCTGGAAGGTACCAGAGGGTAGTTCTTGGGGAGGAGGCTTCGGACCCTCGGCCGCTCACTTGTGGGGTGCCGCAGGGTTCCATCCTCTCCCCGATGTTATTTAACATCTACCTGAAGCCACTGGGAGCTATCATCAGGAGGTTTGGGGTGCGCTGTCATCAATATGCGGATGACACACAACTCTACCTCTCCTTCAAGTCCTCACCAAGGTTGGCTGTTGAGACCCTGTCCAAGTGCCTGGAGGCAGTGGGTGGCTGGATGGGAGGGAACATGCTGAAACTGAACCCCGACAAGACCGAGGTACTTCTGGTGGGAGACAAGGGAAGGTTAGGGGATGTTGACCTGGTGCTGAATGGGGTACATCTACCCCTGAAGGACCAGGTCCGCAGCTTGGGGGTCATTCTAGACTCCCAGCTGTCCATGGAGGCTCAGGTGTCAGCTGTGAGCTGGGCGGCGCTGTATCAGCTCCATCTGATACGACAGTTGTGCCCCTACCTTCCTAATCATCTGCTCCCATCAGTGGTTTATGCCTTGGTCTCCCCCCGCCTAGACTACTGTAATGCGCTCTACGTGGGGTTACCCTGGAAGATGGTTCAGAAGTTGCAGCTGGTACAGAATGCAGCCGCTCGCCTGATTAAAGGCTGCCGCCGGCGTGATCACATCACTCCGGTGCTCAAACAGTTGCACTGGCTACCAGTTGTTTGCCGAGCCGAATTCAAGGTGTTGGCGTTGACCTTTAAAACCCTGTACGGCTCCGGTCCAATATATCTCAAGAAGCGCCTCCAGCAAAATCAAGTAGGCCACTCAACAAGATCTGCCACAGACGGCCTTCTCCCTGTCCCATCAGCCAGAGAAACCAGGCTGGTGGGGACTAGGAGGAGGGCCTTTTCTGTGGCAG
This sequence comes from Shinisaurus crocodilurus, assembly GCA_021292165.1. Lineage (NCBI taxonomy): Eukaryota > Metazoa > Chordata > Lepidosauria > Squamata > Shinisauridae > Shinisaurus > Shinisaurus crocodilurus. The sequence continues at coordinate 15,867,875 of CM037887.1, read as the reverse complement.
CCCCCAATTTATGGAACTCTCTCCCCAGTGACCTCCACCATGCCCCTTCCTTGATTTGCTTCCGCCATGCATTAAAAACATGGCTTTTCAGGCGGGAATATGGGGTGGGTTAGGATTTTTAAGTTTTGTTCTGTTTTTAATTGTGTTTTATACTGTGTGTGTGTGTGTTCCCCCCCCCCTGTATTTTATTGGATTGTAAATCGCTCAGATGGGCGATTCATAAATATAATAAATAATAATAATAATAATAATAATAATAATAATAATAATAATAGAATACCTTGCTTTCCCTCACTTCTTCAATTTAATTGTATATAAAGAGCAGGACTTTAATTAAACCTCACCAAACACCTGGCCCCAAACTGAAATCTCTTCTGAAAAGATGGTGCCCCAAGAGCTAGCTGCTGATGAGGCTAACAGAAGTCCATTCCAGCATCTGAACGCATCTTAATTCTGTGTGCTTAACTGCACATCAAAAGACCCTCCCCTCCCTCTTTCTCTTCCTCAGGAATTAACATAGGAAGGTCCCATACACCAAGTCAGAACATGGGTCATGGATTCATAGATCATACAGTTGGAAGGGGCCTACAAGGCCATCGAGTCCAACCCCCTGCTCAATGCAGGAAACTAGAGGAGGGGTCTCCCATCCAAGTAATAACCAGGCCTGACCCTGCTTAGCTTTCCACACTCAGACAAGCTGAGCCAGCGTGAGCCACAGGCCTGTATAATTTTATTCATTTACAACATTTATATACTGGTCTGCATCTAAACAGATTCTGGAGCAGTGGACAATACAAAGATTAAAGAAGATATATATATATATATATATATATACAGAGAGAGAGAGAGAGAGAGAGAGAGAGAGAGAGAGAGAGAGAATATCAATAAAAACTGTGGCTGGTCAGTCAAGGAAGGCTTCTTGGAATAAATATGTTTTCCGGAGGTGCCAAAAACAACACAATGTTGGTGCCTGCCTGACCTCCATAGGCAGGGAGTGCAACAGAAATGGAGCCGCCACACTGCAGTAAAGGGCAGTATCCAACGGTGTCATTGCACAAACTCAAATAGCACTAGCAGAGCTGCACAGAACGTTTCCTTTGCGCAAGTCATTACCCATTACGCTTGCACAACCAGTTGTGCAAGCAGTTACAAAACTGGTTGCATACCGGGTTGGACAAGGGTTATATGAAACCAGTTGCACAATGGGTTGTGCAAGCAAAATGTGCAACTGCTTGCCAGGGCCGGCGCTACCGCTAGGCAGACCCAGGCGGCTGCCTAGGGCGCATGGCGGAAGAGGGCGCAGAAACTGCGCCCCTTCCTCGCCTCCGGCGCGCTCCTGCCCTGCCTGCCGCCTCCGCCGCGCCTCCCCGCCCGCTTGCCGGCCGCTGCCGGCGCTGCCGCCGCTGCCGCCGCTGCCACTGCTGCCGTGCCGCTGCCACACCTCCCCCCCCGCGCGCGCGCGCCTGCCAACCACCTACCTACCTTCCCATCGTAAAGCGCGGGGGTCCTATTGCGTCGGAGGAGGAGGAGGAGGCGGCGGCAGCAGCAGCAGCCGCCAGCAGCGGGGGCGGGGGGAATGTAGGTGGTGGCGGCGGCGGCGGCGGCGTGGGGGGGTTGCAGAGCAGGGCTGCTTTGCTCCAGAGCCCCCCCCACGGCACGAGGGGGGGCGCTAAATATAATTTGGCCTAGGGCGCCAAACAGCCCTGCACCGTTCCTGCTGCTTGCGCAACCGCACTGGCGTAAACATAACTTTAGTTGGATTCTCCTCTTACACAAAGTTTGGAACCTAGTTTCCACTAGCGCAATGTCATTTGTGACAATGGAATGATACCGTTGGATTCTGCCCAAAATTCCCAATGTTCCCACTAACTCAAAACATGTTGGGGACCCATGCTCTGCAGTAACTGACAACAGCCCTCCAAGGTCTCAGGCAGGAGTCTGTCCCAGCCCTATCTGGAGATCCCAGCGACTGAACCTGGAACTTTTTTTGCATGAAAGGCACATGCTCTATCACTGAACTGCAGGCAGAGATTGTGTCCTCTCCCTTCTCCAAAATGAGCATTATAGGCAGAGTGAAATTGAGCTCTGAAACAGCACAACCTTAAAATTTTTAAATCACCCTACATGTGTTAGTTAGCGTATCAATGTGATAATTAGCTAGCCAAGGTCAGGATGCCTTCGTGATGGCCAGCAACTGTTCTGTAAATGGACACTATCAATGACATAATTGTGACTTATGTCTGCCTATACGCACTTTCTGCATTTCATTTCCCTCCGACCTCACAGGATAACCCATCCATGCATTCGATGAAATAGACTGTAGTCCACCAAAGCTTATGCCGTGATAAATATGTTAGTCTTTAAGATGCCTTAAGACTCTTTGTTAAATTTAAAACTATTTTTAAATTATTGTTGCTGTGTTTTAATTCTTCTAATATGTTTTATCATTGGTTTTATCATATTTGGTTTTATTATGTATGTCACCACGAGAGCGTTAGCAGTAGGGTGACTCATACATTGAATAAAACAAAATGAATAATTTTTGTTCTTTCTGTAACAAAAAAATTATTCTGAACAATTGTCTTGTGTGCAACTCTCTTTTATTAATTTGTTCAGAAACCAGACAGAACTAACCAGGTGTCAGAATCCTGGAACAATTACAGCAGTCATCCTCAACTTGGTTTTCATAGATAGAGTTGGAAGGAGCCTACAAGGCCATCGAGTCCACCCCCCTGCTCAATGCAGGAAACTAGAGGAGGGGTCTCCCATCCAAGTAACAACCAGGCCTGACCCTGCTTAGCTTTCCACGCTCAGACAAGCTGAGCCAGCGTGAGCCACAGGCCTGGTGTACTCCAGATGTGTCCAGCTGCAATTCTCATCATTCGCAGACAGCATGGGAGTTGGAGTCCAACACATCTGGAGGGCTTCAGGTTGAGGAAAGCAGAATGGAATGGTACATAGGAAGCTGCCTTATAGCTGCCAAGTCAGACCATTGGCCCATCTAGCCCAGTGTTGTCGACACTGACTGGCAGTGGCTCTTCAGGGTTTCAGGCAGACATTTTTCCAGCTCTACCTGGAGATGCTGGGGACTGAACCTGGGACCTTCTGCATATGCATAGCATGTGCTCTGCCACTGAGCTATGGCCCTTCCCCAATTGTATAGAATGGAACTGCTCTGTTCTAGTCATCCCTAGTGGAATCATCTCCATTTAGTCAAGGCGTGCAGCCTTGAACTCCTTGGAGAAAAGGCAAGATATTGTTATGTTGTGTAAATATTGTGTAATAAATCTAAGCACTCCTAATACTTATCCCTTATTGCGCATGTGCAGAATGGGGCTTCTAGACACATGTCTGGCTCCATTGCCAAGGTTGTGTAGCAGCAGCAGCAGCAGCAGCAGCACCCCCCCCCCCAATGTCCATGCATTTGCCATGGATATCCACAAGGGAAAGCCTGTGTGCATAGACCTGTACACACATATGCTTTCCAAGCTTTTTGGAACCCTGATCCTGAAGGGGACTTTACAGTTGGGGAAATCTACAAGAATGCATTTAGCAAATGGGATTCTCCTACTTTCCTCCTGGCAACTTGCCTTTGCAACCACTCTCCATTCTCATAACACTAGCTTTTCAATTATACTCTGGTGCTGTGGGAGAACGAATTTCTTTTTTCTTTTTAAAACAAAGGTACAGCATGAACCATTTACATTGCCGCTCCATCATAGTTCCCTTAGCTAAAGCAGACTGGACAGTTCATTAAAAAGAAAAATTAATAGCACAAGGTTGCAGGGAAACAATAACAGATTATGACTTCCCTGTGGCAGCCTTCTGAATTTCACGTACCTGAATAAAAATGATTTCCCCTATCTCATAATGAAGGCTTGTTTCCAACATTTTCAGCAGACTCCAGCTTTGAAATACCTGCTAAGGCTGTAGGAGAAAAAGTTTCCAAGAATGATCAAAAATGGCCTGCAGAGTTGGCCTGCACCAAGCTAAAGATGGTCCACCAGCTCTGCTCAGTAAGCCTCCCTGGGACTACACAAACAGGTGGGTTGTCAACCATCTGGGATTCTGGCAAGCAATGCTAGATGGCTGGTGGGCTGTATCCAGCTTGATGCAGCTGTAAAACAGACCCAGAAGTATGCAGAACCACTACCTTTCTGGACCTGATGAGCCAAAGGCAACATTTAAGGAGGACAGGGGGCACTGCATGTTCAGAGGCAGCATACTATTGAATGCCAGCTGCTGTGGAGCATCAGAGGAGAGGACCATTGTCCTGCTTGTCAACTTCCCAGGTTGACCACTGGTGGAAGCAGGTTGTTATTGTTGTTGTTGTTATCACTGTAATTGAGCTATATAGTGTGTATTGTGCAATTTAATCTTAAATACATCCAAGAGCAGGCCTTTTCTGAGAATCTTGCCTCTTCACAGTGAAATCTCTTTTTGTTTGTTACTCCCCCACCCCCACCCACCACAAGAAGCCAGTGTCCCTACAAGAAGCCAGTGTTGAGACTAACTTTTGGGTGCCAAAGCATCTCCACTAGCTTTGTTTAATTGCACATCACGAGATTATATTCCGCAACAGCGGATACTTAGAAGGTTACCAGCAATTAAAATGTCTTCTCACTGGATTATTTTGCACATTGTTGGTCATAAATTACATATATCCCAGGTATTGTTGTACTCGGGGAAGAAAGATGGTTTGGTTCAGTGGCACATTGCAATGCCTAGAGGGTGCATTAAACATTACTAGTCTTCCTCCCCCTGTCTCCATTTTAATTTTTCAATAGGACCATTTTTCTTCCCCCCCCCTTTATAAACATGGGAGCAAAAGAGGCCCTTACAGGAAGCAGCCTCCCATTCATTGAATCACAATTTTCAAATAGTACCAAGTGGAGCTGAACAAAGATTCTGTTGTGCCACAGTGCAGCAAAGCCAATAACTGAGACATGACTGCCGTTTTTGCTGCTTTCTTGCAGCACAAACAAAATGGCACAACAAAAGCTGGTTCAAGACATTTCCCTGCCGAGTCTCAGTCTCTCTTTCTGTTCATTTATGACCCTATACTAAGCAGTTGGCTTTTAAAGAGATTTATTTTATCTTTCATAAACAAATGGACTTACTACAGAGTCTTCTTGGATGTCTGAAGGATGCAAAATCAGCTTGGGATTTTGTGGGATTGGCTAGGGCCCAAGCAATGGTGGGTAGGGAAAATGGGTACACCTTGGTCCAGACTGCAATCCCATAATCATCAGGAAAAAAGAAAAGGGGGAGAAAAGAAAAAAAATGGAACCAAGGCCATTGTAGATTGAGGTGAACAACTTGTGGCTATCCAGATGTTGCTGGAATGCTCCCACCAGCCCTAGCCAGCATTGCCAATGGTAAAAGATGATGCGAATTGCAGTCCAATAACATCTTGACCAGACACAAGTTGACCATCCCTAACATGACTGAGCAGGTTTATGCAAACATATTTTCCTGTTTATATCTATGTTTATGGGGTTTCCAGATGTTATAATATCTTGTAAGATTTGCAGGAGTCAATCAGAACATAGAACAGAAAAACAACAATAACATTCTGAACACACCAGGGATGGGGACTCGGACTCCAGGACTCAACTCGTGAGTCGGACTGAGTCTCCCCTCTGACTCGAGTCGCACTAGTCCCAATATTTTTAATGGGACTCGAGACTCGACTCGGGACTCGAGACCAAGGACTCGTCAACATCCCTGCTTGATGCCACCTGCAGGTGCTGTCTGGACCTAGTTGCAGTAACAATCCAAGTTTATTTTTAAAAACATTTTCCTAATGCAACCTTTCAGACATTTTGGGTTTGGCTGCCTCTGCCTGCCTGTTTGGGGTTCCCTGCCTCCTCTGCCTGACTGGTCTCTTCTTAACCAGTTCCACAGTTTGAATTGTCCAAGACAAAACGCCTCTGCCTGCCTGCTTTGGGGTTCCCTGCCTCCTCTGCCTGCCTGGTTATTTTGGGTTTGCCTGGCCTGGTCTGTTCTTGTCAAAATCAGTGGCAGAGTTTTGAGATAAAAAGGCACACTTGTGCCTAGAATTTATTTAAGTCACACATCTGAAGTAGCCTTATTTTGTTGGTTTGATTTTAATAGGGACTTGTGGAGTCAGCTTTGGGAGTGACTCAGGACTCGGGTCCAAAGACTCACTCGACTCGTGACTCGAGACCAAGGACTCTTCAACATCCCTGGAACACACACACAGAATTGTTTTAATTTTTCTATCTAAATGTCTGCTGAAGAAAAGCACCACTTGACCTGTGGGTCTCTTTTGTCACAATCATAATGTTTCATTTGAAAGATCTATGGGTGAATCAAGGTTTTCCCCACTGCTTAATGTCTGGAGAGAAATTATGAGCATTCTTCCCCACTCAGGAGTTCATGCAAATGGTTAATTAAGCACAACACCACCTTGTGTAAAGTAGAATTGTGTGCAAATGGCCTCTTGAAATTCTCCACCCTATTCATGGGTGAAGAAATGGGGGTGGGCATTTCACTGATTTTTTCTAGAGGGAGAGGAAGTTCTCCAGTAGTTTCTTGGGGGTTGTGTTCACTTATCTCAAGACGGATATGAGATGAGTCTAGAGCCCCAGAATGCACCAGGAATTGTTGACTCTCAACTCATTTCAGCTTCTGAATTCCCCATAAATACATAAATCAGCAGTAAAGAGGTTAATTTATGGGAGGTTGTAATTTTTAATTTTTTTTTGGTATTTATGAATCGCCCATCTGGCCGGCAAACCAGCCACATCATGCGATGTACAGCATGATAAAATATAAAATACATTTAAAACAGTATAAAATTTTAAAATCTTAACCCACCCCATATTCCTGCCTGAATAGCCATGTTTTTAGAATACAAATACCTTTGCATTCTAGAACTGAGCTGAAATTTCTCAGCAAAAAGGCAATTTCTCAAGATTTTTGTTTCAAAACCTCCCCTAGGAAAAGAAGGCCACTTCGTAGAATTTACTCTGAATATTATTCAGCATTTTTTGGTGGTAGCTATCATTACATACACACACACACACACACACACACACACCCTGGAATGATACTCGGTTTGGTGCATTGTGGTGGATACAAATGGTGGCTAAGCTGCAGCAGAGTTGCTGATGATGCCTCCATTTGCAGAAGCAGCAAAAGGGGGGGGGGACTAAAGAAGCTCTGCCACTGCCACTGCTAATGGTGAGCCCCACCCCCAAGAAACTATTGGAGAACTTCTCTTCCCCTTAGAGAAATTCAGTGAAATGCCCCCCCCCCATTTCTACACTCATGAACTTCATGAACTCATGATTTTCAAGAAGCCATTTGCACACAATTCTACTTTACACAAGCTGTACACAAGCTGTTCAGTTAATCACTTGCACAAATTCCTGAGTGGGGGGAGAATGCTAGTCATTTCTTTCCAGGCAGAAGACAGCGGGGAAAACACTTGATTCATCCATAGCTCCCTGAAATGTATCATGAACCGTATCATTGTGACAAAAGAAGACCCACCAGCCAAGTGTTGCTTTTCTTCAGCAGACCTCTAGATACAAAAAGTCAAACAATTATACTGTCATTAGAACTGTTCATTTGCTTACCTTTGTTTGCAACATCTGCCAACATACTTTCTAATATAGCATCAGCTTCCTCCAAAGGAGGTGATCGTGATCATCATAATAGCTTTGCTTGGGCTGATGCGGAGAGCTGCAGTTTTTAAATCTAAAATGTGCAAACTGTGTGATCTTGAAAAGGTTGCCTACCCTAACTGTGGAGAACCAATTAATTCTCACAGAGTTTAATTAATCCCCACTTAATAGGTAAACATTCTGCGTGTATTTGCTTTTGCAATCTTGGCACATCCTCATGCCTCTGTAAATGAAGAGTGTGGGAATTTTGTTTCATACCTCGCGATCACCATTTCTAGTTGCTCCGTATCTGGATATCTGTGGGGTGTGAACAATGAGAGAGCGAGAGCGATGATGCGTGCTCCCAAATACAGACACATACTGCTTTTCGCAGTCAAGGGCCAGGAAGTTGTTTTCTGCCATCATAGTCTTCTGCCTCAGAAACGTGGAGACGAGGTGCCAGGGCAGGGGTCTGCAACGTGGCTCCAGTGGCACCCATGAAGCTCTCCACTCCCTGCCCCTTCCAAAAAAATATTTTTAATCTAAAACTTGGGGGGGGGGAAACACATGTTAGGGCACCAGGTACTCCTTCCTGCTCCTGAACCTACCACTGATCAGCTGTTCAGTAGGCAGGAAGAGAAAGAACGAGTTGCTTCCTGTGCCCACCCAATCATCTTCCATCACCGCAGACTTTTCCCTTTTGCTCTCTCGCTCGCTCTCCACTCCCAACCTCTACCCTTGCTATTTCTCTCCACACAACCACTTACCTTGCTTTTTCTCTCTCTTCCGTGTCACTAGCCTTCTTCTTTCTCTCCCTTTCTAGTCCCTAGCCTTGCTCTTTCTCTCCCATTGATCCATTTGTCTTGCTGTTTCTCTCCACTCCCAGCTTCTAGCCTAGCTATTTTTCTCCCCCACCTCTTTACCCTGCTGTTTCTCCCCCCCCATAGCCTTCTTTCCCCTCTACCCCTTTGCCTATTTCCTACTCCCTCCCAGCCTCTAGCCTCACTATTTCTCACCACCACCACCACTTCTTTTGACTATCCAGGACCCCCATGGCAGCCATTACTGTATGTGACTAGCCACATCCTCCATGGGAACTATTTTGTGGTGGTGTCCACAGCAGTTTCTCAAATTCCCAAATGTGCCCATAGGTCCAAAAAGCTTGAGGAACCCTGTGTTAGGGTATTACTTTTTACTCTAAATATGTGACTGTGAAACATATGAACAAACAACAACCAGGATTGTTGTTCTGGGAGATTTCAAGATTCATTCTGGGACCACCTTACAGGGAGTAGCTCAAAACTTCATGGCCACCACAACGACTATGGAAATGTCTCAATCTGTCATCAGCCCAACTCATCTTACTGGACACAACTCTTGTCTTGACTTGGTATTTTCAACCAACCATGAGTCTGGAGCTCTGGAGGATGGAACCCTTGGCGGGGTTCCCTTTGACAGTGTCCCAGGGTTGTGAGATGGAGCAGATCTCCCACTCCAAGGTCAGAGACAGAGAACTCTGACCTCAAAGTAGGAGATCCAACCAGAGATTCCTCCGTTCTCTGCCCCTGAGGAAACATTTTCACTGCTCACATCTCTGGTTTTGGGGAGAGGAAATGGGGGAGGATTGGGGGTGTGGTGTGGGCAGATCAGGGGAGGGTTTGTATTTGCAGGATCTGAGGTCCTCCCAGTCTCCTAACATAGCAGAGACTTTATGCCAGCATTGGAGTTGGTGTAAAGGATCTCCATTCCATTGCTTGCAATGGCAGGGAAATACTACTATTCAAAAGAGGGAAAAAAATGGAGGAAGGGAGGTCAATGCCAGTTCTCCTGCACTTTTGCCAGGCCACCAGGAGCCCAACAGGGCTTTTGGATATATTGCAGGCTGTGGTATTGGAGCACTCAAACCAGGGATGAGAGAAAGCTCACGCTCACTGAGGTCCTCTCGAGTTCTACCTGGAAGCTCGATCTGCTTTGTTTCTGTTCCCAATTGCGAGTTTTGTTGTGATGGTTTGAACAAGAAAAGTGCACCTTTGAGTATACATTTTTAATGTGTGCATCAAATGTGTACTTTCTGCCCATTGACTAAAGCATCAAAGCCCCCCCCTTTTTTAAAAGGCACACACTTCTAAAAGTGCACGCTTTTCCAAAATGCACACTTTTCGAACCAGCTTCGCAAGGTTGGGAATGTGCATGTTTTGCTCACAAAATGCACTCGTGTTTATGTTTGTGGATGCAAAATGGGCAAGTTCTGGTCACAAATGGACTGAATTTACATTCTGTTACATAGAATCATAGAAAAGTAGAGTTGGAAGGGGCCTACCAGGCCATCGAGTCCAACCCCCTGCTCAATGCAGGAATCCAGGTCAAAGAATCCCTGACAGATGGCTGTCCAGCTGCACCTTGAATGCCTCCACAGTGGGAGAGCTCACCACCTCCCTATGTAATTGGTTCCATTGTCTTATTGCTCTAACAGTCAGGAATTTTTCCTGATGTTCAGGTGGAATCTGGGTTCCTGTAACTTGAACCCATTATTCTGTGTCCTGCAAACTGGGATGTTTGAGAAGAGATCCTGACTGGCCCTCTTCTGTGTGACAACCCTTCAAGTACTGGAAGAGTGCTATCATATCTCCCCTCAGTCTCCTCTTCTGAAGGCTAAACATGCCCAGTTCTATCAGTCTCTCCTCCTAGGGCCTTGTTTCCGGTCCCTTTATCATCTTTGTTGCCCTCCTCTGAACCCTCTCCAGTTTGTCAACATCCTTCTCAAAGTGTGGTGCCCAGAACTGGACGCAGTACTCAAGTTGAGGCCTAACCAGTGCTGAGTAAAGGGGAATTATCGCTTCCCGCGATTTGGAAGCTATTCTTCTATAATTGCAGCCCAAAATAGCATTTGCCTTTTTTGCAGCCACATCACATTGCTGCCCCATATTCAGTTTGTGATCTATAACAATTCCTTCTCACTTGTAGTATTGTTGAGCCAAGTGTCCCCCTAAGACAGGGAGGTAGGATTGCCCTGCTAGAAATTTTATTCTAAACAAATGAATAAAATGAAAGGTACCCTAAAAATATACTGACCAGAGTTTGGTAGCAAACTCTGCACCCTTTCACTGTGTGCTTGTTTATCTTTATTTTATTTATTCATTTAACATTATTTTTAGGCTGCCTTTAAGGATGGAACCCACTCATGCGTTGGATGTACATATCTAACGGTGCAATCCTATGCATATTAAGGCAGAACTGCTGGGGGCATGTTGGGAATTGCAGGCCTTTTTTCTGTCTAAACATGCTATAGGATTGTGCTGTAAAGCATGTATACCTGCTGCGTGTTTAAATTAACCTGCTTTTCAGCTGTACTGATTTTTGGCACAAGTTGGCAAAGAAAAAAATAAAAGGTCTAAGGCTAATTTTGACCTCCTTACATGTGAGGTCTTCCAGAGCTGGCTTAAAATGTGAATGCGACATATAATAATTGGCATTTTCTTGACTTAGGTTATCTCCCCCTCAGGGCTCCATCTCCAACCACTCACTTAAATGATAGCAAGAGTATTTGAAGTAGAATGGGCAAAGGCAGTGATGATACTGGATTCTGAACACACAGTAAATTGTGAATGTTCTACTTAGTTCCAAGTTGCACATGTACACAATTATTATTTAAAATAAACTCCTCCAAGAGCCTAGTCATTATTTCAAATGGTACTATTCATCATAGTATGCCTTAATAAGACTGCTTTTCTCAGGCTGGTTGTCTTCCCATTCCTGCACAGTTTATGCTTAGAAACAAGACAGCCTGTGTCACATTTATCTCGAGTGCATCTCCCTGAGGGCAGCGAAAGAACGTAAAACTCCTTTTACAATCATTTTTCATTTCCTGGACCTTTTAGTCTTTCTCTTTCTCCCATGACTATTTCTGTGTCATTCTGTTTTAGGGCTGTTTTTGTTTCCTTTACACTTGTATACTGTGCTTGTGGTAGATATGAACCGTACGTGCCTGCAAACTCAACTAAAATCAGAGAAACAGAAGCTCTGTGACAACTCTGGTGAACTAGTAATATGTCATATTCTTATAGACAAAAACATTCAAAAGCCCTATGCAGATGCCCCCATACATACAGTGCAAACTTGAGGGAGGAGCAGGTTCATGTCTACTAGACACAACTGCAACACTGATTTGCCCTGATCCACCAAATCTCTCACCCACAATCAATCAAATCAATCAAATCTTTATTATGGTCCAAGACCAGCATAAACAGTAAGTCAACAGACAAAAGACACACAAAATGTATACAATACCAAGTTTTAGGCTGTCCTTCAGTAAACCATATCAGGATGGCATACAATAAAAACAAGACATCAGTATAAAATCACAATTAAACATGAGGAAGACAGACCAGGTTTTGGCCCTTTCTCACTGTTTCAAACAAGGCCTAAGAAGTTATAAGTACCGGTACATGGCGTGTTGTTCTTGTAGCCAGAAAACAGTCAACTCTAGGTTATAGAAGGGTCTCTGTCTGCTGGTAAATACACAGTGTAAAATTCATCATGTTACATGGAAAATCATGTAACAAGGGATGGATCAGGTTTGACCGGGCATCTAAGTAGAACGAGCAGTGTAAAAGGACATAATTGTCTCTGTCTCCCCAGAGTCACATGGACACAGCCACCAAATTTCTCATCCACATGGAAGAGTCCCACTTGCATGCATCTGTATATGCATAGCCCTAGTTCACACAGAAGCTTTGCAGTAGGGGGTGTGGCCAGTGGACACACTGGCATGGGGGGGGGGGGTCATGGCCTGCAAGTACAATCCCACCTCCTCACCTGTGCATTAAACACGTGCAAGAGCTCATGTTAACAGCCCTATCAGATCTCCCAACATTTTTCACACTCTAGAGTTGGGGGGGGAAAGCAGTTTTCACCCATCATAGTGAGGGCATTTTGCTAGTTACACTGCATTAAACAGAATGCAAATACCCTCTGTCTTCAAAATGCCAACAGGTGTACCGATGACTGGAGTTTTGAAATAAACAATAAAAGATCAACAGCATAGAGAATAATTTTAAATTCTAAACAATCATGTAAAAATGCATGAATACTACTATTCTGTCTGATAGCGCACACCAGGGGTTTCAAACATAAAGTCAAATATCAATGGAGAAAGTGGGCATCCCTGTCTAGTACCTCTCCCAAGTATAAAAATAGTCTGAAAAAAACACCATTGGCCTTAACTCTTGCTCTTGGGGTTGAATATAAAATTTTAACCCAATTTTAAAATTCCATGGGAAAGCCAAAGTTTCTCAACATAACAAAAATAAATTTCCAATGAATTTTGTCAAAGGCCTTTTCAGCATCCAAATAAATTATAGCAGCCGAGTCTGTTCTCTTTGTATTTAAAGCAATCAGATCAACTATTAATCTAAGATTATCGGTTCCCTGTTGATTTCTAATGAATCCCACCTAATCAGATCGAACAAGTGTTGTAATAACTTGTTGCAATCTATCAGCCAAAATTGCTGTTAATATTTTAATATCAACATTAATTAATGAAATAGGTCGATAGTGCAATATGTATGATCTTTTCCAGGCTTAGGAATCGCAGTGATATAAGCGTCATTTAATGATGCTGAAAGAGAACCAGATTCAAAAATGTAATTACCGGTATAAAGATGATGAAGCTTTGGGACCAAGAAGCTAGAACATGTTTTGTACCACTCAATTAGAAACCCATCTGGGTCAGGTGCTTTTCCAACATTCATATTCAAAATTATTTTCATTATTTCCTTAATATGCAGGGGAGCCATAAGGAACTGTTGTTGTGAGGAATCAAACCTTGGAAGTTTACGCTGAGAAAAGAAAACGTCCATATCTTGCTCTGATATTTCTTTACCCTCACCATAAAAATCGGAATGATTTTTTTTTTTAATTGTGAATTTATATCTTTAGGGATAGTGTATATCACATCGCTCTCATCTTTAATGGCAGAATAACAATAGTGTATTGCCTCTGATACTGGAGGTAGCACATAGCCAATCAGGACTAGGAGCCACTGATAACCCTCTCCTCCAGGAATTTGTCCAAACCACTTTTAAAGCCATCCAAGTTGGTGGCCATCACTACAGTAAGGGCTGAATGTAAAAATAAATAAATAAATAAATACACCCCCAAGTGATGTGGTGGTCAGTGTACAGTCCCCAACCAGATTGAACCATGAGCTTGGAGAACTAATACCAAGAACACTTTTTATGCATGCCATGCATGTTTCATTGTACTCATGGGTTATGGCTGGTATTTAGTTGTATCAAATTAGACCCGTTAACTTACTCTAACCCACCTTACAAATTAGCACCACTGTGTGAATCATATTAAGCTTTCTCACGTGAACCAGAACTCAACCAGTTCCAGAAGTGTGTTGAACCAGTTATTAAACCTTAATTGGCTTGAACTAGAACCAAACCAAAACAATTTCAGTCACAGCTAAATTGGGACATTTAATGATGAAACTACCCTATTTCAATCCATTCAGGCTGAGGTTGCTTGAAGTGTAAGAGAATTCTCGAATTAGCAGGATAGCTAATAGCTAAGTTGATTGAAGCCACAGTTTTAACTCTGCCTCATAAAAATTCTCAGCAGGAGGTGAGCTTACTTAAAACACCTTTCCATAATATTTCAGTTCATTGAGACAGGAGATAGGAACAAAGACAGGGGCTTATACTGAAGTACAGTACGTTTGAGCTGAATAGTGCAATTTATCTCGGGCACAGTTGAATATTTGCAAATGCATTTTCACGTAATTATTAATCCTCAGCGTTCAGTAAGAACTCCTAATTAATTCACTAAGAGAGCAATCCTGTAAATGTCTATGCAGATGTAAGTGCCATTGAGTTCAATGGGGCTTGCTTCCAGGTAAGTGGGTAATAGGGTCGCAGCCTATGGTTGCAATGCTGTAGTCCCTGGCTGGGTATCCAAGGGTCCACATGATAGATCAGATAGGAACATAGGAAGTGGCAAGTCAGACCCTTGCTCCATCTATGTCAGTATTATCCACAATGACCAGCAGTGACTCGCTAGGGTTTCAGGCATGATTCTTTGCAGACCTATCTGGAGACGCTGCCATGAAGCTATGGCCCAGCCCTCTTATTATCTCCCCCTCTGAGGGCAGAAAAAGAAGTGTTCCCTTGGAGGGGGGAAATCAACCTCAAATGCCCTCTCTCTGGCCCCGTGGTAAACTCTGAGGCCCCTGCTTCTCCAACATCCGTAGAGAAAAAAAGGGAGCAGATCAGGAGGCGTGTCATGGGCAGATCCCCTCCCAGTCCTAAGACATGGCCTTGACATGAGGGGAAATGTATGCCATGGTTGCGGCTGGCATACATAATTCCTCTCCCACTTGTTGCAATGGGAGGAAAATTGTTCAAATTTTTAAAAAGAACCTGGAACAGGGAGGAAGAGAATAAAATGTTGCTCCTTCCTCCCCTCTGCTCTGCTGCCACAAGACCAGCAGGACTTGGATGGGGTGGTTTCTCTGCCGTGGGTGGTAGGATTGCTCTGCTAGACTGGAATCCTATATCAACTTTCCTGGCAGTAAGCCCTATTGAATTCAATGGGACTTACTTTTGAGTAGGCATGTATATGAAGGGGAAACTGGTGACTCCTCTATGTTAGTGGGACTCCTCATCCATTGCAGCATTTATTCTAAGCCTTATAGATACTATTCATCCCCAAAATAGGTTCACCACCATGGAGCAACATGGACAGCTCCTATAAAGCTCAGAATAAAAGCTGCAATGGACAAGGAGCCCCACTGACACAAGAGTCACCAGCCTCCCCTGTGTGTATATGATCATGTTGTAAGTGTGTAGCTTCTTTAAAAATAAAATAAAAATAAAAATCCTGTCCTACCTGGAGATGCCAGAGATGGAACCTGGGACCTTTTTCATGCAAAGGATGTACTCTGCCATTGAGCTACGACCCTTTCCTTATTTATCTAACTGCAGATGAGGTTAAATTATGTGGACTGTGCTTTTCCCTGAAAATCCAACTCCCCCTATGTCTACAAACTGTCTCAGAATTATGCTATCCATCATAATGTCATTATATAGCACAGTCTGGAAATCTGTCTTGTTAAATATGTATCCCAGCAGAACAACTACTATTTTAATTTATCATGCAAACGTGCCAGTTAGACAACTCTAAGGGATTGTTTAGTCTATCGAGCACCAGCACGCCGTGTTTGAAAGAAAGGCACTCCCTGGAAATTTGTTTGGTCCTATCTGCTATATATTTATATATAGATATGGTATCTGCTATATAAAGAGCACGCTTGAGTACCATTGGCCAGACATGGTTTCCTAGATTCTAGCATTGTCATCAAATTATAATCCCTCTTGGTTTTGTCTGTGATTCATTTGTTATCATTTCCCTCACTAAAGACATTTAAAATGGAAGGTTTGCAAATGTAAAGAAAAATAACATTTATTTGAAAGAAAGGGGAAACAGGGAAAGATTTTGTCAAGTTTGAGGTGATTTAATCGTGACATTTTATAATCTATACCCCACCTTCCCACATTTACCCAAATGACAAGTTAATGGAGAATAAGGTTATCAATGGCTACTAGTCATGATGGTTATATATTACCTCCAGCATTAGAGGCAATATGCCTATGCACACCAGTTGCTGGGGAACATGAGTGGAAGGGTGCTATTGTGGTCATGCCCTGTTTCTGATTGGCCACTGTGGGAACAGAATGCTGGACTAGATACACCTTTTGATCTGATCCAGCATGGCTCTTCTTATGTTCCTACAGCTTCCTATAATGCTGGCACACCCAAGAGGTTTCCCCCCCCTAGTCTTCGATAGGAATGCTTACAAAATCCAGATAATTTTTGAAGTAAGCTGAGAAGGGTTCACAGATTGTTCATCTGAAAAGACCATGGGTTTAGGTCTGAGTATGTTCAGGACATACTATGCACTTTCTCCAAACTAAAATGATCACTCTGTTTTGTGTGCTAAAAAGAAACATTTGGTTACTGTTGTCATGTCAACAAGCCCCAATAGAGCAGGACTTGAGAAGATATAGGCCTGTTCCCTACAAAGAGACACTTAAAAATAAAGGGATTTCAGGCAATTACCGCTTTAAGCCCTAATTACTAAATTAAGGATAATGGCTTAGATGTGTGGTTAATGTTTTGTGTTTAGTTCTTCATGCTTGAACAACTGATAGTAAACATTTTCATATATCTGTGCATCTTTTCTATTATTCTAAAGACTTTCCTGGTAATTACATAATAATCCCAGTAATAAAGTTATATACTACATACTGGGTGTTGTGGGAAATATTGGATGATTTTCTTATACCTATTGCTGATAGAAACATTTCAAATTAATGGTCTGTGGAGGAAAATTTGCTTGTACATTTCATTTGTCTTCTTTTAATTTCCTCTTATCTCCCTCTTCAATCTAGGGAAGATAGTAAAGCAACACCCAAACCTTCCCTTTGTATGTACCTTCAAATGACCTTTAGGAGTTCAGCACTAGACTCCAACACACATTGGGCTGCTAAAGTGCAACACACATTGGGCTAAAGTGAGAACAGGACACATGCAAACATGCACAGCTCATCCTCAAGTGTCCCTGTGCCCCCCGGCTACCTCATAGTGCAAAGGTATGTATAGGGCAGGGCTCTCCAACCTTGGGTCCCCAGATGTTGCTGGACTACAGTGCCCAGAATCCCTTGCCGTTAGCTATGCTGGCTGGGTATGCTGGGAGCTGTAGGCCAGCAACATCTGGGGAGCCAAGGTTGGAGAGCCCTGGTATAGGGCTTGTAAGCATGTTCAGCTGAACGTGCTTACACAACTCCCACAATCTGGAACCCTGAAAAACCAAACTGTCTGGTGATAGTTTTGTGATGTATGGGGGTGAACAAGCTGAGGCTTAATCCAGATAAGATGTAGGTGCTGTGGCCTGAGAAGTCTGCCAATTGAGATGGACAGTTTTGAATGGGATTGCACTCCCCTTGAAAGACAAAGACGGCAAGTTAGGGATTTGTGGACTTGATGCTATCCACGGAGGCACAGGTGGCCTCAGTGACAAAGAATGCCTTTTACCAGCTTAGGTGGGTTTGCTCACTGAGACCCTATCTAGAGAAAGTAGACCTTAACTCAGACTAGACTACTGTGTGAGGCTGCCTTTAAAGACTGTTTGGAAACTTCCAGCTGGTACGGTGTGCAGCCACAGGTTGCTTGTGAAGGTCAAGCATTTGGAGCATATTAACACTGATAATGTAGCAGCTGCATTGGCTGCCTATTCATTCATTTAAAGTGCCAGCGTTGACCTTTAGAATGATTTCTGATCAGGTTATTTGATGGGCCACTTACACCCACACAATTCTGCCCTGGGAATTGTAGTCCAAAACATGTGGAGGACACCAAATTAGGGAAAAGTGGGCCAGTCCATACCCAGTAACATTACACAGATGAAAACAGAGACCTGCTCGTAACAACTAACTCTCATTCCACAGTTCAGTGCCTAAGGTGCTGCGCTCCCCAACTATAACATATTGCTGAAAACCCTAATGGGGGGGGACCTGCTCCTTCATTGGGTAATCCCACCTATAGGGTTTCTTATTTTTCTAGCAAATGCATGTATATTTCAGGTCCTAAGGAACTCTCTGCCCCTATAACTTAGAGATACACAAGTAGACCCTTTTCCGCTGCCACAAATTCTTCCAGAATATTTCAAAACCTCCTAGTAACTAGGTATAAGAGGCTTAGAGATGCACACCAACACTAAACACAAGATGAACTATTAAACAACTGGTTTACTAAAGGGATATTTTGTACATAAGGGAATATTTACCTTGGGGTTATGAAAGACTGCTTACTGACAATTCTTAAGGATTCAGGGAATCTTTTGCTGATACAAGCCTCTTAGGGCACAATCCTATGGTTGCTAGGCACTGTCTAGATGGCCATAGGATAATTTGGAGTGCCAGCTCCAACCTCGGAAACTCCTCCATGGTCAGAGCTGAGACTCTGAATTTGGAGCACCTGACCTCCACCCTTGCATCCGGCATGGAAAGGGCCACACCGGCTGTGGCTCCGAAGTCAGAGCTGGAGGTTTGTGGGTGTTCGGGGAGGTGGGGTGGGGAGGAGTGAGGCTCCACCAGGATACAAGGTATCCCAGTGGCAACTCAGCCTGTCCTCCTCATGAGCAGGTGCAAAAGACTTAGACAGCTGAAATTGGCTGTCTAAGTCTTTAGCGGGGCAGGAGAGCCACAGAGGCTACCTATGCCTCCGTGCTCCTTTTGTCCTCGATAGGATACCCCATAATCCCCTGAGTTCTGAGGGTTATGACAGCCACATTGGCTCACACTGTTAAAGACTTTAAAAAAAAAAAAATCCACCCCTGTCAATTACATTCACAACCATGTCCAACTCTTCGGTACAGTGCCCATCTGACATCAAAGGTCCTCCTGTTGTATGCTTGGACAGTTTATCTGATTTTTAACGTCTGCTTGTATAACCTTCTTCTGGCAAGATCTTAGGGCAGCCCCTTGGAAGAACATAGCCACCTGCTCCCTAGTCCTGATCTTCACCAGCAATGCACAGTTATCACACAAGAAGGAATAGTTTTATATTCCAGCCCTCAGCAATTTACTTTCTTTCAGCCTCTCTAGTCCTTCAGTATCCACCACATATCAACCAGCAGGCCTTCTCCCTCTCTACTCTACCCACAGACTCACTCAATCCCTAACTCTCAACCTCTATCGGTCAATTGTCATTTCCCAAGGCCTCTTTTCCACCTCACTAGAACCCCCAACCAATCAGAATCTGATGTTTCCCAGACCAATCAAAATTGAATTTAGCTGATCTAGGCCCCATGTATACATATTAAAAACGATAGTCTCTCTCTCCCCACCCCTTCAGAACGGTCACCAAGCTCTTACTACTAAAGCAGTCTGTGACATATTAACAAAGCTAGGCCTCATGCCTACAGAGATACATTATAGCCTCATGGAGGCCACACAAAGCATTCAATTACTACAGAACAACAGTTATTTACGTACATAGCATTTCTTCACAGCCCTACTCTTTCTGCTGTATTCATTTATTCTGCAGTGGCCAAACCTCCACTAACTTATAAGCCAAGAACAGCCTTCCCCGGTCTGGTGCCCTCCAGAGATTTTGGACTACAACTATCAGCATTCCTGACCACTGGCCATCCTGACTGATGGGAGTTGGTCCAAAACATCTGGAGGACACCAGGTTGGGGAAGAGGGTTTTGGTCTTTGGGTTAAATATATACTCAAAAAAAGATAATTCTCCTACAAGAAGTTCAGAATATACCATGACAGCTGTGGTGTGTGAAATAGTCAGACTGTACTCTCCATGGTGCCTTAGGCTGCAATCCTATAGACACTTAGCTGGGAGTAAGTTCCATTGAATGCAGTGGGGCTTACCGTTGAGTATGGATGGGGCGGGGAATTGGTTCAGTTTGCATGTCAAATAGGTGCAAACCTACCTAATTTGCACTTCCTGAACCAATATGTGAACTGAAATACAGTTGTCCCTCAGAATGCACACTCTCCAAGTGCTGAAATACAGGTCTCCAATTTTTATTTATTTATTTTTTTAAATGCATACAAAAATGCAGGAATATATATATTTTTTTCATGGATTCATTCATTCATATGATTCATCCAATCATATGAATCTCTACCTGAAATCTGAGATGCTTCAGCCCAAACACAGGTTTATCAGCCTAGTGAGAATTAGGCCATGATGGTATCATGATCAGGGACAGCCCTATCATTAGGCAGAGTGAGGTGGCCACCTTGGGCAGCAGATGCTGGGAGAGGGCAGCAAGGTGTTGGAGGAGAGAGTTTGTATGCCACATGACCTGCCCCACACTCCTTAAGTTAGCCCGATGCCCTCAGGAGCAGGAGAGGACACTGTTCCATCACCAGTGTGGAAGAAAGTGTCAACTGCCAGTCCAGTTGGCTTTTGTACATGGAATGGGAGTGAGCGCCATCTTGTTCTTTGCCTCAGGCAGCAAAATATCTTGGGGCAGCCTTAAATCTGGGCTTCATGGTGGCATTTGGAAAAGTGCTGAGAAACAGTATCAGCAAATGCTGGCATAAGTACAGGTACAGATCACAGTGAGAAATCTGGGAATGGACTCCACTGCTGAGTGTTATTACAAAACTAATTGTAAACATTTCCAATAATCTGCTGTAGGGAGGGAAAATAATTATTTATGAACTGTACAACACAAAAGCAGGGAACAACCATTAATGGTTTGTATTTGGAATGTCTACATCTAGGCAATGATTATAACAAGGTATTAATTACATGTAGAGTCCTCATCCTTTTCTGCTAGCCTGGAATAGACCATGGCATCATGCTTATGTTAAATTGTTGCTTATTATGTTTTGATATGATAATCAGCCTAGAACTGATACAGGGAGGACAAGAAACTAACTTTGTCCTCTGCTCTCTCTCTCTCTAGGGAATAATTTGGGAGTCCATACAGAATTAAAGTGATGCACTTAAGGAGTAGCACTGACTTGGTTACGGAAAGCTACATCTGAAATTTCCAGAGGATTATATTATTCCTTTTTACTATTGTGGTGGCCCTGAGAGAAGAAGGGGTAGATTTGGGGAAACTCCGGTGCCTATACATTAACCAAAAATGAAGGACGACAACTGTTTACATGCTGCCCTTATATGCCTGGGAATGCTATGCTACAGTCTTGCCATGGCAACGGAAAAACTGAACCATCCAATGCCATCATCACTCCATGGTCACCATGAAAAAGGAAAGGAAGGGCAAGTTCTCCACCGTTCAAAAAGAGGATGGGTGTGGAACCAGTTCTTTGTAATAGAGGAATATACGGGACCAGATCCTGTGCTGGTGGGCAGGGTAAGATCATTTTTGAATTTGACCGATAGTTGCTTTTTAGCCCTTTAGGAGCTTTAAAAAAACTTACTTGGTTATTTCTTGATTATTTATTTGTTGCCCTTGTACTCTACTGATCTTCCTGACAGTTCCTTACATATTGCTTACATATGATGATTCCCAAGTACCTTCCCATCCAACTTGGGTTCAGGGAAAGATCCACTTAGTTTTACCAGCAGAACCACACAAGTGGTAATGCATACTATCTCTAAGATGGAGAGCCAGTTTTGTGTAATGGCTTCAAAGTTGGCCTAGGACTGGGGGAGACTCATGCTGAACTTCCCAGTCAGCCCTGAAGCTCACTGGATGTCCTTGGACCAGTCACCATCTTTCATTCTAACCTACCTTGCAGGGTTGTTTTGAGAATAAGGGGGAGTGGGCAGGAGATCCCTGTATGCCACCCTGAGCTCCATGAAGGAAAGATGGGTTAAAATATAATTCGTAGATGGATGACTATATAATGTGGGATATACTCAGTGATGTTCAAGTGCTACATCTCTTTGTTTAGTTCTATGTTCAGGGAACATAGTAAGCTGACTTAAACCAGGTCAGATAATGGGTGGGTTCATACATAACAAGAAGCCAACATGGGTGCATTTCCCTGTGGGGCTTTTTGTCATGGTGGTGGCTGCCATTTTGAACGTTGAAGCCACATAAGGAGTGCACCATACCTGTCATTATGTGTGAACCTGGCGAGTGTGGTTGCTGGGGTGGTTAACAAGCCACCTGCAACCCTTAAAGAGGCCATGGGTTCTGGGTGGCTTGATAATCACCCCAACCACCCACCCTTGCTGGGTTCACAAACAACAGCAAACTAGGGTGCGCCCTTGCAGCAGCTCACATATTCAAAATGGCAGCTGGCACTATGACGAAAACCCCCACAGGGAAATTCATCCATAGTGACCTCTTGTTGCATGTGAACCAGGTAAATGACTGGGTTTAGATAATACAATAACCCACACTCAAGGGTTTAGTATGGATTGAGTGTGGGTTGTCGTTGAACTGTGGGTTGTCGTTGGAAACATAGGTTATTGTGTTGTCTGAAACCAGCTGAGATAACAAACCATGGTGAACACCCCATGGTTCACAATCCAATAACAAATAATGGGTTGTTCATGGTTAACAAGGCATGGCTTGTTAGTGCAGCTCGGTTCAGACAAGATGATGACCCATGGTTCAACAACAATCCACAGTTCAATAACAGGCCTGTGGCTTACACTGGCTCAGCTTGTCTGAGCGTGGCAAGCTAAGCAGGGTCAGGCCTGGTTATTACTTGGATGGGAGACCCCTCCTCTAGTTTCCTGCACTGAGCAGGGGGTTGGACTCGATAGCGTTGTAGGCTCCTTCCAACTCTATGATCTATGAAATCTATGAAACAACCAATACTCAACCCTTCAGTGTGTGTTATCTTGTTGTCTGAACCCAGTCTATTTGTCTGTCAAGCCCACAACTACCTTGTCTGGCAGATGCTGTCTATGGTCTTGTGCAGAGTTCTTTCTCTGTTGCCTGCAACCTGGTCCCTTTTTAACTTGAGATGCGAGGGACTGAATCTGGATTTTCTACATGCAAGGCATGCATTCTTCCACTTAGCTATGGTCTGCTCCCCCTAAGTATTTAAATGAGTACTGACAGTGATTTTATTGTGGCTCCTGGGACTTAACTGCTTTTGCTTTATAGGCCTATTATGTTTCTGCTGTTTATATTAATTGTATGGTTTGTTTTTTTTTGTTATTTGTTATTTGGAATTCTCTGCATTTTATTAATGTTTTCTAAGACACCTTGTAAACATTCTTTGAAATTAAAAGTCAGGGTAGAAAAAATAATAATAAATGAAATAGAATAGATATATCTTAATGAATCCTCCCGAGAATCAGGTTGGAAAACAACATATTTCAAAACTAGTCTGTTCTGTCATGATGAGTGTATACTGTAATTCTTACCTGCTCCAAAGTGAAATAGCAGCCCAACACTGAAAAATCAGAGAAACTCCTAAAGATTATAATTATTAGGGAGCAATCCTACAGCAATGCCCATAAGCCCCTGAACTAGGAGGCTTATGGTCATCCAATGCAGGGCAGGAGGAGCAGTAGAGGGAATCCCCACCTCCCGCCCTGCATTTTCGCTAGATGAGCTTTTTTGCCCACCTAGCTGGGGCACTTCGGGGGGGGGGGGAGGAGGAGACTGGTGAGACCTCAGGCTAACTCTGTCCACCCACCCGAACACCCCTTTTAACCCTCTCTGAGGTTGCTTTTCAAACTTCAGAGAGTAGCTGGCTCAGTTCTTTCCTGCCGGCTGCAAGGGGGAGCGGGGTTGGAACTCTGATTCCCAGCTCCGTGGTCAGAGTGCTGTCTCCAACCTCGATTCTGGGAATCTGAACTATCCTATGGCCCCTCAGAGGCTGTCCCATAATGGGGTGGCTCACACTTTTTCCACTTTCCTGAGCACAAGTGCAGGACACTGAGAACTGTCAGTTCAACATATGAGGATCTTTGCTATGAAGGGATCTACTGGATCTACTGGCCAACGCTTTTGCAAGTAAAGATCCATTTGCGGCTTTGCCTTCACTTCACAGCACACCTTTTATCAGCTGTCAGAGGAAAGCAGAGCAAAAGCAGATTTCATCTATCTGTAGCCTTGTTTTTTCAATGTTCCTGGATGGTGCCTCCTGCACTTCGACAACAGACATTTCCCAGGACACTGACGAGGCAAGGCTTCTCGTTTCAGACCCCTGTAAGTGCTCAGGTGTGCACTTGTGAAAGACCATTAAAAAACAACAACAATTAATGCAAATTACAATTTGCACAAATATCAAGACCATTTTTTTAAAAAGTGCAAATTGCTCATGGACTAAAAAAATAAAAGTAAAATCTGATGCAGTCTGCCACCACTTGCTGGATCAGAAACACTGTGGAATTCCATTGGGATTAAATGAAACAGAATTTCCAGTGTGGCCCATTCCTAGAAATTGCTTTTGATAAGAAATTCAAA
Source organism: Shinisaurus crocodilurus (assembly GCA_021292165.1). Lineage (NCBI taxonomy): Eukaryota > Metazoa > Chordata > Lepidosauria > Squamata > Shinisauridae > Shinisaurus > Shinisaurus crocodilurus. Next base: position 15,843,305 of record CM037887.1, on the reverse strand, counting down.
GGAGAATAAATTTTGGATAAATTCTCATGCATTTGGTTTATCCTAAAAAAAGGTAGTATTCTGTCAATGTTCTGATTTTGTTTTTATTCTAATGGACCAGTGCAGCTAGAAACATTTCATAAGGGCATAATCCTATGCATGTTTAGACAGAAACAAGGCCTACAACTCCCAGCATGCCCCAGGCTGGCACATGCTGGAAGTTGTAGGCCTTGTTTCTGTCTAAACATGCATAGGAATTGCGCCCTTAGTACCCTATTTTCAGGTCTCCTCCTACTGCCCTCACCACTGCCACCCAGTTAATGTCTTTATTTTTCCTGACTTCCTCCACTAAAATGCTTCTTCACAGATGGGAGATAACTTTGATGTCTCCTATGGGCCTCCTTACTAACCCAGCCAACTCTCTGTACTGGGTAGAGTGGGTAGGCAATAGGCATGGGGTGAAAATCAAGGCATCAGAACAAGGCTAAACCACCAAAAAAAAAACAGTTTCCACTACAAGTTTTGAAAAGCAACAGTGACTAACTTATTGAGCCCCTTTGAAGACAGGTGGGATAATGATGTAAGACAGGGCTCTTTGGTCCCTAGATGTTGCTGAAGCTACAGCTCCCAGAATCCCTTGCCATTAGCCACGCTGGCAGGGTATGCTGGGAGCTGTAGGCCAGCAACATCTGGGGACCCAAGGTTGGAGAGCCCTGGTCTAAGCATACATAGGATTTTGCCTTAACTAGACCAATTCCCATCAAAGCTTTATTGTTATTTTCTCTCCCTGATAATTATGGTGTTTTGTCCATCCCAGTGGCTGTCCTTTTCTCCCACCTATGCACAAGGAACTCTGGAAGTGGTAATTCTTGAGAGAGCAAGAACAGGGAATAGGGATGGGTAGAAAATGGTCTGGTTTACATTTTAATGTGAACTCAACTAATTTCACAGTTTTAAACCAATACGCAAACTAAAACTCAGTTATCCTTCAAAATTCATGGTTCTCCAAATGTTGCAGTGGAGTTCTCCAGTTTAAAGAAAAAATTGTTCACAAGGGTATATAGTTGGGGGAAGTACACCCCAAAATGCATATATTAGTGAAAAGAACACTCAAAATGCACATTATATTAGATTTAAAAAATGTATATTAGACAAAATCATGTGAATTAGAAGAAATGTGCATGTTAATTTGTCTGCAAACTTAAAAAATATTTGTAAAATTGCACAGACGTGCTCAGATTTATTTGTCCATCCCCAAGAGGGATGCACAAATCTCTGTCTCTCAAAGAAATCCTAGTTTAACTGGAAAAGCACACACTCTCTGCTCTACAAAAGGGCCTGGGTCAGTGACTCACCATTCAGAATGTTGTTTGTTCTGCCTCTAACACTGCTTCTGATTGGCCCCAGAAAACCTCAAAAATTCTGGAAAACAGTTATAGATACAGGGAAATAAATTTCCATAAATTTAGGGATGTATGAGAATTTCAGTTTTGCTTGCAAAACATGCAAGCATGCCCTGTTCAAAGCTCTGAACGCAAGTGCGAGCATGTGTCCACCAAAAATATTTGTAAATTGACAAACACGTGCTCGTGTTAATCTTGTTCCCAATTCCCAGTTTGATTTGTGCAAATTTCCTCAGTAGACTGAATCAGCCCTGCTCTAGTCTATGGAGGAAACTTGTGCAAACTTGGGGAGATTTGCACAAAACTCTCCTTTTGATTGCTGCTCGATTTGTGCAAGCTTCTCATTTGTGCCAAGCAAGGAGCGATGGCAAATGCGAACAGGATTCATGCATGAGACGAGCAGTGAGATGATATTTGGAGAATCCTAGTGATCTTGAACATTGCTTGTTTGCCCATCCCTACGGGAATGTCTCCATTTCTTTGTCATGGTAGCAGAGTTGCAGCCTGGGCTGAAAACTCCTGGATCTCAGAGTCCTGGTAAATTTTACGCCATCCCTTCTTTAGGCCCTGATTGCAGCTTATTTCTTTAGTTACTTCCCCCATAAAGTTCTACTTTATCTTAGTTTGAATTTAAGGAGTACGTTGTTTTTGAACGGAATACATTTATAGGGCAGAACTAGTTAACAATAAAATGAGAGAGAGGGAGAGAGAGATTATAAAGTTAAATACAAGGGAATGGTTATTGTGCCCCCTTTTGTAGCAGCAAGATTCAGATTAAGAATGCCAGTTGTTAATATGGGTTGAGTGAGCTGCAGTGACTTAGTTCACGACTTGTGAAATGCCCTTGCAATGTGTGAACTGAAATTCATTATAAATCACCCGATACTATCTTGTGGCCTTCTGGGCTTGCTCCCAGAAGACAGGACACAGGTGGCCAACCAAGAAGACCACACCAGTGCTCAGATGACCTTTCCAGCACCGAAACACTAAAACCAGGCTTCAAACATCTTAGTGCCAATAGAACAGTGTTCTCCAACCTTGGGTCCCCAGATGTTTTTGGCCTAAAACTTCCAGCATGCCCCAGCCAGCGTAGCTACGCTGGCTGGGGCATGCTGGAAGTTTTAGGCCAAAAACATCTGGGGACCCAAGGTTGGAGAACACTGCAATAGAATGATATAAATATTAACTATGCACTCTAGGTTCCCATGAATTGGCCTTCACCTGGGCAGCAACTTGCATTTGCTTTACCCAGAATGCACCAGGTTTTCCCCCAGGAACACCACACAGTACTCAAAGTGCCCCGAAGTGCTGCTTCCCTTACATCAGTTGTGATAGATCAGACCTATCTGAGCAAGAATTTCTCACCATTGTATGAGCTTAAAGAGGATAAAATGTGAGAAAGTGGAGATGGTCTCAATATTCTATATTACATATTCCTCTCAGTTCTTGGAGCCAATGTCTGTAGCATTATGGAATTTAGGGAAATGGGACTCTGATTTCATTTCATATATTAATTGCTTTAGTGCCATTCATTAAAATATCACAATGGGCATTAAATAGCTAAGAAATTGGAAATTGGTTGGAGGCCAATGGGTGGTTCTTTTGTCGTCACTCCATGATTCACCGAACTACTTTTATATTTCTTGACTGCAGCTAATAAAAAGAATCTGATGAATATAAAATCTTCCTTAAAAGATATTCTACTTTCTCCTCTTAATCTCAACAACTACTAATCAGTTTTACCTTCCGCATTTGTAAAAAAAGAAAAAAAAAAGAAATATATCAAAGTGTATTTTGTACTAATCCTCAGTGTGCTTTGTGAATTCTCTCTTTAGAATATCTATTCAAAATTACTTGCTAGTTATATCCATTGCGGATATGCCCAGAGGTGTCATGGAAGATCAGTTTCTGTACAAAAAATATATGAGTAAAAATCTGGTTCCTTCCTATCTGATGAGCTTACAATCTCAGGGGAAAGAAGGAAGCCATTTCAAAACCCCAAAAAATTCATTAACATTTTCAAGTCAGTGCGTTGACAAATGGTATATATTGGCTTTGAAAACAATATATTTTGCATTTTCCAGCTTCATTCCGATATTGATTCTGGTGATGGGAACATCAAATACATTCTCTCAGGTGAAGGAGCAGGCATAATTTTTGTAATCGATGACAAATCAGGGAACATCCATGCAACGAAGACACTGGATCGGGAAGAAAGAGCTCAGTACACGTTAACAGCACAAGCTGTGGACAGGAATACCAACCGACCCCTGGAGCCACCCTCAGAATTCATTGTGAAAGTTCAAGATATCAATGACAACCCTCCAGAATTCTTACAAGAAAATTACCATGCCAATGTACCAGAGAGGTCCAATGTAGGTACGTAACACAAGAGTCCATTACAGTTCTTCTTCGTGGTCTCTGTGCATCACAGGTTTGGGCTCGGTGCCTGCGTGGAGATAAATCAGGAAGCTTCTAAAGCTGAGGAAAATTGGGCAGGAACCCCTCCCCCATCACCTCACTGCGCATGTCCATGTGGGTTCCTGCCCGATCCCTCAGTTCCTCTTTCACCACCATTGTGGCCAGACGATAGGGAACTTCTCCCTTGACTTGTTGAGTGAATTTTGCTGAGGGCCGCTCAGAGTGGTCTGCACCCCCCCACCCTAGCGATGATAATATTGGGAGACCTGGTTGTTTAGGCACCTGTATGATACTTCAACCTTTCTCTTTCTATAAATTTTATTTTCACATTGATACCATTCCTCCCAACCCTCCTACAAACGGCCCAGCAGACTTGGTCAACACCTGCATCAATGCCCACCACTGCCAAGAGATGTGAGACCATATATAGTGTGCAGGACAGTGCAAACATTTTATTTTTGCACCCGGTGCCAAACTCTGTGATTGTTGAGTCTTCCCAGTCCAGATCCAGCTAACAGCATTCGGCACCTGCGGACAAGGAGGGTCACCATCTGGACCTCTTTGGGCGCAGGATTTACTCATCCACCTATCTCGGTCTTTGGGTAGCAAACTACTAGGCAACACTGGCCAGGTACCAGCTTTTCCTCTGGGAAAATGTTGGTTCCCTGTGCGATTACCTGCCCAAAGACAAGAGGGAGTTGGCGTGGGTATTTCAGGACAAGGCTCAAGTGAAGGCCCCAAATAATTGCTGCTTACCTGATCTGTTATTAAGATCTGTAAAAGCGTTGGCTATTGGGCAGTACAGAAATGTAAATCATCATCATCCATTTGGGTTTATATTAGGATAAATAACATTTGTTCAGGCCTAGTTCTTACAAATAGCATATGAGTAAACTTGTCTCTTGACTGTACCACTTAAGACCACAGCTGAAGGCTCCCTGATAAGACTCTCTGCCCAAAGAAAATTAGCTGGGAGAAGGCCAGAACATAGTTATTTTTAATTTTTTTTTTGCTGTTTTGAGCATTTTATCGCATAAACTCTCGCCTGCAGTCTGAAGTGGCACAATCCAGCCAGAGGTTACTACCTCTTCTGACGTTTGTGAGAAGTGGACCTCCATCTCTCTATGATTTCCTAGACAATGTCCCTGATCCAACCAGCTCTGCGAGGTAATATGCAACTAGCGGGCCCAGATGGAGACACACGATCCCTATCTTCCCAGAGTTCAGCAGCGGGGGTCCCATCCATGCCCATTGCGCTGCGCATCTGTATCACTTGTGGATTTGAATCTCCTTTGCCTACCTCAGTTAAGATTGGAAACTACTACTATATTCTGTTTATTGCCAGCAATAATGTTACTTGTACAGTGTGTATATACAGTGCCTGCCTATGGCATTGGCAGTTTAAGGCAAGTACAAGACAAGAAGTGAAAAGCACAAGCCTGATAGTACATCATATATATATGCAAATCAAATGAAATGGTAGTCCCGTGTAGCATGGGATGGCTCAGAGTGGTCACTGCTCTTGCAGCCGTACAGATCTTAAGTGCACAATTAGACAGATGCTCACCATGATCTGCCATATAGACTCCCTGTCTGCTCTAGGTCAGAGCCGCAATACAAGGGGAATTGATGGGTGGTCCAGGAACATTGATCCAATGAACAACTGTCTGGGAGTCACAAGGGAACTGCAATAATTCAAGCTGGTGGTTGCTGGTTAGTGAAAGCATTTCACTTCCACCCACTTACCTACCGATAAGGGAAAGGCATGCTCCGTAGCAGTGACATCCATGTAATTGAATTGCAATCAATGGACATCATCATACTTTAGAATTCCCCCCCCCCCTTCCTTAAATGCAGACTGAGCTCCATGTCAATTACTCTTGGAAATCTCTGGGCAGCCCTAGATAGTCTTTAAACCTGGTTTCTGGTAGTGTTGTACTGAAAAAATTATCCACATTTTTCCCCAACCATTGTCATTCAATTTGATAGAAAAGAAATTGCTTTCGAAAACATGTTCAAAGGAGGGAAAAAATTGAAAATGGTCATGTGTGGGGTTTGAGGTTCCTTACTTATGAGGTGGCTGAGGCGTCTCTGCAAGTGTCCAGTCTTTCATTGTACAAACATCTCTCCAGCAGCGTACAGCCTCCCTATCTTCCTGCACCTCAATGTATTTATTTATAATCTGTATGTGCCTCTTAATATTAAAAACAACAACACCTCAATTAAAGCCCAGGTGAAGATATCATCAGATAATTCCTTCCGCATGGGGCTTTTTCAGATCAGGAAGCATGGGCAGCCAGGGATGCTGCAGAGTGGCTCTCTTGCCCCAGGCTGATCCTACCCCTGGTGTCTGTAAGGCCCTCCTCTCAGCTAAATCTCAGATTACCATGTTTCTTGGTCACACTAGAATGTAGTGGAAGGTTTGAAACTGGTTGATTCTGAACATTTTTCTCTCCTTGTCTAAACTCAGCCAAAGGAATTTTCCACTTATGCTGACAATTATTACACATATAATTTTCATATATTGGGAAAGGAGGGTGATGCAAGAGGAAGTGTATAATGACTACCCCAAATAGTAATGTTACCCAGTTACTGTGGGGAGGGGAATTAATTAGATTTCCCATAATCTCTGGCACAGCTTGGTGATTTACCAGTAAAATCTGTCCTACAGAAATGGGACTTGAGTTTTCCAGTGCTTAATTAGCAAATAATCTCCAATAATTGTTATTTGTTTGTGTTTTTCAAAAAAATAAAAGTGCATTTTGAATACATTATCTGTGCTTACACCATACATGTGGAGTTCACATGCATATTTAATTCTGAAATATATCTTCCACACTTTCTATTTTAGGTACATCTGTTATTCAGGTGACGGCCTCAGATGCTGATGATCCTACTTATGGAAATAGTGCCAAACTAGTTTACAGCATTCTTGAAGGTCAGCCGTACTTCTCCGTGGAAGCACAAACAGGTACTACGGAATAACACCTCTAACTGCAAGAAAATAGACCCCTTCCCTAAGATCGGGACTGGAAACCTCCAGAGGTTGTTGGAATACAAATCTCATTATCCCTGATCGTTGGCCATGCTGACTGGGGTTGATGGGAGCTGGACAGTATTTGGAGGTCCACAGGTTCCCCAAACCTTCCATATCAGGGGTGGACAACTTTGGGGAATTTGGGGCCACTTCCTCCCAGACCCCCTGTGGGTTGCACTCATGCTACTGCTACGCCACTGAAATGCAATATCGCGTGTGTGTGTGCCAAACCTGACCCCCCCCCAAATCAGCGGTTTGCCACTGAATTCCAGTGACAAAATGCTGTGAGGGTTAGAAGTGACAGATTTAGTTTGTTTTCAAGCTAAAATTTTCACTTCTTAGTTTGCTGTTGGAATTTGGGGGGAAATCATAAACTGGATGGAGGTGGTTGCCACTGCACCACCAAGTTTCAGTGTCACAGCATTGGGAAAGATTTTTTCCCCGTTGCCAAAGGCAATGGCAGTTCTACTTGCTGTTGTAAAGATGCTCCAGTTAGTAGCATTGTACCTGCATTCTGCACCAGCTGCAGCTACTGTGCCAACCATAAAGGAAGCCCCACATAAAGGCCACTGAAGTGGTCCAGCCTTGAGGTCACCAATGCCTGGACTATTATAGTCAAGATATCCCAGTCCCAGAATGGCCATAGCTATTGTACCTGGCAATGCTGGAAAAGGTGCTCCTAGCCACAGAAGTCACCTGGGCTTCAGGTGACAAAGATGAATCCAGGGGCATGCCAGCTATGCACTTGTTTAGAGGGAGTGCAATCCCATCAAAACCAGGAGACTGACCTATATCCTAGACCCAGAAACCAGTTACCCACAAAACCTCCATCTTGCCTAGATTCAAGCTCAGTTCATTAGCCTTCATCCAGTCCACTTTTCTGTCCAGGCACTGCCCCAGAGCCTACAAAGCCACACCTGTTTCAGATGTTATAAAGAAATAGAGTTTGGTATCATCAACATACTGGTGACACTTCATTCCAAATCTCCTAATGACCACTCTTAATGGCTTCATATAGATGTTAAACAGAATTGGGGGCAAAATAGTGCCTTGCTGCACCCCATCGCATGGATGGCAGAGAGCCAAAGCACTTCTCCAGTGCCACTCTCTGGAATCGACTCAACCACTGAAGAGCCAGTCCAGGAGTATACATTGTCCAATGGTATCAAAAGCTGTAGAGTGTATGACCTGCTCTGCATATCCGGCCAATGACAACTTGAGACAGTCCCATGGTTGTCATGGAGGCCAAGATGTCCCAAGTCAGTCTAGAGGCAGCCTTGGCATGGATATTGAGGACCATAATTCTGACTTCCTCCAATAGCACAGTTGAGACTACCTTGGTAAGCTTGAGCAGTGAGGCCACTGGGCAGCAGGGTGGAATGGTATATATGCAGTATCCCTGTTCTGTCTCTGGCCCAATACTAGATGTAGACCCTCCAGCCCAGCTCCGAGATGAAACCATTTCCTGATATGAGAGAGTCATCCAATAAACCATGATAGTAGTAAGTAAGTAAATAAACCATGATGAATCTCCACCCCCCCAGCCTCCAACCTTGTCCTTGTGCTGCATCATGTACCCAGGTGGGCCATGCTAAGTGAAATCAGGCCCACACACTCTCCATGATGCATGCTGCAGTTCACAGGAGACTTAAAATCCTGCTTTGGGAAGGTTTCTAAATTCTGACTTGTAATTGGTGTCAAGGACTTGGATTAAAAGTAAATCATTCAAATCAAAATCACTTTGAGCACATGGGCAGAATCTTATTTTACTTTCTGAGCTGTAGAAGAACCTCTTAAGAGAAACAATGTTTCATTTGTAATGTAGCCAACGGTCATGAGAAAAGCACAGTCTAAATCAGGTAGTTACAGACTTTGGCACACCATCACTTCCAGTTCTACATAGAGGTTGAAATTTCATATCATCAACTGGCTTCAGAGAATGCATGTACAACATGTGACACACCAAGCAAAATGCAGCTTGTTAGCCATGAATTTTGGCCTGCCAAGTAGTAGAGGTGTGCATATCAGTCTTTTTCGAGTCTGTGTCACTTTCACACGTGTCCACCCTTCTCTCCCATTTCTGCATTAATCCAAGTACCTCCTACCAGGGAGGCTCAGAGCATGGCACAGGGAGAGGGTCCTTCTCAGTGGTAGCCCCCCCCCCCAATTTGTGGAATGCTCTCCCAACTGAGGCCCACATGGGTCTAATGCCATCTTTTTTGGCATTAAGACTTTCCTCTACTTCCAGGCATTTGGTGGCATTTGATGGGCTTTTTAATATCAGTGGTTTTATCAGGTCCAGATATCTTAGTTCTTTTATTTATTTATTTATTTTTAATTCTGTATGTTAAAGATTCTGTATTATGTTTTTTATTGTGCTGTAATGTTTGGGTTGTAATTCCTGTGAATTATACAGAGAGCTTTGTCTATTGGGTGGCATAGAAATGAAATGAAATTAATCTGCATGGGGTGGGGGGAAGTGGAGGTACCAAAAAAAAAAAAACTGTACAAAAAAACTTAAAAAAAGAATTTTCTCTCAAAATACTGTATGTATTTCTAAAGCTATGCTGATATGATCCTTGTGCTGAGAACTGCATTAGAACATTCATGATGTGTGAAAGCCGGTGGATAATTTCATTCTAATTCACACATTACTCCAGGAGGTACAGATAAAGTCCATTTGTATCAGAACTTGCAATTATCAAATTCCTCAAGCATTGCTACTAAGCTACAGAAACTAGAGCTGTGTCGAAAATATATCCCACTTTCTCCCCCCCCCCCAACCATTCTCATTCCATGATAGAAAACAAATTACTTTCAAAAAAGAAATTCAAATGAGAAGAAAATTTTGGACAAGTTCTCATGGGTTGGATTTGGGTTTCTTGTGTTTACCTTATTTATGAAGTGGCCGACAAATCTCCTGTCTTTCATTGTAAAATCATCTTTGAGGCAGCCTGTATCTTCTTTGGCTTCCCACACTTTAGTTAAAGCGCAGAGGAAGACATAATGAGGTAATTCCTCTCATAGGGCTTTTTCAGATCAGAAAACCCAGGCAGCCTGGGAGAGCAATAGAGAGATGTGTAATAGAAAGGAAACACACACCACACGCTCAGCCACCTTACAGGGATCAGGCAAGCTCAAAAACACCACCAAAATAAATTCAAATCAAATTATACAACACCCTGAAAAAATGGAACCCTCTTTCATGGGGGAAGAAAACTTTCAGGAAATTGGATGGAAGATTTTGAGACAGCACTAGCTCCACCTCTTCCCTGGACTTAGACACAGCACTGTCCCCCTCACATCTGCATTGTGGAGGATGCAAAAATACTCTTAGGGAAAAAGAAAGAAGCTATGCTACAAAACTTGCTAATGGAGAGTCCTACCTGTGAGAAACTGTTGGAGGACTCCCCCCACCCTGGATGAAATTCAGTTAAATTGTTTCCCCACCCCAATTTCTCTGTCAAAAAAATATGGTGGGGAATTTTGTAATGCCATTTCTACATAGCTGTAACAAAAACAGAAGGTTTATCAAGCTGCATTCAGTTTGGTGGATCACAACATGGGCAGCCCCACTCTAGACCAAATCTCCTTTGGCTATGCTGGATTTATAATCACTGAACATTAATTGTCTGGTGCACAGGAGGAATCTGGACCAATACTGAAGCAAGTGAATGTATATGATACCAAGTTGGATTCTTAGTGTGAACGGAGTGCTTAAAGACTGCTTTCTAATCCTTTCTCCCCCTTCTTTTGCCTGAAGGTATTATTAGAACCGCTCTTCCCAACATGGACCGAGAAGCAAAAGAAGAATATCATGTTGTCATACAAGCAAAGGACATGGGAGGACACATGGGAGGACTCTCAGGGACAACCAAAGTGACCATTACACTTACTGATGTCAACGACAACCCACCGAAGTTCCCACAGAGTAAGTTAAGAACATAAAAAGAGCCCTACTGCATCAGACCAAAAGTCCATCCAGTGAAGCACAGTGGGCAACAGTGGGCAACTAGATGTCTATGGGAAGCCCATAAGGGGAGCATGAAAGCAATAACCCTTCCCCACTGTTGCTAGTGGTTATTCTGTGGCATGCTGCCTCTGGAGATGGAGGTGCCATATAGCTGTCAATGGCTAATAGCCATTGATAGATCTACCCTCCTCCTGCTCCTCCTCAGTATTCATTGACACGCACCTGAAGATGGAGGTGCAAGCTCCCTGGAGAATCATGCATAATAATAATGTCTTTAGTATCCATCAAATCTCTGAGCAATCTACTTTAGAATCAGCACACATGGAATGTCTGGTAGATATTTTGCCCCTCTTGTCTCAGAGAGATGACAAGAGGCCAAAACTGGAGTTAACTGAGGTGCACAATGAGTATGTTTGATTGACTGTAATATGGGGGGGGGGCATTGATGTCATGACATTGTATAAGTGATTCTACAGATGATAAAAGAATTGTATTCCATTTTTATTTTGGTAATATATATCCTGTTTTTCCTCACGAGGTGGACCCAAAGCAGCTCACACAATAAACATAATACAAAACATAAAAACAAATCCAATATAAAATTAAAATACACACATACACACACCCCAATAACATAACACCAATCATATAAGTAACAGCACTAAAATAACTTTATCTAAGAGAACGACAGTGCAGTCCTATACATGTCTACTTAAAAGTAAGTCCCATTGATTTCAGTGGAACTTACTTCCAGGTAAGTGGGCATAGGACTGCAGCCCTAATCAGCTAAAAGCCTTCTGTAATAAACATGCTCTGGCCAAACACCTAAAATAATAAAGTGTCAGGGTCTGGTATACCTCCTTTTGGAGGCCATTCCACAAAGTGGGTGCCACTACTGAATAAAGCAAGGGTGAACATGGACGCTCTGCCCCCTCCATCTCCATCCTAGTTTCCCTCTGCCAATTGGAGACTGTTCTGCTTCAACGAAGTTCAGCACTTTGTTATGCAAACATAATGCCAATTGCAAGAGAGAAGTCAAAGCAAGCCAAAAGTCAATCAGTTTACCAGACAAACATGGATTTTCCAGGGAGAAGTCAAGAGACATAGCCAAGGTCAAGTGCACAGGATACCAGTCAAGTATAATCAGAATTCCATCAGACAGAAGTCAGACGGTCAATAGCATGGAGGTCCAAATACGAGCTGGGGTACAAGATACAGGAGCTGCAACAACAGTATTGTTTCCAACAAAGGCTAGACTGAGCATGCAGGCTTATGTCACCAGAGCCTCCTGAGCCCTACCCAAGGCTCAGCTGCAGCACATTACAAGCCTTGCTCCTTAGGAGTTCTTGCCTTTTGAGGAGTCCTTCTTTGGAGTCAGGTGCTTCTTCTTAGAGGAGCCCTACTGATTTGCCTCTTAAGGCGACAATGCTCTCTGGGACTGAGTGCTTGTTCAGCCTCTGACTCTGAAGCAGAACTTCCCTCTACCTGCAGGGATGGACCCATGGTCCTCTCCCCCAAGGGCCCAGGCTTCCCCAGGCCTCCAGATATGGATGGTTCCATGGTATCATCTATCTCTGGGAGATCTAGTTCCTTGGAGGAGGAGGAGGATTTCTCCAGTAGAGGCACGACAGAGGAGAACATCTGCAGTGAGGAGACTTTTCTACACATGTAGGCTCCCCATGTGATTTCCAAGGGTTCTAATATGCAAAAAATACATATGCATACAAAATGTGTACAATGTGTACAAATGTTTGTGCATATGAAAAGCCACATGAAAATGCATATTAATTTTCATGCAGCCTTAAATCATCATCATCATCATCATCATCATCATCATCATCTGATGTGGAAATGGAATGGACCAAATTTGAGCTTGAAAAAATGTAAACAGTATAGAAAGTGAAGGAGACAGAATTGTCCATCCCTAAATTCAAATTGAGTTTGGGGTCATGTATTACGTGGCATAACTGACCACATAAATCTGAAGTTCTCCTTTTTAAATGTGGGAAAACTGATGCATAAAGGGGTTAAACCATTTCCTAGTGGCACACCGTAAACCATTTTCAAAGGCAGGATTAAGACACAGGGGGAGGTTTGGGGCTTGTGTGCCTCACTTTCAAAACATACTGGATGATGATGTTTTAAAAACATACCCCTGCTGAGATCAATAGGATGTGGTCTAGACTTTTTGTGGGAAATGCTGGAAAACCTGTTAACTGAGACAGTTGAGACTACGCTGGATCAAAGCAATAAAAATGCACTTCAGAGAGAAAATTTATGCATTGTAACAAGAGAGACTGAAGAAATGGTATCACCCTTCTTCCAGATCTTATTTTTATGAATTCATGCACACTGTGAAACAGACAAGGACTCTATTCTTAAAAGCAATCTGTTTAGATTTCTTTTCTATCTCAGGGGTACACAACAATTGCAAAACATGGATGTCAGTTGCTTTTCAGTGGATTTATCTGTTTATGGAGACTTTGATTTCCACTTATTTTGAGGGCTGGTAGGCAGTGTTTGTACTTGGATGTCAATACCACAGTACCAAACATATCTCTGGTAGATCAAACATAAAAGTGTCTAAACATGTATTTTTATCCCTGCTCTTTTTTAAAATTTAGGCAGGCAGAGGGCAATCACCATACACATCTCTTTTAATGAAGAAAGTGGTAAAACTGCATAATTGCACTCAGTTATAAGTCTGTTCCATTCCATCTTGACATAACTCTATGATTATTATATTTTTAAAGCCCTCCATGAAAATTGCATTAAATAAATATTTAAATTTTATTAGTAAATGTATATTTTTTCTCCAAATATACATTTCTAAACACATTTTCTCTTTAAAATGCATTTCTAAACACTAGTAGATAACTAACAGAGTGATCCTATGGTTCCTAGACAGTGTCTAGAGGGCCATAGGATTATTTGGATTCCCAGCTCCAAGGCTGGAAAAGATCTTCGACCTTGGAACTGGAAATCCACACTCAGATCCCTCTCCACGCCCCCATTCAGCCAGCGCAGAAATTTCCATGTCAGCTCCGAGGTCTTAAGACTAACCTCAGAGAAGGGGTAAAGAGGGTGTCCCAGGGGGTGGGGAGAGGAGGAGAATGGGTCTGTCAGGATACAACGTATCATGTGGCACTCTAGCCTCCTTCCCTCCCCATACAGCCAAAGCTATATGTCCAAAATCGGCCATCTAGTTGATTTGCAGGGTGGGAGGAGCATGGAGGTGAAGATTGCCTCCACTCTCCTCCTGCCCTGCATAGGATGCCCATAATTCTCTGAGTTTTGGGATCCAATGGGCATCCCTATTGGATTGTGCCCAATGTGATTCATAAATGGGTCTGGGACATGTGAATCAGGTCAGTTTCTATCAGAATACAGTAATACCTTGGACTGCAAGTAACTTGGTTTGAGAGCGTTTTGCAAGACAAGCACATTTTAAAATATTTATTTAATTTTTTTTTGACTTGATATACAAGCGACGTCTTGCAATACAAGTACTGTAGTACGGCTTAGTACCACATTTTTGATGATGATGATAATAATAATGATAATAATAATAATAATAATAATAATAATAATAATAACACCACCACCACCACCAAAGAGGTTAATAAGATAAAATCATGATAAAATACAATAAAACCAATAATTAAAACAATCAAACAATGATTAAAAAACAATAAAGTCTCATTAAAATGATCAGGGGTAGTTAATAATGCTGGGGTAGTTTGCCTAGGCAAAAAAGTTTATCTTCAGTTGATGGCAGAAGCACGCCATACTAGGAGCCTGCTGGATCTCAATGGAGAGATTATTCCACATGGTGGGCACCACAATTGGGAAAAACCATCCTCGGCACCATGGCCAAATGACCCTCAGTAGGCTGTGCTATGGTAAGCAAGCCATGCTCTTCAAAACATAAGAGACCGGGGTGGCCTATAAGAGAGAAGGTGGTTAGTATGAATTAGTATTAATAATAATGTCTGATACTGCTGTTGAATATTTATATAGCACCACGTCGTCTACCCATTGGGCCATAGTGACTAAAGATATTGCCAAGCTTCACATTTGCTGGTTTAGAAATATGGATCTCAATATATGTCTCATAATACGTGTCATTGGACAAATTCCTGGAGGAGGCAGCTATCAATGGCTACTAGTTCTGATGGTTATATACTACCTCCAGTATCAGAGGCAGTATGCCTATGTACACCAGTTGCCGGGAAACATGGGTGGGAAGGTGCTGTTGTACTCATGTCCAGCTTGTGGGATCCTGTGGGCAGCTGGTTGGCCACTGTGTGTGAACAGAATGCTGGACTAACCCTAACCCCTGGTCTCATCCAGCATGGTTCTTCTGATGTTCTTATGTTTCTCAAATATGGGGCAAACATCACTGCCCCCCCCACAAGTTCTTCTGTAGTTCTGAATAGAAAACATGCTTCTAACCTTAAATTTTAGTCCAAGTCATGGATGCCAATTAATGTTCACTGGAAAGTAAGCAAAAATTCCTTCCCCTTGCAAGAGGAATAGAAAGGTATTTTTAAGCGAATCTAATAATGTGCAGCTAGCATTATGTGTTGCATTATATAAACCCAAAATAGTTTTATGGGTTACTCTTCATATTAACTTTTTAAACCATCCTAAGAGTAAGATCTGGGTGTGACCTGGGTAGCATTTCTAAAGATGCAGGAAGTGGTCCTCAACATTTTTGTTTTACTGTATTGCGATCCACCTCCCAATGAACTCAGTGACAAAACTCCCATTGTCGGATGGTATCCCCAATTGATGCATAGGCCCAACTATGCACCTGCTATCTATATGGCAGTCATCAAGGAACAAAAACATCCTTACACAGTGTGGGCTAATGCTATACCTATAAATGTGCATATTTTTGTGACTAAAGGTGGGATTTTGGTGAATTTGGCAGAGATTCAGCATTCACCTTAAGATAGGGATAACTGAATCAGCAAAACTCAAGCTCATTAAAGTTCTCAAAATTCCACCTTGACGCTTGTTCCGTCTCATGTCCATATCAGCATGCAAGCGGGTTATTTTGTTCTTTTTACATGAAAATTTGTGTGCATTTTCATGCATTCTCCCATTAATTAAAGTGTGTTTGTATGTATTTTTCAAAAGTATGCCTTTTTCAAATCTACACATGCTGTCAAGTCAGATTTATTATATTCATCCGTGAATCACATTGCATAAGAACATAAGAGGAGCCATACTGGATCAGACCAAGGTCCATCTAACCCAGCATTCTGTTTACACAGTGGCCAACCAGCTGCCCATGGAATCCCACAGGCAGGACATGAATGCAACAGCACCTTCCCACCCTATGTTCCCAGCAACTGAAGTACTTAAGCATATTGCCTTTGATACTGGAAGAAGCATAGAGCCAATCCAGACTAGTAGCCACCGATGGCCTCCTCCATGAATTTGTCCAATCCCCTTTTAAAGCCCCCCAAATTGGTGGCCATCACTACATCCTGTGGAAGTGAATTCCATAGTTTAACCTATGTGCTGTGTGAAGAAGTCCTTCCTTTGATCTGTCCTGAATCTCCCACCAATCAGCTTCATGGGATGACCCCATTGGGTTCTAGTATTGCAGCTCAGATATGTATGGACTTTGACTGCAGATTGCATTGGAGTCCGTGTTCAGTCTGGAAAGTGTGAACTGGATAAATCCTGATGGAAAACGAACAGAAACAAATTTCTCATAATCCCTACCTTAAGAATATTATGAAGTGGCTGAGGGGCGTGTGTGTGTCTTGCATTCTCTTTTTTTACAATCACCCAGTGTGTTCCATAGCCCCCCTGCCCCCCTCTGGACTATCTGAAAAGATCCCCTCATGGACTGCCCACTGCACACAAGGAGTCAGAAAGGTTTCCTGTGGAACTCTTGAAAGTGGTGCATTTAAAAAAAAATGTTTAACATAAAAAAGAAAGAATAAGAAAAGAAGAGAATGTACCACTCTCAGGTGCTCTGCAGGTAGCCTCTCTGGTTGCCCAAGCTATCTGGACAGGGCTTCCTCTGATGGGCTTCCCGGGTAGCACAGGAAGCCAGAGAGACTTCCCTATGGAGCACCTGGAGCACCTATGGAGTGTATGTGTCTATGTGTGTGTGTCTTAAGGGCTTCCTTTAACTAAAAAAAAGGGAGACAATGTGCCGCTCTCAGGGGTTCTGCCGGCAGCCTCCCTGGCTGCTCACACTCTGCAACGCCCATGAGAGTACAGATGGGAGGCTGTGGCGTGCCTCTTCAGCAGGAAGTGTAGAGTTTCATGAAAATAGCGGGTGGGATTTGGCACAGCACTAGCGTAGATCCATATCAGGGAAAATCCAATACAATTCGTTTAGGAACTGTTGGTTATCTCAGTGAACGTGGATGGATTTGTATTCCAGGTGAAAGCCATGAAGCCAATCTTTTTCCTCCTGTAGTAGGTGGGGCTTAGCTGTAGTAGCCTACCCCTTTCCTTTCATATAATTGGTGGCTGGCTTCTGGATAAATGGCTTTGAATACATGGTCTGAAAACTGCCTGGGAGTTGAAGGTCGTTTCGTGATTCATTTTAAATATAATTTTCTCCGCGTTTCTGCATTAACATCTGCTACATGGAGAATGGACTTCATCCCACTCGCAACACATTCTTCATTTTGCCTGTGTGGCCCTATAGCAGGGGTGGGCAACTTGCAGGGGTCAAGGGGCTGCATTGATTCCTTGGAACCCAATGGGGGGCTACACCTCATTGCTGCAAACATTGCTGCTGAGGTAGCAAAAATCCCTTTGTCTTAGCGAAATGTCTTGAGCCAGCCCTGGTCAAGAGGCCGATATTCTATGAATTGCCGACAGCACTTGTTGCGCTGCTTTTTGCACATATAGATTGAGCAAGTCAAAATAATGCACATAAAGAAGCTAATCATAATGGCTCATTTACCAATAATCACTCTCTGCCTAGGTGTTTACCAGATGTTGATATCGGAAGCATCCGTCCCAGGGGAGGAAGCTGGAAGAGTGAAGGCCAAAGATCCAGATATTGGAGAAAATGGCTTAGTAACGTACAACATTATCGACGGAGACGGTATAGAGATGTTTGAAATTACAACAGATTACGAGACTCAGGAAGGGGTTGTGAAGCTTAAGAAGGTAAGCAATGCGATCCTTTCATTCCTGTTAATGGATAATATACTTCATTTTCTTTCCATGCCTTGCGGAAAATATAATAGCCATAGATTATCACTCATGGTAAGAAAATCACAGCAAATGCAGTTTTGGATAATTTGTTTATGAAGCTATGATTAACTTCCAGCATCCCATTTTACTGTTATCTGCTAATGCCTGGAGCCAGAATGGAAGGAAAGAGATTATGAAAAGGAAGCATTGATGCATAGAAGCTTCTTAACATCTTTTTAAAGTGAAGAAAGTACATTATTCTTTTACTGATCTTCCACTTGAGAAATCAACACCATTCGCTCTTCAAAGCATATTGCGTATTAACTTGGAAATAAATGATGGGATTGCTGTGGTTATAAATCAAGCATTCATTTTCAAGTTGGCAGTACAGTGTGAGTTTTTGGATTATGTGAAAATTACAAGGGATTTCTCTTTGTGCGTGCTTTTCTGATGAAAACTTAATTTCAGCTGTCAATATTGCTTCCAAATGCATTTTGTGCTGAGAGAAAGAAACAGGGAAAGAGGAGAAAAGAAAGCAAACCCAGGCTAAGCAGTATTATGGCCTCATCAAGAGAGTGAGTCCACTTACTGGGTTTCTGCTTGCAATTCAAAAAGAAGTTGTCTTTTATTATACAGCTGATGTCACCACCAAAATCAAGCTCAACATCAAATGCAATGTCCGAAATGAAAGCAGCAATGCTTTCAATGCTTCATTAATACCCATGTTTTAAACAACACTGCAAATTGTTTGCCCTCTCTGTACATTTTATTTCAACTGAAAATTTCTCAGCACATCCTAAGCAGGCTGTTCCAAAACATAGTAGAGTTTCAATGAAGAAAGCACTGCTCAGGAGTAGCTCAATGCACATGATGGGACCACCATGGAGAAACTGAAGCTGCTGAATTAGACAGAAGTGTGTGGCTTCTATTCTATCTGACTAGAAGAGTCAGGACAGATTTTGCCGCAGAATGAAATTTGGAGGAGTTTTAATTGTGTTCTGGAGGAGTACTTTCAGAATTTTGAGGTGGGATGGAAGCTAAACTGCTAACATTTTGGAGATAATAGTTCCTTTTAATTTTAATTTTAATAGTTTCTTTTATTTATTTTTTCAGACTTTTTTTTTAAAGTAAAATGATGGAATAGTGCAATAGAACAATTAAAAGCAATCATGAGAATGAAAGAGGCTGCAGTCCAAAAATGCTTGGGTGAGCCAGTGCAGTGTAGTGGTAAGAGTACTGGACTGGGACTCAGGAAATCCAGGCTCTAGTCACCACTCAGCCATGAAGTTCATTGGGCGACTTTGGGCCAATCACTGACTCTTGGCCTAACCTACCTCACAGGGCTGTTGTGAGGAAAAAATGGAGAGGAGAACTATGTAAGATGCTTGGGTTCCTTGCAAAAGGAAAAAAAAGGTGGGATATAAATGTAATAAACAAATAAAATAAATAAGTAAATGGTACATGTGCATAATTCTGTCACCTATGTTTTAAAATCCACATTTCCATGTGGAATTAATAAAAACTGGACAGAAGCAATTAAATGTCAGAATCTCAGAACAATTACAGAACAGAAGTGTTCCATCTGGCTCATCACTATTGAATGAGGGATAGTTTCAGTTCAGTGCTGGCTCTAGGATTTGGGGCATCCAATGAGAGCCCCCTTAACCTGGAAGAGATGGGGCATACAAACCAAGAATTACCTCATGTCATCTCTGATCTTTTTGGATGCCCTGTGCAAGATGTTGAGAACTACTTTTTTGTTGGTCTCTTTGTCAGTCTTGAGGCACCAACCCAGCCTTAACTTTACCTACCCTTTAGTTATAACAATAATACAATATTTCAAATATTTATTATCAGAAGTATCTTACTTTGTCTCAGAGATGAAGAGATGGTCACTAAACATCAGGGGTCCTTGTCCCTTTCATTCCTTAAGCTCCAATTTTCAAATTCTGACATTTTGAATGTTATGAAAAAAATTGTTTCAGCTCCACTGGTTGACATATGAACATCCTTAATCCTTAAGACATAAAATGTGTGGTGACATAATTGTGTGTGTATGGGAGATACACACACAAGTAAAAATAAACTTAGGGTGCAATCCTATGGGTTGTGCCCTCGATGCTCATAAGCCCCCAAACTTGGAAGCTTACGAGCACCCTATGCAGAATCGGAGGAGTGGCGGAGGTGATCTCTGCCTCCCTGCACCTCCCGCTCTGCATTTTTGCTAGACAGCCATTTTTGGCCGTCTAGCTGGGGCACTTTGGAGAACGAGGGAAGGAGGCTGCAGAGGACACAAGGTAGCTCCTACCCTGGCCTCTGCAATATCCTCCCCTCCCTGCTCACCGGAACTCCCCCTTTACTTCGTCTCAGAGGTTGAGTTCCTGACCTCAGAGAGGCAGCCGGCACGGTTCTTTCCACACCAGCTGCAAGGTGGGGAGGGGGATCAGAGTGCAGATTCACTGCTCTGAGGTCGGAGCTCAGTCTCTGACCTTGGACCTGGGAATCTGAGGTATCCTATGCCCACCCAGATGATGTCTAGGGGCCATAGGATTGCTCTCTTAAGTACCGGTATCTTCTGTGAAAGCAGCCTTAGCATTAATTCTGAGTGATGTACTGTGTTCCTGTTTCTTTCAGCATGTTGATTATGAAACCAAAAGGACCTACAGTCTAAAGGTAGAGGCAGCCAATATACATATCGACCCAAAGTTCATCAGCAATGGACCATTCAAGGATACTGTAACTGTGAAAATTAATGTGGAAGATGCCGATGAGCCACCAATATTTTTAGCACCAACTTATATTTTTGAAGTAGAAGAGAATGCAGGTCCTGGTGCTCCAGTTGGGAGGGTACATGCCAAAGATCCAGATGCTAAAAACAGCCCTATAAGGTATGTTTGCAAAACAGGAAGGAGGACTTAAGAGACAAAATTAGTGCTGTGATGAAAATTTCTCCCACATCTTTTTTGATCATTCTCATTCAGGTTATTAGAAAAGAAATGCCTTTCGAAAAGTAATTCAAAGGAGAAGAAATTCTGGAGTGATTCTCATGGGTTGGGTTCAGTGTTCTTGTGCTTACTTTACTCATGAAGTGGTTGAAGAGTTTGCATGAGTGTCCTGTCTTTCATTGTACAATCATTTCTCTGAAGCTGCATTAGAGACAAGACATTTCCACAATCACCCCTTCAGAAATTTTATTCATTTGGAAGATCCTGGGGAACCCAAAAGAAGGACAGCTAGAGCTGAACCAAAATTGATCAGAAGACATTTTTTCTCAGAAATGTCCCGAGATTTTTCTTTTCTTTCCCCACTAGAAATTAAAGGCCACTTTGCAGAATTTCTCTAAATTTATTTCCTCATTTTTTGGGTGGGTTTCACCTTCCCTCTTCCTGCCCACCCAGTGCCCCAGAGCAATGCTAGGTATGGGGTGTTGTGGACAATGCAGAATGGGGGCCAGGCTGCCAGCACAGCTGCTGCAGTTGCCACTTTCAGTGGCAGTGCAACCCCCCCGTCCAAAACAAAACAAAACAAAAAACCCTTACGAAACAAGAAAGAGGCTGTGGTACAGCCCTTGCCAAGGGTGAGCCCCACCTGTGAGAAATGGTTGGGGGATTTCTCCTGCCACTGGAGAAATTCAGTTCCCCAATTTCTCTGCCCACAAATAGGATGGAGAATTTCAAGAGGCCATTTGCACACAGCTCTGGATAAAATTAAGCAAATCCCCTCAGTGGCGATTTAAAAAAATCTGTAAACTAGGGATGTATGGATTTTGTTTACGGTAATCCATTCTATCTGTGCTTCATGGATTGTCAGGCATCTTTCATTCTATCATCCACTCATTGATGGGATCAGATATTTTTTTTCTGCTTCAGAAAATTACACAAAAATAGTCCACTGCAATTTATATGTAACTTTTGCTGGCACGTAACATTTTGCATATTTTTCTTAGCTCAGTGTAAAATCAATGAGCAAAGTGCACAAAAGAGGGGGGGGGAGAGAGAGAGAGACGGAGAGAGTGCTACACAGTGGAAGCTAAAGAGAGATCAGAGATGTATAAAACGTTGTGTGTGGTGTTGTTGTTTTTAAAAGGTGTATATATCACCATATTTTCCAGTAACTTTCATACTTTTGTGTGACTAAATTTGCATACAATTCTGGAAAGGAGAACAAAGGGTTCCCAAGTCCACGGAATCCATATGGCTTGAAAGATGCCTGTCCGCTGTGGAATCTGCAGGTCAGATTCATAGAAAGCCAAAGTCATTTGAATCTGTTTTGGATTTCTCTGACATCCCGACTGTAAACCTATAGATAGCACTATTTAAGGTGCAATCCTATGCATGTTTAGACAGAAAGAAAAAAAAAGGCCTACAACTCCCAGCATGCCCCAGCCAGCTGTGTTGGCTGGGGCATGCTGGGAGTTGTAGACCTTTCCACCCCCTGTCTAAACATGTATCGGCTTGTGCCCTAAGGCATCCTAATCTTTCACAGTAATTAGAACTGTATAAGGAAAAGCAGGGACGAGCATACAAGTGCTGTCTTGATTGGCTTCAAGATCAGGATTCTAACTCACATGAGGGGAGCCTACAAAAAGAGAGCAGGCTCCCCACTGCATATAGATTTCATAGATTTCATAGATCATAGAGTTGGAAGGAGCCTCTACAAGGCCATCGAGTCCAACCCCCTGCTCAATGCAGGAAACTAGAGGAGGGGTCTCCCATCCAAGTAATAACCAGGCCTGACCCTGCTTAGCTTTCCATGCTCAGACAAGCTGTGGAGGGCAACGGGGACTGAGATGGAGAGGCAGAGCTAGCACGCTCACCCCTGATCCCCCTTTCTGTGAATCTAACCTCACGGGAGATTATAACACCCCAACAGGGCTAACGCCCATTCTTCAGTTTGGCTTTTTAACGTTAAACCATTCCCCTTCCTTTCCTCTCTTCTCTGGTTATTTACAGATCACTGCGATTAGGAAAGGGGCCCAATGTGAAACCTCATGTGCATGCAGCTAATTATGCACACATATATTTTCTGCCATCACTAAGTGAAATGTCCATAGTCACCATGCAATTTGAAGCTTAAGAAGAGCAAAGCCTGGGGAATGCTATGCAGCAGCTTGGATATCACAAGGCTTTAAATGTTGGTGTGCATGAATTTGCATACTTGTAGATATACATTGTTGAGAGGCATTTTAACACTCTTTTATTTTTTTATTTTTATATGCTTAGCGTACCTCTTTCCAGACAATATTGAAGTTTGTACCCCACTGCACACTCAGTAACATCATTGGGATGAGGCTCAGTGGCATCCCAGGCACAAGGAGCTCCAAGGTGCATACTTTTCAGGGCAACTGATGTCCATACGGCAATGTTGTTCTGCAAACTCAAATAGAGCTAGTGGAGCACCACCAAAACTTTCCATTGGGCAAGCTGTTGCCCATTATACTTGCCTAACTGGTTGTGCAACTGGGTGCACAACCAAAATGTGTAACCGGTTGCACAACTGGAAAGTGTAAGCAGCTGCACAACAGGTTGCACAAATGGGTTGCACAAGCATAAAGCACAAATGCTTGCACAACTGCACTTGCGCAAATGTAACTTAGTTGGATTCTCTTCTTGCGCATAGTTCCAAACCTAGTTTCCACTAGCACAACATCATTTGCTCTAACGGAATGACATAGTTGGATACTGCCCATATTAAAGACTCGGGTGCCCTAGGAAATGTCCATTTCCCAGAGTCCCTGGCACATGGGATACTGCCATGAAGCATAGGATGGGAGAGAGGGAGGTGCAGGCAACTGGAGTTCAGTCTTAGTCTGAATTGAAAAAGAACTCTTGGGGATATGGTACACACTTCATAATGCAGCCAAGAATTATGAGCTGGCCAAGTTCGCACTACAACCCAGGCAATTGCACACTTCAGTAACATCAGTACAGACATTATATCATGTGAACTATATAGAACATACCTGCATTATATAATAAGACATTTTTAAAAGGGATAGCAGATTCCATCCAACTTTCAATTTTATTATGCTTTTTATATGCTGCTTGTTCAGATGCCAGCTGCAACAGCCAAGAATACAGAATTAGAGTCCTTGTACTTTCCCAATACCTTAACACAGCCCTCTTAGCTACTGAAGAGGCTATATTATAGATAAATTTGCAGTAAATGAACTA
This sequence comes from Shinisaurus crocodilurus, assembly GCA_021292165.1. Lineage (NCBI taxonomy): Eukaryota > Metazoa > Chordata > Lepidosauria > Squamata > Shinisauridae > Shinisaurus > Shinisaurus crocodilurus. The sequence goes on along the minus strand of CM037887.1, from coordinate 15,819,140 downwards.
GCAACATATCACTAAACTAGCAAACCATTAAACATATAATGATTCAAATTTAGCTGACACTGGTTGTTCTAAAATGACTTTACAGGAACTGTTAAAACACATGCAAACCAATATCTATAGGTGAATATGTAAAGAACACATGGACTTTTCACACAAGGTATTTCAGGATGGAATCAAATATTACTAGAGGAACAGGGCTGCTGATGAAAGTGGCACCACCATGTCTGAGGTTATCTCCCTGTAACATGAAATAACACTTAACCCACAATACCATGTCATCACATTATGGATTTCCTCACTTCCCCTAGTGGCAACCCATGATGGAAGGAGACACAAAGGAAGACAAGGAGACACAAAGCATAACAATGTCACATTATTTTGGGATTTGGAGAGAACTTAGCACAGGAAGCCACGTTCAGTGGCAGGATTAGCCCTATTTGGGTGCTCTAAATCACACAATTGCAATTGTATCAAGAGCAGGGCCCCAACACCCTGCTGCCCATACATTATGGGAAGATCTGAAGAGGGGAATCTGTTCTGTGCATGTAGACTCCCACCTTGTTTTGGAACTTGATTGTGCAGGGTTCCAAATCATGGGGCAGCCCATGTGCATAGAGTAGGCTCCCATCTTCAGACCTTCCCCATCATGTGGCAATGGTGGTGGGAGGGCAGGAACAGCAGAGGATGCCACAGTGGAGGCAGGGCCAGCAGGGGACATTCCTGCTGTTCTGTTCCACATGACTGTAATTGCATAATTTATAATGCCCAAATGGGCTTTTGTGTCCTGATCATGCATAGCTTCACCCTAAGAAATGGTTCTAACAACAACAACAACAACACACGACATACAGTTATGAAACAGTTTTCCTCCTGTGTCTGTATGTAGGCATAAGTAAGAAATGGAAATCCATTTCCATCCAGAAGTGATTTAGTAGGTCTAATTAATATTTTTATCTTGCTAAGCATACTGCCGCAAAGCTATTTTTAAAGTAATATGAGATACACTGTTTGGGAGACATTAAATGAGCTGAGGCCACTGAATAATTCTCCTCTAATTACTTCATTTGCATCCCCTTTTAGATATTCAATTGATCGTCACACTGACCTCGACAGATATTTCAGCATCAGCCCAGAAGACGGTTCAATTGTGACCACAAAAAAACTGGATAGAGAAGACAAGGCCTGGCATAATATCTCAGTGTTCGCGTCTGAAATCCGTAAGTGTTTTAACAGAAAATTATACTTAACCAAAAAATAAAATGCTGCACTTCCCACCTTGAGAGCAAAATATTAGTGCTGTGAAGGGCCACATATTGGAACCCACTCTAATCCAACATAGTCACTCTGATCTATACATGCATGGAAAATCACATCAGAACCCACTTCAGTGCTTTGGTTAGGGGGCTGCTTCGGTTTGTTTTTCTGAAGCTTTGGATTCTCACCACTGAATGACTGTATAACAGTTGTCACTGTCAGCATGAACAGGGACTGCTCTGAAGGCATGTGTTGCGGCAACTGTTGAATGGGTCTAGGGACACTGCTGTCTCGATTGGCTTGCAGAAATTCCAGAAGTTTCACTAGTCTTATTGGATTTCCTTTTTATTTTTCCTTCAAATTCCTCAGATGTTTCCCCAGGCCCCTCCACATTCAGATCTATTCCCAAGTCTATTAACTTTGTCCATTGATGTCTCTCAATGGGACACCCAGTGCTGATAAGAGGTAAATGACCTCCTCAGCACACTTTGACTAACAACCTGCATCCATGTTTTCTGTGGACTCCAGGTACTATTATTATTACATTTATTTGTATATGCACTTCCTCTAAGGAATTCAGGGAGACAAACAACCTTGTGTGGCAGGTCCAGCTATTGCAGCAAGGCCACTCAAGTAAACTTTGTGGCTGTGCAAGGATTTGAACCTGTGTCTCCCCAGTCTAACACTTTTGACCATTACACCACATTGACATCCTCTTGAGAAATTTCACTAGTCTGATCAAAAGGAGCAGGGCCTGGGCCATCCCTGTTCAGCTTGCAGCCCGACGTTACCTCCCAGAGAACAACAGCAAGTGGAGGGAGGTTCTTGCCTACTTGGCAACCATATAACAAACTGTCATGAAATTAACTACTGAAGCTCTTAGTTTCCTTTGGATGTCCTCAAACCTTTGTCCCAAGCAGGAACCTGCAGGTTTACCTTGAAATATATCTCTAGGCAAAATTCAGTGGTAGCCAGAATATGGGGGAAAGGAAGATATACACAAATCTGCCTTCTGTGCACACACAGGCTGTAGCTAAGTTGATCTACCCATACGATCATGTGTGCAATTCCACAAGGACCAGCTGCACACCATCCAATGTCATCCAAACTGGTTCAGATTATTGTGGATGGATATGCTTTCAATTCTCCCATCCATTTCCTGATGCCGATGGAAATGAGTCATGAGTGCAGAAACTGCACATGGCTTTCCCTCTTGAGTTATTAATTTCAGAGCTGGCTCCAGGCTTGAGGAGTTCTTTGGCCAGGTGTCCTCTGGTGGGCCTCCGCCTATTCCAGTCAACTCCCTGGTGGGTTTACCTGGTGGCGGCGGAGCACTGAGCAACCACCATTTTAATTTCCCACCATGCCCTGTATGTAGCATCACTCTGGAGCACTGAGGGTAATCAAAGTGGTGGATGCCTGAGTGTTGTTGTTGGTGGGGAAATGGGGGAAGCAGGGTAAATGTCAGCCATAGGCTCTGCCAGGATGCTAGGCCCTTGACAGCTGCCCGAGGATGCTGAGTGGTGGTGCTAGATATGACTATGTTGCATGCAACAGATTGAATACAATTATCTATGAATCAGAGGGCCAGTTTTTACACCAGTCAGTAGAAATCTCCCAAGAAAAGGAATTTTAAAACATTCTAAGATCCTTTTTTTTTTTTTTTTTTTACATTAATCTCATGGAACTGATTCCATGCTTGTCATCAATATGTCAGTCAAGCGCTTATTCTCAGAGCTTACTCTCATAAGCTGCTGTTATTATTTATATTTATATATTTAGAAGATTAAGAACATGAGAACATAAGAAGAGCCCTGCTGGATCAGAGCAAGGGTCTATCTAGTCCAGCATTCTGTTTGCGCTGTGGCCAACCAGCTGCCCATGGTATCCCGCAAGGAAGACATCAGTGCAACAGCACCCACCTGCCCATGTTCCCCTGCAACTGGAGTACATAGACATCCTGCCTCTGATACTGGAGGAAGCATATAGCCAATCAGGACTAGTAGCCATTGATAGCCTTCTCCTCCATGAATTTGTACAATCCCCCTTTAAAGCTGTCCAAATTGGTGGCCATTGGGATGACCCCGGGTCCTAGTATTATGAGGGAGGGAGAAAAATGTCTCCCTGTCCACTTTCTCCGCACCATGCATAATGTTGTACATGTCTATCATGTCTCCCCTTACTCGCCACTCTTTATACCATTCTACATCCAGTAAAATTCCTGAGTGGTGAACAATACAAAGAAAGGGGGGTGGGAAGAGTTAAAATCTTTAAAATCAAATTATCCTAATAAAACTGTCACGGAAGGCTTGTTTAAAGAAAAAAAAATTATTCAGCAGGCACCGAAAAGGAAACCACATTGGTGCCTTTGATGTCTTGTCTCTATGGCTCAAGGGAGACAAAGTTCAACACATACCATCATTGGTTCTATGGCACAGTGGGCATTTAATTTCTTAATCCTGTGGCCAGTTCAATTTTCAGTCAATGGTGAGGAGGCATGTGGAATGTGTTATGCAACACATTACATGCTGGAAATTAATGTTGTCTATTTGAGCTGACAATAGACCACTTTGTCTGTATGCAGCCAAAATGCACATTGAATTTTACTATACAGCCATGGTTCAATTTCAGTTGCATGGCTGTAAAGTCAAATATTCATGCACGGGGCTTTGAAACATCATCACAGTGATATGATTCCACTAAATAAAGCAGTGTTCTCCAACCTTGGGTCCCCAGATGTTTTTGGCCTACAACTCCCAGCATGCCCACATGCTGGGAGTTGTAGGCCAAAAACATCTGGGGACCCAAGGCTGGAGAACATTACACTAAAGGGAGGCTGGGAAAGACACATAGTTCTGGGTATCAGAATTATTGGCCTCCAAGTAACACCAGAGGAAGCTGATGGGGTCAAAGAGGTTTTCTATTCCTGATATTAATGGTAGAAAATATGTTTTATCCTGATAAAACTAACTTTGTCTTTATATTTTTATCCCATCTTGTGTTTCTTCTTCTTAATAACTGTTGTAGATGACCGGAACCATGAAGCCAAAGTTCCAGTTGCGATCAAGGTCCTTGATGTAAATGACAATGCTCCAAAATTCCCAGCTCCCTACGAAACACTTATTTGTGAAAAAACACAGACTACTGAGGTAACCTTTGCCACACAGGTCTAACTTGTGGATGGCAGAGAGAAATATCAATGTTGTTTAGTTTTCTTAAGTGTAGAGTCTCAGAAGAAATTCATTTGAGTATAGATTTTGCTATTGGATGTAAGGTACAGCATATATAGCATATTTTAATTCTAGGCTTGAAGCTCATAGATCGACCACTTTGAAAAGAGTTAGATGCCAAGCTCCTTAGAAGTGCCAACCTAATGAAGTACCGTATTGTTCCGAATATAGGCCGCTCCTGATTATAAGCCACACCCTTAAAGTTTGGTGCTATTTTTTAAAATTAAATTTTTAACCTTTTAAAGTTAGCCCCTGTACAAAAAAACCCCCAACCTCATCCTCAACTCTCAGCCCCCTCACCCTCTTAGCCCCCTCTCCTTTACACGGCCCTTCCATACCCTCTTAGCCACCTCCGTATTCTCTCAGCCGACCTCTCCCTCTCCCTCACACAGGCCCTTCTCATCCTCTCAGCCAGCTCTCCCTCTTGGACCCCCTCACACTTTCAGCCCCCTTCTTCATCACCACTTATCTCACTTTGTGTCACAGCCGATACCCCGCTCTCAACTTAAGCCCCTCCCACTCCCTTTATTCACCCCCACAGGGAACTGCTCACTATCCCCAGTCTTGCTCCTGATTGGAAGAAGCCTGTTTGTTTTATGGCAAGTTTTGCAACCACGGGGTTCTCTCCTCGGCTTACTTCCGTGTAAAAGCAGATTGGAAGAAGTCAGTTTGCAGAGGCAAGGTATGGGCAGTTTTGCAACCGTGCGGTTCTCTCCTCGGCTTACTTCTGTGTAAAAGCAGATTGGAAGAAGCCTGTTTGCAGAGGCAAGGTATGGGCAGGACCTCGGGGCCCAGTGGGGCCCAAATAATTAGCCAGAAAGCAGAGGTGGAGGGTTTTTTTTTGCAACATCCCGATTGTAGGCCGCACCCCTAGTTTAAAGACTTACATTAGGGGAGGAAAGTGCAGCCTATACTCGGGACAATACGGTATTAAAACATTGTCTGAATTTTCTATTTGTTATTTGAGTTTTAGCAAGGCTGGCCCTACCATTAGGCAAAGTGAGGCAGTCGCCTCAGGCAGATGTTGAGTCATCCATGCTGAAATCAGATCTCCTGCAGGCCTTGCTCATGTTATTCCCTCCCCCATTTTCTGAGGGAGCAAAATCGTATGTGCAGCTGTCCAGCTTCTGGAGAAAGGGGCATCATCATGGAAGCTCAAGCTCATGCATTTCTTCCCCTGTAGAGCTGAAGGACCACTACATGTGTGGGATTTTTTAAAAAATGGCACTGGAACTTAGGTTCATTTAGAGGACAAATGTGCAACTTGTTTATTTATTTATTATATTTATGCCCCGCCTTTTTTCCTGCAAGGAACCCAAGGCGGCTTACATAATCCTCCTCTCCATTTTATCCTCACAACAACCCTGTGAAGTAGGTTAGGCTGAGAGTCAGTGACTGGCCCAAAGTTACCCAGTGAGTTTCATGGCCGAGCAGGGACTAGAAACTGGATCTCCTGAGGCCCAGTCCAACACTCTCACCATCACACCACACTGGCTTCAAAAGGAAGGGCATTATTCCTGGGTTCTCTACAAGCTATGATATTGTCCCATTCTGACTATTGCTGCTGTGTAGTTTGGATTGTCCATCTTAATGATGAGCATGAGGATCTGTCTAGCAGGGCAAGGAGAATTGCCCATGGAAAGGTTGCTGAAGCAGCAGGGGAGTTGAGTCAGAGCTAGTACAAAAGGATGGATGGACAGATCTATTAATCTCAGTCTTGCCAAGGTTTTTTTTTTTTTTTTTAGATTAATCATTATTATTTTTTAAATGTGCAGTTTGAATTGCCTTTTTTAAAAAATATCATTTTCACACTTTAGTCAATTGGGAAAAGTGAACACTTGAAAAATGCACGTAGAAATGTGTACTTTTGCTGTTTGAAATGTGCACTTTTCTGGTTCAGAATGAAAGAAAAACAGGTCAAAAATGAAAATGGGAGTGAGCTGTTGTGGTACACTAGCTCCTCATGTTCTCCTTAAATGCTGGGTTAGGAGTGAGGAGGCCTTGTCTAGTTACAGGATGTTGGAGAAAACTGAAATGGATTCAGATGACTTTCTATGAATCTGACCCACAGATTCTGTAGTAGATGAGCATCTTCCAGGCCACCTGGATTCTGCAGAATTACAGACCGTTGTTTTGTTTTTTGCTTTCCAGAATTTAGTTGTATAAAAATATTTCTTTATTTTCAAAGAAATATTTTATACATCTCTGATCTCTCTTCAGCCCTTTCTGTCTTGCAATCGTGTGTGTGTGTGTGTGTGTGTGTGTGTGTGTGTGCTCTGCTCATTGATTGTATGCGGGGAGCTAAGAAAAATACAGAAAATGTTACATGCCAGCAAACATTCTGTAAATTGTGGCATATTTTTTGGCATACTTTCCCAAAGGAGACAAAAATCTGAATCCACCAATGACTGAATTTTGGAGCAAAAAGTGCCTGGCAACCTGCAAAACACAGACAGAATAGATTTAATCAAATCTGTACATGCCTAGTTACAGGTGTGGGTTGGTTCCTACAGAAGGTTGCAGCACATAACACCTATTCATCCACATGAGTTTCCTGAAGCACATCCTGTGCCAGACTCTGCCTCCTTACATTCTGGTGGCATTGCATGATGTTTTAAGATAGCTCTAAAGGGAGATTAGACGAATTCATGGAAAGCAAATCTAGCCAGGGCTACAAGTCATGATGGTGCTCGGCTCCCATGGATTGGAGCTGTAGCCCTGATTAAGTCTGAGGCTTTGCCTTGCCCTTGCAGTCCGGATGCATCTGATGCAGGGCCGTCTACCATGAGCAATAGAAGCTGAGGTCAGGCTAAAGGGGCGCAGAATTTAAAAAAATACGCGCTCTCAGTGGAGGGGGGGCCAATTTGATCTTCCCTAGGGCACCAACTGCTTGCACCGGTCCTGCTGATTGGCCACTGTGCAAAGCAGGATGCTGGACTAGATAGCCCTTTGCTCTGATCCCACAGGGCTCTTCTTATGTTTATGTTGTGCTGGGGAACATGTATGAGTGTATGCCCTATTGGCAACTATGCAATTTTCTTTCATGAGTAAATTTACAAATAAGGAAACACTTTTAAAATGCATGGCATGCTTACACAAGTGCCGTTCTCTTACAGCCATTAATTACAATTACTGCAGAGGACAAGGATGATACAGCCAATGGCCCACGATTTATCTTCGGTTTGCCACCAGAAATGATCCAGAAGCCTAATTTTACTCTCCGAGACAACCGAGGTTCGTACTGAGGTTCACTATACTGGATGGAAGCAAACTAATCACTCATATCATGTCATACAGCAATACACTAGTTAACCATGAGTGGTTAATCTAGGACTCTGGCTATCTTAGGCTGAAAGCCTTGCAAAGGTGCATGAAATGCAACTGATGATTACAGTAATTCCTTTAGTGTATCATCACCAGCATTCATCCTGATCAGTATGCGTAATATAAAATCTATATGGAAGATGTGTTGCAATTGCAAGGACTACTAGGCAAGGCTTAATATGCAGCAATTCTTCTTTATTAAAGCTCACTCTGGTGGCCTCTGAGATTTCAGGAACAGCAACCAGCATGTCATCTCTAAGCCCTATTAGATTAAACAAAATAAGATGGAGAGAGGGAAGTCTTTTGATTTGTTGGTGCCTCTCAGATATGTGAAAGAATGGCGTGCATGTGATAAAAAACAGAAATGATGAATGGTGCCAAATTCTGCCACATCCCCATTCAAAATTCTTTACAGTCACTCTTCATTTTACTTTAACATTGCTGGAAAATGCTAGGGCCTACATCCTGGCAGTCCGCCATGGCCATAATCTTGCTAGCAAGTCATTATCAAAGTAAAACAATGTAAATCTCCTTTCAGCCATCTAGATGAGGATCCTCTTTGGAGGATGAGGGAAAGAAGCTGGGGTGCTGTTTGGATATGGCGTAAGCCGTCGGCCCCAGCCTCTCCCCCCCCCCCCCCGGCAAGACCCTTTTCCTCCTCTCCAAGGCTGATTTGTGATCTGGGGGAGGCAGCCAGAGCAGTTCTTTCTGTGCCGGCTGTGAGGGGGTTAGGGCGGGGGCTTGCCATTCAGAGTCCCAGCTCCGAGCTTGCAGGACCTCAGAGCTGTGGCTCCAAATAATCCTATGAGCCCCCAGGCAAAGTCGGAGGGCCATAGGATTGTGCCCTAAATGTGATATCACCATCATCATCATCGTTGTTGTCTTCATAGTAATATAGCACCACCAATGCACATATGCAAAAGGAGTTTTGTGGCACCTAAAAACTAACAATTAACAGTAGTAGTAGTAGTAGTAGTATATACTAGTAGTAGTAGGCGATCACTCGTGACCGAGTAAGATTGTCTTCCAGGATAAAATTACAAAAAGAAAATTATAAAAGGAGGAAATTGTAAAAAAATTGTGTAGACTGTAGTGATGGGTCCATAAGTGACTGTGGAGGCCAATTCTAGATCCACACAGCTTCCCACAGTGAGGACACAGGTTACCAGATGGAAGATGGTCCTGTAAAGGATTCGTTTGACGTGCTTTTTGCTTAGCACATTTCTCCCTTTCACCTTGCACTCGGGCATCTTCAAAGTCCATGGAACCTTTGTGAAAGGCCAACCTCCATTTAGATCGTTCATGGGCCAGAGCTTCCCAGTTCTCGATGTTTATATTGCATTTTTTTAGATTAGCCTTAAGAACATCTTTAAACCTCTTATACTGACCACCGATATTCCGCTTTCCATCCTTGAGAGTTGGGAATAAAGTAACTGATGATGATGATGATGATGATGATGATGATGATAATAATAATAAGCACCATCAATGCGCATAAGCAAACAGACTAACACATTTATTATGGCATGAGCTTTCATGGAGTGTTCTCCTGAGTTACACATATTGTGGAAGACTGGGAGGGGGAGAGAAAATGGTTACATGTGGTGGTGGTGGTGGTGGATGTAAACAGTGAGGTCAGAGAGAAAGGAAATGCAGAATGTACAGACAGTGCAATGATAATCACATTATTAACAATGGCCATTCACAAAAAAGAAACACAAACAAACAAACAAACAACAACAACAGTTGTTAGTGGTAATGCAGACATCCTGGCATTGGTAAACTAATTAATACATGTAGTGTAATAAGAAATCTTTATCCTGGTTTAAGCCATAGCTAGTTTAGTTTAGTAAAGCAGTTTAGTTGTTTCATGTTGCAATCGTCTGTTGAAGTTCCTTTGTTCAAGGATAGCCACTTTAAGATCAGTTACAGGGTGTCCCCCCTCTCCCCAGAGTTCTCTTGTTTTGGTTTGGTTTTAATATTGCCATTTCTATTGTCAAGATTTGTGCCCATTTGTACTTTTGCATAGAAATTGGACTGTTTGTCCTATAGAGAACGCAGAAAGGCATTGCTGGAAGGTGACGGCATATATCATATTAGAGGTTTAGCAGATGAATGAACCCCTGACATAGCAGATGACATTGTTACATCCTGCAATATTGTTCCCAGACTAGACATTTGGACAGAGATGGCTTTTTGGGAATGCTACAGGGTCTTGTTTCTGCGTCTGTATCTTAGTTATGTGTCCTGTTGCTGCTGGTGAGTAACTGTTTCAGGTTGGGGCGAGGGGAAGCTTCTGTAAGCAAGTACAATGGGGAGTGTCATTCTCCAGGATGGGCTGTAGCTCACTGATGAAACACCCGAGTGGTTTTAACTAGGAGCTATAGGTGACAACATGTGGTGTTCTGCCATTTTCTTTTCTAGTTTTGTTCTATAATACCGGTAGATTATTCCTGGGTACAAGTCTGGCCTTGTTGATCTATTTCCGCCCCCCTTTATTGGGTAGGTATTGTAGTCTAAGACACCCCAACTATGCTGGTGCTGATGCCTGAAATTTTGGGTTGCCCAGTTTGTGTATTTAGTGTAGCAGATTGGTCCTGAACGTATATAGGAAATTCCTTCATCAGGTTGTGTAGTTCCTGGGATCTGAGGCCTGTCAAATGCGGTGTTGGACTGTTGGTGAGTTTCCCCTCACGCTCCTGTATGTAGTCCAACTTCTTCATGGTGATGGCAGCTCCCCCTTGATCTGCCTTTTAAATTATGATGCCTATTCTTTCTGAGCTTGCGGATGGCATCATGTTCCGAATGGCCCAGACAGTGTGGTAAATAAGGAGGTGCAAATCAGTAAAACTCACTTGTAGAGGTTCACTGAATTCCACCTCAAAGCAGGTTCCAACTCATGTCTGTATCAGATTGAGAGTTTCTGGGGTTTTTTTCTTTTTCTTTTTCGGTTCACATGAATATGTGTGTGTGTGTGTGTGTGTGTGTGTTTGTGCATTTTTCCAAATGTACGGATCAATTGTTCACATTTTTGAAATGAATGCATTTCCCCACCAGGGATTAAAGTGTGTTTATGCACATTTTTTAAAAGTATGGGTTTTTTTTCCCCATGCGTATTTTTTGAATGTATGCATTTGGGAGTGGGATGCATTTGTTGTTATACGGATCGCATTGCAAACTTGAAAAATGTATGGAGTTTGATTACAGATTGTGTTCAGGTCTGCGTTCAGGCCCAAGAGGTGTGAACTTGATAAATTCTGGTCAAAAATGAACGGAAATAAATTTCTCCTACATCCTGGGTGGTAAATGATACTCTCTGCTGAATACCTCAACTTGGGCATAGTAGCAGAATGAAAATAAAAAAATAAAAATAGACCTTTCTGTCTGGCTCAGTGTGTGGCTAGATAGATTCATAATATACAATAGATGGATTCAGGGTGTGCCCTGTTGTCAATGGATGCAATCGTTTAGGCTGTTTGGTTTCTTTCTGCTTCTTTAGGGAAACAAACTGTATGCGATAGATGAGTTGCCTTGTGTTGTAGAATTTCTGCCAGGTGCTGTGCAGTATTTCCCAAATCACTTGGGGGGGGGGGCACAGTCTAAATGGGATCTCATACATAGTCCCATTTAGACCATTGCAATGTATTGTGCATGGGGCTGCCTTTAAAAATGGTTCAGAAAGTGAAGATGGTCCAAAATAGAGCCACAAGATTTATTTATTTATTTGTATTTATTTATTTATTTATTTTAGATCCCACCCTTTCTTTCCTGCAAGGAGTCGAAGGCAGCTTACATAGTCCTCCTCCTCCTCCTCCTCCTCTCCATTTTATCCTCATAACAACCCTGTGAGGTAGGTTAGGCTGAAAGTCCATGACTGGCGCAAAGTCACCCAGTGAGCTTCATGACTGAGTGGGGACTGGAACCCGGATCTCTCAAGTCCAAGTTCAGCACTCTAACCACTATGCCACACTGGCTCTCAGCTACATGTGGAGCTTTAATTGGGACTGGGAAATTGGACTGTATTCCACCTGCTTTTTATCAGCTGCACTGGCTCCCAGTCCATTTCCAGGCCCAATCTAAAGTGGTGGTTTCAACCTTTAAAGTCCCCAATAGTTTGGGACCAGGTTACCCGAGACCAGGTTACCTGAAAGAATGCCCAACAAATGAAGTGAAGTGGGTAACCACCAGGGAGAGGGCCTTTTAGGTAGTGGCATCCCGGTTATGGAACAGCCTTCCTAGAGCTGTTTGCCTAGTGCCATCTTTGTGGTCTTTTTGGCACCAGGTGAAGACCTTTTGGTTCAGCCAGGTTTCTTAAATAATGTCTGTTTTATGGTCTCGACTTCCTAGCATTTAAAAAATAATAATCTGTGTGTCTTTTTTAGATTTTAATAATTTTTATTGTTTTATATCATAATTGTTGTATTTGTTGGTGAGCCACCCAGATAACTTGTGCTATTAGGTGCCTGTCCAAATACTGTACATACGTAAATAAATAAACAAACATACTAAGCATGTTGATTACTGCTAAAATATGCCCTCTTCTGTATTAAATATATATAAATTAAGGAAATCCAGTGATATAATTATTGTGACACAAGCAACGTGTAGGGATTGGGCCCACTGTTCCTAGAAAGGAGGATCTGGTAACAGATTCTGAGTCTGATATGGAGGAGGAGAGGAGAGGAACCTGCAGATGGCTTGCCAAGGCCAGTGGACATAGAGATAAGCCAAACAGTCCAGTGAGGATAAATCAGTGTCAAATTCTGTGGGAAAGCAAATTCTGAGCTCCCTGATCTGGGCGGGCGAATCAAGAGTCACTAAACCCAGGGTCAGACTGTCAGCTAAGGAGGAGGGAGCAGCTGAGAAGTGTCAGGCACTCCCAAGAGATTGGCTCCGTAAGAATAAGGAACCGCCTTAGGGGTGTGTGGGTGGGTAATTTGAGTCTGGAAGGGGGGGAGAGGTTTCCAGTTTAGAATCAACTTCTCAACGAAAGGTCATTCTTCCTTAATGGCTAGTAGTATTCTAACTAGGTTTGTTTCTTTTGTGATTGATTTCTGCAGTCCACTTCATTTGTACTTTTAAGCCAGTTTGCTAGACATGCATTTTCTAATAAAGTCTTTTATTTTAAAGGGGAAATATGACCCAGACAGGACAGTAGCATCCAATGAGAAACAGAGAGAACAGAAGGAGATCTGTCTAGCCTTCCTTGTTCTAGTTCTTTGGAACATGTGGCGGATCATGTTTTATTTATTTTTTTATTTTTGTTTTTTTATTTCTTATATTTAACCCGCTTTTTCCTGCAGGACCTAAGGTGGCTTCTCTCCTATTATTCACAACATTAGTGGTTAGTTATATGTGATGAAGAAGAAGGGCACAGATCACCTGCTCTGCCATTGTGCCTGTACCTGCTGGTCCCTGTGGAGGTGGTGTTGGTTGTGATGGCACGACAATCATGTCATCTGGATAATGTATGGACTGGGACATAGCTAACCAGTATTGAACAAATCTTACTTGAGGGCTGGGGGGGAGGAGTGTTCTTCAAATGCAATAAGCAATACCAGTTCCCTGGATTGGTTGAGTCCACTGACTTTATTTTTCTTTTCTTTGAGGAAGGAAAGGTTGAACTGACAACAAAATCTAGAAGAAGCCAGGCTCCTGGGCCCATGCAGGTGGCAGAGCGTGGGAGGGGGAGAGAAGTGGGTGCACAACACCCAGTGTTAGGAACCAGTGATTGGCTGTGCTGCACCCCGTGTGAAATCCCCTCAGGCCAATTGTCCTATTGCTAATCATATCAGGGTGGGCAGGGGAGGGGTTAGCAGTGGACTTGACAGGGATCTTCTTTCTTTTAGGCAGTTCTTTTTGACCAATGTTGGTGATGAAAAGATAAATTGGAAAAATGCATGCCCTGTGTGAGATGTGCCTTTTCTTTCCAAGTCAAAAGCAGCAGGCCAGGTGTCATGGCAGCAGGGATGCATAAATGCAAGACAGAACCCCCCTTCATGTATTACTCCTGTGAAGGGGGCATCACATGATCACTAGCATTAGCATGGACATCTGTGGGGGGGGCAGGCAGCATGCCCAACCATTGGGGAGGGAGCAGGAATACAGCCCAACTCCCCAGTAATCCCATGATGCGAAGGGGGCTAGATAAGAGTTGCTGTGCAATCCTGTACATGTCTACTCAGAAGTAGGCCCCATTGATTTCAATGAGATTGACTCCTAGGTAAATGTGTATAGGATTACAGCCTTAAAGATGCATAAAAAAGAGACCAAGAGGTTAAGTAGTTATGAACTGTTGTACCTTTGTCAAACTGCTTGACTTAGTATCAGCCTTAAGAATTGTTAAACGATAATATCACATCAGATACTGCCGATTTTAAAGACTGGCCTCCATCCAAATAATTGCTTAACTCCTTGGATATTTATTGAAAGGTCAGCCCATTATTTAGCTAATGTGTTAACATGGCTTACGCTGGCTCAGCTCGTCTGAGCGTGGAAAGCTAAGCAGGGTCAGGCCTGGTTATTACTTGGATGGGAGACCCCTCCTCTAGTTCCCTGCATTGAGCAGGGGGTTGGACTCGATAGCCTTGTAGGCTCCTTCCAACTCTATGATCTATGTAATCTATGAAATCATTTAGGTAACATGTGACCTGTGCTGTAGCTAACCAGTACTAAACAAATCCTTGTTTTCTGGATTTCAGTCACTAACTTCCTATCCTCCCCGTTTTGGGAAAAACAACACCGCTGAATGGAAGAAAAATTCTAAGAGGAATATTTGATAATCAGTTTAATTGAATTGCTTTAGCAGATAACACCCTGGTAGGTTTTATTGCCTACCCCCCAACATTTTAAATCCATTGGGTTTATCTTTCTCATCTTTTCTTTTACCAGTTCTCCAGCCACTTGACAAATTTCTTAATATATTTATATAATTTTCATGAGAGGGACAACCCCACTGCATAGTTAATTTGTGTGTGTGTGTGTGTGTGTGTGTGTGTGTGTGTGTGTTTATTCATAAAAGATTAAGCTGGAGTGTCAAAGTGAATAGCAGGAATTCAAGGCTTCTAGCAAGCAACCTTTTTCCTGTGACAGACTCTCTTCCAATTTGCAAGTTTAATAACTCAAAGTTTCTTCTCTGCCATTTGTAAACCAGAGTAATCTTTGTATCATGCCACCATACTTTTAGGGAATTTTCTAGTTTAAAAGGGGGGGAAATGGCTTTATTAACTGCAGAAAACAGTTAATAAAACCTCCAATGTTGAGGCCCCTGCCAAAACTTTTAAAGTGAACACCATCCAACAATGTTCATTTAATAGAATTTCTCCTACCCATCTCCTAGAAATAATTACATATTGAAATAAAAAGCCACATTTTACATCCTGCTAATAGTCAGTGGTATGACCAGCTTTTTCAGCCCATTTTCTACAGAAAAGACAAGATAATGGGTAATTTAATGCTGTGATAAAGCACTGTATTGCTTTCATTTGGAGTGTTTACTCACATTGTGCCATGTTAATAGACAGCGGCCTTCTTACCTCACACTCTCTATACGCATTTGGCATCCATTCTAATCTCATGATGGCTTTCGGAATGTACTAGTACTGCAGGAAGATCAGAGGCAAGCCATTTGAAATGGATTATACACACATGAATTGCTTTATACGAATTCTCTTTTAGCCTTAGCATATAACCAGGAGCTCTGGAAGAAGCAGCAATAAATAAAGGACCATCTTGCATGGCTCTCTGTCATGCAGCAGAGGTGTCCTGCAGCTTTCAGTGATCAAATACACATCATCAGCTCTGGCCCGCAATAGCTTCAGGATTGGATACACAGGATTGGATACACATCCTCCGGAACTGGAAAAAAAGAGCAAAACATTCTCTGAGAGGGTTCCCATGACACTTTAAGTCCCATGGAATTTTAACCCAGCGCTATGGTTAAAATTCCCAAGTGCTCGACACATGTTCGGGCACTTTGGAATTTTAATCACAGGGCGGAGTTAAAATTCCCAAGGGGGGGTCATGCTTCTCCTGCCCATCGGTCCTCCTCATGGAATCCTGGGGGCACTGCAGGAGCACCCAGTTCCCCCCCCCCTTCTCCGCAGCCGCTGCAAGCCCTTTCAGGCTCATTGCAACTTGACTTTTTTTTTTAAAAAAAAACCCTTTTTCTTTTCAGATGGCGAAAGCTGCCTTTAGAGGCAACTTTTGCGACCCGGTTTGGGGGCATCCAGGAGGTGTCCCCTCCAAGGGTGCCCAGAGGTACCTTGAGATGGGCCTTCACCCTCCTATTTTTAGCCAATTTTTTTGTTGAGTGTGTGTGTGTGTGTGTGTGTGTAGGGGGTGACATCAGGTATCTCTTGCCTTCTATATGGGTGTCCAGTATAAACACCACAGTCATTAAATAACCCCAAAAGGAGCATTGCATGATGTTGTGCTGTTGTGTGAGTACAAATGTGTGAATTTCACCTATTGGAATTTCTTTTGAAGACTTCCTTGTAGGAAATTCACACAGAATGTTTTAAAGAATGCGTATGGACTGTGCCATGATAACTGAATAATTCCAGTGATTATGTGATGTCCAGGACATGACTAATTGTGAGGACAATAACAATGTCTTTGCTATTCTGAAAGTACTATTGTATCATGCCTGGTGTACATCTGGAAATTTGGGAAGCATTATAAGAAATTGCATCTAACCAGATGTGGCCGTTCACCTGTCCAGGGAGAATCCTGAGATGTATGAATATGATGACTACTCCCTCAATACAGAAAGATCTCTGTGATGTGTACCTTAGATTTAAACAGGAGAAGTCTGTCAATCTCAGGCTGTAAGACCCCCCCCCACTTTTATAAAGGCTTCTATGTATGCATAGGACATTAAGACTATTGACCTCTTTCTCTTTGATGCATTTTCAGTCTGCTCTGCTGAGTTAAATTTCCCCTCTGGTACAACAGGCAGTAAATACGATAATCTATACCAAACTTTCTTTGGCTCACTTCTTCAGGAAAAAAAAGGAGTTAAATTAAAAGAAAGGAAATTTAAATGAAAACAAAACAACCTGAAGACTTTTTCCAAGGTGTCTGGAGGAACATCAAACATAAGGAAATAAGTATTTGTGGATTTAATATACTATAAACATATAACACCAACCAATTTATGAAGGATTTGATTATGAGGTAGCAGCTGGCTGATGGTACTCTTGAAATTAAAAAAAAAAAAAGTTACGTGAATGGAGTCTGGAATTGTTTGGAATGGATATTTTCCTCCCTTCTGCCACAATACATTCAGACTGGCTAATCAAGTGGTTGCAACAGAGGGGTCATGGCTCAGTGGCAGAGCACCTGCTTTGCATGCAGAAGGTCCCAAGTTCAATCCCTGGCATCTGCAGGTAGGGCTGGAAAAATTCCTGCCTGAAACCCTGGAAAGTTGCTGCCAGTCAGTGTTGACTATACTGGGCTAGATGGCCCAAAGGTCTGACTCAGTATAAGGCAGCTTCCTATGTTTCTAACATGATCTTTTGGAGGATGCAAGAATTACAGTTTTAAGGCAGCATGGAAATGATTATGGACCTTAGGATAACACAGGCCAGTTGCATGGACTATAGTTTTTCTTCTTCTTCCTTTGATATCAAAGAAAGTTGAGGGAAAAGAGCAAGTTGGGGGGGGAAGCAAATATGAGGATTTATCTTGGGATTATATGTTACCTTACCTCTTACAACATTGCAGTGTTGTTATTGCAAACAGACCATAGAAAAAATACCAGAACAAGAGTCCCCAAATATCAATATAATGGGTTTCTCAAGACAGTGAAGCAGCTGTACAAGCCTTCCCCTGTGGTAAAATTTAGGTGCTACCCATGATTCTCTTCACATTGGCAGTGAGCAGATCAAATGGAATTATGGGTGAAAAATGGAATTATAGCTGCCTTGAGCACTATTTTTAATGGAAAGGCATGATATAACTTTAATACATAGATAAATAGATGTATAAGAACTACCGTACAAATACCCACAGAGTGCTCTCAATAGCTCCTGTAGGAAGACATGCAAACTCATCTGAGAAACAGATGATTGTCTCATTGATACCCCCGGATTGCCAGTGGGCCATTCCGGTTTTCTGTATTTCATGGATCTGAAATGACTTGAATGAATTGGCAATAGATATATTGGTTCAGTCAAGAAATGCATCATGAAAAATCAAGATATTTGTACCCCACCTTTTGCAACTACTCAAACCTCCCTCCCTAAGGGAGAATTCCTTCACTCTGTTTCAGATAATTAGTTGATATGTACCAGGCACTTTATATCTTTAATCTGGTACCATAGAATCTATCAACCTCTAGTTACATAGATTTCATAGATTTCATAGATCATAGAGTTGGAAGGAGCCTACAAGGCTATCGAGTCCAACCCCCTGCTCAATGCAGGAAACTATACTATAGTGGACTGATTTTCACCAAGGTAGTTTAAATCATACATCAACAGTGCAATCCAATGAGGCTGCCTGTAAGCCTCCCAACTCAGAGGATTATAGGCATCCTATGTAGGGCAGGAGCAGCACGGAGGCAATGGTCACCTCCGCACTCCTCCCACCCTGCAAAATACTTAGACGGCCGATTTCAGCCATCTAAGTGTTTTGCCACAGAGCACGAGGAGGGGAGGCCGAGGTGCGGCGAGGATACTACGCATGCTGGTGGAGCCTGTGTCCTCCCCGCCCACAAAACTCCCATCTCCGAGGTCAGTCTTGTGACCTCAGAGCTGCAGCCAGCACAGTTCTTTCCGCACTGGCTGTGAGGGCAGAGGGAGGGTGCTCGCTCCGTGTTCGAAGTCCCAGTTCCGACCTTAGAGCATGTTTCTGAGGTCAGAGCTGGGACTCCGAATTATCCTATGGCCATCGAATTATCCTATGGCCATCTAGACTCTGTCTAGTGGCCATAAGATTGCCCTCCAAATTTGCAGCTTTCTGATTCTTAGATTGACAAACAACATGCGTACTAAATTGCTACTGTGGCGATAAAAAGGTAACGGTTTGCAACTAAACAGAACTTCCATGCCAACCTGGAATATAATACCAAACCTATGTTCATGCGGCTAACATGCATTTTCCGGTATAAAGTGTGTGTGTGTGTGTGTGTAGGGTTGAATTTGTTCTGTTTGGCTCTCTTTACACATAGAAGGATACTAAGCAAGATTCTGTATTTGAAGACAAATTGCCTAGGCAAAAGTAATAGCTGGTAGTTACTGAAAAGAACAATGTTTCTCTGTGACATGGAAAGTAAATGTTAATGTTCTGAACAGACCCTGTCCCTAAAGCAGCTGGTTTAAAATCACGCTTTTTAGCAGATTCCTTCGAGAGGAGGAATTCACAGGCATTTAAGTACTGTCCTGCTACTGATAAAATAAATAAATAAATGAATATAAATAAATAAATAAATATGCCCACATCTGATTATAATCACAGACTTCGAGTGGAAAAAATTACAGTAGTGTTTGGCTTGCACCCACTTCTTTAAAACAGTAAATAAAGTCTGAGGAAATGATAGCATTAGGAATTAGCTTCTCTGTTGAGCCAAATTTAGTTCCAGGGCTGGCTTTGCTGGAATTAAGCCCAGTGACATTATGTCTGAATATATGCCATTTCTTTCAAGTGCTCAGATACCATGATGTCTGCCAAGGCAATAAACTGAAAATATAAAGAGAGAGAAAATTATTTTGACAACTACATTTAAATAGGTATTTAGCTCTATTTAAAAGTATCACATAAGTCATTATCATTTGAACTTTTTTAAAAATCAAACACTGAATGACTTAAAAGATGGCACAGCTCAAATTCAGAGCGTGATCCTGAGCAGTGTTATCCCATAGGTAGGTTCCATTTATTTCAGTAGGACATGCACAAAATAGTGGTTTAGCTTTAAATGCCTGAATGTTAAAACAGACTGGTGGGGAAGAGGAAATCATCCCTCTACCAATGAGGAACAAAACACCAGTAAAATAATACCATTGAATGCTCTAGATCAGGGCTCTCCAACCTTGGATCCCCAGATGTTGCTGGACTACAGCTCCCAGAATCCCTTGCCATTAGCCATGCTGGCTGGGTATGCTGGGAGCTGTAGGCCAGCAACATCTGGGGACCCCAAGGTTGGAGAGCCCTGCTCTAGATAAATGAGGTCCAGTGCAACTATATAGAGCTGTACGTTTCTGGGCAAAACAAGTGTTGTATCTGGAAGAGGTGGGCATTGCACTCCATGGAATTCTGTGGTTCATGACGGGGGGGCGGGGACATAGCTCAGTGCAGATGAGTGCAGAAGAGTGCAGCTCAGTGCAGAAGAGCAGATGCTTTAGATGCAGAAGATCCCACGTGCAGTCCCCAGTATCTTCAGTCAGTTCAGGTTGCATTTTTTATTTTTATTTTATTATATTTATACCCCACCTTTTTTCCTGCAAGGAACCCAAGGCGGCTTACATAAGGCGGCCTCCTCTCCATTTCACCTTCACAACAACCCTGTGAGGTAGGTTAGGCTGAGAGTCAGTGACTGGCCCAAAGTCATCCAGTGAGTTTCATGGCCGAGCGGTGACTAGAACCGAATATGCTCTTCTAGACACGTGTACAAGCTTGCACGTCTTCTCAAGATATGCATTTGTTAAGGGACCTTTTAACTTTGGCAATAGGGTGTCTGGCAAAAAGGGTCCCAATGACTTTCTCTCTTACACACACACACACACACACCTTCAATAACAGGCAAATTTATTAAACACAATCAAGAATTTAAAATATACACTCATTAATCGGGGAAATTAACTTGGTGGAGCATTTAGAAATCAAGTCAATCAACACATGTACAGCACCACACATATGCAAAGTGTATGGGGAAATTAACTTGGTTCTCTCAGTGGCTGAACTGAGGGGTCCAGTGTGCAAACCAGGCTGCAGTTAGTCTGGGCACTCTGAGTCCATGGAGGTTGGGGATATACAACTATGGAGTCCCTAACACGATTGGGGAAGAAAAGAGAAAGCTTTTTGGAGATGAGCTTGTAAGAGTGAGGACGAGAGAGAAAGATTTCAAAGAACTCTGGCCTAACAATGGGCAGTGAGATCAGGCTAACCCTGATGCATGGTCACAGTAACAGTAACAAAAGGGGCTGGGGGGGGGATACCTAGGCTGCAACACACACATGCTAATTTCCACTGCTTTGTGCATGATCTCTTCTGCCTCTTTATTATTTCTTTATTATTAATGGTTGCAAGTTCAGCCTACACTGTGCATCAAGACAACTTCTTCAACGAGATTGGCTTCACAGGCATGAAGGGCCATGCGCTGTGCATCATTCTTCAAAATCTTTTAAATGTGATAACAATGTAGAAAAGAATTCTGTAACAGGAATTCTAGAATAAAATCATTCTGTTCCACACTGTGAGAAAGAACAAGATCATTAGTGTTTTGCAGAAGGGGACGGTCTTTTCGCGATCTGGTGACCAATGGCTTGAGTGCCCACAGAGAGATCCCTGCGTGCCAGCTGTGGCACCCGTGCCATAGCTTCGCCATCACTGATATAGAGTGTATATGCAAGGGCAAATGCAATTCCTTCTTGGAAAGGGGTGCACTGGGAGACAGACAGACAAATAATCATTATCTCATTTAAAACAGATAACACTGCAAGTGTTTACGCGAAACGCACAAGCTTCAGTCGACAGATGCAAGATTTATACGTTCTGCCTATTGTGATAAGCGACGGAGGGAGCCCTCCACAAAGCAGCACCAACCTACTCACCATTCGGATTTGTGGCTGCGATAGAAAAGGTGAAGTGGTCTCTTGCAACCAAGAAGCCCAAACCCTGAATGCCGGACTTAGCACTGGAGCTTTAATCGCAATCCTAGCTTGCATTGTGATTTTATTAGGTAAGGAAATTTCAACTTCCTCCTCTTGTTTGTTCCAGTCCTCCTCTTCCATTTGAATATGATGTACAATCCAACAGAAATAGTTCCAAGTCCTATTTAAATCAACATGCCTGGTCCTCTCAAAAAGAAGATGGAATGGTAAACTAGTATCTGGACTAGTTCAATGTGCAGGTGGGTGCTCATATGATGTAATGATCCCCCTTTGGAGGGGGGAAGCACACCCTAAAACCTATACATAGAACATTTGCTAGATTAGAACATTCCCCCCCCACACACACACATCTAGTTTTCTATGTGTAGGATTTTTAAAATGAGGATGGAGTCAAAAATGTGAGCCCGAAGTTGCAATCTGGTAGAGTCCAGATGTAGGTTTACCACCTCATTTGCTATTTATGACAACCAGGCATGAGTTGAAGGCATGAGCCAAAATTTATCAGTGGGGGGGAGGACATTCTGAGAATATTTTTCTGAGAATCCCACCCCCTCATCCACCCCAAAGAGACCTATTTTGCTGAATATTCTCTACATATTCTCCACCATTTGTGTGTGAGTGTGCATGTGCTGCCATTTTATTTTTTTTTGTGGTGGCTGCCATTTTTCCTCCACAATGTTCTGGAAGAAAGCTGTCCAGGGCATTGTGAGGGATACAAAATGGATGCCTGGCAGCCAACACAGGAGTTCTGCTGTTGCTGCTTGTAGTGCGGGGGGGGGGGGGGAGAGAAGAAGCTGCACCACCACCACCAATGCTAATGGTCAACCCTCCCTTTAAAAAAATGTCCCCACAGAGAATATTTCATTAATTGTCCCTCTCCCCATTTCACCTACTGGGAATAGGGTGGAGAATTTAGGGAGGCTCTTTTCACTAAGCCGATGCTTTTAATGGGACTCAGCCATTGCTAGGTTTTCTTGAATCAGGTCTAGAAACATTAAATTAATGGGATCAGGAAATCAGTGATAGTGACATCCAGCAAGTAAAGCATAGCTGCAGCTATGTACCCAGCTGAGCACAGTCCACCAGCCACATATCTGGTCTGCCATGTTTTTGACAATCTTCTGTTTTTGGAGTCCTATGAAGCAACAAAAACAGAACATAAATAATTCATCAGAAAATGATTTGCTTCCAGGTCCCTATCAATTACTTATCTTCCTCTTGCTCTCTGGGCTACAGAGACCATGTTCCTTAGTGTCCAGAATCTCACTTCCTACCATGGCCTTTCCAGGAGTGTCACCCTTGTCCTTGAGCCACTGAGTTGTGCAAAGGAAGGAGGACCATGTGGACTTTTAAGAACACAATATCCGGATATAAGTGCCTGATCTGTTCCAGACACAATCTGGAGATCACATTCATTTCCAGCAGCCCAAAGAAAGTCAAAATTAATCTGTTAACTCGGCATTAAATCTGGCGTGCGTTCTGAACTATTTAAAATAGGCTAGATCCAAAGGTTTTGTTCCATGAACAGAATGAATTTTCATTCATGGAATGAAACCTTTGGATTCAACCCCAATATCTCTACATGTTGCTCCTAGATTTACCCAAAGCACAAGGAGATCATTATGTTTCATTCATCACTTTTAAAGCAAAAGAATAAATAAATAAATAAAAAATAACCTCCTTACTTCTCCCATCAGTGATTGTAGTGTTATTCGTAACACTAAAACGTCAAAAGAAAGAACCTCTCATTGTTTTTGAAGAAGAAGATGTACGAGAGAATATTATTACTTATGATGACGAAGGTGGCGGGGAAGAAGATACAGAAGCTTTTGACATTGCTACTTTGCAAAACCCAGATGGCATCAATGGATTTATTCCTCGCAAAGACATAAAGCCGGAGTACCAGTACATGCCACGGCCGGGGCTTCGGCCAGCTTCAAACAGTGTTGACGTTGATGACTTTATCAACACAAGAATACAAGAAGCGGATAATGACCCAACGGCTCCTCCATATGACTCTATCCAGATCTATGGCTACGAAGGAAGAGGCTCAGTGGCTGGTTCACTTAGCTCATTAGAGTCGGCAACGACGGATTCAGATTTGGACTATGACTATCTACAAAATTGGGGACCTCGTTTTAAGAAACTAGCAGACTTATATGGCTCCAAAGACACTTTTGAAGATGATTCTTAACAATAAAGTTACAAATTTGGCCTTAAGAACTGTGTCTAATGTTCTGGAAAAAAAAAAAATTCAGAGGAAATGTAAGCAGGTATTTTTTAAAAAATAAAATAAGGAAAGGCTCATATAAAGCGTTTTAGGTCTGGGAAGGGGAGTCCTTTAATTAAAAATGGACAGGAAAAGTGGTAAATACTGTGAAGTACCTTTTCATGCAAAAGGCAAAGATAGGAGTTGATTATCAACTTCACCAGATTTGGGGGAGGGATGACCACTTGTGAAATACAAAATATTTAAGTGAAGGGAAATTCTAAAAGTCATCCTAGAATTGAGGGCAATCTTTTTATGTATTATGAACAGCTAAGTCTTTTATGTCAAAGAAGCTTCCACAAATTAGAAAGAATAACAGTTCTGAGCTGTAATTTCGCCTTAAACTATGGACACTCCCTACGTAGTGCATTTTTAAACTTGAAATATATAATATTCAGCCAGCTTAAACACATATGATGTATGTACAGGACAATGTACAATTATAATGTCTCTTGAGCATCCGACTTGTTTCTGCTGACTCTTGTAAATCTTTTTGCTTATACTTTCATCTTAATCTAATACGTGCCAGATATAAAACTCTGTCTTGTTGCAGTGGGAGGCGCCCTATTTCTATGTCATTTTTAAATGTATCTATTTGTACAATTTTAAAGTTCTTATTTTTAGTATACATGCAAATATCAGTATTCTGACATGTAAGAAATGTTACATCACACTTATATTTTATGAACATTGTACTGTTGCTTTAATATGTGCTTCAATATACGAAGCAGACTTTGAAATAAAAGGATTCTTTTTTTAATTCTTGTTTTGTTTATTAAACGTTTAAAGGGAAAACATTGTTTATAATATCCCATTTGCTTATGTATATCCTTATACTTCTAACTACCAATTTGACCTTTTAACAGCCGCATTTATTATGCATTTGTAGCTAAAGCTGTCTTGTTAAGTGATTATTTAAAATCAAGTATAAGTTGTTTTGTTTTGTTTTGTTTACAAAAAGTCTATATACAGTTGGTGGCTGCTTGAGAGTGCACTCATTCTAATACAAAATGAGCATACTCTAGAGTCATTTTAATTTCTTCTTCTGACTATTGCCATGTTATATGCATTTATCTTACCTCTTGGCAATCCCACAGGCTTCCTCAAATGAGCTTATAAATGTGCAGGCACATACACTGTACTTAGAATTTACTCCATGCTGAATATCCACCGTAAGGATTCTATGGGCTGCAAGAAACTCAAATCTGGGTCTGACCCAATTGTAACTTCCGGGGCCACTAACCCGTTTTCTATCCACTTATTACCTTAGTACTGCATTAATTAGGATTTTGACATTTAAGTAGGTATTTAATTTAGTTTGTTGGACTAGTCTTGCTGCAGCTAAGCAACCCCCACGCACCCCCGATCTCCTCTCCTGTTCACCATTGCAACCTGCCTGTTCACCCTCCTCTTGCTCTAGCTCAGGCACCGCTAGTTGTGTGAAGGAGGAGCAATGGAGGCCACTGTCTATTTACTCACTGGCTCTCTGCCTGGCAAGCAAGCAGGTGACAGCCATGATGAGGAAGAGGAGGAGGAGGAGCTGACGACAATGCTGGTAAGAAGCTAGACTCACTGAAGGAGGGGACCCACAGAGATTGTCTTGCCTCAGGGCCTTCCACAACCTGGAGCCAGCTCTGGCTAACATCTGCTCTTTTAATGTATTTATTTTCATCATTTTTAATTAAAAAAAATATTACAGATTTGTTCTGGCTTAGTCTAGACAACACATCTAATGAGATTATCAGTGCAATCCTAATTAATACCTTTTTGGCTGGTTGGCAATTAGCATGCGGTGGAAGTGCCAAAGGCCCCAGTTATGCCTGTGGAATGCTCCACTGGTGAAAATCTACCACCAGCAGTATTCCCACCAGTGACAGAAGCTACAAAATGAAACATTCTGGAGGACAGGGTGGAGGCAGCTGGGGGTCCACTGGAACCAAAGCCCCTCCAGTCCCCATGGACGCCTCAGGATCAGGCCCCTTACCTCCTGCTGGTGTAGCTATTTTCTCTCCCACTAGTTTCAGTGGGGATGTTCCAAGAATCGCCAGAAGAAAGACCAGTGAAAAACCACCATACCTCCCACCCTAGCAGCTTGTGTTATGGCAGGGCTCGGGGTTCTGCAGCAGATCTGCAGTCAGGCCAAGTTATTATTTCTTTATTTAAAATATTTCTTGGCCACCTTTCAGGATTGCTCTGCATGTTCATCTGTTTATTAATACCTGGGCACATATGTAAACATGCAAAATTTAATATAGCTGGCAGAAGAAGGCCAGAGCTCTGTAAATTTAACTATAGGAAGAGGCCTTAGCAGCAGTGAAACACATTATTAGTGTCTCAGTTAATAATGGGGAAGAGAGACTCTACTTGCCTCCTTAATTTGGAGGGCCAGTGTGGCGTAGTGGTGAGAGTGTTGGACTGGAACTCAGGAGATCTGGGTTCTAGTCCCCGTTTGGCCATGAAACTCACTGGGTGACTTTGGGCCAGTCACTGACTCTCGGCCTAACCTACCTCACAGGGTTGTGAGGATAAAATGGAGAGGAGGAGGAGGATTATGTAAGCTGCCTTGGGTTCCTTGCAGGAAAAAAGGTGGGGTATAAATATAATAATAAATAAATAAATTTGTAGTTAACAGTACCAGCTGCCAAAATCAGAAAGTTCTGCATTGCTTGTGGTAGTCTTTGTTTAAAGTTCCATATGTAGTTAATATAAATTTTAACTATTTAATATAGTTGGCTTTTGCCATTATACCCCTAGGATTTGGTAGTTCCTAGCCCAGCAATTTACCCGTGTGTAAGGAAAAATAATAGTACTCCATGTACTTCCACACTTATTAGTTCAAATTTCTTTGGTTATTGTTACTTCGGGGCCCTGCACACACAAACACACACACACACACACACACACACACTTTTTATAATCCAAAGACTATTTTGCTAGATTTGCACATTGTAGAGGAAAAGTAAACTGGATGTTAAGTTGTCATCTCCACCTTCATCACCATCACCATCATGACAATAATTTTCACCATCATATTTTTCACTACTTGATAATGTACTTTTTACTGCATTGTTAGGCAAATTTTGACACTTTTTACATGCCTTTTGTTTCATTTTAAAGGGGAAAGTCATTGTCAATTACTTTTTATAATTTTAAATATTTGGTGGGGTTTTGTCTCTGTAGTTCTCTCTTTCTTTCTTACAAACGTGGAAATAAATTAACTTTCCCCACTTGTTTTGTCTTTTTTAAAATTTAGCAGCAAGATTTCCCCCCATGTGTCCTTCCTCTGAGCTATAAAATTAGCTCCTATATTATTCCTTTTTTTTTTAGCACTGATGAGGATACCAATAACAACAACAACAACAACAACAACAACAACAACATCTTGAAATGGTATTTGTTGACTGCTAGAAGACATACAAATATTGTTTGTTTATACACTCCAAAGTTCTTTGGTATAAAACAAGTTTAATCACGCTGTGACCAATGACCAGCAGGAGCTATTTATGCTGCCTTTGATCTTACATTTTGATCCTAAGGCTGACCCCTTTACACATACAACAACCAGCATGGTAGATGCTCCTTTTGCATGGTTGTTTCCACAGCATCTGGGTTTATGTAAAGACTTCCATTTCCTCTGCCACTTTGTTTCACATAGGATGCAAGCTACTCCTGGCCCTTTGGAAGAACCTTACTTGCATGATATGCTAAATATCCTGAAGACTAATAACAAAGATTCATTCATCAGGCATGCACAATTGGGAGGTTTAAGCAGACTTGGGTTCACCATGTTTTGCAGAAACGGGGGGGGGGGGGCGACAAAAACAAAAGCTAAATACAATCCTCCAAGAGTGGGGAAATCTCCAAAGCAGCCAAATAGGATTTATTTATTTACTTACAGCATTTGTATACCGCTCTATATCAAGACAGATTCTATAGTGCTGAACAATAAAAAGATTAAACAGATAAAAGAATAAAAACAATGCATTAAAAACAGAATAACATTAAAACCATGGCTGGTCAGCAAGGAAGGCTTCCCAGAACAATGGCATCTTCAGCAGGCACTGAAGACAACACAGGGCTGGAGCCTGCCTGTCCTCCAGAGGCAGGGAGTTCCGAAGAAGTGGAGCCACCACACTGAAGGCTCTTCTCCTGGTGGACTCCAATCAGGCCACAGGTCCATGTGGAACCACCTGGAAAATGTCCTCCGATGACCTCAGTGACTGGGCAGGTTGGTAAGGGAGAAGGTACTCTTCCAGGTATCCTGATCCCAAGTTGTTTAGGGCTTTGTATATTAGTACCAGAAGCTTTTATCATGGCCCAGTAGTGAATAGGCAGCCAGTGCAGTTCCTTCAGCAAAGAATGAGTATACTGTTGGTGGAGAAAATGGAAGATCAGCAGGGAGGAGTAGTGGAATGGAACATTTTGTTGCAGGTCCTGCTTGCACTATCAGGAAAGACATGGATCTAGACCTGCATGGGAGCAAGCAATTGGTCAGGGAATTATGCAGAGGACCTTTATTGTCACTTTGGAGTAAGGACAATGAAAACCAGTATAAATTACTCTAAAATATGTTACGATCCAGCAGAATTCATCTGCAACAAGATAGGAAGAAAGTCTGTGGGCTCATGAAGCTTTTACCATAGCTGACAATAGGCACCTTGTACATAAGCAGGCAAGGTATTCATCAAGTTATAATTAGTTTATCCTCTCTTTCATAAACCCTCCAAAGATAAAGGCTGATTTTACAAGACAACTGTCAAAATGCTTAAAACAGAAAAGGAAAGGAAAGGAAAGGAAAAAGCTTTTCACATCTTGGTAGTGATGTCACAGCATCACACTGACCTGTATTATGTATCTTTGTTAGTCTTTTCATGCTTTTAGAAAGATCTCCCCCTCCCACCACCATACACCATTTTTTACTATGGATGAGACAACAATGATTAACAAAACTATTTCTTGGCTGTAGCAAAGAAATGAAGCATGGTTTTTAATCCTGGGGTTCGTCACTCAGAATAAGACTGCAACTGTATATCCACTTACCTGGGAGTAATCTCCATTGAAATCAGTGGTACTTACTATTGAGTAGACACGCTAGGGTTGCACTGTAAGGCAATAATCATATACACAATAAAAGATAAAACAGATAAGAGAACAAAACAATATGTTAAAAACAAAACCAATAAAACCATGGCTGGTTAGTTCAGGATGGTTTCCTGAAATGAAAGTGTTTTCAGGAGGTGCAGAAAACAATAAAATGTTGGCACCTTACTGACCTCCAAATGCACGGAGTTCCAGAGAAATGGAGCTCCCACACTGAAGGCTCTCCTTCTGGTGGACTCCAATCAAGTCATAAGTCCACTATGGAACCACCAGGAATATGCCATCTGATGACCTCAGTGACCAGGCAGGTTGGCAAGGGAGAAGGCACTCTCTTGGGTATCCTTACAATTCCTTCCCTTCATTTGCATCCTATCCTCCCTTCTTGTGTACATTACTGATGTGTATCTGCTAAAAACACACACAAATAAAACAGTGCCAAAGAAAGTTGTTGTTGTTTTAACTTTCTTGACATGATCATATGTATGATCAAATCAAGATTATTTTGGTGTGTTGCTCTACTGGCGCACATGTGCATCACAATAGGGGATGTACCAGAATTTTGTTTCAGTTCGCAAATCAGACAAACTTGCCCTATTTGAAACCCTAAGATCGCAAATAGGAGCACATTTTATTCCAAAAAAAAGGTTCACACACTCCCAAGCTTGTGATCAAGTTTGAAATATATATCAATCTCCTCTATGGATTAGTCTCCTCTTTTTAAAAGCCATCTTAAACCAGTGGCCAATGGCCATCACCACACAGTGTGGGAAGAAGGATGACCAAATTTTGATAATTTTTAATCAGAAAATGAACTGAACACATTTCTCACCAACCTCCAAGTGGGCAAATGCAAAAGGTACAGGTATTCCCAGCATGGAGACGACCATGGTGTACCTACCTGCCATTTCACTATTACAGATGAGTAGCCCATCAGAAAAATGAAGGGAACAGCCCAATTACACACCACAAACATGTTTGGATACAAAGGGATTCAAGGAAAGACTGTTAAGACCGAAACATTCAAAGCCCTCTGCCTGAATAGATGGGTGTCAGTTTCACTTTCTCCTACATTTGAACTATTTAAATCTCAAGTTCTTTCCATTTCATTTATGAAGAAATCTGTGGATTTTGGTAGGTACTTATAAAAAACAAAACAGAAAACAAACTAAAGTAAATTCTCACCCATTCTATGTGGGAGTAAATCCCAAATATTAATTAGTATAATGTAAAGGAATCATTCATTTTGTGAGACCTGAAAACACTACTTATCACTCTCTTGAGTGATCCTCAATTTTACTGGTATGGAGAGAGGAAGAAAAAAAATTCCACTAGCCACTACGATGAAGAAAAACAGATGTAAAGTAACAAAGGGTATTTTCTAGTGAAGGTTGAATGCCCTGGATTTGATTCAGAATTATGTTTAGCTAGCCAAGGTATTTTCCTAACCAATTATAAAATAGCTTGGTTATTTCCAAGCTCAGTTAAGACAAATTTTCCAATTCCATCAAATCCCAAATGATATCAAAATTTCAATCAGAGAAGAACTGTGTGTGTTCATAATGCTCACCTAGAAATGAAGGTGACCAGCAGAAGTTACTAAAGTTTGTATTCCAAGACAAGAATTACAAACCTCAATGATGTTGCTAGTATTTTCTTACTTGGAAAACTGAAACATTTGGCACTACATCCTAAAAGGGCTTCATTAACACACATTCTCACTATATCCTCCACATCCTCTTCTCCTGTGCTTAGCTCTTTTGTCACGTCATATCGCATAGCTGGGCAGAAATGAAGCTACATTCATCAGATACATTATTTATTGTGAGCTCTTTCTCACCACTTAAGATACATGCTGACTACATCTGAACGACAGCCTGTCAACTCTTATCGGAAGGATCACCTAAAAGTGTTCTGGGAAAAAATAGACTTTTACAACCGACTGAAAGTGTATCTGGAGACCAAAAAGATGAGCAATGCCTGATTTGATTACTAACCAATGCAATCAGAGACCTAAAGCATTCATACTAGCTGTGGTGGGAAAAGATGAAGTCTACATTTGGAAAATTATTTAGTGTATACCCAGGCAGAAGCAGAAAACTCTTTGAATGCCATTCTGTGGTTGTGTTCCTAAACACATTTGCCAGGGTTACAATAAGATAATGTATGTGAAGTGCTTTGACTCTAAGACTGCAACTGTTTGCTCACTTACCTGGGAGTAAGCCCCACTTACTTACTTACTTCAGAGTAAACATGTATAAGATTGTGCTGTAAAGTGTTACATAAATGGTAGGATCCACCAAGGACTTGTAAAACTAGTTCTTTGAACCCAAAGGGCTTTAGACAACAGGCACCAACCCCACATGCCTAGAGATGTGAAGGCCCAGAAAGAAGTTTCCTGCATTGAGCAGGGGGTTGGAATCGATAGCCTTGTAGGCTCCTTCCAATTCTATGATCTATGAAATCTATGAAACCAGGAAAAATTGGACATTTTGTTCTACTGGAAAGGAGAGCAAAAAAAAAATGGAACTACATCTTACAACATATTTTATTTCAGAATGGTGAGTAAAATACCTTTAAATGCCATTTTAAAATATGTTACAGCCAATTCAACCTGCTTTAAATCTCTCTGATCCACAATTCAAAGGTAGTAATATTAGGGATGATAGTATTGCTACATCATTTGACAACACTCTTAGGACCCAATGCTGGAAAAAAATACTTACAGATGTTTCAGAATACAGAACATCTTCAGGTATTTGGTCCAATCTGGGGGTCTACCAACCATGCTTCTCTTGCATGGTAGCAAAGCCTTGTGTAACACGTCTGCATCCTCTTGATTTTAATTTGCCCCAGATTGTTTCCATGTTCCACATCAAGTGAAATGAAATAATTAAATTGACTCATACAAATGAGGGGGGGAAAATAGCAGGTGAAAGAACTGAGAAATTGTTCACTCCTTGCAAACCAATCGTTTTCTGATTACCATGAAGCTCAACATGAAAGTTCAAAACTGAAAGCCATGGATCTTTCAGAAAGTGATTCCATTTAGAGGAGTAAACTTGAGTTGTGTTAGAATGTTCAAAGATATATTATTTACTGGAATAGAGCAGGATACACATAAAATGTCTACAGTTATTATGACACTTCCAGAATGTCATAGTAAACATGTTAGTTTGTTGCAGCAAAAACAACAAGGAGTGTCTTGTCAACTTAAAGACTAACAAATGTGTTGCTGCATAAGTGTCATCAGGTCTCTGGTGGCCTCTAGTCCACAAGAACATATGAACAGTATATCTGTGAATTTGGAAGCAAACTACCACAACTGCAGTGGCATATTCGGCAGAGTGTGTGCAGTGGTGCAACCTCCAGCGGGTTCTGGGGACTTGACATTGGCCCTTGGAGCGCCTGAAGTTTCCCACCCCAGCCATAAATGGTCAATGGACACTACACATGTCTCAGTGACTTCCCTATATATTTACCCAACTGGGACAGAAGTGCATCAGTACCCATTCCCAGAAGAAACACCCATCTAGAGGAAGTGTGGTATGATTGGGGCAGTTGCCAGGGTACACCTGAGGATGGGGCAGAGGCCAGACTTGCAGCAGCCCAAACGGTCTTCTAGCAGCAGGAACTTCTTGGTAGTGGCACCAACTTTGTGCAATTCCCTCCACAGAGAGGTTGCAGGAATTTGATTAAGACCTGTCTTTTTCCACGTCTTGATATCGCCGCAATGCTATTGTGACTGGCTACTATACAACAATATTTGAAGTTGATATGGGAATGTATTGTTATTATGTTATCATCTTGTTGCTTTTATTCTTGAAACATTATGTTTTGTATTTATTGTTAATTGTTTAATTGATTTT
Organism: Shinisaurus crocodilurus; assembly: GCA_021292165.1. Classification (NCBI taxonomy): domain Eukaryota; kingdom Metazoa; phylum Chordata; class Lepidosauria; order Squamata; family Shinisauridae; genus Shinisaurus; species Shinisaurus crocodilurus. Next base: position 15,786,265 of record CM037887.1, on the reverse strand, counting down.
ATGTTGTGAGCCACTTTGGGTATATTCTGATAAGGAAAATGGGATTTATTTATTTATTGTTATATATTCTATACCATCTTTCTGAAACCAACCAATATGAAAATAAATAATATAATGAGCTGTAGAAATGAGACAGAGAGAGTGAGTGAGTGAGTGAGTGAGAGAGAGAGAGAGAGAGAGAGAGATGCTGAACAGGTAAAGCCACAGGGCCAGCGCTATGTCCTCTGAACCCCTGAGAGCCGAAAGACTCTCATGCCCCTGTTAAGACACAGGATACCAGACTAGATAGTTTACTCATTATATCATCATCTAATATGAATGTTCTAACTAACTGCTGGTGTCTGGCTTGGACACCCATTAAAAAACAAAACAAAACTGGCTCTTCAATCAGGACCGGGAAGTAGCTTGGGGAGATGACATTTTAATTGCCCAGAGCAGGACTGCATCAAAGGCATTGTGGGAAATTAACTCCCAGTCACCCAGCGCTGAACAGAGCACTGCCGCTGGTGCTGCCACCACATTAATCTAGTGGAACCCACCAACATACAATGGGACACTAACCAGAGGACTCTTTGCTGGGGGCTCCCTCAAATGTGGAGCCAGCCCTGCGAAGAGCCTTAGCTCAGTGGAAGAGCACCAGTGGAGTCTGGTGGCTCCAATGTCAGTGGCCAGTGTATCCAGTCTGGGTTTCAGTCTGAACATTTAAGAAGCTATCCATGGTGCTGAACCATAGGCCCCAAATAGGTTCAGCACCATGGATAGCTCATTTAAAGTTTTGACTGAAACCTGGACTGGATACATTACCCCACTGACAGTGGAACCACCAGCCACTGCCGTAGAGCACCTGCTTTACATGCAGAAGGTCCCAGGTTCAATCCCCATCATCTCAAGGTAGGACTAAGAAAGAATCCTGCCTGAAATCCTGGCGAGTCCATGCCAGTCAGTGCCGACAATACTGGGCTAGATGGGCCCATGGTCTGACTCGGTATACAGCAGCTTCCTATATTCCTGTGACACTGAAATGGCCCACTTAATTCTTCCCAGAATATATCCACCTTAACAATATTTCCCATGGTTGGTTCCTTTTATCAACTGCAGTCTGTTCTTTCTCCGAGCCTCCACCCTTCATTCCCAACTCTCAGAATAGAAAGCACATCATCATTAATCAAGAGCAAGCACATTTAGCACAAGTTCATCTTTTATGAAAAATTCATAACTACCATTATATTTTGTGGTACTACTATTCTTAATAAATTTGGTAGATGATCATAGGTGGTTCACATTTTTTTTTATCACACTCTCTTTTCCTGGGCATCTCAGTAACATTTTCATGGGGGCTGTTGAGTGACATTTGTTTCTGTAAGGGGTTGCTGTTGTTGTCGTCGTCGTCATCATCATCATCGCTTGACCTTTGAATCAAAGGGGAAAGAATAGCTCACAGCATTAGCAATGTTCTACGGTAACTTCCATCACTAGTTAACTTCCTAATGCTTATTATTCTCAGTTCAGTAATATATCAAAGCTTCAGCCACCTGATGCCTGATACTTATGTTATGAGAACTGAAAAGGACTCTTCTCCAAAACACATAATCAAAACTGGCATCTTCACTAACATCCTTTCTAAAGACATCAGAGACTAACTGCCCATGAAGAACAAATGAAAAGAATATTTAGGGAATGGGGATGAAAAGCTATGCAGTTAAATTCGGGGTAAACAGGGCAAGCAAGAAATAGTTTGCATGGTGTGTGCCACTTCCTCCCCCACACCAAGCAATAGAATTCTCCTTTTACTTGCCATGTTATTTCCTTCTTTTTCAAGGCATAGTCTGAAGGCAGATGACACAGAAAGCTTGCTGAAGCTAAGCAGGTCTGACTCTGGTCAGAGCTTGGATGGGAGACTGTGTGGAAACCCTAGATACGCTACCTTGAGTTCCACCATAGAAAAAAGTGGGATATTATAAATGGGATTCTTACATTGTGGCACCCTTATCCAACAAGTGAAAACTGAAGCAGTATTGTTGTGAGGATTGTAACACCTCAGCCTGAGTCAGTGAAAGTTTGAATTGACCCTTTCTACTAGGAATGGGTGAGAAATTTGTTCAGTCTGTATTTTAATGTGAACTTACCTAATTTCACATGTAGGAAAAATCAAGTGATGGACACATGCATGAGCAAATATGTCCTAACCTTGCTAAAATTTAGCGTTGTCAGAGTGCAATATCACAATTTATTCAGCTCAAGTAGCCCTTGTCCATTTACAATGAAATAGCTGGAAAGTGCAGGGCCAACAGAAAAGAAAAAAAAGTTGTGGAATTCAACAGACCAAACACATCTCTGTGGTTACCCCTTTGAAGTCAGTGGAATTGCACCAGGGATGAAGTTGGCCATATGTAGAGTTAATGCACTGTAGTCTTACACTGCCAAAAATCATAGGAGCTTCACAGGCTGCCAGTGCATATTATTCAACTTTCATTAATTCGAGTAAGAACAAGCCAATGGATTTAATTTAGATTCTTGATGGAACTGACTGCAGACCATCTGTTTTCCATCCTCAAGAACTGGTAGGCCAACATTTTAGATGAACATTTTGTTCAAAAAAGAAACCTGGAAAACGCTAACGCTTGGATACCACAAATCTTGGTGGCTCTTTTAGCAACAAGGGGGTGGTTAAAGCTCAGGTTTCTTGCACCAGTTTTATTCCAACACTGATCATTGCATTAAATATTCCTCCCATGTTAGACATGATTGAAAGATTTTGCTTGATGAACTGTTGCTGTGCTCTGGGGCCCATATGGCTTCTTCTGGAGTGTGTAAAGGTCATTGCTTCTGTTAATACAACGATTGCAAATAACTCTCTGCCATATGACTATGTTCCTCCTTACTTAGATTGGCAGCTTTTTTCTTTTACAATCTGGAATTTCTTTTCAGTGTGGGTGGTTGACGTAGGTGTGAATTACAACCTGATTCTCAAAAGTTCTCTTCTGACACAAGTACCTTCTCAAGTGAATGAGATTTTGTGCTGGTGAATTTTGTGCTGTGCTGCCTTTTTTCTTTCTTTTTTTTAATTAAATCAAAGATGGAATATATTTCTTCAAGTGTGTGTGAATAATATATCTCCCATGCCCTGGAATGTAAGATGAGACCATCCACAATGAAAAACATATGCTTTTGAATCAATAATAGAGAAATAATGTACATGGAACTATTGGTGTTTTCATATTTTTGTGCATACCGGATATTCTGGTGGTCTGGGAAATGTCACTAAAATATGTGAAAGTGGAGGCACTGAAATTTAATGGTACATCTTGAAATTATTTAGCTCCCCAAAGACAGGAACATTGCTCATTGGCTGAGCATCAGAGCTAAAAAAAACACAACTGACACAACATTGCTAAAGAATTTACTTGTCCCAGGAGCTGCAGACCACAGGTGATGCCAGCATCTGTCAGGCCCAAGGGTGTAAGGAAGGTTTCTGGGTCTGGGAGAAGACAGCAGTCTTTCTGATGTGGCCAGAAGTGAGTAGTGTGATCCTGCGCAGGCAGGGTTAAAATTCTGTAAGTGATAGTAGTTCAAAGGGCCAGGAAAGTAGAGTAATTCCAAGCAGACAGAAGGCTGGGTTCCAAGGGTAGCTGTGTCCTGAGTGGAAGCCAGGCAAGGTACTTACCAGTGAGATGATGATGATGATGATGATGATGATGATGATGATGATTTCTATACCGCCCAATAGCTGAAGCTCTCTGGGCAGTGTACAACAATTTAAAAAATACAATATAAAATACACAATAAAACATTATAAAAAAAAATAAAAACCAAATTTAAAATAACACCAACAGCTAAAAACAAGTTAATAGATGAGCTAAGCAAGAGGTCAAACAGTCAGATATTCAGCAGAATTTCAGGAGGGTTTGGGGTCCTTCCATTTTTCACATTTCGAGAGTAATTGGAGGGGGAAGAGCCACTGCTCACTGGCACTAAACCTCAAACCCATCCCCCATCCCAACAACTCTAGACCGCTCTCCCACTTTTCTGGTCTGCGACTGGAGATGCAAAATTCAGGAGGTGGGCACTTTGGCCCAGCATTTGGGTCCTCACCAGTAAGACAAGCTGTTCACACATGAAAGGTCACAGGCTGGAATTTTAATCAGGCTTAGTGAAACCAGATGATGCCACTTACGCACCACCCAGACCTCATGTGCAAATTTATATGCATAGATGTGAATTTAGAAATAAGTGCAATGATTTAAATACTTCTCACCTTAGTAAAGAAGCCTGTGGCCGAGAAAGCTGTTTGCCTGCCCAGCATGTCATCCAGGTGCTAAGTGTTGATGGGCAACTCCACGGGCCCTGCTGCTGCTCACCCTTCTGATGGTTCTTTATCTTTAAACTGGACCTGGACTGGACAGCCCTTCAAACAGAGCAGAAATGGGGAACATGAGGCCTTCCCAATGGTGCTGGACGTCAACTCCCATCATTCCTCACTATTGGCTATGGTGGCTAGGTATGATGGGGCTTGTAGTCCAGCAACATTTGGAGGGCAACACATTCCCCACCGCTGAAACAGAGGATAATTTTACGTAGAGGACTGCCCTCTGCCAGCCCTTCAAACAGAGGACTTACCTCTGCAAAGTAGGACGCATGGCCCCTCTAGCTGACTGACTGAGAAGTCTGCTTGTGTTGCAGTCTACATGGTGCACTTGGTGAACAGCCTGCAAGGGTTGTGGCACAGGTATATGTCCCTGGTGGTGCAGGAAATAGCCTGGCTTCTGCGAGCCCTGGTTTGAGATCCAGCCACTGCCAGTGTCTTACAGGTGGGAACTGAAAGGCACCAGCAACTTGAAAGCTATTTTGGGAGCTGTGAGGGTGGAGAGTGCACTAGGGGCATAAAGATCAGAGGAAGAACAATCCTATGATAGAGCATCTCAGGGACCACAGGAGATGTCAAAGCCATAGACACTTCTATGACTTTGGGATCGGAATCTGCATTCAGATCCCTCCACAAATCACCTTCTCCACCCCCCTTGCAGCCGACATGGAAAGAACCACGGTGGCTGCTTCCCACTTCCAGAAAAGTGACTTCGGATGACCTCATAGAGGTAAAAGGGGGGGGGGTTCAGTGGGTGGGGAAGGGAGAGGAGAGGAAAGGTCAGGATCCATTGTATCCTGTGGCCTCTTCAGCCCTGGATCCACACCTGGCAGTGTGGCCTCTCTATTTTACTGATTTATATATTTATTTCATTTCTTTATCATTCAACAGCTGAAGCTCTCTAGATGGGCTCAGAGGGGGAAATAAAAAAGGAGGATGGCGAGGCAAAAATTTCCTCCGTTGTTCCTACTGCAGCGTACAGGATACTTGGAAGCTCCCATCTAGTGGGTGGCAATCTCATAAGATTGCACCCTAAGAGCACTAAAACAAAAATGTTATTCAAGCAAACATGAAATGACTGGGATTTCAAGGAAGGAAAAACACAAGATGAACAAAAGCTCTAAGGTACAAAATCTGGAAATGGCAACAATTGTTTTACACTCCTAACTAGCGAAGGATGCGTCTATCAATTTTGGTTGCTCTCCATTTCTTATTTTTCTAGGTTTAAGCTTGGTTCATCCTGTTTCCTCATCAGTTTGATTTTTTTTTTAAAAGAAAGAAAGAAGTTAGCATGAAATGTGTACCCATTTTTCTGTACATTTCTCCTAATACATACATTTTGTACAGAATTTTGCCTAATATATTGATTGTTGCAAGCAAGTTCCTCTAATATAATGTATGTTGAATGTTATTTTCACTAATATTCATATTTTTCTCCACACATTTCCCGAATATATTCATTTTTCCCACATTTTTTTGATTGGAGAACTCCATCACAAAAGTCAGAGAAGTGCAAATTTTGGAGGATAATTGAATTTCAATTGATGTGTAAATTTGAATGTGTAAAATTAGCTAAGTTTAACTTACCTAATTTTACACATTCAAACTTACACATCAATTGAAATTCAGTTATCCTACAAAATTTGGAAAGTTCAGCTATCCTCCAAAATACAAATTCAGTTATCCTCCAAAATACAAATTTCTCCTCCACCTCTACCCCTAGAACAGGTTCTCTCTAGAACGTTTAAGCACTTAGCTTGAATGAAGGCAGGTGCTTGCTTTGAGGTAAAACTTTCCAATCTCTTATTGGTGACACCTAGTTCCGAGTTTTAATTAATACCACGTATGTTTTCTTGGCCCACATATAATTGCCCTTAGAGCAAAGCACTTTAAACTAATGCCACAACACCCTTCCAATATGCTGGCCTATGTTTTCCCTAAACTTTCTGCACTGAGCTTTGAATTGTTCCCTCATACATATATTCCTGGATGTACACTCACCTTAGTTAGAAGCCACACTGTTTCCTTTGTGAGAACCCAAACAGTTTCCCACCTTCACCACATTTCACCGGATGCATCTAAGCACAATCCCTCAGGATGCTCATTAGGCGATGTTAATTATGGCAATCAGCCTACCCAGTCTGACCCAATTAAAACTAATTAGCTTATCCCCTTTATTTCCAAATTCCTTCTCTCTAGTGAGCCTTTTTTTTTTTTTTTTGCTTTTAAGTGTTTTTTTATTTTTTATTTTTATGTGAAACCTATCTGCAATGCTGCTAGCTTACCAGGAAAAAGAAGAAGAAAGAGTTTAGATCTGTAAAGATTGTACAGTAAAAGAATCAGAGAGCCATGCAGAGGGTTGACAAATAGTCTTGCAGTATATTTATCCATGAATATAATGTTTAAAACATAAGAAGCAATTGGTCCTAAAGCTTAACATTATTTGCCTTGATAAAATAAGTATATATCACCATCTTCCTCTGAGTTGAAAGCTTTGAGTTGCAAAAACCAAATGCTTTCTGCCAGTAATGTCACCAAATTTTATATTTACCGGGCTCAGATTACAAACTTGCCTGGCTTCTAATGCTTGTCTGTACAGTATTGGAAATTGGGATGCTTGAGGAATTCAGTATGAGAAGTCTGATCTTTGGGCAGAGAGGGAGGTCCACAGGCTAGGGATGTGTGAGGAATCTATTGGGTGTGTGTGTGTGGAAATCCATTGGGTTTCTTCAGTTTGGTACCCCAGATTCTGGATTGCCACCCATGGATGACTCTGGACGAGTCTAGCCAGCTCACAGACTTCTGTCTGTAAGACGGACCGCAATTTGCGTGTTTTTTTCAAACCACCAATATAATTTTGTACACTGCCCAGAGAGCTTCGGCTATATTGGGTGGTATAGAAAAATACATACATATACATACATAAATAAATAAATATTTTTTTGCAAACCAGCACTGGGAAAGCATGTGGCTTCAACACAACTAGCACAATTTGCATAAATCATGCTAAGCCACATGTTTTTCAGGTGCCGTTTTGTGCAAAAATGTCAAATTTTGCACAAAGCAACACGCAACCCCCCCCCCCCCATGGCTTAGCATGATTTCCGCAAATCGCAGTAGTGTGTTAAAGCCACGTGCTTTCCCGGTGCCGGTTTGTGAAAATTCTATTGGTGGTTTTTAAAAATAATAATACACAAACCATGGACTGTCTTACAGATGGAAGTCTGTGAAAAGAACGTGACTCAGCCTGTTTCTGATCATTGCATCAGAAGTGGGCAGGAAATCTGACGAACTCAAATGAGCCAGATTTCCCTGTTTTGGTTCATCCCTACCAAGCAGAGCAGAAGGTGTACCATAGGAGGCTTCATTGTTGCAGTGGCGGAAACACCTGCCTCCATCATTCCTCTGCCATTGGTGCTCTGGGAGCAGTAGTTGGAAAAGGGAGTTGTCAGAGGGAGTTGCCAGGTGGATCAATGGAGGCCTTGGATCCTCAGGGTCTAAGGTCCTCCTGTTTCCTTGACATGCTGTTGAATCAGCCAAGGAACTATCCCAGTCCTGTAGCTGTCACAGGTAATCCCCGCTGTTTAGTTTCAATGAGAGGAGGGTTTTTTAAGGGCCGTCCCTTCCTCCTGCCCCGGATGAAATGAGCTGGCAGGCCATAAGAAATGGTGGAAACTACATTAATAATAATAATAATAATAATAATAATAATAATAATAATAATAATAATAATTATTATTATTATTATTATTATTATTATTATTATTATTATTATCTTACCCGCCTCTCTCCATCTAGATCGAGGCGGGGAACAGCAGAAAACACAAAACACACAAACTAATGAAACACAACACATACTATTAAAACATCTTAAAATAAATCTATCTTAAAACATCTTTAAAACATCTTAAAGGTATCCTAAAATTCCGCCGGATAGGCCTGTCGGAAGAGGTCAGTCTTTATGGCTTGTTTAAATTCCAAGAGACTGGTAAGTTGATGAATCTCCTCCGGCAGGCCATTCCATAATTTGGGAGCAGCAGAAGAAAAGGTCCTCTGGGTAATACTTGTCAGCCTAGTTTTGGCGGACTGAAGTAAATTCTTCCCAGAGGACCTGAGTGTGTGGGGCGGATTGTACGGGAGATTGTACATCACGGATGTACGGATTGTACATCACAGATTCATCCTTCCACCTGCCATAGCAGTGTACTTTCCATTTCCTGGTATCCCACAAAACTTGCCCCCCAAACAAACAAACAATGTCAAAGGCTTCTAATTTCTAATTTAATTTTTCATGAATTAGGATTGTATGCACTCTACTTGAGATTTTCAAAATTAGTTGTAGCTACATCCCTTTAGCATTTCTCACAGGCTTTCTTTCATCTGTAAATACAAAGCGATGGCATCCCAAGGCTCTGGCAATCAAGAAGGAACCAGCTATGGTTCATAATTGTTTTGTTGTGTTATCATCATTGCTGTTTATGACCCTGCTATAGTTCACAATTGTGCTTTTTTATTATTATTTCTTGACAAATAACTTCAATTTCTATGCCCTGTGGCCATTTACTTTCGTGTTTTGTCGTTCTGCTCTTGTTGCAGTAATGGCAATATTTCTAATTAGGATGGGGGGGAATGCCTTGTTTTTCATGCTTCCTAGCTTTTTCTTTGTTTTCTGGCCCCTGTGAGATATGTTATATACACCTCACATCATGCCACTCCTTTTGCAAAACTATGTTTAGTTGTTTTTCAGTTGTGCTCCATGGGGGAAGGGGTGCTTGGTGGACTATAGTCCATGAAGGGAAACCTGGTTATAATGCACCCTTTTTTTTTTTAAAGAAAAAAATTATATATACTAACAGTGGGCTCAATTCTCCAAATGATGGTCCTGTTTAGTGATGGGTGAACTTACTCCAAGTGAATTCACTATTTACTCAAAGCAATGGATTGGTCCATGCAAGCTCCGATGAGAGTTCTCCTTTTATATGAGATCTTGTCCCATGCACATGAGTTCTTGCACATGTGCAATATCAAGGTGCATTTTGGGAGCTGTAGCCTGGAATTGTGCTGTGCACAAGGCATCATGTGTCATCACATTATGCCTCCTTTCGGATTTGTTATTTTCATGTGGCCTGCCTGTTGGAGGACGTCATGAGATCAGTGGAAGCTGGTGACCTCCTAATCCATTGCACATTTTATTTAGAGCGTTATAGGAGCTCTCCATGGTGGCAAACTTATTTTGGGGATGGAGTTCAGCACCATGGATAGCTCCTATAAAGCTCCAAATAAAACGTGCAATGGATTAGGAGCCCTACCAAAATAGGAGTCACCAACCAGCCTCCCCTGCGTGTGATATTTATTCATTATCATTGATTGTCAGTATGAAGATGGTCCCCACAAAGTCCTCCTCTTCCCTGTGAAGCCAGAGCAAAGGTGCTGATGTTGGGGGAAGCAGCTAAGGAGACTGCTTCAAGGAAGTTTTGGGGGGATATAGGTGGTAAGATGACTGAAAATTTAGGGGAGGGATCTGTGTACCAGGGATGTTGAAGAGTCCTTGGTTTCGAGTCATGAGTCGAGTCACGAGTCCTTGGACCTAAGTCTCGAGTCCGAGTCCTTGGTCCAAAATGGTGACTCATGAGTCACGAGTCGCTCCCAAAGCTGACTCCACGAGTCCCTATTAAAATCAATGGGTTCCCCCCCCCCAACAAAATAAGGCTACTTCAGATGTGTGGCTTAAATAAATTCTAGGTACAAGTGTGCCTTTTTATTTCAAAACTCTGCCACTGATTTTGGCAAGAACAGACCAGGCAGACAAACCCAAAATAACCAGGCAGGCAGAGGAGGCAGGGAACCCCAAAGCAGGCAGGCAGAGGCCTTTGTCTTGGACAATTCAACTGTTGAACTGGTCAAGAAGAGACCAGGCAGACAGAGGAGGCTGGGAACCCCAGATAGGCAGGCAGAGGCAGCCAAACCCAAAATGTTTTGCATTAGTGTTTTGCAGAAGGGGACAGTCTTTTTGCGATCTGGTGACCAATGGCTCGAGTGCCCACAGAGAGGTCCCTGCGTGCCAGCTGTGGCACCTGTGCCATAGGTTCACCATCACTGACCTATTCCATACCAGCAACACCCTCTAGTTACAAGGGGCGCCCTTGGGGTGGTTTGATGTGTGCCATAACCAACACAAGGAGAATAAATTCTCACTTAATAGGCAGTCCGGGCCCATGGGCAATGGCTGTCTCTACTGAGTTTGCTACAATCTCCTATGTGCTGGTAAACACATACATCCCACCTCAGAATTCTAAACATTATCCTGTCAATATATGGGAGCACCTAGATCAGTGATGGTGAACCTATGGCACGGGCGCCACAGCTGGCACGCAGGGACCTCTCTGTGGGCACTCGAGCCATTGGTCACCAGATCACAAAAAAACTGTCCCCTTCTGCAAAACACTATAATGATTTTGTTCTTTCTCACAGTGTGGAACAGAATTATTTTATTCTAGAATTCCTGTTACAGAATTCTTTTCTACATTGTTATCACATTTAAAAGATTTTGAAGAATGATGCACAGAGCATGGCTTGGATGTAAAGCCCTAACAGTTGACCTGAGTGCTGCATTTGTTGCTCTCAAACTAACGGAGTATGAGCCAAGGTTTGACAAATTATCAGCATGCATGCAATAGCAAAAATCACATTAATTGTGCAAAAGCATGCCCAATGCAAACTTTTACCTAATGCAGTGTTTGCAGTCCAAGACACAAAGTGTTTAAAATGTGTTAAGCACATTTAGTTTTCTTGTTTATCTTGCTCATCCTAGTACAGGTTGACTTTTACTTTTACTAATCTGACACCTGTAGAAGCAGGGAAAGGATCCGGAGTAAAGCTTGCCCCATACAATTTCAGTCTGGCATATAATCATATTACAAGTTGAGAATCCCTTATCCAAAAATACATGTGCCTAATTATTTTAAAAGTTTGTATAAATTCCCTTCAGGCTATGTGTACAATGTAGTACTATAATAATTTTTTGAGTTGATTTTTTTCCCCAACAAAAAACTGTATCATTGAAAGCTCTGTTATTGTGTTTTTCTTTTAAGACAAAAGATGTTAATTAGTTCGGACAACTGTATGATTTGTTTTTCTAAAACTAAAACCTCGGTATTCAGGTTTAATTACAGTGTTGGCACTTTGAAATAAATAAGTTGGTTTTGTGTTGCAGTTTGGGCACTCGGGCTCAGAAAGGTTCGCCATCACTGGAATAGGTCATGAAGTCATTAAGGTAAATCTCTCTAACGGACCATGTTTCCTGGAGTAAGATGATATCAAACTGATTAAGATACTTCTGGAAGGAAATATCAAATTTCTTATTATGCCAACCAGAAATGTTCCAAGATAAACACTGGAGAGGCTCCCTACAGATTGGATTTTGTCACTTGGCAAGTTGTGAAGGGATCCCTTCCATCGATGGGTTCAAGCCATCAGCATGTCTTAAATGTAGGGCTGAGCTTTTACAATATGTATCAGAGTTGTCTAGGATGCTTGGGATAGTATGACAATCAATTTCAGCTAGCACTATTTTCTTTTCTTTAAAAGCCTGCCTGATATTTTCCGGAGGGTCCTCCATTATTAGTAAATTCTGATTCCTCATCAGGGATTCTTTTTGCTCTGATTTCCATACTCGATTGTAATTTGTTTCTATACACGACCCAGGTGCACTATGCTCGTCCTCCAACAAATCAATCACATCAATAGTTGGGCTCAGTCTGCTGACATTTGTGATCACTGGGCCATCCTTCATTACCAGATGTCCTATAGGATTCTCAGCCTTCACTGGGGAGCCCATCTCGTCTTCCCCCAGGAATCTCATGTCATGCCATGAGGTGTATGGTTTATTTGCCACAGAATTAGCCCTGGTTGTCAAGGAGATAAAATCCATGTTGAGGAGCTTACTTGCTATAAGATTTATTTCTGCGGTCACTTGACGACTTGAGGTAGACGTCTGCACTACCTCTTTCTGATTAATATCTTGAGATATTATCATCATCATCAGGCGATCACTCGTGACCGAGTAAGATTGTCTTCCGGGATAAAAGGAGGAAATTCTAAATAAGATTGTGTAGACTCTAGCGATGGGTCCGTAAGTGACTGTGGAGGCCAATTCTAGATCCACACAGCTTCCCACAGTGAGGACACAGGTTACCAGATAGAAGATAGTGATATCATCAATAGTCTGCCATGCCACCTCCTCAGTTGTATGGCTTCGACCTTTCCTTACTTGGATATCCATCAAGTGGGATTTCAAGTGGTCCAAATTTGTCAAGATTTCATTTGGGCTAACAAGGGGAGGTTGCTAAAGGTGTTTATTAGTGTCTTTTCCTCCTCATAGGAGTCCCTTCCCTTGCCCAAAATTTGTGTGTGGTCTTGATCCCAAGCGCAGTTGGGCCCATTGTGCTCTTGCATGCCTACAACCTTAATGTGGGGAGGGACAACTTTAGCTGAGTCAAAATTAATTAGATTGGTAGAGATGTTATTCTCTGTTGCCAGGCTGTTTTTCCCATTAAGGGTATGGGAGATGACTAGAGGTTGAGGGGGTGCTGAACTTTCAAAAAGCCGTGCCACTAGTATATTCTTTTCAACAAATACATCTCTGTGTGAGTATAATAAACTAGCTTTCCCCCACTCTCTAAAAGTGACCACCACACAGGCGTTTACATAGTTATAATAAAGATACTCCACATAGACTATATCCATTGTAGTGAACAAGCCTGGGAGGGCTGTCTCCAAGGTCTTCAAAAATTATGTTTGCGAGCCATTTGTGTCAGCATTCCCTTTGGTTTAGGATAATTTATTAGAACCAGCTTTTCTCGATTCAGAACTAGGCTCCAATTTTTCCCATTAACACCTTTCTGCTGGCATACTTCAGTGGCCAAAAGGGCACAGGGATCCTTTTAGACAAGTTCCTGTGCCTGGACTAGAGGGATTGGAGAGGTTTGTGGTATTGGAACAGCTTCCTTGTCAGGATGGATTTTTGTGTTAGCAGCGTTTTCCCCTTTGGTCATAGGTATTTATTTATTTTTTATGTAGCTTTACATTCTGTTTAGGGCTTTTATCTAGGAGGCTAAACAATTTCTTGAAGTCCATTTTCTTAGAGTGAATGGCCCTTGAATTTTTAGTATTTTTGATGTTTTTGGGCTTCATTTGGGGATTAATCTCCTTCTTCTTGCCTAATTTGCCAACTATTGGGTAAGCTGTCTGGGCCCTAGCTTTGTTTGGCTTTCTCTCCACCTGGACCTTATCCACATGCTCTGCATGCTCTGTTCCAGCTTTTTTTTGCATTTCCACGAGTAACGTTAGAAGTTTCTTGCATTCAGACAAGAAAGTTTTAATGTGTTCAATATCTTGTGTTATCATAAAGAGCCATCCCTCTATCGATGGGCCTTCCCCCGTTGTATTGACAACACAACTATGATGTTCTTTCTCATTTACAAGCTCTTCGCTGTCAGCTAATTCCGTGATTTGCTTTAGTATCAATCGGTTAAATTGACTGTCCTTTTCCAATTGCTCAGGTGGCCGCTGCTGTAGTCTTAAATTCTCAGCGAAGGCCAATTCTATAGCAAGGTTTAAAGAGGATGGATCCTCGTCTATTTTGTAATTCTTATGCTTAAGGTCTAGAGACCAATCTAGTATGGAAGTAGGGGGGCTCCAAGACTGGGGTAGATCTTCGGATGCCCCTTTCTTTTCTTTTGTCCCGGGCTCAAACATTCCCTCTACCTCTGCTGGTGTAAGAAATTGTGTAATTTTTAGTTGTCTTTTTCTCTCCTTCTTTTCAATTTGGGATATGTTCACGGGGGATGGCCTAATTCCCAGTGTTTTATATCCCTTTCTAGTAAGCACCATATCAGTCAAGCTATCCCAATTAGGGAGGTTTCAGAGAGAGGGAGAGGAACACACGCTGTCAGTTAGCCAAGTCAAGCCCCCAGTCCATTTAAAACAAGTTATAATGAAGCAGTGTGGTAATTATTATTTGCCTTTAACACTGGAAGCCTATGGGGCTTGATTGAGGTGCTCTCTCCCCCCCTTTTGTAAAAGTCCTATCAAGTATCAGGTAAGCAGTAAGAGAATAACCTGCCTCCGTCAGCTGCGGTCAGTAGCTTCAGCAGTGAAGTTAGAAGAACAATTATAAAACCTCGATAAAAGCCCGAGCTCGCTAAGATCAAACTAAAACAAACTGGAGCAACCTGCCTCCGTTAGCTGAAGTTAAAACAACTATAAAAACCTTGATAAAACCTTGATAAAACCCAGTCTGGCTGGAAACAAACTAAAACAAACTCAGAGCTCCAAAAAAACCAACCTCCTCCGTCGCCATCTTGGTTTCTCCCTCGAACTAACTCTATATGTCAGAATCATAAACATAAGATGTTTTCAGATCCTCTCTGCTGAGCTCACTAAAAATTTGGCTGTTCAGGTGGGAATATGGGGTGGGTTAAGATTTTTAAAAACGATACTGTTTAAAATGTATTTTATCTTGTTTTTATCTTGTGTACATCGTCCAGAGTGGCCAGTTTGCCGGCCAGATGGGCAATCCATAAATGTAAATAATATATAATAAAATAATATATAATATAATTGCTATGCAGCCAGAATTTTATGCCATATTTTGTGGGTTTGGATGGGATATACTGCCTTTTTTGGACATCTGTAGACATGGCAAGTGTGAAGGACTGCTGCTTACACCAGCCCTGCAAGGTAGGCCACAGTACCAATTTACCCCTGGACTGTCACCCACCTCCCCAGTTCCCTTACACCAATTTGGTGCAGCAGCCCAGCCTTACAGACCAAAAAGAAACACACACAAATTTTAAGATGGAGACTTGATTAAAACAAAAATTAAGAATTACCGGTAAGCAGTGTAGGGTCTCCAATGGTCCAATACATATAAAAATAATCCATTATAAGAAAGGGCTAAAAAGAAGGTAGGTTGTTGTGAGGAAAGGGGAATGGGAATAAAAAGGGACTCTAAAAGGATATCTAAAACAAACCCCAAAAGTCTGCAAAGAACTGCTTGAGCCAAACCAGGCCTAGCTTCCCAGCTATCCTGCAAATCCAGCATACCTGCCCAAGATGGAACTCCCCCAGCATCCCCACCCAACTCCTTTATCCAAAACCAGGGCCCTTTTTCCCACCCAGTCTCCACCAATCCCATCATCCTGCTTTCTGAAGGAGGGTGGCCCCCGCCCTTTCCCAGCTGTGGGCACTTTCTCATGATTTCATCCCAATTAGTTCTGGCCTTGCTACACAGCTCTGCAGATAACTTGTTATCTCCCAGGTGTCACTAACTATCTCACGCTCTCCAAGGATGCCCGGCACATTCCAAAGAAGAGCAAGAGAACAAGGGTGAAAGAATTCAAAATCAATTCAGAGGAGGGGGAAGGGGGAACTTAGCCTAACCTCCGCCATGTCCCCTCTTCACAACAAGTATCTAATCTGTAGACATGACAAGTAAGTAACTAATAAATGTAAGCAGCATTTGGTGGGGTCATTTTGACCCCGAACACCTTACGTGCTCCTTTTTCAATTGCCCCAGACATTCTACTCTCTCTGCATTTAGGAAGGGGGGTCAAGACACATCTTTTCAACTTGGATTTTTAAAAATTGCTGTGGTTTTTAAGGTTGTTTTTAATGTTTTCATTATGTTTGCATTTGTTTATTATTCTTGTCTAATAATAAATATATAAAAGGAGGGACTAATAGAAGGTGCAGAACTAGCACTTTTTGGTGTCCTTTTGAACTGATGTAAGTAAGGTGCATTGGTTAATGTGTCTGTGTTTTCTTTTGTTTTTTTACAGAAATGTAAGTTTGTTACACAGCTAACTTTGCTGTTCGCCATTGACAGATTAAGGGCTACTTTCAATAGACTTGGGGAAGGCCTTTCCCATTCCTGACATATGTTAAGCTTCATTTCTCTGTGGATTCTTTATTCTTGTTTTTACCCTCACCCTTTAGCATCATCTGTCTTGTCTCTGGTTTTTGCTTGAGTACTACAAAATGATCTTTCACTCTCTTACTAGCCGTTGCAGGCCATTATCCTGCCCCAGAGGAAACTCTATGTCTAATGTTTCTCTCTGGAATTCTACAATGCTTCTAACCTTTTGGCTTGCTTCTATAAAGCAATGCACTCTGGCAGACTCTCACTGTCTCTTATCTCTCCGATCCATACAAAGGTGTCAGAATGTCCTAGGGACCCATTAATCAACAGACCTGTTCTGACATCAGCTCCTTAGAAGCCTTCTGTATACCCTTAATACATCTGGAGGGAGATAAAGGAAGCTTTCCGATGGCGAGATAACTTTGCATAGATCAACTCACCTGACTGATGACCAGATTGAGAATTAAACATTTATGTCTCAGAAGCCTGGAGATTGAAATATGCAATTTCAGTTTACAGGGGAAGTACAGTTGCAATGACTTTATTGTCCTGAATAAGACATCTTAGGGGAAGCTGTGGCTGCAACCCAAGGGCTTCAATTACATTATTTTCTTCAAAGTTCAACCTCAAAACAAATGAGGAACACTGAGAGAGGCAAATGTCAGCATGGCCATCAAAACAAATAGACATCCCCCCTTCTTATGTGAATAATCTTGTTCAGAATTAGAATCTACCTCTTTCTCTGCTCTTTAAAATTAAAAGGATGTAGTAGAAAAAGCCTGGAGAATTCTCATGTCACTAATATTGGACAACCCCTCCCCACTGCAGGTTTATAGGGAACTGTCTTATCCCAGGTCAGACTATTTATCTAGTCCAGTATTGTCTACTTTGAACCCTCCAGGGTCTCAGTCAGAGGTCTTTCTCATCACCTTCTACCTGATCTTTCAACTGGAGATACCAAGGATTGATTCTGTGACCTTCTCCATGCAAAGCAGGTTTTCTACTACTGAATTATGGCCCTTCTCCATTCTGCCACCTCATTTCCACCTTATTTTACTTCATGTGTAGACCAGGACATTGACAAACCTTAGAACAAATGTTAGATTTTTAAATTTAAGCATAAACTCATAGAAACTTACTTCCCCTGGATATAACACTTAAACTGGGGCCAGACACTGAACCATTACGGTTGTTCCAAAGAAGTGGCAAGAGGAGAATGTGTGACTGACTCATATCCTTTCTCCCAATACTTCCAGGTTTTATTCAAAGTATTTATTTAATTAAGATTATTTTTAGGCTGCCTTTACCAAAGTGGCATACAACACAAAACAATAAGAGTCAATATAATTCATAGACATATCTGTGTTCTATCTCCATAATGGGAGAATGTGTGTTTTCCCCTATGGGTGATACCCCAAAGTGTGAAGAGATGAAGCATCAGTCACTCACACTTCATGTCTCTCCCCTTGGCTCTCTGACCTTGGTTAAAGTGGTGTATCCAGGAAGGAAGGGCAGGGCTTTCAGTGTGTGTGCGTGTGCGCGCATGTGTAATCAAACAAACCAACAACACAGAATGTGATTGGAAGGAGGTGGTAGGGCTCTAAGATGCAGAATGGTCTGTACCACTTTAGCTTGCAAGTGGGAGAACCACTTTTTAAAGGTTCCTCTGCACTAAAACCAAAAACCTTGCCAAAACCAAAAAGGCACAGCAAAGAGTGAGCTTGGCTGGCACCTTTCTTCCCAGTGTACTCATTCCTTATTTCCAGGGAGGCCTCTTTTCTTCTTTTCATACAGTGGAACCTTAAAAAAAAAAAGGCACCCCCCTTATTGTAATCTGAACTGAAGTGGTACTGTCTTCTTCACCACTTCATGATTCTGCTGGATGTGTAGACCAAGACAATCTGGGATTCTAAAGCACAAAGCTGAATCCCACATTTTGTATAAATTCACATGCCTTTCTCTCTCTCTCTCTCTCTCTCTCTCTCTCTTTCTTTGGAAGGCTCAGTGACTCAGAGGTTCTGGGCCTCGTATTTTAAACATTTTGGGCAATGGTGGCTACAGCAGAATACAATAAGCATGTAAGAATTGGCATGCAGGGTCAGTCTGGTTGTGCATATAGTCTGGCAATATCTTTCTCCCGCTGCTAATCCTTACTATCGGTAGTCAGCAGTATACCAACTCTCAAAATGGAGATTTCACTTTTGGCTATCATTTGCCTTCTATCTTCCCTATGTATTCATTGAATCCCTTTGCCATGACAACATCCTGTGGTGATGAGAGTTGTAGCTAACCTCAGCCCTTTTGAAAATTGCATTTTTGGCAAGAAAACATTGAAAGGAAGACAACGACCAGAACCCCAAGCCCTTGTTCAAACATTTTGCTCTCATGTACACATGCACAAATCTGTTTCCAGGAAACCCTTTATAGAAGACAAATAAATCAGCCCTCTTCCTGTCTGGAAGCTACTTTGAAAGAGCTACCTTATAAATCATATCTTTCCTCACATTCACATGTAACAGTGGTGCAGATGACTTTCGAATAAGCTTGTCAGACTGAGCAAAAAGTAGCTATCTTAGTGTTGTTGGAGAAACTCGGTACAGACAGAAGCACTTGTCTCTGAAGTGTTCCACATTTTCCTATCATAGAAGAATCACAAGCTTGCAATTTAGAAAGGTTTGGCTGTTATGATTTACAATAAACTGCACATGGGGAGGAAAGATGGGGCAGAAAGGACTCTAGAAAAGAATAAGCAATCACTGTGATTTAAAACATAATGCTGCAGCGTGAATTGCTCCTGTTCAGGATGCTCCATTCTATTAACACCTCCCCTGCATCCCAGTTTTCTGGGTGTTCCCCCTTCCCAAAGCTGGTCTGCATTCCATGCCCAATGAATATGATAAATCCTCATTGGGCTGGTTTGAGGGGGTAGTTTTAACATTTATTTATTTTTTGTACTGCTGCGAACCTTGGAGTTCAGCTGAGTCTGCTGATACTTCCCCCTTGTCCATAAGCACTCAGTAATCTCAATCTCAGAGGCAGTGTGTGTGTGTGTGTGTGTGTGTGTGTGTGTGTGTATGGTTTATACTTTGCCTTTCCACCAATAGTGTCTATGAAAGATTACAAAGAAAATGAAAACAATACAAACATGAAATACAAAATAAAATGGACTAAAATCAAGAATAAAAAAGTGCATCACCATTAAAACAGGCAAAAGCCATGAACAATACTGTATTTATCTCACATCAAGACCTTGGAGAACAGGGCAGCTTTCACCTGACACCTGAAATATAGCCCCTCCCCCGAATGAATATTGTTTGGGCATTCTAGAATTGGGGTGCCACAACAGAGAAGTCCCTGTCCTTAGTGGTCAGTCCAGTACAACTCACCACATGGTCAAACCATTCCTAGTTCGTTGCATGATCTGCCTTGATTTTATTTTCCCCCACCCCAAATTTGCCTTATTTCTAGATCCTTACTTGGTATCATTCAGCTAGGCTGCAAATGCTGTAATGGAATTAATCTTTTTATTGATAAGTGAGAGGTACTTACAAATGATCAACGCAACATGCAAGAATGGAGGAGCATCTTGTTCTTCACCAAATACGTACCTACATTCAGCATTTCTCTTTTCGTTAATTGCACAGCTACTTTTTTATTGCGTTAACATTCTCCATCAGTATTTTCTTTTTAATATGGCATCTGCTTTTCTCCTCCATCAGTTTGGGTTCACCAGTGAATATTCATTTGCATTTCCAGGCTTTTAAGAAAATGCTTATTACTGGCAAAAGCAACAACAACAACAACAAAACCTTTATGGAGCACCATTAAAGTGGAAGGAAATTGGTGCCATGGGGGGATTAACATTTAGGCTGTATTCATAGAGAAATCTGCCTGTTTGGGCTTCAGTGGGGAGGGCTGGTTAAATATGATATACGGTAATCAGCCTTCTCAGAGAGTTCGTCATTTGGAGTAAATTGGAACAGGTCTGTTGTCAGTAGTGCCAGGCAGGAGTATTTGGCCTAGTTACTTTTGTGATCATTGTGGGGGTGGGTGAAAATGCCCAATGAGGTTTATATTAAGTTTCAGGGGTTAACTGAATTCTATAATTTGGTGGTGGTGGTCTTAGAGCCAGTGTGGCGTAGTGGTGAGAGTGTTGGACTGGGACTCGGGAGATCCGGGTTCTCTAGTCCCCGCTCGGCCATGAAACTCACTGGGTGACTTTGGGCCAGTCACTGACTCTCAGCCTAACCTACCTCACAGGGTTGTTGTGAGGATAAAATGGAGAGGAGGAGGAGGAGGATTATGTAAGCCGCCTTGGGTTCCTTTCAGGAAAAAAGGTGGGGTATAAATATAATTAATAAATAAATACTTTTACAAGATGGCAATGGGTTTCTTTTTCTTTCATGATGATGATGATGATGATGATGATGATGATGATGGACAGAATTGGTCACAATTGGGGCAGCCATATTTCTCTCCCAGACTGCTCCCAGCAATAACTCTATGCCAGTGTTCTCCAACCTTGGGTCCCCAGATGTTTTTGGCCTACAACTCTCAGCATGCCCCAGCCAGCATAGGTTGGAGAACACTGCTCTATGCCAAGATGAAGTGTTGTTCTCAGGAATACGACTGAGTCTCTGAGAGTGCCGGTACTGCTCTCACAACTGCCCCATTCCTTTCACCCCCTCACAAATTGTCCTTATGTGCTTCACTGACGCAGTGGTGCACTTATGCAATAGCGCCAGCGTGTCAGAATTACAGCCGCTCCTGCTGACAGTGCGACCTTATATCAATCAGATCCCATTTGATTATATGAGCAACTGTCTGAGCTCTGGAGATCACAGAGGACAGACCTGCATAATTTGTGACCCTCCAAATCGAACACAGTTATACATGGTGATCCATCAGGGGCTTGGCAAACTTCCTACTTTGGATCCCCCCCCCCTGCCTGCCAGTCACTGCAGAAACAAGGGAGAGGAGCTGTCAACCACCAGGCAGGGCTATTGGAGATTATTTGGATCTGCCTAGGAATTCCAGCCAAGCTGCTCCCATCAGTGGTTCATGCTTTGGTCTCCTCTCACTTAGACTACAGTAATGCACTCTCCGTGGGGTTACCCTGGAAGATGGTTCGGAAGTTACAGCTGGTACAGAACGCGGCAGCTCGCCTGGTTAAAGGCAGCCGCTGGCGGGATCACATCACTCCGGTGCTTAAGGAGCTGCACTGGTTACCAGTTGCTTGCCGAGCTGAATTCAAGGTGTTGGTTTAAAACCCAATACTGCTCCGGTCCAGTTTATTTCAAGGAGCACCTCCAGCAACATCAAGTAGGCCGCTCAACAAGATCTGCCACAGACGGCCTTCTCCTTGTTCTATCAGCCAGAGCAGCAAGGCTGATGGAGACTAGGAAGAGGGCCTTTTCTGTGGTGGCCCCCAAGTTATGGAACTCTCCCCAGTGACCTCTGCCATGCCCCCTCTTTGATGAGCTTCCGCTGTTCATTAAAAACCTGGTTTTTCAGGCAGGAATATGGGGTGGGTTAGGATATTAAAGCTGCAATGCTTTTTGGATTTTGTTCTATTGTGTTTTTTATATAAATTGAACATCGTCCAGAGTGGCCGGGTCACCGGCCAGATGGGCGATTCAGAAATGTGATAAATAAATAAAATAAAAGCTGTTTATTCCAACATACTGTTTATTGAGCCCTTGATGTACATCTGCCATATATGGCCTGTGTGTTTATTTGGCTTGGAGCAGCCTTCCACAACCTCCACATGTTTTAGACTACAGATCCCATCTGGCGTAGCCATCATTACCAATGGTCAGAGGCATCTGGAGGATACCAGTTTGGAGAAGTTTGGGTTGGAGGGTCACACGTTGTGGAGGCTTCTCTATTAGGATTAAATAATTAAATGTTGGGCTGATATGAAGTCTTTGCCTTACTATGGACAAGGCACTGTTCCTTGCACAGGGTCTTTGTAAAGTCAATGCAAATTGCCCCATTAACTCTCTATATGAACAGATTAACCTGTCTTATCCTGAGACAGATCACTAGAATGCAAGAAGATTCCTGCTAGACCAGACCAACTGTCAATCTTGATTCCCACAGTTGCCACCTAGATGCTTCCTGCCTGGAAGCCCATAACAAGGGCACAAAGGCAATAGCTCTTTCTCATTGTCGCTCCCTTGTAACTGGTACAGAGTGGTAAAATGCTTTCAAAACATCGAGGTGGCATAGAGTCATCATGATTAATAGCCATTGATAACTCCAAGAACGTGTTTAGTCCTTTTAAAAAGTCACCTGAGCAAGTGCTTCTCAGTCACCACCACATCTTGTAACAATGAATGTCAAAAGTTGATACCCCAAAAGAGCCCAGTGAGGACTGAGACTCAGTAGCCACACCAGTAGCTGAGTGTCTGTTGTGTGTGTGTAGGGGTGGAGGGAGGGATGGAATATCTCGAAAGAAGGCATGGTTGCCTGGCTGCCTGGAATCCTGAACTGGAACACTCCACACTGCAGCATTTTGTTGCAGGGGTCCCACTTATGAATGTGTCTAATGCTCTTTGAAAACTATCTAAGCTAGTGTCCACCACCACATCTCACAGCAGCAAATTCCATACACTTAATCATGCTCTATATGAAGAATTACCTCCTTTTGCCCATCCTGAATCTCCTGCCAATCAGTTTAATTAGATGATTCAAGTTCTAGCATTAGGAGAGATGGAGGAAAAACTCCTCTCTTCTTTATACATTCTCCACTCAATGCATAATTTAATCAGTCTCTCTAGCATGTTGGTCTAATCTCACCCAGAGGCTCTCCTAAGGCTTATATAGGGGCAATTTACACCTAACGGTTATTGCAGTACTGGATCGCTTCTGTGACTTGCGGGGCACGCGACACACTCACTTTTCAGTTCCGGTTGCATTTGTCTTGCGTGATCACTTTTCTTTTCTTCCATAGTTTCCTGGACTACCTTTATTACAGTTTTTCCTGTTATTATGATTCACCATCGCAGTATGTGGCTATGTGTGGCCAGTGTGGCATAGTGGTGAGAGTGTCGGACTGGGACCTGGGAGATCAGGGTTCTAGTCCCCGCTCGGCCATGAACTCACTGGGTGACTTTGGGCCAGTCACTGACTCTCAGCCTCACCTACCTCACA
This sequence comes from Shinisaurus crocodilurus, assembly GCA_021292165.1. Classification (NCBI taxonomy): domain Eukaryota; kingdom Metazoa; phylum Chordata; class Lepidosauria; order Squamata; family Shinisauridae; genus Shinisaurus; species Shinisaurus crocodilurus. The sequence continues at coordinate 15,762,827 of CM037887.1, read as the reverse complement.
GGGTTGTTGTGAGGATAATATGGAGAGGAGGAGGAGGATTATGTAAGCCACCTTGGGTTCCTTGAAGGAAAAAAGGTGGGGTATAAATATAATAAATAAATAAATAAATAAATAAATATGTGTGCTCTCACTGGGCGCTGTCGTTGCCTGCCTCAGTGTGGCTACAAAATTGTCCTAGTGTGTTAGCGAATTTTTTTCAAGGCGTGGGGAACATTTGGCTTTTGTCTCCCAAAGCTGCATCGGGGCTTCTGCAAAGCAGAGCTGACTTTCCCGCCTCTCTCCCTCTCCCCCCACGGCTTCTCTCTCTTGCAAGGTGGACTGAAGAGTAGGTGCTTCGCCCCTCCCCTCGCCTCCCTTTTGTAAAAATAAAGGTTTGAATGCCCATTTCAACCCCCTGCCCCAAAGTACAACTAGCTGCAAATGAGCCAAAAAATACATCTCTACTCAGAAAATAAATCGCATTATCTTCCATGGCCTTACTCAGAAGTCAATCACAAAGCAAGCAGGACCTATCAGGGCTTCAGTGAAACATCAGCAACTCTGAAATTGCTTTCCCACGACCCTCCTTCCCCACGGCTTCTGTCTGCACATCTACTCAGAAGTAAATCGCATTATCTTCCATGGCCTTACTCAGAAGTAAATCACATGGATTTCAGTGAAGCTTGTGCTTGGGAAACTTAGCACGGGAGAAAGACTGCTTTGGGAAATTAGTTTTGGGTGGGGGTGGGTGCTGATCGTACTGGCTTCACCCCATGGCAGGACGGCAGCAGTGGCACAACCTCCCCCTCTCTTCTCTTCTCCTTCTCCATGATTTTTTGTGAGGGGGCAGGAGGAACTTTTTCTTCTTTTTTTAAAGCACAATGTTGCTTGTTCGTTCCTGCGCATAGATGATAATCCAAAAGGGGGGGGGACACCCTTTCTCTTAAAGGGCCATTTCCCCTGCATGTGCAAGGCAACACCCACTATTACCACTATGGAGTTTAGATGTGGGGCAGCAAAATGGAATGACGGCAGTACATTGAACAAAAGTGTGCGCTGCGAGTAGTGACTGCGGAATGTGAATACAGCAGTACTGTAATGCTAACTTGACAATATACCATGTAGTGTAGGTCTGGCCATAGTGATCTTTATCTGAGACCCATTAACTGGAGATACCAAGGCCTAGACATGGGACCTCTACATTTACTCTACTACTAACCTTTCCTTGCCTGACTGGATCAGAAACCAAATTCAGGCCTGTGGCTTATGCTGGCTCAGCTTGTCTGAGCATGGAAAGCTAAGCAGGGTCAGGCCTGGTGTATTACTTGGATGGGAGACCCCTCCTCTAGTTTCCTGCATTGAGCAGGGGGTTGGACTCGATAGCCTTGTAGGCTCCTTCCAACTCTATGATCTATGAAATCTTTTTCACCCAATGATTACATGCAGGAGCTACACTAAACCTAAGAAGTGATTCAATTTTATTTCCAAACTGGCATGAGCGTTCTCTCCCCCCCCCCCTCTTATGGGATGTCTGTTGAAAAACAGAACATTATGGAAACCATTACAGATCCTTCCAAGTGGAGTCTTCCCCTTAAAATTCTTTATAGATTACATGCAATTTTAAAATGAAATATGTTCTGTTCAAAATACCTCATTTTGGCAAATGATTACATATGAATGAGCAAAAGGATATAGAAATAATGCATGATAAGTAAGGCTGGATCCAATCATACTACTGGGATGCACATGTAGATAGTAATGAGAAGCAGGCAATTTTAGCACCCTTACCAAAAAATACTATATAATTGTTATTATAATTCATCATGGCTTCTGAGATACTTTTAAAAGTCTTTTACATTTTCCAGAAGTTTCCTTCTGGAATGTTCCATGCGATTGTTGGGCGCCTCTAATAGTCAACTCATTGCTCCTGTGCCAACAAAAATGGAAACAAAATGCGGCCACTGAGAAACAAGACAGAGGTATCAGCATGCCTTGAGGAATCCTGAGTTATTTCTGAGTTAGAAATAGGAAAAAAAACCTAAATATCTTAGGTCGTTAATATGCTTGTGAAAACATGGCCTACTTGGTGGATGCAATTATTAGAACAGCTTTAAGACCTTACATTTTTCAATTAAGCCTTGGTTTACAAAATGAATTGATTATTATGCTGTAATGTTAAGCTCCAGAGGTGGCTGAAAATGCTGGGTCAGAATATTGAAGTGTGATTAATTATTTTATTGAATGCCCGCTTCTCTATTATAGAGTTTAAATAGCTGAATAGAGGTGAACGATAGGGCAGGTCATGAAAAAATGCTGAAAACAGTTCTTTGGGGGGAATGAGGAGAAGGGGCTGGGAGGGAGAGAGCAGGAAAGTGCATATAAATGCATTATTACCATAATTTATGTCTAGAAGAGAGAAGAACTTGCCATATTTTGCTCAAATGTATTTCTTGTGTGTGTGTGTGTGTGTGTGTGAGAGATATATATATATATATATATATATATAGTCCTGTATTCATAATCTTGAATTGAAAAATGGCCACATCTCTTTCCAGTAACGCAAAGGAGCCATTTTGGTCTTGACTTGGCCATACAAACACAGTGCAGGCCCTTTATGAAGTCATCCTTATGGGGTGGAGGCTGCAGCAGCAACTGGACCTTGCCACACTGCTCAAGTAAAAAGCACAGGGAAAGGGGCCCTCAAGAGGGCCCCCTCCTCATCAACAGGCCTTGGTGGTCTTATCTGGTGGCAGTAGGCAGCATCCCAGCAGTGTGAAGTCACTGGGTCTAGCCACCCTTTTAATTTCCTAGTGTGCCACAGAAGTAGTATCATTATGGAACATTGTGGGATATTAAAATGGCAGGTACTCCCAGCTGCTCAATGCTGCTAAAAGTGCCAGGCCATCGCCATCATGATCATCATCATGATCATCATCATCATCTTAAAGGGAGGTCAGGGCTGGCCTTCTCATGACCCCTGGCTGTCAGACCTTCCAGTGTGCAGCAGAGTAATCTGATGAGGCAAGGGACAGGCTATTTCCTTGGGGTAGAACAATCAGTCAGTGCCTTATTCAAGAGGGTTCCAGCAAGAGGGTTGTCTAACCCTCAAATAACCTGGGTTCGCACAACACAACAAGCCATGGCAAGGCAGGCGCCCATGGGCGTCATGTGAAAATGGTTCCCGCCATGACACGATAGCCCCTAAGGGTAAATTAAGCCATGGTGGGCTGTCGTGTAATGCAAAACAGGCCATCATGTGAGGTTAGAGACTGACTGCATTTGCATGTCATACTAAGCCATGGAGTGGCTTAGCGTGATATCTGAACCCGGAGCGGTTTTCCTGTCATGGGTAGTTTTGTGCAAAGAAATCACCCTGAGAACCCATGGCCAGTAGTAGGGTTGTTCAGGGTGGACTGTTCTCAGGGTGGCTTAGCTTGGCAGGGTGATCCGAAGCTGGCAGGGAGATTTTCTTACTGGTTGTCAGGAAAGGCTAGACTGAGAGCCTCCTGGTAAGAGCTGCAAAATCCCCTGCTTCTCCTGATGATCTCGCTGGTGCTGCTGCCTGCCATTCTCCCTCATCACTTCTCAGCATCAGGATGGATGTTGATGTTTGTGTGGTTTTTTGGTAGGAATCTTAAAGAAAGGATCCTTAAGAGGGTCCCAAATGTGCTTGCAATTCATTCATTCATTCATTCATTTTCAGTCCTGCGCATGTGTGCAGAGTAATTCTCTTGCCCCGACCCCATGTAGCTGGGGGTGGAGAGAAATTTGCATGGGGGGGGGAATTAAGAGTGAGACCACCATGGTGTGATGTTCACCCTCCAATGAGGCTCTTTGAGAGCAGGGCACCAGGGGCGATATTAGGCCCGGCTGCCCCACCCTCGGCCTCTTTCTTTTGTGGCCCCCTCCCTCCCTCCCTGTCAGCAGTGTGGGCTCTGCTGGTCGCCTGTTTGGGGGCTGAGTAAGAATTTTGGCTCATTGCCTCGATTGGCCTAAAGGACAATGTGTGTGTTTCACCTACTCTATGCTGTGATGCAGGGTTTGGGATTTAATTACAATTGCTTTGGTTAATTCAGTTGTATTTGGCAGGTAAGTGTGGGAATAGGCAGTGGGGTTAGGGTGGTGAGCATCCGATGGCACCTTTCAGGTGACTGGAAAAACCTGAGGCTCACTGCTCAGGGTTTAGTGGCCCAGTTGGGGAGGTACAGATTGCCTTTGAGGCTGACTCACCTCGCCCGCTCAGAGTTTTGTGGCTCTGTGAGGAGGTGACATGGGGTCGGGGAAAGCCTCTCAGCACCAGGATGGTGTAAAACGGGGGGGGGGGGTGATTGATGGGCACTGCCCCTTGGGGTTGGATGTGTTGCCCGAAAGACCTCTACTGGCCACTGGCCAGCATAGTTAGTGACCCACACTTCTTCTCTTCACAGATTTTGATTACACAATAAGTGTGGTTCTAATTTATACCACACTTACTGTCTCGACTCATTATTTCCCCCTTTACACGTGCAAATGTCTGCTGCTAGGAATTTTGCATAATTTCCCCCTCAGTTTTACTGCTCTGCCATGAATGTTGTGCAATTTCTTCCACCACTGTACTGCTCTGCCATGAATTTTGCACAATTTCCCCCTTTGTTCTACTGCTCTGCCATGGTATTCATGCAATTTCCCTCTCTGATGTATTGTTCCGCCTTGAAATTTGCATATTTTTTCTGATCCTGCTCACTGCTCTGTAACCCTCATGTACATCTGACAGCTAGCAATGCAGACCAGTGGAGAAAAGCAACAAGCACAAGGTGTGTGTGTGTGTGTTGGGGGCAGCCAAAAGCAGCTGGTGGCTGCAGGAGAGAAGGAGCTTTACGGACATGTGTTATTACTTCAGTGCAACTGTGAAGGAGCTTTTTTTTTTTAAAGGTGTTTGCTACCAAGGGAAGCACAAAGGGGAGGACATTGACAAGAGGGGGACATGGGTATGCTTGGCTAAATAGTGGACAAACGGTCTTAAGTTTTTGCGCAACAGCACAAGACCCGGGGGGGGGGATAGCTTGCGAGCACATTCCTGAGTGCATAAGGGTTCCGAAAATTATTTTCTTTTTGCAATCTGATGTGGTGGTGGTGGTGGTGGGGAGGAGTTTTCCTTGTCAACCAGCAACCCCAGTAGACCAATTTCAGAAAGGGTGCTGATGTAGGGAACAAGGAAATGAGGATTTCTGTCACAAAGGCTCCTGGTATACATTCTGGCAGTGGCCTGAAGGACTGAGAGGAACCACGGGAGAAACATGCCACGGGAAGCCACCAAGCGGGTGATCATCTGTGAGGAGTAAGGGGCAAGCCACCCACCCACCGTGGCTTCTTTTCAGGGTGGCTTAGCATGACATGCAAAGTTCTCATTGGAGCTGTAATCTTGGAGGTATATCATCTTAGATTTCCGGTGAATGCTCATCCATTCCCTCTTCATTAAAGAAACAAGGACCTGGTATGGCAGAGAAAGGGGTGCTAATCCCTATTTTCTTCTTCTTTTTTCTGTATGGAGGAGCATCCAGACCTCCGGTATAGAGGTTTACCATGTGCACCACTTACCTGATATCTCAAGCGGCACATCCCAGACCAAGGTTTGCCATCTCAGTGAGTACTAGGCCTTTGTGGAAAGCTTTCCCTTAAAAAATAAAACACCTTGTCTGGAGGAATGTGAAGCTGCCGGCTTCTTGCTAGCCCAAATTAATTAATCTTAAAGAAAATGCTATATTGTCTGATGTTTTAGACAGCTTAAAAGGTTAGAAAGGCTAAATTGGAGGGCTTCAGGGCAATGGATGAAGCGTGAAGTAAACCCTAGCCACCATCAATTTATTTTTACAGCTAGAATTTAGAGCAGTGCTGCAAGATCAAACATGACTCTGGACAGCGAAGATGCCAGGGAAAATATATGCCTTCACCCCCTGATGCTGGTTACATTAGATCTTATTTACATCAATTTTTTCCACCCAGGAAAAAAAATCTACATATTCATCAAGCACAGGAGTATAACAAACACTATCTCAGACATATAATCCCAGTCTCAAAATGCATTTCAACTCCATCAAATTTGTTCTTATTTTCTATGCCTGCAAGACAAAAAATAAAATTAAAATAAATTATGCTCTAAAGAGTGTAACACTGACAAAGAATTGTCTGCCAATATCAACATTGTGTTGTTTCTCTTATCAGCCAGTATTTCAGTGTTGCTATCAGACGCCTCAATTACTTAGGTATAGTTCTGATATTGGAACACACAATAAATCACGGCCAAGACCTTTCATAGTGTGAGCTGCCCATTCTGTGATGTCAGAAGTCCATGGGCCATACATCAGGAATACACACGGCAGCTCCCTCCTACAGCAACATCACCACTCCTGAGAACTGGAGCAACGCTATAATAACTTTGAGAGGGGCCCTTGGCACAGTGCCTTCTGTGGGCCCACTCAGATGGGCTTACGCAACAGTGACTGTTTTCCAACTGCTGCCAACGGGGCCAACCCAACATATTTTGCTTCCAGTGGCAAAGGACTAGAAGGTGCCCCTCCCACTCCATGTACAAAATCCAACTGGACTGGCAATTGAGGCTTTCTTCAACACTGATGATGGGGCATTATCTTCCAGTGCACCTGAAGGCAGCTGGCTAGCATAGGGGGAGGTGCAGGGCAGCTTTGTGGCACATACCTTTCTTCTTCTCACACCTGACTGCCACCTCCAAGCATCTGTTGTCTGAGGTGACTTGGTTTGCCTAATGGTAGGGTCAGTCCCGGGTGCCAGATGGACATCCTTCATGCTCCAGGCGGCTACCATTTTTAATTTCCCACAATGTCCCAGAGTGCCCGATGTAGCATTGCTGCATTGTGGGAGGAAATTAAATGGTGGCTTATAGCTGCTTGCCACCCAGCAAGGGGCCCCAGGGCGGGTGTCAACGCTAGTGGGGCCACACTGCTGGGACCCTGGCAGTTGTCTGAGGATGCCAGGTATTGATGTCTGCCCTTGTGGGGTGGAGCCATGGTGCTCTGATATTGCCAAGCGGCATAGGTGGAAGATTCCTAGATGTCATAGATCTGTTAGAGTTGGAAGGAGCCTACCTACAAGGCCATCGAGTCCAACCCGCTGCTCAATGCAGGAAACTAGAGGAGGGGCTCTCCCATCCAAGTAATAACCAGGCCTGACCCTGCTTAGCTTTCCACGCTCAGACAAGCTGAGCCGGCGTGAGCCACATGCCACACTGTTTCAGTTTCCACTAGAATTGCCAACTTTTTAAAGACAAAATTTCTAGTACAGTACCTGGGTCACTGGAGGTTGGGATGCTGGAGAAATCCACAATGGACTCAAATGGGTTTGGATTTCTATGAATCTAACCTGTGAATTCCACAGTGAACTGGCTTTTCCTGAGTTGCACAGATGTGGACTTGTGGACCATTTTTTTTTTTTTTTACTGTCTGGAATTTTATGCAAATCAGACATAGAAAAAGATGATTTTTTTTAAAAAACCCACCAACTGAAAATGTGCGTTTCCTCCCATAGGCTAAAGTGCGGAAATGTGCATGGGGGGGGATTTGTGCATTTGGGTGGGATTTGCACATTTTTTGAAATGAAAATTTGCACAAGTGCACACAAATGCAATCTTGGTAAATTGAAAAAAAAAAAATCCAATTCCGTCAATGAGCGGACAATGGAATGAAAGGTGCCTGACAATCCGTGTAAGGCAGAAGAAACTGATTTAACAAGATCTGTACTTCCCTACCTGAAGGTGGGACCCAGTGGGGTCAAAAGGAAGAGTTTGTGCACCTGGGGGAAGAGCCCCATGAGAAACACTCCAGCCAACCCAGGTGTGCAGCTTCTGAATGTGCTTACAAGTCCCCTGCTGGCAAGCAAGAACTACGGTAAGTCATTGCTTTAAATCCATATGTAGCAGTTACATCTATTTTTTTCTTTCATTTTTATTCTAGAGTAGCTGCAGGGACCCTTAGCTGGATCAGGACGTGTGTGTGTGTGTGTGTGTGTGTGTCTGGGGGAGGGCTTTTAAGATCTGGCTCAGGCCTCCTATGCCTACTTTAGAGTAAAAATGGGGTGGTGGGAAAGGATGCAGCTGCAAGACACAAATGTAAAGTAATGTCTGCTTTGACCCTAAAAGTGCCAGATGACTGGAGGAGGGCAAATGTTGTTCCCATCTTCAAAAAGGGCAAGAAGGAGGAACCTGGGAACTATAGGCCAGTCAGTCTGACATCAATCCCGGGAAGATTTTTGAGCAGATTATAAAGAAGTCGTCTGCAAGCACCTTGAAAACAATGCAGTGAGTACTAGAAGCCAGCATGGATTTGTCAAGAACAATCTTGTCAGACTAATCTGATCTCATTTTGATCGGGTAACCTCCCTTGTGGACTGTGGGAATGCTGTGGACATATATACCTGGACTTCAGCAAAGCTTTCGACAAAGTGCCTCATGATATCCTTAGTAAGTAGCTAAGAGGGGCTAGATGGAACAACTATCAGGTGGATCCAAATTGGCTAAAGAATCGGACTCAAGAGTGCTATCAATGGTTCCTTCTCAAACTGGGGAGAGGTAACGAGCGGGGTACCACAGGGCTCGGTCCTGGGCCCGGTGCTCTTCAACATTTTTATTAATGACTTGGATGAGGAGGGTGCAGGAATGCTTCAAATTTGCAGATGACACAAAGTGGGTGGAACAGCTAATACTCTGGAAGACAGAAACAAAATTCAAAGTGACCTCGATAGGCTGGAGCGCTGGGCCGAAAACAACAGAATGAAATTTAATAGGGATAATGCCAAGTGCTGCACCTAGGGAGAGGAAACCAATGCAGAGTTACAGAATGGGGGACACTTGGCTCAACAATACTACAGGTGAGAAGGATCTTGGATTGTGGTAGATCACAAACTGAATATGAGCCAGCAATGGCGATGGGGCTGCAAAGAAGGCAAATGCAATTTTGGGCTGTATTAATAGAAGTATAGCTTCCAATCGCGGGAAGTGATAATTCCCCTTTACTCGGCACTGGTTAGGCCTCATCTTGAGTACTGCGTCCAGTTCTGGGCACCTCACTTTAAGAAGGACATAGACAAACTGGAGAGGGTTCAGAGGAGGGCAACAAGGATGATAAAGGGACTGGAAACAAGGCCCTATGAGGAGAGACTGAAAGAACTGGGCATGTTTAGCCTTCAGAAGAGGAGACTGAGGGGAGATATGATCGCACTCTTCCAGTATTTGAAGGGATGTCACACAGAGGAGGGCAAAGATCTCTTCTCGTTCATCCCAGTTTGCAGGACACGGAATAATGGGCTCAAGTTACAGGAACCTAGATTCCACCTAAACATCAGGAAAAATTTCCTGACTGTCAGAGCAATAAGACAATGGAATCAACTACCTAGGGAGGTTGTGGGCTCTCCCACTCTGGAGGCATTCAAGGTGCAGCTGGACAGACATCTGTCAGAGATGCTTTGACCTGGATTCCTGCATTGAGCAGGGGGTTGGACTCGATGGCCTTGCTACAAGCAGGTGAACCCAGATGAGAATTATGCATGTGACAAATATTTCCAGTCACTTTTCATTAGTCAGTGACAGACAATGTACCAAAATTTGAACACATCAGCCATTTCACTGACCTTTAAGGTATTGATCCCTATAATTTTCTGAAAGGCACATTCATTTTCTATATGGGAAATGCACACTCTATAAGCTTCTAATCCAAGTCAAGTAACTACTTTAATGCACTTGAATAACTCTTTGGGGATATATATATATATATATATATATATATATTGTGATCACACACATTGTGATCACACAAACATATATCCCCATCCAAATGCAGATATAAATAATAAAATATTCTAGAGTGCATCTGAAGATTCCTCTTATTAACAGGGTATTAACAGTAATTCATGACCTGCATGTTTGCACGCACATTCAATTTTCATGCATGATTCCTGATCAACTTTATTTGGATCACACTGCATATATTCGTGTTTCTATGCATCCCATCTACATCTGAGCAGCTGGTTCCACGCTCCAGCCTTCCCAGGTCATGGAACAGATTATTTGAACTGGTAGAAAGAGTTCAGTTGCTTCTGTTGCACAAAGGAGCCATAGCTCATGCTTTGCATATTGAAGGTCACAGGTTCAGTTTAGGAATGGACAACCATCCTGCAACCATCCTGGTGTTTACCCCAGAAGAGGCTGAGCCTTCATCAGGATTCCAAGGGATACTCTGCCCTGCCCAGTGACTTACCCTGGGGCAGAAAAAGGAAGGCAGTGGAGACAGTGGGTAATACCCAATCCACAACAGCATGTCTTTTCTCACTGAGAACTGGCACAGGCAGTACCGGAATGTCCAGCAGGATGCCATGCACATCATTTCCACCAAGGAGAAGGTCCTCCAAGGCCTTTAGAAACTACCATACTACACAGTTGTGGGAGCCCCTCAGAAATCCAAACAAGCAGATTAGGGGTCCCACCCACAAGCTGGAGAGAATATGTGACCTGAACCATAGTTTAGAGTAAACATAAACATTGGTGACATTCAGACTTATTTTAAGAATTCTGTACTAAATGTTGACTTACATAATAGGGCCACTAGAAACAGTCTCTCTATTCTTTCAGGCATGCCATCACTGGCACTGCTAGGGCCAGACTAGTGGGCACAGGCCTGAGCCCCCCCACAGACCAAAGGGACCCCAAATGACAGTGGTGGCAAGAGAGCTTTTTCCTTTCCTTTTTAAAAAAGAAGAAGAAAAGTTCGCACAGCAGGTGCACTGTGGAGTGAAACTCCAGTGACACCTGCCATTTCCATTGGCTCACTCTGGGCAATGAAGACAGCAGGCACAATTGGAGCTTCACTCCTCAGTGCGACAACTGTGAAATGTTATTATTTTTTTAAAGGGAAAGAAAGGAAGGAAGGAAGGAAAGAAAGAAAGAAGAGGAAAAACTGTCGCCATGCAATGCCTCCGCCACCACCTGTTGTGTCTCTCTCTATCTCCCCATTTGTTCTCTCCTTCCCTAACAGATGGTGCAATTCTGATTGGCCCAGAGTATCTGTGTAAATTTAAAAAAGGGGGGAAGGAAAAGTAGAAGTTGTTTCTGCTAAGTGGCTACCACATGGTAAATGGGGAGTAGGGGTGGGTGGAGAAACAACTGGGATAGTGAGCAGAACCAGTTGGCAGGAAAGTAATGTGTTGGTCCTGTCCTCGTCATCTATACTGGGAGTCGCGGAAGATGGCGAGGAGTACAGGAGTGTTGTACAGAGTTCTGCCTCTATGCTCTAAGTTGCTTAAGAAAATAATCAGCAAACAGAATGGGTCTTGGTGCTTGCCAAGCTATGCAAACATGCAAATCAGAGCAACTCACCTGCGCGTGATCTGGCTTGTGGCCAGAGGATGACACTGCAAACAGCACAGGTGCTAACAATGAAGCACGAGGTCTGCAATCTAAGAAGCTTGGTGCTATTTAAGAAGAGCAAGTGCAGACTGAAATGGTGGTTGTTAGGGGTCATTAGAGGCAGTTGGTCGGTTGCGTGTGGAGTACTGAAGAACTGGAAGGAGCGAGGAGGAGCAGAGGATGCTGTGCAGAGAGCCTTGCAGAAGCCCAATGTGGAAACCCAATACCTAGGCGGAGAGCTGCTGGACTTAGCATTCGGGTTGGTTGAACAGTGACTGTGCTGCTAAGGGGTGGGATTTCCACCAGGGAATGGGGAGGAGAGCATTGTTGTACTTGTGGCTTAACTTTACAATAAACATGTTTGGCTTTGACTTCCTGGAGGAGTATTTATTATGGTCAGAAAATCATTCAAAGAACCTTTGCCAATCCCTTTTGGGAATCCTGTGGCAAAACATCATCTTCTCTCTCTCTCTTTCTCACACACACACACACACACACACACACACACACACACAGAGGTTGTCATTGTCAGGGTGCCCTGTGTGTTGGACAACCTCTGTCAAACATTCCAACTCTATGGTCTATGAACTCTATGAAAGAAAGAACCATCACCAACCCATTTATTTTCTTCTTCCCATGACCTGGTAAGTAGGGATGAGAATGTGCAACTGATTCAGGTGTGTGTGTGTGTGTGTGTGAGTGTGTGTGTGAGAGAGAGTGTGCAATGAAGTGGGGCAGTGAAGAAGAGCCTAGGTCAGTGGGGAAGGGTGAGGCCAGCATGGCCAGGACACCTTTTCCTTCAAGGAGCCCAAGAAAGCATACATGATCCTCCTCCTCTCCAACTCTGTGCAGTAGGTTAGGCTGAGAGTCAGTGACAGACCCAAAGTCACCAGTGAGCTTCAAGGCTGAGTGGGGACTAGAACCTGGAGCTCCTGAGTCCCAGTCCGATACTCTGACCACTGCACCACAGTAGTTCTACCACTGACTTTTAGTGATTCAAAGGAGATTGTTTCTCTTTTTATTATTTTTTGGGCCTGCAAAAATCTAGCCTCCCAGGTTACATATCCAAATAAACGAGGGCTCCAAAATTATTTGTTGAGAAGGAGTGTCCTTAATAGCAAGCTTTTATCACTACCATATTGCCTTGGGCCAAAGAATCACTAAGTTTGAATCAACAAAATGGATAATGTTTTATAGAAATAGAATGTTAACTTTCTTTTTTTTTAAAAAAAAAAAAAGTAGGGCAACCAAAAAAGAGAAAAATGGTTGTAGCTTCCTAATTGGGAGAGTATTATTTTTAGTCTCTCAAAAGGACCAGTGGCAAGAAAACAATTAGGATCTTTTGTCAAGTTAATTAAATTTTACTAAGTGTAGTAATCTCAGTGGGTTTAGTTCACCAGAGGAAATGCTAATTAAAAACTCAGATTCTTTGCAGTCTAATAAGGAACTCCAACTCTGGTAGTGGATGAAAGTTTTGCCTACTGGTATTAAAGCAGTAATTTAAAAAAGAGCCAGGATGAATGGTTTAAGTTCAATTTTTAGAAAAGAAAAGGAAAAACCTCTCTTGAGAACACCAGCAGTATGCATGCTGGATCTGAGCAAACCATCTCCAAAGTATCAAAATGGCTGGGGAAACTTTGTTTCTTTTTGTAAGGGAAATGATTTTAGGAGTGCTAGTGCTACATTGACTCAGTGGTGGAAGAGAAGAGCAAAGTAACTGAAATGAAAGCGTAATGAGGGTGTGTGTTTTAATTGGAGTTTTAAAAACAAAAACATTTCCCCTAAAGCCCTCTTCTTTTGATTGCTTTCTCCAGAGACCTCCTGAGCTTTAAAACATTGTAATAATAATAAAAAAATGCTTATCTTGGCCATGCATTGCTTGAAAGACTGCCCATATTTTAATGTTCATTCTGTCATTTGATTTCTGTCAGCATAATCCATTCCAAAAGTCAACAATATGCAGCCTCCACACAGTGGATCGGAGCATGGAGTAAATAGGTGTGAGAGGAGTGGGTTGAATCTCATTTGACTCAGAATTAGAAATGGGAGGATTCGATTCACTTCATCCCACCCACCCTTGTCCGTCTTCTTCGTGTGAGTCACCTCCCCCCCCCAACTACAAAAGCACACTAAATTTTACTTCAAATAGTGTTACTGGCTCAGAGCAGCTTTCTCTCCACTTTTTAATATTGCTGCACATTTTAAATGTGCAAAACTCGAGCTCGCCAAAGTTCTCTGACTTCCATCTCAAAGCTCATTCTGACTCGAGTCCATATCAGATTGCGAGCTTGGTTTTTTCCTTTTCACATGGACATCTGTGTGTATTTTTTCCAAATGTACGCATCAATTCTGAGAATCTTTTAAATGTATACATTCTTGTCCCATTGATTAAAGCATGTTTGTGCACTCTCCCACCCCCAAAAAAGTACACATTATTTTCATGCACAGTTTTCAAATGAACACATGATGTTGAACTCTTTTTTCTTTTCTTTTGGTCTGTGAATCACATTGCAAGCTTGGAAATGTATGGACTTTGACTGCAGATTGCATCTGAGTCCATGTTTCAGTCTGGAAGATGCAAATTGGGTAAATCCTGACAAAATAGAAACTGAAACAATTTCTCATACATCCCTGAGTCTGAGGGAGGGTGACTTTATGAGAGTCAATGTGTGCTCTGGCATGGATATGTCTTCGTCCACCACTAAGGTATTCTGAAATTTGAAAACAGGACATAGAGAATAGTCTTACCAACCTCTGAGATTGTCTGTGCCTTCCAAAAGTTTCCTGATTTGAAATTCTTCCTGGATTTTGGAGTTCTGAATAACCTGGTCTTGTTCCTAAAATGGAACAGAATTATTAGAAATTATCTTTTGCTCCATTTTTATTTCCAGATTTTCAACAAAGCACTGTACATTCACAGGGTTGTATCCAATTGTGGCCTTCCATGCACCAGTGGGCGCTTCCATGAATGGGAGAAGGAGGTGGGTTTTTTGTTTTGTTTTTCAGATTCCCCATTTGTTCTTCAGCCCACCCATGCAACTTCCCATTCTGCCACAGATGGTTCCTCAGCCCTCTGGAGCAGATTGAGGGGGACAGGGAAGGGATGGCTGAGGCTGCAGGGAGAAGTGGAAATTGCCTCCTCTTTTCTTCATAGAAGCCTCTGCTGGATTTAACAGCTTTCTGAGAGTAGAGGGACATAACTGGATACAACTCAGCATTTTCAACAGCTTTCATTTCCTTCACTGCATCAGTGTCCCCAAAAATCCCTCTGCTCACTTTTGTGATCCCATTCTAAAGCTGCAAAAAGGGGAGCATTTTGGTGATTTTCTCTGGGGGCAGGAAAAATCCTCAAAATTTGGGAGTGAGGGTTTAATAGCAGGGAAACAGCAGTGGCATTGCCTTCCCACCCCCATATTTTTGTTTTCTTTCTTAAACTGAGTTGGTCTGCTGCTGCAAGTAGTAATGGAGCTTCCACAATTGGCCAGTGAGAGCTGCCAGTTCCCCCCCACCCTCCACTCACATTGACTCTGAAATGGTGCTACATCCTGACATAGGAATCTTTCCAACAAGGCAGAGCAAATAAGCTTAACAAGTAATACTTTTTGAGGAGGAAAATGCAATGCCACCACTGCTGCTTTCCTGGTAAGCCCCTCCTCCATATAATTTCTTACTGCCTTTCTCCCCAGTGTCTCACATTTCTTGTCAGAGAAAACCCTTTCTGAGAAAAAAAAATCAGTTCAGAATTAGAGTGAACCCACAGGGCAATAAATAAATAGAATGGGGACAATCCACTCATCTCAAATTATGGCCAGTTCAAATCCTTGTGGCTGCTGAAAACACGCCTATGGGGCAGGGGCTTCATATAGAGCAGGGCTCTCCAACCTTGGGTCCCCAGATGTTGCTGGACTACAGCTCCCAGAATCCCTTGCCATTAGCCATACTGGCTGGGTATGCTGGGAGCTGTAGGCCAACAACATCTGGGGACCCAACCTTGGGGAGCCCTGATATAGAGGTTCCAGGAGCTGCTGAATATATGTGCAGCTGCCCCATGCGGTTAACCAATGAACTGTAGGTAACAGTTTCTCTGTGAAGTACCTTCAAGTGCTGTGCTGAAAATTTCTTCCACATTTTTTTTTTTAAAAGAAAAGAAATTGCTTTCAAAAGAAATTCAAAGGAGAAGAACATTTCAGGGACATTCTTTTGGGTTGCGATCAGGTTTCTTGTGCCTACCTTACTTATGAGGTGGTCAAGGTGTGTCTGCATCTGTCCTGTCTTTCATTAGACAATCATCTCCCTGGCAACATGTAGCCTCTTCAGCTTCCCACACTTCAGTTAAAGCCCAGAGGAAGTCGTCATGCAGTACTTCCTTCCTTAGAGCTTCTTCAGATCAGGAAGTGCAGGCAGCCTGGGAGGCTCCAGAGCAATTGGGAGATGAATAAGTAATAGAAACAACAACAACAACAACAACAACATGAAGCACCCTTGGCCACCTTGCAGTGATTAACAGTGCAATCACATGCCTGACAACTCAGAAGTAAGCCCCAATAATAATAATAATAATAATAATAATAATAATAATAATATAAAATAAAACAATTTCTTACCTGCCTCTCCGTTTGGATCGAGGCAGGGAACAACAATAAACATAAAATATATAAACTAATTAAAAAACATAGTATACATTATTAAAACATCTTAAAAGCAACCTAAAATTCCACCGGATAGGCCTGCCGGAAGAGATCAGTCTTTATGGCTTTCTTGAATTCCAAAAGACTGCTAAGTTGACGAATCTCCTCTGGCAGGCCATTCCACAATCTGGGGGCAGAAGAAGAGAAGGTCCTCTGGGTAACACCTGTCAGCCTAGTTTTGGCTGACTGAAGTGGATTCTTCCCAGAGGACCTGAGTATGCGGGGCGGATTGTACGGGAGAAGGCGATCCCATAGGTAGCCTGGACCCAAACCATGTAGGGTTTTAAAGGTAATAACCAACACTTTATACTTCGCCCAGAAACTAATTGGCAGCCAGTGAAATGCTTTTAAAACTGCTGTAATATGGGCACCCCTAGGTGTACCGGTGACCAGTCTGGCTGCCATATTTTGCACTAGTTGAAGTTTCTGGACTAGGTACAAAGGTAGCCCTATGTACAGTGCATTGCAGAAGTCGAGCCTTGAAGTTACCAGAGCGTGCACTACCGTCTTTAGGTCTTCCGACTCTAGGAAGGGGCTCAGCTGACGTATCAGCCGAAGCTGATAATAGGCACTCCTAGCCGTCGCATCTATCTGGGCTGTCATTTGGAGTGACAGATCCAGGAGCACCCCCAAGCTGTGAACACAGTCTTTCAGGGGGAGTGTAACCCCATCCAGAACTGGTTGACACACCTCCAAACCCAGGTTGTGACCTTTGACAGCAAGCACCTCCATCTTGTCTGGATTCAGTTTCAGTTTATTTTTCCTCATCCAGCCCATTACCGCCTCCAGGCATTCATTCAGAGGAGACACTCTATCCTTAGCTGATGGCATTGCTGAAGGCATAGAGAAATATATTTGGGTGTCATCAGCATACTGATAGCACCCCGCCCCATGCCTCCAGATGATCTCTCCCAGCGGTTTCATGTAAATATTAAATAGCATTGGGGAAAGAATGGCACCTTGTGGCATGCCACATAGCAGCTCCTTCTTTGAGGAGCAGCTATCCCCAAGCATCACCATCTGGAACCTGTCCGAGAGTTAGGACTGGAACCACTGAAGCATAGTGCCCACGGCCCGATTCCCAATCCCCTCAGGCATTCCAGAAGGATACCATGGTCGATGGTATCGAAAACCGCTGAGAGGTCCAGAAGCACCAACAGGGACACACACACCCTGTCAGTACTCAGGCGTAGATCATCCGCTAAGGCGACCATAGCATTCTCAACTCGATATCCTGCTCTGAAGCCAGTTTGAAATGGGTCTAGAAAATCAGTGTCGTATAAGACTGCTTATAGCTTATACTGCTTATAGCTGAATGGGACAGTATGATAGAATCTTGCTGGAATTGTGGTAGCATGACTTGGGACCCTGTTGTGATAAAGGTTCTGCTGACATTCTGGACCCACACTAGTACCAAAGCAAGCCTCTTCTTTTCCACTGAAATGTTATATGCTTTAGCCACTTTTGGAAAGCCTGAACGAACAATTGCATGTGGCAGCGGGAGTGAGATCATCATGGGTCCATGTTCCACGCCGGAGATATGCACTGTCATTACAATGTTTATACCAGCCTTCCTCAACCTGGCGCCCTCCAGATGTGTTGGACTACAACCCCCATGATCCCCAGCCAGCACGGCCTGTGGCCTTGGGTGCTGGTGTGATGGGAGTTGTAGTCCAACACATCCACACAGTGGCTAGGTCTGGGAAGTTTGGTGTATACACACAAGTGCAGGCAACTGTATGCACAAGGGCCCTCTCCATGTGTTTGGGAAACCTGCTTTTCTGGGAGTGGGCAATCAGAAAGAGAGCTCTGTATGTACACATGTACATACGAGGGCTCTTTACAGATGCTGTAAAGGACATGCAAAGAGCCTACCTCCATAATCTCTCTCATCTCTCACACACCCTCCTCTGGGTTCATTAGAATGTCTGAAAAGTGTTTGGGAGTCCCTGAATAAAATGCTTCAATTTCATTTATGCAGGGGAAAAAAGAGAGAGGAGAGCTAACGCTCAATGAGGCCATGTAACCAGACCCCAGGGGATGTCTTCAGCAGTCTGCTCCCTTTATCCTTGGCTTCAGACTAATTACACACACAAAAGTAGAGTCTAGAGAAGTTTTAGCAGCACTGTATCATCCTCTGCCTGTTCCCAGGTGACTAAGCAAACTGAAAAGTCACATGGAATCTAGTTACTCCCTTGAGAGATAATGAACTCTTTACTGCCTGTATTTTTCTGCTATTCAAAGCAGATATCTGTTAAATTTGTGAGAATTTCATGCTCTGTGGGGCTCTTTGGAGTGTGATTATGGCAACTTCCCTTGATGATGAATTCTAAGGAAACTAATTGCACTAATGACTAGGGGGAAAATACGAATGAATCTTTTGAGTAAGCTAACATAGGGTTCCCCCCCCCTCTTCTTTTTTAAAGGACAGTGCATCACAAAATGTATGCTGTTCTCTTACTTTGATAACTGAACTTGAAAGTGATTGATGGTAATGTACTACTTGTCATAAGGGAGCACATTCTGCAATCTTAATGAGGTGCTGGTAACAGACAAAGGCTACATTCCATGATCTATTTCTGTCACAGTACTTCCAATGAAGAATTAGGGCTACTCTGGAGTAAAGGCCTTTTGGATTGCAGCCAAAGTCCTTGCAGATCCCTGGTATTGAATACTGGCAAGAGGACATTTTAATTTTAACAAGTCTGTGTGTGTGTGTGTGTGTGTGTGCGTGTGTAAAAGTGGGAGACAGTATTATAAAATAAATTGCTAAAGGCCCTCCTCAGTCAAGGTCTAGGTAACTTTGCTGCCTGATGCTAAATGGAAAGCAAGAGAGGTGGTGGAGGGGAAATCTTTTTGCTTCTAGACTGGTACAGAAAGTGCCTTCTCAGCTTCTCAGCCCTGTTCTTTGGCTGAAAAGGCAAGAAAGCCGTTTCTGCTAGGGATGTCAGAGAAATCTGCAATGGATTCAAATGAGTTCAGATTGCTATGAATCCGGCCTGTGGCTTCTGCAGTGGATCGGCTTTTTCTGAATCACGTGGATTCTGCGGATGTATGGACCAGTTTTTCACCTTTGTGGAAGATTTATGCTAATCTACATTAACACCAGTTCACATTAACCAATGTGCATTCGCACATTCGCACAGGTGCGAAAGTGCGTATAAGCACCAATGCGCATAGTGCAAGTAGAACAAAATTCTGGTAAAAAAAAAACCCATCAATGAGCAGACAATGGAATGAAAGATGCCTGACAATCCATGAGACACAGGTGGAACGGATTTAACAAAATCCATACTTCCCTAGTTTCTGCACATTCAGAGGTGTGCTAGAGAAATTCAGATGACTTTGTCAGGTAGGGGACTTATATTTTTAGCCCTCAGAGATAGCGCAGTCAGAGACTTTTGCTTTGTTTTAAACTTTTCATTCCTTCCTTCTTTCCATAGTTTTTGCTATTGTTTCCCTGTGGTGGTGGCAGTCCTCCTCTATTTTGTATTACTTTCTCAGGCAGTGCACTTACATTTTTCATGGTCAGAGTCTTCTTTTTAAGCTTCCCCCTTTCTTTTGTATAAAGATTTTTTATTTTTTTTGGTCGCTGCTGCTGCTTTCCCACAATAGCAGTAATCACCATCCTTCAGGGGGCAAGGAAGAACACTACATGAACTTCAGATGTATAGTGGGGTGAGGACCGCTGCCCCCTGGGAAAGCGATGGCAAAAACTCTTTAAAGCAAGCCAGAAAGGGGGAATTCAGAAAGATGATGCATCTGGCTTCTTCTGAGACTGCCTCTGACCCCTAAAAAACAAAATGTTAAGTCCTCTTCCCCCAAAAGTGCCCCCAAAGCCATCAGATATTTTAGACATTCCCCAGACCCCACTAGCAGTTTTCAGCTCTCCCTTGTGTGTACCCACCATGATTTCAGAGAGAAAAAAAATGCTCTATCCCCCCCCCCCCACCTTTTTGGATCATGACTAAGGTATTCTCAAGATAAGTTATGTATTACAAGAGCTTCACTGGTCTGTTTCTGGGCACAATTCAAAGTGCTGGTTATGACCTATAAAACCCCACATGACTTTGGGGCAGGCTATTTGAAATGCCATGTTCCCCCCACATGAGCCTGCCTACATTTTAAGATTCTTCCGGGAGGCCCTTCTCCCTGTCCCACCACTAACAGAGTCACATTTGCTCTCAGAGGAACATTTGGCAGGAACATGAGGGGGCCTTCTTGGTGGCTGCTCCCAGGCCTTTGGAACTCCATGCCCAGGGAGGCCAGGCAAGGTCCATCTTTGTTGTCCTTCTGCCAGCAGGCAAAGACAGTTTTTATTCATACAGGTGTTTGACTTTTGCACTGATACTGAAGTAGGTTTTAACTGGTGGGTACTGTTTATTTTTAAATTGATCTGTTTTTAATTTTTTAATTGGTTTACTTTTTAATTGGCTTACTTTTATATTTTAAGCAGTGGAGGCTGGTGGCTCCAATGTGAGCAGGGCTGTGTCTCTGCTCTGGATTTCACGCCAAACTTCTAAGAAGCTCTCCATGGGGCTGAAGCTATTTTGGGGATAGGGTTCAGCACCACGGACAGCCCCTTAAACCCGCAGATGCACAACCTTGCTGGGGCAAGCAAGCGGCGAGAGAACTGCCCCACCCTACCTGTTGGACTAGCCACCTTCCCCCTGGCAGGTCGCAGCTGTGCTCTCCAGAGGCGTGGCCCAGCCAGCTATTTCAGCAGCCAGAAGACCAAGGCAGTGTCTGGGGCAGGCAAGCGGCGAGAGAACTGCCCCACCCTACCTGTTGGACTAGCCACTTTCCCCCTGGCAGGCTGCAGCTGTGCTCTCTAGAGGCGTGGCCCAGCCAGCTAGTTCAGCAGCCAGAAGACCAAGGCAGTGGCCTTGGGCAGCGGCCAAAGGGCACTGCCAAAGGGCATTGTCCATTTGGTGCTCGTTTGGGGTCTGTTAAACTGGGTCGGCTAATCCTTGTGCCAATAATTGGAGGTGAGGTGTGGACTTCCAAGGTTTAGTTTAAGAAAGTGTGGTGAGAGAGTGAAGTGAACTGAGACTTGTTGCTTGACTTAGTCTGTCTCAGCTTGTAATGGTTTTAACTGATGTTTATTTGATTTTATTGCTATAATTTTTTTTATTGTCATAAATATTTTATGTATTAGTTTTATGGATCTCTGTGTTAGTGATAATTGAGGGAATTAACTAAGTGTTTGCCGACATTAGTATTATTGCTTGGCAGTATCAACTAGCAGTGCTAATTATCAGTTATGGTCACTACTAGGAGTCAGAGTATTTACCTGGGGAAGAGTAAGAGGAGAGTAAAACCAAGCAAGGAAGGATGCAACAAATAACTCAATGTGGTCTTATATCACCACTTCTGGTGGGAAAAGGGTGAACATAGACAGTATTAAACGGAGAAAGAGGAAGAAAAGAATTGGTGTAGGAGGGGATAATCAAGCAGGCCACTTAAAGGAAAAGGTACCTGATGTGACTAAACAAATAATTAAGGAATCACCACCTGTTGCGATAAGCACAAATGAGATACCACAGGATATTAACTTATGTTTTGATGGCATAAATGATAGAAGACAATCTGAATCACCTAAAATCTCAGATGCACAAACCTCGCTGACATGGGAGCCACCAGTCTCCACTGGTTCAGTATAATTTTGTATTTCATCTTATATTTCATTGTTGTTAGCTGCCTTGAGCATGATTTGCAGTGGAAATATGGGATATAAATTCAATAATCAACCAACCAATCAATCCCTCCAGACTTAGAGGCACTACACCTCTAAGGGAGCAATCCTGTGAACCCTAGACATTGACTGAGGGGCCATAGGATTTTTCGGATTCCCAGATCTGAGGTCCGAGACTGTGCTCGGACTGCAGACCTGGGGATTAGAACTCTGAACCCCCTCCCCTGCCCCCTCATTGCATGGAAAGAACTGCACCGGCTGCTCTCCGAAGTTGGAAAAGCAACCTCAGAGAGGGGTAGAAGGGGGCAGGTAGATGGCCATGGAGGGGAGGACACTAGGGAGACCAGGATATGAAGTATCCTGGGGCCTCTCCAGCCTCCTTCCCTCTCCCTCTGAAACACAGTCACTAGATGGCTGAAAACAGCTGTCTAGTGAAAATGCAGAGTGGGAGGAGCGGGTAGGCAAAGATCACCTCCACTGCTCCTCCTGCTCTGCATTGGATGAGCATGAGCCTCCGAGTTCAGGGTCTTATGCTCAGGTTGTGCCCTGAATCAGAGATGTAGGGTGGGGAGATAGTTGTGGTCTGTTGTATTATTGCTTTGCTTGGGGGTTTCCCAGGGGAACCATTGCTTATGTTGGAAACAATAGTTGCTGGTCTAGACAGACTCTTAGTCTGTTCCATCAAGACAGGGTGCTTCTCATGGAATGCAAATGACAGGGGGCGTCTCACCATGCAACATTTAACCTGGTACTTTACCGGGGCTTCTTCCACTTTCTTTACAGGAGGAAGAACGTCCTTTCACACGAGGTTCCCCCCCCCCCCGAGGTTTTCCTCTCTGCCTTTCTACATGTTTCTATGTGTTCCATTACACAACACAAAGTGGTACTGTGGTATGGAGCAGAATAGCCAATATACATGAGGCTTTTAGATAGCAAATCACGGCAGTATCCAGGATATGCCTGACTTTCCTATCTCTAAAAACAGCCACAAAAATGGCTGGAAAACACGGGAGAGACCCTGGAGGATGACATCATGTAAAGGACCCGAAAACCTCTGTGAGTGAGGGATCACAAGCACACAATAAATGCCTCTTGTACAGAAGCCCAGGGAATCTAGTTTCTTGTTGCCAAGTCTGCATGGCTTTTAGACATTTAGATTATTTTCTACCAAAAAAAATAATAATCACACTATTTAATGTACAAATCAAGATAAAAACTGAAGTCAAGAGCTCTTTTACTTATAAAATGATCCATAACAGTTGCAAGGCTCACACAGAAGTGCTGATGACTGATTTGATTAATATATTAAAACATTTGGAAGGATTCTGAGCTGTCTAATGCATTCAGTTATAATCAGATGATAATTACTCACTTCTTTTGTATTTTATTATTTTCTAAGTACTTTAATTTGCATCAGGATACATTTCATGTGTCATTGTAGTTCCATACATTTTGCTGGCTTTAAGAAGGCAATTGTAAATCAGCATGAACACATCCATCAATTCTCCAGACTCTAGAGATGAAATAACCCCAGTTATCAGTTCTGAGTGTTTCTCCAAGCATGTTCTTCAACGTGGGTTACATCAGGAATTTAACTGAAAGGTATGTAGATACAGAGAGGGGCTTCGGTAACAACCTGTACATGTGTTGTTGTTTTTAATTATGTTTTAACAAACAGCTGTTGTCTGGTCCCTAGTCAAAAATCATCTGTTAGACTTATAGACAAGGTTTTGGAAACAACAATTCTTCATCTGAACAAAACGTAAAACACATTGTTATAGTTCTCCAGGCATTTAATGGAGTAGAAATAAAGATTTTGATATTGATAGTCTACCACTAACTCTCACTTTCATTGGACTATAATATCTGTTTCTGGAGGGGGGGAACTCCTCCTGGATTTAAAAGGGGGGGAAAACAGCTTTAGTTCAAGAAGACTGAAATGAAAGAAGAAATAAGCGAAAGCCACATTGGCTTGCCAGGCACCATGTGTCATGGGAGCCCAGCTACTAAGTCAATACATTGAGAATGAGGGGGCCGAAGGAAGGATGGGTGTTTGAGGCAGAGAGCTGGGGGAAGCCTGGCGTGGGAGGCAGATGGATTACTTAGAGTGGAGGATGACCAGGGAAAAGTCTCGTGCGATGCTTAGGAACAGGCTACACTACCAAGGGACGCAAAGAAAGAAGGACTGGAACAGCAGATGGGAGCCAAAGGAAGAAGAAATGGGCAGATGAATTTCATATATTGATTTGAAATAACCAGGCACATCTTGTAATCAATATTCAGGCTGAGAGTGTTGTCTTCTCTGTTGGTGTTTGAGAGTATGCAGAGTGTGGGAGATTTATAATCCTGTCTGTGTGCTAGCAGATGCCTGAAATTCCACACACAGATCTTCCAGATCTCACCTCCCCCGCGCAGCGTGCAGCGTGTTGTGCCAGTTTGACCAGCCCAGTCTGCCCTGTTGTCAGACTGCTTCCAGCTTCCCCATTGCAGATTAATCCATGGAGTCAGGAAACACTCTGGAACACCACAGGTCTGATTCTACCTGTTTATTCACTTAGCAAGTAAAGTTCTACAGAGTATACATTTCCTAGTTACAGTCCATGTACAGAGTATAAATGCATAGCAAGCATTACATCCAGTGGAGTAAGTTGAGCTTCACTCCACCTCAGCAAAGACGTTACATTGTTGCAGTAACAAAGCCCAGCAAGAAGAACAACAAGAAGAGAGAAAGCAGTCCAGCTTCTCTCTAAGATGGCTTCAGACAGAAAACAAGTTAGCACGTCATCAGAACATACAAACCATGTGACCAGCTCATATTGTTCTCACAGTCTAGTTTCCCATGCGAAAACACGAGATTCCAGAAAGACTCAACAAACCTGTTTACAGCCATTCTGTCCCTTCCATGTGTAAACAATGTGCTGCAGCTGGTGAAGTGATACATATCACAACATTCTCAATACCATTCATGATCAGACAGAATGCACAGAAGATCCAGCTATTTGAACGGGTTGGTTGGCCACTGTGTGAACAGAACACTGGACTAGATAGGCCTGTGGTCTGATCCAGCATGGTGCTTCTTATGTTCTTATTGACTCCAGAAGTCCAGAAGCCTCCACTTCTGATTTTAAGCATATCAGAGTTCCCCATGAAGTCCTATCTCAGGGTTCTGGGATTTATTTAAACTATGGTTTGAGAACAAGAGATTATATGAAACCACAGTTTGACCCTGGCTTGTTATCATCAATAATAATTTAAGGGCACAATCCTATGCATGTTTAGACAGGGGGGGAAGAAAGTCCTACAACTCCCAGTGTGCCCCAGCCAGCTGTGGTTTGTTTAAAATGTTGGGAGTTGTAGGACTTTTTTCTGTCTAAACATGCATAGGATTGTGCCCTAAACAAACCACAGTTCCCTAAGCTCGACGTCATGGGATGTGTGGTTTGTTTAAAATTGGAAGCAAACATTTCCCATCTCCTCTGCATAGGCAAGAAAGAGAAGCAGAGAGGAGGTTTGATTGTGTGAGCCCGAGGCTTGGCCCCACTTATGCATATAGTGGGAAAACATGGCTTCCCATTATGTCTCAACTCGACCAATATGTGGTTTTTATTCACCCGTGCACCACCTAGATTTCAAATGAGATAAGCACAGCTAACACATTTGGGTTTTCTCTTCTGAGATAGTAATATTATGAATGGCATCTACAGAAATATAGGACAGTATCCAATGCTGCCATTCCACTTATGCAACTGGTGTAGCATGGACATAAGTGTCCTCTAGCACTATGCCAATAGCCTAAGCTGACTTGACAGTTTTCCTGGGAAACTCCACCCAAAGAACATTAGCTATTGGGTGGATTAAAAATATAATACATAAATAAATAAACAAACTCGTAGTGCCAGTTTACTGTAGTGCTAGAGGTTGCTTATGCTAACACCATGTCCATTGAATAAGAGGAAAAGCAGTGTGGGATACTGCCCAGTGCAGAAGAGTCACTTTGGCCTACATTTTAGCTGGAAGTATGAAAGTCATCTATATTTAGAATTCCATGCAGTGCTATTCTTACAGAATATTTCTGACTAGATGCTTGCCAAGTTATATAAAAGGATTCCCAGGCGTTCCAGTAACAATGAAAGTCCAGAACTCTTCTCAGTTCATTTTGTCCCTTCTCTTTCTGCCCCTTTTTTTCCCCTTGTTCTCAGCTGCAATGTATTTTATTCATGGTGAGTCAACTCATAATATCGGTGAGCAAATTGTCACAGGACAGAATAAATGTACAGGTTTGGGGGCCCTTTTAAAAGACATTCTCATACATTGTCTGCTCTGTTTAGCAATCAGGACATTCTTCATCAAGGTGTAGTCCTGAAGGGTCTTTTAAATACAAATAAAGTACAGTTACTACAATATGCAGGTCATTAAACTCTCTAAATGTCAGGATTGCAGCTTTTTCTCTTTCTGGTTCATGTGGTATTAACTATATTTTGACTGGGTTGTTAGATCCACTGAAACTCATAATGGCTTACAATAAAATCACAGATTTATTCTAAAACCTAGCAAAATAATAAACTTACAATATAATTCCCCCCAAAATCTCTGGGTTGTAATCTGCCCAGAAAACATTAGTTATTGGGTGGATTAGAAATGTAATAAATAAAAATAAAATCACAGAGTGACCCTATGGCCCCTAGACAGTGTCTGGAGGGCTGTAGGATGCTTTGGATTCCCAGCTCCGAGGTTGGAAAAGAGCTCTGTGACCTCGGAGCTGGGGATCCACGCTCGGATTGCCCTCCCCTTCCCCAACAGCCAGCATGGGAAGAACAGCGCTGGCTACTCCTCTGCGGTCGTAAGAGCAACCTTGGAGAAGGGGCAAAGAGGGTGTTCTTGGGAGTGGGGAGGGGAGGAGACTGGATCCACCAGGATATGACATATCCTGGCAGCACTGCAGCCTCCCCCCCCCCCGAAGCACTGCAGCTAGATGGTCAAAATCAGCCATCTAACTGATTTGCAGGGCAGGAGGAGTGGGGAGGCAGAGATCGTCTCCATGTACCTCCCACCCTGCATAGGATGCTGGTAATCCTCCAAGTTTGGAGGCTTATGGGCATCCCCATCCGACTGCACCCTAAATAAATAAATCCCACAAAACATTTTTTAACAAAAACTGAAATCAAGACATTTTTGAGGGGGGAAAACCCCAGGTCTGTATGCTGAAGAGATCTTCATAATAGAAAGTAATGGTTTTGCAATATACACAGTGGTTGCAAAATGTGATGAGAATAAATGCTAACTCTTGAAATTTGCACATCCTTCCTGTTCATCTTTACATTTGGTCAGGTCAGGTTTCACTACTTGACTAAGTCTGTTGTTGCTGTACGTCCAGTCAACCTTTGCTATATCAAGGTTTAGTAAGCTCATTAAACACATTGGTCATCAGCTGTAAGGATCCCCTTAAGCAACCCAGTGGGATCTATCTTTCTGTCTATTGCAAGAATAGGTGGAGACAATTGCAAGAATAGGTGGAATAGGTGGAATTGCAAGAATAACTTTGGATGAACTTGAAGAAGTTATGTACATGTAGGGCTGAGTCAAAATGGGGCAGCATCTTTTGAGAAGGAATGCCTCCCATTTAAAAGAGAACGTGGTGTGGGGTGTGGCAAAAGCATTCTTCCACTGAGAGTGAAAGCTGGAAGCACTGTTCCCTATTAAGGGGAGGAATCTTAGAGCATTCAGCCAAAAGCATTGTTCCCTTTTAAAGGGGGACAAGGGAGTGGTCAGGACAAGAGGGAACCCAACTGGGACCCCAGGAAGGCTGGATTTCAACATGCCTGATATAGACAGTGAAACTGAGGTTTGAGGTCATGGTTCCATCTGCTGGAGAGGAGGGTTTTCCTGCTCACACTTTCCAGGGCACTGGCTCATGGGGGGGGGGCACCACAGGGCACACTCAGTAGCTGTGTAGGGGTAGAGGGAGGCTGGCTTTTACCAGCAAAGATTCAGAACAGAAGTCAGATTTGCTGTAGTCAAAGGGGGTGAAGGGATTTGGAGCCTACTGCCGCTCCGGCTGGGAAAGTTTGGGCTTTTTCCTCTCATGCTTGGGGGGCTCTGTTCCAGGATCACTGCTTTCTACTCTGCCCTCTTTTGGCTGAGCTGGTCTTGCTAGAAAACAAACCCACAGAAGGAGAGATGAGATTTAAAAACAAAACAAAAAACAAACAAACATTGACAATATCGTTCAGCAGAAAAGATCAAATACAATTCCAAAAGTGGGAAAATCTTAATACAATCCATTAATAACCATGCTTTCTAAGCTCAATACTTGTTTTCCTTTTTTCCCCCAATCAGACTTATATTATGATCAATTATAGCTGTTCAACGACTTCTAAGACCTCTTTCCTTATATTCCAATAATTATTCTTTTGTTGTTCAAGACTGAAAGATTTGTCCCACTGATATAAAGCATCCTTTTATGTAACTTGACCCCCCCAATATTATTTTATAATATCTTATGCATTAATATTCCATGCCAGTTATTATTTCCCCATTCCCTTTGAAATGATATCTCTTGTGTGTGTGTGTGTCCGTGTGTGTCCCATTTTTTTGCTATTAGAATCCGAGCTGTCACCAACATGCTTGCAGTCCTCCAGTTCATTCTCAATTGCTACCAATCCATCTGTCTTACCTAATAATAAAACCATTGGGTATTTTAAAAAAAAAAATGGTGCGTGTTTCTATATGCAGATAATGTGGAAATGGGATGGAATGAACTTATGCATTAATACATGAATAATTGGTGTGGACCAGAAACTGACTGATTCTTCCATCCCTACATGCATCCTTGTGTGCCAAGCATACACTGAACACCAAACCTATGCACTCAGAATGGTATGTCCAAACTTTTCCCAGGTGTTTTGAGGCACAATCATAGGTTATTCCAGAGCACAGGGAATTTTAAGCCTTTGACAAAGGCATATATTGAAAAATCTGCATGAAATGTTGCTCCAAGTACAAAGATTAATTGTTTGAAGATATTTTCATCCCCTTTTTTGACCCATGCAGGTACACAGAACAGCTTACAAATATGGCAGCATTAACAATATCATCAAACCAGGGAGCCAGTGTGGCGGAGTGGTGAGAGTGTTGGACTGGGACTCGGGAGATCTGGGTTCTAGTCCCCGCTCGGCCATGAAACTCACTGGGTGACTTTGGGCCAGTCACTGACTCTCAGCCTAACCTACCTCACAGGGTTGTTGTGAGGATAAAATGGAGAGGAGGAGGAGGAGGATTATGTAAGCTGCCTTGGGTTCCTTGCAGGAAAAAAGGTGGGGCATGTATGTATAAATAAATAAATAAATCTATGGAGCAGGTTAAAAAAAGAAAGAAAACCAACAGAAGCCACTAGAAGTTGAGCAGAAAGTGATACATCTAAAACTGTGTTGTCTTGACCTGCTGTCTTGACACCCCTCCCCCCGCACAATACTAATCAAGAAGGGTTAAAAAGAACCTCCCTGGAAACTCTCCCTGGGGTTCCTTAGCCACCACTGAAAAGGCCCTGTCCTGTTTCACCATCCCCCACATGGTGGAGGGTGAACTTGGAGCAGGGACTCTGTAGATTACCCAAGTGTCCAGGTAGATTTTTGCAGGAGGCTGTAGGCAATGAGGTAGGAAGGCAGGTCAAATTAGAAAGTCTCTATAGGACTTAACAATGTTATTTATATTCACCCCATGTACATGTACTTGTACACACATATTTATACACACACACACACACACACACACACACACACACACAATCTGTGGAGGAAAGCCACAAAGATAATGGCTTCCTGTTGCAAATTCTTTTTTTAGAAGAGCTGGGTCTGATTCAGCCAAGGCAAAGCCCTGTACTATAATTAAGTGGCAATTACATTCCCAGAAACTGAAAAGGGTGGCTGGGTTCCAGGCAAACTAGAGTCCCATGGACGGATAATCTTAGACTCCAGCTTTTCAGTCTCCCCAAAGAGGAACAAATCCAGACAGGATGATGACATGGGCTCTATGATAGGCTCCTGAGTGGCATTCCTACTCCCAGATAATGCTGCTGTAGGTTTTATGGTAGGAGCGAGAGGCTTTATGCCAAAATGATTAATTTAGCATATTTGCATAGCCTTCTAATAACCCGTGTAGCTGTTCTGCATTAATAGATGGCATGTCGGTTTTTACTAGAGCAAACAGTTTATTTGGCTGGCAGCTGTTTCAAAACATCCACTATCGTTCCTAAGAAGCTGGCTCTCCATCACTAAGTTTATTTCAGAAGTCAAATGTTCCCATCCAAAGACGTATTGCCTGGCCATTGAGTCAGGTTTCCACTGAGCTTACACTGCCACTCCATTTGAAACAAAAGAACAATTAATGAACAGCCCAGGAGGACATGTTCCAGGAAGCACAAGGAAAAGAGGGAAAATCTCATATCTGCAGTAATAGGCTCAAGAGTGAACAACTGACAGATGTGCACATTTGGGTGATCATTTTTAGTAATGTATGGGTGTTACTGCATATTTATCTTTTAGTGATGTATGGGTGTTGCTGCATAATCTGTATTTAGCAAGTCTATCTAAAGGAAAATTGTCCAAAGGTTACTTGCAAGGTCATCTGTTCTGTGATGAGTTTCTGTTTACAGAGCTGGAAGTGTTGCTCACTGAACTTTTGATTTTAAATCAGGGCAAGCACCACAGAGAGAAAGAGAGACAGAGAGACAGAAAGAATGTGAAGATCTCCATTATTTGGCACATTGACCAATAAGAGTAACACTGAATTTCATTGTTGAACAATCGTTTAGATTTCCATAACTCAGAAAGAAGACCGGGAAAAGTAAAATGAGGGTCCTGATCCAAAGGGCCATATGCAAAAGAATATGCTCACAGCAGAGGTTTTGAGGCTCCCTTCTAACTGCACCCAAATGTCGCCCAATAAGCTGTTCTGAGAATGTAGGGGAATTTGGAAATACTCTGGCTCTTCCCAGAAAAGCCAGGAAGAATCATGCAGAGAAGCCCGGGAGAACGAGGAACTGGCCTCACCACACTACACATTGAATGATGTGTAGTACTTATATTGGGTATATTCTAGATCACATTAATTGGTTAGATATGAGGATGGGTGTTAGGAGCAAGCAAGTTCTCTTTTATAAATCTGCAGTCCTACCTATTTGTGAATAAGTCACAGGGTGCATTTCCTTATGAATGAAAGAATGATTCTAACATAGTGAAAATACCAGATACCCCATCATTCGGTTGACATCTTCTCACTTGGCCTGAGCATTGACTGCACTTGTAATCATATATAGTATTAGCAGCTAGTGACCCAAAAGTACAAAGTCATTCACAGAAGATGAGCAACAACATCAAACACTAACTGCCTCTGGATTTGGCCCATCTTGCTGATAAAAAAAATATAAGAGCCTTATGTTCATAGGATTTTGATTATATCTAATCACAAAAGCTGACAGCTAAAACTGCAGAGTGCATTAAGAGAGTACAAGTGCAGGCCATGGCCATTGGGTTTACTAAGCCAAATGGACTGCTTGCTAAGTACATATTCCATCTGTACCTCAGTGGCTCTTCTAGCACTGCTGTGAACAAGCAGGCCTATGTAAGCAGTGGATAATTGTACCCTGAGCCTGGTGCTCAGTTATATCAAAAGTAAACTAAAAGAGAAAGGAGGGACAATCACCTTCTTAAGCCTAGGCATCATGGATACCCAAAGGTCGTAGCCATCTATGAGGTGGCTACAGGTCAGTGCATCCATATTGCAACCTGATGGCTTAAACTAGAGGTGGGCAACATGCAACCCATGGGCTGCATGCAGCCCTTGGTGCCACCCGGTGCAGCCCCTGCCGTCCCTCATTGCCTCCCAACACCTGTTTGTTTTGTTAACCAGGAAAAAAAGGGGAAGTCATGGTTTGCCACTGAAATCTAGTGGGGAAAAAAAACATTACAAAGGCATACAATGGACAAATTCAGCTTGTTTTCAAATGTGTCCAATCTAAGCCTCAGTGCCCTGTGTGTCTGCTCTGTCTGCTGTCCACAATTACTAACCCTTGATCAGCAAATTCTGTTCTCCCTTCTTTGGTTCTTTATCTTTAAGCCAGACTTTGACTGGGCAGTCCTTAAAAATAGAGGATGTCTTCAAAAAATGGAGGGTATCTTCTGGGGACTCATGGCAACCCTAAGAGAGAACTTGGCAAAACGTATTAATGTCTCAGTTGCCACATTACTCGTTCTGGGCTGTTGTTGTTGTTGTTTTAAAGTGTGTGTGTGTTCCCTATTATTTCATAGGTTATAGGTCCATAGAACATTACTGCTATGATCTTTTAAAGAGGCAGTGTTAGAGCAAGATAAAACACTGGATCCTGTGCCTCTGCTTGCAGATGGTTACCACACTCCCTACAGAAATATGAGGGCAGAAGAAGAACAGGGAAGGGAATGTACTTTCTGATCCTCCCTTCCATCCCCACAATGAAGTGTTTATACATAATTCTCTCAGTTTTGCTAACTCAGAATAACTAGTTCTGCCTTATTAGACAAAGGCACCCCAAACACTCAATAAATCTATAAAGTTAATGGCTAAACAAGTTATATGTTTTCATTTAGTGTCCATTTTGGCTCAACCCTGCAGAACCATACATTAAAGGAGTGGGGGGAGGTAGGGGGGATATCCTTCCGTGTCTGTATATTTATAACCTTGTCATTTAATATGTTGGCAGGAG
Organism: Shinisaurus crocodilurus; assembly: GCA_021292165.1. Taxonomy (NCBI): domain Eukaryota; kingdom Metazoa; phylum Chordata; class Lepidosauria; order Squamata; family Shinisauridae; genus Shinisaurus; species Shinisaurus crocodilurus. The sequence continues at coordinate 15,730,323 of CM037887.1, read as the reverse complement.
TTCAGCTGCTCCATATGTTCACAGTATTAGGCTTTACCATAAAAGGAATGAAACAGCACAGGCTGAAGAAAGCTGAGACGGTATGGTTTAGGAGCTTGGCAGTAAAAAGTAAAGAACGCAAGTAAATATTCCCATAGCAGACATTTGGTGAAGCTTTGGTATTCTGAAGGACAGGGACTGAATCTACACCTCCATTGCTCTTTATAGTCCTAGCAGGCCCCCTTTTGATCCATCATGTCATAAAAGCATTTTAAAAAAATGCCTTGGTGGATCACACCAAGGTCCATCTAGTCCTGCATTCTCTTTCAAACTGTGGCCAATGAGATGCCTTTGAGAGCAAACAAAAGGGGTGAAGGTGTTCCCCCCTCTCCAGTATCTGATCTTCAGTGATATAGTGACTGGGTATGGGTTGAGTGTGGGTTGTTGTTGAAACATGGGTTATCGTGTTGTCTGAAACCAGCCAAGATAACAACCCATGGTGAACAACCCAAACCATGGGTTCTCTTCATGGGTTGTTCGTGGTTAACGAGCCATGGCTTGTTAGCGCAGCTGGGTTCAGACAACAACCCACACTCAACCCATACTCAACCTTTGAGTGTGGGTTATCCTGTTGTCTGAACCCAGTCACTGTCTGTGTAATAGAAGTTCCATGTGGACATGATGGCTAGTAGTCATGGATAGATTTTGTCTAAGCTTTTAAAAAGCCATCTAAGCTAGTGTCCATCACCACATCTTGTGGTAGCAAAAGCCCTGCTCAGGCATTATTCCTGAACAGGGAAGGATAGCATGTGTAGGAGGGTGGGAACATGTGTGCTGGGTCTGACCCCAATGTCCCCATGTATACTGACCCTGCCCTCTCTGACCCCAACCTCCCTGCATGGAGCAAGAAGGTCTGAAGGGGGATTCTTTCATGTGTGTTCCCTTGAACGTAGTTGAAGCCTCCACATGATCAGGAACCCTGATAAAGCAGGATTTCTTATTGTGTGGAGGCTTCTACTGGTGTTCATGCTCAATGTGGGAAGGTCACAGGGGTGGGTGGGTGGGGGGTTAACACCTGAACAGGGCTATTTTCTCTAACTCAGTTACATATTATGTGAAGTCGTATCTTCCAAGTATCATGACAATATAGTCTGTTAATTTACTGTTTTGTTTTTGCTTGTTTTTTGACATGTCAGCAAAACAACACAACACAACTTCTACTCTGATTGGCAGAACAGCTAAGGATAATCTAAAAAAAAAAAAAGAGCGAACAAGTGTGGAAGAGGAGGGGGAAATGTGGTAAGGGGCAAATCAAAGCAGTTTCAGTTAATGGTTCCCATTCTGTATAGAAAGCAATGGTTCCTTAAGTTAAATGCAAGGACCCATGTTGATTATTAGGCATAAATATCTGAATATGCTTGCCAGATTTCTTGATAAGTGTCCAGTTTCTGGAGTCTCTTGTAGGATATCATTTCCTGGATGGCTAATTAAGAAAAAATAGTCAGTCTAACATCTTTTTAAAATGTCTTACTATTCATAGATTAGTTTTTAAATGATACATTTTGGGTTGGATCCAGATTTATGCTGGATCCACTGCACTGGTGGAAGTGAACTCCCCCCCTTCTTCTCACACCAACCCCTCCCTCCTGAAAATGCTATACAGTGAGTTAGGAGACCCTGCTACACAGCTGGGAGCTGTGTCATGTGGGGAAAGGGCAATCCAGGAAAATCAGGTGGAGGGAAGTTCCGTGAATGGAGCTCTTCCTCTCTCAGAAGGCAGATCCTGGATCCAACCCTAAATAGAGGAGCCTCTGCATGCTGGGAGAGGTCACTCATTTTGACAAGCACAAACGGCTGGATTTCTTCATGTCCTCTGTTAAGTAAAAGCAGGACTGCTTCACTGAGTGGAGTCCACAGTGGAGGCACTTATCTTGTTTCAAGAGGCAAAGGAAAGTGAGATGAGGCCCTTCCAACTGTATGTGATTGTAGTGGTTGACTGAGCTGGTGGCCTCTTCAAGTATACAGAAGCTCTTATATATGAGATACTTCATGTTCAGGGCAATCCTATGCATGATTACCTGGATGGAATGTCCACTGTGATAAAAGGGGATTACTCCTAAGTAAGTGTGCTCCTGTGTGAACTGGCTGTTATGTGTCCCTTGATATAATCACTTGATTGATCAATATCAAGGCACATCAGGACCTGCTCCAGTTGGACTGCCCCTCTCCCTTGGGAGATGAGAGGTGAAGCAGGACCATTACCCCAGCCCTGCTGAAGTCTACCTTCCTCCTCCTCCTCCTCCTCCTCCTCCTCCTCCTCCTCCTCCTCCTCCTCCTCCTCCTCTTCTTCTTCTTCTTCTTCTTCTTCTTCTTCCCTACCCACCTGTTTTTCCTTGTGTGTCTGAAAACAAACAATCAGTCTTGTTTTACTGATTGATTGTAAGCTACTGAGGAATGGCTGAGGAATGAATTAAAAACACATGAATGAATGAATGAATGAATGAAATCAGCGGTACAACTAAGGCTAGGCAGCATGGATTCTCCCCAGGGCACCCTGTGGAAACCCCATCCATGATGTCCAAATAGCCACACTATGACCTGGTTCACATGTAACAGCAGTTAAAAAAAAAAACAACTGATGGGTTGTCATGCACAAGTGGAAGAGAGTGGGCTTTCTCCCTGCAGCATGCCCACCTTTTCTGTTTTTACTTAGGCTTAGCAAACCAAAATCGTCTCCTACTGAGTGTGGCATCTCAGGCCAGACTAAACAAGCTAAACAATCCAGCAATTAACCCATGGTTTGTTGTTGGATTAACTCCTGGGTTGTTTAGCCCCTGAACAACCCAGTGGTCTAGGTTCAGATGTCATGCTCAGTAGGAGCTGATCATAGATTGCTGAGCTGAATGTGGATTGTAAAGGAAAGTTGAAGAGGCGGACCGGACACATCACAAGGCAGCATGCCTGTGTGAGTCCCCAGCAAGCCAATGGTTTTTAAAATGATGGGTTGTGGTTACCCGTGAACAACCCCTATATGATCCAAGAGATGTGCCCCAGCATCTGTGGTGACATGCAAGGAATTCTGGGTGTTTTTTATGTCTCAAATAAAGCTCTTTTGGTTCCCCTAAAATGTGGGAGCCTCAAACAATCGCTTTGGTGGATTGTGCAGTTGGGCTGGCCTTGGGCACAGCTGTTCAGGTGGCACAGGTAAATGATGCCTACCACACACAGAGAGAGTGCATTCACATAACACAATAAATAAATAAATAAATAAATAAATAAATAAGCAAATACAGAAATCAGTCTTTCCTATTAATTTTCATCTCTATATTATTTTGGATTTTCATGAGTTGGCAGTATGTACAATAGACACCATGTATTTATGCAATATTATTGCTCCAGCAGACTTTAACTGAGGATTGAAGCCCATGCTTTCCAGCAGACTTTAACTGAGGATTCATCGCCCAGAGTGGCTGGTTTGCTGGCCAGATGGGCGATTCATAAATGTGACAAATAAATAGAAGTAAATTCCGTTGAGCACAATATAATTACTCCCATGCGCATTTATTTATTTATTTGAGTAAACATGCATAGGGTGGGGCTGTGAGTCTGTAACACTGCTCACTTACTTGTGGGTAAACCTCCCTCCAATGAAAGATCAGTGTGATGTAGGGTGTTGAACCAGGAGACCTGAGTTCAAATCTCTGCTCAGTCACAAATATTCCTGGGTAACCTTGAGCTAATCACTCTCTCTAAGCCTAACCTATATCACAGGGATGTTGTGAGGATGCAGGGCCATGTCTACCACTCTGAATTTCTTGGAGGAAGGACATGAAACAAATGTAATAAATAATAATTCAATAGGCTTATATCTGAGGAAATAGGCTTGCTGAAGACTGCATATTTCAGTCTTACCATTTCTGCTTCACTGTACTTAAAGTGAAACAGCTGTTTGTCTGGAGCCATAATTTCCACTTCCCCACTCCCTTAGCAACTTATTCAATATTCTAAATGTCCTCTATGAGAAATTACCCCTTCAAAAGTCACCCTTTATTCCAACCGATTCACAGTCATATTTTAGGCTCACATTTTTTACTTTTCCAGAGAAGGAAGGTCATCTGGTTTCTCTTATACAAAGGATTTACAATGGTCTGTGCTGCTCTGCCAATTTGTGACCATGTGACAGTATTTCATATATTGTGTGCCGTACAAATAGCTTGGGACCAATATAAACATCTATCCCGACCTGGAAACAATGTGTTGCAAGGATGAGGGGAAAGTCCATTTTAGAATTCTGGCTGGTGTGCAAGTGTGTGAGTGTGTGTTTAAACAAATCATCATGTATTCTTTGTAAAAGTCCCTATAAGTGTACTAGGTGATGTACATAAATAAAAAGCATAATGCTGCTCTGCCTATGGGCTCGATCTAAATGAGAGAACAGGAAGGAGAGCTTGGAGAGAGAAGGAAAGCTCTACATTTGCAGGGTGAGATTAATGAAAAAGACCTACGTATATAATACCTGAAGATAAGAAAAAAGAATGAAGAGAATTATTATTATTAATTATTATTATTATTATTATTATTATTAATTATATTTATACCCCACCTTTTTTTCCTGCAAGGAACCCAAGGCAGCTTACATAATCCTCCTCCTCTCCCTCTCCATTTTATCCTCACAACAACCCTGTGAGGTAGGTTAGGCTGAGAGTCAGTGACTGGCCCAAAGTCACCCAGTGAGTTTCATGGCCGAGTGGGGACTAGAACCCGGATCTCCCGAGTCCCAGTCCAACACTCTCACCACTACGCCATGCTGGAGAATATCTTCAAGACTACGCAGGCACTGTAACAGCATTCAGCAAAATGAGCTTGCAGAGTTCCCACGATCGAAGCCCTGTTAAGGGAGGAGGGTTCGTGTGATCACAGGAATTCTGTAAGCACATGCTCAGCTAAACGCATCCACAGAGCCTTCTTCAGAACTTCATGCTCAATGTGCAAGGGTCCAACTGGTAGGAATGTGTGAATCAGCAAAACCTGAGCTTACCACAGTTCTCCAAATTCCATCTCAAAGCTCATTCCGACTCAAGTCTGTATCGCATTGCGAGCTTTGTGTTTTTCCTCTCGCAGGAACATCTATGCACATTTTCCAAAATGTATACATTGTGCACATCTTTGAAATGTTCTCCCATTGATTAAAGCACATCTGTGCACATTTTTCTCCATACACATTTTTTTCAAATGTACTCATGGCTGTCCAATTTATTTATTTATTTGCAAGATTTATATACTATACCACTCCATATTCTGGTATGGAGATTTTAGACCAGTGAACAATGAAAGAAAAAAAACAGATAAAAGAATAAAACAACATGTTAAAAACAAAATCAATAAAACTGTGGCTGGTTAGTTCAGGAAGGCTTGCTGAAATGAGTGTTTTCAGTAGGTGCTGAAAATAAAACAATGTTGGTGCCTGCCTGATCTTCAGATGCAGGGGGTTCCAGAGAAATGGAGCCACTACGCTGAAGGCTCTTCTCCAGGTGGACTCCAATCAGGCCATAGATTCATGTGGATCCACCAGGAGCATGCTCTCCAATGACCTCAGCGACTGACTGGGCAGGTTGGTAAGGGAGAAGGTGCTTTCTCAGGTGTCCTGCTCCCAAGTTTTTTACGGCTTTATCACTAGTACTAAACCCTGAAACCTGACCTGACATCGAATAGGCAGCCAGTGCAGTTCCTTCAGCAAAGGAGTTGCATGCTGATAAGGGGCAGCTCCGAACAACAGCCCAGCTGCTGCATTCTGCACTAGCTCCAGCTTCCAGACTATCCTTAAGAGCAGTCCCACATAGAGCACATTGCAGTAATCCAGTCTTGAGGTTATTAGCACCTGTACCACTGTGGCCAAACTATGCCTGTCCAGGAGAGGCCGTAGCTGGAGAACCAGTTGAAGCTGGTAAAAGGCACCCTGAGCCACCGTGGCCGCTTGGGACTCCAGCAACAATGATGGATCTAAGAATAACCCCAGACTGTGAACCTGATCTTTCAAAGGGTGTGCAACCCCATCCAGAACAGGCAATGAGCCTATCTCCTGTACTCGGGAACCACTCAGCCACAGAGCTTACAACTTTCAGGGATTCAGCTTCAGTTTATTCACCCTCATCCAGCCCTTCACTGAGTCTAGACACTGATCCAGTACTTGCACAGCCTCACCTGATTCAGATGTCACAGGGAGCTAGAACTGTGTGTCATCACCATACTGATGGTACTTGGCTCCAAATACAAATGACCACTACCAGCCACTTCATATAGATGTTAAACAACGTTGGGGACAAGATGGTACCCTGCAGAACTGCATAGATAAGCTGCCAAGGGGCCTAGGAATAGTCACCCAAATAGTCTCTGAAATCGACCCTACAGGTAAGACTGGGACCACTGTAATACAGTGCCTCCAATGCTCAGCCCACAGAGTCAATCCAGGAAAATACCATGGTCGACGGTATTGAAAGCCGATGAGAGTTTGATCAGAATTAACAGGGTCGCACTCCCCGTCACTCTCTTGATAAAGGTCATCTATCAGGGCAACCAAGGCTGATTCTTGGTTGCCCTGATGGATGAAGAAGCCAGTATGTTCACATGAAAAAACTACACAAGTACTCCATTTCAATGGATTGGAGGTTTAATAAGAAGAGTAGGGTTTGATGAATGTGAGGGAAAGGAGGAAAAACCTATGAAAGTAGATAAGAACAGGAATGACCACAGACAGTCTTAACATTTCAACAAAGATGTTTAAGGTGACAGAATGGAAGAAGCCAGTGAAGAGAAACTTATGGCGGGGTAACATTATCACTCCAGTGCTTAAAGTACTAGCTACCAGTTGTTTGCCGAGCTGAATTCAAGGTGTTGGCATTGACCTTTAAAACCCTGTATGGCTCCAGTCCAGTTTATCTCAAGGAGCGCCTCCAGCAACATCAAGTAGGCCGCTCAACAAGATCTGATACAGATGGCCTTCTCCCTGTCCCATCAGTCAGAGAAACCAGGCTGGTGGGGACTAGGAAGAGGGCCTTTTCTGTGGCAGCCCCCAATTTATGGAACTCTCTCCCCAGTGACCTCCGCCATGCCCCTTCCTTGATTAGCTTCCACTGTGCATTAAAAACGTGGTTTTTCAAGTGGGAATATGGGGTGGGTTAGGATTTTTAAATTTTGTACTGTTTTTAATTGTGTTTTACACTCTGTTTTGTACTTGTATTTTATTGGACTGTACATCGCTCAGAGTGGCTGGATGACTGGCCAGATGGGCGATTCAAAAATATAATAAATAAATAAATAAGCACTGAGAATAGAAATAGGGCCAAATAGGGGTGCCTGACTTAGGGGGCAATAGTTTCAAGGGCAGTTGTCACAAGCTGTCTACTCAACTATCCATTCAGCCACTGAAACAAACAGTCCAAACAGTTCATCCTCACTTGTAAAATGGGCAACATTAACAGTATTGTGTTAACACCAGGGATGTTGAAGAGTCCTTGGTCTCAAGTCATGAGTTGAGTCACGAGTCTTTGGACCCGAGTCTCGAGTCTGAGTCCGAGTCCTTGGTCCAAAATGGTGACTCACGAGTCCTGAGTCCCTCCCAAGCTGACTCCATGAGTCCCTATTAAAATCAATGGGTTTTCCCCCCAACAAAATAAGGCTACTTCAGATGTGTGGCTTAAATAAATTCTAGGAACAAGTGTGCCTTTTTATTTCAAAACTCTGCAACTGATTTTGACAAGAACAGACCAGGCAGACAAACCCAAAATAACCAGGCAGGCAGAGGAGGCAGGGAACCCCAAACAGGCAGGCAGAGGCAGCCAGACCCAAAATGTCTGAAAGGTTGCATTTTAGGAAAATGATTTTAAAAAATAAAATCTTCGCCGGCGGTCACACTTCTCTCCACTCCTTCTGGCACAGCCCAGGGGTGTTGAAGAGTCCTTGGTCTCGAGTCCCAAGTCGAGTCTCGAGCCCCATTAAAAATATTGGGACTCGAGTGGGACTTGAGTCAGAGGGGGGACTCAGTCCGACTCACGAGTCATCCTGGAGTCCGTGTCCCCATCCCTGGAACACTAGCATATTGTTCACAAGAAAATGTATAACATCAGTGCCCATTCCATAAATGGTGTACATTGAAGGGATTGTGAATTATTGTAATCAGCCCATGACTGCAAATGTATCATCTTTTATAAACCATGCATGCGTATTGTGCAACAAAGTCATGAAGTGGTTATGAAGAAAACAACAAATTGGGATTCCAATCTTGGACCAATGGAGGGGGACACCATTTCGTCAAGGGCCAATTCTGAACTGAAATAATGTGTTTGAGACAAGATACAGGAAGAATGGTCAGCAAAACAACAATAATCAGCATATAATCAAAAGAGAAATGATAAACTTTAGCTAAAGCAGTAGTATGAACCAAGACAGATGAATCAAAGAGGAATAGTGATGGAGTGCAGGGGAAATATGTGCAATAGAAGATAATAATACAGTTAGGGGTGTGCATTGGATTCAGCTGACACCCAAACTGAATAGGACCCAATAAAACTGTTTCTGGTGCTTCCCAAGGCAAAGTGGGTTTCCCTCCAAAATGACCAGAACCAAAGATGGACCCTACATGAGGCTTTGTTTGCAATTCGGCTTCAGAAAAAGACAGTGTGCCTCCAAAAGTGGTGTATTTTGCTTTCTTTCTCTAAATGCTGATATCAAAACCAGCTACAGGAGCCTTGTTTGTGCAGCCTGCTGGCTGGGATATTATATTGGATATTATTTCCCCCCCCTGCTGTTAACTGCTAGAACCATATATATATATATATGGCAACTGTCTGAAATGCTGCATCTATGTGGATCATACAAGGGACCCTCTACTCACTAACTGCATCCTTGAATTAGGTGTGAGTAAAGCCAAAGGGCATAGACTTCCATGGGCACATCTAGACCTTGGGAGGCGGTGGGTGGTTTTGGACTGAGAGTTTCATCTTTGTCGTTAATGTCTTGTTCATGCACTGTTGTTGTTAACCTGAATACACACTGCTGTTTGCCCACCATAGCTCAAGTGTGTGTGTGCCCCCCCCCAAAAAAAAAACCTGCTACCACGTGCCAGCTCCAGGTTTCTGCTAGGGCAAGACAGCCTCAAAGGGTCCCCTCCCTCAGTGAGTCTATCTTTTCACCACCATTGTCACCAGCTGCTAGTGCTCCTCATCCCCATCGCTACCACATCCTTGCTTGGCAGGCAGAGAGCCAGTGAGTAAGTAGGCAGTGGCATGTACAGCTCCCCCTTCTCACCATGGCCATGGTCTGGGCCAGAGCAAGAGGCAGGGGAACAAGCAGGCTGCAATGGTGAAGAGGAGGAGGAGCTCCCACAGGCTCTTGCCAGTGGGCCCCTGCTGGGGTGTGGGCCCTCGGCAGCTGCCCAACCATGCCTACTCTTGATGCCTGCCCTTTTACTCAGACATCCACACTGGGGTCCCAGGTGTTACTGGGTGGGGTGGGGGTTCAAGCCAGCACTTAATATAAATACAGAGAATAACCCCTAGTTGCTGGGTGTTGACCCAAGGGTTACATGTGTTTAAACTAGGATACTTAATCTGGCTACTTTTCTTTTCTTGGGGGGGGGGGGGAGAAAGGCAGTTGCAGGACCCTGATCTAGATTGTGCTGGTTTTCTGCCAAAAATTCCCTCCTACCTGGCTTTAGGTCCCCCCCCCCCAAAAAAAAAACACAGCTGTTTGTAATGAACAAAGCAAAGGTATATTTTCAATGGTTAAACTGGTTGCTGTTTTCCATTTTAATCCCTTTTATCCAAATTGCTGTGCTGTGTTGTGTGTTGCTGCTGTTGTTTTTAGACTGCTGCTTTTAGTTAGGGTTTATTTATTTTTTTAATGAAATGAGGAGGAGATGCGTGCAGTAGCCTTTCGACGGGAATCAAAATAGACAGAAGATGACCTGTGAGAGAGTGGGTTGACTCAGAGGGAGTGGGCTGAAGAAAATCAGAGCAAACAGATGCAAGAACATCTACAGTGTGAGAGACTGCAGAACAGAAGGATGCGGTAAGAACAGAAATAAAAATGGAAAGGAAGAAGGTGAGACCCTGAACAATGGCAATCTCTAAGATGTTTAAATACCAGACAAGGGAAAGATGTAGCAGACTATATCCAATGGTAGCCACTCCACTGAAGGAATGAGTTCTTTGGGGTGATTCCCCCTTCCCCTTCAGCATACCCCACAAATCTGCTCCAGAAAGTCAAATAATTGAAGGGGTATCCTTAGATTTTCTCCTTAGATTGGCTTTGTAAGTTTTGGCTTCCAAGATCAGCTAGAAATTAATCTCCCTTTGATTAGGAGGAATTGAAGAACTTTTGGACCAGTTGAGCAAGGCTAACTCCAGGTCTGAGAGTATCACAAAATTGTGACTTGTTAAACAGAACTGAAAATTTGTCTCTAGGATGTTTGAAACATGGGGCAAGCAGAACCATTAGAGTTGTGTTAACAGTAATGATAACGATAACAATAATAATGATATCTGAGGCCTTCCTCTGAGTGCCATCTCCTAGGGAGGCTCAGAGGGCGGCAACAAGGGTGTGGGCCTTCTCAGTGGTGACTCCCTAACTGTGGAATGATCTCCCCACCAAGGCCTGCCCGGTGCCAACTCTGTCATCCTTTCAGCACCTGGTTAAGACAGCCCTCTATGCTGAGGCACTTAAAGACATCTAAGGAAATTTAATGGCTTGATAGGGGAACCCATGTCAGGTGTTTTTAACAGGTCTACTTTGCATCAAATATTGTTTTAGCTGTTAAATTGTTTTTAAATTTTGTATTTTGGAGGGGGGAATTATGGCAGTTTTTATTGTAGTGCAGTGCTGTTTTAGGAACTGTTGTAGGAAGAGAGCTTTGGCTACTGGGTGGTACAGAAATGAAATGAAATGAAATGAAATAATAAATCTCACCATCTTTCCAGTGAAGTCAGGACAGTATACATCAGAGGTAGGAAAGAGGGTGTCCATGGGCACCAATGAGTTCCCAGCCACCTTCCTTGGCACCCCCTCCCCCTTTTAATTTATGGGATTTTGTTCCACAAGAGCTGGTGATGGCCACTGTTTTAGATGCCTTACAAGGGGGTTAAACCAATTCACAGAGGGCAAGACTATCAATGGCTACTATTCTGTATGCTATCTCCAAGATCAGATGCAGCATGCCTTTCAGTACAAGTGTTTGGGAAGCAACAGAAGGAATGGGCTATTACCCTCATGTCCTTCTAGTTTAGATAGCGAGTTGACCACTGTGGGAAACAGGATACTGGGCAAGATGGACCTTTGGTCTGATTTCTTCAGGATGCTTCTTATGTCCTCAATATTCTTGGGCTCCTTTTTCATGGAGAAAACATATGAATAGCTCCTGATACAGAGTGGAAGAAATAGTATAATATAGAGCAGTGAAGAGGTGTAAAAATGCAGAGGTGCTCCATCTGCTCACCCTCTCATTAGAATTACATCTGTTCACAATTCTGAAGTGGCTTCCTAAATCCTTTCACCCCCCCCCTTTCTAAACTAGCAGTGTGGGTGTCTTAAATGGCATTACAAAAAAAGAAAAAGAAACTTGTAATGTTCTTGAACTTAAAGTCTAGAATAGGCCTGATGAGTGATTTTCACACAGTCAAACCAATGAAGTGGAAAAAACAAATATAGTTACCTTAAACTTCTTCTGTTTGGAGAACACAGTAACCCATTGCTACAGGTGAAGAAATTATAGAACATCAGATGCCAGGTTTATTAAAATTGTCATATAAGTGGAATCTATTTAGGGATGCTGACATATTTTGTTCAGTCCACATTTTTAACCAAAGTAACCTAATTTGTGCTTCCCAGTGTGATGCACAAATCAATGTCATCCAAATACAGGGCCAGGATACCGCAAGAAAAATCTAGTGGAGGCTGTTGACTCCAATGCCAGCAGGGCTGCATATCCGCTCCGGATTTTACTCCAAACTTTTAAGAAGCTATCCATGGCATTGGACCATTTGGGGGGATAGGTTTCAGTACCACGGATAGCTCCTTTAATGTTCAGAATATAATTCAGAGCAAATATGTAGACCTGCTGACATAGATGTCACCAGCCTCCACTGAAAACATCTCCCCCTATACCAACTTCCCAGGCCATCAGGGGAGGTCCTGTTGTGTATGCCATGGCTTAGAGAAGACACAGAGACAGGCCTTCTCTGCAGTGGCACCCACTCTGTGGAATGATCTCCCCTCTGAGGTATGTCAGACATTGGCATGTTTTAGGAATTTATTGAAAACTTATCTGCTCATTTTGGCTTTTCCCCCAGCCATGAAGTATCTTTGTACCAGCCTCACGACACTAGTATATGTGTGTATGGTCTTTTTTACTTGTTTTGTGTTAATTCTTTCATAAACTGCTTTGGGGTTTGTTTCACATGACAAGTGGTATACTGTTAATAATAAACAGCCTTTGGATAGTGCACATCTCCAAATTTTGTGATGAGCACTCAGCTTGAAATATACACAAAAAATACACATTTAAGGGAAACGTGTACAAAATGTATATTTTAAGGGACATACATACAATTTAAATGTAGCACTGTTCTTTTTATGTTCTTATAATCCTATCCACAACCCTCCCATTCCCCCTCATTTGTTCATTTCTTCTTCTCCTCACTGAGAATAAACGTCATACCAGGAAGAAACAGGGACGAGAGAGAGAGAGAGAAAGAGAGAGAGAGAGAGAGAGAGAGAATGGGATGATACATTTCCACTACTTTTTGTTGTTCTTGCCATCTGCCCTTAGTAAAGCCACTGGCAAGTAGAATGCTAAGTACAAAAATGAAAGCTTCTGTCCACTCAAAGTGCACTGAGTAGATCTGGCACCAAACAGCATTTGCTTTTCTGCAGGAGAGGGAACCTAATGCCTTTTTGCAGAGATTACCCTCAGCTGTTTCATGGTAAAAAGGTTGCCTTGCCTACTGGTGAAGCTACAACAATAAATTCACTTCCCGATGAGGAGCAGCCTCTAGAGCCAATACACAAATCATGACACTTTCACCCCACTATGCAGTTTTTGCAGATGCAAAATTGTTTGGGTTTGAATTAAACTAGATTTGTGTGATCAGTGAGAGGGCCAAAGGAAAGTGGTCATTAAACCAAATATTGCTAGACAGGAATGGGGAACCTTTTTCTTCTTTGTTTGAGAGCTGCATTCCTTTGGGGGCACATGCCAGCGGTGGGCACACCCAGAGCCAAAAACTGGACAGGGTCACCCCCTTCTCTTTCTCTCTGCCATCCCTTCCCCCCCTCTCGCTTTTCTTCCTTGCTGGTGTGGAACAACAGATCACTCTTGACAGAGGTCAACCAATTGCTTTCTGGGGAGGCTGAGGGCCATATGAAATCAGATGAAGGGCCACATGTAACCCTAATGCCAAAGGTAGGCTGTTCCTATGCTTAGTGAAGCAGATTGAATGTGGAATCCTTGGAATCAATGTGAGTCATCCTGAAGTCTTCACCACTAGCTAGGTGTAGAAACCCTCTGGAGCAGGACCAGCCCCGGGTTTGAGGGGCCTCAGCTTAGTGCCCTCTGGTGGCCCTTTCCTATGTCAGCAAACTCCCTGCTATGTGGGTGAGTCCTGGTGGGTTTACCTGGCAGCAATGGGTGCAATGTGCAGCAGCACTCTCTGGTCAGCGTCGGTCAGCTGAGAACTACCATTGAAAGTTTACACAATGCCCTGGAATGGTGATGTGTTTCCTTCAGTCTGGAGCATTGAGGGGAATGAAAAAGGTCAGCTTCCAGGCCCAGCCACCTGGTGTTGATCCACGAGGGGGGAGAAATTAACGGCCCAGGGCAGACATAAGTGGTGAGCCCTGGCAGGGTACTGAAGCTTATGTACTTGGTCAAGGGTGTCACATGCTACTGATGGGCTTGTAGTATGCACAAAGATTGGTAAGAAACTGCCTTACAGCAAGTGAGACCATTGGTCCATCTAGCTCAGTACTGTCTACACTGACTGGCAGCAATACTCCAGGATCACAGGCAGACGTCTTTCCCAGCCCTCCCTGGAGATGCCTGGGATTGAACCTGGGACCTTTTGCTTTACCATGGAGCTACATCCCTACCCCGGCAAAATTCAACTGGCCTAACATCCTATATTTATCATCTCCCATTTTATTGGAGAGATGTACTTCACCTCAAGCTATTTCTCCTCTCTCTGCAACAGCAATTAGCCAATAAAACCTGAAAGAAAGGGTTCATCACCTTTTTGGAGAGATGTGGAAATAGGAAATTTCTGGATGTTTCTGGAACTAGCTTCCCTTTGTTATCTCATTAATTGGAGCCAATCTGCTATGACATAGTCTTCTTAGACATCATCTCATTATTTCTGACACTCAGTTACAATACTGTAAAAGCTGCCCCATATCTCGGAGAGGGGGAAATAGATTTCTTCCCTGAAATTGCTCTCTTAATCAAAAGGTTGACACTTCATTGACTTCACACAGCTGTGAGGAGAGAGCTCTTCAACCTTTTCGGGTCAGTGAGTAAATCTGAAATGTAAAAAAATGTCATGGGTCATAAAATGTTTGCCATAGGTGGTGGTTGAGGGGGTGACCATTCACAAAATTGATGCTGTGGTGGACGTGGCGAGGCATGAAATACCCATTTTATAGCAAGGCAAATTGATGAGGTTAAAATAAAAGTAACTTGCCCAAGAAGCTGTATATAAGGTACAGGTGGAGGCTGAGCCCCAAAACATCCTCCACACCCCAAACACACAGAGGGACTCCTTCCGTGCTTTCTCCTCCCATTGGGCCACCCCAATGGTTTCCCTAAGCTCTCCTGTTGCTCTCCACAGCTCTCTCCACCCTAGGTCTGGCCTCCATGCTTCCTCCTTCCACTCTATCAGGTCACCCTCCAGCCCTCTCCCAATTTCTCCACTGCTATACCCATCCCTCCTCCTTACCTGCCACTGGCAATGGGGTCCACCCCTTCCTTCCTTCCTTCCTTCCTTCCTTCCTTTGTGTGTGTGTGTATGGGTATCTAGGATTACTTCAAAGCAGAGCACTCTCCTTCAACTGCCTACCATTCTAAGAACTTTAGGGGTCCATGTGGGGCTCAGAGGCATTCAGGGGAATAAAGATGGTAAATGGCTAGAGGCAAGCACTGCACTTTGAAGTGCTTCTAGACACTATACAGTAGGGCACTCCATGGGTGCAGGGGGAGCTGTCTGCTTCATGTCAACTACCACCACATTATGCCTTGCGGTGAGTGGCCATGTTAGTGATTATTTCATATATTCCTGACTAGATAAATATCACTTCTCACTGGACGAGTCTGGATTGCACCACTTGACAGGACATGGGGGGGGGGGGGAATCACATGATGGAATCTTCATTCATGGTGGTGTGTGGGGGACATAGAAAATTGGAATGTCAAAAGAAGGTTAGTCTAGAACCCTCCTCTGTGACATACTAGCCTCCTATGTACATGAGCATTTTTATTTTTTTTGTCTGGAGGAGCATTCCATCATGTGGTTCTCTGTCTGCAGAATCAAGTGGTACAGTCCAGATTAAGAATGCTCAAGAACTCTGTTTGGTCTGCATTCCAAGGCCAACTGACCTGATCTGCACATCTTGGACTAATATGACAGACTGGAATGCACTTTGGATTTTGTGCTTCTATGACATTTTTGATGAATTTCTCAACTAAAAAAAAACATACAAAAATTCCTATTGTAAGATAAAATAGATTTAGAAATGTGTACTTTAGGAGACAATATGTTTAGATCTGCATATTTTGAGAGGAAAAATAGCAAATTAATGTGGAAATGGGATGGAATTACTTTTGGAATGGTATTATATCTTCCAGCTTCACAAGCAATGAATGAATACATGCAAAACAGACACCCATCCAGTTTACTACCTCGGTGAAAACTAGAGCATCGTTTCTACTGGAAGCAATGCAAACTCTCAAGTTCCTTTGTGATGCTTTATTGTTGGGGGATGTGTCTGCTGTATTATTATGGGGTGAATGTGCAGGGTGTATGTCTCTACTGTAAGTAAAGAAGAAGAAAGATCTGATTGATGGAGAATGCTATTTTATACCCAATGCTTGCTTTATCCATTCTCTGCTTTCATGTTCAAATATGTCCATGCCAACTTGCTATCAAGGCGATTTCTCTTGTAAAGTTGTATGTATAAAAATGTTTGGAGCTCTGAACAGAATTACTGCACAGATGTCAGGTTGCAAGGAAGGTTAATAAAAAAAGAAAACATTGCCTGAAAACAGATGTTTGGATTTTGAAGCACAAATATAGCTGTCTCTTGGCAGATAAGCCCAGATTTCACCAAGTCTAAGAGATAAGAACCAAACATTTATTCTTTAATCTGATCTGCTTTACTCATCAGCATTGATATAAAGGGTCCTTTGTCTTTCATGCATTTTATACTTTGAATTATTCAATCAGGAGCTTTTATCTATATATCTAAATCTCTGCTGAGATCCATATAGATTCTGCAAAAAATAATTGATGCATCTTCTGTGACTAATAAGCAGCAAAATATACATATTATAGGAATTCTGGGATTAGTTACTTGTTACATTTTTAGCCTTTTAAATTTCAAAATCACTGTGTGGCTAACAAATAAAGTTACCACTAAAGCTCTGTACAGACACGTAGAAACGAACACTTGGATTTGTGCAGGGGCCCTTCATCTGTTCAATATTCAGTTGCCACAAGGCTATGTGTGTAGAATCATAACTTGTGAAGGTGGAAGACAGAATGCACACAGGAGGCCTACATGCACAGGTCTTCTGTGAAAACAGGACCATTTGTGCAGAGGTTGGAATGGAGCCAACAGGGGCAAATAAATGCCTGCACAGAGCTCCAGAAAGAAAACTTTCTCCTTCAGTTATATATAAGGTTTTTCATGTGGATGGAGATTTTGATGTATAGCTTTCAAGCAAATTGTCCTCATTTAAATTCTGAGGTGATACAATCATACAAAAAGACTGTAGTACATGAGTGCTTGAAATATTTTATCCTGCTCTAAAAGATCATATTGTGAAGGAGCAGTACTAGCCTCCATTTTGGTATTTAGTTTGGTTTTGGGATATTATGAGGTTGAATCTTGTGTGTGCGTGTGTGTGTGTGTGTGTGCGCGCGTGTGTGTGCATGCTAGTCAGTTTCAGCCAAAAAGTTAATACTGTAGTTTAGAGGTCAGACGTTTAATTAGACTGTAGAGGCCAGTTCCATGTAAATTTCAGACTCTAGAAGAAGAAGAAGGAGGAGGAGGAGGGAGGAGGAGGAGGAGGAGGAGGTGGTGTACGATCCTCTACCACTAATGAATTACACAGATATACTAGTAAGTAAACATAGGATTCAACCTTAAGGCTGATTACATTACTATTTCAATACACAGTAATCAGAGGAAAGGGCAAGTCCATATTAACTAGTATCTGCTTTAGCCATGACAAGTAAAAGGGCAAGCTGAACCTGGCCCAATAGAGAGATCCATCCATTGTCGAGCCACCACTGCACCCCAAGCCCTGCTAGAACACAAGCAGCTGGGGCCATGGGTGGGAGGGGTGGTGTTTTGGCAGTTTTTCTTCCATCAGATCTCAGTCATTTTCCCCTCCCACTGATTTCTATGAGAGGGAAATACCTAGGCTGGGGGCATAATCCTTGGGCCTCACTGGGTTATGGCTTTGGATCCAGTGGATCTAAAGCCACCCCCCACCCCATCCATGGAACACTCGATTTCAAGCCCTTCCACTGGAGGCAGTCTTACGCCCACTTAACACTCCTCTCTACCAGCAGAGTGGGGCTCTGAAGTATCCTAATTCCCTCCAGTCAGAAGATCTGGAGGTTAGGATTCCACTGTAAACTATGTAAACAACCTGAGTGTAGCTTTATGCTACTGTAACACCTTGCAGTGGTGCAAGAAAAAGTAAAATTAACCCAGGGTGGGGTGTATCTATGATCTCTCCTGAACTAAAAGCAAAGCTTTAATTGGACTAGATTACACTGAAGCAAACTGAACTGAGTTCCTGGAAAGCCTGCTTAGAGTTATGTAGCGTGCGTGTTTCTGAGAAAATAAATTGAGGATGGAAAGGAATATAATTGCAAGTTAAAATGCAGACTGATATCAAGGATGCAAGCTTGTTTGTCCTTTCCTTTCAACTGGCACATCTGTCCTACCAGAAGAAAGAAATATTATCAGCAAGTGCACGGTATCTGTGTTAGATGCTGGAAGTATCAATAGTGACCAGCTACCAATAACATGAAATCTTGATTGCTGACCTTAACAATTAGGAGTAAGGATGACAGCACCTGATCATTCACTGCCTTGATCAGAATAAATTGAAAAACACTGGGCAAAACACACACACACACACACACACACACACACCACTATTCCCTTGGAGTTATATGCCAAGAATAAGTTGTTCAAGGAAGGAAAATAAAAGCCATGGTTGGGGTTGCACTGTATGCAAAAACAGGCTTCGGTTGCTTGGCAAAAGGGGGGGGGGGTAAATAGCCCCATGTTCACCATTTTAAAATCACCTGGGCAGATAGTGTTTTCTGGTTAATGGCTCATCACTAATTGTTGATGGAGATTAGCGGGGACTGCAGAACGCTTTTAATATTTTGGATATGCTTTAAATTCCTGTAAAAATAGCCAATGCTTGTCAAAGGAATTAAATTGAAAGAAGAACAACATGTAGGTGCCTGTCTACATGGCTGCCATAGAATGCACAGCAGAACCCTGTGCATTCTATGGCAGCCATGTAGACAGGCACCCGAGGCACACAGCGACACGCACACTCCCACACTGGATAAGGCACACAGCGGCATATTCCTTTCCACATTGATGAATGTGGTCTAGTGTTTCCTGCACAGCAGGAGACCACAGCATGCCCAATACAGGAGACCCGCCAGCAGAAATCAGTTCGGTATACAGAGTGCATTCACTGGTTTGTGGCCATCCAATGTTCTGTACATATGAGCAAAAAGCAGCATAACAACATAAGAAGAGCCCTGCTGGATCAGACCAAGGAGCCATCCAGCATTCTGTTCACACAGTGGCCAACCAGCTGCCCACAGGATCCCACAAGCAGGACATGAGTGCAACAGCACCCTCCCACCCATGTTCCCCATAAACTGGTGTAAATAGACACACTGCCTCTGATACTGGAGGTAGCATATAACCAATCAGAACTAGTAGCCATTGATAGTCTCCTCCTCCTCCAAGAATTTGTCCAATCCCGCTTTAAAGCTGTCCAAATTGGTGGCCATCACTACATCTTGTGGAACAAGTACTACATAGACATTCCCATCATTTGGAGGCCAGTTTGTTAGTAAATAGGGAAGATATTGAATGACAGAAGTTCATTATATTGTAAGGTATCAGTGGACTCAGGCAACAGGGACTACAAGCCTTATCCCCTGTACCAACAAGTCAGCTCACAGACTGATGGAGTTACCAGTCTGATCTTTCCTGTCCTGCAGTGCCACCCCTATAATGGCCATAGAAAGTACTGCAGCTCATCAATTCAGCTAGGTCAGGTGACCTGAGGAACCAATGGGGGCCTAACTGGATCAATGTGACTGTTGCTCCAGAACCTAATTCCTCACTCTGAACAACTGAACATGAACCTCCCCAGACATTACAGTCAACAGGCCTGTGGCTCACGCTGGCTCAGCTTGTCTGATCGTGGAAAGCTAAGCAGGGTCAGGCCTGGCTATTACTTGGATGAGAGACCCCTCCTCTAGTTTCCTGCATTGAGCAGGGGGTTGGACTCGATGGCCTTGTAGGCTCCTTCCAACTCTAAGATCTATGAAATCTATGAAATCTAAGGCCTTCCTCTGAGGGAGGCTTGGAAGAAGGTTACAAGGGAGAGGGACTTCTCTGTGGTATGCCCCCTCCCCCAAATATGGAATGTTCTCCCTGCTGAGGTCTGAGGACAGTGCCAACACTGTCATCTTTTCGTTGTCCAGTTAAGACTGTCCTCTGTTCCCAGGCATTTGACTGCATATGACAGGGGCATTTGAGTCAGTTGTTTTTATCAGGTCCAGTATCCTACTGTAACGGTTTTAGCTTTTTAAATTGTTTTAAAATGTTGAATGTTAAAGATTTTATATGATGTTTTTTATTACGTATCTTGTCTTTGTGGTTTGTAATTTCTGTGAACTGCCCAGAGAGCTTTGGCTATTGGGAGGTATAGAAATGAAATAAACAAACTTATTCCATTAAGTAGCAATGCAGACTCTCCCTCTCCTTCCCAATCTGGTATCTGATCCCCAGCCCATCCTTAACCATGACTCTTCTCTCTGGTCCTTTGTCCTTGTGACAAATGGGAGTCTGCACTTCTAATCCTGCAAGGTAGGACAGGCTGCAAAACACTCTTTGTTTTGTATTTCAGAGAGCGATTCATTCAAGCCAAGAGTGGGGAATCTGTGCCCTTCCAAATGTTATTTATCTATTTATTTATTATATTTTTGAATCGCCCATCTGGCCAGTCATCCAGCCACTCTGAACGATGTACAGTCCAATAAAATACAAGAACAAAACAGAGTGTAAAACACAATTAAATGCAGTACAAAACTTTAAAATCCTAACCTACCCCATATTCCCACCTGAAAAGCCACATTTTTAATGCACGGCAGAAGCTAATCAAGGAAGGGGCATGGCGGAGGTCACTGGGGAGAGATTTCCATAAATTGGGGGCTGCCACAGAAAAGACCCTCCTCCTAGTCTCCACCAGCCTGGTTTCTCTGGCTGATGGAACAGGGAGAAGGCCATCCATGGCAGATCTTGTTGAGTGGCCTACATGATGTTGTGGTTTCCTACTCTCATCATTCCCAGCCAGCATGGCCAATGGTCAAGTGTAGTCCAGGCACACCTGGAGCACCACAGGTAAGGATGTACAGATTTTGTTCAATCCGTTCCATCTGAGTTTCGTGGATTGTCAAGCATTTTTCATCCCATCATCTGCTCATTGGCGGAACTTAGGGATGTGTGAGGAATCTGTCTGGGGGGTAGAATCTGGTGGATTTGCCCAGCTTGGCTCCTATGATGCTGCCTCTCTTGTTGCTTCCCCCAGCACCAACTCACATTCTCCCGAGTTGAGCCGGGCCAGGGAAGCAACTTCCGGATTCCAGGCGGGCTGCTGTTTACATAGGAAATGCCTTAAGATTCACAAAAAAAAGGCCTCAATTTGCATAATTTGCGGCCATTTTGGCATATATTAAGGAGTTTCCTATGTAAAAAGTGGCCCGCCAGGAACCTGGAAATCCAGCGAGTGGCACAGTGTGCACCCACTTTTGGCTCGGCTCTGGTTAGTACAGCAGCAGCAGCATCTGCCGAGCTGGAGGTGGGTTGAGTCCCGCCATATCTCTCATCTCTAGTGGAACTGAAATGTTTTTAACCAGAATTGTGTTGTACTTGAACTAATTCGCATTAGCAGTAATGCACACTTGTGCTAAAGCACTAATGTGCAGTAGCCTTATTGTGAATTAGTGCAAATCCTCCCCAAATTGAAGAGGAGAAAAAAACAGTCTGCAAGTCTGTGGAACCCAGATGACTTGGAAAAAGATGGTCCATGGCTGAAGCTGTCAGTCGGCCTCATAGAAATCTGAACTCATTTGATCCCTTTCCAAATTTCTCCAACATCCCTACGTCGCCTTTTTTCCTGCAAGGAACTCAAGGTGGCTTACATAATCCTCCTCCTCCTCTCCATTTTATCCTCACAACAACCCTGTGAGGTAGGTTACGCTGAGAGTCAGTGACTGGAGTGGCCCAAAGTCACCCAGTGAGTTTCATGGCCGAGCGGGGACTAGAACCCAGATCTCCCGAATCCCAGTCCAACACTCTAACCACTACTTGTGACCCTCCAAGTCCTATCAGCCCTAACCAGCATAGCCAATGGTGAGGCATGCTGGGAGATGTTGGCCAAAACATCTGCAGGGTCACAAGTTGCCCCCACCCCTGCCTTAAAGGAATGAAAAGAGATCATGTTAAGAGACCTGTACGTGCAGAGATCCATTGGAGCCTCAAGACTGGGGACAATGCTAGCCAGCTCCAGTAGGTGAAAAGCAGAATGACTCACGATTCTTGTCCACCAACAGATACAGTCAGTGCCTATGATAAGCTCTGAAACCAGTTTGCTTTATCACCCCCAGTTCTAAGTGAGTCTGCAAATTGATTGTTCTGCTATTGTTTTGCATTCTCATGTTGCTATCCAGCTGCAGATGACTGGACCTCTGGTGAGTTTCAGAGAAAAAAAAATAGTTGCTTTGCGGAAGCTTCTTCCTATTAATGGTTTCTGAGTTAGAACATATATATATATATATATATATATATATATATATATATAACACACACACACACACACAGAGGTACGTGTCAAAGAATATTAATATGCACCTGCTTAAAAACGGCATTTTAAAATGAAACAAAAGTTTTAAGAGCCAATGGAAGAAGGGAGAATCAATAAACAAGAGAAAACTAGGGACTCATTCATCTTCATTATGAAATCATGGGAAGGCTTGAGGGTAAATCATCTCTTTTCTCCTCCATGCATACCATACAGAATCAATGTCAACCAGACACATTTATTTCTATATAGAGCCGACATTCATATTTTGCCTCACAGCTTAAGTCCTCAACTGCTCAATGGAGGTTTTGTGAAAAAGAGATGATCGTATTTGGAAAAACACAATGGGTACCTAAAAGGGCATTGGGACATGTTATTTGTTTTCTTAAAAATGTATATCCCATATAACCTATCATTATATTGTGTCCATAGAGAATAACAAATATCTCACAACATCAATACAGCAGACACTCTGTTGGATAACAAACTCAGATGGGGAGTGTTAACAGCTTAATATAATAAGAGGAATCCTCTTAGGGGATGGAAATACACTGCAGTACCACTGTAGTGTGATGAAGGTCTCGCTGGTAACAAGAATGATGTAAAGAAGAAGAAGAAACAGAAAATGCAGGGTGGCAGTACAAGTACAAGAAAGAAACAAGTACACAAGTCAAAATTGCCTAACGTGCAGTTTCAATCATAAGAATCCTAACAAATCAATCAAAAACTTACCAGGAAGAAATCAAGAAGACAAAGCTAAATGCCTTTTAAAAAAACTGTCTTTATACTGCAGTTGAAGGCTATCAGAAAGGGAGCAAGTTGGGATTTCCTAGGCAGAGAGTTCTAGAGCAGGCATGGGGAACCTCCAGCCTGCAGGCCAAATACAACCTGTGGGGCTTCCCATCCTCCCACCAGCTTCTTAACCAGACCCCACCCCCTCTCCTCTCCCAGAAAGCATACAGCTCTTATCTCCAATCAGCAGCTGATCAGACATAAGAACTTTTCTGTGCTATGGGGCGGGAGGGCTGAGAAGCTGCTGAGTGATTTAGTACTGCTTACTTCTGAGGTTTGTTCAGCTGAGATTTGCCCTGTTTTCTTCTGAGTAGACATGCTTTTCAAGCTTACTTCTGAGTAGATATTTGTTATTTGGGATGATATTTTTGAAAGTGCTGCTGAGTGATTCAGTCCCACTTACTTCTGAGTAGACATGCAGAAGCTTGTCCTGCTTACTTCTGAGTAGACTTAAAATAGGTAAGAATCATATTTTGGCCCCACCCACACTCACTTTGACCCTGTACACAGATGGAATGCACCCCCTCAGATTTTTGCCAGACTGGAATTCGAACACTGAACTGATAACGATTCTCCACTCCTATTCAAGCCATGGCTTGCTTTAAGTGTGGTGTAGAATTACATCTGCATCGGTGATAACCATGGTTAGTGCTAACCAAGTTTGCACTCACAACCAGAGTTTGGAAGCCACTTCAAACCCTAGTTTCAAACTCTAGTAGTAACAAGTACAATCCTGGTTAGCATTAAAACAAAACATGGAAGAAAAGAGGGAAGGGAACCCAGGAGTCCATGGCCAACTATTGATTTCTCAACGGTAGTTAGGACATCATGAATGTTAGATTTGTGCAAAGGGACTATTTGCCAAGAGATCTGGTCCACAGGAAGGACTGTGTAGAGAAAAGCACCAAGTAATCTTCATGAACTGGCCCTTTAGTTGTTGTCATCTGTGCAATGTTGCTCAGCACATCAGCCATCCCCTTCATACTCCTCCTCTCTGTTTGCCTCTCTCTTACCCCCTTGCCCTGTGCCTATGGGGTGAGAAATACATTAAAAACAAACAAGTAGGACCTGCCTGCAAGAGAATGTTTGTGTGGAGTGCAGTGGTCCTGGACAGGTGTCAGCCCGCTAGTCATTCCCTTTGGGGTTCTCCGCACCCACTTCTTCATGGCTTGTGCTGTTTTGACTATGTAAGGAAACACACAGGGAGAACGAGTTTGCTCATAGTATGTAGGAAGATAAATATCAGCATAGTAGTCACTTTTTCTTTGACCAGCAGTGTGTGTATGACTTTTTGCAGAAATAATTCCTGGCTTGCTTGATGAAAGGCATAGCCCTTCATCTGATACCTCAAATAACAAAAGAAATGCAATCCATGTCATTGAAGGAGGCCACATTCCAGATAAAGAACTGCGGCAATTCTTCTGGGTATGCTTATGAATTGCTGTTTCCAAGTGTTCCAGAGACTATAAAAGCTTTGTCTTATGGGATAGCAGCCAAGAGAAAGTTGCTAGAAAGGTCATTCTCTGCATGACCAACTTCTTCAAAAATACAGCTGGTGCCAGGCTGGCCCCAGAACAGTCCTAAACCTTTTTGGGTGAGTTGGCCACCACAATAGCTGACATGCTTGTAATTTGTCAAGTATCACACTCCCAGTTCAAATGCCCCTTATTATTTTCCTTGCTTACATTCCACAGAATTGAATTGTTATCACAGGTTTCCTTATTTTTATTTTTAAATGAGGTGGTTGAAATCCTCACTTCCGTTAGCCCCATCTCTGCCATTATGTCAGTACACTTAGTGGTAATTCAGTGGATTTAAAACATAATGCTGGCATTGTATACTGACAATGAAAATGTAGCTCCTATGATGAGTTTATATTCAAGCCATAACAAGAGAGAGGAATCCTCCAAATACACAAAGCTATGATTTATTAGGGTTCAACTTGTTCCTCCACTGGTGCCTTCCCACATCCCCCGCTCCTATGTTCAAGGAGTAACATCTAAGGCAGAAGTGGGCAGACTTCAAGCTTCTGTAATCTCCTTTTCTTCTTTTTTTACTTGACCTCTGAGATTCACCAACCAGAGTCTGGTTCAGAAGGTGTATACTCATCTGGAGGTTCCTTTTGTTGCTGCTATTGTTAAATAATTGGGAATCAAAAGTCCTCACTGATCGACTGCAAATCACCTAGAGAACTACTAGTAGATCCAAATCTACCTTCTTTACAACCCTGATCTAAGGCCTGGGGAGTGGATATTTTTACATGATTGTCTAAAAAGCCTTCGCCAGTCACCCCTGCCACAAGGAAGAGCCAAGAGCAGCAGACTATCTGCTCATCTGGATAGTTCAATAAACAGCTGGTGCCACTTGGTCCTGGTTGCCTGGGAGCAGTTTTGGGTGGTGTGTGTGTGTGTGTGTGTGTGTGTGCATTCTTCCTTCCCTACAGCCACCATGAAAGGAGCAGCAGAAGCATCTAAGCTAGCAGTGACTGACCAACAAGAACGAGATCATGGGGTTGTGGTGGACAGCTTGATGAAAATGTCAACCCAGTGTGTGGCTGCTGTGAAAAAGGCAAACTCCATGTTAGGCATAATTAGGAAAGGAATTGAAAATAACACTGCCAATATATTGCCCTTATATAAATCTATGGTGCGACCTCACTTAGAATACTGTGTACAATTCTGGTCACCGCACCTAAAAGGGATATTGTAGAGTTGGAAGCAGTGCAGAAAGGGGCAACTAAAATGATCAAGGGGCTGGAGCAACTCCTGTACGGAGAAAGGTTACAACAGGCAGCTGGTATTGTTTAGCTTAGAAAAAAGGCAAGTAAGGGGAGACATGATAGAGGTGTACAAAATTATGCATGGTGTGGAGAAATTTGATAGAGACATTTTTCTCCCTCTCTCATAATATTAGAACCTGGGGTCATCCCATGAAGCTGATTGGTGGGAGATTCAGGACAGATAAAAGGAAGTACTTCTTCACACAGCACATAGTTAAACTCTGGAATTCACTTCCACAAGATGTATTGATGGCCACCAATCTGGATGGCTTTCAAATGGGATTGGACAAATTCATGGAGGAGAAGACTATCAATGGCTACTAGTCCTGATGGATATATGTTACCTCCAGTATCAGAGTACACCAGTTGCTGGGAACATAGGTGGGAGGGTGCTGTTGCACTCGTGTGTGTCCTGCTTGTGGGTTTCCTGTGGGCAGCTGGTTGGCCACTATGTGAACAGAATGCTGGACTAGATGGACCCTTGGTCTGACCCAGCAGGGCTCTTCTTATGTTCTTATCTAAGGGCGCTTTGTGTAGAATCTCAAAGGCCTTCATCAGTCACCACTTCCTTGAGTAGTGCTCATTATGGTATTTTATGGAGAATTAGTGCTTGGATTTGCTTTTTCTCACCCACCCTCTGTTCCCTTCCTATTCCTCCCCACCCCCCAGTGTGTATCACTTCTATTGCATTGTAAACCTGCAGTCAAGAGGCTGTTCTAATTTAATCTTTGTACAGCTCAATAAAAACATTAGGAATCATCATCATGGTTTTGAACCAAGCTCAGACAGAAAGTACACTACCACACCTACTACAAAATATTAATTTACTTGCCTTGTGATGCTGGAGGAACATTGGTGCATTCCCCCCCCCGCATGCACACACACCAGGAATGAAGGCATGAGACACAGCTTCATTCATTAAGTTAACAGGATATTCAATGATTATAATACATAATGCAAAGAGTGCACCCCACTCATATCAAGACGACAGTTGGGCAAGCCAGCCACTGTCATGTTGCTGGACAAAACCAACCTGGCTCAAGGTGCTGTGTCAACCAATATACTGATTCATGCCCTTCATAGCCTACCCACCAAAATATGAGCGGAGAGTTCCCTGCCTGCTTCACCCCACCCCTGCTTGTGGAGTTCAATGGACTAATGCCTCAAGGGCCCCAGGTCCACCACTTCCATTTTCCTCTTGAGCTGGCTGGCAATGAGAGGTATGTTTGGTAAGCATCTCTTCACCTCCGCCCCAGTGCCTCAGGATGCTTCCAGAGTATCCTCCTAGCACACCTTGTCAGGTGCCCACACCACTTCCCAGTTGTGACCAAATTGAAGTAAGTCAATTAGCCAAATCAAAAAAGAACGGACCACAAGACCAATTAAAATTTTACTCAGCCCCCAGATAGGCAGCTAGCGAGTTCCTGACTGCATCACTGGGAAGATGGGTGCACTTTGCAGACACTGCTCTGCCTTGTCCCAGTTCTAACTCCCAACTCCCAAAAGCAACTGATGCCAACTCCCAAAAGCAACTGATCTGCAAAGCATCAGCAATGCCATTGTTGAAGCAATGAGCCACAAATTGGCAGGGATGGACCAAAATCTGTTAATTTTGCTTTCTCCCACATTTTTAATTATTTTTTTAAATCTTAAGTTCTTTCCATCCTGTTTGTGAAGACATTTGTGAATTTTGGTACGTTCTCATCATAAAATGAACTAGTGCTGTGAGAAAAAATTATCACATATATATATATTTTAAACCATTCTCATTCAATTTGATAGAAAAGAAATTGTTTTCTAAAAGAAATTCAGTAATGAAGAAAATTTTGGACAGATTCTCAGAGATTTGGTTTGGGTTTCTTGTTCTTACCTTACTTAGGAGGTGGCTGAGGAGCATGCACAAGTGTCACATTTTTCATTGCACAATCATCTCTCCTGCAGCCTGTAGCCCCCTCAGATTCCTACACTTCAGTTAAAGCCCAGAGGAAGACATCATGAGGTAATCCCTCTCTTAGGGGTTTTTCAGATCAGGAAGTGTAAGCTGCTTGAGAGGCTGCAGACCTAAGGGGAAGTGTGTAATAGAAAGAAAGAAAAACACACACAGCACCTTCAGCCACCTCACCTCAGTGATTTATAGGTAAGTCAAAAACACCACAAAAATAAATTATAAAACACCCTGAGAATGAGGCAGAATAGTGAATGTCTCTTTCATGGAGAAGAAAACTTTCAGAAAATTGGAAGACAAATTTTGGCTCAGCACTAGCTCCACCTCTTCCCTGGAGTGAGATACAACATCTGGTAGATGCAAAATGGGGATGGGGGAGCCTGCCGACATGGTTAATGCTGCTTCCACTTACAGTGGCAGCACAAAAAGAAAAAAAAACCTCAGAAAAAGAAAGAAAGAAAGACCCCCTACCTGTGAGAAAATATTGAGAATTCTTCTGCCCCTGGAGAAATTTGGTGAACTTGCCCCCTTGGTTTCCTGTCCACAAATAGGGTGGAAATTTTTGAGAGGCCATCTGTGCACAGCTCTAAAATGAACCAAACAAAATTCTGGCCAAATACTGGCCAAATTCAATAGGTATAGTTATTCCGAGCATGGAAGAACCAGTTGCACCTGCCTCCCATGTAGCTGTTAAAGATGAACTTGCCAGGGGGAAAAAGGGGTCACAATCCTAATTCAGCTCCACAAACATGCCTGAATAATACATAGGGATTCAAAGCCAGACTTTTAAGAGCTAAGTGCTCAAAGCCCTCTGCCTGGATGAACAACTCTCTCCGTTTCACACGAAATGTCTCATAATGTTGCAATCCACCCACAACCAGGGTCAGTTCTCAGCACATCAGTGATTTAAAAAGACCCTGAAACCCATGCCCCTGGCTGCATCCAGTTCTACCTGTAATTCAGCCTGGAGCAAGAGCTCATACGTCCAGAATGAGACCCTGCAGGAATAGGAAATAATAAATGAATGAATGAATGAATGAATAAATAAATAAATAAATAAATATCCTTGCTACATATGTATGTTGGTATGCATTTGCCCAGTGACTGTGCTGTGATGATGCCCTGCTGTTCTGTCCTTCGTGACATCACATAAGTGGTGCAAAAATGCTTTTCCAAGTGCAATGATTTTAAAGGCAAAGGTAAGGTGATCTACCAGTTCTTGAAATTGCGTAAGCGTAATTTTCCTGGAGCAGCAGCAGGCATCTAACCTGTCCTTGTCACCCCTGATTTTATCATCTGGTAGGCAGCTAGACTGATCTATCATGTCAGGCTCAATGCCCAAGAAGGTCAAGCATGAAACCAGGCCTTTGGTCTTTTCATTTGCTAAGGGACCTCTTAAGAATTATGCTACATTCTGAAATTGTCATATAAGTGAAGTGCATTGATCACTGTGCCTGCAAAAAGGAAATCGTCCAAATATTAGATCATGCAGGGGGAACCCAATTCGAAAAGGCTCACTCAAGCATAGTGCTGAAATTTTCAAAGGCTGAGAATGGGATGGAGCATATTTCATGAACAGAACACCACCACCACACACCCACCTAAAGAGTCTGTGAAATTTGCCAAAGGTTCATATGAAACTTGATCTAGATGCAGCTGGATTACTGGCTTCAGCAGGTGGCACACCACCAGAGGGGCCAGGCTGTTCATCATACTGGGTAGCTTTGAGAGCTTGAACTCTAGAAGGAATAACTTCCAGCGATTTGTCCCTTGCAGCCTTCTTGGTAAGCCTAGGAGGGATCACCCCACTCACTCTCAAACCACCACACCTTCACCCTGTTGGCTTCTTATTAAAGCTGCTATTCTACAAAGGCCGTCACATCCAGGGCCTCTTCTCCTTCATCAGAGGAGAGTTTGGGGGATGCTGAGGAGGCTGGCAGACAGGCCACCCCACAGATTTCTGCTTGGCCTTTCTGGAACTCCAGAATACAGAACCTCAAACACAGTCCCACATACACTCTCTGTTGAACTTATGGATCAATCTGTCAAGCTGGATTTCATTCAGGTTCTCGTTTTTTTTTATACTGCTGAGTTCATTCTGTCCCATGTCCTCACTGGACTGCATTAAAAACAAACAAACAAACAAACAAACAAACAACTTGTGCAAAAATTCATACATTTTCTCTTGCATATTTCCCCCCCCCAAAATATATGCCTGCTTAGTACACCTTTTTGAAATGTAAGTATTTTTGTGTGCAATTTTTCAAACGTGCACATTTTTTTTTTTGCTAACCATTTGTCCATTGGATAAAGTGTTTTGTTCACATTTACCCAAATATATGCTTTTTGGTACACACTGTTTCAAATGTAACAGTTTCAAACTTCTTTGCATGCAAGTGTGTGTGGCGCACGCGTGCATGTGGGCATGTCTTCAAACTGCATTATTGTACTCATACCTGCCTGCCCTCCTTCCTTCCTTCCTTCCTTCCTTCCTTCCTTCCCCCCCCCTCATATATGACAATGGAAAAAATCCACAGCTTGTTAAACCACAATTTCCTATTATTCTCTAACCAGAATATTTTGTTTTAAGTTCTGACTACAAGCCATGATTGCAAACCATAGTTTGATCCTGGTTCACAAGCCACGATCATCACAGTCAAAGATTAAACCACACTTTCCTGCTTTGAACTTAATAGGAAACTGTAGTTTAATAAACCTCCGAAATATTGCTTTAAGTGCACAAGAGGAGGGAGGATAAAGGAGAGAGTGCATGGGTAAAGCATTCCTTCCTGGTCTGATAAACCATGGTTTGAGAAACCACAGTTTATTGGACTGAGATGGTTACATCTGAATTGTGACCCTGAAAGTCTTTGACATTGTGTTGTTGTCCTGGAATGCATTGCCATAACTATTTATATGCTATTTCAGGAAGCCTTAGAAGAGCAATACAAAGAGACTAAAAGGGAAAATATACACTCCATCCTTCAGCCATTTCTTTTTATATTACTACATGGGAAAAGGGCTGGTGATGGATTGTCTGCTTTGATTTTTAAATTCCCACTGCCTTTGTCTATTTTTTTTTCCTAAAGAGGCTTACTTGAAATGTTACCTAAATGTAGCTTTTGATGCTTAATTTCCTTCAAAATATCTCCCAAAGAAGAACATCAAAAAGCCCTTCTTCCCTTTGTAACCTCAGTTACAAGCTTTCAGAGCTGAACAAATCACTTAAAAAAAAAAAGTTGTGCATTACTCATTAAAACCAAGGGAGCACCGGCATGTAAAATGGGTTGCTGCAAGGATGGGTTGTTACGCAGCCTTATGATGTATTCTATGGGCAAAGGTGCCCACAGGGTGTGATGCCAGGGTCCCAAGACTAGTGCAAGGTCTAGGGATAAGAAGCTGAAACCCCATTGATTTGCCTCATTAGTATTTGCCAGCATGCTGTAGTGCTGAACTAAGATTGGGGAGGACCCCCAAACTTGTTCCCCGCCCCCTTTCGGCAAGCAGTAGCAAATCTAGCAAGGTCAGAACTGATGAGGTGTTTATGGCCTGGACACAGAAGATGACTCTGAATGCTCAGAGAATGGTGGGACCTCCGGTTCTGGACCACTGTAAGTGTCAGTCAGCAAAGTGGTTACCATGCTAGATGCTTACATGGAAGAATAGGAACCCCAAGGAACAGTCTCCTGAATAGATAACTCAGCTGACTGCTCCCCAGAACCACCTTCAGCCAAGGAGGAACCCCCCCTCCACCACCTTGCCAAGCCCTGGAAGGCCAAAGGAGACATTCAAGCACCAATGGAGTGCAGATCTACATGTTATAGAATGCCATCTCTCTCCAGGGAAGTGGGGTTTCCTGCATACCTCTCTCTGCAGAACATAAAATAATAATAATGATAATGATAATAATAATAATGATAATAATAATAATTATTATTATCATCATCATCATCATCATCATCATTATTATTTATTTCTTACCCGCCTCTCCACTCAGATCGAGGTGGGGAACAACTGTAAATATAAAATACATACCATAACTAGTTAAAAACATAGTAAATATTCTTAAAATATTCTTAAAAATCTTTAAAAGTATCCTAAAAACTCTTAAAATTCCACTGGGTAGGCCTGTCGGAAGAGGTCAGTCTTTATGGCCTTTTTAAAAGCCAAGAGACTATCTAGTTGACGAGTCTCCTCCGACAGGCCATTCCACAGTCTAGGAACAGCAGAAGAGAAGGTCCTCTGGGTAGTACTCGCCAGCCTAGTCTTGGCTGACTGGAGTAAATTCCTCCCAGAGGACCTAAGTGTGTGGAGCGGATTGTACGGGAGAAGGCGATCCTGCAGGTAACCCGGACCCAAACCATGTAGGGCTTTAAAACCATCTTTAAAACCATCCGTTGGCACCAAAATTGTGCCAGCACAGCACTTCAAGCTTCCTCTCTTGTTTCAGATCACCATGCATCTGACTTGGTGCTCCATCCAACTCCAACTCATGGTGCTAACTACTTTACTCCTGACTCATGCGCAATTTTGTCACACCTGGCTTGGATTCCTCTGTGGGCTGAAGCCTGGAAAAGGAGATGATGCCATGATGGCAATGAAACCTAATGCCAGCAGTGAACCATCACTGAAGTTGTGCCACCACCTGTATTGCATGTGCTAGGGCACTAAAATGTGCAAAAGAACTTTTGCAGCAGTCATGGACAGGGATGTACAGATTTTATTAAATTATTTCTGTCTGAGTTTTGCGGATTGTCTTTCATTCCATCATCCATTCGATAATACCAGATTTTTTTTTTAGGGATGCATGGGGATGCCAGAGAAATCCCCAATGGTTTTAAATGAGTCCAGATTTCTATGAAGCCACAGTGGACCAGCTTTTTCTGAGTCACGTGGATTATTCCACAGACTCGCCGACCATTTTTGCAATTCAAAAATCTGTGAACTGTAAGCAAATGTAATCATAGAAAAATGTGAAGGAAAGAAAAACCCAGATGTGCATTTTCTCCCATAGGCCAAAGTGAGAAAATGGGTGGGGGGGGGGACTTACTGCATTTTTCTTTTACTTCTGGAGACATTAGCCCAAGTGTGCATTAACCCCAATCCCTCCTGAAGTAACACAAACAAACAAAAACAAACCCCAAAATAGTCTGCAAGCACATGAGATCTGCATGACTCGCAAAAAGCCAGTCCACTGCAGAATGCACAGGTTAGATTCATAGCCAGTGTGGCGTAGTGGTGAGAGTGTTGGACTGGGACTCGGGAGATCCGGATTCTAGTCCCCGCTCAGCCACGAAACTCACTGGGTGACTTTGGGCCAGTCACTGCCTCTCAGCCTAACTTACCTCTCAGGGTTGTTGTGAGGATAAAATGGAGAGGAGGAGGATTATGTAAGCTGCTTTGGGTTCCTTGCAGGAAAAAAAGGTGGGGTATAAATATAATAAATAAATAAATAAATAAATAAATAAATAAATAAATAAATAAATAAATAATAAAATAAAAATCCAAACTCATTTGAATCAGTTACAGATTTCTCAGACATCTCTAGTCATAGGAGTGAAGATGGGTGCCTTCATGCTCAGCGCGCCCACTGCATACAGTCAGTCTGATAGGCCTTTGGAGTCCATCAGAACCCCACCGCCTGTGTATCCTGTGGTGAGGTTGGAGAAAAAGCAAGGGAATGGGAGGCATACACCCTTTGCCTTTGCCTTTGCCTTCAGTGCAGGATACAGAATAGCACAACATTACTGCAACAAGGCAAGAGATTTGGGCCAGGTCAAACATGCATGTCTGTCACTTGGTGATTCTCTGCCTCCTACTCTTCTCTGGACCTCAGCTAGGAACACGACGTAGTGCCCAGCAGACTCTGCAATAGGAGAGTGGCTGTGGCTCAGTGGTAGATCACCTGCTCTGCATGCAGAAGGGCCCAGGTTCGATCCCTGGCATCTCCAGGTAGGGCTTGAAAAATTCCTGCCCGAAACCCTGGAGAGCTGCTGCTAGTCAGTGTTGACATTACTGGACTAAATGAATTGATGGTCTGACTCAGTATAAGGCAGCTTCCTGTATTCCTATGCCCCTAATATATATGCCCAAGCTCCAAATGTAATGTTCAGTGTATTGCACTGTGCCTAACACCACGCATGCTTGGGTGGGGGAGCGAGAGAAAAAGGGCTCCGACTCCAGCAGGGAATCTCTACCAAATATGCAGCTCTGTGAGCTGTGCATGCACAAGCAGCAGATGTGACATGCTCGTTGTAACTTGCAAATGTGTATAGCATAGCAATATACATAAGGATGGAATCAATTGTCACATTTCCAGAGTATGAGAGCTTCTGTACACGAGCATTGATTGGGCGCTTGTGATCCCTCACTCACGGAGGTTCCTTTACATGATGTCAGGACCTCTCCCATGTTTTGCAGCCATTTTCGGGGCATTTTTTTAGGGTGAGGAAAGTGCAATATTATCTGGGATACTGCCATGATTTGCTATGAGAATCCTTGCATAGATTTGCAACTCCACTGCATGCCGCAGCACCACCTTGTGGTTGTGTAGTGAAACATATAGAAAGGCAGGGAAGGACACCCCCCCCCCAAGAAAACTTTGTGTAAAGGACGTGCTCTTTCATAGAATCCTAGAAAAGTAGAGTTGGAAGGGGCCTACAACTACAAGGCCATCAAGTTCAACCCCCTGCTCAATGCAGGAATCCAGGTCAAAGCATCCCTGACAGATGGCTGTCCAGCTGCACTTTGAATGCGTCTGGAGTGGGAGAGCCCACCACCTCCCTCGGTAGTTGGTTCCATGAAGCCTCAGTAAAGCAACGGCTTAAACATCTCATGTAGAGAAGCCCTGAGCCTAGCAGTTGCAGGTTCAAGGGTCCAGGAGTTCCAAAAAAGGAACCAGACAAAAGGCAAGGCCTCAACAGTCCAGGACACGGGCAAACTGGTCCCAGTGCAACAGAACAGGCCAGGCACGGGCAAAAGGAGGGTCAGAGTCCAGTCAGGCAACAGGGTCCCAAGGCAACACAGCAAACAAGGAGCAGGCAGAAGGAGGATGAGTCCAGAAGCAGCACTCACACCAGGAATCAGTTAAAAAAGCAGTCTGGATCAAGTCAAGGGAAGCTGGATTCAGGAACGCCTGGTCAATATTGTTTAGAGCAACTCTCTCAGCCGTACACTGCTGCTTTTATGCAGAGGCTGTCAGAGCCACACCCGAGCTTCAGCTGTGAGTTGTTAGTGACTGCAGCTGAAAAGGCCCCCCTTTCCAGCAAGCCACCTACATGCAAGTAGACTTTTTCTCACAAGGAGGCTCCTGCTCAGTCAGCAAGCACTCCTTCTGCATTCCTGTCTTTTCAGGCGGCGTCTCTGCTGAGAGCTTGGGGGTTTCTCTGCTTCCAACTCTGAGGACCGGTTCACACGACACGGGAACCGCGGGGGACTTGCGGTTCCCGTGTCGTGTGCACGCCGACCGGGGGCGCCCCCGCGGGACGACCGGGGCACCCCCGCAGGACAGCCGCGGGCGCCCCCACAGGACAGCCGCAGGCGGGACGCACACAAAGTGACCATGGTCGGTAGAGGGGTAAGCCCGAACAGCGGGCGGCCATCCCGCGGGGTCCCCACAGAGACGGCAGCCCAGAGCAGCCACCGCTCCAGCCTGTAGGGGCAAATGGCCCCTCTGGGCATCCCGGGGGCCCGCCCCCTAGCGCCGGGAGGCCCGTGCTGCGGTGCGGGGACTGCCCATGCGCACGGGGCACTGGTCGTGTGGGGCGCCCCACTGGACCCCACGGACGGTCCCGTGGTTCCTCCCCCGCCGGTTGCTTGGGTCGTGTGAACCGGCCCCGAGGCAGAGCCTTGTCCTCCACAGGAGACACCCTCATGGTAGTAGTCACCCCTGAGGATGTGACCTCCTCCTGGTCAACTGGCAGATCCTGGGCATTGTGGGTGGCAGGTGGTTCCTAGTCCTCAAGATCTTCCTCTGAGGAGGAGACTTCCAGTGGGGAGGTATGTCATCAATAACTATAATGCTCCTTTCCAAGTGGTGGATGCAGACCTGTCCTCCTGCAAACAGAAGGGCTCCTTCCATGAACAAAATGGCTCCTTCCATTTTGGGGAACGAAATCCAGCAGGGGGCTTGCTGCTGATGGAAATGGGGAGGTGATTTTTGCCAGTCCCCCTTCTCCCCTGCAGCCCCCAGGACCACTTTCCATACTGTTCTGGAGGGTCCCCGAGTAGCTTTGATGTGGGCACCCACCGGGGGCTGCACGAAGAAAG
Source organism: Shinisaurus crocodilurus (assembly GCA_021292165.1). Taxonomy (NCBI): domain Eukaryota; kingdom Metazoa; phylum Chordata; class Lepidosauria; order Squamata; family Shinisauridae; genus Shinisaurus; species Shinisaurus crocodilurus. The sequence continues at coordinate 15,694,164 of CM037887.1, read as the reverse complement.
TGGAATAAGTGAATATTGCCTCCCCCCTTTCTCTAATGGGGGCATGCTGTGTGAATGGAGTTTCACTCATGAGCCATCTGGATCCAACCGACCGATTCTTCGAAATCAGACAACATTAAGAAGCACAAAATTAAAGCTGAAATCACACTGAGTGATCAGAGTTCGTGTTTTTTAATTGCTAAAAGTAGATTGCAGCTTCCATATCATTAAAGCCTTGTGACAATATTCAAACAATAAATTGCATTATTAAGCAAGAATGGTTTGTGTGTGTCAGCATTAAATTGTTGTTTGTGATTTGAACCTGAAGAGTGATTTTAATCAAATTTACCATCCTCAAAAAGAGAAGTTTGTTCATCAGTACCTAAAGTACCCTGAAAAATGAATCTGTTTTTGCTTAATTGGACAGCACCTCATTCCTAAGCCTAAGGGTAATTTATTATACTGAATCTGTAAGCAAGTAAGATATATTGTATTACAGTTAATCTTATCAAATTTCTGCTGATTTTTAATGACAGCATCTGTTTTTCATAATTATTATAAGGTGCCTGGACTAATAAAACTTGAAGAAATATATGAGAATGCTAGCTCTATCAAATGTTAGTCTGATTTATGTATAGTTGTCTGGAAACAACATGTCCTTCATAGATATGGGTATAAGACCATGTCTTTCGGCATTGAATTGAATGCCTGTTCATGGCCTTTCAGTGTTTCAAGTACAATAAAGGAAAAGTTTCCAGTATTTACAATAAGGCAATTGGGAATATGCTGAAGGCTAAACGTATCGTGAATCATCCTAAACTCAGAAGTAATTTTGAAACCAAATTTGCATAAATTGTTCATTGCTTTCCCCCATCTTGATTTCAAAGCTACGAGACTTGATCTGTAATTGAAATGCCCCCCTGCAAAAGAAAGCAATTAGAATATGACACATAGCAATTGCTGGCTACTGACTTAGGGCAATGTTGTCCGTTATAATTTAAGAGAATGATTTACTACTTTGGAAAATGGATTAATATTTGGATCACAGTTCTAAAGATGTTCTAAACGGTGGGAAGATCTCCTTAATGAAGTATGGGCACTGTGCAGTTACATGGGGGAGTATGTCCTAGTAGCTCATCTTTCTTATTATCATCTTCAGTGAGAAAGGAGGTAAACTTCCAACTCACCTTCTAGACTTCTAACTCACCTTCTACCCCTGTTCTCAAACCCACAATTGCTTCTATGATGCAACATTTGCATTTTAGGGGGGAAAGGATTACATAGAAATGGGAACATAAGCTTCACATTTTATTACACAGAATGCCCAAACTTTGAACGACAATGCCACACCCCCTTGTGCAAGAACAGTTCACCTAAACCAGTGTTCTCCAACCTTGGGTCCCCAGATGTTTTTGTGCAAGAACAGTTCACCTAAACCAGTGTTCTCCAACCTTGGGTCCCCAGATGTTTTTGGCCTACGACTCCCAGCATGCCCCAGCCAGCGTAGCTGGCTGGGGCATGCTGGGAGTTGTAGGCCAAAAACATCTGGGGACCCAAGGTTGGAGAACACTGACCTAAACAGAGGAAGCATCAAGGGTAGGCATGGTTGGGCTCCTGCCAATGTCCCACACCTCAGCAGGAGCCCACTGACAAAAGCCTATTGGAGTTGTTCCTCCTCTTCACCACTGCAATCTGCTTGTTCACCTGCCTCTCGCTCTGGCCCAGACAACAGTGGTGGTGAGGGGGAGGAGCAGCCATTGCCTACTTGCTCACTTGCTCTCTGCCTGTTAACCAAGTAAGTGGCAGTAATGATGAGAAAGAGGATGAGGAGCAACTGCAGCTGGTGACGATGGGAATAAGAAGGTGGACCCACCAAGGGAGGGCAGGGGACCCATTGAGGGTGTCTTGCCCAGAGGTCCTCAAAAACCTGGAGCCGGCACTGGCCTAACCACCACATCACCACTCCTATAAGTAGGGATGAGCAGATGTCCTTCATCCAAGATCAGTAAGATTGATGGGCAACAGAACAACAGCAACTTTATTGTATCACAGCAATTTGCCATTATACACGGTCAGAGCTTAGTTAATAGATCTTCAGAAATTAAATAATTTCCCTTATAACCTTAAGTTTTTACAGTATACATTTGTAAAACATTTACAAGGAATTTGGATGTTCTATAGCAGTGATGGCGAACCTATGGCACGCGTGCCACAGCTGGCACGCAGGGACCTCTCTGTGGGCACTTGAGCCATTGGTCGCCAGATCGCGAAAAGACGCTCTCCACTCATTCCTCGCTGGCCTCCACAGGCCTCCACAGGCAGGCACACTCCAACATCTTCAGATAGCACCATGAGGGAGGGGATAGACCAGGGACGGGGTGAGATCAGGTGATCTCGCGCGTGCCCAAATCTTTGCGCGCCCGGTGAAGAGCCATGCCCTGAGACAGAGCGGGGTGCGATTAGCTAGTGCCCCCTCCTCCTTCCTGCCAAATTTAAGGCACTTTGAAATAAATAGGTTGGTTTTGTGTTGCAGTTTGGGCACTCGGGCTCAAAAGGGTTAGCCATCACTGTTCTATAGGATATATACTTGTCAACATTAGACAACAGGAAACATACCTTTGCAAATGATGACCTTCCCTTCAATGGTTTTATCAATGGAGAAATATATTTAATTCTAAGATCATTATAAATTGAACACACTAAGAGTACGTGATGGGCAACAGAGACAGGGCCTTCTCAGTGGTGGCCCCTAACATTTGGAATTCCCTCCTGAGAGATATGGTTGTCCCCATCTTTGGCTGCTTTTATGAGGGTTTTCAAAAACACTTATGTTTTCCCCCAGCCTTGCTGCTGATGGATATTTCAAACTTGTATTTTATTGAAACTGACTATATTTAAATTATTTACATTTAATATGACTTCATTGATGGTTGCTGCTGTTGTTGCATTTTTTATGCTGTAAGCTGTTTTTGGAAGACAGGACTATGGTCTTCAAATGTGGCTAAAATGGACTGACTTTATACATACATATATATATATATATATATATATATATATGTTCCTTTATTGTTTGTACATCTGTTCTATCCTACATTTGATTTCACTCCTCCTGAGTTCCTTTTTAACTTGGAGAGTTTCCAAAATTAATTGGAATCAGAGCATGCACATTTTGTCACAGCCTTCATTTCTTTCAGTGTAATTGCATCTCTCCTCTTCCCATTGACCCTAGGAATTTCGGGGGGGGGGGATGGATGCTGGTGTGGGGTTTAGCTCTCCCCTCCTGGAATGCCATGGTCTTGACCTGAATAGGGACCATGTGTGCTTACACAGGAATAAAAGTGCAGCAGTGAACCTTTGGACTTCCAGAATTGTGCACTTGCTGGGAAGAAGAAAGAAAGAAAGAAACAAAAAAATTTGGCACAAAGAACATGGTGGGAGAGAGAAGCAAATATAGGGAGCAGCATTGGTAATTACATGTCTGCTCACTGGTGTGAACAAAAGTTGCGGCATGTAGCAGCAGTTTCCTCCAACAGTGCGGGAAACACATAGAAATTCTGCTTGACCTCTACTGCAGAAGTCCAATGGTTGGTGGCACTATGACCCCTCTGTGTGGAAGGGCGTCAAGTTCTTGTTTGTGCAGTGTTTTTGATGCACACACGTGCGCCTATCCAAGTAAAACATAACTCAAAAAGAATCTTGGTGCAATCATATGTACACTCTCATATATATATATATATATATATATGCAGTCTTTTATCAATGCACATTTGTACACCAGGAATGTAGAGGGAGAAAATATGCAAATGAACTTAATGAACTGAAAACGGTGGCAAAAACTGTGCCTGAACAGAACAGAACAGATGATCATGACGATAACGATGAAGCGAGAGAAGATTCCTAATGCATTGGTAATACTTCAGATATAAGACTGGGTAATTCGGAACTCAAAAATCAAGGGAGAACTGTATCTGAGAGTAAATTCAGAAGCATCCCTATTCCTAAGAACTAAACTTATCCGAACAAGGAAGAACCAAATCTCATGTAAAAGCCGTACTGTTGAAGTCACAAGCGCAAAGTGATAAAACATAGTCTGAATCTGTTCATACTAGAGTTGATAAAGCTACACAATGAGAAATGTGGACTGCACACTTTAAACACATTCTTTTCTGGATTAAAGAATGATTGTATGCAATACGCATGCTTTATGGTTTCCTTGACACCATGCAACTTACAACACAAGAATTTCATTCTATTCTCTACACTCTCTGGGTCTTGTACTCTACATTTTTATATCAGCCAGAGAGGGGAAAATATGGTTTAACTTTCTATGTATGAAAGTGAAATGCACTCGCTTAACTTGTTAAAGTAATTGTCTTGCAATGATTGATCAAGTCATGTCAAGATAATAGGGTTTTTATGGCCCTGAGGAGGCGTAAATCTAATTTGGGGAGGGATTTTGATCTCACTGTTGCCGCTTTATCACTTTTAATTTCAACATTTTGATTTGAGTTTGCTCGGCAAAATCCAATACACCTTCAATTGACAGCTCAAGACACCAAATGTTTTTTTCTTTTCTTTTTTTACACCGCATTTTCTTGTGTCAACATCATGTTTTAAATCATGTTATCACTACTGTGAACAAATCCAATTAAGGAGCTATTCTGCCAGTCTATTATAACATGGAATTGCTTGGTATAATTCCCTCAACATGGTAAAATCTATCCTTTTAAAAATATAAGTAGTAAATTGAATAGGAACTGCAGCAAAGCTTGCTGGATCTTTGATCATGTGGGGAAAAGACCATCATCAAGCATAGAACTGTAGGTTTCTAGAATTAGAAGGGGTCTTGTGGGTTATCTAGTCCAACCCCCTACTCAGTGCAGAAAATTCTGAACTAGAGATGGCTATCCAGACTCTACTTGCTATCCAGCTTGTGCAAAATGCAGCAGCCAGACTCATCACTGGGACCAGAAGGTCCAAACTAGGGATGTAACCGCTCATCTCGAGCGGGCGTAGCGGGGCAAAATTGGCCCTGCTCATGCCTGCCTGATACTCATGGGCCTTACCGGGTCCCAGCCCCGCTCGCCTCTCTACGGCTGGCCAGAAGTGATGCGACAGGACTGGTTTCTACGGAAAAGATGCAGTGCGGGGTCCCGGCACGCCAGCACAGGGTCCCGTTGCAGCGGGTGGCTCAAGCGGCGTGGAGAATTGCTCTGCGCCGCTGAGAATCGAGCGGCGGGGGGGGGCCCGCCATGGAGAGGCAAGGCAAGGGGGGCACTCACCCCCCGGTACGTGTACATCTCTAGTCCAAACATATAACACCAGTTCTGGACCGCTTGCCTGTATGCTTCCAAGCCTGATTCAAGGTGCTAGTCTTAACTTTTAAAGCCCTATACAGCTTGGGACCACAATACTTGATGGAATGCCTCTCCCAACCTCAATCTACCCTTGACAGTACACTCAAGGGAGGCTTGGAGGGTGGCAACAAGGAGGAGGGCCTTTTCTGTAGTAGACCCCCAACTGTGGAAAAAGCTCCCCCCCGAGGCTCGCCTGGTGCCAACTCTACTATCTTTTCGGCACCAGGTTAAGACTGCCCTGTACGTTGAGGCCTTTAACAACTCCAAATAGTGCATGGTGGGGTGGTTATTTTTACTGGTTGCATTGTTTTAACATGTTGTGGCTATTTGAGCTGTTTTTAAAATTTGGTTTTAAATTTTTTATTATGCTTTTATTGTGTATATTTTATATTGTATTTTTTACTGATTGCTGTAAACCACCCAGAGAGCTTCGGCTATTGGGTGGCATAGAATAAAATTAATAACAACAACAACAACAACAACAACAACAACATTATTATGATTTTATGCAGAACTGAGAAAAATATTTACCTATGCATAGTGTGTTTAACAGAATTGCAATTTTTCATCTGTGGTGTTGGGATTTTATTTCTCTATTGTATCATCAACCTATTTATAGAGTATCCCTTAATACAGCACAGTGACCTTTAACATTATACTCTTTCTTTCTATTATTATTATTATTATTATTATTGTTATTATTGTCGAACATGCCTATTATCACATTGCTTCCTTTTCAGACAGTTTCTGCCTTGGCCTCTCTCTCTCTCTCTCTCTCTTTGTGTGTGTATGTGTGTGTGCGTGTGTTTGCAACATCTTTGATTATTTTTTGTTCCTTAATCTTATTACTTTAGACTTCTGGTATGACTGAACTGAATAAGCTACTTACCAGCCTCTAAGCTGAATGTTCCCAGATCATTTCGAACATGTTTGCTCAACTTCTTTGTATTTGCTTTATCCCCTTTCCTTAATTTTATGTCACCGGCAAATTTAGGTCATGATATTATGAAATAAAGAAAGATGGTTCTCATTCTGCCCTCCATTTAAGACTCTCCTGAAACAATCTTTGCTGACAAAGGTAGTTTCCTGTTCAAATTCCCTGCCCCACCAGACCAAACTCTTTCCTCCTTAATACAGTATGTGTGTGTGTGTGTGTAGAGGGCGAGAGAGAGAGAGAGTGTGGGGGGGGGGCTAATTTGGACCAAAAGTCAACTCATACATTTATGAATAAAATGTATACATATGTAGATCAATAGCTCTTCCTGAAAGATATGTGATGATACATGTCATTGTTAACATATGCCAGGGGAAACATGATAGAGGTTTGTACAATTAAGCCAACATGACTGGAGACAATGAACAAAAGGAAGATGTGCTTTCTCTGTTTCATAATAATAACAACATAATTTGGGATGATCCAATTAATTGATTGGCACTAACTCCAGGAAGGAAGTTTATTCCCCAAGTAAAACACACTTAAACACAATAAAACACAATTAATGCACTGAATTCATCATTACAGGATGTTTCAGTAGCCCCACTTCTGCCCCGTATGTGGTTCCCTTAGCTATTTTGAACTACGACTACCATCATCTCCAGCCAGCATGACCAGTGGGCAGGGATGATGGGAGTTGTAGTCCAAAATAGCTGAAGGGCTATTTTGTCAGTCCAAAAAGTTGGGTAGCTGGTCTCGTAGCTGGAGCAGTAACCAGAAGGGGACCTCTGGGAGCTTTACCATCTAAGAAGTATTGCAGGCTTTTTGTCAGAATGTTCAGTGTGGGGGTATTGGAACCCTAAGACGTCTCTGGCTCTTTAACATATAAAGAAAGGTGCAATCTGAAAATGATGCAAAGAGTATTTCTACCCAACTTGATCAGTACGATGCAAAACTCCTCCTGACTTCCAATGTCCCTGCCTCCTCCTCTGCTAGAAACAATGCCATTCTTTCAGCTTGGGTCTTCTACCTTGTCTCCCAGATCTTGCCTTGTGATTGATGCTCTTTCCCTCAGACTCCTGTTCAACTCTGTTTCAGGACTGTGTAACATTCCTGACTGCCTAACGGTGTTTGACCTTGCCTGCTACCCTGACCACTCATGCCTTAACTTGATCCAATGTATCTGACTGCTTAACTGTGCTTTGACCTCTGCCTGCTACCTTGACCACTCCTGCCTTAGCCTGATCCCCACTGGGCTGGAGCCTTTGTGCTTGAGCATTTGCCTGTTTCATTACCTTGCTTTTTGGATAGCCCCTTCTCTCAGAGTCTGCTTCAGCCAAAGCAGGACAGAACTTCCTATTGACAAGAGTTGTTTGACAGTGGTTACAGACTGCCTTGGGAGGTGGTGGGCTCTCCTTCACTGGAGCTATTTAAGGAGAAGCTGGAAGCCATCTTTCAGGGACACTGTAGCAGTTTCTTGCATTACAGATACTGCATTGAGCAGAGCATTAGACTAGATGATCTCCGAAGCTCCCTTCCATCTGTATGATTCTAGAAATCATAGAATCTTGATGGTCTAGTGCAGTGATGGCGAAGCTATGGCACGGGTGCCACAGCTGGCATGCAGGGATCTCTCTGTGGGCACTCAAGCCATTGGTCACCAGATCGCGAAAAGACCGTCCCCTTCTGCAAAACACTAATGATCTTGTTCTTTCTCACAGTGTGGAACAGAATGATTTTATTCTAGAATTCCTGTTACAGAATCCTTTTCTACATTGTTATCACATTTAAAAGATTTTGAAGAATGATGCACAGAGCATGGCTTGGATGTAAAGCCCTAACAGTTGACCTGAGTGCTGCATGTGTCGCTCTCAAACTAACGGAGTATGAGCCAAGGTTTGACAAATTATCAGCATGCATGCAATAGCAAAAATCACATTAATTGTGTAAAAGCATGCCCAATGCAAATTGCAAACTTTTACCTAATGCAGTGTTTGCAGTCCAAGACATAAAGTGTTTAAAATGTGTTAAGCACGTTTAGTTTTCTTGTTTATCTTGCTCATCCTAGTACAGGTTGACTTTTACTTTTACTAATCCGACACCTGTAGAAGCAGGGAAAGGACCTGGGGTAAAGCTTGGCTCATACAATTTCAGTCTGGCATATAATCATATTACAAGTTGAGAATGCCTTATCCAAAAATACATGTACCTAATTATTTAAAAAGTTTGTATAAATTCCCTTCAGGCTATGTGTACAATGTAGTACTAAAATAATTTTTTGAGTTGATTTTTTTTTCAACAAAAAAACTGTTTGTATCATTGAAAGCTCTGTTATTGTGTTTTTCTTTTAAGACAAAAGATGTTAATTAGTTTGGACAACTGTATGAGTTGTTTTTCTAAAACTAAAACCTCGGTATTCAGGTTTAATTGCAGTGTTGGCACTTTGAAATAAATAAGTTGGTTTTGTGTTGCAGTTTGGGCACTCAGGCTCAAAAAGGTTCGCCATCACTGGTCTAGTGGTATGCTTCTCACTTTCGGTGCAACTGCTCCTGGGTTCAGTTCCAAGACAAGCCCATTCAACTGGAAGAAAAGGGGCCAGGCCTACTGGGAAGGGCTAAAACACTGTGGCAGAGCAAAGGTTTGACATGTAAAATGTTAGTCATGTCCAGATAGAGCTGGGAAAGACTCCACTCTAAAATTATGGAGGGCTACTGCCAGTCAGTGCAGAAATTCCTGAGCTAGATGGACCATTCATTGCTGCTCTAGGTTTTTGAGGGCACGTAGGCAAGACACTCTCAATGGGCCCCTCCTTCCATGAGTCTACCTGAATAAAAAAATCCAGAAATGTCTGGATTCTGAGTCTACCTACTAACCACCATTGTCACCAGCTGCTATTGCTCCTTTTTGTCTTTCTCATCATTGTTTGACAGGTAGAGAGCTAGTGAGCAAGTTGGCACTGGCTTCCACTGCTCCTTCTTCTCATCACCACCACCATTGTCCAGGGCAGAGTAAGAGGCAACTGAACAAGTTGTTTGCAATAGTGAAGAGGAGGAACAAGCCCAGGACCAGGAGCCTCTTGTCAGTAGACCCCTCCTGGGGTATGGACCCTCAGCAGATTCCCACCCATGATATTGGCCCTGGGACCATTAATGCTATGTAGTATAAGGCAAATTTATATATTCCTACATGGTTTTCTGACCTTTATCCTCCCAACAACTTGTGAGGCATGCTAGAATGAGGGAAATTAAATATTACCAACATTACTTTCTTTTAGGCATTAGGCAAAACATTTTTTTTTTCCATCCAGGTATTTTAAAACATTTTTGCTAATAGAAGTATTTTAAACTCTGTAGCTTTTAACAGTGTTTATATTTGCTGGTTATTTTGAGTGTATCCACTGTTGTTTAACTTGCTTTCAATATTTGTAAACTGCCTTGAAATCTTTGATAAAAGGCTCCATATAAATGTTTTAAATAAATAGCCCAATGTCACCAGCAGGCTTCATGGCTAAGAGGGACTTGAGCTCAAGTCCCCCTGCTCCTAGTCTGAAACTGTAACCACTACACCACCGACTCTCAGTGTGTCAATATCCAGTGAAGCACATACAGCCTTTATTTTTTCCATCATGAATTTTATAAGGATCCCAGCTATTTCTCATGAACAAGGAAAATAAGTGGTTTCCAAAGGAGGGTTTCCGTGAAAAAGATGATGAACAGGTTTCTTTATCAGAAGACAAATGGTGTCTCTGAACTTGCTTTTGCAGATGATAAAAGGGGCACAAGAGACATGCAAACCGTGGGGGACGATCTCCAAAGTACTAAAAGGAGAAAACGTCTTGCCACATTGGCATGCAATACAAGTTTTGACAGATTCTTAAATAACCTTTACTTTTATCCCTCTAGTGTGTGTGGTTTTTGTGTGTGTGGTTTTTTTTTTTTTTTAAGTTGAAAATCTGTTAAGAGCTCAAGTCCCAAAGAAATGTAAATACAGCATATTCACTACTGACATTTCAAAAGACTTTGGCCCCAGAAGCAGCGACAAGCATTCTCTATCAGGATTTCTGTCAGCCATGTTGATTAAAGTTGATAAACACTGCAAGTCACTTGGGGAGTGGAAGACAAAAGAGAAATGTAACTTACTTGAAAGAGACCATATTTCTTGGGAAAGACAGGAATGGGGGGGGGGCACTCCACCAGCATATCTGTACTTGCATCCCAGATTTGCGTCTTTCAGCAATGTTCCTAGTGAGCTTTTCGTACAAGTCTTAGTTGTACAGCTCTGCTGAATGCAGTTAACTGCAATTGTAGCTTGATTGCATCAAACAGTGCAATACAGGAAAACTAGCTCCATTTCAGTACCCAAGCAATTACATTTTGGTAGACCTGGTAAGAAAGTAGTGGGCAGATTAGGAATGCTAACAGAGAAGGGAGTGGGGGAAGGGGGGGAGACCATCAAGTGCATGACACTTGGTGGCCAAATACTAAGAGGATGCCTTCCACTTGTAGACTATCAGTGATTGTGGTTTTGGTTAGGAATGTGCGAATCACCAAAACTCGAGCTTGCCAAAGTTCTCTGAATTCCATCTTGAAGCTTGTTCCGTCTTGATTGCAAGCAGTACTCCCCCCCCACATGAAAATCCATGCATATTTTCATTTGTATTTTTCCAAATGCACGCATCAGTTGTGCACATCTTTGAAATGTATGCATTCTTCTCCCATTGATAAAAGCATATCTGTGCACATTTTTTCAAAGTACGCATTTTTCAAAAGTATGGATGCTGCCGAATGCATCTTTATTTTTTATTTTGGTCTGCAAATCACATTGCAAGCTTGGAAATGTATGGACTTCAACTGCAGATTGCATCCAAATCTGTGTTCGATATGGAAGGTGTGAACAACAGGCCTGTGGTTCATGCTGGCTCAGCTTGTCTGAGTGTGGAAAGCTAAGCAGGGTCAGGCCTGGTTATTACTTGGATGGGAGACCCCTCCTCTAGTTTCCTGCATTGAGCAGGGGGTTGGACTCGATGGCCTTGTAGGCCCCTTCCAACTCTCTGCTCTATGAAATCTATGAAACTGGGTAAAAACCTGTTGAAAAATGAACTGAAACCCAATATCAGAAAAATAGGTGCAGGGTTTTTTTTTGTGCTAAGCATTTTTATTTTTTATATTCTAATTCTTATTATTGTTAAAGGGAACTGGTGTCAATAACTTTTTTTTCCTGTTTCTTGGAAGAATTGAATGTAAATTGTAGGGATAACTGCCCCTTCTGAGGGGATCAGGCCTGCCAAATTTCAGAAGGATAGCTGCAGGGAGCTATCCTTCTTATGTTCCTTGTTTCCTTGTGGACCACTTTTCTAAAAATTACAGGCAGCCTAGAGGTAGCTCTAAGTAATAAATCTGCAAGGTTTAAGAAGTATGGGTGCAGCAGTTCATGTGAAATGGGAGTTATCCATTTGTGGGAGGGGGAGTGATTTGCTTCCACTTTCCCTCCCATGTTCTTTTTTTTTGGGGGGGTGTGTCAATTTGTATGAAAATGGCACACATCCTAGAGATGACACAGACAAGTTTCAGAAGGATAGGTGCAGGGCCCTCAGGAGTTATGATGCTTGAAAATCAGCGTAAGGCTTTTCTATAGTAAAGCCTGGTGGTGTTGGAAGAATGGCCACCTCACAATCCCATGCTTGCCCTCCCACAAAGCACAATGATTGAAGCCCATGGAAAAAATGTGCCCTATGATTGAAAGTGGACTTGTTATTCACTGAACTGCACTCCCTTCCCAACCCCTGCATCATTTTGAGAAATGAAAACAAAAGATGGTATTTGGAGACATAAAGATACCAGCAAATGTCCAGCAGTTTAATATCTGGGGAGCTTGGCAGTTGGCTTCCTCCTAGACCTAGGATCAAAGAAAAGAGAGATGAAAAGGAAGAATGCTTCCAACCTCCTCCTAGTAGATAGGCCTATTAAGGATTTCCTGGCTAGGTGCATGTCAAATACTCAAACAAGCCATAAAATGGATCAGCTAAGCCATTCTGATAAGTAAAGTGGTGTTCTTAAATAGAACAGGCTCTAGGGTAGAGGTGGAGAACCTGAGGCTCCCTGGATGGTTTTTGGACTACAAATCCCATCATCCCTGACTATGCTAGCTAGGGTTGATGGTAGTTGGAGTGCAACAACATCTAGCCACAGGTTCTCCATCCCTGCTCTAAGCCTAAGGCAGGGGTAGGCAAACTTTCTGGGCTGTGGGCACAGTCTACAATTTGAGAAACTGTCCTGGGCACCCCCACAAAATGGCTGCCATGGAAGGCAAGTAACCTGCCAAAAGACTGAGTACAAGGCAGAGGTGGGGTCTGAGCCCCAATACAATTAACAACTCATTTGAGCCACAGTTATCAGTTCCAACACAAACCTATTTCACATCAATCCTAGCTGCCAGTAAGAAAATCTGAATAATAATAATAATAATAATAATAATAATAATAATAAGAAGAAGAAGAAGAAGAAGAAGAAGAAGAAGAAGAAGAAGAAGAAGAAGAAGAAGAGGGATGGATAGGACACCTTGGCAGGCACCTACCCCTGAGCTAAGGCATCACCTTCAGAGGCAGGCCTCAAAGACAAGGTTGAATTCTAACATCTGACTTTTTAGATGTGAAACATTGGTTGCTCCTGGATCATTAAGTTTAAAAATGTAGTGGACTAAAAGTTCAAGTTCATGTTTATCCATGAACAAAACCAATGATAGCTTCACCTTTACTTTACACACACACACACTGCTAGGAACTGTCTTTTATACTTATCCACAAACAACAAAAGGCAAAACCAAAATAAAAGTGCCTAGATAATAGCAAGAATAAATCCAAGTGGGGGAAATCAGACGGGCCAGAGTTCATTTAAACAACTGTATTATTTTTACCTTTTACAAATATATATGTATATGAATAATTAATTAGCTTAATTATGTAGGGTGTAACGATGGCTTGATGACCCAGACATCTTCTGTCCAACTCCATGAACCCGAATGCTAATGAAATACTGTACATACCCTGATTAAAAATCCATGGTGATTTTAAAAGAGGCTCAGTCTGCCTAGGTAATCTGAAGTGATGTAGAAATTGGAAATTCTGATGTAAGCTCAGTTGGCATCAGTACGGTAATTGAAGACCCCAGTGCATGCATTTAACTTCCTGAGTTTATCATATAGCTATATAATTCCCTACATAGCCTGAAGTAGTGGAGAATTAAGTGCAGTAAAAATGCATTGTGCTTCCAAAAACGTGTTTAAAACAAACAAACAAAACAATGGGGGGGGGAAACACCCCCAAACATGCTTCTCTCTCAAAACTGTCTAGGCTATAATGAGATTTAAAATGAAATAATAAGAATATAAGGTGCCGTCATCTTAGGAATGCTACGCAACCATATTCAATTTAAAAACCTTTAAGCAATTTCAACGTATTATTTGAATAATGACATTATATTCACTTTTGTAGATAATTTCTGTTAACAAACATCTTATTTTCTGTTCATTTTGAAAGGTGGTCTCTAGGAGTAGTGTCAGCCCCATGCCTGTGCCATAGGACCAAGGCTACTAAGTTTCTTTTAGGTAGAGAGGGTTTAGGGCGCAATCCTATGTCCCTCTGAACCCTTCTGGGGGGAGGGCATAGGAATGGGCCTGGAAGGCGCTACAAGCCCAGAAATCCCTCCCGAGGTCGCAGCGCAAAGCCCCCCCCCATAGGTGGTGCAGTTCTTTCTGCACTGACAGTCTTCTATCTAGGGGTGGGCGATCTACCCACCACCGGACTCACTGGGCACTCAGCAAGCACCGCCTGCCAAGCCAGGCCGAAAACGGAAATTTCATCTGCATCCTAATACATGCATTGTAATGCAATTTTGCTTAATAGATATTTTAGCAAAGAATGTTCCTAATATGATGCATTTTAGAATGTTATTTACCCTAATATATGCATTTTGTGCTGTGCTTTTTGTTCCTTTATTTAATGCAGAGCTCCAGTGCAAAATTTGGAGAAGTACAAATTTCGAAGGATAACTGAGTTTTGGTTCATGTATTGGTTCAAAAGTGCAAAGTGAGCATGAATGAATGAATTATTACTTTGATTGCCCCCTGCCTTTCTACCAAGAAAATGTTTCTCAAATGCAAATCAAATGAATTTCTCCCCCGACCCTAGGAAATGGCAGCTGAAGAATGGATTGGCAATATCCTATTTCTGCTGCAGTCCTTGCTAAATAGCAAGAGAAAGTCCACTTAAACATTCAAAGGAGATAGTTGGGCATAATGCCAGTCAATAATCCCATAATTTGGAATCAAACAAATCAATGTTTATTTATGTGACAGATTTATCCCCCCTCCTTTGGAATGAGCACATTATGATATATTGATAATTTTAAAAAAGCAAGCCACTGGCCCAGGAAGACAGCTTAAAGTGCCACTAACATATCGACTCTTATGAAGAGCACCTTGAGTGTTCAGAAGCAATTATGGCAATGATAACTTCGGATGAAATGAAGCAAAATGTGCAGAATTTATCTTCATGTTCGGTTTTCTACATAATAAAATGGCCTCCATTTATCTTAGTTCACTTTCTGTTAGGCTGATTAGTTAACTGGCTTCAAAAGCAGAATATGAACTAACTGACAAATTGTTTCCTTTGACTCCTGGGCTGTCCATGAGTTAATATCAAACTTCATCATTAATCATGTAAACCAATGACTCCTGTTACAGATAAATACACTGAATGAGGCCTTGCTTATTTAAAAGCTTTGTAGAGGAAGGAGTTGTTGTTTTCTAAAATATTTTATGTCTGCTAACTAGAGAAAAGTATGCATTATTGTCAGGCCCCTGCTAGAAGAAGACTCCACCTCAGAGGAAGAGCTGGAGGACTAGGAACCACCCACCACCAGCAATGCCCAGAATCTGCCCAGGCAAGGAGCAATGACAACGAGGAGCCTGGGTCCGCAGGGGGTGACTACCATGAGGGCATCACCTGTGGAGGACAAGGACTCTGCCTCAGAGATGGAGACAGAGAAACCCCCAAGCCCTCAGGAGAGACACTGCCAGAAAAGACTGGAAATCAGAAGGAGTGCTAGACTG
This sequence comes from Shinisaurus crocodilurus, assembly GCA_021292165.1. NCBI lineage: Eukaryota > Metazoa > Chordata > Lepidosauria > Squamata > Shinisauridae > Shinisaurus > Shinisaurus crocodilurus. The sequence goes on along the minus strand of CM037887.1, from coordinate 15,678,786 downwards.
ACTAGAGGCCTCCTTGTGACTGAGAAAAGATCTACTCACATGCTGGAGGCTTGCTCACAAGGAGGACCTTTTCAGATGCAGTCACTAACAGCTCGAATTGATGCTCAGGTGTGGCTCTGACAGCCTCTCTGCATTTTTAAAAAAAAAAGTAGTGTAAGGCTGAGAGAGTTGCTATAAACATCAACCAGCCCTTCTTGAATCCAGCTTCCCTTGACTTGATTCCAGACTTTTTTCTTGACGGATTCCTGGTGTGAGTACTTCTGGACTGACCTCTGACTAGTCCCTGCCTGCCTGCGCCTTGCCTTCTGTGTTGCCTTGGGGCCTTGTTGTCTGTGATCTGGACCACTAAGACCTTGCCTTTTGTCTGGTCCTTGTTTGTGCTGACTACCTTGGAACTCTTGGACCCTTGAACCTGAAACTGCTAGGCCCAGGCTCTGGAAATGTGACAATTATTTTAAGTATCTCACATTCTCTGTTGTTTCAGATGCTAGTTTTCATCAAGACAGATCTTAAGAAGTCTGTCTTAACCTCTGTGTTGAGGTCACTTTTGAATATTTGGATGCATGTTGATTTCCTGGAGACCAAGAAATAATTGAGGTCCTGCTCACATTTGAGGCGGGTGTTTGGGTGGCTTGCCAATATCACAGCTTGTACAAAAGGCATATATTAGGAGAAAAGTGCACACACAAATGAATAGGTAAGTGAAAACGGCATACAAAAATGCAGCATAATTACGGAAGATTGCTTGTAAAAACATGTATATTAGGAAAAATTGCATGCACATATGAGCAAGCCAATGATATATACTGGCTGAAATGATTAAGAGCCTGACACCCTGCGAGGAGGTACCTCTTGCATTGTAAATGGAACAGGGGTCAAAAAAGTATCCTCAACCATCCTACATATAAAGTAACAAAAATTAGCCTTAGGTATACAATAGGGTAGACAGAGCCTAAACTTTCTTGTTTGGCTGACTATATTTCCAGATCTAGTGTCTCAAGTGTTATGGATTCTACTTAGTTTCCTTCCCTCATTGCAACCTTACATTTCCCTTTATCCTACTCCCCCTACCACCAATCACCATTGTGCTAATTCTTTATTAGTTATTTCAGTTATTTCACTTAACAAGCAATAATGACTCTCCTCTTAGGGAAGGACCACTGAATAGCACTAGTGATGCTGCTGAATTTTGTAATCCCCCCCCCCCAGGGCTAACTGCCATCAACGGCCCTGTGCAAGGAGGAGGAGCAGGCAGAGGGAACATCAGGGCCTGCTCCAGTTGGACTGTCCCCCCACCCTGGGAGATGGGGGGGGGGAGGCAGGGCCACAGGGAAGCCAGTGTGTATCTGAATTGTTGTAAACCGCCCAGAGAGCTTCTGCTATTGGGCGGTATATAAATGAAATAAATAAATAGTTGGCTCATTGGTACATACTGGTTAGTAATGGTCCTCTTCCTAGCGAGCTTCGATAGATGCATTACAAATTTGTGATTAAGTTCAGAATTGATTGTGATCTTTGGAGCATGTGCAGTAAAGTAGTACACAGATTCCTCCCCTAAATTTTCAGTCATCCATCCTATGACCTAGACCCACCAGCCACCCAATATACTTGAAGTAGTCTCCTTAGCTGGCTCTGAGGAGGAGGAGGCCTTTGCAGGTCTATCTTAAGGATGGGCAAATAAAACTGTACAAATTGAGCAGTGATTGAATATGAAATAAATTTGTGCAAATTTCCTCCAGAAACTAATGCAAGGCTGAGTCAGTCTACTGGGGAAATTTGTGCAAATTTGGAAATTTGAACAACATCAAACTGGAAAGTTGTGCAAATCGAACATGTCTGGCAACTTGTGAGCATTTTCAGAGTGTATGTACTTGTGCTCGGGACTTCGAACATGGCATGTTTACCTGTCTTGCGAGCAAAAATGAAATTTTCATACATCTTTATCTTCATATCAGCGATGGTGAGGGAACATCTCACGACATCATTGTTGTAAAAATTTAGTAACTAATGAGTTAAAAGTAATGAAATGCTTCTCTCTGTAACTTTTTGCTGTTTAGACTAACCCCTGTTCCAGTAATGGAGACAGAGAAGTGAAACTGAGGAATGTTGCCTTCTTGCTTACCTCGCTCTGCTGTTTTAGCAAGGACAGGGGGGGGGGGTAGAGGGTTGGAGAAGGCAGGGTGGCCTGACTAACCTTTGTTCCAGTTGCTTAGTGAGCATGTCTAAAGATTTCTGTTTCTCTCCCTACTGTATTTTTCCATTCACAGCTAGAAGTTTCTGTTATTGAGACGCATGCGTGGGGCTGCGTCAGAAGATACTGTATAATAAATTGATAAGATTTCAGCATCCATGTTGAGATGCGGCTTTTCAGTGCTATACTCCCGCATCTCCCTATTCTATAGAATAAACAATGTTGGACCACTGCCAGACTTTTTCTCCTGCCTAATGTGCATGATTTGAACTGGGTACATTAGGATCTAGCATATTTTTGCAACATCATCACATAGGTAGGCCACAGGAAAATCACCAATCAGAAAGGGGGCACATGACACATGATGTCATACCGTACTATGCAATTCCAAACTACAGCTCCCAGGATGCACCTTGATATATGCATGCACAAAAACTCGTACAGGTGTAATGAAATTTCATATTAAAGGAGAACTCACATCGGAGCTTACATGGATGAATTTGTTACTTTCCAAGTAAGTTACAAACTCACTCAGGGTAAGTTTGCCTAGCACCAGTGCTGGGGAGAGGCAATAGTTTAGTGGTAGAGTTTTTGCTGATCTCTTATTGGTAGAGCGCTTTGTACACACCTAAGTGTCAGGTTCAATTCTCCAGCCTCTAGGGTTATAACAGCTGAGTTAGATCCTCCTTGAGGGCCTGGCAGCCATTAGCAGAGTAGATTATTATTTCTTCTTCTGAAAAGTAGGATAAAAATATAAAGGAATGAATGTTTGGCTTGGATGCTGGAGCATCTGGCTTGGTACAAGACAGGAAGCTTCCTGTATTCTCTCAATATACTGGTGCCGCTAAACGTTATAGATTGGTAAGATCCTCAGCAAGTGTATACAGTCATCTGACTAATGCAGCCTTTTCCAACCCGGTGTCCTCCAGATGTGCTGGACTACAACTCCCATCATTCCCAGTTGGCATGGCCAAAGGAAGTTGCAGAACCACACATCTGGGGGACACCAGGTTGGGCTGGGCTAATATATCACCACATTTTTCAGCCAATTGATAATGGGATTGTGCAGATACACTATTTCTTTGGGGGCAGGAAGGATGTATATAATCTGTGCTCAGTTTTATTCCATTTAAATAATCACTTGAACAGACTCTCATATTATTCATGTCCACTTGGATTATTTTAACATAGCCTCATTTCTCTATTATTGTTTTATTGAAATCTGTCTAAATACTTTGCACAGGATGTACCTGTTCTTGTCAGTCATGTTAGCTTTTATTAGAACACACTGTATCTCCTGATGTTTTATGATTTCATACCTTATTGATAGCTTGCTAGATCTTGCCTCATCATCATCATCAGGCGATCACTCGTGACCGAGTAAGATTGTCTTCCGGGATAAAAGGAGGAAATTCTAAAGAAGATTGTGTAGACTCTAGCGATGGGTCCGTAAGTGACTGTGGAGGCCAATTCTAGATCCACACAGCTTCCCACAGTGAGGACACAGGTTACCAGATAGAAGATGGTCCTGTAAAGGATTCATTTGACGTGCTTTTCGCTTAGCACGTTTCTCCCTTTCACCTTGCACTCGGGCTTCTTCAAAGTCCATGGAACCTTTGTGAAAGGCCAACCTCCATTTAGATCGTTCATGGGCCAGAGCTTCCCAGTTTTCGATGTTTATATTGCATTTTTTTAGATTAGCCTTATGAACATCTTTAAACCTCTTATATTGACCACCGATATTCCGCTTTCCATCCTTGAGTTGGGAGTAAAGTAACTGCTTTGGGAGACGGCAGTCAGGCATTCGAACAACATGACCGGTCCACTGAAGTTGGCGTTGAAGGATCATTTTTTCAATGCTAGTAGTCTTTGCTTCTTCCAGTACACTGACATTTGTTCGCCTATCTTCCCAAGTAATTTGCAGGATTTTCCGGAGGCAACGTTGATGAAACCTTTCAAGGAGGTGGAAGTGACGTTTATAGATAGTCCATGTTTCGCAGGCATACAATAAAGTTGGTAATACAATGGCTTCATAAACCAGTGTTTTGGTCTTCTTACAAATATCCCGATCCTCGAACACTCTATGTTTCATTCGAGAAAATGCGGCACTTGCGGAGCTCAGACGATGCTGGATTTCACTGTCGATGTTAGCTGTAACAGAAAGATAGCTGCCAAGATAGAGGAAATGATCGACATTTTCCAGTATTGTCCCGCCAAGCTGGATAGATGGCATCACCAAAGGATTGGCTTGCACTTGCTGATGAAGCACTTTGGTTTTTTTGATGTTAAGTGAGAGACCAAGTTTTTCGTATGCTTCTGCAAAAGCATTTAGGATAGTTTGGAGATCATCCTCTGAATGTGCGGAGACCACATTATCATCAGCATACTGAAGTTCCACAACGGAGGTTGTAATTACCTTACTTTTTGCTTTCAGCCTGCTGAGATTAAAAAGCTTTCCATCTGTTCGATATATAATTCCCACACCGGTGGGAAGTTTCCCCTTGACAAGATGTAAAACCATGGCGATGAAAATGGCAAATAATGTTGGGGCGATAACACATCCCTGTTTAACACCTGATCTTGTCTACAACTGATGTTAGGCCTACTGTTCTGTAATTTCTTGATTCCCTCAAAGTGTTTTAAAAAAAAATACGTTGGGTATTCCCCCACCTCACCTGTACACCATTGATATTAAACGGATACATTGATACACATGGAGATAATAAAATGGGAGCATTGCACCCATCTTCAAGATATCCATAGGGGTAAACTGTCAGTTTATGGTGTACTTCTTAAACACAGAAACTAAAAAGTCAAGAATGTGTGATAACAGAAATTATAACCATTAGAAGTATATTAGAATAGACACAATTTAAAATTTACTATCCAATTTACCTAAATATAAAAATTAAAACATATAAAACATGTAATGTGTAAAAGCAGATAAGCATACAAAATATCACGTGTTTTCAAGCCTCGAGGGCTGGAAATGGTCGTGAATATCTTTTCTGACCGAAACACTATTAAAGTCTTATTTGCAAATATTATTATATGTGCAAATATTATTGTTTGCTGCTTCCCGAGATGCGTCCTCACAGTTAGGAAGCTTTCCCTTTGTCTTGTGGAGAAGGCAAACATGTTTCGACTTAACGTCCTTCCTCAGTGGCACTGTAGTTCCCACTTGATCCAGTTACTGTTCTAGAACTGTTCTTCTAATCAGTAGGCTTTTATTATGCTAAACAAGTGAAGCTGGCTTTAGGTTACAGATTAAGCCTTTTACAGAATTCAGTAACAAAAGAAAGAAGCTGTGTTAGTTTTCTATAGAATCACTTCATTAATGCAATCCAACCCAGTTGAAAGTTGATTTCAAACTAATTAGAATTAACTAATACCCTCCCCTTCCCAGTAACTGAAATCCCCCCCACCAACCCCTCAAGGCAGTTCCTGATTTCTCAGAGCAAACCACTTAGAACGTCTCACTCCTCCTTGTTGGTCTTCCCTCCTTAATTGCTGTCCCACCTTTGGATCTGTCATGCCCATTCCCCCCTGCTGCTCCTCTTCAGAAAGGCTCTGGTTTCCCACGGTTTCAGGAGCAGCTTGACTCTCTCCTCTCTTATCTCTATTTCTTCTGTCTTTGGCTCTTCAGTCTCTACTTCCCCCTCCCGCTCTTCATCTGAATCAGAATCTATTACCATATCCCTTTGAGGCTTCCCTGCAGAACTAGTGGGCCCAATCCTTACACCCACAATCTGACACCCACAATCCCACAGACCCTGAACCTAATGCACAAGGGAAGTGCTGGGCTCCAAAGAGCTGCTTCATCTCACTCCAGTGGAATTTTTGTCTGGTCTTTTTTTAAAAAAACCAACACTATGCCATTTTATCAGGGATTTTTTTTTATATCATTCCCCTCAGTTTTAAACAATGTTTTTGGCATATGACATGGGGCTACTGCTTGAGGGAAAAACAAACAAACAAACAAACAAAATCTAAAGTCCCCTTGGTCTCCCCTTGGAATTAGTTCCACCTTTCTTTGAAACCTGGCCAAAATGTGGAATCAGCAGATGCTGAGCACTCCGTTCATAACAATGGTTTGAGGTGAAGCAGTGCAGTGCCGGAGCAGAGCTGTCAAGTGTGGAGCTCAGGAGTCAGTGGAGGAACGAGCCCAAAGCCAGAACCAGGAAAAATATAGTGCTGCCGAGGAAGAATCTCATCGTGAGCAGGAAGCTTTTATAAAACTTCCTGTTGAGGGGAACCATCGGTTAGTCTCAGTGGGTAGAGTCACTCCAGTACCTTGGAACCTTTTGCTGTCTCGGTAGCTCACTGCATGGGGCAGCTGTGTACATAGCTATAGGTGCCTGTTTCTAACTAAAGCAGAGCAAAAAAACAAGAAGGCCTTTTCCCCCCTGAGAACATTTCTGCGATTTTCTTTTTCTCCCCCCCATGAAAAAAGAAGGCAACCTTGCACATTTTTCTATGAATATTCTCTATTTTGTGGCAGCCCCCTCCCCCCCACAAATGCACACAATGTCCAGGGCATTGTGCTGGACACAAAATGGTGGTCAATACATGTCACTTGCAGAAGAAAGAAAGAAAGAAAGAAAGAAAGAAAGAAATAAAGAAGCAAGCTGTGCTAATGGTGAGCTGCATCCCTGAGAAACGGTTGTAGAATTTCTCCTCCCTGGAGAAATTTGGTGAAATAGTCCCCCTAATTTCTGGTTGGCAAATTTCAAGAGGCCATTTTTGCACACAACGCAAGGTGTAACCTTAAAAGCTCCTCTGCACATACAGCCCCCACAGACAATCACAATGGTCAAGAAAGCTGTTTGCCATGCTGCAGTTTTCCCTGGAAACACTGCTGTGGCCAAAAGGTGCGGCTTCAATAGCCCTTTATGGGAACCACAAGTCTATGTCCTCCCGCTCTGTGTATTGAATGTTATAAACAACATCCTATATTTGAAAGGACCAAATTATAATTCAAATGTGGAGGAATGGTGTTCCAATCTCATGATATTCAAGTTTTAAGGGTTAAATTGCTAGAGAAAAGTTAAATGTCTTGCTGGAGGTTGAAGAAACTAATTGCCTATAACGGTTCCTATTCTATCCAGATTAATGTTTAAAAATGTGAATGCAAAACATAATCATAGCATCTTGCTGGAGCTGATATTCTTCACTAAGGCTGCAATTCTATTCACATTTGCCTGGGAGTAAGTCCCAGTGAACTTAGTGGTGCTTATTTCTGAGTAGACATGCATATAGACTTGCACTGCACAGGACCAATTTGGCTATTCCTTTGTTTCAACAAATTCTAATTCAGTGAAATGTTAAAAACAAAACATGTAACGCAACCATTTGATAACACAGAGTAATTGCAATCCTTTTCAGTAATTACATAGAATTTACCTCACACCTTATATAATTTTAAAATGTCATAAAAATGTATTGCTTTAAATCTTTGCAGCCTAGATTTTGTCCCAGATATCATAAGTTGTATTTTTAATGGAGTACGAAATACTTTTTTTTTTGGTGTATTCTTTTAGTTCAGAACTATGTGTGTGTGACATCATATTCACACAATTGCTACGTTACATAATGGAAGAACAGTTTTGCACATTGATAGTGGCATAATGAAAGATTCATGCTCTCTGGACATCCCAGATAATATTAAAAAGGCATTGGGAGTTTCAGAAAATGCAATGGATTATCATAACAACAGAAATCATTATCATTAGAAGATCACTGTATCTCCACAGTAGGGTCGCTAAGTGATGAAAAGTGAAATAAAAGATGCAGTGCAGAAATGGAGGTTCACATTCTAATAGTAATAAGGTAGCTAAAATTCTTAGGGGAGAACTTAGTTAAGGTGCTCATATTTGCTTCTAGAAAAGCAACAAGCAAGTACTATTACAGTAAGAGCATCTAAAGACTTTGCAAAAGAATGTTAGCAGCACTGCCTCAAAGAGATTGAATATTCCCCAATTTGAAACTCCGGCACAAAGAATGATCACATTGTATTATTTTCTCTTTCCCTTGACTTCCTTTCTTATTATCATATCTAGGGGCACATGAAACCTGAAGATACTTCTACTGTCGTTTCCACTGAAATTTCACCTAAAATGAAATTGGGATTGCATTTGGATGGCTCTTAAGCAGGCAAGATCATTGGAAGAATTTCAAGAAGACTTTCAATAAGACTAGCAACATTTCTCATTGACTTTGCATATTTTCTGCATTCCTGAACATTGGCATCACCATTTGTGCATATATATATATATATATATATATATAGAGAGAGAGAGAGAGAGAGAGAGAATTATTATTATTTATTTTATTTCTATACCACCCAATAGCCGAAGCTCTTTGGACAGTTTACAACAGGGTTGTTGTGAGGATAAAATGGAGAGGAGGAGGATTACGTAAGCCGCCTTGGGTTCCTTGCAGGGAAAAAAGGCGGGGTATAAATATAATAAATAAATAAATAAATAAAATACAATATAAAATACAAAGAACAATAAAAACATCATAAAATTTCAGTATGGAAATTTAAAAACTTAATTTAAATGACTTAACTAGATAAGTTAATACAACTAGACTTGTTAAAAGCAGCTGACATATGCCACCACCCATGTGCCATTTAGAGCCATTAAATGTCATTAAATGCCTTGGCATATAGGGCAGTCTTAACCTGGTGCCAAAAGGATATCATGGTTGGCGCCAGGCAGGCCTCAGTGGGAAGATTGTTCCATAATCAGGGGGCTGCCACTGAGAAGGCCCTCTTCAACTAGGATATGTGTGTGTGTGTGTGTGAGAGAGAGAGAGACAGACAGACAGACAGACAGAGACAGAGAGATAGAGATCCTCAGTTTTCTCTTATCACTTCCTAATTACAGCACGGGTAAGTGTGGCTAGCTATTGCACTCAGTTGTAAGCTATTTCTCATCAGTATTCCATTTGCAATGCATACAGAACTGCCTAGTTATTTCACATTGTGCCAAGCTATTGTTTATTCTTCGACTGGCCAGATAGATGATCAGATATATAAGGCATGATCCAGCCAAATTTAAGCATATTTGAGACTCACTGATTTAGTGGGAGAGTTGAACATTTGCATAAGTCTTGTCTGTATAAGACACTGGACTCATCATGCTTAACCTTGGCAGTATCATGCCCAGCCTTAAGAAAAAAAAGAAGAGCTAGCATAAGGTTTTTTTTGTTATATAAAGCACTAATATTCTGCTGACACACCAATCCAAGTTAATAGTTGGTGATTTTATTGAGTACTATTACCACTAGCCATATACGCTTATTTGTATGGGCAGTAATAAAGAAGTGGAACAGATGGAGCCTAGCAAAACTGAAGTATTATATTAGTTAGTCACTTTCCAGCACTTTTCAGAATATCTGGGAATTAATAACCCAGCAAATATTGAGCAAAATTCTCAATTAAAGTATGTCCCTGTGACGAAACAATTTTAAACAACTGGAAACATGGAAATATCCCTAGATCCCTTGAATGAGTAAAACAGCAAATATTAACTTTAGTTAAAACAATTAATCATTTTCTTTTACTGATTTCCTTCCAAGTTTGCAGATTATTCAGGGACTTGGCAAATGCACATCAGCCTTAACTGGAACAGAAAGGGAAGGCCAGGGCCCAAATAATTAAGAATGGGTCATTAAAGCTGTAATTCTATACCCACTTACCTGGGAGCAAGCTTCTGATTTACTTCTGAGTAGACATGTACACCTGCACTATATGAGGCTTACCTTTTGTGAAAATCTTAGGGCAATTATCTCTGAAACATAAAACTCTTTGGCTCAGCTGAGATGTCATGATCCAGGAAGCTTTACTTCTGTTTTCTATCTTTAAGGGTAAACAAACAGGTATGGTTTGGTGTGATGTCAAACCATGGCTAATGATAAGTCAGGAAGCCAGAATTAGAAACCTTGGTTTGAAATGGCTTTCCAAATCATGGTTTGTGCTAATTCTGTTTTTGGGCCTTACGTCTCAGTTGACAAACCATAGTTAAAGCCATTGCAGCATGTTCTTCATAGGCTACTGCAGCTCAAGGCAGGAGTGCTGAGCAGATGGGAAATGAAAATGGCCAAAGTGCTTAAACTAGTGCTGTGCTTAACCCTTTCCCCTGCTACCACACAGTTCTTCCTTCCCTGTGAAAGAGGTATTGTTATTTTTTCCTGCTTCTTTCGCAGGGAGGGGGAGAATTTCCATTAATTTTCTCACTGGAGAGGAGTTCCATTTACCTTTTAAGTGTAGGAGTTGGCAGAGGGTCTTCCTTTCTGTTTTATTTTACTTTTTAAAAAACCCCGCACACTATTGTAGCATTGCAGGGCTCCTAGCAGAGAGGCTTTTAGCTAGCAACACTTCCTGGAATGCCCAGGAGACCATGTGACATCATCACATAGTCTTCTGAACATTCAGGAGCTGTTGCCCAGCTGAGAGCTTCTAGTCAAAGAGCCCTGCACTACTGTGAGCAAGAACGTGGCTTTTAGAGCTTCCTCTTACGAAACCTGCAGGTTTCATAAGGGGAAACCGATAAAACATACAGGAGCCCTGTGCCTCTTGGCATCTAGCTATAACTCATTTTTTACCCTACCAATCCTCACACCAGAATCCTAGAACCTCTTTCCCTATACCTGAACTGCATACCTCCCGACATTTTTGCTATTCCAAAATTAATGGGCAGCGGTGGGGAGGCTCACAAACCATTGTTGTTAAAAGAATGCTGAGCTGGTATTTAAACTGTGCAAAAATGATGATTATTTATATGAAACGATCTATGCGAAATAAAAAATAAATAAACATCTCTGGAATTTTATGCAGTTGTATATTTCACAGTACAATGTCAAAACACTGCGATAAACAGAATTTTCTTATCAACCCTGGCAGACTTTGGCTCACTGCAGGAGATAAAAAGAAAAGGAGGTGTATTGTAACAGTTTCAGATTAGAGTTTACAGTAACTCTCTCCCATTTATCATTGCTTATTGCCAAGTTAACAAAATAGCCATCCTGTAAATAAATCAGCATAAAATGTAGATTCGATCTCTCCTCTTCTCCTTCTAATACAAAGGAAGTGTTAGTGGGAATCAGAATGGGATGCGGGAGACAAAAGAAAGGGAAAGGGAGGAGAACCATTAATTTGTACTTGATTTTCTCTCTCTCTTTGATTTCAGCTCATTTGCATGAAAATCAAATGGTAATTAGATTAGATATTCTATAGAGTTCATACACCATGTACCATACTAGAGACCATTAATATGAGTGATAAGTATCAGCAGACAAGAACAGAATTTCCCAAAACAAATATATTCCATTCAGTAGTACAATTTCTCTTATTCTACCTTGCAGAGCCAGAGACATCTGCTCTTTTGTGTGTGATGCATCTATTCTGCAGGGAAAGAGAGAATAAGGCAGAGGGAGTGGATATGGCAAGTGTATAAATGAAACAGAGACGCTACAAAAAATTGGCATACTGGAGGTGAAGGAGCCTTCAAAACCTGAACAGATATCCTTTCCTTAAGCCAATACATTTTCCTAAAATGAAGGTGAGAGGCTCTATTTTCATCCTACATCGCTATTTTACCCTTATATAAATGGAATGAAACCAGTTTTGAGTTTGCCGCAGGAATTATTTATATCTAAGATATTTATGTCTCAGACAGTGAAAAGGCCTGCAATCCTTTGGGCAAATAAGAATATCACAACCTAAGAAGAGTTGTGCTGAATCAGCCCAAAGGCCTCTCCAGTCCCGTATTCTTTTCTGAAAGGGGCCAACCAGATGCTTCTGGAAAGCCCACAAGCAGGACATGAGTGCAATAGCACCCTCCTTCTCATGTTCCCCAGCAACTGGCATACAGAGGCATACTGCCTCTGACGCTGAACGTAATACATAGCCATCATGACTACTAGCCATTGATAGGCTTATCCTCCAGGTATTTGTCCAATCCCCTTTTAAGATTGTCCACGTTAGTGGCCATTATTACATCCTGTGGAAGTGAATTCCATAATTTAACTATGCACTGTGTGAAGAAGTACCGGTACTTTCTCTCATCTCTCCTACTTTAGCTTGATTGGGTGAGCCCATGCTCTAGTATTATTCACTTTCTCCACACCGTGCATCATTTTATGCACCTCTGTCATGTCCTCCCTTACTTGCCTTTTTTTTTTTTCTTCTAAACTAAAAAGTCCCAAATTTTGTAACCTTTCCTCATAGGGCAGTTACTGCAGCCCCCTGATATTCTTGAATGCTCTTTTCTGCACCCGTTCTACCTCTATAATTTTCTGTGGTGCTGTGACCACAAGTGTACACAGTATGCCAAATGTGATCACAAAACAGATTAGATGAAGTTGTTATGATATTGGCAGGTATTATTATTATTATTATTATTATTATTCATTTCATAAAGAAAGCAAGGAATGGAATTTGCCTTTTTTACAGTAGCTACACAGTGGATCAATGTTTTCATTGACCTATCCACCACAACCCCAAGATTTCACTGGTGGTGCTGTGGCTTGGCAGTAAACTCCCAGTAAACATGTGTCTGGCTCCCTCTTTGGTGTCTTTTCAGAAACTGAAAATATTTTTTTGAAAGCCTTGTAATACGTTTCTTCCTACTGCTGTGTTGCATTGATATTTACTTTGAACACTCTTTTAAATTGCTATGGAAATTTGTGCAAAATTGGCTGATTTGTGCACATTGGCCGATTCTGCACAAATTTCCTTAGTGGTCTTTTTTTTTTTTTTTTTTTTTAAGTGCAAATCGCAGCCCATGTTAGAGACAGAAGTCTGTGAACTGGCTCAACTCACACCACAGCAAGTCACTGCCAGCGCAGCACTAATGAACTGGAATCCAGGGAGCCGAATTGTGAAAATCCATCGAATTTTCACCCCCCCATAGGATTCCTCACACATCCCTAAATTATGAGTCACCACAGTTAGTATCTGAAGCCAAGAAACTTCAACAACATCACTAATTCTAACACCTAGGCAGATATTTAGGAAAGCTGGCCCTCACTGACATAGCTTTATAGGTCAAATACCATATTGAAATATGTCTGGAAAGCAATGGGAAACATGCGCTAAGAGATCCAGAAAAGTTATGTAAATCTGCTTTCACACACAGATCATCCTTGCTGGGTGACATATCTATACTACATGCATTTCTCTAATTAGTCAATTTTGGATCAACATCATCATTTAAATCCTGCAAAACTATTCCAAAATTAAGACTGAAAGCAGAGTTCGAAAGTATAGAAAAGTTCAAACATTAGTTAGCATTTCTGAAGAGTTGGCTCCATGTAGATGATTCAAACATGTATCTTGCAGAACCATCTGCTGATCTAACTTGGGAGACAATGCTTCTGTCTCGAATCAAATTATGCTTGATTCACACAACCAGTATTCTCCTGCTACCCAGTGACACTAGCAGCCACTTTATGGAATGGTCCCCTTGCAGGAGATGACCGTTTGAAAGACTTGTCCTTAGTTGCCTAAGGGCAACTAGTTGCCTCAGTTGCTCTTGATCATTTTAAAAACTGAAATACTATTTTGATTGGATTTTAATTATGCTGGTTCTTCTAACTTTTGAAAGCCACCATGGGTATTTACTGAGTAGCCTGGCTACGATGGCTTGTCCACCCTGGATATTACTGAGAAGCCCAGCTTTGATGGCTTGTATTTTGTTGGCATTGCCCCAGCACCTTTTCTAATAGCTTTATTGTTCAGAAGACTGTATGGGACAGATAGGAGCAAAAGGATCCTGATGGTAGTATGCTAGCTAGCTGCATCTATTCTAATTGAAGTTCATGACCTGGGTGTCCTCTACCCTAATCAAAGTACTAGGAGTTTGTGTCATTTATTTATTTATTTATTTATTTATTTATTATATTTGAATAATAATAATAATAATAATAATAATAATAATAATAATAATATATATTAATAATAATATATTTGTGTCATGTGAATAATGGGAACTCTGGATGAATGCAAACACATTTCTGACTACAAGGTCACCACCATTGTCAAGCAAGCCATGATGGTAACTAAACTGGCCAGTCTAAAACCTTAGCAGGAACATGGTCCAATCCTGCAGCATTCTCACGTCAAGATAGATCAGCAGGTTAAAAGAACCACCTCAGTACTCCTGGTACCCACTTTTGTTCTGGAACCTCCTGCTGATTGTCTCTTGGAAGCATGGCTTTTGTAATGCTTAGTTGGCCAGCCGTAGCCCATTAAAGAAGCCGAGAGACACAAAAAGACTCTTATTATTCCCAGAGACCAAGCTCTTGTTTTTTTCATTCGGTGTTAGCCCAAGCACACCCAAAGTCAATGCTCCCTCCTGTTCTCGAGTCCAGCCCATTTCAAGAATTTTGTTCATGAGACCTGACACACACAGAGCCTCTGCTACATTGCTCCAAGATTAATTCGTGGTTCGCTTGGCACTCTACCTGTTCCCCATGATCCTCTTCCTAGCAGTATCATCTTCTCTGGGTCTGAACCTGCATTTCCCAGTCCAGAACTTTCCTCCTGATTGTGCTACCTTGCTGCCTTCTATACCCAAACAGAGCTTAACACCCTGTGAAGCACCCATTGCTGCATTTTTGACTACATCCACTTTTGCAACATTGCCTGACAGCACTGGGATGTTCAGGCGCTTGTCACAAGGGAACCTCCACTCTGTACATGCAGCTACATTCATGGGGCTGTGGAGCTCTGTGGCTTACTCTCTTGGACCTATGAGTGCACCTTGTATGGGTGCACCCACTAAAGCAGCATGACTGTTAAGGTTGTGGACTTCCAGCGTTTACCTTTCCTGTGACCAAGATAAGAGGCATCATGGGCAGTATGCTGAGGCTTTATTATTACATTATTATTATATTTATTTGTATCCCGCCTTTTCCCCAACACCGGGACCCAAGGCGGCTCACAACCTTTAAAACACATACAATTATGGGTTCTTGAGCCAGGCACCTCCAATGCTTAGCTAGTTTCCCTCCACCATTCCCCCAGTTCCCTTGCCTCGATCCATGTTTGTTATTTTCTTTGTGTTAGTCAGGGACCTAGGACCTAGGAGAGGGAGAGGGACTTCAGGGAGCGGCCTCATCTTAGGCCTCCTCAGGCCAGATGGGGCAGTCTGGTGGGCCAGATTTGGTCTGCGGGCTAGAGGCTCCCCATCCCTGTTTTAGTGGTACGTCTCACACTAACACCGCAAACCATCCAGTGCCAGGTTAAAACTGCTCTTCTTTGCTCAGGAATTTTAAGTTGGGTTGTTTATCTTACTGTATTTGCTATCTCTCAGGTATTCTGAGGATTGTTTTGCATGGTTTTTATTGTACTCTGTATTTGTATGACTATTTGTAGTCAGACTTATTGTACACTGCCGTGGTATCCATTAAGGAAGAGGAACAGTTTGTAAATTCTTTTTAATCAATAATGATAAATACTTCAACATATGTTATGCATCACAAACTGTTGCTTACCCCCATAGACTAAAGTATGAAAATGTGCATGGGGGGGGGATTTGCACATTTTGGGGGGATTTATGCATTTTTGGAAGTACAAAATCCTAAGGGAAAAAAAATGCAAAGTGCTAATTTGTGCAAGTGCCCATGAATGCAAGTACAGAAAACTGGGGTGGGGTGGGGAACCCAACCTGGATTCTGTCAATGAGTGAATGACAGAATGGCTAATGCCTGACAATCCACAAAACACAGATGGAATGGATTTTACAAAATCCATACATCCCTAGAAGGAAGGAAGGAAGGAAGGAAGGAAGGAAGGAAAGAAATGGCATAGCTTCCTCCTTTCTCAGGCACTCTGGGTAAAGTGGAAGGATCATGCTCATGCTGCTTGTGAGTGAACCTGGCTTCATCCCATTCCTACCCAGGGGAGGTAAGTGGTGGCAGCCAGTGGTACAGCTAGGCCTGGACCTTAGGGCTGAGGTCCTGGGCTCTGCAGCCCAAGTAGCCCAAAAATAGCCAACCAGAGCACAGCATGTGATGAGGGCAGCCGCAGCAAACTCCATTTTATTCCAGTAGTCATGATGGTACTATGACTTAAGTGAGTTTATAATGTGACACCGCACATGCTCCACATTTTGTTGTTGCTGTTGTTTTAAATCAGGATTGGCAAACAGTTGTATTGTTCTAAGATATCAGGAAAGTTGAAGCAGTTGTAAAGCATGGCAGCAGGAGGCAGATGCTAGCTGTGTGCTTCACGACTGAAGTAATACACAGGGACATCTAAAGGGCCCCTCACAAGACCAATAAGTCCAGGCTGTGAAATTACTTAACTGCACCACCAGAGGCAGCAGTTGCTCCTGATCACACTACAGTAATACCTTGGATTGCAAGTAACTTGGTTTGAGAGCGTTTTGCAAGACAAGCAAATTTTTAAATATTTATTTAATTTTTTTTTACTTGATATACAAGCGACGTCTTGCAATACAAGTACTGTAGTACAGCTTAAATTAAAAATCTCTTTTCTAAGAAATTTGTTAATGATTTGGGGTACTATGAAGAGCATATTTATACCAGGGATATCTCCATTAACTCCGGTGGTAGCTCTTAAGGATTTTCCTGAAAACTTAAGATTAGAGCTGGAGGGTAAACTAAGAGAAGAAAGGGTTATTAGATTGACCGATTGGGTGGAAAAGATGGGGACTAGAGATCAAATAATGGAAATTGTTGGGAGAAGAAGATTATCGTGGTTAAATTTACTACAGTTAGAACAGTGGTCGAAGAAATGGAAAAGGAAAACTGAGTACGAGAGAGATTTAACTAATTTTGAAAAGATGGTCATGTCTAGAGATGGCCTACCAGGTAGTGCATCAACAAGAGGTATAACAAGGGATTTATATAGATTGATCCAAAAAGCAAAAGAACAAGAGGATCAGCTTAAGACAGTATGGGATAATGAATTTGAAGAGGTGACCTCGAAGGTGGGGTGGAACAATATATGGGATAGACGGATTGTGAAAATGATGTCAATTAGGATAAAGGAAAATTTTTATAAACTAATTTGGAGATGGTATTTAACTCCAGTAAGATTAAATAGAATAGATAATAATTGTTCTGCATTATGTTGGAGAGGATGTCAGGAAAAAGGGACATATGCTCATATGTGGTGGAGTTGTAAAAATGTATTGGTGTTTTGGCGAGAGGTTTTAAAGAAATATCGAAAATTATTGGTACTAATTTAGAGGTCTGTTCAAAATTAGCATTGTTATCAATAACTGAGAAGCTTATTTGTGATCAAAATACAAAGGAGTTAATTGTAAACTTGTTAACTGCGGCCAGGCTAATGATAGCGAGAAATTGGAAAGTACAACATGTTTTCCTAATAACAGACTGGTATAAGGAAGTTTGGGACATAGCCCTAAATGATAAACTAACTAGTAGTATTAAATGCAAAAAAGGATTGCTAAAGAAGAATAATTTTATGGAGATATGGAATCAATTACTAGACTATGTATTAATAAAGGGGAAGGGTAACATGCCTTGTCAGGATATGTTATATTTTTGGAATTTAGACTTTATTTGATCAAGAGGATAGAAGTATATTAATTGGTCCCTTGGAGGGTGGGGGGGAGCACTTTATGATTTATTGTATGTCAAATAAAGTCTAAATTCCAAAAATATAACATATCCTGACAAGGCATGTTACCCTTCCCCTTTATTAATACATAGTCTAGTAATTGATTCCATATCTCCATAAAATTATTCTTCTTTAGCAATCCTTTTTTGCATTTAATACTACTAGTTAGTTTATCATTTAGGGCTATGTCCCAAACATCCTTATACCAGTCTGTTATTAGGAAAACATGTTGTACTTTCCAATTTCTCGCTATCATTAGCCTGGCCGCAGTTAACAAGTTTACAATTAACTCCTTTGTATTTTGATCACAAATAAGCTTCTCAGTTATTGATAACAATGCTAATTTTGAACAGACCTCTAAATTAGTACCAATAATTTTCGATATTTCTTTAAAACCTCTCGCCAAAACACCAATACATTTTTACAACTCCACCACATATGAGCATATGTCCCTTTTTCCTGACATCCTCTCCAACATAATGCAGAACAATTATTATCTATTCTATTTAATCTTACTGGAGTTAAATACCATCTCCAAATTAGTTTATAAAAATTTTCCTTTATCCTAATTGACATCATTTTCACAATCCGTCTATCCCATATATTGTTCCACCCCACCTTCGAGGTCGCCTCTTCAAATTCATTATCCCATACTGTCTTAAGCTGATCCTCTTGTTCTTTTGTGTGATAATTTTGTATTTTGCTAAATATATTTTTTGTGTTATAATTTGTTTTGAAAAATAAATAAAATATATTTTTTAAAAATTAAAAATCTCTGTACAAATTTTTTTGGGGGGATTTCATTTTGATATAAGAGTGTTTTGGATTACAAGCACGTTTCCGGAATGAATTATGCTCTCAATCCAAGGCATGACTGTATTTGTGCTGTGGCTTTACAGCCAGAAGCATATTATAGTATTGGATGAAAATGAGTCAGTTCTCTTATCCTACTCATCTCTCTGAGATACACAGTTGGCCAATGTTCACATATTGGAACCTCATGGAACATGATTAGCAACTGGCTAATATTCACATATCCAAACCACATGAAGCATGATTGACAATTGGCTAACATTCACATATCCAAACTGTATGAAGCGTGATTAAAAAGTCAATAATAATAGCAGTTGGGAACTGGAAAAAATGTGTAAACACTTATGGTATGCAATTCCATCTGCAATAGCCTTCTTTTCATCCCTCATTTAAAACACACACACACACACACACACACACACAGAACTGCAATCAAATATTATAGTAGACAAAGCATTTCATAGTCAAGAGCGCTTGGGTGGTCTTTTTTGAACGTGCTTTTCTAATACGTTTCTAGCTATTTGTGGTAGTTTGCATTATTGTCCACATGCTGAAAATTGAAAGCAATGTTCTAGAGGGACCTCTCCAGGAAATCTAGAAGTGTGGAGACTGACAGAGAGAGAGAGGCTGAAAATGCATGTAACTTTTAATTTACCGTATGTATTATTACATTTATAGCCTGCCTTTTTTCCTGCAAGGAACCCAAGGTGGCTTACATGATCTTCCTCCTCCTTTTATCCTCACAACAACTCTGTGAGGTATGTTAGGCTGAGTCAAGTGACTGGCCCAAAGTCACCCAGTGAGTTTCATGGCTGAGTGGGGACTAGAACTCAGATCCCCTGAGTCCCAGTCCAACATGCTAACCACTACATAACACTGGCTTTCTTAATGAAGGGGCTTCAGTATGTCCGGTGTATGTGGTGAATGTTTCATTCAATTCAGAACCTCCGCAGCCTGCCCAGAATATGATGGAAAAGAGATATATCTGTAAGTATCATCAGAATACTGATAAAAACTCAGTTCCCATCCACAGATAATCTCTCCCAGTGGTTTCATGTAGATGTTCCTAAACATCTACATGTTTAGGGTTCCTAAAAACCTCTCCACCAATTTCCCCAAAGATTTCTTCCCACATGGAAGAAGCTTCCATTTTTCTGCATCATTCTCAGGGTGTTTTAGAATTTCTTTGGGTCGTGTTTTTGAGCTTATCTTACCTATGCTTTTCAACATCTGCATGAAACCACTCAGAGAGACTATCTGTGGATGGGAACTGAGTTTTCATCAGTATTCTGATGATACTTACAGATTTATATCTGCCCATCCATGTAGACCAGCCAGGGGTAGGAAACCCCAGGAGGTCTGGAGGCCATTTTTGCTGCCTGGGCAACTCCATGGGCCATAACCCCCACTCTACCTACCTGAGGCTGGTGTGTGTGTGTGTGTGTGTGTGTGTGTGTGTGCGTGTATTGGTCCTTTGTGTGTTCTTTTGGATCTTTGCAGCATCTTTTGCTGATGCCTGGTGTATAGACACCACACAGGTAAATGTGGTGATATACACACATTTGACTTGATATACAGACAGGTTCAGATGGAAGCTGATGATGGTTCGAAACAGATAACAGTAACATTTTTTCAAGTCACCTAGAAGCATCACACCATTGTGAATCTTTTTAAAAGATTAACAGAGTATTGTGGAACCTGATAGCATAACATATTTATTGTGGCATAAGCTTTCATAGGCTAGGACTGATTTAGGTTTATGTCTATAAACATATAAATTATGCCACAAAAAACTTCATTGTTGTTTTTTCTGCAACAGACTAACATGACTACCACCCTGGAAGTTGTTTTCACAGACTGACACAGAAGGGGGTATCACATTGATGTCTCCAATTGGGGATGGCATATAATAATTCCTTACTAGGATTAAGACAGAATCCAGAACAAGTTTCATTGTCAGTGGAAACATAAAGTGATGCCAGTGGTATTGGGGATGGGTGAGAAATTCACTCCATAAAGGAGTGGGTAAAGTCAAGCAGTGAGCAAAGTGTGAGTCAACAGTGGCAAAAAAACCCACACCCAAACCCACCCTTACCACTCCTGGCGATCATGCCTGTGTTGCCATCAGTGATAGCCCCTTCGAAGTGTCCAAGCGGCACATTGAAGAGGCTGCCACTGGTTGGCCACTTTTTAAATTTTATTTTTTGTATTTGTGGTGCAAATGTGTGCAATTTTTTCTGGTAATCTTTAAAAATATTTTTATAGTCGGACTTGCATGGGTCCATCAAAGGGAGGCCTCACCTGGGCAATTGCTGAAGGGCGGGTATCTGCTGTCAAGTACAGCAGGTACCAACCTTGGACATTGACCAAATAACCCCCCCCCCATTTGCTTTCCCCTGACAGCTGTCAAAAGGCTAGCTGTCACTTTCCCCCCTTTTTTAAAAAAAGGCAAGCTGTCAGGGAAAAGCAAAGGCTTTCACATTTTAGCCTATGGGGGAAATTCACATTTTCAGTCAGTGTTTTTGTTTTTTTGTATTTTTCTACAACTAAATTTGAATAAAATTCCAGTAAGTAAAAAATGGTCTGCAAAATCCATGCGACTTGGGAAAAGCCAGGCCACTGTGGAATCCATGGGTTGGATTCATAGTGATCCTGTTGCAGATCTCTCCAACATCCCTATAAATTATGTTAAGATAAATACCAGCTCATACATCTATGTGCTGGGATGCAACATCATTGTCATTGTATTACTGTGACTGAAACAAGAGGGGGGCAGCGTTTTGGCTTGTAGGATTGCGAGAGACTGGCACAAATGTTTCAGTGGTGACCCCTTGATTGGGGAATGCTCTCCCCTGAGGTCAGCCTGGGACCAGCATTGTCATCAGGTTAAGACTTTCCTCTACTCCCAGGTAGGGATGTATGAGAAATCCATCTCCATTCATTTTTGACCAGGATTTACCCAGTTCACACTTTCCAGACCAAACACAGACTCAGACACAAGCTACAATCAAAGTCCATACATTTCCAAGGTTACAATGTGATTTGTGGACCCAGAAATAATGCATTCAACAGCATGCATACATTTGAAAAATGTGCACTTTTCCATATGCAGAGAAATATGCTTTAATCAGTTGGAGAAGAATGTGTACATTTTAAAGATGTGCACAATTGCCGTGTACATTTGTAAAAAAGATGTACAAAAATATGCATGGATTTTAATGCAAAAACAAACAAACAAAAACACAGCAAAAAACAAAGCTCACAACTTGATATGGACTAAAGTCAGAACAATCTTCGAATTGGAATTCAAAGAACTTCAATGAGCTCGAGTTTTGCTGATTTCGAACATCCCTAAATTTGAGAGCATGTGATGAGCATCTTAATTTAGTTGTTTCATCAGGTCTCGGTATGTTATTGTTAATTGTTTTTAGCTTTTTAAACTGTTTAAGATTTTTGTATGTTTTAATCCCTGTTGTAAAATGCCTTCATATTGGCCAGGGAATCTTCAGCTGGATGCACTGCTGTGGCTAATCCTGATCCGTAAGATCAAGCTTCCAATTTATTATGTACACCACCAACAAATTACCTACTTTTAGGTGTGCAAAGACCTTTCCAGTGATCAAATATTTGCATGTGTAGTTTGAGGGGTCTCTCAGGGATACTTGATCTACAAGCTTTCTTTCTCATTCATCTAAAATGGGATTTAGAGGTTCTTGATAGAATTTAGATGGGTGTAATATTTCCATATATGCAAACTGTTTTAGCTGATTTATTATATGAATTTCCAGTTAAATTTTTATGTGACACTAGATCTACCCTGTGGGACTTGTTCAGTTTTGATTGGGTAATGTACATTTCCAATGGAGATTAAGCACAAATGAGCTTGAAATTGATTTATTATAATAAGTGAAATTGAGGTTAAAAGTCTTCCTTTGCTTTTTTTAAAAAATTTTTTAACCAAGTCTGTCAGATGAAGGTTTCTGTAATATTTTGCCAACACAGAACAAAAGAAAATTAAGGGTACATTTCTCAATTACACACTGAAAATTAGATATGGGATATTGTTCCAATCTCACATGATTCAGTGTGCACAAGAGAATTGCAAGAAGGGATAACACCAGCATTATTACATCTTTACAGAGATGTTGTGGTTTTCAACATGGTTGGGTTTTTTCAGATTTTGAACTTCTATAAATAAGGCAATAGACTGAGTGGATGGCATCTCCAAGGAATTTTTTTTTTTAATCATATTCAAAATCATATACCACATTACATATATATCACTAAAGTGAAGAAATTTCTCCCCTGCCCTATGCAGAATCAACAATGCAGGATTCAACTACAGAATATCAAACAAATCCATCCAGCTTCTGCTTAAATACTTCCAGCCAAGGACAGCCCACTGCCTCCTAAGGCAGTCTATTCCATTGCTTAGCAGCTCTTACTGCATGCCCTCCAACATTTCACAGATGAAAATAGGGACACACATGTGAATTTTTAAGCGGTATGGTTAAGCAACATGAAGGTGTGATCAGGAGGGTGTGGCCAGGCAACATGAGGGCATGGCCAAGGGTATGGCCAGGCAACCAAAGGGCATGGTCAAGTACAAAAGTTATTAGAGGAAACACACAAAATCTTATATATTATAATTATTGCATTATTATATTATATATTATTTTATAATATTTTATTAGTGGCTTTTGCAATTATTTTTGACCTTAAACCCTTAATTGTTGATATCTGGTGTTTTCCATGAAGGGGGGGGTGTCATTATTTGCAGGGCAATCTCTTTCTTTTTGTTTTAAAATTGTCAGGATTGGTCCCACATTTTCAGGGCAGTTGGAGAAGGCGAAGAAGGAGATGTGGAGGAGGGGGAGCTTTTGGGTCTGGGAAAATACAAAAAGACTCATTGGGGTTTTGAGCCCCTTCAGCGTTTTGCTCCAACACCTCTATAAGCTCTGGTTTTTAAGCACAAGGAGTAACTTTGAGGGGATGAACAGCTTTGCTGTTGTTTGTTATTGTGGAAAGGCCTCAGTTTAAAGCACTTTTTGTGTTCTATTCACACAATTTAGATTTCAAGAAACACTTAACCTGGGGTAATCTTGCAGAATTTAACTAACTTGAATTAAGTTAAAACAAACAGTGCAATCCTACGCACAGTTACTCAGAAGTAAGTACAGATGTCTTCAATGGGTCTTACTTACCAGGGGGCCTGGTCAGAGGCAGCAGGTAGAGCACACACACAGACATCCTCGGTCTGTTCCCTTCCTGCTTAAAGGGTCCACGGGCAAAATCACAGCTAAGCTAAATAGCTTGCAGGAGGCGGCAGGAGAATTCCAAGCTCTGCATAACAAATCGGGACTCTGCATAATAAAGTCAGAAGCCATGATGGCTTAAGTGTTTGCGGGGCTGTCGCGGCATATTCGGGGCAATTGCAGAGTATGTGACTGTTAGGAAATTTCTCCTAATGTTTAGCCAAAAGCTGCTTCCCTGAAATTTCTACACAAGTTGTAGTCTAGTCCTGCCCTCTGGAGCAGCAAAGAACAAGTGTGCTCCATCTTGTGTATCACAAGCTTTCAGACATTTGAAGGCAGTTACCATGTTTCCTTTAATCTTCTCTTCTCCTGACTAAACATTGCCAGCTTTTTCAACTATTCCCCAGAGGAGTTTGTTTCCAGACCCTTCAACATCCTGGTCGTCCTCCTCTGGAAATGCTTGAATTTGTCAATGTCCTTAAAATGTGGTGCCCAGAGATGGACATGGCTTTCCTTAGGGAAGAAAGGAGCTCCAGAACACGCATGCCTCAGTTCAAAATGTCCTCCTCTGGTCATCACTTGCCTCACCTTCAAAGGAAGAGTCACTCAGAGGAGAGCTAGATTTAGACCTATATCTGTCAATTCATGTTTAAAAAGTAATTTATGGAAGAAATTATCTGAGTACAGTACTACAATAATTTCATGCTTCCTTTCAATGATCGTTTGCACTCAATACAGTCATCCATGAATGTAACAGATATGGACAGTAAGAGAGATTGGGGGGGAGGGGATATAGAAACAGAGTCCTTAATCTCCACAGTGGAGTTTTAAAGGGTTTCAGTTTCTTTTTAGTAACATCCACAAAAGTTAGGCCAGAAGAAGTCAAAGTAATTTAGATCCAATCTCTTTTCAAAAATGAAATGAACAGAAGTTTTATTAAAAGGAAATGAAGAGGAAATTGAACTTTCATATTTCATGGTGCAATTGTGATGACAGAAAACAATATTCGTCGACAGAAAGTTTAGGCGATAGTTATTTATATATCTTTTTTTTTGCTGTTATTCAGCTGCACTCTTTCACAATAGAGGACAGGATATTTTCAATATCGTGGACTTGCAGGGGATTTCATTGTCACATAGAGCTAAGGCTGTAATAGCATTTCTTAAATCCTTTATTTTGAACAGAAGAGTTAATTAAAATCTGACAGTGTAAACTGTGGAGTACATTGTCAAGTAAATATATATTTATCACAATAAATTAAGATATATATATATATATATATATATAGTGCTGTGTGTATGTCACATGGAAGTAAAACATCTAAAATTTAGACTGCAAACATATGCACACTTACCTGGGAGAAAGCCTTACTGAACTCACTGAGACTTACTTCTGATTAAACATGCATAGGATTTAAGCCTTAGGTTGCAATACTACATATTCTTACCTGTGAGAAAGCCCTATTGAACCTAACATCTGAGTAGGCATATATAGGATTAGGCTGTAAATCCCCAAACTTGGAAATAATATAACTATACTAATACAAGTCTACTGTTGTTGCAATAAACCTATTATAAGAATAGGATTTATGTATTTATTTTTATTAAAAATATATATATCCTGCTGTTTTGCAACAGCTTTCAGTGCAATCATAAAACAATTTAAAGTTTAAACAATGAAAAAATTAAAGTAGCAGAGAAGATAACAAATAAGCAGCACCAGAGAATATAATCAAATTCAGTTAGCATTTTATACAATTTTAATAGGCATTAGGTTTAAAACAAAAACAAACCAAAAAACAACAACAACAGGCATCAGTTGACTGGTAATTTTATCCAAAAACCTTTAGAACAGCTTCTCATCTTTCACTGATTCCCATTTTTCACTGAAATGTGAATGAATGGCATCATAGGAATCACAGAGTTGGAAGGGATCTTGAATATTACCAAGACCAATCCGCCGCTCAATGCAGGATTGTCAATGCAGGATTCAACTACAGCATCCCTGACAGAACATAATCCACTCTCTGCTTAAATACCTCCAGGGAAGGAGAGCTCAGTGCCTCCCAAGCCTGTCTGTTCCACTTTTGAACAGCTCTTATTGTTAGGAAGTTTCTTCTGAAGTTTAGTCAAAATTTGGTTCCCTGCAGTTTCTACACCTGGTCTCTGGAGCAACTTCTTCTGCATGCCAGCCTACAGGGGATTTCCGCTCCCCAACACTGCCAACCACCCTGCTCCTTCACTGGACAATCCACATATGGGGTTTCTTATTTTTTTCCTACCAACTGCTTATATTTCAGGGCCTAAGGAACTCCCTGCCACTATAACTCAATGTTCCACAAGCTGACCCTTTTCTGCTGCCACCAATTCTCTTAGAATACTTTAAAAACCCCTAGCAGCTGGGATAAGAGGCTTAGACATGAGATGGACACCAACACTAGAGAAGAGATGAATTATTAAACAAGTAATTTATTAAAGGAATATTTTGTACATAAGGGATTATTAATATGCACTTTGGGGTTTTCAAAACACTGCTTAGTGACAATTCTTCAGAATTCAAGAGAGACTGTTGCTATTTAATTACTTTAATGGCTTGTTATTCCTCAAGCCAAATTCTCTATTCTTCCACCCCAGCCAAATACACTTGTAACCAAGCCCTGCTTCTGGGTACAATCTTCCTCTGACACCAAATCTCCTCCTGTTATATTTCTGGCTGCTTAAACCATTACTCTGACTTTTTTTTTTACTACCTGCTTGTATAACCTTCTTCTGGCAAGATCTTAGGGCAGCCACCTGGCATAACACAGCCACCTGCTTCCTACACCTGTTCTTCACCAGCAATGTATGGTTATCCCACGGAGAAAGAATAGCTTAATATTCATGCCTTAGCTATTCAGCTTCCCCTCAGCTTTCTCCTAGTTCTTCTAAAATACCACACACCAACTAGTCTCCCTTTCTCTCCCCAGACTGACCCACACCCCCATCTGTCATTTCCCAACCACTTTCCCCCCACCTAGCTAGAATCCCCAGCCCAGCAGATCAGAATTGATTTTACCTGATCCAGGCCCCATCTAACAATATTCAAAGTGACTGTCTCTCTCTTGCCCTTTAGAACATCACTAGGCAACTACTATGCAGGCCTTTGGCAGTAACAAAAAAAGTCCTCAGGCCTGCTCAGATACACACAGAGGCCACACAAAGTAAACATTACATAACATTATATACAGAACATTTCTTCACACAGCCCTTCAGATATTTGAAGATATCAGCCCCCACCGCTATACCAGAGTCCAAACCTAATTCTAATTCTCTCTCTCTCTCTCTCTCTCTCTCTCTCTCTCTCTCTCTCACACACACACACACACACACTTCATTCTGGAGGAGGCAGACTGTCTGCCCTGTGCTATAACCAGACTACACTGAAACACTGACCTTTCTGTTCAGCATGTGCTCTGTATTTGTATATTGAATGTAATGATGAAATGGGCAGCCTGGGTAGGTGGAGCCCATCCCGAGCCTGCAAATATTCCACTGCCAGGAAGGTGTTCCAGGCTGATGTTCTGATAGTTCACCATATAGGGAAGCCACATACATAGGACCAAAAGTTCCCAGTTCAAGCCCCAGGAGCTCATGACAAATGTGTACAGTTGACTTCTATGCATCTGAGGTATCTTTGATAATTGGGTACTGACTCCAAACCTCCTTAAGACAAGGGCTCATAGCACTATGCTGAAGTTGTGGTCATTACTATATGTCCTTTAAGTAACTGTTTAATGACACAGCAAGTCTTGGAGTTGGCTGACATTCATACACACTGGGTTAAAGGAGTTGTGGATTGGAATGTTAGTAGGTATTGTTTAGAGCAGTGTTCTCCAACCTTGGGTCCCCAGATGTTTTTGGCCTACAACTCCCAGCATGCCCCAGCCAGCATAGCTGGCTGGGGGATGCTGGGAGTTGTAGGCCAAAAACATCTGGGGACCCAAGGTTGGAGAACACTGGTTTAGAGACACTGGGATATCAGCCAAAACTCATTGAAGCAAAAGTACCACACACCATTCACAGACCAAAAAGGAAAAAAATGAAGAAGGCATGGCCAATCATATTGTAAAATCAAGAATAAACTCTGGCAGCCTTCATTTCATTAAAAGGAATCTGACAGAAAAACTACGTACCCTCCAAAACTGACCAAGCAAAAGTGATATATGATATCTTATAGCACTTGGCTTTTGAGTGCCATAAGTCACCTTGCTTTTGATCACACATTGTATTTTCTCAGGCACGTCTATGCTTGGCAGAAATTTAAAGTTTTGCACAATTTGTCCATGCATACATTATGGCTTAGCAATAAATTAAAAACAAAACAAAAAACTCATCCTCTAAAAATGATGCTGAGTATTAGAGCAGGAATATTGTAATTTATTCTATGGATTTTCTCTGCCATTTACATCTCCCCCATTTTCCTTAACTGGGTTTCTGCGGTAATGAAAAGGTCAGAAGAAGCTGTAGAAAAACACAGGAAGGTTATGAGTGGAAAATGACATCTGGACCTCCCATGAAATTCTGTGAATGAGGCAGGGTGACGGTGCTATAAAAGGTCAGGAAGCACCCGATTTTATTGGTGCCTTTTGCTCATTGATAAAAACAATGGAATAACAACAACAACAACAACAACAACATAATCTTAATATGATCATGCATATACTTAATACAGAATTAATTAAAAATCTGAGAGAAGTCTTCGCAGTTACAATAATGGCTGCCCAAGTTATAAATAGGTAATAAAACATTCACCATCCCCTGTGGGACTGGACTTTATCATACACAGATATCCATTATGGATTCTCTGTTTGCTTAGCAATGTAAATAAGTAAACCCAGAGCATTTGTACAAGAGCTCTATAATACATCTGATCTGGAAGCAAACGAATGATTGCTTTAAATATATATATATATTTCAAGGTCATGCTTTGAAGCTTCACAATGCCTTCTGCTCAGACTATTTTGCTTGTGAAAACATTGATCTTTCTTCTCACTGACCTTACCTGGAAAAAGCCCACCAAATCACATATCTTAAAAACAAAACAAACAAACAAAGGCATAAAACAAAACAATTGCACACCCACAACACAACAAATCAATAACAAGCAATGAAGAAAACAACTAATTCAAAAGGTGGGGTGGAAAAAAAAGATATGTATTCATTCTATTTTAGACCTTCTCCCGCCCCCCCAAAAAGAAGGTCAGATTGTTATGCAGGTATGTGTGTGTGTGCATGTGTGTGTGTGTGTGTGTGGTTTGTTTCTCTCATCCCCCACTCCCCGCTTATCAGCTGCCTGTGGAGTGGATGGATACAATCTAGATCAGGAATCGGTGTAATCTTGGATCAGGATGGTGATGCAGGGAGGTGGTATTTAATCCTTTCCCCAATGCCATTTTCCTTCAATCTCCACCCCACCTGCATAGTTGTGGGGCCCATGGGCACCAAGGCACCCTGGACACTGTTCCTGGTGCCTGCCAATGTACCCTGCCCCTTCCACTGTGTGTGTGTGTGTGTGTGTGTGTGTGTGTGTTTATTAACATATTAACATATTTTCTCACCAGCAGCTGGAATTGCTGTGAAATAGCAATTGCTGTTTCTGTTGCTCATCCATTCATTCATTCATTACATTTCTGTACCTCCCAATAGCCAAGTCTCGGCAGTTTACAAAGATTAAAAAACCTTTGAAAATACACTATACATACTATTATAAAAAAAAACCCATTTACATCAAATATATAAACAGACAGCACACACACAGATTCACATACATCTAAACAATTTTAAACAATCAACAATAATCTCCAATTTTACGGCTGTATTACAACAGCAGGTCCCATCGGGCCATTATAAAAGATCCAGCCACACTTCCAACATGTGGTTTGATCGAGAATGTCAATCACTGAAAAATCAGATACGTAATTTGTATCAATCTTATCGTAGTAGCAAAGCAAATATTCTTCCTCCCAAATATCACAAACTGAAAAAGCTATATAAAATCACTATTATGAAAAAAAAAAGGGGGGGGGGAGATGCAACAGAAGAGATGGGACCTGTTAATTCAGGCTTCACTGTCTAGCAATAGCAAACAATTCTGGCCCTTGGTGTCTGGTGCCATGTCTAGGAATTCTGGTCCAGGGCTTGTAAAGTTTGCCTATCATTTGAGGTGGACTTCAATGAGTCCCTGATAGTTCTTTTCTGACCCTCTCTATGTAACTGAAACCATAGGATGCAGCAACTGTGCTGAAGCTAAGCAGATCTCAATCTAGTCAGTGTCTGGATGGGAAACTACAGGGCACTCTATGGTACACCACCTTCTACGGAAAGAAGAATATAAATATCATTAATCAATATGTAAAACAATGCAGCCATGTTTTTATGTAAGCATTTTGACCAGTGCCATAATGGTTTCCATATTTGGGAAACAAAAGTAAGTCTTTCAATTTAGCTCATGTGCATTGGCATAAATGCAGTTTTATCTCAACGGATTTTCACCATGATTCCATAAACACTGTAAATAATCCCAGGGTGAAGAACTATAGCGCTTAGAAATTTCATACAGAGATGCTGAATTGACTCAAATTTGTTTATATTCAAAGGGATCTTTATTCACATTGTATCTCCATTACAGTAGGATGCTGCTGGATGAACACCTCAGGATTTCCTCCACTGTGATTAATGTCCAGATATGGTATGGCACTGTGTTCTTTATTGGATTCCCAAATGCTACTGTCTTTGTAGATATATGTCTCTCTTTGAATTCTCTGTTCTGAACTGCACAAAAATTACTGATTCAAATAACACAGCTTTGCCAATCAGCTTCTTCCTCTCCAGGGCTAGATCGAATTTTGTTCTGTGTGAAATGTGTAACTTTCCTTATAACCAGTTCTAGACAGAAATTGAAAAGCGGAACACACACACACACACACACACACACATATATATACTGTTCCTTTTGAAGTGCAAGAGTATCATACTGAAGCATCAGGAAAGGTCTACTAAGAAAGTGTAGCTTCAAAATGTAAGTAGTTGTGCGTAATGCTTTGCTAGTGGTATTGCTATTTTTTGGAAATTTCTCTCACTCACTGGAACAGCTGTATAGTTCCCTATGGAGGGTAAACTAATTGCTCAAGAAGCAGATGTAATACAGTTCATTCCATCCTGAATGGGAAGACATGGATATATGATATTTGGCCTGGATAAGCAATTAGGTTCATAGCAAAATCTAAATAGGGTCCATTCAGAAGGCATCCCTTCTGGTATTGCTTCTGGTATCCAGAAGGTATTCAGAAGATATTCAGATATCCTTTGGCTACAGTAGAAGTAATACAATACAGATAAAAACCATTATCCAAACTCCTCCCCCTTTAAATATTCTATTTTGAGAAGTCTATGCACAGATGTTTCAGTGTATGAAATGCATGCATAAGTTTTCACTTTCTTTTTTCTGAAGGCTGTTGCCAAAAATCAAAAGAAACACAGATGTCTGAATAATCTTATACAACTTGACAGAATTTAAGTTCAGCTTCTAACGTCATCTTCATAACCTCCAGTTACATCTTTTGTGCTGCAGCTTGTCTTCGTAAACCGAAATGTAAGGCTCCCTCCCGTTATCCTCTGCTTCCTTGTTGCTCCCATAACCCCTCACGCACGCACACAGATTTTCCTGTGTGTTCTGCTTTCCCTATCCCCTCCTCCATAACAAACTCTAAATAACTTCAAAGATTTTAGAAGTTCCACAGTTCCTGCAGTCATCCATTGGCTCTACATTTCCTTATCTGCTTATAGAAAAAAAATATGTATTATTATTTGTAGTAATAAGATCCGAGGCCTTACTCTGAGTGACACCTCCGAGGGAGGCTTGGTTGGTGGCCTTCTTACTGGTGGCCCCCCAATTTTGGAATGATCTCCCCGCTGAGGCCTGCCTGGCGCCAGCTCTGTTATTCTTTGCACCAGGTTAAAACTGCTAATCTAAAAAAATGCAATATAAACATCGAAAACTGGGAAGCTCTGGCCCATGAACGATCTAAATGGAGGTTGGCCTTTCACAAAGGTTCCATGGACTTTGAAGAAGCCCGAGTGCAAGGTGAAAGGGAGAAACGTGCTAAGCGAAAAGCACGTCAAATGAATCCTTTACAGGACCATCTTCTATCTGGTAACCTGTGTCCTCACTGTGGGAAGCTGTGTGGATCTAGAATTGGCCTCCACAGTCACTTACGGACCCATCGCTAGAGTCTACACTATCTTCTTTAGAATTTCCTCCTTTTATCCCAGAAGACAATCTTACTCGGTCACGAGTGATCGTCTGATGATGATGATGAATGTCATTTAATGGCTTTTAATGGCATATGGGGAGTTTATGTCTGCAGTGGTCTAGTTTATTGAATGCATTGAATGTATTTTAATTGTTAAAATGGTTTTAATTTCTGGTTTTAAATTTTGTATTGAATTTTATGCTGGTTTTATTCATACTGTATTGTATTGGTTTTTTAAATAAATTGTTGTTCACCACCCAGAGAGCTTTGGCTATTGGGCGGTATATGAAATAAATAAATAGCCTATAACACAAGTTCCCTTTATAGTCTAAACATAGATTGTGTTCTACATGCAGACTTCATACATCCAGGATCTACTTTTTTCCCCCTTCTAGAACCTCAAGGTCCACCAACCAGAACCATGTGCCAAATACTGGTTTAGGGGTGCAGAGACAGACGTTTTGCATTTGGGAACAGGGTACCTCTGAGCACATGCTCAGTGCCAGAATTGTTTTCATGCCATAAGTGAGTTCACAGTTCTATCGCATAAAAGCCTGCTCCTGGTTTTCTTGCCCAAGCTTTTTTTAAATTAGAGCAACCCAGTTTAGAAAGAGAAGAAAGATATCCTTTTATTTGTTGCTGTTGTTGAACAATGGGGGTGGGTGGGTCAGAAACGATTGCAGATCTACTGCAGGACACCCAGAGCTACCAGTAGATACCAGTCTACCTTCTCTCCACCTATGAAATGCTGTATTTGAACCCAATACTTGGATTCTAGGCTGGTAAGGGTAAGCATGTTTGGGCACCTGTCAAGGGCCCACACCCCAGCAGGGGCCCACTGAGAAGAACCCCCTGGAGTTGCACCATCTCTTCACCATTGCATGGTGCTTGTTCACCTGCCTCCTGTTCTGGCCCAGACAAAGGAGGTGGTGAGAAGGAGAAGGTGAGAAGGCTACTGCCTACTTGCTCCCTGGCTCTCTGCCTGTCAAGCAAGCAAGTGGTAGCAAGAAGATGAGGAGCAACAGCAGCTGGTGACAATGGTGGGGAAGAGGTAGACCCACTGAGGGAGGGGTCCATTGAGGGTGTCTTGCCCAAGGGCACTCAAAAACCTGGAGCCAGAACTGCCTGGACCCACCTGGCAATATGGTGTAACACCAGCCCTGTGCACACATTAGCCATGGTGACCATTTAACCATGGCTGAGTGGCTGCCCACCCAGCCACCATTTTGTTAATGGCCAACAAATGGGACTGGTCCATGACCTCAGTATTAAGGGGGGCACACCTATACCTTGACTTCACAGTCCCAATCTTACTGGCTCCTGCTCCTCTCTCCACAGGCTGCTCCCACCAATGTGCTGTGAGGCACAGGTTGGCATGCACTCCACCCTGGCTGCTCCAAATATCAGAGGTGAAGTGCACCAGCTGCGCCTCTGTCCTTCGCAGTTGCGCTAGCACCCATGTATAAAAAATTGTTTGTCATTTTTGACCAAATTTACCCAATTCACACTTCCCAGAATTGAATACAATCTGTGCTCTAAGTCCATACATTTCCAAGCTTGTGATGTCATTCGCAGACCAAATAAAATGTGTTTGACAACATGCATCAATTAGAAAAATGCACATGAAAAATGCATGCTTTAAGATGCACACAAATGTGCTTTAATTAATGGGAGAAAAATGTGTAAGTTTTAAAAATGTGCAAAAGATATGCACAAAAGTGAGCATGAATGATTGCATGAACAGAAAATAAAAGCTCTCAATCTGATAGAGACATAAAT
Source organism: Shinisaurus crocodilurus (assembly GCA_021292165.1). Taxonomy (NCBI): domain Eukaryota; kingdom Metazoa; phylum Chordata; class Lepidosauria; order Squamata; family Shinisauridae; genus Shinisaurus; species Shinisaurus crocodilurus. The sequence continues at coordinate 15,644,839 of CM037887.1, read as the reverse complement.
TGGAAAGATCTTTGAGATGGAATTCAGAGAACTTTGACAAGTTTGAGTTTTTCTGACTCTCACACCCCTATGCCAGAACATTATCCCGTGTGCCTGGTACAGGAAGAGCACCATGTTCCTGCTGAAAGTGGTGAGCAATGGCATATTGTCATACAGGAACATCAGATCCAATAGCCACCTGAATCCAACCAGACTCCACCAGGCCAAATGGTTGGTCATCCAGTCTAACATCTCACCAATGAGCTGCAGTGGGACTGGAAACCACCATTTCTTGGACCTGTATTTCCCCCACTCTATGTCCTCCATAATGGCCTACTTAAGCCTCTTCTTCTTTTGGGGTGGGAGTAGACAGGGGGAAGCCTCACTCTGTTCTTCCTTTTAAATTATTTTATTTATTTTTCGAAACAAATTATAACAATATATATATATATATATATATATATAACAAAATACAAGATTATCACACAAATATAACATAATCAACATACAATAAATCATGAAGTGCACACACACACCCCCGACCCTCCAAGGGACCAATTAATATACTTCTATCCTCTTGTTCAAATAAATGCTAAATTCCAAAAATATAACATATCCTGACAAGGCATGTTACCCTTCCCCTTTATTAATACATAATCTAGTAATTGATTCCATATCTCCATAAAATTATTCTTCTTTAGCAATCCTTTTTTGCATTTGATACTACTAGTTAGTTTATCATTTAGGGATATGTCCCAAACTTCCTTATACCAGTCTGTTATTAGGAAAACATGTTGTACTTTCCAATTTCTCGCTATCATTAGCCTGGCCGCAGTTAACAAGTTTACAATTAACTCCTTCGTATTTTGATTCTCAAATAAGCTTCTCAGTTCTTCCTGACTCTGTCTCAGCACAACTGCCTTGTCCTTGCTGTCCTCATCCTGAGCCCTTGTCCTCTTCTGCTCTTCAAGCACTGGAGCAGAGCTGTGGTGGCATAGTGGCTGGGTTACTTTCACCTGCTAAGATCCTTCCTGCAGTGCAGGCACATGGCATAGCTGGGATCAACAGCAACTTCCAAATGGGACCACATGACACTATGTTTCTTGGAAGGAGACCCAGAAGTTCTGATGTATATACTCTGGGTCTCCTCCAACAACACAGGAGGGCACCAGAGGGGGACCTGGTGATAGTGGTGGAAATTGTGCCTCTGGCTCCTTCTCCTCCACATTGCTCACCATAGAAGAAGTACAGAAGATGCTGCCTTTTGTGCGGGATCTACGGCTCAGCCTCACGGGGCTGTTGGCAAAAAAATCAGCGAGCGACTCCACCACACTGGAGAATGTCAACACCTAATAAAGTCCGAAAGGCTCCAATTCAGCTCAGGCTTCAGACTTTGGCTGAATCTGATGCACATCCCAAAGAAACACCTAAAGAATTTGAGGGTGGCAATTCTGCAAGGCTGTCATCAAGTCTTCAAAGGATTCCAAACATCCCAAGATATTTTAGAAAAGAAATGGGGGGGGGGGAGATCAAAATGGAAGCAGACCAAAGTGTCAGCAATTTCTGTTTAGTTGCCCGCTCAAGTCCATTTTCCTTGATTGGCCATGATAATTTTCACATCATATTTTGAATGAGTCTTCTGAAGACTCAAAGCTAGCAAGTATTTTCCAGGTTTTCTTTCTTTTTTTGGTATCTTTCTTTTTTCCCTTTTGCCTAACATATCAGGTGAATGACAGCACTGTAATTCACAGTGAGGTCTTGCACCGCTAGCATCCACTCACCCTGTTAACTACTTCCCCTGTTAAGACTCAACTGACTTGTGAAGTTAAAGTTAGAATGCAATTATTCAAGTTAATTCTGGTAATAATTTATGGTCCTTCGTGTGGAGTATCAGCTCCATGGCAATGGCAATTTATTCCAAGAGAGAGTCCATCCCCCTCTATCACCTCCTCTGAGCCACCCTATCACCTCAGCACATTGCTAAACATTGCTCTTACCTACTGCTTTAATAGTGCCAAACTCAGGGGCCTGACATGAAAGAGGCTATTTCATCTGAGCTGGTTTAAGTTGGCCCAGGGAATGACAAGGGAATTCAGTCAATGCTAACGACAAGCGCAACATTTTTATAGACTAAAGGTCGAGCAATGAATTTCCATTATGGAGTGTCAGGATGCCCAAAATGTAGGTACCCAATGACAAGCCCCAAACTTCAACCTCCTGCTCTGGTTCTTTCTTTAGAATTTCAATAATGCTCTTAGCCCTTAGCACATTTTTCTTTCCTTTCCTTTCTCTTTAAAAAACAACAACAACAAGAAGACGCCAATAGATATTATTTCTCCTATAAGAAAATCCATTCTGCCTCCCCTTCAGCTAGAATGGTGTAATAACTAAATGAAGCATGCTTTTAGAATGTTGTAGTAGACGACATCCCGTGCTCCCTGCTCCCATTCTCGGGTTCTCTTCAGAGTTGATAGAAGAAAAGCAAACAAAAACAAAACCCTTCTGTATCTCTGCATAGCCCTATTCAGTCGTTACTTGTGTGCAGAAGCAACATGAGTACAAAAGGGCTGCAGGGCCACGACTGATGGGCCTCTGAGCTCATCTAGTGGAGTTATGATGTTGGGGGCAGGGACGGGGCTTGAGAGTTTTTCAGATCCTGCAGATCCTGGCCTCTCCCCTCCCCTATCCTCCATCTTCCTCCAGAGGCAGCGTTAGGGGGAAGCTCACTGGAATCGGCACCCCAAATCTTTGATCTGGAGCCCCGAATCCCTGGGAAGCCATCTGCCCCACCACCCTGCTGTGCATGGCCCCTTGCCGAAATCAAGGGACAGGGGCCCTGATGACCTCTGTTGCATCTGATCCCCTTGGATGAGCTGGCTTTTTGCCCACATGTGCTTCACCTCCTGCTGCTGCCCCCCCCAAAATCTTTCTGCATGAGGTTTTTTTTTTTCTTCCTGAAATCAATATGCCCTCCTCTCCCCTGTCCATACATCCCTTTTTACAAATAGGGGTGTCCTTAGGAGACAAACTCTACAGTATATGTAAATTAGCATATGCAAATTTGTGGTGTTTTTGGTTTTTTTTTGGTCCTGTCGGCCTGAGCCCCAGATATTTTTGGTAATTCTTCCTTCCCCCCACTTTTGCCCTCTACGAAGCACTTCCCTTGGTGGCTGTGAAGGGGCAGTGGGTGGGGGAAGGATCCAATCTAGGACTCCCCCTCCTGAGGTTGTAGAAATATCTATGGTCACAGGAGGGGGAACCTGGGGGGGGGGGTTCAGGAAGGGGTCCCAGGGACCACATGATTGCTATGGCCATTGTTTGCCTTTTAATTGACTAATTCACCCAGGATTAACAATAACTCTGCATACTTCCATACTAACACACACACACACACACACACACACACACACACACACAGAGTATATATATATATAAATATATATATACTATTGAGATGGGCCTGTAGCCAGGTGTGGGCTGCCCCCCTAAATTTCCCTACTTTCCTATTTTTTTATTATTTTTTTACAAACCATAATAACAACAACAAGTTTACAATTTTGTCTTTAAAAAGCCTGCAAACCACATGAACCACCCCCCTACATTTGGTGTCCCCCCAAAATTTTTAGTCTGGCTATAGGCCTGTTTTGAGATATGTGGGGAAAATAAGATAACTTATAATTATGTAGACAAACAGCCAGGGCTGGTCCGGGGAAGGAAAGTTCATCAAACAAAATATACAAGTGTGTCCTTCATTCTCAGCCTTACACATTAAAATTGGTCTTCATCAAGTAATCAACTAAAGCTTTAAATGATTGCCCATTTAGTATGTGGGCTTAAGGAGTTTATGGATTGCACTATGGCCTAGTTCTGACTGATATAGGAAACATAGGAATATGCCTTATACTTGATCAAACTACTACTGGTCTATCTAGTCCAGTGCTAGTCTGCTCTGACGGGTAGCAGCTTCCCAGGATCTCTGGCAGAGAAAGATATTTATTTATTTATTTATTCAATTTATTGTATTTATATCCCGTCTTTTTTCCTGCAAGGAACCCAAGGCGGCTTCCAGGGACTCAGTCTGGCAACTTCTCCATACAAAGCATTTGCCCTGTTAAGCTATGGTTCCTCCCTGAACACATTTCTAGGCTTTATCACTTCAGACTACAGGTCTCTACATAGAAAAATGGATGTCAGACTGAAGGTTCTAGTCTAGCCTACTTCCTGACATGTTAGATTTCTACAGTCAGGTATTTTGATTTTTATGCAAAGTGTCCTGGGATCCTCCACCTGCAGCCTGAGTGGTACAACCCAGACACAGGTTTACCAACTCAGTGAGAACTAGCCCGACCGGGCAATACATGAAACCAGATGTAGGGATATAATCCTTGAGATGGTAGAAAGGAATGCACTACTTCATGCAGGGTTCATATTTTGAATATAAAAGCTTCCTACAAGGAAAAAAAAGGGGGCGGGGAAGAGAACGAAAAAAGCAATAGTAAGGAGCAGGTAAGGCCAAAACAGAGGGCTTGCATCAGAGATGGGCGTCTGCCAAAGCCCACAACTCCCCCCACGAGTCTACCTTCTCACCGCCACTGTCACCAGCTGCTCTTGCTCCTCATCCTCTTTTTCATCATTGCTACTACTTGCTTCTTTGAGAGGCAGAGAGCCAGTGAGTAACTTGGCAGTGGCATCTGCTGCTCCTCCTCCATACCACCATCACTCTAGGTCCAGATCCAGAGAGGCAGGTGAACAAGCAGGATGCAATGATGAAGAGGAGGAGCAAATCCAGGGAGTTCTTGTCAGTGGGCCTTGCTGGGGTGTGGGCCCTCAGTAGGTGCCCAACTATGCCTATCGTTGACTGCCGGCTGTGGCACACACACACACACACACACACCATCTGTTGTACATACCCCACCCCTCAGTAGGGCCTCAAGCTTGCCCTCCTTATTGGGATCTCTGGGTGCACTCACGTAAGGTTGGGGGTTTCTTTTCCTCAAACCCTTACACCTCTCACACTGACTTTGGGATGTCTAATCCCTACCGTATACCTCTTTGACCAGTGCAATAAGCACAGCTTCCCACACAGGCTGTTTCAAATAACAAAGCAAAGTTTATTTTAAAATACAACAAGTTCTGGAAATAAGTTGTAATGTGTAAGTTTCAGTTAATTCTATGTAATGTACTCTCTTATCCTAGTACCAATCCTTCCTCAACAACTTTTCCCAATATCAATCCCTGCACTCACTAGCTCAACTCTTAACAATCCTAATATAATGGCTCAACTCTCTCCAGTCAGCTTCACAGACTCCCAAACAGCACTCCACACACTCCTCTCACTCCTGCACTCTCTTCACAAACACCCTCAAAAACCTTCTGCCTGAGCAGCACCACCCACCGTTTCTATAACGCAGGCTCCACCCCCTTCTCACTCTCTCAGCCAATCATGTCACATATGCAAATACGCCATTCTTCCTGCCCATCCTTTCTCACTCACCCAGATTCAGCAGGAATACATACTTATGCTTTATACACAAACACATTATACCCACCACCTATACACTTTAAATTTAAACCCAAACACCATAACATCACACACCATCCCACATACAGAAGTCAAATGAATTGGCAATGGAATCCTTTATCAACAGTGGAAACAGGACAACATCCTCGAACTTCTCAACAGCTCTGAACAGCCTGATCTTGTCTGACCTTGGAAGCTAAGCAGGGTCGGGCCTGGTGGTGACCACCTTGGATGGATGACTGCCTTGGAATACCATGTGCTGTAGGGAGGGACCCTACCTCAGTGTGATAGAGCACCTGCTTTGCATGTGCAGAAGGTCCCAGGTTCGATCCCCAGCCTCCAGGTAGGACATGGAAAGAATCCTGCATGAAACCCCAGAGAGCCATTGCTGCCAGTCAGTGTCAACAATACTGGGCTAGATGGACCCATGGCCTGACTCAGTATAAAGCAGCTTCCTATGTTCCTATCCTCCACCATACCTAAGGGCAGCAGCCTAGCTTAAAGGATGCAGGGCTCGTACATAAGAGCTTTGTCCTCCAGCACGTCATGCCCACTCCCAGTCTTCAGCATCTGCTGTCTAAAGCAGCTGCTGCACTCTGCCTAGTGCAGCGTGTTCCAACCTTGGGTCCCCAGATGTTTTTGGCCTACAACTCCCAGCATGCCCCAGCCAGCTATGCCAAAAGCATCTGGGGACCCAAGGTTGGAGAACACTGGCCTAGTGATAGGGCATTGCCCTGCCTCTCCCTAGGTTTTATTTCACTGCCTAGAAGTGAGTCCTTCAGTACCCATTGTTTTCTGCACCCCCTGCTTCAGCTTGCATGCAGGGTCTGCTTAACTCTCTCATCACTTTATTTTTTTAAAAAAAGGTTTTAAAAGCTCTGATGTTTGCGGATGCAACAAAATGGATGTAAATGAATGCTTCTGAAACACTTCGGTGGTTTACATAACACAGTTGGTGCCAAGCCTTACAAGATAAAGTTTTGTGCAAATGAGTTCACCATCTGGAGGTTCATGAATACTGGGGGGGCGGGGGATGGATTTGCTAGAATTTTAATGCTTTTGAATTCTGAAGACAAACTTACAGAGGTAAGAACCCTGTTTACTACAGATTCTCCAAACAGGAGACCAAAGCAAAAATGGCTTACGAATGGCTTATGAGGAATGAGGCAGCCATTAGTTCCCTAAATACGGTAATATTTGATAATGTTTTCAAATAGATTTGCCATGTTTTTGAGTTCAAAAACTCCCTGGTCCAGGAGCAGGAGGCCAGAATGAGGTAGGTGAAGCCAGAACAGAACCTGCTGGCCAGGTTGGAACCAGTGTGATGGTTGAACAATCAAGTAGGTTATGGATGGAGTGTATTAGCAAGAGACACATTATAGGGGTGTGGAATTATGTGGCACTCTCCCAACCTATACGCATTCACTGTAAGTTGTGAAAAGAGCCCCATGTACACAACTGTACATACAAAGGGCTGTCTGCATGTTTGGTAGCCAGTCTGGTACAGTGGTTAAGAGTGTAGGAATAGGAGTGGGGAGACCCAGGTTCAAATCTCCACTTGGTCATGAAGTTCACTGGGCTATGAGCCAATTACTATCTTTCAGCCTAGCCTTCCTCACAGGTCTGTTGTGAGGATATTTATTTATTTATTTATTTATGCATGCATGCATGCATGCATGCTGTTTCTTTATTGCCAGAAACAATCCCAAGGTGGTGTTAATTATAAAAACAATATAATCCCAACTTAAACAAA